>ML058329.1:1331250-2662500 GCA_003013855.2 Liriodendron chinense | reverse complement strand
TGTGGATTAGGTGTGGCCCTGACCGCCGCACCCAGATAATCATTGAGAGACGATAACGTGACATGTCTTTCCGTGACACCATTCAAAAGGAAGACTCCTTGTGATTGGGACGCGGACTAGGGCTGTAAATGGGTCAGTGGACCCGGTTGGGTACCCAGACCCACCTGCCCCGACCCATTTGTTAAACGGTACAGGCCTGGTCCAATAACAGAACAGATTGCTAAACGGGTTTGGATCTGATTTCCTTTATATTAGGCCCGACCCAAACCCATTTAATTAATGGGCGGGTTTGATCTATGTCACAAGGGATCCATTCAGGCTCGAACCGTCTAGACCCAGTTTTAAACCTGATAAAAATACTTGAATACCAGATCCAGACCCGACCATTTATAAATGGATTGGGTGGATCTCCCTCTACCAGACCCATACCCATTTTTAAATGGGTCTAATAGGGTCAACTTAGACCCAACCCAGACTCGCCCATTTGATAAAAGGATCTAATTAAAAAATTTGGACCCAGACCCATTTTGTAAATGGGCGGGTTTGGTTTTGGCTAAACACGCCCTAAACCTGACCATTTACAGCCCTAGGCAGGAATATGGGGGACCCACCAACATATATGTGTTTTATATATGCATCCATTCATTTGCCTATCATTTTAGACCATGAGCCCAAAGTCAGAGGCTATCTAAAGCACAAGTGGACCACACTGCGTAGATGAATGGGGATTGAAGTTTCTTAGGGGTTATAGAAGCTTTGGTTCAAGCAGATGACCAAAACATTTATTGTGGACCATAAGAAGGTTTCAACCATGGATGTCATTATCCCACTGTTTGTACAGATTTGGATATGCTTCCATCATGGAGGAAGTTCCTGCACTGGGATACTAGGTAGGGCCCACCATGATGTTTGTTAGAAATCCACCTTGTCCATCCTGTTTTAGTTCATTTTAGGATGTGTGACCCAAAAATGAGGCGAATTCAAAACTGAAGCATGCCGTGCGAGAGGAAATAGTGGGTATTCAGTGACCATCATTGAAACAGTCATACGGCCACAAAAATTTTGTATCAAGAAAGTTTTTTTGTGATTTCACATTACCCAAGTGAAAATAATCTTATAAATGAAACACACCTATTGCTCATACTTAAGGGGACCAATTAAAAATTCTTGCCAATTGAAAACTAATTTCCTTACATAAATAATTCACTAATTAAGAACATAATTAAAGCATAGTCTAATTAGCATAGACTACAAACGATTCAACATGTTGAGCAACTAATCTATGATAGATAGTAATTTTTGTGTGGGTTGTGTGAATAATTCAACATTTAACATTCATCTAAGTATACATTCATATAATTCCATAAGACGAGCTCATAAGCATAGTTAGAAAAGTGCACAAATGACAATTCCAAACACAACAATGGCCAGTGGTTCGGTTTCCATACTCTACTCCTGGTTGATGCACTCTTCCCTCGAGTGTACCGATATTCACTATTTCGAAGGTTTTAAATCAGGTTCACCTTTAACTTTACAATCGATTTTTCATAAGTTTACTAACAACCTTAATCCTACATAAGAACCAGCTCTCTTAGAGACTCGATTTTTTTCATCAATTAACCAACAATCACTTGCAATCCTAGTCCAAAGCCCTACATAACTCCCATCGGAGGCTCCCCACAAAGACTAACACGTACTCACCTCGTGTTTGGTAAATTCAACCATGCATAAGAGCCTACGTCCTAATCTAATAACTTATCGAGTTTGGCAATCAAACTCTCATACCCAATTCTATATAGGGAAAAACATGTAATGAACTCTACACTTGACAACCTACTTATCGGATTAAGTCTCTTTATAGCGTCCCATTTGAATTGCTTCTTCTAAGTTCTCCCGTGCTTAAATCAGCTCTTCGCTGTTCCTTCAATTTTTTATGTCGAATTGTCACTCCCCGAAAACTAGGTGTCAAGCAGTCTGCGGCTCCCAACTCTTTCGAGGTAACTATATTTTGCAGAAGTATAGTTTAATGGTACAAATTTATGGCATCAGCTCATAAATAGAGATTTAAGCTAAATAGTGTACAATATAGTATGAATTAAAGTGTAAATACATACAATCATCCACACAACCAAGGAGTCCACTCAGCTGGGGCTCAATATATACATTTACAATAAAATCTTTAAGAATATCGACCCAGGACATCCAATTCAAGGCAAAAAATTAAACGTAAGACATAGGTAAGCCAATAGGTCCTGCATCTTATGCATTAAATGGCAGCAACTCCTGCATCAAAATAATTGGTTGGTGTTTTAAAACTCAGGTGGGAGTGAGTAATCATACTCAATGTTACCATTTCATAAGTTAAACATGTTATCAACACAATCAAGTACGAATAGTGAAGCATAACAAATGGTGGAGCTCTCACACCTACCACCCCATCATCAGTAGATAACATAACTTCACAATCAAGTTCCTATTCTAGTTGAATAATGCATACAACTATGATATGCAGATGTTATGTTATGTTCCGAAAAAATAAACGATGGGGTTACCACCCAGCAGCAGCGTCGGACCAATGCACATGCAAATGTAATGCATGCATGATTGTCACGTATTTATTAAATTTCGTATTCAATCAGTAGTATTGACGAAGCCAGAATACTTCAATTTTATCAAGAGTCTTATAAACAGTAACACAACCAACAGGAACGCGGCCGAACATTAGACAGCGAGGAAAGCCGGACACTGGACAGTGGCCTTACCGAACACTGGATAATGCCAGGTCGGAGTACCCTCTACCAGGCCGGGACCCACCGCCAGGCTAGGGCATCCTATGCCCGATTCCTAGAATCACAATTTAGATCCGTCACCTAACATAACTGAATAATAAATCAAATGGTAAGGGTCTCGATGCCTTAGAATATCATATGCATGGTAATGGATTGTCACCCAAGATCAATGATGGTAGGCTCGTCAACTAACAATGGTGCTCATGACTCTCGATAAGACCATCAGGATCAATACCGATCAAAGACAGCACAAGCACAGTTACCCATATACCATGCCTGGCTCATGAGCTTCAGTGTGTAGGATTCAATGCTCAAGGCTATTGGAGGGTTCATCACCTACAGTAGCCAAAGATAGCATAAACACAGTTATCCATATTCCATGTCTGGCTCCATAGACTTAATACGTACAGTTATAAGTGACTACACAACAATGGTAATTGTGGTATTCGAGATTATACAGAATATGTAGCAATGATCAAACAAATATGATTAACCCTGAAATTAACTGATTTGGTAGGCCGAGCGAAACATCAACCAAACCGGCGTAGCTAGGGTCGGTCAATCATGTTACTCCTAAGTCGACCAAACAAGTCCGTGATGGCCAAACACGAGTAGACAGTTCATAAATTGTGATTTTCAGAGATTAATCCCAATCATGTCAATTAAATAATATACTAAGCATGTTGTGAGAGGAATAGAACATCATAGCATTCATTGTCTCAATCAGGCATAAAACCAAATAGTTGATATGCGATATACTTCATTTCATATATGGGCGTAAAATCAAACACACATGGCGTGTTATTGCAAGCCAACTAATCAAATTCACAATTAGGCACTAGCCTAAGTGGATGGTAATTCACTCACTCAACATATGTGAACTTCAATTCACTCAGGAATTTCATCAAACACTTGATGTGCACAGCGCACTGAATCGCATATTTTCATAAAAATCGATTTAATTGGGTATTGAATCCATACCTTATAGAAAGCATGTAATCAAACAACACACACAGATTGTAAATCATAAACATGAATAATTCAATGTCAACATCGAATGAAATTCAAGAAAAACCCCAAATCTCACTATCTAAAACCCTTTTGAGCTGATAATAACTAGCTTAGAAGAATAGCCCTCACCTGATTGACGAATCCACGAGCTAGGAATGAGTATTCCTCAAGGATTTGAAGAAAATCTAATTAGAACACCTAAATTTGATAAAAACCTAATTAGAAATGAGAATCCCTAATGAAACTTCCTAATTTCTACAATAGGAGAGGTATCTTACCTCAAAGCACGGCCCGCCTACGATCGGTAGAAAGAATGGCGACAGAGTAAAAGGGTTTGAGCAAACCCTATAAGAAAACTCAAGCAAAATCCCCAAATTTTATTTCAAATGGAAGTCTCAAATGGGCTTGGTATTTATAGTTCCAGATGTCTAAGGTGCCTCTTTGGTCATGATTTATGTTGTGCGGTTCAGGATAGGGTGTTAGACATCTGATGCAGGGGAAATGTCAAGTCCAGTAAAACGATCGATTTCATGTAGATTTGTGATCAATAGCGCATTAACGAATGGTTTATAGCTGTTCTAGAGTTTCGAGACACAAATTAGATGATTTAAAGAACAAAGTTTGGAGAATCCTTTTATTGGGTCGTAGTGTATACTAGCAATTATCGGATTATAATGGTAACGAGGATTTATTTGGAGTTTTAGGCATTATGAATCAGATTAGGTTGCCAGTTGGGTTCGAACGAAGATTAGGTCATCCATTAGGTCAAATCAACTCTGATACTTAAGATGATCAACATCTGATTCGTTGATCAAGGTAGTTTAAGGTGGGTTTGCACTGGAAATCGGTTATACATGTAAATCAATTGTGATTCCAGTAAATCATAGTTCGAGGTTCGTAAATTAATAGATTGGATGTAGGATTTGACGATTAGAAAGGAATCCGTAGCTATCCATGATATCTAACAAAGAATGTACGGTTAGATTAACGTGTTTAAATGTCTTACCAGATTTCGATTGAATTGGATTGTTCAAACTAAGGTTTAATGTACAAATCTTCTAGATTCTTAGTTTTAAATCAAGCGTATATATTCTCATTTGAGAATTAAAACAGAAAAATTTCTAGAGGTGCTCGAGTACTTTCAAGGCTCGATGATTGAAATTTTCAAGGCGTTACATGAATGCTTCAGCTCCCTTAATCTGTTACCTTGATTTTATTCTCCTTTAAGGTAACCAAAGTAATGTGATTAAGGTTGAATCTCCTATAAACTTTGTAACTAGAAATTCAACTATATGGATCTCCTAAAGGATTTAAACAATGTTTTACTTATAGGCTTGGTGTCTAAAATTCTATAAAATGAGGAAGATCAAGTTCATCTTTATATGAACTTAGAATGCTCTAATATATGATGAATCATAGGGAAGATTACTTAAATCTCCTAGGATTAGAGTCTTTTTGTATATGGAGTTATGGTGGCTTCTAATGCACTAAAAAATTATCATTTTGTCAAGAGCTCAAATACCTAATATATAGACTCTAAGCTTCAATGGCTAGAAAATGGATAAAAATGGCTAGCTTTGACCTGTCAACCTGAGGCTTTGATTGATTGAGATGGTCCTTCGACCTATCAAAATATTCAGTGGTTCAAGGTATTTTTTGTTGTCCAGTTTTGTTTTTCACTTTCAGCCTGTCGACCTTCATTTTTGACCAGCTGAACTTGACCTTCGACCTGTCGAAATAGGCCACTTGTGGGTCGAAATATTTAGGACCATGTGATCTTCATCTTGATTTTAGCCGTTTTGACTTGTCAAACCATGGCCTCAATCTGTGAACTTGTGCTCGACTGATCGACAGCATACCGAGTCTGTTGTTTGGGCTAGTTTGTTTTACAATAGCTCATGACCCTTTAAGGCCTTATATAATGTGTTCTTTTAAGAGATCCTAAGGTTAAGGGATGACTAACAAGGGTTTACTTATCAACGTTCGGTCATCTAGAGGCTAGGTTGTTTTTTGTTCTATGGATTAAGAACACCAAGACATCTCATTTACTTGTTTCTTCTCTTTTTTATGCTTCTTGTTTTCACGTCTTTTTTATCTTCAGCTTCCAATGACTCAATCAACTCACTGACACACAAACTCACATAATTGATAAACAAAATATAGAATCCAGTACACTATCAATAAACCATTTAAATGGCATATAAACATCAAGGTGAATCTGCCTCAATTCTTTGTTCCATAGAGCTTTCGGTGTTTTTGATTAGTAAGATCGTAATGACTTCATCAAGGTGTCACCAACTTGGTGAGGCCCACCCAATGAACATTCTAGATTATGCTTACCCACGGAGCACATCCAAGCATGCGGATTTTCTTAATTGTCTCATGATATTAATCTTTTGAAGTTTCCCATTTGGTTGTTTTCTTTTTCAGGCGGAACAAGTGCCTTTGGAAAAAATGACCTCATCTTGAAGATGATAGTCACTATCATCATCCAATTCATTGTCTTTGTTGGGTCCCACCAAGGCATCATCCTTGCGTAATATCTGCTGGTAAATTTCAAAGCAAATCTTGGGAGCTTTCACACCTAAAGTGTAAAGAGCCGAGACGTGATTCCGTCATCAAAAAAAAAAAAAAACTAGGAGTAGTCAATCTGCCGCACACGTGTCATCTTTCTGAGCGTTAAATCCCCCAATTTATCACGTGGGGTCCATCATGAACATGGCATGGCCGAAAAAGCATGCCTTTCCCCTCATTAGGATGACCACACATCTATAAGACAAGTCGATGGTTCGAAAAAAAGATAGATCAAAGTTCCAGATCCAACTGATGTACACACATACCAGATGTGAGCGAGAGTGTTGAGAAAGGAATAAAGTAAATTTAAAACAATGCAACTTATATTTAAAAACCCAAATTATTTTCAAATTTAAAATAAAAGCTTGGAAAGAAAATAAAATAACAAAATGACAACTAATTTTAATTCTGGTTGTAGTGAGATTTGGAAATCAAGATTGCTTGACTTGTAACATTCAGCTGACGTGTGGCCCATATCTTACACATGAGTTATATTGGGACTTGTCGTCCCAGTCACCTCCATTAGTCTTAGAAGAGAGGTATGGATTGTGTATCTACGCTGCACAAGTCACCGTCCACCATCACTCCATCGTGGTTACTATATATATATCGTCCCGTCATGTCATGTCATGATGATGATGGATCAAGTATTTCTAACCATATGACAAGATGACAATATGAGCTTAGTAATTAAGGAGAAGGATCCGATAAGGTGGGTGTTATCCTTAAGGCGTGGGTCCCACCTTGATGAATGTGTTGTATATCCAAGTTGGAGATTATTTTAGAATGTTAATTTAAATCTCCGCCACAAAGAAAGTGGTGAATGACCATTGAAAGCTTTTAGCAGGTGATTTTGGATCAAGTTGATCTTTGTATTTTCCTTTCCTCAATGTTGGGTTCACCTTATCAATGGATCAATGGATTTAATGAAAAATAAACATTAAGGATGTGGGCCTTGGGAAGTTTTTAATGGTAGGCATTCAATTACCAATGTTTCCTATGATGTGGTACACCTGAGATTTGGATCTACTTAATTTTTGGTACCACGTCCTAAAGTGGGCTAGAAAAACATAAGGATGGTATGGATATAGAATACAGTATCAAGGTGAGCTGCATGGTAAGGGTATTACCTAATCCACTCTTGTAAAGAAACTAGACCAGTGATCTGGATTATGTGAATAGACCGCCCTTTGGTTAGGCAAGGATCCCACCAAACCCACCACAGTTATACAAGGCATAGTTCCAAAACTTGGTGACTCGACTCAAAACACAGCGAGTCAAATGGACTCGGCAGGAAATCAAGCCAAATCACTAAGGAACTCGCTGGTGAGCTCGACTCATTTCCAATTTAAAAAGACCCTTCAAGTGGGTTCACCTGCATGCTCAACTCAGACACAACTTTTTAGCATAACTCGAGCCGAGTCATTCTTTGAGTCTTTGACTGATTTTATTTTATATTAAAAATCGAAAGTGCATCCAAGAAAAAAAGTATCTTCAACCAACCCATGTGCTGGTTTCATATTATAGTTAACTGATCAATCTTCTTAGTTGTATAATAATAGTTTTCTATTATTAGTAAAAGTTATATATTAATTCAATTATTAGATATCCAGTTAAATCAAGTTTTTGAGTTGACCCGACTGATTGGATATTGAATCTGAGTTGAGTTTTCGATTTAAAAACTACAGTACAAGGCCCAAGCTTGGCGGAGTTTTTCTTGGCTGATCCCAACCCACTATGCAATCTCTATATGAATGTTTGCATTATTGTTACTGGTGGGTATGGCACATGAAAGGCACCTTGATGTATGTATTTTGTATGCACATTGTCTATCATTTTTTCCCAACCATTTTGAGGCATGAGCCAAAAAAAAAATGAAGAATATCCAATTCTCAAGTACCATAGTGTATAGGTCTGATTGACCATTAATGGGGCACAAAAGTTTTGAATCGAACAAGTATTTGTTTTTTAACCTTCATCTAGGTTTATGTGACCTTAGCGACAGGGTGGATGGCAAATAAAAATTGAGTAAATGGCAGGGCATTCAATCATCATTGTTTCTTATAGTATGGTTCACCTAAGGTTTGAATTTTCTTCATTTTTGGGCTCATGCCCTAAAATGACCTGGAAGAACGGATGGACTGATATAAAATACATACATCAAGGTGGGCACCACAGTAAAGGTTGCACCGTTGATGTAGAGTAGATTGCCAATTATTTCATGGCCCAAATGGACCAAAAGAAGACTAGTCGGGGTCAGAAGTGATCCAGACCACCAGGACCATAAAATGGTGGTATCTCACAATTCAGAATGAGTTTCTGGACATATAATATATGATTTTGGAGTAGCTTGAGTTACTTTAGCCAATCAACTCTACTATGTTTGGTTGCCCATGCTGGAATTGCGAGATTCAACCAAATCGATAATTATTAATTTTATTTTATTTCAATTTTATTATTTATAGTAAGTTTTGTTTCGATCATAACTTTTGATCCATAGGGTTTTAGAGTTTGTGCCCAACATAAAAATGACTTAGAATAATTAATAGAATCATATGGTTGGGCCATTTGAAAATTTTATATTTTGGCAAAAAAACCATGAGTTCCAGTAGGATTGAGAGACTTCTACAAATACTAAATTTACTATTTATAGTAAATCAGGTTTTCTAAGAGTTTGATTTTTGTTAGAATTTGATACTTTACCTAGGGCTTAGTTTGCTATTTATATGCGTTGTAATTTCATTTTAGGCATTCAATCAATTAATATACAATTTCTTCGGAATTATTTCCTTTTATCTCTTTATTTCTTCTTGTGGATTCAAGAAACCACCGGTGAGGAAGATGGTGATCGACCTCCCACATCCTCCCTGCGTCAACCGTCTTGGGTGAGGTCGGGCCTGAACCTAATATGTTCCCCCTACGTTTTATATAGTAGAGAAGAGATAATTGCATTGGCCTGGTCCAAGTTATGGCGCCATGTTGGGTGAGGTTGGGGCTCTCTCTCTAAGGGACCATTTGGATACCACAGCAGTAGATAAGTAACTTATTGCAGGTAAGTTTGGTTTTATATATGATTAGTTATAAGTAAATTTTTTAGTTAAAAGTACTTAAATTACTTGAGTTAATTTTTTTTTAGCTTTTTCCCTTTTCATAAATTGGTGAAGAGAGGCATAAGAGAGATGAATAGAGGAGAAGCTGATAAGTAGGTTGTTTACCAAACATACTTATCTTCTTAATAAGTAGAAACTAAGATATGTTACTTATGGCATAAGTAACTTATCTTAAGCAACTTAAGATCCAAATGGGCCCTAAAAGAAACCCAGCCTAATACCAAACTGTACCTGAATCTGAGCCGATGGGCCTACAAGTCCACGCCCAACTACAGTTCATGCCCAATGGGTTCAAAGATAACAGGTCTAACCCACCCAGTGAAACCATAAGCTGACATCATTCTCCTTGATCATTTAGCCCAATGTATTTGGTGGGCCCTACTAAGATACTCATTGTGCTTAATACAGATGCGTAAGCACTGAGATCAGTGTGACTCGCCACCAAATCTGAGGAGCTTCCCTTTATGCTTACATGTAATATAATCTAATAATAAAAAAAGCATAAGTGGGGTTTTCACCGCCAACGTCAGTTGGAATATGGTTGCATCATCACTAACATGTCCATGTCATTGTGATGGGTCAGAATTTCTCTACCCAAGCTAACAAAGACCTCAGCAGCCATGTGGGGACCAAGTTCAAAGGTCCAATCTTTTAAGCTAGAGAAGTGCATGAACCACATGACATGTCCTTAAACATGGTTTCAAAATAACATCAGAACTGCATGGCCCACCATGTATGTTCTTGTGGGGTACGGGCCGGAGCGAAGCATGGTATAATCCAGCCCATGAGCTAAATACTACCGTTAGAGTTGACCCATTTGTCCCTGCAGATTTAGGCCCGGCCCAATCCCACCAAGCCTGCTAGTCGAAGTCAAGCTGCTGGGATGGTCTGGCCTAATGGGTCTTAGGCATGGTCGAGTCCAAGCATAGTCTGGCTAATCATGGTCCTGCACCAGCCCATGCATCCAATATGTCATGCATGAACGAAACTAACCTTTCTTCAGGTTAGGTCGGCAATGAGAATCACTTTATATATAATAAAACAATATAAAATAAAGAACTCAATCGACTCATTAGGTGGGTCACACCATAGAAAGCAATTGATTCCCACTGAAGAATATAAAATGCAGGTGTGTCGACCCACCTGAGGCATGGCTCAATCCGATTTTTGCACAAGGTGATTCAACCAAGTGGATACAAGACCTACTATGGTTAAAAGGCATGGCAACTTAGATCAAACCAAGGCCTTCGATTTCAAGTTGGGTCCAACGACCATGCCTTCTAATATTCTAACAATACTAATAATAATAATAAAAATACTAATAATAATAATAAAGTAAAAATAGCTAAATTCTTGGAATCAGTATATGAGTAACACGTGGCACCTTATGAGGCATGCATCACGACCACATGCGTCACCTAATTTGTCATTTGCCTTTCACAAAAGAGACAAAAGCATTTAAGATCGATCCAATGTCCCTATGTAGTCCCTTTCACTGATAATGGGCTTGTTGCATGTGTAAATCGCAACCGCATCATCTCAACCCTCCATTTCAAATTAAATATGTTAGTGTGGTGTATTTTATATGGAAGCCTTTCAAGAGTTGACGACGACTGTGTGACGGGTGTATGCCTGTATGGCAAACAACCTACCTTCGCATATAGTTGTAATTAACAAATTCAAGAAAAGGTATGGACGCTCTTCCTAAAATTTGGACCCATTGAGGCTTAAGATTCTCATTAAGTCAATTCAGAAACTCAAAAAGTATGAATTGTCTCATGTTGGTTGTGAATGTTTTCATAAATTGAAACTTTAAGCATACAGTGATTAAGTTCTTTCTACCTTCAACATAAGAAAATATTAAAGGACGCGGCAAATAAAGCACGCACGTTGTTTCATAGTCAAAATTCCACGATCTGGCTGATGGGTGCACATCAAATCACCTATGTAAGAATGCATTTTACGACTATGTCTCGTGTCTCCTTGGTGAAGGCATACATGATAAGTGGCTTATTAATCATTGGTTCCTTGAAATATAATAACCTGACTCATGACAATTTAATTCTATGATCTCCAATCTTTAAACATTGGGTCAATCGATGAGGGTTTTTCCTTGCTCTCATCTACATAACCTAACTTCTATATCCTTCCAGGATAAATGATGGTGGACTGTGACTAAGTAGTTGGTGACCATTCAACACCATGGTAATATATAAATTAGGGTGTTCGTCGGGTCCAACCATCTTACTCTCTATAATCAAGAAACAAATGATGGATGTCCAAACAACCCAACCATAATTGGACGACATGAAAACAAATAATAAACGAAAGATGACGCTTTACATATGAAATTGATATAGGATGTGTTACAAAAGCATTATTTGCATGGCTGGACCAAAAGAAGCCCAAATTAAAGCGGAAATAGTTCGTCAGATTTAAGCCTAGTCCTATACAGGGAATGATGTAATTGGGCTCCAGGCGTGTCCAATTCGACGAAATTCATTTTGGACAGGGAGAAATTGCCTTTCGAAGTGTGGATTGTAACTCAATTGTAACTTTTGATCCAGGCATTGTCATGAAACACATAATCTATCCATCTTTATGTAACGATGGTTCCAGGGTCAACCGATTTGCGTGGCAGGTCACATCCATCCGTTTCGCGAGAAAATTCCAGCTTAAAATCAGGATTTTAAAAAAAAGAATTATTATTTTTAGTAATTTCAATTTTTGTAGTATTTTTTTATTTTTAGAATTTTAGATTTTTATCTTTTTTTAGAGATTAATTATAATCATGCTTAGAATCCTCTGATAAAATTAATTTACGACTTTCTATTTTTAGCAAAACTTACCATTTTAGGTAAATTCTATTGTAATTGAATTATGACTTCTTTTTAAGTAATTTCAATTTAGAATTTTACTTTTTCTTTATTAGTCGTGTAAACAAGAAATCATAAACATTACACATTATTGAATAAAATATTAAAAAAAATTCTCTTATTTTTTTAAGGATTCAAGAACTCTCTTTGTAAATTAAAGGTTTTAATTACTTAAGGAAGACGATGTTCTTCTTCACCTTATTTCACGCTCTCCCCTACATCAGGAACCAAGAGAGAAACTGAGGCATTTGCCTCAACTAATGTGTATGCCACCGGAGGAGGCATGCTGACTCAGTGCAGATCAAAGCAACCCTCCTAATGCTATCAGATAAACAATGGAACGTTGCCAGGTGAAGTGGCCATTGCTACTATTGTAAGGAGGATGAGACGCCTCCAATCAAAGCGGCCTTCTGCCGCTCTCTGATGGATGGCAGAACATCCCCAACTAGAGTAGGCCACTGTTTTTTATGGGAGGACAACAAGGCATCACCGCTTTTCCATCAATCAAAGCGGCCCTCTGTCGTTGTTGACAATGATGGTGAGAAGCCACTAGTGGAATGGTCCTCTGCATGATTGATGAGGGTGGCAAAATGCTGCTGGTTGAACGTATCTCGCTACCGCTATTTAGGAAGCAACAGAATGCCACCAATTGAACAAACTTGTTGCTGCTATTGAGTAAAGGCAACAACAGTTTGCCAGCATTGTAGTGCCCTCAGTGGCTAGCTGGCTGGAGAGACAATGAGAAAATGAGAAAATGGGGAGCAGACTGCCTGCTGAGTAACTCAGCACGCTAAAAGCACATGGAGTAAACTCTGTGGGCTCCACTGTAATTTATGTATTTTCTCCACTCTCACCAAAATGAAGCATATCCAAAGCTCAATTAGACCACATTGGAAACAATATGAATTGAACGTGTACCCTTGAAAAGTTCTTGGGGGCTACAAAAGTTTTGGATCAAACTGATATTTCTGTTTTCCCTACATCTATGTATGTGTGATCTTATGAATAGGTTGGATGACAAATAAACATCATTGTGGGCCCTAGCAAGGTTCCAAAGGTGGAAATCATTATTCCCACTGTTTCTGTGGTGTGGTCTACTTAAGCTTTGGATATTCTACAATTTTAGGCTCAACCTATAAAATGAGCTATAAAAATGGACAAACAACATGGATAAACCACATACATTCACAGTGGGTCCAACTGAGTTTATGTATGGAGTAACTTAGTACAGCATGCAATCCCATTTCGAGAAAATGAGGTTGTACCCTGGGCCGCTTCTCATGGCTCAGTGATAGATAGAATGAGTTTCAACAATGAGGTCATGAGCTCGAGTGCGAGGTGTGTGCGCGCGAAAAAAATATTTAAGTTTCCGCTCCAGCTCTTCAGCCTCTTCTCCATTTATAAAAATAAGCGAAGTATGGTAGTCTAGGAGATTATGTATTTAAGTCCACCACAGTAAAATAAATAAATTAGAAGTTGTGAGTTGTAACATTTATAGTATTGCTCATGACTTGTTTCGAGACCAAGTCATCATCTGTATATGCTATTATTATAAAGAAAATGTTAGCCCACTTCTTTGGAACGCATATAAAAACATCAGTTGCTAGAAATATCTGACCTTTTATATATTTTGTGTTTGACCATGCGATGCTGTATCGAGGAGCATCTAAGCTGCTTTGAATTATTTCAAATATTTATGTGTTTCTTTCCGCCTCTTTTTCTATGAATTTTTGTGTCACTTTCTTACTATTATTAACGATAGATCAGCTGTCTGAGTTGATGGGCCCACCCATCCAAATCAAACAGGACTCGACTCAAAAACCCAGTTGAGTTGAGTCGACTAAAAAACTTCGGTGAGTTTCTCGAAGACTAGTAGTTTATTTTTATTATAGTTTGGTGGGACATTGGACCACTAACTGTGATTGTCAATTTTCATTGGGTGGTTAGAATCATTTGATAGAGTCTTATGCACTGCACATCCCACCTGGGGCCTACTAGATTAACCTCATGTGGTACCAAGTGTGGGTCCCATGAGAACCCACGATTTAATTAATTACCATCTTTAACTTACACATGGAAAACAGCTCACAAATGTCTTTAATCTGTGTTATTCTTTTTTAATAACAGTGGCCCACTTAATTATTGAGCTAGCCTGGGCTATTCATCATGGGAGCGGATTAGGTGCAGCCCGGCCTCAACCAAGACGGTGCAGCACTAACTGTGGAGCCCACCTTGGTGTATGCATTCTATATACATACCTTCCATCTATTTTGCCGGATCATTTTAGGGTATGTTGCCAAAAGTGAACACGAACCGATTCCCAAAAATGGACCAAACCTTAGGAAACAGTGGTGATTGACCATTAATGAGCCATAAAAGTTTTGGGTCAAGCTGATATTATTATTATTATTATTATTATTATTATTATTATTTTCTTTAGCCATGCCTGTGTGATCATATCAACAGGTTGGATGGCAAATAAACATTACAAAAACATAACGGTGGGCCCTAGGAAGTTTTTAATGGTAGGGTGTTCAATCACCAGTGTTTCCTATGGTATGGTCCACCTGAGAATGTGATCTTCTTCATTTTTGGGCTCATGCCCTAAAATAATCTGGGAAAATGGATTGACAGCATAAACATAGAATGCATACATCAAGGTGGGCCCCACGGTGAGGGCCGTACGTAATCCCGCTCCCATTCATCATTGGCTTGGGCTGGCCAACACGAGGATGCCGGACTAAATTTCAAGCCCGGGCCAGGCCATCTGGGCCAGGCCTTGTGCCCCTATAGATCTACGATACTGAGCTGGGCTCGACCCGGCCCATTTCCAGCCCTACTTTAGGATCCAAACTGGAAGCCATTGATTCACGTGTGCTTAGGCCGCATATCTCTACACTCATATGTCCTGCACGCTTGGAAGTTAGCACGTGTGATGCGTGTAAACCTGAAAATGGAGATGGGTGCAACCAGTGGTGGCCTAGACACAAGAAAATGCAAATGGGACCTGTTTGAGATTTGGACCATTCATCAAGGTGGGCCAGCGCAAACATGCACTGTCCCCAAATTAGGCTGTCCCACTCCCACTCATCAAGTCATCGACATTGGTAATTTAATTGTGATCATTTCCTGATATTAATGCTTCATGCACGTGTGTCCCACCTGAGTGGGTAGGCCTGGTTTTGAGCCAGTGCATGTTCGTGTGGTACCCACCTGATGAATGGACTGGATCTCATCCACATGTGCCACATTTTGTCTCTACAGGCCCCTCAAGGGAAGCACTTGTCTCCAACTGAGGTTACCCCAAGCTATGTGGGGCCCACCGTGATGTTTCTGTTATATCCACTCCGTCCAAAAATCAGAGGGTCACACCACTCGAAACAGTGGAAATAAAAACCAGCTTTATGGAAATATTAGGGGGCGTCAGGCATCTTTACAAATAAGAGTTTATTAGCTTATTTTTTTAAAAAAGCTTTTAGGCCATTTGTAAAAGTTTAATAAAGTGCTTATTCTTTTACAAAGTAGCAAATAAGCTCTGATTTAATAAGTTAGGGAGGGGTTACTTTTTAAAATGAAGCTTATTTAGCTCACATGGTTAAACATTTTGGACTAATGTTTGGACAAGTTTACCCCTTAAACTTTTTAAGTAATTCCCATCTTATCCTCTTATCTTCTCTTTAGAATTTCTTCAAAAAAGGTCCACATGATGAACAACCCATAGTGAAGGTGGGCCCCACATGATGAATGGCCCATATCAAAGGTGGGCCTACATAATGGATGGTGGACATCAAAGATGGACTATCCACATCAAGTGGGCCCCACATGATAGTGGTCCACGACAAAGGTGGGACCCACATGATGGATGGTGGACATCGAAGATGGGCCCTCATGATGAATGATTCATATTAAAGTGGGGCCCCACATCAAGGTGGGCCCACAAAATGAAAGGTTCACATCAAAGGTGGGCCCCACATGACGAAACATATGCATCAAGTGGGTCCCATTTGATGGACAGTCCATGTCAAAGGTGGGACCCACGTGATGGATGATGGTCATTGAAGGTGGGTCCACATGATGGTCAATTGATATCAAAGATGGGCCCACATGATGAACGACACATGATGAAGTCGGGGCCCCACACAATGAATGGTCCACATCAAGGTGGGCCCACATAATGGACGGAGTGGGCTTCAGATGATGAATGGCTCACATAAAAGTGTGGCCTCTCATAATGGACAGTTCACGTCAAGTGGGCCTCACCAATGGACGGTCCACATCTAAGGTCTCTCATGATGGATGACCCATATCCAAAGTGGGCTGTATGATGGATGATCCACATAGAAGGTCCACCCCACATGATGAATGGTGGATATCAAAAGTGGGCCCCACATGATGGACAATCCACTTCAAAGGTAGGGCCCACATTATGGACACATCAAATGTGGAGTCCACGTGATGGGTGATGGGTAGTAGACATTGAGGGGCCCACGTAAAGAACAATTAAGAATGTTGAGCCCCATATGATGGATGGTCGGCCAAAACAACCAAACATGCTTATTTTAAATAAGAGCTTTTTTTTTTTTATAATGAAAATTTAGGCTTATTTAAAATAAAGCTTAAACAAAAGGGACTCATTTAAGTAACTCTCGTTCAAAAAACTCTCATTAACTTAGAGTAGAGATGCCAAAGAACCATTAGTAAAGAGTTGCATATCACTTCGAATCCAAAGGAGTTGGAATAAAGATTTTGAGCAGTTTACATTGATCTCCGGGAGAATCGTGGTGGCTCCTTCATGTGATGGCAGGAAGTAAGTGTTCAGGATTACGTCAGATGACATACATGTCAGAGATCCAGACCATTCATCAGGTAGCTTGCCTTGTGAAGGTTCCATTGACCAAAATAAAAAATGTTGATCACTGATTAGGCCGGTCAAACTTGTATGAGAAAATGGGCGGTCAGAAAGTGTTCAAATTCAATGTACTTGTCTGGCTCATTGGAAGAGCCGTGCCACACCCTGATTCTAGGCCCACGGTATGTTCATTGTGATTGTGAGAAATACTTGATTTCTAACACGTATTCTAGGCCCACAGACTGCAGGGTTGAGCATGCTCATCGTAGAGATTTCACTCCGCATTTGTAGTAAATGGGCCATGTTTAAATGATCTGGATCGTTAGATGAATGGGGCCCTATGAATGGGTCATACCCCAAAAAAAACCCACGATCACATAGTTTATGGTCTGCAAATACGTGGCATGTTCGTTGTGAGCAAAACCTGATTTCTTGACACATATTCCGGCCGGCCCTCCCATAAGGGTCCATGGACTTAAGGGTTAAGCATGCTCACGGAAAAGATTTCACTCTGGCTTTGTAGTAAATGGGCCATATCTAAATGATCTGGATCGTCAGACGGTTGGGCCCCTTGTGAATGGGTCTCACTCAAAAAAAAAAAAAAGAACCCCACGATTTCACTGCTCATGGTTTGAAAATAGACGGGCTAGATTGGTGGTAATTATTTTCCGGGATCGAAGATTTTTGTGGATCATTGAACCATTGCCCACTTGTACAAACTGAAAACTCGAGTATACTGTGTATATTCTTAGCTAGAGGATCTCATTTATTTAATTTTATTTTATACTTAAGCCGAGTAGGATGGTTCACGCGTGTACACATATGCCATACACTTTTTTTTTTTAGCTTAATACAAACTAAACCATCCAAATCACGTGACCCACTGTTAATATATCAAGACCCAAAAATCAGACTGATGGGACAACCTTGACCGCTCATCAGATGTTTGATGAATCTGAGCCGTTGAATGTTTTCCATGATAACCATCCATTAGATGCTCACCAATCAGCCAGATAGTGCATCAACATAGTTTTTTTTTATATTTAATGACCCATCTAAAGTGGCCTATGATCTGAATGGTTTAATTTGAGCCACATGTATGTTATATGTACATTTCATGAGTGCATGTGTACAAAAGTATGAACCATTACACTCTGCCAGAGTACGGGAAATAAGTAAATACCAATCCATTCGTGGTGCATTCATGAACTGTCCTGATGAATATCTAGCGGTGGATATTTTAATATCTCACTTCACGTGCTTGTGTTTGAAATGGAGTCTCCTATTCAAACCCAAAGTCATCACAATTTCCACGTTTTGGTCTCTTTGGAAAGACCTTGGTTCATTGCATTCTACTTTTTAATTCCAATCTCATTTGATAGTGGTTGAAAACATCGATGATGGGACGGTAGGCTGAGTGAACTCACTCAAGTGCACTTTGGCAGTGTACTCAGCCTCCCACGTGGAACTCCATGAGGTGAATATGTGCAAGATCCGAACCGTTTATTTGGTGATACTCCATGTGTAGATGTCATGTGCCAAAAATACAACCATATGAACATCGAGTGGGCGAACCGTGGATGTGCATGCACCAAAACGTAAGTAATTTGGAAGATCCCAGCCATCTGACCTTTTTGCCCTTTATCCATTGAATGTGGACAGTTATACTTCGTTGCTGTCCATTCAGTGACAATCGATTAAAGTGCTGAGCCCTTGAATAGGGGAGAACTTTGGGGACCAGGCAAGGCGGTCAGGTCACATTCAAACTCGATGACCTAACCATGGGCCCCACTTCTGCGACGCTGGGCTAAAATGCCCTCATCGAAACAAAACAATAGTGTCATCTAACAGCTCGAATTTTTACATGGTTTTAATCAAATGAATCATAGATGATTTTAAACCGATTTAACTCTTTCTTATAACCATAACTATATCAGTTAAAGACGTCCAGGTGGCTGGCCAATCCACACATAGAAATATCATTTTGAGTACTTTATTATAAATAAGAAATTTTTACTGCAAAATTTCTGAGTTGGACAGGTAGAGTACATCATTAGATTGCAAGGGACACGTCATTTGATCCACAATATTTTTTTAATGAAATGGGAGGGAACACATGCACCTTCTATGGGGTACGCAAAACATTAGGGTCCGTTTGGAGACCACCAAGTAAGTTACTTTTTTCTTCATACAACCGTAGATAAGTAACTTATTTTAGATAAGTTTAGTTATAATTAATTATAAGTAGATTTTTTTATTTAAAGGTACTTAATCCCTTCACTTTAATAAGCAGAAATTAAGATACGCTGCTTAGATTACAAGGGACACGTGCACCTTCCATGGGGAGTAGCCATAGTATTAGCTCACTCACATCCAATTATAAGGTTAGTGGCTTGGATCTCGGTATCCATATGTAAACCATGAAGCATAGCATTTACTTCAATTGATTGGTTCATGTTGTTGAGAGCTCGTGGAAGTGAATTCAAAATAGAATCAAACAAAGTACTACCAATCACACCAAGCAAATTAATATATAAGAGACAATTTAAATTTTTACATGGAAAAATTCTTCCAGAAAAGGGAAAAAAAAAACTATAACACGAAGCGAATCACTATGAAAATGAAGTCACAAGATATTAAGAACAACTTACCCAAATCATAGCCACTCAAAAAAAAAAATCTTATCTTTTTATCTCTCTGGAACTCTCTCAACCTTTAAACATGTTTTAGCAATTTAGGATACCTTAATCCTGCAATTACATTCCATTGCATAGTAATAAATCAGAATTAGAAATAAATTGTGCAAAACCACGCTACACAGCATGATAGTCATCGATTGACCGAACATGACTAAATATGTCCAAAGAGTATTTGTCTCATCAAGAGTATTTTCAGACAATCGAGCTACAACCATCGGTCGACCGAAGACCCCCAATATCATATTGAAGACATCTCCAACACATGCACTAAGGAATAGAATATAATTAACATATACCAACAACGAGGGTCTGGCTCCATGGCTTAGTGGTAGACATACTCTATTTCAACATTGAGATCATAGATCAAGTACCCATATAGTGTGGGTGGGTCGGTTAAAAAAAAAAAAAAAAGCAAGTTACCATTGTGCATTCTAAACATGCCACCTTATTTGTGGAGTCTAGGGTTAACTATTATAGGCCAATCAACATTATGTTCAATCCAGCCAGCATGGTCCATGGCAAATCCATATGAAATGTGGAATATCTAAGGTCATTTCTTTGATTGCCACCTTCCTTTTTGGGGCCACAGCTATATATGAATTCCATTGTCTGGTAAGTAATATTCCAATTGATGCTACACGATGCTTTGATTCTTCCACCTACATGCACTTATTCCTAACTTTTTGGATTTCTCAATGGGACTGTGATGGTTGCCTAATAAGGAAATAGCTCAATTTCAACCGCAAGTTCAGGGACGCAAATTGTCTAGTGAGGCTCTCCCCATCCTTTATCGAAATGTAAAGAATGGCTTATCATGATATATGTGTTTTATCCACACATCTTGTCCATTTGCTTTTCCAGCTTATAATAAGACATGAGCCCAAAATCAAAGCATATCCAAAGCTCCAATAAACCACTTCTTAGAAAACAGTGGGGATAATGACATCCACCGTTGAAACCTTCCTAAGGCCCTATAATAATGTTTATTTGTCATCCAACTTATTCATGGGGTTAGATAGACCTAGATGATGGAACAATACAAATATCAACCTGATTCAAAAGCTCTTAAAATTTTTTTGACAGCAAGCATTCAATTCCCATTATTTCTTATGGCGCGGTCCATTTGAACTATGGGTATTGTTGCAGGGGATTCTGAACTGGTCTCACACAGTGAAGAAAGCCCAAAGGCCCAAGCATGAATCCTCGATTATCTACAAGCGCTTCGCCTCTTAGGTTAAGGAGCGGCAACTGACGTCCCAAGTTTGATTAACAAGGGCGGGGATTAACTTCATCATTTAAGAAAGATCTACAACCTGGGAAGTTTGAGCAGACCAGGATGACCATCGTTAGAGAGGCAGAATGACAAGTCTAAGGCAATTCCGCCAAATATGAATCAAATAAGGTTTCGACCCTATCCTAATTGTGAATCTCTCCTACCATTACAAGACGGGACTCTCGCCCATTTATGACTCTTCCAATGCATCCATAAAAGACTCTAACACTTAAACCTCATCCAAGTCCTACAAATAAGACTCATTTCTATAGAACAGGATGCAAAACTTCTAGCCTACACACCCATACGTCTGATTCTTACTCGCTTGACTTAGGCATCAAAGAGTCTACAACCAGCCATAGGCACCTTCCAAACTGTTTGTTTCTGTTCATCCTTTGTAGGTCCAACAAACTTTAAAGTGTTATAAGCTTGCTTTGTCTTAGAAAGATGAGGGTGGAAAAGACTCTAAGGACGGGCTTAACCAACCTTATCTATTGGCCAATTTTGAGTGACAACGGGCATATTTTAATTTTGGTCTCATGCCTTAAAATGAGCTAGAAAGACGGTTGGAGAGCATGGATAAAATATATATATCATGGAAGGGCCTTGTGGACCCTCGCCGATTTCTCCGCGCTCCCACACGACGTCGTTCTCCCTTTCCTTTCGGAAGAAGAAGAAGAAGAGGTGCGTGAGTGCGAAATCGCCGTTTGTGCCACTGGCTTGCCTCATTCTCGAGGGCTTCGTTTGGTTGTCGTATTGAGCTGGATGTGTTTAAGTGGATTTATATAAGACCAGAGTCGCCACTAGCCAGTTACTTCGAATCTACAGTCGGCTAGACCCCGTAGAAACTTTAGAGAAGGGGATCTGAGGATCCTTTCCTCTAAAATGACTCCTGTTGATCTGCGGTCAGAGATTCAAGGTAAGGGATCACGGTTACAGGGTGGGAAGAGGTTAAGCACCCCACACACTGCCCGTACCGAAGTACGGTCTCTACTTCACAGAATCGATCGAATACTTGAAAGTCTAATTTAATCCTCGTATATTCTCATGGATGACATGATGCATGAATGCGGGTCTGAACAGTAAGAGTTTCTGATGGGCAGGTTCCAACAACGGGCAAGCCCAGAGCGTACGCTC
Source organism: Liriodendron chinense (assembly GCA_003013855.2). Classification (NCBI taxonomy): domain Eukaryota; kingdom Viridiplantae; phylum Streptophyta; class Magnoliopsida; order Magnoliales; family Magnoliaceae; genus Liriodendron; species Liriodendron chinense. The sequence goes on along the minus strand of ML058329.1, from coordinate 2,640,182 downwards.
GAACTGTCAGGTGCTTAATATAAGACGTATGCAGTGTGCTTGAATGATCAAGGTGTTTTATGGTGAAGCATGAATGCAGGTCTGAACAGTAAGAGTTTCTGATGGGCAGGTTCCAACAACGGGCAAGCCCAGAGCATACGCTCGAACTGACAGGTGCTTTATGCGAGATGCATGCGGTGTGTTTGAATAATCAAAGTGTTTGCAGTGAAGCAGGGGGGTTGGAAGAAAAGTAAATGTTGCACTTATGCTAGATGCAAATGAGATGATGCTGGAAAAAGAGTAGCTGGGTGGACGGAGGTGTCGCAAGGGTTGGCTTCGAGTGGCTGGATCAAGACTTGGGTGACTTGGGAGGCTTGGACCAGTGGTCAGGCTGGGCTGGACCAGGGCTAGACTCTCCTCACTCGGGATCTCCTTGGTGAAGAAATGGGCTAAAGGATGAAGGAGGGTGACTCAGACGGACGGGCTCTCTCTGGCTGAGTGGTCTCTGAATTGATTCTTGAAATGAGAAGGGGAGGGGGGTATTTATAGCAGCGAGAGGGGCATTCTCGTAATTTTTTCCGGGCGGCCTGCCATGGGCCGCCCGTACGGCCGCTCCTCGGTTTCCAGCGAGTACGGCCGTTCCCTCGGGGCTGCTGTTGGACTCGCTGGTCGACTCAGTGAGTTGACTCAGCGGGTCGACTCGGTGGTTTGACTCGACGGGTTGACTCGGTGTTTTGACTCGACGGGTTGACTCGACGGGTTGACTCAGCGGGTTAACTCAGCGGGTTGACTCAGTGAGTTTGACTTTTTTGGGATTTTTTGACTGGCCTTTTTTATGGGGGGTTTTTCTGGGTGGTGTTTAGGACTGGGTTGACTGGGTTCAGGCTTGAACTGGGCTATGGAATGGGGCTTACAAGGGTGAGTTTGGCTGAGTTTGGACTTGGGATTTGGGGGTATGGTCCTCCGTTCAACCAGCTATCTCTACCAACAGTGTAGCCGAAGGTGGGGTGTCTACAGATGCCCCTCTTTGGCAGAGGTTGCGTGCAACCGAATGCCAAAGCGAGTGGACACCCCACTTCTGACCCGGTCATTCATGGATCACGGTCTGAAATCATTGCTTGCCTTTGCATCTGTGCCAGTTGATCGTTTGGAGATCGCTCACTTGCACATACCGCGAGAGTTTGGAGAAAACGTTGCGATTGTCCCTGCAGTTTGTTGCAACCTGGGTACCCAATCGCAACCCTTCCATTCCCGACCGGTACTAACATCGGAAAGGTACAGCAGAGCCTCTGCGTCGACAGTCTTACGAGGTTACTGACCCTGTGATTGATTGTATGTTTGATGTTTTCCCAGATCACTCCAGGAGTACTTGTTTCGCTTGACTGTCAAAGTGGTTAGACGCCCTGCGTCAGATAGTCTTACGGGATTCTACTACGCCGACTTGGACTCAGTCAAGGTACTTCAGGCATCCACGCCTAGGTATGTGCGGGTGGGCTTTTCCACCCGATCTGCTGGTTTCGATGCTTAGTTTGCAATTCATTCTTTCCTTGATTGTGGTCTGGAATCTTTGTTGTCCTTTGTATCTGGGTCAGTTGATTGTCTGGAAATTGATAACTCGCACATACCGCGAGAGTTTGGAGAAAACGTTGCGATTGTCCCTGCAGTTTGCTGCAACCTGGGTACCCAATCGCAACCCTTCCATTCCCGATCGGTACTAACATCGGAAAGGTACAGCAGAGCCTCTGCGTCCGTTAGTCTTACGAGGATGCTGACCCTGAGACTGATTGTGTGATGTTTGATGTTTTCCCAGATCACTCCAGGAGTACTTGTTTCGCTTGACTGTCAAAGTGGTTAGACGCCCTGCGTCCGATAGTCTTACGGGATTCTACTACGCCGACTTGGACTCAGTCAAGGTACTTCAGGCATCCATGCCTAGGTATGTGCGGGTGAATTCTTTCCACCCAATCTGCTGATTTGGATACTTGGGTTACAATTCATCGTTTCCACCTGTTCAAATGGTTTCTGTGACCGAGCCTTTTGGCTTTCATCTTTTTGTATCTTGGCATGTGGCACGACCGCACTGACACTGGAGTTCAGTTCGACCGTACTTTGAGTGCATTGGATCCGATGATCTCCGGGGAAACCGCGGGACATTGGATCTTATTTGATTTTTGCGTTGGCTCCTACCCAGAGATATGGAAGATCTCCTGGTGTGTTGGAGGCAGAACGCTCTACTGAGAAAATATTTTTGGATTTTTTGAAAAGATACCCACTTTGGGGAGTGATACTCCGTGGGGTTTTTATTTGCAAATAGAAATATTTTTTTGTCTTTTTGAAATGAAAATCTGGTTCGCATGTGCCTCCACTAGGGATGCCTGTGGGGTCTTTAGCTAACCGACTTTTATTTTGAAAGCAGGTAAACATGATGATTGATGCAATGGATGCTGATGCATGGAGATGCATGATGAATGCATGGTTTTGGCTCATTCTCTTTCAGTTTGATGATTTTGCTTTTGCTATGGGTGTAGAGAACTTTGAGCTTATTGCTTGTAGGGTTGTGCTTCCCTTGGGGATTTTTCTTTTTGATACGGAGGTTTGGACAGCGGGTTGGTCAAGATCCCGACCCGTGGTCGATCAGGTCCATCATCCCAAGATGCTGTTTCTTTGCTAATGAGAATGTACGAGGATATCATTTGACTTCAAGATGTTCTTCTGGGCATACATGTGATTGAGATGGTGTTTGGTTGCCCGTTTTGGTCAAGATTCCAATTTGCGGGCGATTGGATCCGTCATCCCATACTGTGAAGAGAGTGGAGTTCAAGACTCCTGAAGTGTAGTGCTGGGGATGCTATTTTTTGTGATTTTTTGTAAATATGTGGATCCGAATCTTTACCTGAGCGGTCAGGGTAGAGATCAGTTTATTGAAAACACAGGGAATATTTTTGTGATTTTTGAAATATTTTGATTGAAAGCAAGGGAAATATTTTTGTGATTTTTGCAGATATTTGATGGAAATATTTTTGTGATTTTTGAAGAGATGATTTTGCAATGTTTTTGTATTTTGTGATTTTTCTGAAATGCAGGGAAAAGATATGGAATTTCCATCCACTTCCAGCTTCTACTGCTGGTAAGGCACCCGATCCATTTTACGTCAGCGAGCAAGACGAGTCTCACACAGTTAAGTGCCGTAGTTTTACATCTTCGGATGAGGGGATTTTGAGGGTTTTCAGTCAACACACCCACAAAGTTGCCTGTTCCTCATGTGCAATGCACATAGACCACGTATCGTCCGACGGACTCCTTCGGCCACAAGATGAGCCACATCCTCACATTTCCCTTAGTCAATCCAGTTTGGGGTCTTACGTTGCTCACAATTCCGTGAGGGTGAGCTTCACCTCCCAACAGCCTTAATCCCCTTCATGAGTTCTAGGAACAGGGAGCATCTGTCAGCTTCAACAGCGACTTCCAACTCAAGGTTGTCTATCACGGTGCGTTCAACACGAACAGGATTGCGGAGTTCTGCCCGCCTCAGCCTTTACCTGTTTAAAAGATTCCAGACACCCGTACGATCAAGTGTCAGCCATGTCTGGGACAGGTTAGGAAAGAAAGCCCCCGAGAAGTTAATCCCAGTGTAGTTTTAGGTCTTCGGACCACTGGGGATAAATTGGTGGGTTGAAACTGGTGGTGAAAACTTTTTGTTTTATATTGTATATATTTTTTGTTTTGAAAAAGTTCCAGACTTCAACTCGAGTAATCGAGATTGACACTGGTTTTTATGGAAAGCTTTAAATTATTTTTGGTATTTTTGAGATGATCCGGGTTATCGAACCATGATCCCAATGGTCGAGGCCGATGCCGGTTTTTAGTTGAAAGCGAGAAAGGTCCCCCAAGAAATTAATCCCAGTGTAGTTTAGGGTCTTCGGACCATGAAACTGTACAAAAGAGGGCGTTTGTACAAAAAAAAAAAAAACCTTTTTACAGGCCACAGTCGCCTACCTGTTAGGTCTGACTACGGCCAAAAATAACTTTTAGAGAGCCCTACAGCTAGGGCTGCATCAAATTCCAGAAGCCTGGTTTTGAAATTTTCGCCCCGACCATTATATAAAAATACTAAAAACTTTTACAGGCCTCAGTAACTAGAACTCGTTTGTTCTGGCTGCGGCCGAAAATAACTTTTAGAGAGCCCTACAGCTAGGGCTGCATCAAATTCCAGAAGCCTGGGTCTGAATCATTTTCCCCCCCGTTTGTGTAAAAAAACAAAAAAAGCTTTACTAGGTCTAGTAGTCTAGAACCGGACTTTCCGACCCTAGCTACAACCAAAAATAATTTTTAGAGAGCCCTGCAACTAGGGCTGCATCAAATTCCAGAAGCCTGGGTTTTGAAATTTTCTCCTTTCTGTAAAAAAAAATCAAAAGAAAAAAAACTTTTTTAAGACCCAGTAGCTAAGAGATTTTGATGGTCGAGATCGATACCCATTTTTATTAAAAATCCCTCGGGATCTTGATCCCGACGTAGTTTAAGGTCTTCGGACCAGAAACTGTACAAGTGATGTATATATTTTTTTGGTTTTCTGAAAATGTCCGGAGCCACCAGATCTTGAAGAAGACTGATGCCGGTTTTATTGACAATCCCTCGGGATCTTGATCCCGACGTAGTTTAAGGTCTTCGGACCAGAAACTGTACAAGTGAACCGTAATCAAGGGCGGAGATTCTTGGGATTCCTCTTGGAATGGTTTGGATCATCTGGTCATGCCTTTGGATGGTTGAGATCATTGTTTGACCAAGTCAAATTTTCCTTTCTTTTTCTTGGAAATTCCATGGAACTTTTCCACATCATCCACCCAATTTCTCACCCATTTCTCATGAGATGAGATTTTGGTGAGATTTTCTCTTTTTTCTCACCATTCTCTTCCATCACTTCATTCTTACATGGAGGTACAAGATTCACTTGCAACCACCCTTCCCAAGGAGGAGTTCTTCCCAAGGAGAGGGAGAGGGAGGTCGTTTCAAGTAGGTGGAGGCTAGGACGGCCTCCCATGGGCCGCCCGCCCGGTCTCTGCCTCCTGGTCTCTTCAGGGGGCTGGGTAAAAGGGTGCCTTCCCCTTTTCTATATAACATGGGGCACCCTCCCCCCCTCAAACGTGCAATCTCTCTCTTCTCTCTCTCATACTCTTTCTTTCTTCAAGTTTCCTCTCTCTTCTTTGGTGATCCTTTGCTCTTTTCAAGTGGTGGGCCTTAGAGAAATCTTGGGACAGCAAGGTGGTCCTTCTTTGGTGAGTGGTAAAGGTATGGACCACTTCCTTTCTCTTTCTTGTCCTTTTCCATCTTCATTGTCTCTTCTCATGATCCTTTTCCTTTTTCATGTAGCTATTCAAAGGGGTGTGAAGGTGGGCCCAAGCATTCTTGATCTTTTCTTAGATCTCAAGTCTTTCAAAGGTGGTGCATGGAGAAGGACATTGCAAGCTCTCCACTTCATCATTTTTTTCCTTTTTCACACTCCCTCCATGTGCATGTAAGGAGTAATTTTGCCATGTCATCAAGTGTGCATGGCAAAATACTCTATCTTTTTCATGGGAGTTGGGCCTCTTTTCATGTGTATCAAATGGGCTCAAAGTGAAGTCATGGCCCTTGGTGTATTTGATGGGCCCAATGCTTCATTTTGGGCTCCCTCATGCTTTCTTGTCTTTGTCATTTTTCCTTTGGAGCTATCCTTTCTTTTCCATCTTTTTCAAGATTTGGGCCCATGGGCATGGTAGGGCCCATCTCAGGTTTTGGGCTCATGGGGCTCACTTTGGGTGACCCCATCTTTCTTTACATGTGTATGGATCAAGGTGGCTAGCCCATTCTTCATTTTGGATCTCAAGTGGGCTAGTTTTCCTAGTTGGGCTTATATGGACAAGTAGCCCAAGTCTTCCACTATTCTTGATTATGATGTACATCCTTGTACAAAGTGTGGTGGGTTCCTTGAAGTTTTTCATGTGGATGGGCTTTTGGGCCTTCATTGAAACTTGGGCACTTCTTTGAACCATGTGTGCCCCACTACACTTTGTCCATGTGGATTTTTCTTTTCATGCTCTTCTTCTTGATGGATGGAGGACTTGAGTTACTTGACCATCTACAAGTCCCATGAGTGAGTTGTTCCCACAATCTCACTAAGTTCAAATGGTTTCCTTTGTGGTAGGAATGTGATTCTCAAGAGTTTCCCTTAGATGTTATCAACCTCAAATGGATGATTCTCAAGTGAGCTATCCATACAACCATGGCTCCTTGATCTTTTCTTTGGGGGCTTGGTGGGATCATCCCATCATCATTCAAAGTATGAGTGATTTTTCTTTCCATTTGTGAGAAGGAATGATACCCATAAGTTACCCATTTTTGTCCCATGCCTTGGGACATTTTGGATTTTGATCTTCAAGTGGGCTATGTGTACATTCTTATCCATTTTCATGATGGTTGGGTGACTCATCAAGCCATGCTCTTTTGTGCTCAAATGGTCTCCCTTTTTGGTGAACAAGTTGGTGCACATAAGTGGCCCAAACTTGCCTTTTCATGGGCATTTTCAACCTTGATTCTTCATGTGGGCTATGTGCATCAACTTTCTACCCTTAGCTTCTTTGATTCATATGTTTGTGGGTAGACCTCCTTGTTGTATTCTCATGGTCAAAACTTTCATCAAGATGAGGCACATAAGGTTGCCCATGGTTAACCCATGAATGGGTCCTCATGTTCTCCAAAGTGGGCTATGTGCTCTCTCCAATCCATTGAGATGAGGCATTTGGGTTGCTCTTGGAGACCCGTTTCCTTTCTATTCCCCACTTGTCCATGCATATGTGTAAAAAGATGGAGACATCCTAAGTGAGAATCATGACCTTGGCATAAAAGTGAGTCAATCCTTGGCCACATGTGGACTTTGAAGAGGAACTTCTCATGTGCAGTAGGACTCTCATCCTTAGTTGATTTCATGGCACTTGAGTGCATTTGTTGTCCAAAATGTGTCCTTGGATGATGGACTTTTCTTACCTGAGGCATGCCATGCCACCTTCTTTAAGGCAGGCCTTACTTTTTCCAATGGGTCCAACACATATCCTAAGTGACACATGGAGTTGGACTTTAGATTTTGCATTTGAATGTGAGTCCAATCCCATGGGTTTCTTGGATGAGAATTTGGATTTTAATGGGTAAAGGATAGGGACTTACCTTGCCAAGCTTGTAGGATTCCATGGCGGATGGTACCAGGGGCCACCAAGTGGTTGACGAGGATGATCCTGCTTTCATTGTCCGCCGGGGGGACCACATGTGTTCCCTAGCTATGGAGCATCAACCTCTTCCTGCCATCAAGGGTCGAGGTACCAGGGATCGCTGGGACAATTGGATGAAGGAGCCACAGCCCTTGCTTGAGCGAGTACTAGATGGTACTCCTTTTGCTGGCCTCCTCACCCTACGCTTCCATAATAACGACGCCAACCGCATGATGCTTGCGGCCCTTTGTGAGAGGTGGCGGGATGAGACCCACACCTTCCAGCTCCCTTGTGGAGAATGGGGAATAACCCCTTTGGACATTTACATGCAGATAGGTTTCCCATTTCATGGGGCAATTGTCCCTCAAGTTAGCTCTTTAGCTCCCCTCTCTTCCACTGATTGGCTGCGGCTTGTCGGTGACGTCCCTCCTGAGGGTGAATTCCAAGGCCATCAAGTGAAGATGCGATGGTTTTACAACAATTTTGCTTCCGTCGTCCCTACCACCGAGCGAGAGGCCCTCCACAAGGCGCGGGCCATGATCACTTATGCTTTTGGATCCTTTCTTTTTTGCCATGCGAATGAGAGAGTTGATCCTAAATTTCTTCGTTTAGTCGAGGATCTTCATCACCCCTATAACTGGAATGGGGCCATCCTGACCCGTCTCTTTCAAGGTCTGGACAAGACCTGTCGGCATAGCCGGTCCTTCACAGGCTTCTGGCCTGTTGTTGAGGTACCTCTTCTTTCATCCTCTTTGGAGCCGTTTGCCTCCTTTCTCTCTCTGATCATTAAATGTACTTTCATCCAGACCTGCTTTTATGACCATTTTCCGCATCTTGCGCCGAGGATGCGAGATGACATTGAACCCGCTCAGTATCGCCACATGTACTGGCATCAGCAGAATCGTCAGCGGAACTCCCGAGTTCCCGGGGATAATTGGCGTGCTGATATAGACGGGCTGACCGTTGAGGACGTAAGTATCTTGCTTGTCTTTGTCCTTGTACTGTACTTGTAACTGATCGTGGTAACCTCTTCTGCTGCAGTTTGCCCGGATGCCGTACGCTAGTTTCCCTCTCTACTACACACCCCAGCGCGTGGAGGCATATGATGCTTCATGTCTCCGTATTATGCTTTCTGACGCTGAGTCCTTCCAATGGTACTTGGGAGAGAGATTGCTTCGGCAAGTCACTGGGGTAGCTCGGGTCCCCTGTTCTGCACCTCCTCCAGCTGCTCGGATGCCAGCTGATGAGAGAGTTGAGGCTCTGGTGGGCCAGCCTGGCTTCCGTTTCACGATCCCGGATCGTGATTATGACGAGTGGTATCTGCTATTTGGCCAGGGGCCTTTGCTTCCTTCGCTTTACGTTCCAGGTGGCCGTCGCAGGTATGCTGGAGGTTCAGTGACTGCTCCTTTGATGGATCTTTATCGTCGGGAGCGGGACGCGAGGAGGGGCGATGATGATTATGTTGGTGACTTGTAGCTGGCTCTGCTTTATATGGCCTTGTACTTTTGTTTTTGTCCCCTTTTGTATCAAGCCCTTTTGGATGAATATACAGGCTTTGATTTCTCCCAAATTCCTTGGTGATGTCTGGATGCTTTGACTCTTGACTCATTCCTTCATGATTTGAGACTGCTTAGTTGCATGGGTGATGACTTGAATGGTTCAGATTGCTTGATTAGGCCTTGTGGGCCCACTTGATGTTTAGATCTTGGATTTTGGCCCTTCTTTTGATGATCGAACCTTTGATCTTGCTGCTCCATGACTTGTGTAAGCTTTCCAATGGTTTGGATCCTGATGATTTAGCCCTTGAATGGTTCAGATTGATAGATTCGGCCCTGTGGGCCCACTTGCGATCTTGGCTTTACTTTGGGGCACTCTCTTTTGATGATTTGTGAGGCTAGGAATGCTTCTCATGGTGTGGATGATGGCTTGAACGTCTCTGATCGCTTGATTTGGCTTTGTGGGCCCACTTGATGATTAGATCTTGGATTCTGGCCCTTCTTGTGATGATCAAACCTTTGATCTTGTTGTTTACATGGCTCATGTAGGTTCTTCAATGGTTTAGATCATGATGATCTAGTCTTTGAATGGCTTGGATTGCTTGTGGCCCCCACTTGATCACCTTTCCTTCTCTTTGGCTTGATCAGCCCTATTCCGGTCACATTGCTTCATGATTGGACCAGTGGGGCACCTTTTGTATGATCTTGATCATCTTCAGTCGAAATCTGGAGTGGACCGGAGCCTTGGGCGGCCCACGGAGCGCCATCTGCTGACGTGGACTGTCAGCCTCACCTACCAAAAGCCCTGGAGCCAATCCCGCGGAGAGAGGGGAACCGCGTCCGTACGGGCGGCCCAGGGCAGGCCGCCCAGAGCTCGTCTCTTGAGCGGCCTGGGCTGGCTCGTGCTCGGACATTCTCTGGTCCCTGTTGCTGCTGTCCCCACCTGCTGTGTACGTTCAGGTTCGATTCCAACAATGAATCTTCTCTTTGTCTCCTCTTTCATCATCATCTTGTCTTCATCTTGGTTTGTCCTTTCTTGGGCAATGGATGGTGGGGATTTATGGGCTGTGGGGGCTGTTCATGGTGGGTCCCACACTTCAGAGAGTATTGAAGGCTTTAATGATGGAGAGATTTCTTTAATGGATGGTGGAGATGGTGCATTGAATGGAAGCATTGATGAGGGGCTTGGGATGGTGGTTGATGGAGCTTTGAATAGCTCCATTAATGGTGGGATGGCTGGATTTTCTGATTTGAATGGGGCCCTCATTATGGGAGGAATGGATGGTATGGATGAGATGATGGGATGGGACATAGGTGAGGCTATGCATCCCTTGAGTGTGGGTCCCATGGATGATGTGATGGACGGTGATGATGGGACTATGAGGGACATAGATGGGCTGATCTCATGTCTGGATGGTATGGATGGCTCAGATGGTACCTTTGACGGTTTGGATGCTCTGGATGAGGGCCGAGATGTGCGGTATACTTGCTTGGGTGGACTTGATGTGATCATTGATGATGTCCCCCTGATGATGGACGGTGTGGATGCCTCGATGATCCCTTTGATCGGTCAGGATGATGATTGGATTCATGATCTCCTACTGGAGAGGGCCGCAGGTCCGGATCTGGCAGTTGATTCTTCGATCGGGGTAACCGAGACCCTTTTGGATGGTTCAGATGTATTCTTTGACGGTCAGATTAGCCAGGATGTCACGATGTGCGGTGTGATCTTCACTGATAGTCCTTTTGATGGAGAGCATTGTCCTTCCTTTGGTCATCGGCCCTTTGCGCACTCTGTTCACGAGGCTGGGCGAGTCTTCTCATGCGGCTGAGGTTGTGACAGTTTCAGACAGCGATGCGACTATATCAGACATAGCCGCCACTGAGGGCCGATCAGGGGTTGTCGAGTCTGGCAGAGGTTCCAGCTTTTCCTTCTCCTTTGCCTGTTGACCTTCCGATCCTCGACGAGTTGTCCTCGATTTCTGGGCCTTTTGTACTGGAGGGGATACCGGTGAGGACTTGTCAGCTGCTTCCTCGTTCTTCTTGCTCGCCACGACTGCTTGCTTGGCTTGACAGCTTGTCAGTTTATGAGATTCGAGATTTGGAGTACTATGGCTTTGGCAGTCTGATTCATATGGCTAGAGTTGACATTGACTGGAGAATGCTCGGAGCTGCCGTGATTGACTGGGTCCCTTCGTTGAACTTGTTTGCGTTCAACGATATGGAGATGGGGCCTTCTTTGGAGGAGCTTGCACGCTTGACAGGCTTACCCTTGGATTATACTCAGTACTTTTCGCCGAAGACATCGCCGAAGACTGCTACACCGTAGAACTGGTTTGGGATCCCTTATCTTGTTCGACCTGTAGCTAGTGGCCAGGATGCTGTAGTGTTCTCTTTGGACTTGCTGTATGATCTTTTTTCGGGTCCTCAGGGTACGGCCGGTTCCACCTTTGCTCGGAACGCACTGATGTTCTGTTTGATTGCTGAGGTGCTGTTCTCGGGATGGCGCAGGTCCCAGACTCCTTTGCTTTTTGAGGTGATGAGCCGAGCTGTCCGTCGGCAGGGGATCATTTCTCTCATCTTGGCCGAGCTATTTGATGGGCTGACCGACTGTGCCCTGGGCCGCACTCGTGTCCTTCGCGGCTGTTGTGCTTTCCTTCAGGTATCTTTTCTGCACCTTTTTTCTTCTTGCTTTGCTAGGAATTATTTTGCTCTAGCTGAACTTCTTTTGCTTTCTGTGATCAGGTATGGCTATGGGAGCGTCTTTCTCTGACCGTTCCTGTACCTCTTCCTGGCATCCCGGGCTCTGACATTATGCGTTATATCATCGAGTTCCTTCCTCATACAGCCAGGATGAGCGAGCCCCTGTATCGCAGGATGTTCGCTGAACTTCGTGACTGGAACGTTCGTTGGGAGTCATCTTGGCTTTCACTTCCTCCAGTGCTTTGCGATGCACACCGCCATCCTCTGATGTTGGTAGGCTTTCGATCCTACTTTTCTTACCATCCGATCCGGTTCCTGCGGCAGTTTGGGTATGAGCAGGATGTTCCTCATTTTGCTTTCACGGGTATCGGGCGTCGAGTACTCCCCTCTAGATCTTCTGACTTCAGGACCCGGATTGATTGTTCCTGGGCGAGTTATTTGACAGCTGATTTGTTGGGATTTGAGCTGCGGACTTTTCCGATGGCGACCGCCCCATATCAGTACTGGGCTGCTGAGCAGTCTTTGTATCGACGTATCCCTTGTTGGCACCAGACTGCTGATGAGGATGAGCAGGATATTCTTGGAGATGCTGGCTCTTCATCTGGTTCATATGAACCTTTTGAGGAGCGCCCGTTTATCGATCCTGGCTTCCTCTTGGCCACTCATGGTCATCTGCTGTCTGAGATCTCTGCACTTCGGTATCATTGTGAGATGATGTCGAGGAGATTGGCTGCCGATCGGAGGTTGTCTGATGAGGAGACAGCGATCCGTACCCTTGAGCGCGATGAGGTGCATTACCTGCGTATGGAGGTGAGCAGGTTGAGAGCGAGACTATCTTTTTATGAATCAGAGGACTCACCTGATGTGGCCGAGGAGGAGGGTAGAGATTGATTGTGTTGGCCACCTGCACATTCTTTTTTTGCATATATGATTGATGATGATGCATTTTTTTTTTTGTATTTTTGAAAAAGATGATATGTGTAAGAGAAATATAATGCATTTAATTGAAAAGAGAAAAAACTGTTTGAAAATCTACTGTGCCATGAGTTGTCTTGTGAGTGTGTCTGGATTTTGTGTCGGGATATAGGAATCAGAACTGGGGCTCGGTCAATGATTTGACCGATATCTCGAGATTTGACTTGCTTGATCCTTTGGTTCCCTAGAGATGTAGGCAACGGGAACTCTCGTTTCCTGAGATTGTCAGAGTCTGTAGAGTTCTTCGCTCCTGACTGCGCTTCTTCTTGTTCTTGAACTGTAACCGCTTGAACTGATCTGGACCGTCTGCTTTCTTGGTACCTGCACTTTTATTTTTTCTTTTCTCTCTTTTTTTTTCTTTTTTTTTTTCATTTTGGGCCATTTTTGCCTGTAGTGCTCTTTCGAGTTTTCACCACAGCCGGCTTTTTCCCGTCATTTTTGCCCGTGGCGCCCTTTCAGGTTTTCACCACGTCCCGGGTATTTGGTCTTGCCTGCCCCTTGGCAGCTGTGCTGTTTTTACCCTTGGCGCCCTTTCAGGTTTTCACCAAGTCCGCTGTATGCCCACTGTTTTTACTCGGAGCGCCCTTTCGGGTTTTCACTCCGCCCTCTTTGTTTAGGCACACATTTTCTTTTTTCTTCTTTTTTTTTTCTTTTTCTTTTCTGGATCTCTGGATAACTGCGGCGGCTAGAGGTCGGGAATCCGTCGTTGCCGGCCGATGGCAGTCCTTCAGCCCTTATCCTGAGTTACGATAATGGAGCTGTCGGTCTTTGCTAAAGACCCCTCTGAGATGGATGGATGGATGACTGTGTTTCTTCTTGGGTTGATTTTTTCTTGGGTGCCTTGCTTTGGCTTCCCTTTTTTCTTTCTTTTTTCTTCTTTTCTTTTCTTTTTCTTTTTCTTTTGCATTCTTTTTCTCTCTCTTTTTTTTTGTCCCTTTTTGAATCCCCCCCTTTTTTTTTGTATTTTTCTCTTTTGGAGTCCCCTTATTTGAAACACTTGTTGGTGGACGGGAATGATTTCTCAGAGGTCTTAGCTTCGACCTCTTGACTTCAGCTCTATTAAAGTAACTCTTGATAAGGTCAGAATGACTTACCCGTGAAAGATCTTCGCGTTGTCGACGTTGGTTGGCTCAGGAAGATCCACCCCTCTCATGCTGGTGAGTCTGAGGGCGCCTCCAGGAAGTACTTCTCTGATGATTAGTGGCCCGTCCCACGAGGGTTTGAACTTTCCTCTGGGATCTGGAAGGTGCGACGGTAGAACCTTCTTCATGACCATGTCGCCTACCTTGAAGCTCCTTTTTCGGACTCTCTTGTTGTAAGCCCGAGCGATCCTTTTCTGATAGCACTGTGAATGACTTAGTGCACGCATGCGTTTTTCATCTGCTAGCTGCAACTGATCGAATCTGGCCCGTTGCCATTCTCCTTCTTCAATTCCGCTTTCGAGTAACACCCGAAGTGATGGTATTTCCACTTCGACTGGTAGAACTGCTTCCATTCCATAAGTAAGCTCGAAAGGAGTAACGCCCGTAGCAGACCGTACAGACGTTCGATAGGCCCAAAGTGCATATGGGAGCATATCTGACCAATCTCGATAGGTCACGACCATCTTCTCGAGTATCCTGACGATTGTCTTGTTTGCGGCTTCTACCCCACCATTCATCTGGGGACGGTAGGGGCTTGATCGATGACGTTGGATCTTGAACTTGCTGAGGAAGTCATCCATCTTCTTGTTGACGAACGGGGTTCCATTATCTGTGATGATAGCATTAGGGATTCCATACCGGCATATGATGTTGTTCTTCATGAATTTGATCACTTGAGATGCTGCAATCGTGGTGTAGGAGGCTGCCTCTACCCACTTGGTGAAGTAGTCGACTGCCACAAGTATGTATTCGTGACCATTTGATGCTTTGGGACTGATCTTGCCGATGATGTCGAGTCCCCACATGGAGAAGGGCCAGGGGGTGGTCAGGTTGTATAACTCTGATGATGGGGCATGGATTTGATTCGCATGCTCTTGACACTTGAAGCATTTTCTGACGTGCTTGCAACAGTCTGTCTCCATGGTGAGCCAGTAGTAGCCGAGTCGTAGAATCTTCTTTGCCATCATGTGCCCATTCATGTGTGGGCCACAGATTCCTTCGTGTATTTCTTTCATGATCTTTGCAGCTTCTGTTTCATCGACGCATCGGAGGAGGATGTGATTATAGGATCGCTTGTAAAGAACTTCGCCACTGATGGTGAATTGGCCGGCCAAACGCTGAATGGTTCGGCGATCTGTTGCTGTTGCTGACTCTGGATACTCCTGGGTTTCGAGATATTGCTTGATGTCGGCATACCAGGGTTTGTCAGGGACAGCTTCGGCTTCTTCTATTTGCAGGCAAAAAGCAGGTTCTTCTTGAATTTCGACTGTGAGCTCCCATTCTGAAGCTCCTTTTGGGATCTCGAGCATTGATGCGAACGTGGCGAGAGCATCTGCAAACTGGTTCTTGGCTCTGGGCATGTATGAGAAGGTGATTTCCTTGAATTCTTCGATCAGATTGTCAAGATACACATGATATGGTATCAACTTCTCGTCTTTGGTCTTCCATTCGCCATTGGTCTGATTGATGATAAGCTGTGAGTCTCCAAATACTCGTAGCTTCTTGACGCCCAAGATTATGGCTTCCCTTAAGCCAGCGATGCATGCTTCGTACTCTGCCATGTTGTTGGTGCACTCGAATGCGATGCGCCTCGAGATAGGAATAGGGACATCATCTGGAGAGTAGAGGATTGCTCCAATACCACTCCCTTTAGAATTTGCTGCGCCGTCGAAGAATAACGTCCATTCATCTTTTTTCTTCTTTTCTTCCTCTTCAATGAGCAAGAGATCTTCATCAGGGAAGAATGTCTTGAGCGGCTGATAGTCCAGGAGAGAGTGAGCCGCAAGATGATCGGCGAGGGCCTGTCCCTTGATTGCCTTTTGAGTGACATAGGTGATGTCGAACTCAGACAAGAGTAGCTGCCATTTAGCTATCCTTCCAGTGAGTGCCGGTTTCTCGAACAGGTACTTGAGCGGATCCATGTGAGCGAGAAGGAGAATAGGGAATGCAATCATGTATTGACGGAGTCGCTGAGTTGCCCAGACTAGGGCGAGGCAAGTCTTCTCGATCGGGGAATACATGGTCTCGTAGTCGGTGAACTTTCGACTCAAATAGTATATTGCTTGTTCTTTCTTCCCGGTCTCGTCGTGCTGGCCGAGGACACAGCCAATGGCTTCTGCTGCTACCGAGATGTATAACAATAGTGGTCGTCCAGGAGCGGGCGGCACTAGGACTGGAGGATTCATGAGATACTTCTTGATGCGGTCGAAGGCGACTTGGCAATCATCATTCCATTCTTTTGGGACGTTCTTCCGAAGGAGCTTGAATATGGGCTCACAGATAGGTGTGAGCTGTGCGATGAAGCGACTGATGTATTGAATTCTGCCGAGGAAGCCACGAATTTCTTTCTCTGTTCTAGGAGGGGGCATCTCGATGATTGCTCTGGTTTTGGTCTCGTCGACCCTGATGCCATCTTCGCTCACCATAAAGC
Organism: Liriodendron chinense; assembly: GCA_003013855.2. Classification (NCBI taxonomy): domain Eukaryota; kingdom Viridiplantae; phylum Streptophyta; class Magnoliopsida; order Magnoliales; family Magnoliaceae; genus Liriodendron; species Liriodendron chinense. The sequence goes on along the minus strand of ML058329.1, from coordinate 2,624,218 downwards.
CAAGGAGCTTACCTCCCATTGCACCGAAGACACATTTCTGAGGGTTGAGGCGAAGCTTGTACTTTTCTAATCTGTTGAATAACTTCTTCAGATCTTCAAAGTGTCCTTCAATTGTGCGAGATTTGACGATCATGTCGTCCACATATACTTCGAGCTCCTTGTTCATCATGTCGTGGAATAATGCTGTCATTGCTCGCTGATATGTTGCTCCTGCGTTCTTCAGACCGAACGGCATTACCCTGTAACAGAAGGTTCCCCAGGGAGTGATGAACGATGTCTTCTCGCGATCTTCGACGGCCATCTTGATCTGATTGTAACCTGAGAACCCGTCCATGAATGAGAAGATCTTGTATCCTGCAGTGTTGTCGACTAGAGTGTCGATATGTGGCAACGGGAAGTCATCTTTTGGACTGGCCTTGTTGAGATCTCGGAAGTCGATGCACATTCGAACCTTGCCATCCTTCTTCGGTACTGGTACGATGTTGGCGAGCCATTCAGGGTAGTTGGAGACTACCAAGAATCCCGCATTGTATTGCTTGATGACTTCATCTCGGACTTTCAGAGCCCATTCTGGCTTCATTCTTCGGAGTTTCTGCTTCACTGGCTTCATATCTGCCTTGGTTGGCAGATGGTGTACAACGAGCTCTTCATCGAGCCCCGGCATGTCTTCATATGAGAACGCGAAGTTGGACAATCTTGGAGCTAGGAACTCTATCATTTTCTGTTTCATCTCAGGTGGCAACGATTTTCCAATGCGTACTTCCCTAGGGATCTCAGGCGTCCCCAAGTTTACTATCTCGAAATCATCGGCTACAACATTGGCTTTAGATTCGAACTTTTTGAGGAGATCCTCAAGTTCGGGAGCAGGATCATCATCTTCCTCGTCCCGAGCTTCGTCCAGACCCATGAGCTCAAAGTCTAATTCGATGTCGAAATCATATGATTCGACTTCAAACTCATGCGACTCTTTAGACGAACTTGGCACACTATTGAATGCAGGGAAAGAAATATTTTTTGATTTTTGAGATTTTTCTGAAATTGAGATGCTAGATGTTTTTGGTTTTTGAAAGTTTTTTATTTTTTTGGCTTTTCGAAATTCGCGGGACTTTGAACAAGCGGGCATTGCAGACCATGATTGATCCCAACTTGTTCCAAAGTTCCGGTTGCTGCCTAAACAGGCGTTTTTTTTTGGAAGCCAGAGCCCTCAGATGGCTCTTTGGCTGATTCAAAAGTTAGGGGAACAGATGACCATTCAGGACCCCACACTTCCTCCCCTGAAGAGGTGGGGGTTGATGATTTGGGCGAAGAATCATGGTCTGGCCCAATGACCATGACTTCTTGCTGGTCAGGTTCGAGATCTGAGTCGTACTCAGTCCCTCCCGGATCACTTACCTCGCATTGCAGTTCGTCTGGTTCCACAGCTAGACACAAGTTTGGAACCTGGACATCAGACCAATCTAGGGCTGGCCACTTCCCCTTCTTGGTCCAATGGATGGGCTGCTTCTGCCCCTGGCTGATGATTGGTGATGTTGACTTTGCAGAGATGGGCAAGTCGTGCCCCTTGCTAATTGGTGATGAGATGGGCGAGTCGTGCCCCTTGCTGATTGAAGTGGGCAGGTTGTGCCCCTGGCTGAGAGAAGTGGGCAGGTTGTGCCCCTGGTTGATTGATGCTGACGTGGGCGGGTTGTGCCCCTGGTTGAGAGAAGTGGGCAAGTTGTGCCCCTGGTTGGGAGCAGGTGTCAGAGTAACCTGGTCCTGAAGCTGCTGTATTTGTCTTCCTTCTTCGTCTTCATCATTTCCTCCTTCTTCTGGAGGCTTAGAGGGTTCGAGAATCTGATCCCATCGAATGGGGGGCCACGTGGCCCAAACTAGGCTCATCGGGAGGCCTTTGTGTAGTGCAGTCGGTTGATTCCCTCCTGGATCTTTGCAAGGTTCTCCTGGCTTGACGAATTGGATGGGTGAGCACCGAAATTTCTTCCTTCTCTTGTCCATGAAGGTTGCCCTGTATCCGAGTCCCCACTTGCGTTGGTTATATACTAGCGATACCTTTCTGGACTTAAAGTGATTCTTCATTCGGTATTTGAGGCTCAGACGCTCTGCCGGTGAAAAGACACGGTCCACCCTTATCGGTTCTGGATTGGCGATAGAGTTCACAGTCTCGAATTCGAAACTGTGAAACGGGATGTCTTCTTCAGAGTGCTGGATATCGATGACCGGGATGTCTGGTTCAGTGGCAGTAGCATTGGAAGGAATGATGAGCTCCTTCTCTGCATGGATAGAGATCACTTGATTTCCACAGATATACTTCACTCGTTGATGCAGGGTTGATGGCACAGCTCCAACCTTGTGCAGCCACGGCCGTCCGAGCAGCATGTTGAAAGAGGCTGATATATCCAAGATTTGGAATGTGATGGTGGAGACTTCCGGGCCTATCTGTACCTCTATGTCGACTTCCCCTTCCACTGATCGGCGGGTGTTGTCAAATGCTCTGACGCATATGGTGCTGGGTCGGAATGAAGAAGGACTGATTCCCAGGCGTTCCGCGGTCTTGAGTGGGCAGACATTTAAGCTTGAGCCATTATCGATAAGGACCAGCGGAACACAGAGGTCTTTGTATCGTAAGGCTATGTTGAGGGATCGCCCATGATCTCGTCCCTCTGGTGGCAACTCATTATCGGTGAAGGTGATGGCGCGCGGAGCCAGTAGCTGTCCAATCATCAATGCAATCATCTCTGGTGCTGTATCGGAGGAGACATGAGCATCATTCAAGGTCTTGGCAAACATTTCTCGGTGTATGCGAGATGTGCAGAGTAGCTCCCATACTGAGATTTGTGCAGGGATTGTCTTGAGCTGAGTTGCTACATCGTATGCGGCTTCATTTTTGCTGCCGAGGCCTGAGAGGACGCCTTTGGGATCTCCTCTGTTTTGATTATCTCTTCGGATGCAACGCCCGTTGGGATTCATGTTTCCCACTTCCGCACATTCTGGATAGTGCCATGGAACCTCTTTGTAGTTTTCCTCCCTTTTGCCTTCTAGGACCACTGGTTCTTGCAACGGTGCTGGTGTGGGTACCAGATCTTCCTCGTATAGAGCTTTTGCCTTGAGAACTACATTGTTGCCTGTGCTGAAGGGGTAGTATCGAGGCTTGTCTTCATAGACCACATAAGGTCGTGGTCCTGGCTTGACTGTTCCTGGGGCAGGAGGCTCCCATGGAATGAATACTGGTCCTCTTGATATGGCAGGAGGTTTCTCTGTTCGTCCGAGCTGCCGTAGCGTGATTGATATGCCTCCGGGACTTGCCCCTTGCAATATGACAGGCTTAACTGGAAAAGATCCTTCCAAGACAACGGGCTCTTGCTGCTGATGAGTATAATCCTTCCATTGCGGATTGGATTGTTCTGGAGTTGCCCCTTGCAAGATGACAGGTTCGTATGTGGGCTCAATGTATGATTGTGCTCCTTCCAGGACGACTGGTTCCCAGCTTGAATGGTTGTAAGGTGCCCCTTGAACAACTGGTATATCATATGGAGGTGCTCCTTCAAGCACTACTGGCTCGGAGATTGAAGGAAGAAAGGGACTTGCCCCTTGCAAGACTGGAGGAGGATTTGTTGGCTCATAAGTGTAGGCATGAATGGACTGAATAGGGGAGAAGAAGCGATCGATATGGTCCCCTTCTTCTATACTATTGACGGCAGGGCCACGGGATGAACTGGGGTCCGTTGGATGCTGAGGCAGAGGATTCTGAAGGATGTTGGTGGAAGCTGCTGGAGAAGTTCCAGGAACCGAGATGACGATCTTTCGGTCGTCGATCAGATCATGTATGGCATTCTTCAAAGTATAGCATCGGTCAGTGGCGTGGCCACGCCCTTGATGGTAGGCACAGTACTCATTTTCTCGGTAATTTGGAGGCAGAGGATGAGGCGGAGGCCTAGGTGTCATCAGAGTGAGTAACTGCTTTTGTACCAGCGTAGTCATGATTTGACTAAGTGGTTGACTGAGTGGAGTGAACTTCCTGAACTCCCTGTAATTCTGCCTGTTCTGGTATGAGTATTGGCCGTTTCCCCTGAACTGCTGCTGTTGTCGAGGTGGCTGTGGCTGAGGATTCGGTTGTGGCTGATATCGCTGAGGCTGATGCTGAACTTGATTCTGCTGATACTGTTGACGTCCTTGTGGGGGAGCACGTTGATTTCCTTGAGCAGCGGTGTTGATGTTGTTTACCTCTGTTGGGCGGGGAGGAGAACCATTGCGGTTTCCATTCCCGTGCCCGATAGGTCTTCCTTCCCCTCTGTTCCTCTTGACTGGAGTGGCTTGATGAGGCCATGGGGAGATCGTCCCGGCCCGGATTCCTGCTTCAACTTGCTCTCCAGCACGGATCAATTGTGAGAAATTCGCATATGGATGCGAGATGAGATACCCAGATATGCCTGGGTATGTTGAATGAACAATCATGGAGATTTGTTCTTCATCGTCGATGGGTGTCCGCATTCTGGCTGCCATAGCTCGCCAACGTCCCACATAAGCTGATAGTGTTTCATCACTCCTTTGCCTGAGTGCTGCAAGGTCGGCTCTTCTGGGTGCCATGTTGAGATTATATGCGAATCTGTCGACGAAAGCCTGGGAGAGCTGTTCCCATGTTCTGATGCGGTGGCAGTCCAATGAAGTGTACCAATCTAGGGTATCGCCCTTCAGAGATTTTTGGAACAATCGAATGAGGGCCCCTTCGTTTCCTGAGATTGCACTCAGCTCTCCACAGAAGGCCTTGAGATGTGCTGTGGGACAACCGCTGCCGTCGTATCTTTTGAACTTTGGAACCTCAAAGTTTTGAGGTACCTGAGCATCTGGGAAAGGACACAAGTCTCTGAACTTGGTCGAAGGTAAGTCGATTCCTTGCTGTCGCTGAAGCTGATTTTGCAAGATCTGGAACTGCTCCCGCAACTCGTCCAATCCTGAGTGATCTGTTCGAGCGACTGGTGCCTCCTGGAATAAGGCACGTTCTTCTTCGGCATAGTGGTCGATGTCTTCGACCCTATGGGCTTGCTGAAAAGCAACCGCGGGTTGCTGAAATTGATTTGATGACTGAACTGGATTCTGATGAACTTGTGCTTGAAATGATGGTAACTGAACTGGAGACTGTACTGAAGGTTGAACTGGAACTTGCTGGAAATTGACTGGATTTTGCTGAATTGAAGATTGCTGGAAATTAACTGGATTTTGCTGAATTGAAGATTGCTGGAAATTAACTGGGATCCCATCGGCGGGGATGTGCTGGAATTGAAAAGTGCTCCTGTTTGCAGGAGGCTGAGATGCTGGGAAGTGACCCCCTTGTTGGGTATTCGCCACTGTCCGCTGATTGATGTGGGCTTGACACTGACCCCCATTGTGGGCATTCGCCAGTGCTGTCCCTGTTGCTGGAAATTGAATTGAAATCCCATCGGCGGGGATGTGCTGGAATTGAAAAGGTGTCCCATCGGCGGGGACATGCTGAGATCTACTGAGATTGTTGTTTGCAAGATTGACTGGAAGCTGACTGGATGTTCCTGCAACGGAGGTGCTCTGAGATGGCCTTGTCGTCGCAGGAAGATATTGAGAAGGATGCCCCACAGCGAAGGGCTGAGATGGCTGCTGTCGGTAGTCTTGGGCAGACTCCGATGGTTGTGCTTGATTTGAACTGGAGGCCGGGAGGACCCGGCATGGCTGCTGAGCTTGCTGAACTGGGCCAACCTGATTGTTGGCTGCTGCGGTGGTTTGTGCTTGCATAAATTGCAAGAGCATTTCTTGCATTGCTCTCATTCCTTGTGCCAATTCTTGTATGATTGGCGTATTGTCAACGGGCTGTTGCGCTGGAGGTTGCGCTTCGGTCATTTCGAGAGCAGGGAAGTGATGAGTTTCTTCTTCGTGGTCGGACATGGCTTGCTGAGCCCGAGTGCGGATTATGCTGCGGAAGGGAAGTTGTCTCCGCGTACGTTGAGCCCGAGGAGGCGCAATGGTGAGGACTGTACTCTACTCTTTTTGGGTTTTGGGATTTTCTATTTTTTTTTTGTTTTGGAATTTTCTATTTTTTTTTGTGTTTGGGTTTGGGTAGAATGCTATGCAGATGAGATTGTATGAGGATTAATGACTTTCAAGTACGGGAAGGATTCTGTTTTCAAGTTGGATCACGACTAGTGGGACTAGCTATTCCCCAGTGGAGTCGCCATTCTGTGGACCCTCGCCGATTTCTCCGCGCTCCCACACGACGTCGTTCTCCCTTTCCTTTCGGAAGAAGAAGAGGAAGAGATGCGTGAGTGTGAAATCGCCGTTTGTGCCACTGGCTTGCCTCGTTCTCGAGGGCTTTCGTTTGGTTGTCGTGTTAAGCTGTATGTGTTTAAGTGAATTTATATAAGACCAGAGTCGCCACTAGCCAGTTACTTCGAATCTACAGTCGGCTAGACCCCGTAGAAACGTTAGAGAAGGGAATCCGAAGATTCCTTCCTCTAAAATGACTCCTGTTGATCTGCGGTCAGAGATTCAAGGTAAGGGATCACGGTTACAGGGTGGGAAGAGGTTAAGCACCCCACACACTGCCCGTACCGAAGTACGGTCTCTACTTCACAGAATCGATCGAATACTTGAAAGTCTAATTTAATCCTCGTATATTCTCATGGATGACATGATGCATGAATGCGGGTCTGAACAGTAAGAGTTTCTGATGGGCAGGTTCCAACAACGGGCAAGCCCAGAGCGTACGCTCGAACTGACAGGTGCTTAATATAAGACGTATGCAGTGTGCTTGAATGATCAAGGTGTTTTATGGTGAAGCATGAATGCAGGTCTGAACAGTAAGAGTTTCTGATGGGCAGGTTCCAACAACGGGCAAGCCCAGAGCATACGCTCGAACTGACAGGTGCTTAATATAAAGACATATGCATGTGTGTTTGAGTAATCAAGGTGCTTGTAGTGAAGCAGGGGGGTTGGAAGAAAAGTAAATGCTTGCACTTATGCTAGATGCAAATGAGATGATGCTGGAAAATGAGTAGCTGGGTGGACGGAGGTGTCGCAAGGATTGGCTTCGAGTGGCTGGATCAAGACTTGGATGGCTTGGGAGGCTTGGACCAGTGGTCAGGCTGGGCTGGACCAGGGTTAGACTCTCCTCACTCGGGCTCTCCTTGGTGGAAAAATGGGCTAAAGGGTGAAGAGATGGACTCAGAGCTCTCGGGCTGAAATGGACTCGAATGGCCTCTTGAAATGAGAAGGGGAGGGGGGTATTTATAGCAGCAGAGAGTGGCAGAAGTCGTAATTTTGTCCGGGCGGCCTGCCATGGGCCGCCCGTACGGCCGCTCCTCGGTTTCCAGCGAGTACGGCCGTTCCCTCGGGGCTGCTGTTGGACTCGCTGGTCGACTCAGTGAGTTGACTCAGCGGGTCGACTCGGTGGTTTGACTCGACGGGTTGACTCGACGGGTTGACTCGGTGTTTTGACTCGACGGGTTGACTCGACGGGTTAACTCAGTGAGTTGACTCAGTGAGTTTGACTTTTTTTGGGTCTTTTTGACTGGACTTTTTTATGGGGAATTTTTCAGGGTGGTGTTTAAGACTGGGTTGACTGGGTTCAGGCTTGAACTGGGCTATGGAATGGGGCTTACAAGGGTGAGTTCGGCTGAGTTTGGACTTGGGATTTGGGGGTATGGTCCTCCGTTCAACCAGCTATCTCTACCAACAATATAGCCGAAGGTGGGGTGTCTACACCAGGCCAATGAGAGAACTGAAAAGGAGCCTAAATCATGGGCTAAAAAGATAGCTCACACCCTGGGCAAAAGAAAGGAAGAGGAGAGCCCATAACTCAGGCCAAGGAAAGCTAAAGTAGGCTTGTTACCTCAATAAAGTATAGGAGACTGATACCATGAGATGAGGGAACTTTAGCAATCTTCAAAATATTGTCTTTTCTGCAAGTTTTGATAATACTCACGTGGACTTTTCTCTCAACGATGAGAGTGGATTTCTCACACTCTCAATGAAGGCGCATGGCCCAAGAAGAAAGGATAGGATTTCTCACATCAGACAGGCAATCCACAATTACTTCGCCCAAAGGCAATATTTGGAAATGTTAGAGCAGAGTCTTGAGAGGCTGAATTGAAGAATTCTAAGGTTCTTGTCTTGAGGACCATAAACATCTTCCTCACAGATCACACCCAAACAGCAATGGATCTAGGGAGAAAACAAAGAAGACCCATTTTTCCATTATTTATATCAGCACATAAAAAAGCGCCAAAAGTTAGCGAGAGTGAAAAATTGGGTCATTCAAGTGGGAATGAAGGGAACCAGAGGAACCCTGACAAGGTCTAGGAGATGAGTAGCAAGTGGGAAGGTCCCAGTGGGCTGAAATGGCGTCGGCGGAGATCCTACCTATTTACGAAAGGCCAAATTTGGAAAGTAGGTTAGTGTTGAATATGTGGCCAACTTAATAGCTCCTTGTTGGACCACACATGAAATATTTCATGTCCATTGTTGCTATCTTCTCTTTTGGTGGACAACTTGTTCATGTTTTATGTGAATGGACTTGGACATTGTTGCATATGCTGACAGTTAATAGACAAAAGCTTGTTGCCTTTTGCTAAAGCTGTTACCTTGGATTTGTTGCCTCGTGCTAAATCTCCTACCATGGACAAGTTAGACGAGCAGATGGATGTGTATGCAGAGGATGCACAGGTCCTATTGGTGGTGGTGTTGTTATTGTCATCTTGGTTTTTTTGCTTCTCTGTTTACTTGGTTTTCCTCTCTTGATAACCATCTTACTTGAATCTAATTTTCCACAACCTTTCCTAGGCAGTTTTATTGGACTCGTGTAAGTGGCAAATGTGTTTATGCCATATGATTTAATTTGTTATTGTTCGTTAAGGACCAAGTGTTCCGACTTTTGTAATGTGAATATGCATGTTTAACAAGTTGTTCTTACGCCATCCTCCCATGAAAGTCCTACAGAAATTTCTAGTGCATGATAGACTCGCAAGTGGTTTATGTACCCTTCTGGCAGGTTGGCATGTTACATCCCGCTGAAGCCATGTTAACATATAAGGTGGATTGATATGGTGTAGGATTGTCCTCTATAGGTTGTGGTTTAAAGCTGGCTGACATTATGTGCATGCCATTATGGCTGAATTCAAACATTTTCAAGAAGCAGCTTTCGTAATTTGTAATGATTACACTTTCATATTACATTATTGTAATAATTCGCAATCCAAACAGGCCCTAAATGACATTTTACTGCACAAACTTCTCATTTTGTTTTCTCAACTCGTGTCCCCTTTTGAAAGATCTATAAAGAGTGACCAATGAAGAATTATGTAGAAGAGAAAAGAAAGAAAGAAAAAGAGATGGAGAAGAGAATAGAGAGGCAATTAGGGCTTCATGCCCCTACTCGCTTTCCTTTCTATATCAAGTTTTAAAAAAAAAAAAAATCCCAAAACTATTACAATATAACATTTGAATATTTAGTGTACCTAATTGACTAAATAAAGTGACTCGTGGACTAAGCTTAAGACTAATGGGTTGTACTACTGTATGGCCCCTTATTACATTCATCCAAGTGGGTCGTATAGTCGCACAGCCCACATCCACAGTCATTAACACTACCCCTCAAGCTAGAACATAAATGCCATTGATTCTTAGCTTGGAATAAATATGTACATATTTGTTGCAGCCAAGAGCTTCGGTGAACATATCAGCAAGTTGATCCTAAAACCGAACATACATAGAAATCTGACCACCATAAGCTTTCTCATGTATGAAATGGCAGTTGACTTCAATATGCTTGGATCTCTCATGATAAAATGACTTGTTTACAATAGGAAGTTACTTGATTATCACAAAATAACTGCATAGGTAGGCTCATTGCAAAACCATTTCCTACAACAGTTTCTTGATCCACACGAGCTCGCAAGTGGTATGTTTCTTGATCCACACGAGCTCGCAAGTGGTATGAGTCATCGCTGTATATTTTGCTTTAGTGCTTGTTCAAGCTACAACACTTCTTTTTACTCTTCCACATGACCAAATTTCCTCACAAAAATGTGCATTACCCAATAGTAGACCGCCTAACAGTCAGAGAGCCTACCCAATCTACATCAGAATACCATGTAAGTTGAAGATTATTATTCCTTTATAGATAATTCCCTAGCCTCGTGCTCTTTTAAGATATCGCAAAATTCAAACACCTGCATCCATATGAGGCACCCTAGGAGAATTCATAAATAGACTTATCAAACTCACAGCATATGATATATCTGTCCTAGTGATTGTTAGGTACTAGAACAAGAAAAATTATAGGATGGAAGAGAAGAAAGTGGCGTAAATGAGAATGAAATTCATTATGATACCATGTAGAATTATGTAGAAGAGAAAAAGAAATATAAAAGAGAGAGATTCGAGAGGTAGAATTATGTAGAAGAGAAAAAGAAATATAAAAGAGACAGAAACGAGGAAAGAGAATAGAGAGAGTCAATTAGGGCTTCACGCCCCTACTCTCTTTCTCTACTACATTCAAGTAAAAACAAAAAACAAAAATCCCAAAACTGCCCCTCACTTAGAAGGGAAAGAGAGTAAGGGCGTAAAGCCTACCACTTCATGTCTCCATCATACATGGCACGTGTATGGTGGTAACGGTTGTTGATTTACTGGGTCAGCAAGTGGATGGGCCAAGCCCGAGGCAATTGAACTTGGTCAACATCTGAACAGGGTGATGCAAAATTGATGGTTATTTATAAGTTGAACAAAAGATGAGCAATGGTCCACATTCAACAGACAAAACCAAAATGGAGATACGTGTATACAATGACTGCAGTTTCTATGTGGCAGATAAGTTTACTGATAGTTGGGCAGATTTATAATGATAGTTTTTCCTGTTTTTGTAATTCTTTGGGCTTTTCACCTTTGGCAATAAAATTTTCACAATTTCAGAGGGAAAAAAAGGGATCAGTTTACTGAAAGTTTGGCAGATTTATAATGATAGTTTTTCATTCTTCTGTAATTCTTTGGGCCTTTGGCCTTTGGCAATAAAATTTTCACAGTTTCAAAAAAAAAAAAAAAAATGCTGTTTTTGAGATATAATCAACTCACATGGGGTAGCCCACCATAATGACATCGGAATCAGCATACATGTTTACCAGATGCATGGTGGGGACCACATTTTGTAGAACTGAGAAGAAGCATGCATCACAATAGCATTCCTTAGAAACAATAAATATCAGTAGGCAAACCTTTGAATAATGGGGCCCACGGACTCTGTACAGGAACGGCGCCAACATAGAAGGCAAACACATATTATGCCAAGGGAAGAATGGAGGCAAGTCCTCCTCCCATTTTTTATTTCCTATATACAACATGAGCACTCTTCCTTTGGTGGAGCTGCACACTTATGAATTACAGGCAATCGGCCTTCTGCAGGGTTTGGCAACAATTGCAAGCCAAGAAGCCAATGCATGTTTGGGGCACAGCTGCAGGATGAGGAGATCACGATGTTGGATCAGTTTATCATGTCACAGGCTGATAGAGGGTGGCTGAATGTTGAAAGTTATGGAGATTGATTCCTGCAAAATCAAAGACAAAAACCACCATTTCTTTTAATGCTGAACAAATACACACCAAAGAATACAGAGTGGCTGGAACATGCATCAAGAGACATGGAGAATTATGAGTCAAAAGAAAATGAATACAGCATTCATATTCAAGGTTTTGAATAACAGTATCAGTGGACATACCAACAGGGCCCAAAAGTGATACGATATGGGTTATATCGGACATTGATACGGATGATACGGCCCGTATCAGCTGAAACATTTTAATCGCACAAAAAAAAAAATGGAAATTAGGTTGGGGGGGAGGGGGGGGGGGGGGGGGGAATGGAAGACATTAGGGTACGTTTGGATAGGAGATCCCGAATAACTTGGATAAAGTCTTATCACATATGGATACAACAAAAAGGCAGGGAAAAAAAAGTGAAGGTTTATCCCTTCATCAAATATTTTCCCAAAATGGTCCATTCCACTTTGATATTTGAACCCACACAAATCTTATGTTTGATCCTCAAAATAAGCCTAGATCTAGACTAAAGTTCCTAAGCTTCAAGATAAATTTTGAAAATAAAAATTTCCAAACAGGACCTTCATGGCCATATCAACCCGTATCAGCTGTAATGGCCCTGCATTTTTCTTTCTCATTGGACTGACTGCACATGCATGTGTGTGTGTGGTGATGATGATGTTGATGATGATAGAATGATAGAAACAGAATAGGTATATTTTTCTACCCAAAAAATAAAAATAAAAAAAGACAGGTCTGCTATCACTAATTCCAAGATAACACAATTGAATGGTTGACTAAACAAGCAGTTATGCGAATGAGAAAACCGTGAGCAATTTCCTTCATGGATTTCCACTTAAGCGATTGCAGGTACACCAAGCACAGGCATAGAAATTATGAAACATGTGTTTGTGTGATGCATGAGAAACAAGCATTGAATGAACTGAGGCATGTCTACTGGCGAGAATGAGATTTCAAATCTCTCCAAGACAGGTGGGCCCTAATGTGTATGTGTTTTCTCTTGGAAATCAGGGTGGTCTAGCACCAAGTGCCACACGCGTATGAAAATGAATGGCTAGACAGAAGAAAAATCCAACTATCCACACTCAAGTTACGTGAATGGACAATCTGATGGTCAGACCAGCATGATTTTTTGGGCCACAGAACATACATGGAGGAGACAACCTAACGAATGACCCATATCTCACACATCAGCACCTACTCTCGCAAGAAACCAGTAGGCCTATATCAAAGTAAGGATGCATATATGTATGACTATGAGGTTAGAGAAATTCAAATGGGAGAGTTACAGTTAATTGAGTGGGGCCCGGCCTGTCCGGTTTCGATTAGACTTAACTCCATATCTTGAGAGGCTGTCCAACCAGGTTCATACGCTTCAAGGAAACCAAGCTTTGCTTTATTGGGAAGGTCGTGGGGATGAACAAAGGGCACCCCTGGTGGCCATCCAATCTCCATGCGTATGGTGCCACATGGGCTGTCCACTGCTTGTATGTGACCTTCGCATTCCTTCAGATTGCAAAACCTAAGCTTGATACCCTTCTTGTCCGCAATGTCCTGAACCCTCTCCTTGAGGACTCTCTGCGCTTCGAGGCGCAGCCTCTTGGATGGTGGCAAAGGCTTGCACCTCGTATTGTTCTTCCTTCTCTTCAACAAGGGTTTGAGAGATCCTGTGCCAACATTTCGTAGATTCAAAGACCAGAATTAGACTTCATACCATGAATCGGATTGGCTAGAACAACTCAAATTTCCTAGTAGTTTGATGATCAAATGATAAGAATATGTGACTGGACCGATGTATCCCTTCCATGCCAGCATATCCATCTATCAGAAAAGGCAAAAGGCCCATATCTTGGGAGCAATTTTTCTCATGAAAGGTGCATGCCTGAAACTAACCGCACTAACCTTCTAGAACATGTTTATCGTCTCTACATCTTTCCATTGACATAAAATAAAATGCATGATTGGTGTTAATTATAACTTTTGGAGCCCACTTAGAAAAAATAAATAAATAAATAAAGGACATGAAGTAGAAAGATGATAACAAGAAAAGGAGAAGAATGAAGAGAAATAAGGGCCCAGTTACTAAAACATCACTCCAACTTTGACCAGCAGATGCCACGGATGGTGAGAGAAAACTCCATGATTACAATTGTAAATGGTTTTAAGGGGAGTACATGTTGAAAGGAATAAAAATGAAAATTAGAATGGTAGGAGTATATGCTGCCATCAAGCTTTATGAATTCAGCTGTTAGTCTGTTACCATTGTTCGAACTGACAAAACCTTCAACAGATGAGCGTGTTTAGATATAAGGAATCCAAGGTGTGGATAGTGACATTGAAATGATTAAGCTATGACTATTTCCATCTTTATTGTAGAAAGTAGGATTCCAAATGTTAATATTAAATATAGGGAAATGTACCTAAGGGCAACACGCCAATTTCTCAAATGGCTCGCTGCAGTCAAATCTGGACATGGTACAGCAGTCCATGATTTGGGGTATATTATACGATGCATAGCCCGAAAATATCTACAGTATACTTGGGTTTTCAGTTTGTATAAACAGGGCCCATGGTTCAGTGATCCAAAACATTGACATGAATGTCCCCACTCTGCACACATGCAAGCACACATTCACGAGCACACACAATTCAAAGCCAGCAAATAGACAGCTAAGAAAGAAAATATAGCAACAGTTCAAAATCAACCTCAAAGACTCAATGGCTAGGATCTTAAAATGGAGGAAACTTTCCGTGCAGGGGACATCCTTGGTTGATCCCATCATATTAACAGTTTGGATCACTAAATCATATGCTCCACTTGCACAAAATTAAAACCTGAGCGTATTGTAGATACTTTCACATCAGCTATTGTATGAGACCTCATGACCCGGAGGCTCATTGGATATGGCCCACCCTTTTTTTTAAGGATATGGCCCACCATTGATAGACCACTATCTGCAAATTGCATAAAAGGGGTGATCTTCCTGCGTCTGTGCATCATGTACCGTAGGACAGGTGTACCTCAGGCATAACTCCAATGTGAAGGCTCTAGTGTGGTAAGGAAAGTCTGCAAGTCCATTAAAAAACCCGCGTATTGCGCAAGAGGACCTCTACACACGGAACTCCCTAATTACCTTCCCACCTGCGACAAGGTGTCACCGTCAATATAGGGACACTAAGGGGCAGGCTTGCTGTTACCCTGTGACAGTGGCTCCATATGCGATACAACTGACTCATATGCGTGCTCAGGCTCCCCTATTCAGGAAAGCCCTCCAAGCGCGCTAGGAACATGTTGCATAGGGTATGCACTTTTTGGGTCCAAGTGGTGGACCTTTTCGCATAGAATGCTGATTCTTAGCAATATTGTCCTACCCAGCATTTTTAGGTCACCTTTCAGATGGTTAAGATTTTAAATCAGTGACATTTTCTAAAACACAAACAATGCACAGTCTGATTCACGGATTGCTATGCAACATATCCAATTTAAGTGCATCACACCCGACGGGAAAATTGGTTCTTGTGCTCAGGTTAGACTTCCCTTCAAAAAGCCTCAGTGGAAGCATGAATTAAGAGTTGTTAATGCCATTAACATTGATGATTATGTCATATAAAGCTAAAGCGAGATTAATTCATGTGGACTTCTTTCTTTTTTGAATGATTTAATTCTCAGGAACCCGATATGCATTTTCCAAAACCCTGCGAACCAATGCACATTCTTTGAATATAAGTAATATCGGAGGAACAATATTATGATGCTGACCTACCATCTTGAGAGGCTGGGAAGGAATAACTAGGGAAGCTGTGCCTGGTAAATAGTTGATCGGTGGGGTGAGATCTCTGCATGAAGTCATCAACTGGTATGGGCAGCTGGAACTGAGCTTCAACCCCATGACCAGCAGCCCGCATCTCTGAACAGCTGAGGCTCGCCATGGACCGAGGCATGAGCTTGAATGCCACAGAACACCGTCCATACATGCTACCCTGCAGGTTACCTGTCTCAGTTCGGTGCAGTGCTGGGCTGACATAACCTGCAGTTGCCTGGTATAGCGCAAGGCCAGGGTAGACAACAGCTTCTTGGGGTCCAAGATCCCCATCCACCAGTATCCATCGCCCATGGAAATCCCTGATGTGTAGGCCTACCTTATCTGACTTGACAAGAGTTATTAAGCTTTTATCAAAATGATGCTCATGGTCAGTGTACATGACCATCTGGCTGTCTTCTTGTGCTGCCAAGCTGTGGTGCTGTGCCGCCTGAAAAGATGGTCTTGAATGGCAGCAAACTGACAGGACTGAAGATGATATTTCCCTACTTCTAAGAGGGATATTATCAAGTATTTCAGTAAATGAAAAGCTGCGCAAGTTCAAAGAGAAGCTGACAGCATCCAAGATGTCTCTAGCAGCCCTGCCGAGTAGTGCAAATACATCAGGCAAACCAGCCGGAGGGAATTCCATGGTGTTGTTGGGCTCAGTTGGAGTCAAGCCAGGCCTGTAGTCATACGTTTCTTGCCATAGTTGAGGGTCTGCATAGTAACCCGAGGTCTTGCACCACTCACGGGTATCATTAGTATGGACCATCTCAGTAGCTGGGTATGTTCTTTGATGGAAGAAGAGACGAGCAGATTCCAGCCCAGATCTTAAAAGAGCACTGTCGCTCGCCGGTAGTTGAATGATGGCAGCAGAATACTGAGCAAGGGATTGTGACAGAGTTGAGACAGACATTTTGTAAGAATCTGAAGGGAGTCCTTCGGAGGCTATCAGATCAGTGAGCCTCACACGTCCGAGAGATTGCAGGCCAGTGCCTGCCATGGCACCCATTCAAGATGGCCAGAACACAGATGATGCGCACTGTTATAACTGCACATTGTTAGCTTCACATAAAGACAACAAGCATCATCATTATCTTAATCTGCATAATCCAGGTAAAGGCATTGGACTTTATGGTTACTGATTATTCTTCATTCCAGTGGAAGTGCAAAGAGAAAATGCATATAAAGGAAGTAAGCAACTGTTTCCAATAGAGGTCTTCTCAAGTCCAACTGGTTGGATCACAAGTTATTCCACCCAGGAGATAACTTCCAACCTATTAACTGCACACAACATCCAACCCATCCAATATGGCGTGCCACACAAGATGAGTAGATAGGCTGATTATTTCAATAGGTGACCTCATGGTGGAGCCAACCAATTCGAAGGTTTAGATGTCACATGCACTTAATAGTTAGAAGCTATTCACTAGGCGGACTTTAACTTGTAGTCCAACTGGTCGGACTTGAGACATTCTCTTTACAATAAAAATGCAAAAACATAAAAGCATGCACATTTTTATAATCTCCCAATCCCAATCCCCCCCCCCCCCCCCCCCCCCCCCCCCAAAAAGAATTTTGGGCAAAATTCATTTCATGGGCAGATTAGGGATCGGCTTTTAAATGACAGATTGGCAGAAGTTTTATAATCTGCCACCCACTGTACATTGGAAGCAGATTGCGTTCGCAACCCGTCTGGACGGAACTCAGTCCAAGCAGGGGCCCTGTGGGGCCCACCGTGATGCATGGGTTTTATCCACGCCGTTCATCCAGTTTTCCAGATCATTTTAGGCCATGAACCCAAAAGATGAGGCATATCCAAGGCTCAAGTGGACCACATCACAGGAAGCATCAGTGATATGATACATAGCGTTGAAATCTTCCTAAGACCCATCGTGATTTTTATTTGCCATCCAACCTGTTCATAAGGCCACACAAACCTAGATGAAGGGAAAACACAAATGTCAGCTTGATCCAAAATTTCTGTGGCCCCCAAGAAGTTTTTAATGGTGGGTATTCAATCCCCACTATGTGATCCACTTGAGCCTTGGATCTGCCTCATTTTTCGGCTCATACTCCAAAAGGATTTGGAAAAATGGATGAACGGCATGGATAAAACCCATAAATCATGGTGGGCCCCAAAGACCCCCTTCTTGGACCGATTCCATCCAAGCAGGGGCAGGACACAATCCACTTCCCCATACATCAACCATCCACTTTTACCCAGGATCCAACTGGTGGCTCACTTTTTCTAAGTAATGGGGAAGAAGACCGAAACATGCCACTGAAAGACTCTACTGAGACAAAGATGGGCTGTCAAGAACGTAGAAGAGGTAGGATGGGCAGTTGGTCAGATCTAGTATGGATTGTACATGGACGATAGTTGGAGTCGGTTAGAGTTGAGTGAGAAATGGCATCCACACCGGCTGACTCTTTTTGGAACTTTAGAGATGAACTCGGCGAGAACTCAACTAGACGTCCCACTATTAGCGAGTGATCTGGTCGAGTGCTTGGGGAGGTCAAATTCCATTATTCCACCAGAGGGGACGGGAGATCGGGCATAAAGATCGTTCCGCTAGCGCTCGCAATCAGTGATTCTTAGGGTTTATAAAAAAGAAAACCCTCAGTCGTTGCCTTTGACTCTTGCTAAGCTGCCTTACAGTGTTTGCAAAGCAAATCCCTTGCGAGGCGCTGCACTCGGGCTTCTTTCTCGGGGAAGCCCTACGCTTCGCTTTCCAACAATTTAATTTTTCTAACAAAAGTTGTAACTACGCATTCACTAGTATACTTATCAGTCTTGCAATTACTATAGCAATTGCAGCCATTTTATATTATTCTCTCTAACGCTCTAACTAGCCCAATGGACAAGGCGTCGTTTATAGATTCGTCGACTTGCGCCAGTCATCCCCCCGGTCGCCAATCGTCGACAATTTTCATTGTCCTCCAGTGTTTTAAATAAATCTCTTTCCTGAGTTGCTAAGTGAAGTGAGGGAAAATTGAACACTAACACAACGCTCCGTGGCTAGTCTGCGCTCTTTGGACTTTTCAAACTTAGCGAACTGAAACATCTGAGTAAAATGGTTGCTGCAGAGGCTAACCTAAGCAAGTCAACATTGTGCCAAAAGCTTTTAAGTGACGCATGGAATGGACCATCCATTCATTCCATAGCATCATTGGCAGGCCATGATGCTAAAACCACATTGATTGGATGACATTGGCAGGCCGTGATGCTAAAACCACATTGATTGGCCTCTCTCTCTCTCTCTTCTATGGCCCACCGAAGTTCTGGATCAAGTTGAAAGTTGGGTCTTGGGGGTTTTTCGGGGTGTCGCATCACGTGGATGGCTCAAATTTTGTATGTGTCCTCAAAAATCTCTCACGAGTTCTTGTGAGAGATGGTTCGCAGGTAAGCATTCCTCTCTCTCTCTCTCTCTCTCTCTCTCTCTCTCTCTCTCTCTCTCTCTCTCTCTCTCTATATATATATATATATATATATATATATTGAAAGGTAAGAAAGATATAAATTGTACATGAATAATACTGAAGTGAAAATCAATGCCCCTTATTCTTAACAATATCTTTACAATTCTTTTTTCCATTTTTATGAAGAAAAATTTTGTTAATAAGAAAGAGAGCTCCAAAATAATTGTCAAAGGATTATTAAAGCTCGGAAAATGGTTGCCTATAAAGGAAGAATATTGTAAAATGTGCCTCTATAGTGAACAAAATTCAAGGCTAAAGTGGCCTCTAATTGGTTATATTCAGGCATGTACCAACAGAGAAAAATTCTTTGGCTGATTCACTAAGGAAGCTTTTTCTAAAGTGATCCTTTGTATTGGAAACTCTTATCAATTGCCTTAATGGATAAGAGCTCTTTTTTTCTCCTCATGAAGTGTTTGAATCATGGTGTGTCGTAACGGCTATATGGGGCCATAAAGGCCGTTACATAAAGGTACCAGTAGCAATCATTACACGTTACGGGGTTTTAACGGCCATTACAGAAAAAATGACCAATAATGGCCGTTAGAGCCTTCATTACAACCCATTACGCCCCCCGTAAAGGCCATCACGGCCCCGTAACAGTCCATTACGGGGCCAATATAGGTTTTTCAAGTTTTTTTCAATAAAAAAAAAGTGGCCATAATGGCTGTTTTGACCGTTACAACCCGTATCGTAGAGGTAATGGTGGTGGCCGTTACGGCCACTATTACCGTTATGGAAAACCTTGGTTTGGATGCACAGAATCCATGCAAAAATAGAAATATCTTCCACTAGCAAGATAGTTGAGCTATTTGAATATGTGAACCAATACCACACACAATAATCATTACTCTTATCCATAGTCAGAAGTCTCTGACACAAGAAACAAGGCAACAATTGCCTAATGAATTTGAGGATTCCACTTGCCATTCGAACGGGCAACCCATTTTGGAAGTCTATTTTCTACAGTGACCATGGAAATTACCATTGGGTAATCATTACGTTATCTGGGGAACACAAACAGAATCAATGTATCCAAACACGCCCCAAAAAAGGAAAAAGGAAATATACAATCAGCACCTACATGTGAAACCCTGTCAGCTTGACTACTAGACAATGCCAAGCAAGAGTAACAGCAAGCTTTATTACAACAAAATCATTTATTCTGTTCCATTCTCTAACTTCGATCCCATGCTATCACAAGGCCACATATCTGCACCCTTGAATCAACTTCTCGCAAGCCACAATCACAACCCAAAACCAAAAGTAGATAGGGGATTGCTCATCAGTTTTCAAGTCCTCAAACTCCAAAAAAAAAAAAAAGAAGAAGAAAGAAAGACGATGTCATGACAGAACATTCAATCAGTATCTATATTGTTGTTGTCCTCTTTAGGGGAGAAACATTATCTTTTATATTTGGGGCCAACTACAATGATGTCATGACAGAACATTCTAGTCCTTAATACTTCAGGATTTTATTTTTTTTCTTCCTGCATTAATGCTATATTGTTGTTGTCCTCTTTAGGGGAGAAACATTATCTTTTATATTTGGGGCCAACTACAATGATGATGATGAGGGAAGAAAAACTGGTAATGAGCTTCTCCTTTGGAAGCAAGGGTCAAGGCATCAAGATTGGCAGGCTGATTTGACTTGAAAAGAAAATCATGATAATGAGGGAAGAAACATTATCTTTGCCACTGATGATTTTCACATTCTGATACCAATTAAGTGGAGCCACATTCATTAATGTACAAGCATGCTAGACATGAGTTTCATGATTCTTATGCTCATGATTACAGAAAACATAAGCTTTACACAATGAGATGAAAATCGGCATCAGAAACAACCCACTGGCAATTTTATTATTGAATTACTACAGATATTGGAAGCGAAAGCTCCACTTCTCCAACCAAAGGTTGCAAGACTAAGGAACCAACTGTTACCATGATTCTTCATCATGGGATCTCATGGCCCTGACCTTATCAAGCACTTTGTTACTGATGGCTAGGACTGTCAATGGATCAGGGTCGGGCCAGGCAAAATCAAAATTCTGAATAGGCCTGGGCCGCCTGGCCCATCAAGGCCAGCCCGATCAGTTTAAATCCCAGGCCGAAGCCAACCCCAGGTCCAGCCCGTTGACAGCCCTATTCATGACCATGCATTTTATTACACTTCCTCCTTGAGGGTCCAAGAGTATCACATGAGTGAAAGAAATGAAATAGGCAGGTTGTCTCAGATGTCTATTAGCATGGCAGAGGCAAGAGCCATTGAAGCATTGTCTCAAAATGTTATAGCTTCAATCTAGATTGAGGGCGATCTCAAAATGTAATCAGGTGATATAATAGCCAACTCAACATTAGCAGCTTCTATCAATGTTCCATGCTTATTTCCTTGATGTAGGGAATTCAATAATGTAACTTATGGGAAATGGTTTAAGGACTGCCACTCTTTACTAGATGGCGTATGGCTACATGTGATCTTTTTGTGACTGGTGTGACTTTTCAAAAAACTACTTACTTGCACGATAAGAGAATAAGAAGCTAAGAATATTGTTGCCACAGAAGAACAGCATCTAGGTTGAAAATACAGTTCGTAATTATACATTGTGTTTAGTTGCCATCAAAACAAGAAAACATCAAGCCGTAAGGACCATTCTATAGTTTTCTTTGTTTATCTACCTTTATTTTTCACTTTCTTCTTCTTCTTCCTTTTTTTTTTCAGGCAATGGATAGCTTACAGAAAATTATTAGTTTCAAAAGGGAAAAAGAAAGAGTCACCTCTATCTTCAGAACATACCCGTAATGTGTCCTTAAGTAATGCAATGATCTTTTAAGACAAGCAAGCAAGACATAAGAGGCCTGCTCTTTTGTAGATCCAGAGTTAGGTCGTAGGCTGCCTCCTGTGAACAATACAATAACCTGGGTTCTGATTTTCTGCAAGGCTTGAATCCTCTTGAGATG
Organism: Liriodendron chinense; assembly: GCA_003013855.2. Lineage (NCBI taxonomy): Eukaryota > Viridiplantae > Streptophyta > Magnoliopsida > Magnoliales > Magnoliaceae > Liriodendron > Liriodendron chinense. The sequence goes on along the minus strand of ML058329.1, from coordinate 2,602,403 downwards.
GGGTAATCCTTCTAATTGCAAGGACCTTACTGCCAGAGTAACAAGCCCAACGTGCTGATGTACCCAGGCTATGTTATAAAGGGCCCCCTGCAAAACACACCAACCTAATATGAAATAACAAAAAATTACACTTAGCTAAAAATCGCTTTTTGAAATGAATAATGGTGTTTTTGCTTTTGAGGAACTGTATGATCCTTGAAACAATGATATATATTATGCAGAGTATCAACAATCCAAAGTCTGTACAAGTGCTTGATTGATGATCTAGACCTTTTAATCTAATGAGTCCCACCAAGTCGGATCACTGTCAAGGGCAAGGCTTCTCCATGCAGCTGACTCATGGACTGAGCCATTTTTACTCATATGATACAGTAGATCCTATGTACAGTGTGTAGAGAATTCTAGAGAGGATTAAAGTTCTGTAGAGACTTCTCGACCATTCTAGAGTTCTCTGGTGGCTTCTTGTAACTAAAGTAGTGTAGAATAATCTAGAGTTCTAGAGGATTCCTAACATTTGGATGATAGCCACATGACTTCATCCTAGCACTGTGGAGGCACCTCAAAAAGTTGTTACTCTTGACTTCTCTTGAGCAATATAAGTCTCTTCACTCATACTAGCTCGTGTGTGCTCCTCTTCCAAGTACCTAGGCTACACTTGGGTGATTGGCTAACTCGTCCACAAAAGATTTGTGAGCTAATGCCACAAGGTCTACACTTGAGGAAGTAATATCTGATTGTAACAAGTACCAAAGCTTAGTTATAAAGGGGTTTGTGAAGCTTGTGAGACAGAGAAGCACAATGGCATCGCAGGTGACCAACAACAACCAAGTTTGTGGAAACAAGGGTATTGGCCCTCGCTGGCCTAGGAGGGATAAGTCCAGGAAAGCATGACTACAGTAGAAGCACAGTTAAGATGTGTGGAGCTCACCATGGCCAATCAACAGGAAAAGTTAGAGACCATGACCATGTAAGGGGCCTAAGTAGCGGACTTAAGGATCTCGAGCGGGAGATGTAAGGTGCCTTGAACAAGCTGCCCAACATGCAATGTCGAGAGGTGGATGTCTTCCAGGCAAAGGCACTTGGAACTCTCACATGCTGCGAGAACAAGTTGATGAAATAAGGTATGGTTGGAACACAGATGGAAGAGGATTATGGCCAATGGGATATGCCCACAAATGAGACCACAAGGATGCCAACATCAAACTCTATGACCTTCAACAGATAGAGGCATGCTAAGGAGCTGGATAACTTCCCATAACAATTGGAGCAATATTTTGAAGCTATCTCATTGAATGATGAGAAGACGAAGGTATGGAGCACAACTACAACTACATACCTCACTAACACAGTGGCATCATAGTGGCATGGGCATCATGCAAAGATCTAACAAGGTACCTGCACGATTGACATTTGGGAAGATTTTATGAAGCAAGTTTGCCAAGAACATCAAGTTCTTGGCATGAAGAAATTTGAAGTGGTTGAAACTTTAAACATACAGCCCCATTCATGATTATATTAAGGAATTCTCCACGCTTATGCCTGAGAAGGACTTCTTCAACTTCATGGATGGTCTACAATCTTCGGCCCGTGGCAACTGCAACAGCAGGGCATGTAGGACCTTACATGGCCATATCAGTGGCAAAGCAGCTAATAGAATCAAGAAGCGTGATTCGTCCATGTCTAAACCCACAAAGGGCGAACATGGCGAAGATGGGAGAGATCGAGGAAGGTTCTAGCCGTAAGGAAGGTTCGAAGAAGTCATTAAGCAGCAAGGATGGCAAAGACTCGAAGAATGGTGAAATGAAGAAAGAAGTAGAAAAAGGGAGAACCTTTGAAAATGAAGATTTTAAAATGGGACCTTTATGCTCGTATCGGCCATAATGGCCTTATATTGGTGCCGATATGGGCCAGTATGGCAGTATCAACTGATACAGCCCTTTCTTCTTTTTTTTAACATACTAGTTCACCCCCAGATCACATAATAGGTGCAGCCGGTACAGTTATGATACAGCCTTTAAAACCATGCACATGGGGCAGAGTGTTGGGTAGTAAGGTAACATGAATAGAGATTGAGTGTTGCAGAGAAAAGGATGTTAGATGGATTGTGGTAAGACTAGCAAGAATAGAACTAAGAATGAAGTCTTCCAATGAAGCCTAGGGGTAGTCTTGATGAGAGATGGTTTTGTCATGTACAATGTGAAATTGCGTCGGTAGTCTAACACAACACCCTACACATACGCGAAAGCTTGGCAGAGCTTGTAGAATTATGGCTAAATCCTAAAGTTTTTAAAATCCTTTTGAAAACTTCTCGCGTAATTAAACATATTAAGCAAGAACACTTAGCTTCCAAGCTTAAGTAGGTCCAATCACAAGGCTAGCATATGATAAGCATTTAAACAACCTAGCCTAAGCATGCATAGATAATCAAATGATTTAACTAATCAAAAACCTAATCTATGCAACCTATGTAGACTATATGAGAATGGATCATAAGAGCTCAAGTCTACACTACTTAGTGAAAGTACATCTTGTATGTGAATGTGCCTATCTAATGCCTAGCATACATTCCTATCGAGCATTCATAATTAAGCAATTAAACATACAATGCAAAGATAATAATGTGCTCAAATACATCACAAACACAAGCATGTATAGGGGTTCGACTATGGGTCTACTCCACTCCCGGTTCAAGTAATCACCCCTTGAGCACATCGGCATTCACTAGGGAGTTTAAATCAGGTTCCTCCCAACTTATGACGGAGATTTTACTGGTCCATCTCTCAACCAATAAGTTTAAGGAATCCATCCTACCTAGGAGTTTGACAAGGTTCCTCCCAACCCTTCGATTCCAATCCAAGAACCTATCGTATACTCCTACCGGAGACTCCCCTTTGAGACTTGATCGAGTTTGTAAATTCAAACTCTCACACTCAATCATCCACGAGGAAGGAGTGCAACCGAACTCTCTAAATGACACTTACTTGCCGGATGAGCCCCTTGTTTAGCGCCGCTTCGGGTTGCTTGATCTCCGCTCTCTCGTGTTTCAATCAGCTCCCTAATGCTCCCCCGATCATGTTGCCACTGCGTTGCCAATGTCTCAGCTCCACCGATCAATCACCTCGCATGTGATGCTCTTGAGATGCCCAAGGTGATAGGAGATGGTGTGAATTCTCTACAACTAGTAAGAGTAGGTTGCCTAGAGTAATTTCACCTAATAGGATCTTTAGAGGGGTTTATATAAAGGATTTACCTATGGTCAAGGTGCCTAAACATTTAAAGATCAAGAGAGCAAATTCATCTTCACATGAGCTTTGAATACTCTATCTTGTGATCAAACACAAGAAAAATGACTTGAAATTCATAGGATTAGAACCTAATGGTATGGGCAATGAGGGTGGCTTCTAATGCACTAAAATCTCTCTCCTTAGCCCCAAAATTGAGCATAGCCTTTATATAAAAAAGTTCCAACGGCTATAAAACAACTCTCTGCCGATCGGTCAAGTGGGGTCCTCGATCGGTCGAATATCGAGGGACAACCGGTCGAATTTAAGGCTTGGAAAAGAGAAATGTTGTTGTCCAATTTTTGGCCCCTTCAAACCGGTCGGGCGATCAGTCAAATTACCCCAAGAACAATCTGTTTCAGTTAGTTTGTTGTTGTCCCATTTGGGGCCTCTGACGGCCCCGATCAGCCAGGGGCTACGACCCGTTGGCGGACACATGAGTAGTGCTGTTTGGTTTGGCTTGTTTTATAGCAGCTCATACAACCTCTTTGGTCATCCTTTGGGTGATCTTTTGGGACACCTAAGGCCAATCTAAGATGACTAAAAGTATGCCTAATGGGTCAAGGTCATCTAGAGGTTTGGGTTTAGGTTTGGTTCAAGGTTCAAGGCTAACCAAGGCATCTCTTTTACCTTTTTCTTCTTCCTTGACGCAGTAGGTCCACTTGAATCTTCGGTCTTCGTCTTCTTTAAGCTCAACTAACACTAGACTCACTGACCTTCGTAATTGACAAATAAGGTGCACTAGTGTGCCACAGAAAAGTGCACTAACACAATAAAGACCTAAACAACTTCAGTAAGGTGGAGAATATTGATAATGGTTGAAGACCTGAAAAGGGGATGAAGGGAAAACCCAAAGGACTTAGATCAAGACAGTGAGAAGAGATATAAGATTTGTTCATTTACCAAGGATGAGGCCTTAGGATTGATTCGCAAATCTTGAAGCTAGCTCAATTGGCCCAAATAGTTGGGACAAAGCAGTGATAATGATGATGATGATTAACTAGATTTGTGAAGCTAACCCAAACAATTTGTGCAAATGCAGGGTCTCAATTGAGGTAAAGGAGGCCTTCAGTTCAGAATCTTAGAATTTCTAGGAATAGGTTAATGAGAATCATCCACCAACTTTCTGGTTGTGATGAAACATCCACTGTAAATGTGGCCTATACGCACTGCGATTCAATCTAACCAAATTGTGGCTCCCTTTGTAGATGTTGGTAGTCTAAAAGCCACATTAACTAGGTGATCTTATACATCTAATTGTGATGAGTGAATTTCGAGTCTAACCATTTCGTTTTACGGCAGGCATCCATTGGGCACCCTTCAAAAAAGAAACGGTCATCAGTTGGGCATTTAGGTTCATTAAGTGAATGTTATCTCCAAGTAATGATCCATTTGGAAAGGACTTACTATTTGGGCATGTAACGTCAGTAATCCTAGTAACCATTCTCTTTTTAAATTGTCCAAAGTGATAGGCATCACCTGTGGGTGATCGATGAGAATAAAGAAGGGCAAATGTATGTTGTGTTTGTGGAATGTGGATGCCAAGGTGTTAGTTGACAAGATTAGAGGGCTAAATGCTAAATCAAAGGTTTGGAGGAAGGCTCTGGAGCCTATAGGCTTAAAACTTAGCAGAACCAAGATGGAGTATTTGGCATGAAACTTTAGTAGGAAATAGGAACAGTTGCATAGATGAGGCATATGCTAAATCAATGGGAAACAGATCCCTCAAAGTGATACGTATTGTTACCTTTTGACGTAGGACAAGTAAGCACTTGCTCTAGAAGCTCGAACTGATAGAGCGAGGCGAATCAATCCCTTTATCTCATAGCCCAGGCTCTTGCTTCACACAGGTCAGGCCCTTGGTCGAACCCTCCTTCGTGGGCCCCACTTCACATGGGTTCGCATCACACTAGCCACCCGCTTCACACAGGTGGGGCCCGCTTCACACAAGCCACCCGCCTCACATGGACCACCCACCCCGAGTGTGCCCCCGCTTCACACAGGCTGCCCCACTCGAGCCCGGCGTGAAAATGCCCCTGCATTACCTTTGCTCCATTATTTAAGATGATAAGGATATTGTTGAAGATGTTTCCAACAAAATTAGAGTTGGTGGATGAAGTGGAGATATGCCTAAAGAGTATTGTGCTGCCCTGCATGCTTATCAAACTTGAGGGAAATTTACAAATCATCTATTCAACTGGCTATGGAGCTATGTGTAGGGCATTTAGAAAGCAGCATAAGCAAAGATTCTTGTGTTAAAAAGATGGCGACATTAAGATGGATCTGTGGAAGGAATAACAAAGAAATAAGAATGAAGTCATTAAAGCAGCCAAGGAGTAGCCCCAATAAGAAAATATGGACAGTAGACAGATGCTTTGGTCAATGAAGACGGTAGACGGCTCCAATGAGGAAAGGGACATTTATTAGGGTTGAAGGACCTGAACCCTAATAATAAGTAGTCCAACCTGATTTTGTGAACCAGAAAATGCTCAAGGTCCCAGTGTGATTGCTGGACGTGGTTGAATTCTGCGCAATTGGGTGGGACCCACACTGATCATGCCCTAGCCTGAACCCAATCCAATATCGCAAGGGCGGCAAATGTATCATGGAATTGGGTGTTCAGGAAAACGATCAACCCACAGTAAACATTCAACGTAACGTATGGCCCACCAATGTGATTGGAGCAGTCTGATTTCGCGCCAAAGCACGTTCACAATGGGCCGCACCAGATGAAGATCCCGGATCCTGCACAAGCATGCGATGGCCACACATGTTTGAGATCCAGGCAATCAGGGTGGAAGCTCAGACCCAAAACCAGACCTCTCCATTCATCATAAAAATCAGCACGTATAACATGAAAACTATCCAGTCGGAGAAAGAAGATAATGATCGGTTTACATTCAATGTACAATTGAGGCCCACCATACGAGCAGGCCGGCCTGTTTCTTCATGTCAGGGCATGATAAAGAAGAGTCCCATCTGATGATGGCCCGGATCCTGCGTTCAACATACGCACACAATCGCATCTTATCTCTCTTCCTTGCTTTGAAAATTCATGATTTAAAAACAAAAAATCAAATTAAAAGAGAAAATTCGGATCATCTTTATCTTCGTAATTTAAAGATTCCTGGTAACAGATCAAATGAAAAAAAAAAAAAAAATTCAAAGATAATTTCTCTTGTATGAATTGCCTTTTCTATTATCTTGAAGATTCATGAAAAGAAAAAGAAATTTTAAAACGAATTTTAAAAAAAAAAAAAAAAAAAAAAAAAAAGCAGCTCACCTGAGTCGAAGAGAAGATCGAGAGAGAGAGAGAGATCAACTCATTTTCTAGGATTTTTCTCTGCCCACGAGCTTCTTTCCATCCACCAGCAGCCACGCATGACAAAATGGCACACGTGTGCGAGATCTCAGCTTTCGCCAGATGGACCGCACTGGTGCCAATGGTAGAAAGGAAGGGCGCCGATTTCCTGTGAAAGCTTTGTGCAGGAAGTTCCTGCGCTGGGAACCATGATGGGGCCGAAAGTGATGTTTTTTGATAAATCCACCCCGTCCATCCGTTTTGGGAGCTCATTTTAGGACATGACAACAAAAATTAACCGGTGGATTTATCAAAAAACATCACTTTGGGCCCCACCTTGGTTCCCAGCACAACAAATCCGCGCCATTATCCACGCCGTTCATTCATTTTAACATATCAGGGCATGGGACAAAAAAGAGGCAGATTGAGGAAGCGGATTGCGTCCTTCCTCCATACCGAGCTGTAGAGTAGCCCACAGTGATGTATCTGCTTATCCACTCTGTACATCCATTTTACAAGATCATTTTAAGATATGTCTCTAAAAGGAGGAAGATCCAACGCTCAAGTGGGCCACACCAAATAGTGAGCTGAACCTAGTGACGTCAACTATGTATTTATTTTCAGCTCACTATTTGTTGTGGCCCACTTAAGTGTTGGATCTGTGTCATTTTTGGGCCCATATTCTAACATGATCTTATAAAATTGATGGACCGAGTAGATAAACAGATACATCACGTTGGGCCCCTCTACAGCTCGGTATGAATGCTTGCTTAGGAAGGAGGCAATCCGCTTCCGTATATTGAAGGCTTGAGTGGACCACACCATGTGCAGAGTGGTGACAATGATGACCACGGTCGAAACCTTCCTAGGGCCCACCATGATGTTTATTTGCCGCCCATACATAAGGTTAGACAGCCCTGGATGAAGCGAAAACATAAATATCAACTTAATCCAAAACTTCTGTAGCCACAACGATGTTTTCATTGGTAGGTGTTCCATCCCCATTGTTTCCTGTGGTATGGTCCACTTGAGTCTTAAATCCACTTTCTTATTGAGCCTTAAAATGATCAGTCAAAATGATGGGAGGGCGTAGATAAAACACGCCCATATATATATATATATATATATATATATATATATATATATATATCAAGGTGGGCCCCACAGAAACTCTATCAGGACCGCCAGTCTCTAGCTACCCAACCCTCGTCCTAAAGCCGAAGAGTAGTAGATAAATGGATGGCTAAAATGATTGTTACGGCACTCCTTTTGTTCTGTTTGGTGCGCCGTGGCCCACCTGAAACGGCCTGATTTAAGAGAGTCTGATTAGTGTACCCAACTGGAGAGCGGATTAGGTGAGACCCCGGCCTCACGCAAGACGGTGCGGTCTTTACCGTGAATTGCCGTCGGGCCCACCTTTATGTATGTATCCTGTACCGATACTGTTCATCCGTTTTTCCATATCATTGTAGGGCATTATCCCGAAAATGAATCAGATCCAAAGGTGGACCATACCGTAAGAAACAGTGGTGATTTACCATCCTACCATTAAAAACCTCTTAGGGCGATTATTAATGTTTTCATAGTGTTTATTTACCATCTAATCTGTTGATAAGGTCACATGAGCCTGAATGAAGGTAAAAAACAAATATCAGCTTGATTCAAAACTTTTGAGTCCCATTAATGGTCAATAACATCTGTTTCTTATGGTGTAGTCCATTGGATGATTAGATCTGCTTCATTTTTAGCATAATGCTATAAAATAATCTGAAAAAAAGATGGACGGCGTGGATAAGAATACATATGTAAAGGTGGTAATTCCCGGTAAGACCGCACCGTTGTGCGTGAGGCCCGGGTCTCACCTAATCCGCTATCACCCAACCGAAGGAAACATCGGATGTATCACAAGTGTGTCCTGGTGGCACGTGAGGCTGAATATGGCGGGCCACCCGTTTCTGAGGGGGCCACCGTGATGTGTGGGTTTCATCCACACCGTCCATTCATTTTTGTCCATATTATTTTAGGGTACAAGCCCGAAAAATGAGACAGTTACAGGGCTCAAGTGGACCACATAATGGGAATTAAGCATCTACGGTTGAAAATTTTTTGAGGGCCACAAATTTTGGATCAAGTTGATACTTTTGTTTTCCCTTCATCCAGGTCTATGTGACCTTATGAATAGGTTGGATGGAAATTGACCATCACGGTGGGCCCTTGGAAGGTTGCAATGGTGGGTGTCATTATCACCTCTGCTTCCTATGGTGTGGTCCACTGAAGCCTTGGATCTGCCTCATTTTTTGGGCTTATGTCATAAAATTGATATGGAAAAATGGGTGGACCGTATGGATAAAACCCATACATCACAATGGCCCCTCAGAGCCCCTATCTGGAAATATGTGATTGCTGCAAATTGGAACTGGCCTGAGAAATCAGATCCATTCATTAGGTGGGGTATGTCTTGATCATGACTTTGGCCCACAAACAGGGCCAATCCACTGATCAGGCAGGTAACTTCTTGCACGAAAATTGACAGCTAGAAGGAAAATAACCAATGACCAACGTTGGATTTGTGTATGTGGATCACCTAATGAGCTTTACCAGCCCCTCGGCTTTGGGATGGGGCATCTTCGAGTACATGCCCACGTGTCTATCATCTGGATCATTAATTCCGGAGGCCGAGATTAGTCTCTCCTCAAGTCAAGGTCTATGGCTAAATGATGGGAGGAGGTTGGATCACGCCCATCTCTGTGTTACTTAATGCAAGCCATACATCTTAAATGGGATGGCTTGGATTAAAATACTTGATTTTTAAGGCCATGTTTCAAAAGCATAGATTCCATGTAGATAATAGAAAAGGAAAAAAAAAAAAAAATTCTTTTGATGCAATTGTTATTCTTTGACCGCTGGCCCAGCTGGCAGTTTCAACTGCTGGTCTCGGAATCCCGCTAAACCCACCAGTGGGTGGGAGCATTGTGTGACTGAACAGGTGTGTGCGTTGCATAACTAAATAAATAAAGAAAAAGTAACAACGCCATGATTGGTGGTTCTAAGTGACGTTATCAGCCGTTGTATTGGCCTATGTAAAAAAATGATATAATACCATGTAGCATATTTGTATTAGTCAGAATTTTTTTAAGCAAAAAATCAAAATAAAAAATTAGAAAAAAAAGAATGAGATATTCATAAATTTATCATTTTTTGTGTTTTGACCATGTATTTAATGGTGCGTCGGACTATTCTTTGGTAAAAATGTTATCTTGACATATTGACCTATTATAAGTTATGATGTTGATTTTTTTTATCTAAAGAGTTGATTTATATTCAATATCATATATTGCTAATAACATAATATGATTATATTATATATCAAGTATTGGACCATTTAGTATTAACTATTAAGTGTGCAAGGAGTATCACTACTTGCTAATTTAATAACTAACACTGTGCTTACTTGGAGAATGTGTGTAAGTAACAATTTAAGTGTAGAAATACTTACTACTTGTCAATTTTCTTAAATGTAAATAACCTATAATAAAAAAATTAAAAAAAAAAACACCACTATTAAGTCTTAATAAAAACTCCCAATCACCCCCACCACCAAAATGAAAATCTAACTAATTGTGGTTGGTCAACCTCTACGTCCTCATAATCATTTGACTGCGCCTATGGTAATACAACGAGTGTTGTTGCTACATATCCATAATAACCAAAACCAAATGAAAAGAGTAGGTCAACGAAACCTAAAAAAGACTAATCCTAAATAGTAACCAACCTTGATCCCAAGTAAGGATATCCACCAGTGCCAAATGAATAGTCATATTGTCGCTTGTAGTACTGAGACCTTGATACTAATGACAAATAACTTATATTTTGATTCAAATATCCATATCCATACTGTTGATCAGGAGGGTTACTCTAACACGAAAGTGACACAACAGGCTCTATGTATCCATCACCATATACATGATGTATGTAAGCCTCCTAATGTCTTGCACTCCACAAGTGCCTCCATAACGCTCATCTCCTGGCTGGCTGTATCGTGACTCAGTAGACTCATAAGTCCAGCCTTGTGTACCATGTCGGTGCCCATTTGCCTCACGATCTATAAATGGTTTTATAGTGTTCCAAGCAACACGAACAACAAATGCATCATCACTATCACCACCACCATTGGCACTGCTATAACTATTAGTATGAGTCACACTGCTATTATGTTGACTTTCTTCATCTTATTCAATAATTAGCTCTGGAGGATGACTTTGATGCGGTTTCTGCAACAAGTTCTGAATATTGAAGTTCCTCACTTTCAGCTGCTTATTTGTCTTTTTTTCATTTTGCTCAAGTCATAGAAGAAGAGGATCGTCTTCAACAAAAATATAATCAAAATTTATTGGACAATATTATGCTTAATTGTCAGCTTGTTGTGGACAACGGCCTTACGGGCGCTATTATCTTTTCCATGTGCCTTTTCCACCTCTGCTTTCAAGGACTTTGTTTGGTAATGGTACGTTTGGAACAATATGATGTAAGACTGGAGTTGCCACTAGCTAGTTACTTCAAATTTATAATCGGCTAGACCCTATAGAAACGCTTAAGAGCAGGAATCCGGAGATTCCTAATCCTAAGATGATTCATTAATCTGCGTCCAAAGATTTAAGGTAAGGATTGTGATTATAGAGTGGGAAGGGGTTAGGCACTCACTCTGTCCGTACAGATGTATGGTCTTTACTTCACGGGATTAAGTCGATACCGAAGATTAGTTCTAGTTCTTGTGCTAATGATGTATAATGATATGTTGTGTTGTGCTCGACGTTAGTCAGCACGAATTTATGATGGGCAAGTTTTGAACTAAGCGCCAAGCCTCAAAGCATATGTTCGTACAGACAAAGTGTCGGCATGATGTGTACAATGTGATGCAGTGCTAAGTGTGGGTTAGCACGATTTTTTGATGGGCAAGTTCCGAACTAAGCAGCAAGCCACAGAGCATATGTTCACATTGACAGAGTGCCAAGGTGATGTGAGAATGCAATGTACACCAATTAAGGTTTCTGATAGGCCAGATCTGAGTAAATCAGCAAGCCACAGAGCATACTCCCATACCGATATTAATGCAAGATGCTATGCAATATGTATGAATGAAGCAGGGAGGTTGAGAAGGGAGTAGATGTTGCACAATGCTAATGCAAACTTCAATAAAGCTGATTGAAAGCTAGGTGGACGAAGGTGTCGCAAGGATTTGATCAAATGGCTTGGATCAAAGCTGGATGGCTTAAGAGACTCAAACTCGGGCTAGGCTTGGCTAAAGTAGGGTTGAACTCTTTCTATCTCACTCTCACTCTCCTTAGTAGAGGGATAGCTAAGGTTGGGAGCTAAGGCTAAGACTAAGGGCTAGGACCAGAGAGTCACCACCTTAATCCGGTAAGGAGCCACCACCTTAATGCGGTGAGAGAGTCACCACCTTAACAATCGATACACTGTCTCATCTACAATTTTCGTTACCAACACACTATTTGGATTATATGGTTCATTTGCGATCTAGATCGCTATTTCTACCAGCTAGAAAATGAAAATGGTTCCCTATTCTTATCGTTGGTTAGGTTGTAATATTCATTATGTATATAATGCGAGCAGTGGGGGATAATTTTGCCCTCATTATTGGTTTGACTAGAGCCCCCAAAACCACGCATATTCAAGGGACATGAAGGGATTTAAAATAAAGTCAAAGATATTTTGAGAACTTGAAAATGTGTTGGTGCCTAATGTTGGGAAAACCAACAGCGGAAGCAAGCCAAGCAACACAACAAAGAATAGAATCAAACGAGCAACACAATGCAATCATACCCACACGCAATCAACCAGATAGAGACAATCCGATTTTACGTGGAAAAACCCCTCAACAGGTAAAAAAACCACGGCACAAAGCGATCTACTATGAATATCAGAAGATTACAGAGATGAAAGCACATAAGCAAGGAAACCCAAGAGAAAATCCAAGCTCTCTCTCACAAAACACTCTCCCCTCACCCTAATACAATTAGGAAACCTTGGACACCTTAGGATACACCATAATCTCGGATTCATACCATATATATAGAAAACAACCCAAAATAAAAAACTTATTACGCAGTTTTTACGTAACCATGCAAAACACTGCCATATCGCCTACCGGTTGAAGCCTACCATCGACCAGTCGGACATAGCATAAAATCTATCTAGAGAGGAAACTTCTAAATTCAACCTTTCCCGCCTCAACAGTCGACCGGTCAGAGCACACCACCAACCGGTCGTCAAATCGGTCTGAAATGCCCGAACACTGTCCAAAGACCTTGTTATGCTCCCTGGGCCAAAATCAAACCGGTTGGATGACCGGTCTAAGCACCCAGTTTCAGCGTAGTTTAAAGGCTCCTCCAACACCCAAGGTATGGCTAAGAATTTTTCCATAAAACTCATTTAGTAAATTGTATTTCACTCACAAAAAGCCAATGTGTAGCCCATCTCTCTCTCTCTCTCTCTCTCTCTCTCTCTCTCTCTCTCTCTCTCTGTGTGTGTGTGTGCGTGTGCGCGCGCGCGTCTCTCTCTTCACATGTAGCTGGCTTGGAATCTCTCCCTTCCTCTTTTCCTTTACATACTAATCCTGTTGAGAAGGCCTCATTACTGTGTATAAACAGAGTCCACTGATCGGTCGCCCGACTGGTTGGCCAGTGGACAAATTGGTGCAGTTTGGAGTCCAAACTCTCTGGATATTTTTTTGCTTTTTGAGACTGGTCGCCAAACCGGTCGCTGGTAGCTCAGACTGGTCGCTCGACCGGTCACAGCATGCTTAGACCGGTCTGGGGACAGGTCTGAGTTGAGGCAATGGGCATTCAACTCTCTGGACTATGTGCGACTGGTCGCTTGACCGATCTGCTGTTTGCGGAATTTGTAGTGTTGCACGGTTTTCGCGCTACTTGTTTCTAATTTCGGATTTCCTCTTATAAATATGTTTCCTAATCGTATTAGATCTTATTTTAAGCAATACCTCGGTGATCTAAACAGGATTAGGGTTATTGGGAGAGAGGATTGAGAGTTTGGTGTGCCTTGTTCATCTTTGGGATCTACTCGGGTAATTCTAGCTCTGTAATCATCTGAATTCATAGTGGAAGGTGTCGCTTTGTGCTGTGATTTTTTCCGCAAGGGTTTTCCACATAAAAATTCATGTGCTTTTGCGTTGATTGCGTGTGTGGCTGTGTGGTGATTGTTTTATCTTCTTCAATGCTTCCGTTGACCGGATTGCCAACAAATGGTATCAGAGCTATCGTTGGAGGGTTGAAGAAGAAGTTTTCTAAAATGATCTCATGACTTCAAGTACAAAGTTCGACGTTGAGAAGTTCTCGGGCAAAAACAACTTTGAGTTATGGAAGGTGAAGATGCGTGTCGTCCTAACTCAGCAAGGGGTCGTGAATGCCCTTGGAAAGCGTCCTGCCGAGATGAAAGATGAGGAGTAGACGAAGATGGATGAGAATGCTATGGCCTCAATCCAATTGTGCCTTGTCGATACGTCCTCTATAACGTCTTGAAAGAGAAGATCGTTGTCAAGACATGGACCAAGTTAGAGAACATCTATGCGAAGAAGTCTCTAGAAAATCGCATGTATCTAATGATGCAACTTTTCACTTTGAAGATGGAGGGGACAGATGTGGAGGACCACATTAGCACGTTCAATAAACTGATTTGCAAGTTGCTCAATTTTGGTGAGCAGATGAAGGACAAGTATCAAGCATTAATCTTGTTGAACGCGCTTCCTAGTTCATATGAGTCACTCAATGACTCGTGGCAGGTAAGGACACTATTAGTGTCGAGACCGTTGTCTCAGCCCTTCAATCGAAGGCCATAAGACAGAAAAGCAGTGATACTAATTCCTCCTCCGAAGCACTGTTTATGAGAGGAAGGAATTCTTAGCGAGGTGAAGGATAGTCACGTTCTCGATCCAAATCGAAGGGTAAGGGCAAAGGCAACTTGAAGTGTTGGGGATGTGGCCAAGTCGAGCATATGAAGAAGGATTGCAAGAGTCCTAAATATAAGAAGGAGAAGTCAGGTGATTCTTCTAGGGAAGCCAATACCGCTGAAGCCAAGGAAGGTGATAGTGATGTGTGTGAGGTCTTGACGGTGTCAAAGGCTGGATCTCTCTGTGATGAGTGGATCATGGACTCCGGGGCCTCGTATCACATGTGCCTAGATAGGAGCGTATTTACTTCATACAGGGAGTATGAGGGAGGCTCGGTATTTCTAGGCGATGACTACGCCTGCAAGGTTGTCGAGATTGGTACTATGCGCATCAAGAAGTTTGATGGGATCGAACGAACCTTGACGGAAGTGAGGCACGTTCCTAGGTTGAGGAAGAATCTGATCTCCCTTGGTGCACTCGAAGCATTAGGGTGCAAGTTCATCGGTTTTGACCGGTTCTGCAAAGTTTCAAATGGGGCCCTTGTAATTATAAAGGGACAGAGGCATGGTAACATTTACAGGCTGATTGGGAGTACTTCAGTAGGTGGAGCTACAGCGACTGTAGCGGATTTCACGTCTGCGTGTATGTGGCATGCACGCTTAGGCCACATGAGCGAACGGGGCATGAAGGTACTCTCTGAACAATCTTTGATTCCTTCCTTTAAATCAGTAGATTTTAGTATATGTGAACATAGCATGTATGGAAAACAGTCTAGATTGTCTTTTAAAGGGGGAAAACATGTCTGTAAAAAGGTGCTTGATTATGTTAATTCCGATGTATGGGGGCCGTCGCCCGTTATTTTTGTTAGGGGGTCATCTTGGTTCGTGTCGTTTATTGATGACTATAGCTGGAAGGTTTGAGTTTATTTTCTGAAAAATAAATCCGATATCTTCATGACTTTCAAGTATCGGAAGGTGATAGTGGAGAATCAGTCAGGGCAGAAATTGAAAATTTTGAGAACCAATAATGGAAGTGAGTTCACTTCCAGGGAATTTAACACATATTGTAAAGAGGAGGGGATCGTGAGGCATAACATAGCTCACCACACGCCAGAGCAGAATGGTATGGCAGAGCGGATGAATCGGACTCTTTTAGAGAGAGCTCGATCCATGATTAGTAATGCTGGGTTGGGCAAAGAGCTATGGACTGAGGCCGTTAACACAGCTTGTTACCTGATAAACCAGTCACTCTCTATGGCAATTGAATGCAAAATTTTCGAGAAAGTGTGGAGTGGTCGTACACTAGACTACTCAAGTCTGCGGGATTTTTGTTGTGAAGCTTACTCTCATGTACCATCAGTTGAGAGAAATAAGTTAGACCATAGGGCCAGAAAAGGGATCTTTGTGGGCTATGGTGATGGTGTGAAGGGATATCGAATATATGACCCTGTCACACGGAAGATCACTCTAAGCCGTGATGTCAAATTTGATGAGGAGTCTTTGCTCCGTAAGGATGCTACAAAGGAACCAGAAACATCAGAACAGGTTGATACTCATGAAAACAGAGATAAGACATGGGCCAATATTGAGGTGCAGACAAAGGTACAGAATTAGGTGGAGCAGCCACCTGTGCGAAGAAATCCACCCAGGAATCGCAGGTTACCAACAAGGTACAGGGATGACTCGAACGTTGCATTCACTCTCATTACTGATGAGGGGGATCCATCTAACTTTGAGGAAGCACTACAGGATTTAGATGCTTAGAAGTGGAAGACGACAATCCAAGACGAGATGGACTCCTTGTACAAGAATGAGACTTGGGAGCTTGTGGAGCTTCCAGTGGACCGAAAAGCGATAGGGTGTAAGTGAATTTTTCGAAAGAAACATGATAGCTACAAGGCAAGATTGGTGGCGAAAGGTTATGCTTAGCGTGAATGAGTAAACTTCAGTGAGATTTTTGCACCGGTTGTAAAGCAAGTATGTATCAAGTTCGTGTTGGCGCTAGTTGCCCAATACGACCTCGAGCTGAAACAGATGGATGTGAAAACTGCTTTCCTGCATGGGGAATTGGAAGAACAGATATATATGGTGCAACCAGAAGGTTATACAGTGCAAGGGGCCGAGAACAAGGTTTGCAGGTTGAGGAGATCGTTGTACGGTCTCAAACAATGTCCCAAGACAGATGAAGAAAAGTGTGTTATGTCTCATGTGTCCTATTCAAGTGTTGTGGGCAGTTTAATGTATGTCATGGTCTGTACAAAACCAGATATTTCACAGGCTATGGGTGTTGTAAACCGATTCATGTCTAACCAGGGCAAACAACATTGGGAAGCTGTGAAATGGCTACTCCGATACATTCGGAGTACGCAGGACTACGTCTTGACGTTTGAGAAGTCCAAGGACAAGTTGGTTGGTTACGTCAATTCTGACTATGCAGGTAGTGTGAACAGTAGGAGATCGACTTCAGGGTACTCGTTTGTATTAGCGGGTGAAGCGATTAGTTGGATGTCTAAGCTTCAGTCTGTTGTGACTCTTTTCACTACTGAAGCTGAGTATATGGCAATGACAGAAGCTTTCAAGAAAGCTGTTTGGTTGAAAAGGATGATAAATCAATTGGGGCTTCAGTAGGAAGCCATGCCGGTTAATTGTGATAGCTCAAGTACTATAAATTTGGTTAAAAATTCTGTTTATCACTCACGTACTAAACACATTGATGTGCGCCACCATTTTATTCGACAGGTGCTTGAGGAATGAGATGTGACTCTGGACAAGATTCACACTAGCATGAATCCGGCAAATATGCTGACCAAGGTGGTCCCTACAGAGAAGTTCAAGCTCTGCGTAGCTTCTCCAGGATTGGCGAAGGCTTGATGAAGACGCAGTGATGCATGAGAAACGACGACTATGATTGATGATGAGTTGGTTCTTTGAAAAGTAGAAGAGATGGTTCGAAGTCTAATGATGCCTTAGTGGAGTTTGTTGTGAAGGCCTCATTACTGTGCATAAACAAAGTCGCCCGACCGGTCGGCCAATGGACAAATTGGTGCAATTTGGAGTCCAAACTCTCTGGACATTTTTTGGCTTTTTAAGACCGGTCACCAAATCGGTCGCTGGTAGCTCAGACCGATCACCCGACCGATCGCAGGATGCTCAGACCGGTCTGGGGACAGGTCTGAGTTGAGGCAGTGGGCATTCAACTCTCTAGACTATGTGCGACCAATCGCCCGACCGGTCTGCGGTCTGCAAAATTTGTAGTGTTGCGCGGTTTTCGCGCTACTTGTTTCTAATTTCGAGTTTCCTCTTATAAATATGTTTCCTAATCGTATTAGATCTTATTCTAAGCAATACCTAGGTGATCTAAACGGGATTAGGGTTATTGGGAGAGAGGATTGAGAGTTTGGTGTGCTTTATTCATCTTTGGGATCTACTCAGGTAGTTCTAGCTCTGTAATCATTTGAATTCATAGTGGAAGGTGTCGCTTTGTGCCATGGTTTTTTTTCCCGCAAGGGTTTTCCACGTAAAAATTCGTGTGCTTTTGCATTGATTGCGTGTGTGGCTGTGTAGTGATTGTTTGATCTTCTTCGGTGCTTTCGCTGACTGGATTTCCAACAAATCCCATAGTAAATTTATACAGAGAATGTAAAGAATTGTACTTTGCTTTATAGTAGCAGACACACAACATAATAGCATGCATGCATCAAGTTTATGTTATATATAATAGTTCAAGGACCTAAAAACTCTGACTCGACACGATGTTCTGCTTGGTCGGGTTAACTTAAAAGGACTCAACTCTGATGGTTTGAATTTTGAAATGCAGTGGACTAAAAGGGTTTTTGAAAAATCCAATTTACTTTATTAATAAGATCCCCATCTTAAACTAGCTCATATCTCTAAAAAATTAGAAAAAAAAACTAATTTAATCTACTGTCGACCATGTGCCGTCGTCAATCTCCCAACGTAGGGATCCTCTTTTAGATCTATCCAAGATGAAGAAGGTAGAGAGTCACTATTAAACCATTTTAGAAGCAGACCCCACATAGATGTGTGGACGTGTGCAGGGAGGGCTTGGGCATGGCCCACTTACTCTCTTTCTTTCCTCGCATTTTTTTTTTTCTCTTTTCTTAGCTTTTAGGTAGGGACATGCATTTTAAGGGGAGAGTGGACATCCAAGGCTCTCTCTCTCTCCTCCTTTTTGGATAAAATCTTAAAAGGAGTTTGGATTGCAGGAGGATATACCCCACGTGGTGCTCCACCATCCTATGGAACATCGGTGTTTTCTACTAGGGGTGTCAATAGGCTAGGCTCGAGCCTGAAAAATCAGAATTTTGAATAGGGCTAGCCCGACAGCTTGGCCCAAAACAGTGTAAAATCTGGGTTGAGACCTATACTAGGCCCGGCCCATTGACAACCCCATTTGCTATTATGAAGGATGTCCATATACTTGCATAATCCACGCATCCCAATAATCCAAATCTCTCCATTATCAGTGGTCACAATACCTAAGCAATTCTCTTGCCACCCAAGGTACAGGTCATGTCAGATATCAACTTTTGAATGTCTATCAAATATGATTTAAAATAAATTACCGATTAAAAACAAAAGTTCGCAGTTGAAAAATTACAGTTAACCAATTGAAAACCTCAAAGGTGTGGGCTAGCATTTTAAACACTTGATGGATCATCCAAATCTAAAGATTAACCACTTATACATGTACTATTCATGTCTAGGGAAGACCAAGTGGATCCCACACTAGATCATGCATACTTCAAGAACCCTGGTGAAGAAACACAACTACACCCTCTTTTACTAGCTATTCAGAAGTCGGGTAAGGAGAGCCAGAACATAATCAATCAATGCCTCTCCGTCCGCACATTCTCAGGTCATGAAATTTTTAATAGAGCTAGTGCAATCACACGCCTATTCAATTATAGGCATGATGGGTCTCCCAGTCTTAATGTTTGTAAGTGATCTGTACCAATGTAAGTGACTAAAGGCTAAATCCAAGAGACCATCCATGGCACACTTACACACTAATGTGGGGTAAAGAATGAGGCAATCCAACACCAAGTCGGACCCAACGGCGAAGACTATCTATCCCGACAGCAAGCCAGTGCTCTCACATGAGATAACCATTAAATCACATCAAAAAATATGCTCGGGACTTGTATGGTCATTGTCAAGGCAATGGGATCCATGAAACACAACTCTCTCTTGACTACCAAGCCGTTATATCCAATCTTGAGTGTTTAAGAGTATCAGAGGATATACCTCTCAAAGCCACGTAAACATATTCCATAAGAATTAACTCAAAGGGCAGATGCATCATTATCAATCAAATGACGTCTAATAATATTGGTTTTCCATAGCACAACCCAAAGACTCGATATTAATCATTACAAATTGAAAATATTAGGAATGTAATAGATACAAAAGAGGATAAGTAATATAGAATGTAACTTTAACAAACAACAACAAAGATACCACACTGAATAAGGGTGTTGCTTCTTTTGGCTAAGGTTTGGAGTTTGAATCCCACTCCCAATTTTTTTGCTTTTAATAGCTACAGAGGCGAGCGACTAGGTTTGTCATGCCGAGTCAGGCCCAGTACCAAGTTTCCCAACAAATAGCTTGAAATCTTGTTGAGTCAAGTTGACTCAGCTGAGTTTCAAGTTGAGTGGGCCTGTTTTGGAACTGTGCTACACACCTTAAACTAAGGCCACAGACGTGTATTACCAGCCCATCTACATGCCAGTGCACGTGCCAACACGCCATGTGTAAACTTGAGGGGTCCATCAAGAGAGCCATACTGTGTAGAAGCCCTGCCCCAAAATCAGGCCAGGCTACTTATTAGGTAGGTCAGTGTATAAAATACATGGATGGCTGAAGAAAGAAAGTGCTTTAGTAATACATTATATCATACAGTGGCCTGTCTGTTGGGTCGACTGGAATACATTTTTTTGCGAGAACATCTACCCTGTTGCCCACCAATGGAGTGCTCGGATCTGAAAACCTCCACCGGTGTGTAGATAGGGCCGTTATACACACACGTGCTTAGCAAACCTCAACCTATTGATATGTACTAAAATTCTCAGTAACTAATTTAATTTAGTATCAGCAATGTGATATCTTTCTTATGTATTGGAAATTGAGCAATATTTCAACACTGCCCGCTTCTTATGTTGCACTGAGTTTCCTGTTTCATCTTGTATGGTAATTCATACATTCCTTCGTATGCACATGTTACAATTACAACTTCTACTCAACCGCAGCAAAAAAGTTCTCTAGGACTAGATTTCTGAGGAAAATGAACAGAACAAAGAATAACTGAAAGAACACCATACCTCCATTGGTTTCTTCTTCACTGCAAACGTCCCTTAAATGGACTTCCAGATACTTTACATGATTCCCAACTCATTCACACCACTTCATGTACAATGAAAAGGCCTTTTCAGAAGTAAATGTCAGTTTGCTTTGACTGTGCTTTGAGGTCTTTCAATTTCTTCAATATGTTGGTGAAGTAGTCCTGCAAATATTTCTCTAGCGTGACAATGTCATTCTGATCGACCCCAAGAAGATTATATGTCTCTGTCATGGGGACTGAGAAAACTGTATTACTTGAGAGCACCTGGAAACACAACAGATAGACATCAGCAAAGTCAATTTGAGAGAGAGAGAGAGAGAGAGAGAGAGAGAGAGAGAGAGTCTTGACAAGTTAAAAGAATTTTGGATCACCACCCACATCATGTGCCAACATAGCATACATATATGAGATCAAGCAATCCATCACTTATGCAGTGGGCATCAAAGTGTAGATACCCAATCAGGCTGGCCACCCTTAACGTGGATCACAATGTATAATAAATGGACAGCTTACAGAAATTGGCCAAGCTTTTATGGCCAAGCTTTCATTGGCTGCATGTTCATTCCCTACAGTGTCCCACTGATTAGTGGACCAGCCTGATTTACAAGTCAAGGAATATACCCAGACGCACCTGTTGGAGGCGTCAGCAAACCCCCTGATATACTTTGTTCTGTCGTTCCCTAACAGCTCAAGCTTTTAGCGCAACCGGTCAGTAACATGGTATCAGAGCAGGACGTCCGGTGTTCAAGTCCCGGGGTTTGCAAAATTTGGTATTATAGGGCATCCGGTATTGTATCAGCTCAGAGTATCACGTGCAGGGCCAGTATACCGCCATTTTATTCGGGGTCCACATCTGACAGGAGCACATGTTGCCTTTTCATTGAGCCACATCAAGGCTGCCCGAGGATTCCTGCAGCCCCCAAGTGCAGCAGGCAATCCGCGTCCAGATGGTCCATAGCCTGGTGAAGTAGACTGTTGTCCCCCATCTGTGTCACTTTCTGTCCCCAGCTTTGTCATACCAAATGACATCTACTAATGGTAATAGGAGACAATGAAAAAGATTATTACCTCTGAAAATGCCAATCTATCAGCAACATCGTTGGTCCACTGGAAAAACCTAGTTAGCTGGCGAGTAAATCTCAAGACAGAAACGGGGACGGTAGTTACATTTGCATCTTGTCCTGCAAGCCTCTCACACAAAGTTATCACCTACAACCAAGGAAAAAAAATACTTTTAACAACAAAAGGAGAACTGAATGCATGCTTCAGATGCATATGCAAGTTAATTTCCGTTTGCTAAATGATGTAATAGAAACCAAGGGCCCATGTGGACACACCCTCCAAAGGGGTGTTTGAGGCCTAAATGCCATTTTGATCCAAACAGATGTTATGCATTTGGATGCACATTGCAAACCCCTGTCTTGTCTTCCGCTTGACAAAATAGGCACTAAAACACCGACTCAGCAAGTCAACCATTAAAAGCAGGCTTGAAAACCCCCTTTTCTTGGAAACCCCTTTTGAGAAGTGCATCCAAAATGGCCCTAAACATGTCGCTCCAAGCAACTTTCAAATCTCACAAAGTAATATATCCTTCTCTACCTCTTGGGTTGTCCAAGCACGAGGTCCTGCAAACGTCAGAAGCTTCTTATCAATTTTCTCATTCCTTAGAGCTATGAATGTTAATCGGGCTATATCCTGAAAAAAAAAAAAAAAAAATAGGAAACTAGTTTAGATGCCTCGTGGAAATTCAATGTTTTCACGTCAAAATTCAATACAACAAGCTAAATAAGGATTCAGATGAAAACTGAATTTTGGACCTGGGTGTCCATGTAAGCTATTCGAGTTGGGGCATCAGTTCCCCACACAGACTTCTCTTCAAGAATTGGTACTGCATACTGCCCAATTAGGCCCTGTCATTATTAACATTGCGCATTAATACCAAGATGACAAAAGAATCCATGTTAGAATGCAACCCTGATTGGCAAGAAAAATGGCATTCTGATGTAGAACAACAGCTTGCAGACGACTTCATGGATGGTCAGGATCGAAACAGTCGCACCAATAAGTTTGATCTAGGGCAAAAAAGGTTTAAACCTGCACTATAGCTTCTGATGGCAATAACTCTGAGACCGATTATTGGATTCACACATATAATATGCTGTTGGAAAGCTGTCAATAAGCCCTCCGATGTGGCAACCAAAAGAGTCTGTTGACCCCAAGGGATTTCTAGAAGAAAAAAAAAAGGCTGTTTTCTGGGTCAAATCACATTTTTCATTCAAAACTAACTATTTTTAGTAAGTTGCATTTTTGCTATTTTCGGGTATTAAGAGTCTGGTTGTGGTCCAAAGTCTTTGTTTTGGTAATCTAAGAGTTGTTTATGAGTATGGGTATGATTAGACGTCATTTACTATTTTAAGAGACTTTGCAATTTCGGGAAAGTTGTCTAGTTTGATTTGGACTAGGAGTTTAGGGACTCTTTACTTAGATATGCACCTCACTACATCAGATATGTTGTAAGCAGCACTTTTCATTCAATAATATTATGTTATTTTCCTTTTAAAGATTTCTCTCCTTGTGGATTCAAGGACACTTTTAGGGAATAAGATGGCGATCTTATTCCTCACCTTTTCCACCATGCAACCATTGCATTACATTCCCACACATCATTATAATATCCAAAATAGAAAATAATTTGTAGTAGTAATCTAAAACTCCAAATGGATACTTTGTAAAACTAAAACAAGTTTGAGCAAATGCAATCATAAAGAGCGAATTTGACTTAAAGGCGGATGATGGAGTACCTGCATAAAACCACATAGTCGAATAATGATGTGGGTTAGACCTGAATCTTGAAGAAACTTCTCAGTGCAATGCTTGATCTCCATCAAAGGAACTTCTGGATGTTTATCACAGTTGTGGATTGAATAGAATACATACTTCTGAATACCCATTGCCTTTGCACATTGTATGAGAGCAACTTTTCCTTCCCAATCTACCTAAATTAAACTAGTCGGTTAGAGAAGGAATATGAACTATGAATGCAAATCAGTTTATCTGAGCTAATGCAGAACTTTATGTGAGAGATACAATAACCAAGTAAAGAAAGACATTATATAAATAATTAGCAACGATCATAACCAAGATTAAGTATCTTCATCAAGGTTATCTATTACCACCATTCCATATACAAAAAAAAAAAAAAAAAAAAAAAAAAAAAAAAAAAAAAAAAAAATTTCCTTTATGTATTGCTGAATAACAATAAGGGTCCATTTGGGTAGGGGATCCCCCATAATCGGGATTTAAGTCTAATAATCTCAATTTGGCAGGTCAAATGCCCACCATGTAAGATTCAATGCAATAAATCGACACTTTCCTGTGTAAAAACGCAACTAAGGAAGTCTCCAAAAAAAAAAAACTTTTAATTGCATTTTTGCGGAGGAAAGCCCTGCTTAAGTGCTGCAAATCCTTCATGGAACCAAATCAGAATTAGAGTTATATCCCAATGTGCAGGATCTGCCCAAAAGGACCATAAAATTTTGGCTTTTTGCTGCTTTTTAATGTTATTAAAGCTAAGTAGCAATAACATTACCTCATATAACAAGAGTTGAGGATGACCATATAGGACATGGTAATTAATGAGACAATGAGTGTTCCAAGTCTAACACTATCGTTGGACATGTTTTGTCATTGAGATGAGGAATAACCCTATCAACTATTCGAATAATAGTAGATTACTAATCCAAATTACAAAAATTCAGGCTCAATCCAAATTTAGTGTTCAATTCAAAATGCCTAAGGATCCTACCTTGTCAACTCGACAGCTAACATCTCCAGTTTTCATTGAAAGGAAGCATCAGATGGTGTACACTAAGAAAAGGTAAAAATATTAAAAAATTTGAAAAGGATTTTTTTTTTGTTATATATTACCTTGGCTAATTACATACAATGGGCATGACTCTAATGCGCATGGTGCACACTGAAGGGTCGATGCATTCATATCTCCCAAAATTTAAGACGATTGGCAGCAATCTCACAAGTTCAAAATGCAACTTTCCAAAAGCCTAGTTTGAAATGCATGTTAAGATTCCTGCCCACACTTATTGGATGGTGGAAGACATGTACGCCCCAACTATCGACGCGCACTGTAAGATGCAATCTTTCCCCCGTGTAGATATTTCTGGACTGTGGGCCCTCTCTTTGGACTGTGAGCCATCTCTTATTCTCCACTCTCTTATTATTGTTGTTCTTGTTGTTGTTTTCTCTTTTGTCCTTGGTTCCAAGAGTATTTTACTTAATTTGGGAAATTACTTAATATAAATAAGAAAAGGGCTGGACATCCAAACCTAGTAGAGTTTTTTTTTTTCCCCTCCCAAAGGCTTTTTCTCTCTAACACCATATATAACAGAAAATAAATTAAATTGATGTAGATATTTAGAATTAAAGGGTAAAACCATCAGTCATGTTTAAACTAAGCAATCTATGAATTGGAAGTCATCCCTGCATAAAAGAACTACAAGATATACCTCACTTAACTCTAAATTACAAATAAATCCGTAAATATCTGAAGTGACTAAAGTCCCTATGGTATGATGTCAAAGCATAAATGCTTACAAAACCAAATTTAAAGGTGTATCCAATTTAAACTCATATATTTCCCGACCAACAAAAAGCTTCTAAAGAATCCAGGAATAAAAAAGGCTTAAAACTTCAATAAAGTGAATACCGTCCGGATAGGCTCTTCTGGTCGTCCTGTGGCACAGTCAATTACAGTGTGAATGCCAACTAGAGTTGCAGGGATAGTCTCCGGTTTGCTCAGGTCAGCCTGCTCAAATATGATTAGGATTTAGCATACATCTTGACAGGAACTCCATGAAACAAGAAAGACACCATTTAGAAATGTCAAAGCCAACCAAAACTGCTACTACACAGTTCTATATTCCAATTGAGTGTAGAGAAGTTGTATATAAATTAAGAGGTAATTCTGTCCTACAATATATTGCATTGAATATCCTGCAAGGCGGACGTACCAAAATAAACAACCAATGAGAAGAAACTCAAAAGACAAAAGCAAAAAAAAAAAAAAAGAAGAAGAAGAAGAAGAAAAAAATCAGCATCGGTATTACGGAAGTTATATCCTATTATTAAAGAAATAACTCCAAAAGTGATGCAGGACAGCCCTAAATATGATACATGCTCATGAACACAATTATTCAGCGGAAGTAAAAACAATAATAATAATGAAATCTAGCATAAATCATCATAAACTAAGAAAAACATGCAATGGAACGGGCCATCATCACAACCATGGAGTATGGGATTCAAATAATGCATAGGTTGGATCCGGCGAGGGATGGAACCTCCCGATCTTGCATGGCTATACCCAATCGATCAATGTTGATCACTAGTCCGAAGAACCAGGAGGTTTCTCGGATTAGGGATTTGAGAATTTGGGGATTTAGGGTTTGGATCGATTCTCAAGGTTCAGATTGTGGGGGAATAAGCAAAACAGAAGTTTAGAAGGATAATAATAGAAGATAAAATACCTGGAAGAATTTGGAGGGGCACAAGAAAAAATCAGAAGAAGAAGATCAAGGAGAAGAGAAGAATCACCATAAGAGAGAGAGGAGGCAGGAGGAAGCTCAAAGAGGCTTTCATTAATCAATATCAAAAGTTAATTTCGTGTTTAGGGCCCAGCCCACTTAAATAACCAAATAAAACAAGTAAAAGTACTAAACTACCCCTAAACTAAGCAAAAACGCGCAAATAAGTAAAACTGCGCAAAAGTTCGGGCGCTCGGTCGGGCGCCCGAAGACGTCCAAAAACGTCCAGAGAGTTTCGGGCGCTTGAGAGGCCAAGTTCGGGCGCCCGATCGGGTGCCCGAAAACAGTGGTCAGGCGCCCGACGGGCGCCCGAAGTCTTCAGCTCTTCAGTCCTTTTCTGCATTCTTCCTACGCACGTGTCCTCCCTGGATGGGGTCTTCTATGTGTGTGATCACGTGTAGAGGGTCTTCAGCTCCTCAATAGTCGCTTATCCACGAGGATGGTACTTGTGGATGGCGCTTTCTTCGTTGGTACACTTGAAATGGCCTTGTGTCCTCATCAACTCCCCTCGGGTGAGAAAAACTCGACCCCGACGAGTTAAAACTCTTGTGGCGCTCTAGTAAGTCTGAATCAACACGCTGTACTTCCGCTTCAGTCAATCACGTAGATTCAGAAAGTGGTTTGTTCCTCCACTTGAAAAGATACCTCTGGAATCCTCCATCTCTTGTAGATACTATCTCATCATCCAAGATCTCTTCAATTTCTTCTTTATGGACAATAGGTGGAGGGAGGGGTGGAAGGGGTTGTGAAGCAAAATCAGAGTAGGGCCATGAATGAAGTGATGGATCAATGGTAGGGTCAGGGGAACGGACTAGATCTTCTACATTTAAAGTCGGGTTAATGCCCATTTCAGGTGGAAGGTCAATCCGATACGCATTGGACCCAATTTTCTGCACTATCTTGAATGGTCCAGGACTACGTGCTTGTAATTTCTTAGCGGAACCCTGTGAGAACCGCTCTGGCCTTACCCTCACCATTACAGTCTCCTTCCTGAAAATCTTGCAGCCTACGATGAGAATCAGCTGAAATTTTATAATTATCATTACTCTTACTTATCCACTGTCTAATATGCGTATGCAATTCATGGATATGTCGTGCAACTGCATCAGCTGACTCAGAAGACCTTTGGGTGACAGACATGGGTAAGAGATCTATTGGCATTCTAGGTTTATACCCACTAACAACTTCAAATGGACTCATCCCTGTAGATTGATTTACTGACCTATTATAAGCAAATTCAGCAGTTGGTAAAATTAGGTCCCAAGTCTTAACATGTTCACCCACTAGACAATGTAGAAGATTTCCAAGACTACGGTTTACCACTTCAGTTTGACCGTCTATTTGTGGGTGGTAAGCAGTAGAGAATTGCAAACGTGTTCCCATAATATGCCACAGTGTCTTCCAAAAATAGCTAGTAAATCGAACATCACGATCAGACACTATGGTTTTAGGTAACCCATAGAGACGCACCACACCATCAAAAAAGATACGAGCAACATGAGACGCATCTGACGTTTTCGAACATGGGAGGAAATGCGCCATTTTAGAGAAACGGTCCACCACGACAAAAATGGAATCGTGCTTTTTTATTGTCTTGGGAAGCCCAAGCACGAAGTCCATACTAATGTCCTGCCACGGAACATTCAGCACTGGCAATGACATATACAGCCCGGTATTTTGTTTTCTCTGCTTTGCCAGTTAACATGTACGACATTGCCCTAAAACTTTGGCCACGTCTCGCTTGAGACTTGGCCAATAGAAACGATCTTCCACAAGGGCAATGGTCTTATCACGACCAAAATGGCCAGCTAACCCTCCTGAATGAAGCTCCCAGATGAGGAATTCACGAAGGGACATACGGGGAATGCAAAGTCTGTCTCCCTTGAAAAGGAAGCCATCTTTAAGAACATATTCGCCCATAATACGCTGGTCACTAGAGAGCGACGCGTAAGTACCCCCAAAATCAGGACATGTGGGGTATTCATCTTTCAGTTGCTCAAACCCGACTACCTCTACACTCAAGGAGTTGAGCAACGCCACTCTTCTACTAAGGGCATCCGCTGGTTTGTTTTCAACCCCGGCCTTGTGTTTCAAAACAAACAAATATTCCTGAAGAAACGCTACCCACTTGGCATGCCTTGGGTTGAGTTTCTTCTGAGAATGTAAATATCTCAAAGCCTCATGGTCAGAAAAAAGACGAATTCCTGCGGTAGGAGATAGTGTCGCCAATGTCTCAGGGATTGCACTACTGCATAAAATTCTTTGTCGTAAGTGGAGTATTTTTGTTTTGCCTCATTCGGCTTCTCACTGAAATAGGCCACTGGGTGTCCTTCTTGACTCAACACTCCACCTATACCGACACCAGACGCATCACACGCTACTTCAAAGACTTTAGAAAAGTCAGGTAGACGCATGACAGGAGCTTCTACCATTTTGCCCTTAATCTCCTTAAAAGCCTTGACTGCGGCTTTGGACGACACGAATTCTCCCTTTTTCATGCATTTTGTAATGGGAGCCATGATCGTGCTAAAACCCCTAATGAACCGACGATAGAAAGTTGCTAGGCCGTGAAAGCTTCGCACCTCATGAATGTTCCTCGGTTCTGGCCACTCAACTATGGCCCTGACCTTTTCAGGGTCTGCACGCATCCCTTCAGATGACACTATGAATCCTAAGAACACAACTTGGCTAGACATGAATGCGCATTTCTTAAGATTAGCGTACAACTTTTCCTTCCTAAGGACGCTACAAACCTTCTTTAAATGTTCAAGGTGTGATTCCTTAGTGGTACTGTAAATAAGGATGTCATCAAAGTACACCACTAGGAACTTTTCCATGAACGGCCTCAAAGCTTGCCTCATCACCCGCATGAACATACTAGGTGCATTAGTCAAACCGACGGGCATGACCAACCACTCATACAACCCATCTTTTGTTTTAAACGCAGTTTTCCATTCATCCCCTGGGCGTATGCGGATTTGGTGATATCCACTCTTGAGGTCTATCTTAGAGAATATGGTGGACCTGGCCATCATGTCAAGCATGTCATCAAGTTTAGGTATGGGGAACCTGTACTTTACAGTAATTTTGTTTATGGCACGGCTGTCTACACACATGCGCCACGTGCCATCTTTCTTTGGCGTCAGCAATGCAGGCACGGCACACGGGCTCATACTCTCTTGTATGAAACCCTTTTGCAGAAGCTCATCAACTTGACTATTTAATTCTGCATGTTCTGCAGGGTTCATCCTGTAGTGAGGAAGGTTCGGTAGAGTAGACCCTGGGACAAGATCAATGGCATACTGTATGTCCCTCATAGGTGGCAACTCATTCGGTAAATCTTCAGGAAATACATCACTGTATTCCTTCAGAACCGAAGTCACCTCATGGGGTAACTCTAATGGAACCTCAGGTGTAATCTCTCTAGCCACAAGGGCATACACCATAGAATCCTCCTTAGTCTCTTTTTCAAACTCTCTTGCATTTATTATATGTAGAGACTTAGGCTTGGATTTCCCCACTCCTTTAGGCTCACTTGCCTTCTCATCCTTTTTCTTCCCTAGTGTGCTCTCAGGTGGCATAGGGTTAAGTTTGATCTTTTTACCGTTATGTATGAAGGTACACGCATTAGAACAGCCAAAGATCGTGACATCATTATCGAATAGCCACGGTCTACGTAGGATAACATGTCCCACATCCATAGGTAACACATCACACCACAGGGACTCCTTGTATGACCCAAACTCGATGGGGACTAGACATTGATGGGTGACAGGTAGGGATATCTTGTTAACCCACGAAACTTTATATGGGTCTGGATGAGGTGTGGGTTTCAGTTTCAAGCGCTCTAAGGTATTAGTGGAATCACATTCTGACAACTTCCACTGTCCACTATCACCTTACAATTCTTTTCACCACACTTGGCAATAGTGTAGAAGATAGTGCTTCGACGCCAGTCAGCACTACTCCTAGACTGAGCTAGCACACGCCTGACCACTACAAGCGTTGCTTCTCCATCTAACTCTTCATCATCAGTAAGTCCTCCTTCAGGGTGATATTCTTCAACTTCATAGTCACCCTGGTCATCTCCACACTCGTGGGACTCGCCTATAACTAAGGCTTTCCCAGGGTTCTTCGTAGAACACTGATTAGCCATGTGGCCCAGATTGCCACACTCATAGCACCCCACTTGGCTCGTGTTGCTAGGACCGGTACCAAGAACCCCTTTGCCCTTGTCCTCCCTAGGTCTAGGCGGAATGGTCGCCTGTGTCCTAGGTTGACTACCAACATTAGGTCTAGTCCCCTGGGAACTAGATCTAGCACTGAAGTCTCGGGACTCGAAACGACAGACTACAGGAGTCTTTAGATATTGCTCTAATTCCTGCACGACTTGATATGCTTCATCTAAGTCCGTTAAGGGCCGAGTCATAAGCTCGCGCTGAAGATCCGCACGAAGGCCCGTCTTAAAACGCGAGAGCGTTACTAGAGGGTCTTCTTGGATATCACATCGCATCACATATTCTTCAAACTTAGCGATGTAATCAGTGGCAGACATTGACCCTTGGCGCAAGGATTGCCATTGGTCAAGGAGCTTCTGACGGTATGAGAGGGGAAGGTACTTCTCCTTCAACTTCTCTTTCATCTCATACCAATGTATGATAGGGGCTCTACCAACTCTTTCTATCATACGCTCGGTGTTGGTCCAAAAGAGCTTGGCTTGACCCACAAGCTTCATCCTAGTAAACCGCATTTGACGGTTTTCTGACATGCCATACCACCCAAAGTAATGGTCCATGTCAGCAACCCAGTCAAGGAATGCCTTGGGGTCCAAACGCCTATCAAAACTCGGGGCCTCAACTCTAACATTCTTCATCGCACGCTCATCTGGATCATAACGGTCTTAATGATCATATGTGGCTCGTGCCTCTCGCACAACACCACGACCGTTACCACGATCTCCATCTTCACCACCTCCACAGTGTGGCAGCGCGTTCCTCTATGATTCCCCCCACTTGGGAGTGCGTATCATCCCCAACAGCGGGGTTTTCCCTTTGGGACGCTTCTAGTTGCTCAACTTTGGTCCTGGTAGTGGTGATCTGATCCTCAAGGTGGGCAAAATCACGCTTGTGACTTGCCTCTAAGGCGGTTATCTTTTGGATCAATTGAGCAAGTTGCTCAGATAACTGCTCGTTACTTATGGTAGGTTGGAGTCCAAAACCTCTACCTCTCCTAGTGGGCATACAAACAAGACTTGAACCAAGACTCTACCCAACTGGACCACTAAGTGTATTGACTCACAAGATGGATGCGATGAATGCGAAACTAATATGAACTAACTCAAATAAAATAAAACGGAAAACGACTCAAATCTGGAAATTTTCCAAATTAGGAAACTTTCTAAAATTGGAAAGTTTCTAAAATTGAAAACTTTCTAAATCTGGACTTTCCTAAATTAAACCTAAAAATCAAAACCCTAATTTTTGATAACTCGATCTAGACAAAAACCATGCAAGCCTATTCTCTGATACCAAATTTGATGCAGGACAGCCCTACATATGATGCATGCTCATGAACACAATCATTCAGCGGAAGTAAAAGCAATAATAATAATGAAATCTAGCATAAATCATCATAAACTAAGAAAAACATGCAATGGAACAGGCCATCATCACAACCATGGAGTATGGGATTCAAATAATGCATAGGTTGGATCCGGCGAGGGATGGAACCTCCCGATCTTGCATGGCTATACCCAATCGATCAATGTTGATCACTAGTCCGAAGAACCAGGAGGTTTCTCGGATTAGGGATTTGAGAATTTGAGGATTTATGGTTTGGATCGATTCTCAAGGTTCAGATCGCGGGGGAATAAGCAAAACAGAAGTTTAGAAGGATAATAATAGAAGATAAAATACCTGGAAGAATTTGGAGGGGCACAAGAAGAAATCAGAAGAAGAAGATCAAGGAGAAGAGAAGAATCACCATAAGAGAGAGAGGAGGCAGGAGGAAGCTCAAAGAGGCTTTCATTAATCAATATCAAAAGTTAATTTCGTGTTTAGGGCCTAGCCCACTTAAATAATCAAATAAAACAAGTAAAAGTACTAAACTACCCCTAAACTAAGCAAAAACGCGTAAATAAGTAAAACTGCGCAAAAGTTTGGGCGCTCGGTCGGGCGCCCGAAGACGTCCAAAAACGTCCAGGGAGTTTCGGGCGCTCGAGAGGCCAAGTGGTCGGGCGCCAGTCTTCAGCTCTTCAGTCCTTTTCTGCATTCTTCCTACGCACGTGCCCTCCCTGGATGGGGTCTTCTATGTGTGTGATCACGTGTGGAGGGTCTTCAGCTCCTCAATAGTCGCCTATCCACAAGGATGGTACTTGTGGATGGCGCTTTCTTCGTTGGTACACTTGAAATGGCCTTGTGTCCTCATCAAAAAGCATCTAGACAAATGGAGAAATCAGCTCCTGCCTACGGTAAAGGATGTACTCAAAAATCCAAAACAGAACTACATATTTTCTTGAAAGAAACAGGATTGCAGAATAAACACTTAAAAGTGAAAGGAAGAGTAGCAATAATACTAATCTTCCAATAATAGTATAAAGCCCACAACTTATCTGATATATGTTAAATAAGAAACTAATACCTGGAGATCACGAGATCCTACTGCAAAACTTCCAAGGTTCTCAATGCAATTATTGAAAACACACACACACACACACACACACACACACACGAGAACAATTGAAACATGGATTCCAATGATAATTGCCATGAGAATTATTGAAACATGGATTCCAATTTTGAGTTCTTGTTAGGTAGCAAGTGGAAACCATATATTCCTCTCACAATACTCACCTAGTTTCTTGTGCCAAGAAACCAAAATATGGAGAAGTGTAATGATTGCTTGGTGGATTCCACCATTATCTTTGCTCTCCAAACAACACAAATTGTCACACAAAGGAAAACCCCTTTCCTTTTCCACCGTTTGGCATGGAATCCATGGTTTCCAAACATGGTGTAAAGGAAAACATCACATTTGCAGTTTAAACTCTATAAACAAATGGCAATCTTCCAACCCACACATTGGTTTGTCATTGATCCAGGACGACTTGATCAACAACAACTCCAAGGGTGGTCCTATTGCTGGTTGACAGCATGATCAGGACCATCTAACTGTCCAGATTGGAGACCAGCCCTATAAAACCATGCCGATTGGAGATTTAGACAGCATGACTGCCCAGATTAATGGTCTGATGGGCCTGTGGGAGCCACAGTCCCAATCAATGGCCTTTTGGAATTTATATGAAAACATTGTAAGCGCAAATGGCATTTTTGGCCAACCATACAGACCTGACATCCATATGGTTGTTTATAAGTGATCTCTAATAGTGGTTGGAGAACTTTCAGAGATTGAATGCTAGTTTAAGTCATCCTTTGTTTCCCTTCACTATTATTTTAGGATATGTTTCAAACAAATTGTGAAAGAAAAATCGGACCGATATGCTTTTAACTTTGAGTAGGATTTGTAAAGAAGGATACAGTTCTGAGTAGGATTTGTAAAGAAGGATGCACACAAACACAAAGATCCTACTTGAGGAACCATTATGCAATGATACACTATTTGATTGAAAGGAAGTTTCCTTTGTTTCCTGAGATGGATTATTAAAAAAGGGGTTGGCCTCTTAATTGGAAATGGAGAGAACACTTTTTGGGAGGATATATGGGTGGGAGAAGCCCTGCTGAAAGATGTTTTCCCATGAATCTACTGGCTAGCCCCTGATCCAACCATTGTGGTCGCAGACTGTTTCTTGTTATCTGAGAGGGAGTTTGTGTGGAACCCACCCTGTAGAAGATGGCTCAGGGATGAGGAGGTCGGAGATTTTGTGGCCCTTCTTAATCGGATTCATCCTTGTCGGCTGGTCCCAAACTCTTCGGACAGCTTAGTTTGGAGGTTCCATAAGTCCAGTGTGTTCTCGGTTAAGTCATTCTACAAGTTTCTTAGCAAAGATCACACATCCAGATGAGAGGCAAAGACTGCACACGTGTGGAAGTACAAAGTCCTGCCAAAGATCGCTGCTTTTGGTTGGCTGGTTGGCAAGAAAAAGGTCCTAACAGTGGACAACTTACGAAAAAGGGGAATAATAATTCCGAATGTTTGCTTATGCTGTATGGGAAGCGAGGAAACGGTGGATCACCTCTTTATCCACTGTAAGTTCATTAACCAGATTTGGTCAGACATCTTATCAAGATTCGATTTTGTTTGGACTTTTCCTTCTTCAACAGACGAGCTTCTAAAAGCTTGGCAGGGTGTTAAACTGGGCAAACAGAGGACCAGCTTATGGAGAATGGCTCTGCTAGCTGTGTGATGGTCAGTGTGGGAAGAAAAGAATGGTAGATGCTTTTGTGGTGTTAGTAAATCGGTGGAGGCTACTTCTAAAAGAGTGCGGTTGCTGGTTATTGAATGGCCTGCCAATGTGGAATATTTCAAGGGTGGTAATTTTCTTTTTCTTGGGGCTTAGCTGGATCGCTATGTCAGCGGTTCAGCCTGCCCTTTGTAGTTGTTCTGTTTTTTCATTTAATAAAATTCTGTTATCTTTCAAAAGAAAATTAGAAAAAGGGGAGAAAAAAGCTAGGAATGAGACTCTTCTGGAGAACTATTGGTGAGATTCCTCTAGTTCAAATCTTGTGGGAGACTCCACAAAATGGTCTATCCCATTGTTCGAAAACCAGGAACACGGCCTAGGATCAGTTTACCAATGAGTCGACACTCGGACGAGTCCCATAAATTTGACAAGGTCTAACAAATATTTTAGTTTTTGCTGATGTTAGCACCTGTTCAAACCCTTATCGTGAAGTTGTATGAGACCATTACATGGACCAGTTTAAAAAAAAAAAAAAAAAAAAGCGAGGATTCGCTGGTCAAGGGAAGGAATGGACCATTGGAAAAATCCAGAAACCCCAAATGTACAACATCGGTTGTTGAAGGGGTGAGTCTTTAGAGAAAGTCAATATAATAAAATGCTCAATGCAGTATATTTCTATTTGAGTATCCAGGATCCAAATAGCACATATGGCATATATGAATTAGATTCGAACTATCCATCATGGGGGCCCTACTATGCAGTGGGCATTACTCAAAAGTCATACCGTGTGAATGGAACTTCATTTTAGCAAGGAAAACTCATTCATTTATACCAAGCTTTTGTCTTGATTTTAGCAACTTTTCACACAGACTCAGGCCAAGTTTTTGCAACTCGGTGGATCGTCCAAGTCAAAGCAAAACTCGGCTGAGTTGACAAAAACTTGGACGAGTTTTGAATAGGACTGATCCATAGTGTGAATCAGCCAGGTTTTTGGCCTATCCATGTCAATTCGAACAAGTTCCTAGTTGACTCACATAGTTTCCAAACAACGGTCTGTCCCCTCTCCTTTATCTCTTGTTTCTTTTATTATTCCTATTTCCTAGTCTATACTGCACCATATGCATAGATTTATTGGGAAGAATGAAGCGAGTCTAGTGCTCATACAATGTAAGGCTATCACTGGAAGCCTAATCCTGTGTAAAAATGTACATCTTTGAACTGTTTCTTAATTGAAACAGACCCAGATTGCAAATTTCAGATTTGCATCCATCAGTCACGCATCAGTTCTGTGACATCTATTGAGAATCTGAGATATAATTCTCATATCTTAGCTTTAGTTTTTTAATGTATTACATTTCCAAGTTTGTGGAAGAGCATAACTTCCTATCACCTAAGAAAATGTCCTTCAGATGAGGTTACTGTTATGATGACCCTCCACATAAATCTGGACAGGCTGTTCTGCAGCACTGAGGTATGGCATGATTCTGATATGCAATAATCTTGCCAGGGAAAAGATATTGGAAATAAACAAAGAAGACTAAATAACTTGCCATTTGGAATTTCAAATTAAGTTGAAGCAAAATATATATATATATATATATATATATATATATATATATTGGAATGTCAAAACCTACATTGACAACGGTGGCACCCCAATCGCGAAGGAAGTCAGCAGGAGCAGGGCGAGGCCTTACAAGGCATCTAACATCATAACCTTCATCTAAAGCACGCCTGACAATCTGCCGGCCCAAAGTTCCAGTAGCCCCAACAACTAGTATGCTCGTAGGCCTTAAAGGAGTCCCTGGAGCCAAATTGGTTGCTACTACTGTCTGAGCTCTGCATGTTATGGCTGATGGTGTAGAATATCTGCCTGAGAAGCAATTGAAAAGAAAAAGGTCAGATTATTCCTGATGATGGATACAGTCTTAGAAATCCAGGCAAACATTGCACACAACGGAATGGTGCATAACCCAAAGAGTCATAAAAAAACTGCATAGACTGATCATGGCCTAATTTTCAGTCTCATAACTCTCATTAACAGCCTAATTCATACACTGAAAGAAATGAGAAGAGGACCCCTTGACAGAAACAGAGCAGCTTTCAGATTACATATATGTACAACTTGTAAGTCTCCATGGAAAAAATGCGGGGAACTCCATTACATATGAAGTTACATACGAACCCATGACAACAGAGAAATGAAGAGTCTCTGCTGTGCATCTTCAATCCATTCTCTCATCTCTACATTTTAATCATATGATAGAGGTGTTCAGACCATCCGTCGTAAAAGTGGGTGAACATTTGAGGTATGTAATGGCACTGCCTCAAACCAAGACATTTCTTACAATGGCTTCATCATTCTCAGCATTGCACAAGAGAGCAATTGATTGATTACTAACTACACTATTGCTCTGTACACATGGGATAAGGGGCAAAAACAATTACAAGTTTGATAGAATTAAGCAGGCAATGAAAAATTTTCTTGAGAGAACTTAACCGCACAGTATAAAGAACATGCCATTCCAAATCAAATTAGAGCTTTAAAAGATAAGCAGGAACCCACAGAACAATTGACGATCTTTTACCATTCCATTAGCAGCAGGTCTCCAGCCACGCTAGCAACTGTTGCCGGCCCAGCACCTTTGTAGGTGTTATAGATGATTTCCATCCATTGAAATGCTAAACCCAAAGGTTAACCCTTTTCCACAGATCAAAGGTCAGGATGAAGATTGGCCAAGCTGGCCCTCCTAGGTCCAGCTCACCACCGGCTGGGCTTCGGTTTAATTTTTAGGCTGGAAACCTAGGCTTGGGCCCCATTTTCACACCGGACAAGTAAATAGGCCAAGCCTTGAAGATTGAACAACATTTTAGGCACGGCTTAAGTCCAAATGCAATCACTTTTTTGGCAGACATGGAACAGGCTTGGGCTTAACATTCAATCCTGCAGTTTGGGCCATGGCCCGAATTTCAGGTCAAAATAATCATGACAATAAACAAGGCAGGCTCAGGCTGAATTTGGCCCCTACTTACAAGCAAAGCCAAATAAACCCTGATCAGACTTCTGACCTCAACTATTTATCCCACACTACCTACCAACTTATAATGCGCTAATCATTTTATAATACCCAAAATACAACTAAAAACACACCATTGGTCACTACTCCAATTTTTGGATTTCAGGCCGTTAATCAAGGTTCAAAACAATGAAATCTTGCAAGTTATGCAGTCCCATTCATTATCAAAGCAAGTTCTCTTATTATTTCACTGTCTCCTCCACTTCCGAATCTTACTTGTATTAAAAATAATAAGCGTGGCATTGTTGCATTTAAGGGAAGTCTTACACCTGAATGGATGAACCACAAAATTCAGTAGGCGTGAGGAAGTACTCACTCTTAAATTCAACTCAAATCTCTTGAGTATTTTCATAACTCCAGCAGTTGCATCACATATTCTGTCATTGGATGCACACTGGGTTTTGAATATGATGGTTTTTAACAAATGCCTTTAAAATGATGCATGAAAGAAGACCAGTCTCCCTAATTAGGATTCATGTTGATTAGCTTTGATCTCCTTATTTCTACATCTCATCTTCATCATAGATGGGTCCCCATAAATGTCTCCAAATGCCACTTCGTGTTTATTGTCTTAGTCACAATAGGTTGGATCTCCTTCTATTCAATTAATTGTCTTCCTGCCCTCTAACCTCAGGTTCAACAAAAATAGTTTCCAATGTCCAACAAATGATCTGCCACTCTGTTTTCTTCTCCATGATTTTGCCCAGACTTGTCAAAACAACCAAACCACTTCACACATTTTAGTGTATATCCTCCACTAGGCTACAACCATGAACACCTCATACTCCCCTTACGCAGTCTTGTTAATCACTGCCCATGATCTGAAATTGAATGGTTGAAATGGAATATCTGAAATTGATTATTGCAAGGGCAAAATTCAAGTGCAAATCAGAACCATATGTGAACAACAGCACCTGCCAACTGATGCAGGAAAATTCTTGGCTATAAGGGCTTCATGCAGAAATAAGAAAGAATGAAAGTTAATATAACTGAAATTTTGAATTATATAATTCCCGAATCAAGCACACGCGCACACGCACACAGAGGCTCATAGAAACCTAGTTGAATCTGCCGAAAACAGCATGTATTTCCCAATACGAATGATTTCGATCCTGGGGGATCTGGTTCACCAGATGGGGGTGACTAGCCCTGTATTGCGCCTGTATTGGCCAACTCATTCGAATCGGGCAATGTGGACCAAGTTTCCCTAATACGACTTGCCTACATGATAGCTGTGTGGGGCAACTGACCATGATTTGTATCTGAAATCCATCCTATCCATCAAATGCACCTTAAGCCTAATAATTAGGTACAACCAGAACTCAGGAAGGCCACAATGCAGAGGGAGGACACCCACCATAGAAAAATATCATATCAAGTGTGGGGTCCATCATGGGTACATGCCATCCAACCATTTATAAGGTGCACCCCACCAGGATAAAGGGATGCCTAAAGAATAGGCTAATCAAAACACAAGTGGGCCATACCGCTTGATTTGAAGGTTTTGGGTGTGTTTTTACATTTTTTCCTATGGTGTGGCCCACCTGAGTCTTCGATTAGCCTGATTTTTGTGTGTGTTACCTTCACGGTGGGATCCACTTCATGCTGGGCCTACAAACAACTCAATTGTATGGTATGGTAAATTACCATAATGTCACCAGTATTGAATCATTTGATGAAACTTGAAATTTTAGACCCTATCTTTTATCGAATGGTACAACTCATGGCAAGGGATAGATAGAGTAATCCGGACCAATGTTCTAATCTGTACACCATGGGTGGGCCATTCCAAAAATCATTTTAGAGTTCAGACAAGGATTCCCAGGTCAGTTGACAGTTGGTTGTATTTCTCTTCTTAACTATCTATCTGTTGGCCACAAACCAAGAGGTTAAGATTGTCCTATGTATGAGTTTCTTCGGGAATACTCATTCCATAGTGGAACATGACATAAAAATATTTTGGATCACCTAGCCACAGGCCCCACTTGTCAGAATCGAAAATTCTTTGCTTATCAGTCTATGTATCAACTGACACGACTGATATGTAGACCAATATGGTGAACCGAAATTGATTTTAACCCTTGACCCTATTTCTAACCTAACTGGAAACTCAACCACAATAAGAAATAATTTTTAAACATACTAATCTCAAAATCTCCGAACAAAAGTAATTTACCTTAACAGCTCATAAAAATAATAACTGACAAATCCCCATCATCATCTAAGCCTTGTCCCAATTAATTGGGGTCAGCCACATGAATCGTGTTCCACCATTCCACTCTATAAGGGCCATAATTTCAGTTGGACCAAAGGTCACCAAGTCTTTTCTTATTAGCTCTCCTTGCCCTTTTACAACATTCAACTTGTACCAACTCACTCATAATTGGCACAGTTCTTCGTCTCCGTTGCACATGACCGAACCATTGAAGTCTGCTTTCCCTCGTCTTATTACCTATTGGTGTTACTCCTAAATTCCCTCGAATGCATTCATTTCTAATTCTATCCTTCCTCATCTCGCCACTCATTTATCTCAACATCCTCATTTCAGCTACACTCTATCCCAAATGATAAATAATAATCGAAGATGCAATCCATCCCAAATTGCATCAATAAAATTAAACCCCAAAACAAGACTAAAAATGATCGAATTTGATGACCAATATAACCAAAACATAGCTCGGCTGGAGCATAGTTCAAAACTTGAAACTCTAATCGACTCAAAGGTCCACCGAGTAGAGTTGACTTGCACACTTAACTGAGTCTTTAGTTGTCTTGACTCGATACTTAAGAATTAAATCAGATATAGTAATAATAATGAATATTAAGAATTTTTTAAGTATTAAGCAATAAAAATATCTAGACTTGATAGCTCATAGTTATATGGTGCATGGGTAGAGAGCCCCATGGGATATTGGGTTCAAATCTCCCTCTCCACTCCTATATTAAAAAATTCAGCATGAGTGTGCGAATGACTTGGCATGAGTCACTAGTCTTGTACAATCTGAGTTTACAGGACAACTCGGCCGAGAGCTTAGCCAAGTCAGTTGGTTCGGTCAAGTTCCAAGTTGAGGCACTGAGTTTTTGGACTATTGACCGGAGAAGGCATACAAGGATGACTCCTGCATAAAAGTCAAACAACCTCGGGAAGTTCTAACCGTTCGAATGCATCATGTTCCCCAATGAGAGGGGGAAAAAAATTCGGCTTTACAATCTAGTAAATGGAGCTTAGAAACTTAGTTTGATGAACCTCTCAAGGAACCCATGTCCATGCAACACTTGCGGCATTCTAAGAGATAACAACAAAAATTCGGTGCACTGAATTTGAGCATTGAATGTCAGCTGTCCACAACCTTTTCTCTAACTACCTATATTTTCTGTGACATCCAACAGTTAAAATTGTCCGACTGGCCTGATTTTTTTACCAGGTCACATGGTGAGGCCCATCTAATGAGCAGTTCCGATCTTCTCCACATGTGAGGCATCTAAGGTTAGCCTAGTGACAAAAAACTACAGATGTTTTCCCGATTGAAAATTGTGACGAGCATCGAAATGGAGATCATAACTCAGTAAAGAAAACTTTGATACTCCGGCAGAGTGTGATGGATGATATGCATACACTTGAAAATTACTTTGAAATTGCATATGAGGCATACATGATACATGTAATTCAAATTAGACCATCAAGTTTATGTATGCAAGTTTAGATGTAAAATAAATTAATAACTACTATTAATTTATTATCTTAATATGAGATACATGGACATTATTTATTGGACGATTAAAAATGAAAATACTCAATAGTCTTATTTCAACAAGTGTACACAAATTATGGATTACGACCGTCACTTGACGACAATGAGTTCCCAATTTATCATACTCGAATTGCCTACGACAGGAAGCGAGGTGGGGCCCACCATGATGTTTGTGAGAAATCCACCTCATCCATCCATTTTTCCAGATCATGTTAGGCCATGGGCTAAAAAATGAGGCAGATCCAAAACTCAAGTGGGCCACACGATAGGAAAGGTGAGGATTGAATGTCCAGCGTTGAAACATTCGTGGGGACACCGAAGTTTTGTATGAGGCTAATGTTTTCGGGTTTTCAGTTCATCCCAGTAGGAATGACCTTATGAAGGGTATGGATGGCATATAAACATCACGGTGGACCGTAGGTAGGTTTCAACGGTGTTCATTTCCTTACCCACTTTTTTTTTTAGTTTTCGATCTGCCTCATTGTTGGATGGGGGGATTTCTCACAAACATCACGGTGGGCCCCACCTAGCTTCCTGTCTAGGGCTGTAAATGGGTCAGTGGACCCGATGGGGTACCCGGACCCGACCCAGACCCGACCCGTTTGCTAAATGGTACAGGTCCGGGTCTAAGGATAGACCCATTTGTCAAACGGGTCTGGGTCTAGGTTCCTTTCATTTAGACCCGACCCGAACCCTGTTAGTAAATGGGCGGGTCTGGTCTACCTTACATGAGACCCGCCCAGACCCATATCCTTCCCACTTCCCTATATACTCTATTGGCATTCCCACTTCCCTATATATTAAGCAACTAACGACGTTCCCACTTCAAAATAAAATACCAACTAGTTTGAAAATAAGATACACCTTGATTTTTTATCTAGCCCACCATGTTGTTTATTTGAGATCCACTCCAGCCAATAGATGTATAATCATTAGTTAATCCTGGGACAAAAACATTAGGCTGACTTGAGATTTAGGTGGGCCACATCAAAGGAAATAATTGGGAAAGAGAGGTCCACCCTTTATTTTTAATCGGTCCACTGTGATCCTTATATGAAATCCACTCCATTCATTAGATGTCACACAAAATCTTAAGCCCTTTCTAAAAAAATCAGGCCCATATGTGATTCATGTGAACTAAATTAATGGAAAGAGTTTAGAAGGTGAGCTTTGTCCTATATAGTTCTTTTGATGGTGTGGTCCATTTTAATCACGA
Source organism: Liriodendron chinense (assembly GCA_003013855.2). Classification (NCBI taxonomy): domain Eukaryota; kingdom Viridiplantae; phylum Streptophyta; class Magnoliopsida; order Magnoliales; family Magnoliaceae; genus Liriodendron; species Liriodendron chinense. The sequence goes on along the minus strand of ML058329.1, from coordinate 2,559,533 downwards.
ATGAAGTTGATTTTAGGGCCCTCATTCTAGCATGTGGTGCCTCACCTTGTGATTGGTGTGGATTTCACATAATCATGATGGGGCCCGCACAAGTAGTGAACCATTTTCCTTCTCATAAAATTAGTGCCAAAGTGACGAACCAGTGGCAGTGACTCTTCCTCTCCTCTTTATTTTCTATATCCCTCTCCCGATGTATCTTATCTATTTAAGAAAGATAAGAAGTTTGTTACCACTCTAATCCATACAGATACAATCTCAAAAAGGTTTTTCATTTTTTATACTCTTTTATTTTATTTATCTTTTTCTTCTTCAATCTTCATATTGCAAAGTGTACAAATAAATTTTTTTTTTTTTTTTTTTTGTAGGATCTGGATGTGTTTTTTGCTGCAACATTATTGACTTTGTGTTCTTCTTCATCTCTACCTATTTGTTGTTGCAATTGTTAGGCCATCAGGTACACAGTTAAGCTTTTCTTTTGGGAATCGTCCATTTTTTTTTATTCTATATATAGCCCAGAGAAAAAATTTGCTACACCCACAGCTTGCATACACTACGTACGCACAAATTCCTGACCGTGGGTGAGATACGTATCTCATAAGGATTTTGGCAAGTAAAGGAAAGATGGATTTTTGGTAAATAAAGGAATACGTATCTATGCCATGCAAGATGTCGGGTGCACCGGTTAGATCAAGCCAATACGATTATGAGGTGGGGCCACATTTTTACGCTGGATAAAAGAGTTGGTTGGTCTGATCTAAACCGTCCTTTGTTTTTGTACACGGTGGTTTGCCTGAAGATTGGATGACCTTTTTCATGATGAGGCCCATATCTCTCATGGCTGAGATACGCTGCACACTTAAGACGTTGGTACATGGATCGGACTTAATGCTAACCTACAGTTGGTTGTATATATGATCATCACTCATTTTAATTTTTGAAAATCATTGATCAAAATGTTAGGGTTCATTGTTCTGTAATCCTGACCATTGAAATGATGTTTTCCACGTGTATATGATCATCACTTATTGAACAATCCCAACCGTCTATCACCATTAGTAGATTTTGTACCAATTTTGCAAGCAACCAACACCGATTTTTGGTGGAAGCGTAGTAAAGGATGGACAGGGTGGATTTCTCACAAACATCACAGTGTGCCCCACCTAGGCTAACTTGTTGTAAAAAGGCTTCCGCAAAAAACCCATTTCCTCTCTATTCAGAGAGATTCTCGGGAGAGAGAGAGAGAAACAGGGAGCGCGGATTAGCTATTAAAGTGCCCATGTTCTCTGGGCCCAGCATGATAAATAGGTCTATCCACACCGTCCATACATTTGGAGAGATCGGTTTAGGGCCTGACCCAAAGAATAAGGCAGATCCAAAGCTCAAGTGGACCCACCATAGAAAACAGTGGGACAGTGACATCCACTGTTGAAAATTTCCTAGGCCCACCATGATTTTTATTAAAGATCCAACCTGTTCATAAATTCACACAGACATGGAGGGAGGGAAAACACAAATATCAGCTTGATCGAAAACTTATGTGGCCCCTAAGAAGTTTTCAACAGTGAATGTCACTATCCCCACTGTTTTGTGTGGTGGCGTTCACTTGAGATCTGGATTTGCCTCATTCTTTGAGTCATGCCTTAGAATGATCTCTCCAAATGAATGGACGGCGTGGATACAACAGATACATCAAGCAGAGGCCCACATAACATGGTGACGTCACTTAAAGATTGCTAGCTAATCCGCATCCGAAACGGAAGCGGATTAGGTGAGACCCAAGATCCACCTACGTGGGTGGGACCCTGACTATGGGGCTCACAGTGATATGTGTGTCTTAATTCCACACCGTCCAACCATTTTGAAAACTCATTTTAGTGTATGATACCAAAAATGAAGCTGACTGAAATGTTAGATGGACCAAACCACAGAAACAATCGTGGTTGAATCTCTACGATTGAAAACTGAATGGATTTTCAATGGACTCCACCGGAATGTTTATTTTCCATCCAACCTGTTGATAAGGTCACAAAAACATAGATGAAGAGACCACATAAATATCATCTTGATACAAAGCTGTTGCGGCCTATAGGAAGTATTTAATGACCACTGTTTCCTGTACTATGGCCCATCTGGGATTTGGAACTGCTTCATTTTTTGAATCATGCCCTAAAATGAACTTTCAATACAGGTGGATGGCATGGATGTAGTCACATACATCACAGTGGCCCCACAATCAAGGGTCCCACCCACCTCGGTGGATCAGGGTGTCTCACCTCATCCACTCCCGTCCGGAACAGGGAGAGATCATAGCGGGAGAGGATTAGCTGTTACCCAGGGAACAGCGTGGGTGTTACCCTAATCGTGTGGGGCCCATCTTGACATATTTTTTTATATATCCACGCCATCCATCTGTTTTTCATATCATCTTAGGATGTGATCCAAAACCCTAAGAAGATCCAAATCTCAGGTGGACCGTAGCACTAGAAACAGTGATGAATAACTATTAAAAGCTTTTTATGGGCCACAAAATTTTTGGATCAATCTGATCTTTATATTTTACATTAATCAAGAATTTCTTGACATTATCAACAACTTGGATGGCAAATAACATTACCAAAACCTTACGATGGGCTCTTTGGAATTTTTAATGGTGGGACACTGAATCACACTGTTTCCAATGGTATGGTCCACTTGAGATTTGGATCTACATACTTTTTGTAACTCCATCATAAAATTGGATGTAGAAACGGATGTATGGTATGGATATACAAAATATCATCCATGTGGGCCATACGGTAAGGGTGACACCCACTAAGCTGCGCGCCCTCTCACAGCATTAAAATTCCCTCGAGATACGGATCCCACCCACAGCTGGGATTCACGCCTAAATAGCGTACGCAAGCCGTGGGTGTAGAAAAAAATTTCTCTATAGCCCATCTGAGGGAGAAGAATTTTGCTCCACCCACAGTTTGCGTACGCTACATATGCGGCAATCCGAGCCGTGAGTGGGATCCGAATCTCCCGGGGCATAGAAGGCGGAGAGGGCGAGTCCGGTTTCGTGCAAAAGCCTTTGAAGGCAGGCTTTCGGAGGCAGCCATGGGTAGGGAAATTCCTATTGTTGAAATATCCCTGTGTCCACAGTGATGTTTATATGCCTTCCATACCGTTCATAATGTCATTCCTACTAGGATGAACTGAAAACACAAATATTAGCCTGATTCAAAACTTCTGCAGCCCCATGAATATTTCAATTATGGACCTTCAATCCTCATGTTTTCGGCCCACTCAAGTCTTGGATCACACTCATATTTTGTCACCCGTTCTAAAATGAGATCACAAAACAGATAGATGGGGTGGATCTCTCACAAACATCATGGTGAGCCCCACATAAGCTTCCATCGCAACTCGGTGTGAAAGGCTTTTGGAGGCCTCTGTCAGCTGCAGCGTTGTTCAAATGAGCCCATCGCCACTTGTTCAAATGGGCCCATTGTTCAACGATCCAAACCATCAATGAGAAGGGCCCCACCTTGGATGGCCACACGAAAAATATCCTAATTGGAATACCACACAATAGAATATTTGAACTTTTATTTGTTGAATATGAATTATTGTCTTTTATTTATTTTTTTTTCTTAACTATTCATGTTGTACTTCTATATTGCTGGACAGTTGAGTCAAAAATTGAAGCACATGAAAGATCAAGTGGAGATCAAGTGGACTATAACACGGAAAATTGTGGGAATAATGATTTCCACCGTTGAAACCTTACTAAGTCCGATGTTTATTTGTCATTAGACCTGTTCATAATATCACACAGATATGGATGAAGATTAAAAAAAACAAAAAAAACAAAAAACAAAAAACAAAATATCAGCTTGATCAAAAACTTTTGTGGCCCTTTAGAATTTTTCAATGGTAAATGTTCAATTCACACTATTTCCTTGTGGTGTAATCCACTTGAACTTAGGATATGCTTCATTTTTTGTATCAAGCCCTAAAATTATCTGGTAAAATGGATGGACGGGGTGGATAAAATATATAAATCACAGTGGGCCCTCAGAGTCTAACTTACTCACAACACAATCCGCTTCCTTCCCTATCCACCTTTACCTTTAGTGTGGCCTGCTTGGTTCACGGATGCAACCCTTTTTTTTGTCTCACCTCCTAAAATGAGCCCACAAAATAGATGGACAAGGTGGATTTCTCACAAACATCAGACGTGGGACTCACCCGGGTCCCATCATCCGCACCAAACCGACTTCTTATTCTTGCAAGGCTGGATAGATTCTCAAAGGAGCAAGGGGGGAGGAGAGAGACTCGCCCTCTCTGTCTTCATCCCACCCCGCGTACGCAAGCCATGGGTGTAGCAAAATTCTTCTCCACCTGAGGTTTGAAATGGCCTTATTTTTTTGCTAAAAGATCTAGCAGTTGTGGCCCACCTAGTGGAAATACAATATTTGTTACAACTTTTCCTTAGTAGTACACCCCATAGAAATTTCATGTGTTTGCTAGTCAGATCGTGTTGCACTTGAGCTTTGAATCTGCCTTGTTTTTAGGCTTTTATGGTGTGGATCTAAAAATTTTTATGGATGGCATGGATCCAAGAAATAAATCATCAAGGCCCACATAAATCTCACATGTAAATAAATTCTGCTGCTGGTTGGAGAGAGGAGAAAACCGAAATAATTTGAAATTTGGAAATTCCATAGGCCCCATCATAATGTATGTATTAGATCTACACCATCCATTCATTTTTTTCATACCCTTTAGGGCATGAGACAGAAAATGAGGCAAATCCAAATCTAAAGAGGGGCAAATATTATTTCACATTCAACCTGTTGATTAGGTCATAGAGACATGGATGAAAGGAAAAAACAAATATTAGCTTGATTCAAAACTTTTGTGGCCACCAAGAAGTTTTTAACAGTGGAAGTTCAATCAACACTGTGTGTTCATTTGGGTTTTGGATCTAACTCATTTTTTGGCTCATACCATAAAAGGATCTGAAAAAAATGGATGGACGGAATGTATTTGTCTTATGATGGGGTGCGCTAATTGAACAAATTGAATGTTATATGCATGCCTTGTGTTTACATTATTTTCATATTCACTTTTCATTTTTACATTTTCATTTCTAATCAATAATAATCTTAAAGCATTTTATTTAATGCAGCAATATAACATGTCTAATGTAGAGGAACACGAATAACTTAATCCCATGGAGTGTAGGGACTCTACACTTTCTTCACAAACAGTAACAGCTACTAGTTCGAATTCGAAACATAGAAAGTTGACATCGGCAGTTTGGAACGACTTCACACGATTATGCAAGGATGGAGTGGTTACAGCTAGATGCAACCATTGCAACCAAATACTCTCTGCTTGTAGTAGTAGTAGAACAAGCCACCTTAAGAAGCACCTTACTAAATGTTCAAAAAATGTGTATCATGATAGAAAACAACAACTTATAGGATCGGCTATAAGTAATCAAGGTTGGTCTTGAGCTTAGTACACACAAGTTTGATCAAGAACGCAGTCGTAAAACTCTTGCAAAAGTATATACTGTGCTTGAATATTCATTTAGGGATATCGAGAATTATTATTTTAGGTCTTTTTTGCTGAGTTGCAACCCAAATTCAAACCTATGTCGAGGAATACAGTTAAAAATTATTGCATTATAGTATATCAAGAAGAAAAGATGAAGTTGATGAAATCTTTTGCTGAGATGCGCGGGCATGTGAGCCCGACAACGGATATGTGGACCTCGAACCAAACACTGGGATATATGAGTCTTACTGCACATTATATAGATATGGACTGGAAATTGCAAAAAAGGCTTATTAGTTTCAAGATGGTTCCACCTCCTCATACTGGCATTGCTCTTAGCGATGCTATTTTGTCTTGTTTGAGCGAATGGGCAATCGGCAACAAGTTGTTTTCAATAACTTTGGATAATTGTAGTGCTAACAATGTTGTTGTTGGTAAACTACTTAAACAATTCAAGATGACTCTTCCACTTGAAGGGGAGTTTTTTCATGTAAAATGTTGCACACATATTCTCAATTTAATTGTGAAAGAGGGGCTGGAAGTTATAAATGGCCCGCTATGTAAAATTCATGAAGCCATTAAGTAAGTGAAGGAATCACAAGCTCGTTTGGAGAATTTTAAAGAAAGTATTAATAAATTAAAGATCTCAAGCAAGAAAGGATTATGTTTTGATGTACCTACTAGGTGGAATTCTACATATCTGATGTTAGAATCTGCCTTAGTATACAAGGATGTGTTCTTTCATTTGGAGGAGCGTGATTCAAATTTTAAAGGAGCACCAAGCGAAAGTGAATGAGAATTGGCAAAAGTTGTTTGTGAATCTTTAAAAGTATATTACGAGGTCACCAATTCTTTCTCTAGTTCTGAATACCCAACTGTGAATGTATACTTTAAGGGTGTTTGGATGATCCAAATGCAATTGATGGGCGAGGTTAAAAGTCATATGACTTTATCAAATGCATGGCCTAGAAAATGGTCACAAAGTTTGAAAAATATTGGAGTGAGTATTCTTTAGTGTTGGCGATTGCAGTAATCTTTAATCCACGATATAAAATGCATTGGGTAAACTATTGTTTTCAGAAGCTTTATGGATTTAGTGGTTCCGCTGAACCATATACGCAAAGAATTCACTAGCGGTCTTCAAAGATTATTTGATGCATATAACATCTCCAATGATAGGAAGAGAGGAATGTTGGTTCATTTAGCAGTACAGTTTCATCACAGAGCAGATGTTCTCAATATGACTCTGCAAAATATACTTATGATTTTGATTCATTTGTCAGTGATACTGCTACAAGTTATCAAATCAAGTCTGAGTTGGATAGTTATTTAAAAGAGATGGTATTCTCTTTCTCTCTCTCTTTATAAATTATATGAGTAAAAATATTTTATTCTTCTCTTCATAATAATTTTTTAATGGATGAACAGTTACATCCTCGAAGTGACGACTTGGACGTTTTAAGCTTTTGGAAGATGAATGCTTCCAAATATCCTACATTATCTAGGATGGCTTGTGACATATTGTCCATTCCTATATCGACTGTTGCATCAGAGTCGGCATTTAGTGCTAGTGGGAGAATTATTGATGATTTTCGTAGTTCTTTAGCCCCAGACACTGTAGAGGCTTTAACTTGTTTGCAAGATTGGCTTCGCGCTGCAATTCCTAAAGGTAAATTTAGTTCTTATTGTTTTATATTTATTTTATAAACTTAATATGGAAAAGTGTTTCCTAAATCTCTATTAATTAGGTTGTATGTCATGTGTAAAATTTATAGATTTGAAGGAGGAGTTACATATAGTAGAAGTGGATGATGATTCTAATGAGTTGGAGGATTGGTCTAGAATTGAATCCTAAGGTATATCTTGTTTAATTTATCAAATTATTAATTTTGTTTCTATAACTTCAACATTTACAAACATTCCATTTGAATGATATTTAAAATAATTTCAGGTTTTTGGAGAAAGTTTGCTTCAAAATTCAAGATTTAACCCACATGAAAGTGAATTCGTGAAGACTATGCACTATGACTAAAGTGAAGAAAGTGAAGATATTCGTTTTTGGATGGGTCTACATGAAAAGCATTACCTTTAGGACATAGTTATTGATTAATATATTGTCACCTATGGAATAGGCGAAACAGATTTAAGACTGATTATATTTTATTTATGTAGTTGGATGGATATATGAGGTGTTTGAAAATAGCATTTTAGTTCTACTGGTCAATTTATTTCTCTTTCTTCACAAATCACATTTTTTGCTAGTAGTTACAAAATCTTCAAATATGATGCTAGATACATGAAAGCTGGTACACATGTGGGTAAATATTTATTTTTAAGGCTAAAGACAAAACTACACTTTTCATGCATCAACAACCTCTTGGACCCGTTAGACCCGTTGGACCCGTTTCTAAACGGGTTTGGTTGGATCCCCCTTAACCAAACTCGTTAGACCCGACCCATTTATAAATGGGTCTGGGTGGATCTCCCTCTACTAGACCCAAACCCATTTATAAATGGGTCTGATGGGTTAACTTGGACCCGACCCGGACCCGCCCATTTTGTAAAAGGGTCTGGGTCTAAAATTTGGACCCAGACCCGTTTAGTAAATGGGCGGGTCTGGTTTTCGCTAAACCCGCCCCGAACCCGACCATTTACAGCCCTATTCCTGTCACAATGTCGCAGGCAATCGCGTCCCAATTTATCCGGTTTAGTTTAAGTTACGTATGACACATGCCCCATTTATAAGGGCCTGTTTGGATTCCTATAAGTTGGCTAAAATGTAAGTGACTTACAAGGAAGTCACTTACAGGTTGTGTTTGGGAGAGAAAATTCGCCTATAAGTCACTTACAGACAAATTTACCAAAAAACTACAAGGGGATGGGGTGAGAAGTCACTTCCCTGTAAGTCACAAGTTCAACGGTCGGATGTTTAAAAAGAGGAGAAGAGGGAGAAGCGCACCATCCCAATTTATATAGAGGGAAAAAGGGTCTCTCTCTCTCTGCAACTACCGCAGCTTTCTCTCCCTCTCTCCCCCTGTCTGCTCGGTAGGGTTTTTTTCCTGCGTAATCACAACGCAACTCCCCCCCTTTTCTTGCTTGGAAGACGAGAGCGGATTAGGTGTTACTCGGGTAACAACCTAGTGCGCGTTACCCCTACCGTGGGGCTCACCTTGATGATGTGTTATATATCCACTCCGTCCATCCGTCTCTCCCGCCCATTTTAGGACTTGATCCCAAAAATTAAGCAGATCCAAATCTCAGGTGGACCCCACCATAGGAAACAGTGGTGATTAGCTTAAAAGAGCCATAAACTATTTGTAATGGTGTGATCCACCTAAGATTTGGATCTTCTCTAGTTTTGAGATCTCACCTAAAATGAGATGGAAAAATAGATGGTCGGGCTGGATATACAAAAAATATATCAAGGTGGGCCGCACACGCTAATCAGCCCCCTTGGATTGTTTTAATGCATTTATTTTTTAATTTCTTTATTTAATTACTTTAATGCATTTGGATTCTTTGTGTAGAAAATGGACGGTAGAGATGATTTATATTTTTATTTAATTATTTTAATGCACTTAAAGAATCCTAGCTCCTTTGTACTAGAAAATGGACAGTAGAGATGATTTATATTTTTATTTAATTATTTTAATGCACTTAAAGAATCCTAGCTCCTTTGTACGTCTTTGTCAGATTGCAGGCCACAAAATTAGATGGCCACAAAACAACGGTGTACGTGCAACTCAATCTGTGCAATTTATCAGAACAGTTTAATTTTGGTTTAGGATCTATCAAAATGCAGCTTGCAGTTTAGATGGTTTAATAAATTAACTATGGGCCATATTTACAATTTCTTACGGCTTACATATCACCTTCTCCCTCTGCCGGAGTATCAAAAGTTGTTCTCTCTTTTCTGGCAGACTGAATGTTTATTCAGTCCACTCTATAGTTGGAACAATTCCCTACTCCAAGCTCTGCTCGGTGTGAAATGTGAATATACAACTTCTTACCTGTAAGTAACTTACAGGTTACCCAAACACAAAAACTAACTTACCTATAAGTGACTTACAACTTACATACAAACAGGTTACCCGTAAGTAACTTTCACCTGTAAGTGACTTACAGGTAAGTTACTTACAACTTAAAAGAACTTGCAGGCATCCAAACAGGACCTAAGGACCCGTTTGGATTGTAAGTTACTTAAGAAAAGCTACTTATCAGATAAGTTACTTATCTTGGTTTTTACTTATTAAGCAGATAAGTATGTTTGGTAAACAACATACTTATCAGCCAATAAGTAAATAAGTATGTTTGGTGATAACACATTGATAAGTAACCTTTCGAAAGAAAATTTCAAATCTACATATAATAAGCAACATATTGACATGAAAAGAAAAAGCTAAGCGTTGAGGCAGTTTTCCTAACAGAATGAGCCTTTCTAATCCCACTTGCGTGCAATAAAGCTCATGTACATGCCATGCATGTGCTAGCATAGCACGATTGGTCCGAGATACATTCCATCCATCAGAATGGGACCACTATATGGATGCCCTGGCACAAGAATCAGGTTGATCCACTGGTCAGGTGGGCCACAGTCTGCAAAACAAACGTTTGGCTCTGGAAGACTTGGCTGAAGTTTTCTAACCCATTCACTTGTTTCCAATAGTCGGTCCACATGGTGAGTGGACTAGAACCATTTTTGGGAAAGACGTAGAAGATCAGATCAACCTGATTGGTGGATTGGATCTTGCACCAATTAATGTAGGGCCCATCTTTGATGTGGGCAGTCCACTGTGTGAGCCCCACCTTTGATGGGACAGTCCATCATGTGGGGCCTCCTTTGATATGGATGGTATGAGAAAGCAGTACTAATTGAGTGAACCATGAGTGAGAACTTTGATATGTAGCGTGACCTGAGAGAGATAAGTAGAAAAGCCAAATTGGAGGGTGGTTAATTAACATTGGAGGGTGATTAACAGTGTGTACTAACCCAAATAAAAAAGGAGGGAGCAAAAGCGTGACATGAGAGAGATAACTAGAAAAGTCAAAAGTCAAAAAGCTAAAAAAAAATTAATAAGTAATTTTTAAGAGATAATTTACTTTTCAATTATACTTACCAAACGAACTTAGTGCCAAAAGTAACTTAACGTATTAAGTTCAGTCGAAAAGTAACTTATTTGGTAGTATCCAAACGTGCCCTAAGTGACTGCGCATCAAGGTTCCCACGCAGCCGGAGTAAAAAATAAAAATAAAAAACTCCTCGATTCAGTGACGGATAATCGATTTTCACCAGAATTAGGAACCAAAATAAAATATATAGAATTCCAAACTCAATTTCCATTCAACTGCATTTTACTTCAATTGAGAGAGAGAGAGAGAGAGAGAGAGAGAGAGAGAGAGATTGTGTGTGCTTGCCTTGGGAGGTGAGTCGGGAGAGGGTGGCGGAGTAGAGGAGATCGTCCTGGGCTGTAGCTAACTTGCGCCCCCACGACAGGGAAGAAAGGCGAAGCGAGGATTTCGAGAGATGGCGAGGGGAAGTAGCGAGCTGAGGCGGGAGAGTGGTGGTGGAGCACCTTAACGCCATTGCCTCTGATTCCTCGCGGGTGTTTTGAATTTCTGTACTCCTCCCCCTTCCTCTTTTCTTTTTCTTTGGAGAGAGAGAGAGAGGGTGAGGAGCATTCGATCCCAGTGCTGCCACGTTGATGTTTGTCCACCTCAGCATGTCGCGGGTTATTTGACAATGCTAAGCATACTCGCTCCCACCAGATGAACGTTGGACTTCGCTACACACGTGCCAATATGGCTTGTCTGTGTGAAATCCGGCTCGTTAATCAGAAAGGACGCACTATGAGCATCTCCTGGGCCAAAAATTCAGACTGCTATAGCCCTCAGTCTGTCCGTACTTGTATGGGAAAACGAACGGTTAGTATTAACTGAAAGTTGGCTCATATTGAGATTACAAAGATTGGACGGCCTACCTGATGAATGGATTATCTGGAAATTTAGATCTTGGGCGTAGCTACTATGGCTCTACTTGATTAGTGGAAAGGATCTTTCGTACGTGTGTCAACTTGACCCTGTCTAACAAAACCATACATGGGTTCGGAGCCTAGCCTGGTGGCAGCCTTTTGCGGAGTTTTCAAGAGAGGGTCTTCTTCGAAACCCATCAGTGGTGGAAATTCACGCCGCTAACAGCATCCGTGGGTGTGTTACATGACTACTGGGTGAGTGTTTTGTGAGATCGAATAATTTTTCTTTTTTAAAATAAAATTACATCATCAATCTAATTTTCTAAGAAAGTTGGTTTGCATTTTGCAACTATGAAATCATTTGATAAAACAGACAAATGGCTTGAATATAAGGCATTTACATTAAAGTGGGACCAACTGTAATGGATCCACCTCCCTCAATGGATTTGGAGATCCGCTAACCTGTGGCCCCTAAAGATGTTTTCAACATAGGCATTTAATTCGGCCCATTGTTAGACGTGGTGTGGTCTACTTGAGCATTAGATCTACTTTGTTTTTGAGTTCATTATCTGGAGAAAAATTTTGCTACACCCACGGTTTGCATACGCTACGTACATGCAAATCCCAGCAGTAGTTAGATCCGCATCTTGAGGAGATTTTAATACTTCCAGAGCAAGCCACTCTCCTCATTTCTCTCTCTTCTGAGGATCTCTCCGAACGACAAGCAAATGACGCACGACTTTTTGCAGAAGCATTTGGTAGGAAGTTATTGCGTGGATACGTAGGTGGGGTCCACCGTGATGCTTGTGAGAAATCCACCCATCCATCCTCTATGTCAGCTCCTTTTAGGACGTGAGACAAAAAATCAGCTCGATTCAAGACTCAAGTGGGCCGCACTAAAGGAAAAGGTGGGTAGGAAAATTCCTACCGTTGAAATATCACTAGGTCCACAGTGATGTTTATATGCCATCCATACCGATCATAATGTCATTCCTACTGGCATGAACTGAAACACAAATATTATCATATTAGAAATTTATGTAGCCCCAGGAATATTTCAACTGTAGACGTTTAATCCACACATTTTCAGCCTACTTGAGTCTAGGATCCAGCTCATTTTTGTTCGCACGCCCTAAAATGAGCTCACAAAATGGATGAACAGGATGGATTTCTCACAAGCATCACGATGGGCCCCACCTATGTTTCCAGCGTTTGAACTTTTTACCAAAGGCTTTAGCCAAAAATCTACGTGCAGTGCTTGCAAATTGGTACGTTTTTATTGTACTTAGTAAACTTAGTTGAGCACACTGAATGTATGTGGTTTATCCACACCGTCCATCCGTTTTTTTTTTCCGCTCATTTTAGGGGTTGAGCCCAAAATTGAAGCATATCCAAAGCTAAAGTGGACCATACCACAAGAAACAGTGGGAATAATGATTTCCACCATTGAAACCTTCCTGGGGCCCACCGATGTTTATTTGTCATACAAATTGTTCATAACATCACAAAGGCACGAATGAATGGAAAAAACAAATATCAGCTTGATCCAAAACTTTTGTGGCCTCCATGAATTTTTCAATGGTAGAAGTTCAATTCACACTGTTTCATGTGGTGTGGTCCACTTAAGCCTAGGAAATGCTTTTTTTTTTTTATCAAGCATTAAAATCATCCGTTAAAATAGATGAACGAAGTGGATAAAATAAATAAATCACCGATGGGCCGACAAGGTTTACTCAGCAGGCTAACTTCATATGCATCCCACTTCTTTCTTTCCAAGGGTTTAAGGTGAAGAAAAATGCCAGCACTCCAATGAAAAAAAGAAGCATTAGAAGAACAGGATGTTTAGCTCATATGCGTATCAATTTAGACATACATGGAAAATATATGTTTAATGAATTTAAAGATAACCGTAACCATGAGTTAACACAATATGATGTAGTGCATCTTTTAAGGTCACAATGAAATATACCACCTGTCCAAGCTCAGATGATCAAGAATATGCATTCTTCTGGATTATGGCCTAATCAAATTTACACTTATTTGTGTGAGGAATCATGAGGGACCAGTAACTTGAATTTCATAAAAACAAACTGTCAAAATTTAGTTCAAAGAATGAAGACCAGTCTTCTAAAAGAAGAGGATGCTAGGGCCTTATTGGATTATTTTCACGAGATGAAGAAGTGCAATAAGTCATTCACATATGAAGTCCGTCTAAATGAATCTAGTGAATTATTGGTTGTTTCTGATGTGATACATGATCAAAGGTAGACTATGGATTTTTTGGAGATGCCATATGCTTTGATACTACACACCAGATGAATAATTATGACATAATATTTGCACCAATCATTGGTGTAAATAATCATGGACAAACTATATTCTTCGGTGCATGAGTGCTACAAGATGAAACAGCAGGATCATTTGTATGGCTATTCAGAAAATTCTTAAATGTAATGAGAGGAAGACATCCCAAAATATTTTTTACCGATCAAGTAATGTCAATTGTAAATGCAATCAAAGAGGTGTTTCCTGATACCCACCGTCGTGTATGCTTGTGGCATATATTCCAGAATGCTACGAGACACCTTTCACATATATTATTAACGTCTTTTCTTTTGAATTTCAAGAGGTGTGTTTATGATAATGAAACATAAGAGGAATTTGAAGACTGTTGGAATGAAATGCTACAAAAATACGATTTAAGAGAAAATAAATGGTTGCAAGCTTTTTATAGGATTCGCGTGAAGTGGGCACAGGTATACGAAAAGGAGCATTTTTGCGCAGGCCTTACAACTACTCAACGATGTGAGAGTATAAACAAGTATGTCAAAAGATACTTTAATCGAAAAATTATCATTCGACAACTTGTAGAGCAGTATACCAAGGCATTGGAAGATCGTCATGAAGAAGAGGCAGTTCAAGATTACAAGTCAAGGCAAACATTTCCCAACATTGTCTCATAATGGATTGTAGGGAAACAAGCGTCAGATATATACTCTAGAAAAAAATTTAATGAGTTATAGAATGAGTTGAAGATGCTAATTGACATGGAACAAGTCTAATGCAGTGACGGTGAGAGTATACAAACATTTCAGATATCAATGTTGAATTCGCCTCAAATGACTCGCACTATTACATATGTCCCTTCAGAAAGTGCAGTGCATTGTAGTTGTAGAAGATTTGAATTCACTGGTGTGCTTCATGCACGTGCACTTAAGGTCCTACGTTCCTTACAAGGAAATGCTATACCATCTCACTACTACTTAAAAAGATGGTCAAAATATGCAAAAATAGGGGTGGTGATGGATTACGAACAGCCGATAGAGATTGACCCAAAACGTTCGATTACTACACAATATAGTGAGTTATCTCAGATAACTCAAACGCTAGTTGTCAAGGGGTCTATTACCAATGAGCTAGTTTCAATTCCCAAAATCATAATGATGGAAGGTATTAATAGATTGGATAATATATCGATGAAAGCACAGGCAGAACAAAGTGAAGGTGT
Organism: Liriodendron chinense; assembly: GCA_003013855.2. Classification (NCBI taxonomy): domain Eukaryota; kingdom Viridiplantae; phylum Streptophyta; class Magnoliopsida; order Magnoliales; family Magnoliaceae; genus Liriodendron; species Liriodendron chinense. The sequence goes on along the minus strand of ML058329.1, from coordinate 2,544,509 downwards.
TAAAGACACGCACACCACTGCATATCGAGACATATGTGAGGTTCGTCGATAGGTCAAGTGGTACATGATCCACCATTAAAAAAAGGCATAAAGGGAGGAAGAATAAAAAGTTCATTAGAGAAAAGTAAAAACATAACTCAATCAAATAAGATAAAAGAAGTCACAGGTCAGTATAATGGCATATAATATCATTAGTTATATGACTTACATTTGCATTACACACAGTTTTAATGTATTTGATAATATATGTAGATAGTAGAGTCTAAGAATCAACTACTTTCGTTGGAATACAAATACCCTCTAATCAGGTAAATTGTAAATTCTAACTATCTTTGAGTTTAATCACATCTAATAACAACCTTCAACTAATTATGTAGGGAATTGTACTGCAATGCGTTGAGGCAATGCCTAGTCAATTTAATGCATTGCCTACACGGCAGGCTATTTAGGATGCCATCTATATGGCCTAATGTCATCTATACAACCTAATGTTTCCAACCAGGTTTGGAATTCTATCATATGATGCTTAATATGAGTGTTTTATACATGTGTAAATAAAGATTTAGATTTTTAAAGGTCTGTGTTCTCATATTTACTGCTTTCAAATGTAGAGATTTATTAACTTATTGTCCCAACAGTATATTGCACCACAAAGCCATCCTAGACATGCACGTAGGATAAAGTTTGAAGAAACATCAGATATAGGTCAATCAACATCGTATAGTAAATTTGTATTCATATGAGCCATTATAAGTAGGTGTTAAATTGTTTGTTCTTGATTTATTATTTTTCGAAGTAAGATTGCGCTCACATTGTGTTTTTCCTTTTGATAGGCCAAAGACAATAAGATGTATTTAAGCTTGGTGGACATTTTTCTAAAAGCAGTTGATTGACCAAGACAGATAGAGCTATGAAGCTTAAAAATTCATTACTCTTTGATCATTAGACTCTTTCCCTTTGAGTATTGGCCGTTGCTGAATTTTCTCCCATATAGCATAGCCCATATTAGATATGTTTGTTGAGTTTGGACCCAAGAAGTTTTTTTCCTTTTCTATATTAGCTTTAATAATTCAGCTCATAGACTTGATAAAATAAGGTCCATAGTGTATTTTTTTGTTTGTTCGATCATCTGAAATGGGCCCCATGAATTGCAAACAATATTATATAACTATATACATAGATCCATATCATGAGTTTAGAGCTTTCCAACAAATGAGTTGCATTGTTTAGATCTTCCATAAAATGTTGGCCATTTCACAACTCAAGTGGGCCAATGACTATTATGACTGATTAGTTGGTAGAATTTTTTTTCCTTAACCGTCAATGTATTTTGTGGTCCACTTGAAGAGTGAAATTATTTGATTTTTTAGCTAGAAGATCTCAGCATTTTTTTCCAGCTTTATGAAAAGCTCAGATCTCACATGCCACCTCAGTGGCTCCTCGGATCCACCCAAGCCTCATACCGATCATATAAACATCACTTATGAAGCATTGCAACCGCCTGAATGCCGAGAGCGGATTAGGTAAGACCCGGGCTCACCTAAGACGATGCCGCCCTTCCTGTGGGGTTACCGTGGGTCCCACCTGATGGAGTTTTCCTCCTCAAATGTGTCAGAGGAGAGAGTGTTGCAGGGTGAGGCCGGGCGCCCAGGCCCTTCAGTGACCGGGCGACCGAATTGCTCCAGACAGGCAGTTTTGCTACTGGACACTTCTGGCTTTAGCCGGGCGCCCGACGGTCAAAGTGACCAGGCGCCCGACCATGTTTGGTCCGGGCACCCGAAATTTATTTTCTCTAGGTGTAATCGCTGGACTGTTTTTGGTTGGCCGGGCGCCCGACCCGGCGCGGACTGCTTGTACGCAGTTTCCTAATCTGGCTCTAATTGCTCCGTTTTTTGTACTTAAGCGTTCCAAAACGGGATTAGGGCATCCCATTAGGTTGCTAACACGTCCAAGGTGAGAAAGAGAGAAAAAGAGGAAGAGAGAAAGAGAAGAGAGAGAAAGAGGAAGCTTGTAGAAGGGAGAAGTTGCTTGAAGAAGGATTCTTCTGCGCAACGGTCGTCTCAGCGCTTCTGCGTCCTCGGGATCGGTGAGATCGTTTCTCCTTTACTATTCTCTTGTAGTTTATCCATCCCTGCGTGGGTGAATAAGTTTGATCCAAGCGGTGTGTGCTTGAGATCGGTTGTAACAGTTCCCTGAGATAGTGGATTGTTGATATGGACTAGGTCCCGTGGTTTTTACCTCTTTTTAGGGTTTTCCACGTAAAAACTCTTTGTGTTCGTGTGGTTGATGTTTATTCTTGATTATTGCAATAGCATAGTCCATAATTCTAGTGTATTGGGGGGCGAGATCCGAAGGTTTGTGTGAAACGCACCCAACAAAGTGGTATCAGAGAGTTGAGGTTGTTTGAACGGTGTGGGATCGGTTCTGAATTATGGAAGGTGACTCATCAAGGATGATCAGCCTCAATGGTTCTAACTGGACCATATGGAAGGCTAAGATGGAGGACTTGCTCTATTGCAAGGACCTATATGCTCCAATTCTAGGCATATCGGCGAAGACAAAGGATATGTCAGATGATGATTGGAAGAAAGTGGACCGGAAGACGGTGGGGTTCATTAGACAATGGTTGGATGATTCGATTTTCCACCATGTGTCTACAGAGACCTCAGCCGCTGCTAGCCTATGGCTGAAATTGCAAGGGCTGTATGAGAGGAAGAAAGCCGGCAATAAGATTTTCCTGATAAGACGACTTGTGAATCTCAAGTTCAAAGATGGTGGTTCTGTGGCTGAACACATGAATGAGGTTAGCAATATTGTGAACCTAGCTCTCCGCCATGAAGATGGTCCTGGATGATGAACTTCAGGCTTTGCTACTGCTTAGCTCATTGCCTGATAGTTGGGAGACATTGGTGGTGTCTCTAAGTAACTCCGCGCCAGACGGAAGGGTATCCATGGATCAGGTAACAAGTTGTCTCTTCAATGAGGAGACAAGGAGGAAGTCCCTAAGGCCTGCTCAACAAGAGGCCCTTGTGACACAAGATCGGGGGAGAGGAAAGAACAGAAATGGCGGAAAGGCCCGAGATAAATCAAGAGGCAAGTCAGTTGCCAGGAAAGATGTTGAATGCTGGAATTGTGGCAAGAAGGGCCACTATAAGCATGAATGTCACAAAAAGAAGAGTGACAAGAAGGGTAAAGGAAAGGAGAAGGAAGATGAATCGGATTCTACTGCGGTCGCCTCAGATGGTGACGTTGTTGTTATTCTTTCAGCAGATCACGATACTTGTCTCACGGCTTCGAGTCAGGACACCGACTGGGTGATAGACTAGGGAGCCTCGTTCCATGCGACTCCACGCAGAGATTTCTTCACAAGCTACAAGTCAGGTGACTATGGGACAATAAAGATGGGAAATTCTGGTGTTTCGAAGATTGTAGGGGTCGGTGATATTTGTCTGAAGACCGATGTGGGCTGCACATTGGTTCTCAGGGATGTGAGACACATTTCAGACCTTCGTCTCAACTTGATGTCGACGGGTAGGCTGGATGATGATGGTTATGAAAGCCGGTTTGCTGGTGGGCGCTGGAAGCTCATCAAGGGTTCGTTGATCGCTGCCAGAGGAAAGAAGTGTTGCACTCTTTACAAGGCAAGTGTCAGTGTATGCAAGGGTGGATTGAACGCAGCGGAAGATTCAGCTACTGACGTGTGGCACAGGCGTCTAGGCCACATGAGTGAAAAAGGGCTTCAGCTACTAGCGAAGAAGCAGCTCATTCCAGACGTGACAGGTATACCTCTCAAAACCTGTATTGACTGTTTATCTGGGAAACAGCATAGAGTTTCTTTTGTTAAAACTGCTTCTCATACTAATAAAGTACATGCATTAGATTTGGTTTACTCTGATGTTTGTGGTCCTATGAGGACAAAAACCTTGGGTGGGGCATTGTATTTTGTCACATTTATAGATGATGCATCTAGGAGGGTTTAGGTGTATGCTTTAAAATCCAAGGACGAGGTCTTTGGTGTGTTTAAACTGTTTCATGCTATGGTCGAGAGAGAGACAGGCAGATCATTGAAGTGCATCCGCACTGACAATGGTGGTGAATACATAGGTGACTTTCACGAGTACTGCAAGTCATTAGGTATACGACATGAATAGTCAGTTCCCAAGACCCCCCAGCAAAATGGTGTGGCTGAGCGAATGAATCGCACCATTGTAGAGAGAATCAGATGCATGTTATCCCATGCAAAGTTGCCCAAGATGTTCTGGGGAGAAGCAATGCACACAGCGATGTATTTGATAAACAGGTCTCCATCAGCCCCGTTGAATGGAGAAGTACCTGAGAAGGTGTGGACTGGACGTGATCCATCGTACAGTCATCTCAGGGTGTTTGGATGCAGGGCATCCGTTCACGTACCAAAGGACGAGAGGTCCAAGCTCGATATGAAGATCAGGCAGTGTGTGTTCTTAGGGTACGGTGATGAAAAGTTCGGTTACAGGTTGTAGGATCCGACCGAGAAGAAGCTCGTCAGGAGTAGAGATGTGGTTTTCATTGAAGATCAGTGTATAGAAGACATAGAAAAGCCAGAGAAGACCCAACCCAGTTCAGGTGAACTGGAAGACATGGATCCAGTTACTCCTCCCGTGGTGCCTGATGACGGGGGAGTACAGCAAGGTGCAGAGGATGAGGGAGTCCCTACAGAAGATGGACAGGGGGAGCAGCCCCAACTTGATCCACTTGTTGAGCCGCAGGTGAGGAGGACATCAAGGGACAGACATCCATCCAAGAAGTACTCGCCGCATGAGTACATTATGCTCACAGATGGGGGAGAGCCAGAAGACTATTCTGAGGCCCTAGCCGACGAGTATAAGGGGGAGTGGTTGAAAGCTATGCAAGAGGAGATCGAATCCTTGCAAAAGAACCACACCTATGATATGGTGAAATTGCCTAAGGGCAAGAAAGCTCTGAGCAACAAGTGGGTGTTCAGAAAGAAGAATGAGCAGAAGAATTTACAGACAAGGTACAAGGCCAGACTTGTTGTGAAAGGGTTTGGTCAGAGAAAAGGAATAGACTTCGAGGAGATATTCTCACCAGTGGTGAAGATGACATCCATTCGGGTGTTGCTTGGGTTGGCGGCTAGCATGGACCTGGAGATAGAGCAGTTAGATGTCAAAACTGCCTTTCTCCATGGTGACCTGGAAGAAGAGATCTACATGCGTCAACCAGAAGGGTTCGAAGTCAAGGGCAAAGAGCATATGGTGTGTAGGCTTAGGAAGAGCTTGTATGGGCTGAAGCAAGCTCCTAGGCAATGGTACAAGAAGTTCGACTCGTTCATGTTAAAGCATGGATATGACAGAACGGAATCGGACCACTGTGTGTTCACTCGCAAGTTCTCAGATGGTGATTTCTTAGTTCTGCTATTGTACGTTGATGACATGCTCATCATGGGAAAAGACATCAAGAAGATTGACAGGCTGAAACAAGAGTTGGGCAAGTCTTTTGCGATGAAAGACTTGGGCCCGGCAAAACAGATCCTAGGAATGGAGATAACCCGTGACAGAAGAGCAGGAAGCTTTGGTTGTCACAAGAGCGGTATATTGAGAAAGTCCTAAAGCGGTTCAACATGAATGCAGCGAAGCCAATCAGTACTCCACTGGATGGTCACTTCAAATTGAGCAACAAGCAATGTCCCAAGACGAAGGCGGAAGTGGAAGAGATGCGGAAGATACCCTACGCGTCAACGGTAGGAAGTTTGATGTATGCTATGGTGTGTACGTGCCCAGACATAGCATATGCAGTTGGTGTTGTCAGCCGGTATCTTGCCAATCCTGGCAAGAAACATTGGGCAGCGGCGAAGTGGATACTACGGTATCTGAGGGGCTCATCCAGGTTGAGCCTATGCTATGGTGACGGAAAACCTGTGTTAGAAGGCTACACAGATGCAGATATGGCAGGTGACATAGACTCTAGGAAGTCTACATCGGGGTTCATGTTCACGTTTGCAAGGGGAGCGGTCTCTTGGCAGAGTAAGCTACAGAAGGTTGTAGCATTGTCGACGACAGAAGCCGAGTACATTGCAGTCATAGAAGTATGCAAAGAGATGCTTTGGATGAAGAGGTTCCTATAGGAACTCAGCCTGAAGCAGGAGGAGCACGTGGTCTATTGCGATAGCCAGAGTGCTATACACTTGAGCAAGAATCCAAGTCAGCATTCCAAGTCGAAGCACATAGAGATTCGGTATCACTGGATCAGGGATACTTTGGAACAGAAGGTCTTACAGCTTGAGAAGGTCCATACGGACGATAACGGGTCAGACATGATGACCAAGGCTTTGCTCAAGGGCAAGTTTGAGGTTTGCAGAAACCTGGCTGGCTTGAAGAAGGCGAATTTCTCCTGAGTCGGAAAGGGGGAGATTTGATGGAGTTTTCCTCCTTAAATGTGTCAGAGGAGAGAGTGTTGCAGGGTGAGGCCAGGCGCCCGGGCCCTTCAGTGGCCGGGCGACCGAAATTCCTCCAGACAGGCAGTTTTGCTACTGGACACTTTTGGCTTTAGCCGGGCGCCTGACGGTCAAAGTGACCGGGCGCCCGACCATGTTTGGTCCGGGCGCCCGAAATTCATTTTCTCTAGGTGTAATCGCTGGACTGTTTTTGGTTGGCCGGGCGCCCGACGGTCTGGTGACCGGGCGCCCGACCCGGCGCGGACTGCTTGTACGCAGTTTCCTAATCTGGCTCTAATTGCTCCATTTTTTGTACTTAAGCGTTCCAAAACGGGATTAGGGCATCCCATTAGGTTGCTAACACGTCCAAGGTGAGAAAGAGAGAAAAAGAAAAAGGGAGAAAGAGAAGAGAGAGAAAGAGGAAGCTTGTAGAAGGGAGAAGTTGCTTGAAGAAGGATTCTTCTGCGCAACGGTCGTCTCAGCGCTTCTACGTCCTCGGGATCGGTGAGATCGTTTCTCCTTTACTATTCTCTTGTAGTTTATCCATCCCTGCGTGGGTGAAGAAGTTTGATCCAAGCGGTGTGTGCTTGAGATCGGTTGTAACAGTTCCCTGAGATAGTGGATTGTTGATCTGGACTAGGTCCCGTGGTTTTTACCTCCTTTGAGGGTTTTCCAAGTAAAAACTCTTTGTGTTCGTGTGGTTGATGTTTATTCTTGATTATTGCAATAGCATAGTCCATAATTCTAGTGTATTGGGGGGCGAGATCCGAAGGTTTGTGTGAAACGCACCCAACACCACCTTGATGTATGTATTATGTATCCACTTCGTTCATCCATTTCTCCTGTTCATATTAGGGCATTATCCCAAAAATGAAGTGGATAAAATTATCAATGGACCACACCATAAGAAACAGTGGTGATTGACTATACTACCATTAAAAGCTTCTTAGGATGCACCTTCGTGTTTCCGTAGTATTTATTTACCATCCAATCTGTTGATGAGGTCCAATGAGCCTAGATAAAGGGAGAAAACAAATATCAGCTTCATCCAAAACTTTTGTGGGCCATTAATGGTCAATCACCACTGTTTCCTATGTTATGGTCCACCGGATGATTGGATCTGCTTCCTTTGTGCTATAATCCCCTAAACTGATCTGAAAAAATGTATGGACGGCGTGGATGCATAATACATACATCAAGGTGGGCCCCACAATAATCCAGAGTAAGGACCGCACCACTTGGGTGACGCCGGGGTCTCACCTAATCCACTCGCCTAAATGCCAGTAGGTTGTAATCTCATAATATTTTTGTTTTTAGTTGATGCCAGTAGGAATGACATTATGATCGGTATGGATGGCATATAAACATCACTGTGGACCCAGGGATATTTCAACGGTAGGAATTTTCTTACCCACCTTTTCCTCTAGTGTGGCCCACTTGAGTCTTGAATCGAGCTGATTTTTTATCTCATGTCCTAAAAGGAGCTGATATAGAAGATGGACAGAGTGTATTTCTCACAAACATCATGGTGGACCTTACCTACGTATCCACGCAATAACTTCCTACCAAAGACTTTCGCAAGAGAAGAGAGAGAGGAGAGAGGCTCGCTTTGGAAGTAGTTAAAATATCTTTGAGACGTGGATCTCACCCACGGCTAGGATTTATGCATACGTAGCGTACGCAAACTATGGGTGTAGCAAAAAATTCTCCATTATCTAAAATGATTTTTCAAAATTGATGGCCAGCATGGATAAAACACATACACCGTGGTGGGGCACTCAGAACACCAAACGGACCATCCAACTCTAGCTACGTCATGGTGGGGGTTGCAATCCCTGCCCAATATGCGTCTATGTGGGGCCCACCTTAAACTGAAGGAAAAAATATCATCTTGATACAAAACTTTTGTCACACTTAAGCGTTCAAATTAAGCCTTTAGGTATGTGTTGGTAAGGTCACCAAGTTTTGTGGGTCCCACCATAATGTATGTATTGCATCCACATCGTCCATCTATTTGGCAAGATCATTTTAGGGGATCAGCCCAAAAATGAAGAACATTCAAAGCTCAAATGGACCTTATTACAAAAAACAATGGGGACAATTATGCCTACCGTTGAAACCTTGCTAGGCCCCACCATGATTTTTATTTGAGATCCAACCTGTTCATCGGTTCACACAAATATGGACGAAAGGTAAATACAAATATCAACTTGAAAAAAAACTTTTGTGGCCCCCAAGAAGTTTTTAATGGTAGGCGTTCAATCCTTGCTGTTTTCTATGATAGGGTCCCCTTGAGCTTTGGATTTGCCTCATTCTTAGGCTCATGTCATAAAATGATCTATCCAAATGGATGGATGGTGTGGATACAACACATGCATCGTCATGGGGGCCACAGAGCTTAGTGACGCCACTTCATGGCTACTCAACCGGTCAGCATGCGATCATTTGGATGGCACATGCAATCATTCTCAGGGGTGATCTGTGGACCCACCATGATTTATTTGCTTTATCTATACCATCCATCTATTGTTTCGGATCATTTTAGGACGTGATCCCAAAAATGAAGTTGATCAAAATCTCAGGTGGAGCACACCACACGAAAGAGTGGTGATTGAACACCTGCACAAAAGTTTTAGACGAAGATGATATTTGTATTTTCCCTTCATCTAGGTTTATTTGACCTAATCAACAGGTTAGATGAAAAATAAACATTACAGTGGGCCCTAGGAAGCCTTTAGTGGTGGGCGTTCAATCACCACTGTTTTGGTGTGGTGTGGTTTACCTAGGTTTTGATATGCCTCATTTTTGGGTTTGAATACTAAAATAATTATCCAAATTGGATGGACGGCATGGATAAAACACATACACCATGATGGACCACCGAGCGCCTTTCGCTGCTGGCAGTGTCAGATTGCAAACCGCGTCACCGGACGCGAGTTGCGTGTAAACCCCTATTACACGGATCCCGTGTAATCCAAAGCTCTGTGGGGCCACTGCGATGTCCGTGTAACATCCACTCCGTCCATCAGTGTCAAACGATTATTTTAGAATGTGGTTAGAAAAATGAGACATATAAAAAGCTCAAGTGGGCCACACCATAGGAAACTGTGGGGATGGAAAAGCCGACCACTGAGACCGTGATCTTTCTATGCCATCCAACCCGTTCATAATGCGTCTTCCGAAATATAACCATCTTATTGTAAGCTGTCCATTTCAAAGTAAAAACAAAAAACAAAAAAAAAATTGGAATGCATGGGATTTTCATTCGGTATGATTTAAAGGCCGTGCTCAACCACAAGCTGGGCCCCACAACTTAGACAGTCAGGATTGTATTACACGTCTGCCACGTGTCCACCACAATAGTCTACATTATCCTGAAAAGAGGGCAGTGAATCTATCTTTAAACGGTTGCCCCCATACGGAATCCAGATAAACTCGAAAAGGGCGGGATGTTGTTAACGTTGACAGGCGAATGAGTATGACATGACGAGAGTGGATCAGGACGGTGCGGCCGGTTTCCGTGGGGCCCACCTTCATGTATGTATTACGTAACTTAAGAAAAAGTGGTGATTGACTGTCCTACCATTAAAAACTTCTTTGGGCGTAGCGTAATATTTTCGTAGTGTTTATTTATCATCCAATCTGTTGATAAGGTCAAATAAACATGGATGAAGGGGAAAAACAAATATCGGCTTGATCCAAAACTTTTGAGGCCCATTAAGAGTTAATCATCACTGTTTTTTATGGTATAGTCCACCTGATAATTGGATCTGCTTCATTTTTAGTATAACGACATAAAATGATCTGAAAAAATGGCTGGACGGAGTGGATACATAATACACACATTAAAGTGGGTCCACAGTAACCCCACGGTTAGGGCCGCACCATCTTAGGTGAGGCCGTTTAAGGGGTTGGGAAATACATACCAGCTAAATTAGCTGCGTTACCAGCTAAAATAGCTACATCACCTCATTGCTAGGACGCGGATTAGATACTTACAGGTTGAGTAGCTATCTCGCTACTGAAGGGACATCACCGACTTCTGTGGGCCCCACCAGTGATGTATGTGCTGTATCCACACCGTCCATCCATTTGGAGAGATCATTTTAGGGCATGATCTAAAGAATGAGACAGATCCAAATCTCAAGTGGACCACACCAAAGAAAACGGTGGAGACAATGACCAGACCGTTGAAACCTTCCTACGGCCCACCATGATGTTTATTTGAGATCCAACCTGTTCATAAGTTCACACATGCATCGAAGAAGGGAAAACAAAAATATCAGCTTGATCAAAAACTTCTGTGGCCCCAAGAAGTTTTTAATGGTAGGAGATCAATCCCCACTGTTTTCTTTGGTGAGGTCCACTTGAAGCTTTTTATCGACTTCATTCTTTGTCTCATGCTATAAAATGATCTCTTCAAATGAATGTACGGTGTGGATACAACACATACATCACAGTGGGGCCCACAGAAGTTGGTGACGTCACTTCAGTAGCAAGATAGCTACTCAACCCGTCGGTAGCTAATCCGCGTCCTCAATGTTACATCTCTATCTATTTTGTGTGATTTGGAATCGAAAATAAAATATCGATAATCAAATTTAAAGCTGTATATCTATTTGAGAAGCTATCAGATGAGTTGGAGCCTTAAGGGACTGAATTTTTCATACCTCACACCTTTCAAGGACCGTAAGGAATGAGAGATTTTGTGTCCACGATTGTTTTGTAAGTTCAGGGATCTAGTTACTATTTATAACAAATCGAATTTGAGAGTTTTTTATTTTATTTATTATAAAGTTCATCGAAATTCTCATTCATTCATGACTCCACTTAATATCCCAAGTCTATTTAATATGGTACAACGAAGCATGTCACCCCTAACACATTTTTAATGTGACCACAACTTAAGTGGGGTCCACTAGTATGCTCGATCAAATTATCCATACTTAGGTAAATCAAAACCATTGATCAAGTAAGCCTACCTTAAAAACTCTTACATTCTCCTACTTGATATACATTGATTAATGTTTAAAATTTAATTAAAAAAAATATTTTACAAAACATGTTTTATCATTTTAAAATAAATTATTTGAATGGTTAACCAATATATGTATTAGATAATACGAGCAATACTTTTACAATCAAATCCATCAAGACTAGTAGCATTGGATATTATTAGTCATTACAACATTTAATATTTGCAAAGTGAGACAAATCTGGTCACAAATACTACCACGCTTAGTGACATAGATCAGAAACATAAAAGTGTGGCATAAAGATTGTACATGTAATGTGATCGAATGTGTCTATCTTCAAGAGATCTTTCAGCTTTATATGTCTCTAATGAGATAATTAATACTTAAACTCTACTTACTTAAAAAAAATTATACATACTTAATGAAAAGTGAAAACAAATTTAATAAATTAGAACCGTCAAAGTTGTATAAATGAGATCTCTATAAATGCACGTGCATAATGGATCAAACAAAACTCTTTCTAAATGAATATATCTGTGGGATTAATAACACCCATAGAAGTCACATGCTTTTAAAATAGCATAAAAGGTGCCCTTTAGTGAGTGGATCCGCTATCACCTACTTAGTATCGATAAGCTCCACAGACACCTGACGATTCTGAATTCTTTTCTTCACATAAGATACTTAATATCAATGTGCTTTGACCTTGATGAATGTTTGTTGTTGCTTGAGAAGTTTACCGCAGCTGAGTTATCACAAAAGATTCTCAATTATTACGAAATATACTCCAATACCCACAAACCTAAGAAGAAGCTTTGCAGTCGTATTGTTTGATTCGTAGCTTCATGACATACAACATACTTAGCTTATATGATGGATGAGGCCATTGTTGTCTATTTCACGCTTTTCCAAGACACAACCCCCCAACCATCATAAAAATATAGTCAGAAGTGGACTTCTTAGTGTTAAGATAGCCAGCAAAATCTACGTCTGAATATCCAACCAACTCAAAATGGTCAATTCTTCTATATATGAGTGCGAAGTCTTTTGTCCACTTTACGTAGCGTAACACATTCTTTACAGCTATCAAATATTGCATCCCCGAGTTGGAAAGATACACCTGCCTAACATTCCAACTACAAAAGCGATATTCAATCATGTAAAAACTTGAGTATACATAATGTTCCCTACAACTGACATATAGAAAAAATCTTTCATACGATTTTTTTTTAGATTACTATTTGCACACTAAAATTGATTGAATTTATGGCATTCCCAATAAACTTTTGACCCAGGTACATACTCAACTTCAATTTGGGTCAATCAAAAACCAATTGACCAAACCCAAGCTCTTGTCGGTTGGATCTACTGCCCATCTTGAAAGGACTATCACATTCCTGCAGATTTACGGCAGCCCAGTGGCCCGAGTTGCCTGTGAACCCAGCCCACGTGAAGTACTTGTAAGTGGTAGCAACTTGGGCCCCACCGGAATGTTCGTTAGATATCCACTCGGTCCATTAGTTTCTCAAGCTCGCAACAAGGCAAGTTCTAAAGCAAATCCAAAACTCAGGTGGGCCACACGATTGGAAACAGTGAGAATGGAACACCCGCTGTTGAAACCCTTCTGGCAGCCCACCATGATGCTCATATGCCATCCAAACCGTTCATAAGGTTATTCCCACAGGGATCAACTGAAAAGACAATCCTAAACTTTTGTGGCCCACGAAGGTTTCAATGGTAGGCGTGGGCTCCACATATCTTTCGCCTAGGAAGATCTGTTTTAATGGTGGGCATTCAACGACCACTATTTCCTGTGGTGTGGTCCGCTTTAGATTTATTTCTGCTCATATTTTGTATCCATGCTCTAGAATGAGCTGGCAAAACAGATGGACGGCGTGGATATACAACAAATTCATCAAGGTAGGCCCCATGGCCACGGAATCACCTGATCCGCAACCCAAAGATTTAATGCGGAGAATCTAATCTGGAAGACTTTTGGATCATTTCCCCATCGGTGGGTCCCAAATAACTTCAGACCTTTCATGGGTGAGCGAAATCTAACCCGTCCAATAGGTTGTCCCAATCAATGGTGGTGTGGCCTACCTAAGGAGTAGACGAAGCTGATTTTTGTATAAGGCGATTTGCATGGTGGGCTCAACCTATTGGAAGGGTTGGACGTCGCAAGAACATATTAGGTTGGAAGTTATTCGCTGGTTGGACCGTAATTTATGGTCCAACCACACGCGAAGATGGAGGAATTGCATGATCCAACCGGATAGAACACTCAGATCCCACACACGTTTTTTACATTGGCACGTGTGCTTGTTTATGGATGGATGTGGAATTAGCAAACCTCTCTTCTTCCCAGTGATCTATAGTACTTCTTCTTGTTGAAATTGGGACACTTAAACAATCCAATCAATCCATCTAGACTGTCCATTGGGTCCAACACACGTTTCATAGGATAGCATGAACATATCACACCAATCTACCTATGGCAACAACCTGATCAATAGCCTTTAATATGGACGGTCAAGATCATCTATAAAAAGTGGTCCAGTCAACAATTTGACCATTCCATTTGTTGGGACCATCATATCTTGCTTATGATTCTAAAAAGTCAATTTTGTCATGCAATCGTAACCATTCCTTTTTCCATGATGATCCCTGACAAATAGATGGATTGAATTGTGGCTTAGACCTATATCATGACCGTCTATATTTAAGGCCATTGATCAAATGGTTAGTATTTGTTAGATTAGTATGATGTTTTAATGGTAGCCCATGAGATATGAGTTGGACCTAATAAACAGTATAGATCAATGGATTGGATTGTCAAAGTATACAAATGCAGCAAACAGCACTATTGCAGCATTTCTCTGCAAAAAATTGGTTATTTTCCTTTCATTAGACTTAGCTATTGCAATGCGGTTGGGGCAGTACTTGGGCATTAGAGTCGTCAATAGGCTGGTCTGGGTGATGCCTGTCAATAGGCGGGTCAAAGTCCGAGGTGGATGGCTCACTCATTTTGCGCAAAAATCAGGCAAAACCCAATCATGAGTTGGGCTACACAGCTATAAAGGAGTACCATTTGTGTGTGAAATGCACTTAAAAAACCAAATGGGTTAGGCCAATGGGCTTCTAAACATAGCCCAAACCCAGATCGGGTATTGACAGACTTGAGCTTTAAACCCCTTCCAGGCCCTAAGCATGATTAGGATTGACCATGGACATCTGTTTACCTTTTTTCTTTTTTCTTTTTCTTTTTTCCTTTTCTTATTTTTTAATTTTTGGTTAGTACACACACCCCACTGTTAGTACTAGAGCTGGACACGAGCCGAGCCAACTCAGTTAACTCAACTCGACTCAGCTCGAAAAAACTTAATTCGACTCGACTTGTCGCTGAGTTCAAACCGAGTCGAGCTAGGCAAGTGTGGTTCGGAAAAAAAACGAGTTGAGTTCAAGCTGGACCGATCTCAATTCGGCTCAACTTGAAGCTCGGTTCATGTTGACTCGGCTCAAGTTTGACTCGGCTCAAGTATTTGGAAAGTGGTGTTCTTTAGTCCCACGTTGAATGTGAGCAAAGGAATAAAAGGGAAAGTTATCTATAAAATAAGTAGTAAGGGGTGTTAACAGGCCTTGATTTTGAATTGTTTTAAGCTAGGCTTTTAGGCTGGGCCTATTCAAATTTTAGGCTTTTCCAAGCTCGAAATCAGCTCGAAGTGGCTTGAACTTGGCTTGAAAGTTCAACCAAACCAAGCCAAGTATGCTATTCTAGCTTGATGGCTGAGCCAAGCCAGGCCTAGCTTAACTCGGTTCAACTTGATGCCCAGCTCTAGTTAGTACGCCCATCCCCACATTTAGTCACGCAACAATGTTAGCCACCCCCAACTGGGAATTGACAAGCACTTGGGAATTGACACGACAACCTGATTACCCTACATTTCTGATCTGAGAAAATCATCATTGGATAGGAGATATTTTAGCCATTTCAAAAATTTTATCCATACAATGCAATTACTTCAAAAGCATCTTCCTAATTTACTTCGGAAATAATATTTTTAATTAAAATATTAAATAATGATAGTGATAGATCTTAGGATAGAATTGGCTAATCTAGAAAGTGTCTAGTCCATTCCATGCAAGCAGATTGCCACTAAGTTCTACGGGGCCCACCATGGTGTTAGTGTTATATCCAAAGTGTCTATCCATTTTGTGAGGTCATTTTAGGGCATTAGCCCAAAAATAATGTAGATCCAAAGCTTAAGAGACCATACTATAGAAGCAGTGGCGACAATGATTCCCACCATTGAAACCTTCCATGGGCCCACCATGATGTTTATTTGACATCCAACCAGT
The DNA here is from genome assembly GCA_003013855.2 of Liriodendron chinense. Classification (NCBI taxonomy): domain Eukaryota; kingdom Viridiplantae; phylum Streptophyta; class Magnoliopsida; order Magnoliales; family Magnoliaceae; genus Liriodendron; species Liriodendron chinense. The sequence continues at coordinate 2,528,744 of ML058329.1, read as the reverse complement.
TCATAAGGTCACACCGACCTGGATGAAATAGGAAAAAAAAAGGAGCAAATATCAGATTGATCCAAAACCTCTGTTAGGAAGTTTTCAATGGTAGATGTTCAATCCCCACTGATTTGTGTAGTGTGGTCCACTTGAGCTTTGGATCTGTCTCATTTTTCAGCTCAAGCCCTAAAACAATCTTGCCAAATGGATCTACAGTTTGGATATAACACATATACCATAGTAGGACCCACAAAATTTGAGGATGTCAACACACTATGGAGGCCGGTGGTGTGTGCCACGTAATCTACTTCCCTGGTCCACACTAATCTACAAGTAGGACCAATAGTCTAGATCACCATACCATGGGTCTTCAAATCCTGACTGCAGTTGCACAAAAGGGTGAATTAGTGATGCATGGGCACCTTGTAAGTCGTCTAGAGGGGAATAGCCTATGTGGCACCTTGTAAGTCCTTTTGTGTCCTGTTTTGGATAGGTCCTAAATCATTTTAATAGGATGATTCTAATCATCCAACTAATAACCACCAAATGGCCAACTAGGGTTCAAATTCCACCAGTGTTGATAAGGATTCGTCAATCTGGACCATCAATAATCTACGAAATTGATGGTTTTAAGATAAATACCTAATGTATCTATCATAATAGACATTCAGGGTAGGTGGTCAGCAAAGTGCGACCGAATGGGTGTGATCAGCTAAATCAGAACTTACTCGACCACAATTCTACAACTTAAGGTTGCAGAAAATTAGTTCTACTCCTAATATACTGTAGCGGGAGATGTCAAGCAATAGCGATGTAAACTTGACAAGATTAGGCTATGCCAAGAAAGATAAATTGAAGGATAATATAAAAAGTAGATTGATGTGTTTAGTGTAAAGCCTTAAGCTCTTCTTTGGATGCTCATTTTATAGATTGTTGAGGCGATGAAACCCCTTACTGGGCTTCTTTATTGCTTTTGCATCCTTTGTGCTTATGTGACAGTTTTTGATATGATAATTTCCTTGATTAATTTAGAACTAACGACTTGCATTAAAAATAAAGAACTCTAGCTAGATCCAGACTTACTAGCTTCTTGGATCTTCTTCTCGTTGTTGATCCTTCACAAAAATCTTTGTGGCCTACTAAAGATTAGGTCTGAAAATGTCTAGATTCCTCTAATGAAAACAACTAGGTCAAGGGCTTAACCATATTGATCACAACTACTTAATGTCTTCGCTAATGGCTCACCTCGTCAACTTCGAGGTGTGGGATAGTCCAAATCAAACCACCTCCCACATTTTCACCATTCACTACAGGATGGTTTAGAGTACTGGAAAGGAAAGATAGATAACATCAATTACATCGTAATCTCCCAATCTCTTGATCCGGATTAGATCATGGCTCTTCATCGAGATCTTCGATCTCTCCAATTCTTTTATTCCAATTAATGGATGGAGAGTGACTTGATCAAGCTGATGTGTTTGTCTTTTCCGACTTAGGTCCAAACCAAAGCCGGGTTCGCTTGGACATCGGTTCAATCTTCGAATCTATCTTCTTAAATGGCACAGCCTCTCCAAATGTATATGAGAATATCTCCGATTTTGGAAGGATTGTAAGAGATAGCCTCATTGAGAATATCATAGCTAAATCCGTTATTAGATTCGTTCTCTTAGTGATTCTCTTATTGGCATGCTGGGTACGCTACTTTATTAATTGGCGCGATAAACGTGGCCACATGGCATGCATTAATTCGTTCTCCTAAAGACGGGCATAAGGGTTCGTGCCTCCACATTTATGATCGAATGCGTATCGCCGAAGGAAGATCAAAGAAGATACAATTAGATGAGAAGTAGGTTTCATGCCGTTTATAGTTATGTAGTGTCAACACATGGCGGCCTTTGATTGATCCATGTTAAGGCATCGAAAATGAGTGTAAACAAGATAAATCCTCTCTTAAATAGAAGGGGGAAAAAAGAATTACAGAAAAATTAGCAGAGGTAAGGAGTGCAGGACTGAGTCACTGACGTCTCTACTATGTGCTACTAGAAAATCCGAATCCGTGATGTATGTTTTATCCACACCGTCCATCCATTTTGCCAGCTCATTTTAGGGCATGAGCCCAAAAATGTGGTAGATCCAAAGTTTAAGTGGAGCTCACCATAGGAAAGTGAGGATTGAACGCTTACCTATGAGAACTTCTTAAGGGCCACCCTAATGTTTATTTGCAAATCTAACTTGTGCATAAAGTCATGTAACCCTGGACAAAGGGAAAACACACATATCTTGATCCAAAACTTCCGTGGCTGCCAAGAAGTTTTTGATGGTAAGCATCCAATCTCCATTATTTTCAGTGTTGTGGTCCCCTTGAACTTTGGATCTACCTCAATTTTTTGTTTATATCCTAAAACAAAGATTGTAGCAAAATGGATGAACAGTGTGGATAAAACACATACAGCATGGTGGGGCCACAGAGCTTTTCCACTAGCTGGTGCAGTGAGTCTTATCCCTTCTTATCCAAACCCTCTCTCAACTTGAATAAACATGTGGGCCCTCATTGGATGCCTTCAAGTGGGTCAATGTAGCCATGTCCTTGCAATGATCAGAACCATTTGCAAGTTGAGGATTATAGGACGCATGATCCATGTATTCAATTCTAATTACTAGTGGGCCCCTGCTTTGTAATCTAAACCAGTGCTGTGTTAATGTTGCATTCCGTTGCAGGTCAACCATGTCCCAACACTAAGTATCCTAGACCACTGTTGTACCTCTCTTTTCCATCCATTGAGGATATTTCTTGAATATGGTCCATCCTCAGTGGGACCCTACAGATAGAAGGGCCTGGATTACTAAAGCAAGGTCCACACGCAGGGAGGAGATTAGCTGCGCCCCAGCCTCGGATCACCCAAGATGGTGCAGCCCTTATTATAGGCCCACCTTGACTATGTATTTTACATCCACACCCTCCATCCTTTTTTTCACATTAATTTAGAGCATGACCAGAGAAATCAAGAAGATCCGTTTCTCAGCTGAATTATACCATAGAAAACGGTGGTGATTGTCCATTAATGGGCCACGAAAGTTTTGGATCAAATTGATATTTGTTTTTCTCTTTATCCATGTTTACATGACCTTATTAATAGGTTTGGATGACAAATAAATCCTACAGAAATATTATAGTGGGCCCTAGGAAGTTTCTAATGGTAGAGGGTCCAATCACCGTAGTTTCCTATGATAAGGTTGACCTGAGCTTTGGATCTGCTTTAGTTTTGGGCTCATGCCCTAAACTAATCTGGTAAAATGGAAAGATATACATCAAGGTAGGCCCCCTGGCAAGGGTCAAACCGTTTTGGGAGAATCTGTATTATCTGCTTGGATTAAATAGGATTTTCCTGTTGGCCGACCAAACGATTTTTCTATTAGTGCTGATGTGGTGTCGGCAAATGAAAAAATCCCATTGAAGCTTAGCGGATGATTCGGATTAACAGATAAGATGTCGACGCTATCCAAAACCCAGGATTTGTATCTTTTTATTATTGTAGCAAGTTAGCCTCTCTCGAGTTCGGCCGCACCCCAAAAGTTACATTATGATATGAAATCCGTACCACCCTATAGACTTTTGCCATGTGAGCAGCGGGTCGGATCACCAATTCCATGGTCAAGCGAGCTATCACACGAACCTTTTTAGTGGGCCCATCTGGTAATTGTCTATTGCTCTAATAATGGTGACTGGAGAAACAAAGGCAAGACAAAGATATGTAAATCATACAATATACTCCTACGCTAGTTTTGCACCATTTAAACAAAAAAAGATGAATCATATTCCTCACACAGGTCACTGATTTACAGCCATCCGGATCCCCCAAATTGTGTATATCATTGTAAATGGAGCTTAAAATTACATTGATCAAGCAATCCTAACCATCCAATCAATTGCTATCAAATAGGTGGTCACAAGTAAGACACTGAGTAGTCCAAATTCAAATGGAAAATCAGATGGTTGATGTTATCTTCTTCATCCAAAGATGGGTCAGCAATTGGGTGGTCTGGATTGCATTCTGACCATTCCCTGTATACTTTTGAACAGTCACCACCATTTTTTAAGTGGTGCAAAACAAACATATGGAGTAATGCCCTATAAACCATATGTCCTTTAAAACCATATTGACAACTTACCACTAATGAAGTGACACTAAGCTTATCCAAACATGAAAGTGGAGTTTGCTAAATCCACACACATTCCTAGCCCAATCCTCCACTCTCCATTACACGTGCCAGGATAGCATGTGAGGTGAACATCCCATCCGTCCATTTGATGGGACCAACAGTCTAGATTCCCTGGCCCAAAAATATAAGGTCATTTGGCTCATCTTGTCAGCCAGGGTGAAAAAGAGTATTCTTGGCTTTCTATTTAGTTCATTTATCGCATCACAGTCAGTTACTCGACCAGCATGAAATTTTGGATGTAGAATCTAGATAGCCTGGCCCACCTGATGGATGGGTCAGATCTCTTCTATAAGATTTCTTCTTAGCTGGTCTGCTTATATGGTTTGGATTATACACGCGTGGGCATTAGAGAGTCTCCAAAGTCAGACAATACACGAGTGCGAAATCCAAAGAAACGCTGGCCACTTGAGTTTCCTCGTCCAAAGACATGCCCCACCTGATTTCCTGATAAACAAGGGAGCCGACGTGGCTTATAAATAAGGGAGCTGACGTGACTTTCTCTCAGCCGCTAATCTACTGCCACGTACTGTGGCCGCGTAAGATCCGCCCTGGCCACTAAACTTCTCCTTATCCGTTTCTCCTCATCTCGGTCGCTGCTTCGTCAGCAGGTATACTCCTGAGTCAGCGAGTCACCAACTGTCGACACGTGGCAGGTGAGTCAGCCTAAGGAAAGGCGGTACGCTTTTCTCCTCTTCGGACGCGGATTAGCTACTGAACTCGACACTCGCGAGTCTTGCCGGAACGGAGACGAGATTTTGGCGTCCCTCTTCTTCGTTCTATCCACGTCGTACGACTGGATAAGGTTTTGGCCCCACCCGTTGCTTCCCGGAACGGAGACGAGATTTTGGGAAGTGGAGTATGCGGTGTTGTAAAGTTCCTGCACTGTGACTTAGGTAGGGAACATGATGTTTGTCACAAATCCACTCTGTCCATCCGTTTTTTGGGCTCATTTTAGGAAGCGTGACAAAAAATGAGATGGATCAAAGACTCAAGTGTGCCGAAAACGTGAGGATTGAATGTCCATAGTTGAGATATTTGTAGTGCCAAATAAGTTTAGAATCAGGCTAATATTTGTGTTTTCAGTTCATCCCAGTGGGAATGACATTATGAACGGTATGGATGGCATATAAACATCACTGTACACCCATGGAGATTTCATGTAGGAATTTTCCAACCTACCTTTTCGTTTAGTGCGTCCAACTCATGCCTTGGATCTGTATCATTTATTGTAAGTCTTAGAATGAGCTCACAAAACGTTTTGTGAGCTCATTCTAAGACTTACAACAAATGATCCGGATTCAAGACTCAAGTGGGCCACAATAAAGAAAAAGGTGGGTAGGGAAATTCCTACCATTGAAACCTCCCTGGGTCCATAGTGATGTTTACATGGCATTTATACTGTTCATAATATCATCCCTACTAGGATGAATTGAAAACACAAATATTAGCCTGATTCAAACTTCTGTGGCCCCACAAATATTTCAACTGTGGACGTTCAATCCTCACTTTTTTAGCCCACTTGAGTCTTGGATCCGATTCATTTTCTGTCGCATGTCCTAAAATTAGGGCTCTCAATGGAGCAGGTTAGATCCGAGATCCGATTTGCTCTGAATCCGTATAATGCGAATTTGGATCTTAAAATAGGTCTGATTAGTTAAATGGACCGGATTTGGAGCTTAAAATAGGTCCGATTACTTAAATGGACCGGATATGGATTCATAGGAACATATCCGAGTTCGATCCGAATCCGATTAAGATCCGACTCATTGTCATCTTACCGTATATGTTATATTAATGTTGACCATCCGTTATTTTAGGCCATGTTGACCATACCATAGTAAATAGTGGGATTTGCATAATTTTTCTATTAGATTAAATATATTATATTATATCATATATTTTTTAGATTTGTAATGGGGGTGGGTTCGGACCTAGATCTGACCCGAATCCGATGGTTATATGGATTTTGGATCGGAAATTGATCTAACGATTTATAAATGGATTAGATATGGATATCACCTTTTGGATCCGAGTTGGATTTGAATCCGTCTACAGATATATGGACTTGGAGCCGGATCCAACTGGATCCGATCCAGATCTGACCCATTGAGAGCCCTACCTAAAATGAGTTCACAAAATGGTTGGCCGGCGTGAATTTCTCACAAACATCATGGTGGGCCCCACCTAGATTCCCAGCGCAAGAACTTCCTGCGAAAGACTTTCGCAGGCAATCTGAGACGAGATTTTGGGGGAGAGGAACATGCGGAGTTGTAAGTGGGGCCATGATTCATTAACCCAGAGTATATATTATATGGCCCCATAATACATAGCTGATGATCCATCAAGAGATATTCCGCATGAGATCATTGGTCCTTTTCTAAATGATTATTGTTTTTTTTTTTTTTTTCATTTGCAACTCTTCCCTTTTTATACATAATAAAAAAAAATGCCATCCACTTATTGTACCTATAGATAAGATATAATTTTTAAACCATCTCTCTATATATATAGGCTAATTAAATAAAATTATGATGATCAGTCAGTAAATTAATTAAAATTATTATAATTATTGATTTAAGTTACATCTAATCAATGTCAACAGCATAAACGGTTTTAAGTTACCACCATACAAGTTGTGCAGTTTTTTACATCACGTGTATACCTTAATAACTAGTAGAGTAATTGACATTTTTCAATTCACAAGGGCAAAAACATAATTTGGTAGCTGTAAACACCCCACTCTAAATGTAATTGTATCCCACCTATCGACTTCACATGGGTCCCGGTCAAAGCACCTATACAGCTAAATGGCAAGCCTTAGAGACGTTTACCAAATTGGATTAACCACTGCCAGGGCACACGGGTATCAAACTGAATGAAGGAACATAATCTCTGGAGCACTTAAGAAGCATCACCAAATTTTAAAAAAAGTCACAAGCTTGTTTGGATTCACGGAATCCACGGTGATGCATTGTCACTGTTTAAGTACATCAAGATGTGAAATCATAGGAATCCATCCGAATGCAGGTGGGCATAGTTAAGTTGACGTGGCATAGTTTGGTGGGCCCCACCATGATGAATGTGTTATATCCACACCATCCATTCATTTTGTGAGAGCATTTTATGGAAATCGACCACCCCACAGAAGCAGTTGGGATTGAACGCCTGCCATTAAAAATCTCATGCGGCCCACAGAAGTGTTGGATGAAGCTGATATGTAGGGTCATGCCCTAAAATGATATTGCAAAATGGATGGACGGTGTGGATATAACACATACTAGGCAGGTTATATCCACATGTGTCTACTCGCATGAGTATATTACAAGCATATAAAAAAATTAGAGCCTTAGAGTGGTGTTGATATCACATCTGGCTTTACTTTGGACTATTACAGTAGTTGTAATCATTGCTTGTTTACAGTGGACCATACCACATTACAGTGCATTCCGCGAATCCAAACAAGCCCTAAACGGATGTGTGTAATCCATTTCTATGCAAACGGTTTACTGCCTGGTTAATCATTTTTTGGTCCAATTGCCTCAATCACCATTCAGAAGTTGCCCCGAGCCTCTGTATACTTCTCCTGATCCTGAGCCTACCTTGAATGAGCTTGGTTCAACGTGATCCGGTCCAAGCTGTAACACTAACGTATCACATGCCCGCTGCTTATTTAAAGCAATTGTTGCAAACGAAAAGGAGGGGGCGGGGGGCGGGGGGAGAAACAAAGAGGAGAGATGGAGATAAATCAAAACCAGGGGAAAGAAGATAGAAGTAGTCAGAGGGTTCAGTCAAAGGGAGATGTGTCCGAATCTGCTCAGATGGCAACTAACTCTCACTATTTTTGAAGCAACGCGTGCCTAACCCTCTAACCTCTCCGTGAAGTACTCTTTCTGCCCAATTCCCTTGCCAGTCGAAGTCAAAGCTAAGCAACCACAAAAGTCAACGAGTATGGTCGGAATTCGGGAGATCCGGCCATCTCTTTTAACTGAAAAGGGTGTTTGATTTCCCCTTTTCCTTCTCAAATCTCAAAATCAATCCGTATTCCACTTCATACATACCTTACACACCATCAACATTGTTCGCCAGCCCCAAGTGTAAGGTTGTGATGTAGTAATAATTCGATTAAGACCGAGTTCGTCCTCAGGGATTACGTAAACTAACACCGATTCCACTTCTAATTAGTTATGACTAAACTAAATAGGATAAACAATATGGATGTTGAAAGGGTAAACCAATATTGAAAAGGATAAATTCAAAATTTAAAACAATTAGAGCTCCAAGGATCCACTTGTAGTAATTTAAATTTTTTAATGCTAATTCATTCACCAAGCACAAATACGTACACAATCGGAATTGAAGTCTTATCTCTATTTAATCGGAAGATATATCATTCAAAAGCACAAACACAAACTAAACTTAAATTTAGAACTTCAACTTCTAGTTCTACTTCAAGCACAGAGAACTTGAACTTGTGAAATTACGAAGCATCAACCGTATCCTTGAATCATGGTAGATCTAGGGTTTCCACAATCCAATTCTCATAAAAAATGATGATCAATCTTAGAAACTCATAAGTAACTCATGTACGTGGTACACAAGATCTCAGAATTCTCTAAAAATATTAACTTCATTCAAATTAGAACTTGAAAAATTCAACATTAAAGTTTAGAGTACTTGCATGAACGAATTAAACATTAAAACTAACTACAAACTTCACCTCTTAGCCCTAGCTAAGAGGACTAGCCAACCAAAACATGATTGAACTAGAAAATAAAAGAAAAACTAAAAAACATGAATTAGAAAGAAAATTAGAAGAACTTGGAGTCGTAGAAGCTCTACTTCGAGTTCCTCCACCTCCAGCATGTCTAGGTGCCTTCTATGATAATTTAGGAATAAGGTAGAGGTATCCTTTTATAGTAAAAATCGTGCACCGCCTCATATTTGCGTAACTCTTTCACACTTGGAGTTGATGGACGACCAGTCGTGGCCTCCTGGCTTACCAGTCATGGCTCAATCAGCAACGAACACAACAGAAATCGGACTCTGGTCTTCATAGGCTCAACTAGTAGTGGATTGTGGCCGACTGGTCATGGGTGCTCAAAAACAATCCAGCAAGCTCTAAAAAAAATTTGAATATTCTCTTTATGAAATTCGACTGGTCTTGGCTCTGGCTGACCGGTCCTGGGTCTCCACCGATCGGTCGTACGACCGGTCCTGGGTGCACGGGAATTGTCCGGCAAGCAGTCTCCCCTGTTCTGCATAAATTCGACCGGTCGTGGAAGACTTTTTTTTTTTTAATTTCTCTTCTTCTTTTCTTGATTCTTTCCTCCACTTCTTAACTCTTCTTCACTTGACCATTTGAGTGCTTCAAAGTGGTCTTTTTAACATTAAAATCATGGGGTCTCTCTCTTTCCTACAAACACAAATAGAAATATAAGTAGGTGACTTTAATAGCTCAATTAATGTAAATGTGTGAGAAATTGGGGTTCAGATATGCACAATTCAGAGCTCAACACGCCCCCCAACCAGCATTTTGCTAGTCCCGAGCAAAACATGCATGAAAATAATTAAAAACCTCAACCTCAAACCTCCCTCAAAAGATTAAACTTCTATGTACTATAGGTTATGTAAATGCAAGACTCAGATTCTTTCAGTAATGTGAGACTGAAAGTACCTATCTTCCAATGGTTTAATTGATGTCCATGTAGAGTTCTAGTTACTTGATTGATAAAAAAAATAAAATTAAACACTTATGATCTAGTGTGCTTAGTGAATATGTAACTTCACATGCTTAAGGATTAACTTCCTACTACATGACTTAATCAAATTCAATGTCTAAAGGTGCCTAGATCAACACAAGTTTTTCACAGGAGTTTGTCTTACCGTTCAACGAGGATTCTTACTTCTTCTTTTTTCTTCAACATAGATTGATGACTTTTTTTCCATCGACGAATTTCACACTAATCTCATTACTAACTTGGGTGATCGGCCTTCTCCTGGTTGGTCATAGGTAGCCCTTTTCGATATACCTATTCTTTCTTTCTCTCACTTTTTTTTTCAATACTTCTTTCTTTTTCCTTTTCTCTTAAATCATGATGGACAAACTCCCCCAACTTGGTTCCTATATACTCTTAAACAATCATCTAATCCATATCAACATAATATTCAGTTTAAACCTTAAGAAAGGAAGTTAAGATTGTGTTTTTGTGAACTGGTATCATACATGTTCAAACTATCTATCAATCAATAAATAAAAGGGACTCTTCTAACACTACGAAATCAAATGATTATAAGTTTTTCAAAATCAAACTACTTCATGTCTCATCTTCTCATATTCACATCACCTAATTTTATAAAAATTAAACTTCTAAGAGAGTTTGTAGTCAAAGAAATCAAAAGAATTTTGAAAAAAATTGAAAAAATTGTTGCTCCAAATGTTGCAAAATACTAATCGATTCAACAGGAATCTCACCCCCAACCTAGAGCTTACATTGTCCCCCATGTATGAAACATATGCTATATGCAACATTATGAGAGGAATGGTGAAATAATAGAGAATGAGAAAGCGAGTACTTGAGAAATTTGAATTTGTTCTTCTAGACTTTGAAATTCAATTAAGTTACTAAAACCAAAAACAAAAAACAAAAATAAACCTAAACCTAAACTACTCTATACCTACATCAGATTAGGAGATCAAATATCCTGGTAAACATGATCTTCCAGAGGGATGAACATGTCCTTTGAAATAAATTTTTCCACAATCGACCTTTGCCCATTCACTTTGAACACATTATCGTTCGTAGGATTCTCTATCTCGACAGCCTCGTGAGGATATATCATTTTAACTATGAAAGGGCTGGTCCATCGAGATTGCAATTTACCTGAAAATAGGTGGAGTCTCGAATTATACAAGAGCACTTTGATTCTAAGTTTAAATGACTTCTTAAAGATATGTTTTTCATGGAAGTCTTTCATTCGACTCTTGTAAATCCAAAAACTCTCGTAAGCATCGTTCCGAATCTCATCAAGCTCATTCAGTTGAAGTTTTCGAAGTAAGCTAGCTTTGTCAACATTAAAGTTCAATGTTTGTATCGCCCAGTAGGCCTTGTGTTCAAGTTCCACGGGCAAACGGCAAGCTTTCTCATAGACAAGTCTATAGGGTGACATTCCAATCGGGGTCTTGTAAGCTGTTTAGTAAGCCCAAAGCACATCGGTTAATCTAAGCGACCAATTCTTAAAATCTGGATTCACTGTTTTCTCGAGAATGTGCTTTATTTCCCGATTAGATATCTCAGCTCGCCCACTTGTTTGTGGGTGGTGTAAGGTATTCACTTTATGCGAAATGCCATATTTCTTCATTGAAGTTCCGAAAGGCCCATTGCAAAAGTGGGAGCCATCGTCACTTATGATGGTCCTAAGTGTTCCAAATCTAGATAAGATGTTTTCTTTAATGAGCGTAGAATCGTACAATGATTGTTAGTTATAAAAGGAACTCCTCTACCCACTTGGACATAGTTTACCGCGAGCAATATGTAGACATCGAAAAGATGACGGGAATAGTCCCATGAAATCAATGCCCCAACAATCAAATACTTCAATATGTTGTATCGGGTTGAATGACATCAATTTCTATGGGACAATCCTCCTAGCATTTGACATCGCTCACATGCTTTACAAAACTTGTGGGTGTCTCGAAACATAGTAGGTCAATAAAAACCACACTGCATAATTTTTGTCATTGTTTTCTTGGCGGAAAAGTGACCACCACATGTTATTTTTCGTCATCAAGAACACATCTTCTTATGATTTGGTCTGGGAAATATTTAAATAAGAGTGGTTCATCTAAGAAAAATCTATGCACTTCCTTTAAAAATTTCTTTTTGTCTTGTGCAGTCTATTGTGAAGGCATCGCACTTATGGAAAGATAATTTACTATGTCAGCATACCATGGTGGATGCGAGGCAACAAAGAGCTGCTCATTAGGAAAAGAGTCCTCAATTGGTATCATGTCAATGTAATCGGGTAGGACTAGGTGAGAAAGATGATCCGCCACCACATTCTCTACTCCCTTCTTGTCTTTAATCTCTAAGTTGAATTCTTGAAGGAGTAGGATCTATCTAAGCAAATGGGGCTTGACATCCTTCTTGGAAAGAAGGTACTTCAACGCCAAGTTATCTATGTAAACAATAACTTTGGATCCTATTAAGTAGGACCTGAATTTGTCCAAAGCAAACACAACGACTAAGAGTTCCTTCTCTATAGTTGAGTAATTAACTTGGACTGAATTCAGAGTTCTACTCACATAGTAGATTACTATTGGGGTTCAAAAGTTGGTATCCTTTAAAACAACTGAAATAAACAAGTACTTCGAGAAAATTCCACAAAATACCATCCAACGCACCAAAATATTGAGATTTGTAAAAGATCCGGTACTTAGCCATTTTTCTCCGGCGGGCCCCACGAATCACCGTGATCAGAACCGTCCAAAATTAAGCAGACACCTTCATCATAAATTATGATAAGTAGTGCATGACTTTTCATCATTAAGTGGGCCCCACAAGCCCTTCATTTTGCAAAACCTAATTGACGCAGACAACAAGTCCGGCAACGCACCCATTTATTCCACTTGATGCACCCTTAAATTTATGAAAATTCAATAAACATTTCATAATGAATTTCTCCTCTGACACATCTGAAAAATAGCTTGACGCACCCGAAAAATTGGGTCGACGCCTCCATAAATTCAGCAAATCCAAAACTTCAATTTCAAGGTGCATTGGACTTTGACGCATCTAAAAAATACTTTAACTCGTCCATAAAATAACTTGACGCACCCATAAATTCACCAGGAAATTAGAAAATTATTTTTGGATGCATTGATGGTCGATACACCTTAAAAATAAGTCGATACACCCGAAAAATAGCTCGACGCACAAAAAAAAAATCACCATATTTTATAACATCATTCCAGGATGCATCGGAGCTCTCACACACCTATTTTTGGAGTGCGTCGAAGGCTTTTCGGGGTGCGTCATACGTGGCATCCCCTCATTGGTCGCTTTTCGGTATTTTCGGGTATAAATACCCCCTTACACTATTCATTTGTATGCATTAAGAGAGAGAGAGAGAGAGAGAGAGAGAGAGAGCTATTATCCCCTGGGTACTTGGGATTTATTGTCGAAAACCCTCGCCGGAATCCTTCTCCAACTACGGAAAAACTTTTTTGGTCACCGGAATTCTTTTCCGATCACCGGTATTTTTCATCGGAAAACTACTCCGACCAGATCATCGCAGGTCCAAATTTTAAAAAAAAATACAAGTGTGGCAACGCACCCACAAATTCAGCAAATACCTTGGGATGCATTGAAGTTCGACGCATCAATAAAATGGTCTGACGCGTCCATAAAATAGTCTGTCGCATCCATATATTTGACAAAGTCAAATAAACAATTTCGGGATGCATCGAGGTTCGACGCATCCATAAAATGGCTTGACGCGTCCATAAAATCAGCTCAATGCACCCCTAAATTCAGCAAAGATTGAAAGTCAATTTAAATGTGCATTCGACTTTGATGCATCTATAAAAAGCTTGACGCACCCATAAATTCGACTTGATGCACTGAAGCTCGACGCACCCGAAAAATGCTTCGACGCACCCATAAATTCGGTCCAACGCACCAAAAAAATCAGCATATTTCAAAAGACATTTCAGGGTGCATCGGACCTCATTTTAAGTGTTTTCAGGCCGTGTTAAGACCTATTTTGGGTATTTCGAGCGTTCCGGATGCAATGGAATAGTCAAATAACCTATTCGAGATACTTAACAAGCAGAATGCAAGCTTGCGAAGTTTGATCCGATTCAACGCGATAAATGGAATAGCTTCCTTGGAAAGAGGTCGCCAACGTCCAGAATCATGTCAATGTAACATTCTTATACATATTAAGGTTGAAAAATGGACAAACAGGGTTATGGTTACCACAATAAACCATGTGAACTGCCGTGTTAAGACCTGCAATTGTTATGAATAAGCTCATACAAAGCAATTGTTATGAACTGCCACAACACAACAGTCGATGCCCTACCCATTCAAACGGCATCCGTCGGTTGGGCTACTCTGGTATACATAACTGCAGATCGGACTTCCCAAGGTCACCTGTCCAAACATGACAGGCGCAGGCCCAGAGTCGTCCCTCTCAGTAAAAACCCTGATAGTCTCAACCCGGATCTCCGGTCAAAACATGGGACATAAACATCTGACTAATAAAAAGATGGTTCAGTCCATAACAAAACAAATACAAGTCTCTACAACCAAAAACTCTAAAACCATAGTCCATGCTGACTAGTCTTCTACCTTTTAATCAAGGGTCATCGATCATTTGATATAATTAAGGGCTCATACCAGATCACGACCTGGAATGTACAAGATCTCAAAATTCCTGGAATAAAATTCACCTTATGATATCTCTTCTTGTGTACCTTTTGTGAATGCTTGTGATTGTCAATGAATGTCTCCACTACTCAAAACCCCAGAGCAACAATACACAGAAAATGCCATTGTATCATTTTTAGTTCTAACAATTACATAAGGCTTCTTATCCTTATTTTGTCTCAACACTGCACAAATAGCATAATCGCTCAGATCACACATTAACTCAAAAGGAATCGACCAATCCGGTGGCTGCATGATGGGTGCGGTTGTCAATGTGTCTTTCAGCTTTAAAAAAAGCCTCTTAACATTCGGCGGACCACTCGAATTAGTTATCCTTTTGAAGGAGATTGCATAAGGGGAGAGAGATATGGCTAAAGTTCCTCATGAATCGCCTATAAAATCATGTGTCCTAAAAAGGACCACACATTGCGTATGCTCTTGGGTGGTGGTAGATTGGCAATAATTTCAATTTTCACCCTATCCACCTCAATTCCATTGGACGATATGATATGTCTAGGGACTTCCTTTTTGTGTCATAAAATGACACTTTTTCATGTTTAAAATTAAAATTTTCTCCTCACATCGAGTTAAGACCAACCTTAAATGATCAAGATACTCATCAAACGTACTACCAAATACGTAAAAATCGTCCATAAATGCCTTAAGAAACTGCTCCACCATATCTAAAAATATGCTCAACATGCATCGTTGAAATGTGGCGGGCACATTACATAGCCCAAATGTCATCCTTCGGTAAGAAAAGGTACCAAATGGGCATGTGAATGTGGTTTTCTCTTGGTCCTCGGAGCAATCTTTATTTGGTTGTACTCGGAGTAGCCATCGAGGAAGTAATAGTAGGAATGACCCGCCAACCTCTCTAAAATTTGGTCCATGAATAGGAGAGAAAAGTGGTCTTTCCTAGTGACTGTGTTGAGCTTCCTATAATCAATACACATACACCAACTGATAAAAACTCTAGTTAGTATGAGCTTATTGTTGGACTTCTCAATGATGGTAATACTGGACTTTTTAGGGACAACTTGGGTTGGACTCACTGCTATAATCCGAAGATTGCACACCCAAGTGCAGGTAGCGAAGTAGTAAAATACTCGGTAAGACCGAGGTCGATCCACAGGGATTGGGGTTAAGAACACTTAGAGGAATTAGTTTAGGTGTGAGAGATGAAATCTGAATTATCCACAAGAGTGGAGCAAGTTGTGTGTGGTGAAAGACAAAAATAGAAAAATGGGCTAAGGCATTAGGGATCCACCTTTGATTTATTCACAAAGTTTGATTCATTAGTCCAACTATAACTCAATTGGAATCGAATAAAGATCCGTTCCAATCGGAAGATAAAACGGTTAAACCATTTGCATATTTCATAAAAGATGGTGATCTGAACCGATTGATTTGACCATGAAACACTCGTTAGTTGATCACAGGGAATTCCAAGCATCCACTGTGCCTGGAGTCGATAATGGATCAATGAATTGTACAGATCAACAACTTTGCCAACAAGTCAACCGATAAGATCACAATTCATACAATCAAATGCATACTTACAAGATAGTAGGCTTTGATTGACCGATCCAACTGTTAAGATCTCGTCTATCGATCACAGGGAATCCGAAGCATCCAATGTGCCGGGAGTCTACAATGGATCAAGGCATTTTACAAATTGATGAATTTACCTGCACTAGCTCGATGACCGTAGGGAATCCAAAGCATCCAACGTGCCCCGAGTCGACGATGGATCAATAGACTTTATCGATCATGAACTAGCTAATTGGTGTGCGAGGGATCCTAAGCATCCAACGTGCCCGGAGTCGACGATGGATCAAAGGGCTTACACAATAATAGCGTCCGCCGAGGTGGATGACCGAACCAATCAACCAAAGAGAACTCCAACATTCAAGCACAACTATTGAACCAAAAGAACCAAAGCTTGCAAATTTCTTCAAAGGCTTCACCCCTAGCCTTAGCTAGAGGTTTAGCCAACCATGCTACAATGGAAGACTAAAACTTCTACAAAAGAAAAAAATTACTCTACACTACAAAAGAAAGAAAGAAAACTAAAGAAGAGAGGAGTTGTAGAGAATGGGATGGGATGATTCAAATGAGAAGGGATGGCCTCCTTTTATAGACTTTTGAGAGGCTCCCAAGCCTAGGTGGCACTCTAAACCTAAACCAAATGTTTAGTTAGGTTTGGGAATGGAGTTAGGCTTGGAGTGCCCAAAGCAAACTTTTCTTTTAGGTTTGGGCTTGGAGTTAGGCTTGGAATGACATGTGGCAAGAAAAGTACTCCAATCCT
Organism: Liriodendron chinense; assembly: GCA_003013855.2. Classification (NCBI taxonomy): domain Eukaryota; kingdom Viridiplantae; phylum Streptophyta; class Magnoliopsida; order Magnoliales; family Magnoliaceae; genus Liriodendron; species Liriodendron chinense. The sequence continues at coordinate 2,511,800 of ML058329.1, read as the reverse complement.
AGGTATCACTCCAAGCCTAAAGCAAACTTTTCTTTTAGGTTTGGGCTTGGAGTGAGGCTTGGATGATGAGGTGGCACTTCCAAGCCTTACACATGTGTGGAGAGAGAGAGAGAGAGAGAGAGAGAGAGAGAGAGAGAGCTCCTTTGCGCATTTGCTTGATCAACTTCATCTATTAAAGATGCTGAAGATAGGAGCTGCTTGGAGGATGTGCTAGCCATCAAAAGGATGAATGACTGGATTGGATTGCTGAAGATGAAGACAATGGCCTGGACGTTGGTTTGGGAACATCCATTGCTAGACATTGATGGATGCTGGAGCTTGCTGCATGTGCAAGCTGTGGGGATGCTTGTGGAGATGTGTGTGCTCATCAGGTGAAGGAGTAGTGGGGTCCACAGTGCTGGATAGTGATGAAGTTGGCTGGCGAAGTTGGATGGTCTTGCTAGTGTTGGATGGTCGTTTGATGATGGACGTCCAGCAGCTGGATGATCAGCAGCTGGATGGTGGAGTGCATGCTGATCCATCAGCACATTTGATTGATGGACGGTTGTAGTTTCAGCTACTGCAGGAGATAGCTGCTGGACTGGATACTGGAGGCAGCTACACGTGTGAAGGTGGGGACCATTTATGCTGGACGGACGGCTGCTGATCTTGAAGCAGCTGGACGGTGCTGGCCTTGATAATGAACGGCTGCTGATGGATGCTAGACGGTGATGATAGGGTCCATCTCCTACAGCTGGAATGTATGGACGATGGAAATGGAAGGCTGCCCAGTTGATGGATTGAATGGACGGCTGGATGCTCCTAGACAGGTTGGACGCTGGAGATCAGATGGACGGACGTCCACTGCTGGAGATGGTTTTGGACGTCCAGCCCTGGTGGACGGTGGATGAAGGTTGCTGCAGATGGACGTCTGAGCTTGGAGATCAGCTGATGGAGTTGATGATGTGGTTGAATCACAGATGGTTGACGGTTCATCCAGTTGCTGGGCTGATGGACGGCTGTGATGTGAATGGATGACTGGTGTCCAGCAGGTGGATGGACGGCTGAGATGTGGTCTACCATCTGTTGTAGCTGGATGGTGGAGATCTTCCATGGACTGCTGGCCCATTGATTGAATGGCTGAGGGGCTGCACGTGTGGATGGCAACACACGTGTGGAGTTGGACGTCCAGCAGCTACTGAAGATGCTTGGACGTTGGTGAGGCTGTACGGCTGGAACATGGATTGGATGGGGTCCACGTGTGATGATCTTAGCCATTGATGCGGTGGATGTCTTGGTGGATGATGAAGTTCATCTTGCTTGCTGTGGGGTCCACCATAGGTGGATAGTTGATATGTTTGCCATGTGCAAAGGATTGAAGATGTCTCCACTTGTTGCTTGATGCATGGTTGGCCCTACATGTGGACATCCAATCTTGACCGTCCAAACCGTAGAACATGATGGTCCTTCGATCTTTACGGTTCGACTTCCTTCAAGATCGCCACATACTTTATATTGATCACTTTAGGGCCTTTAATCGCCCTGATTGGCTCGGATCTTGTCCAACCTCTTCTGATCACCTGAACATTGAAAATTCGCCTAATAAGGGATAATTAACTGGAAAAACAATGATAATGCCCTTAACAATCAGGGTTAATTATGCAATATTAGGTACTTATCACTCACCCATTGGCTAACCGAGATGGGGTAAATGATGCCCACATCTAGTAGCTTTAACACCTTGACTTTGACAGCCTTCTTCATGTTTAGATTTAGACGTCTTTGAGGTTGTCTAGTCGTTTTGGCATTATCCTCGAGGTGGATACGGTGAGTGGAAACTGAAGAGTCAATCCCCTTAAGGTCCGTTATAGTCCATCCAATGATTTTTCTATGTTCTTTAAGCATCTCTATCAATTTATATTCTTGGTCTTTCCCTAAGTGAGAGGTAATAATTGTTAGTGCACTTTTCTGTGGCATACTAGTGCACCTTATTTATTAATTACTTAGGTTAGTGAGTTTAGTTTCGGTTGAGCTTAATGAAGATGAAGACCGAAGACTCAAGCGGACCTGTTGCATCAAGGAAGAAAAAATAGGTAAATTAGATGCCTTGGTGAGCCTTGAACCTTGAATCAAACCAAAACCCAAACCTCTAGATGACCCTGACCTAATAGGTATACTTGTAGTCATCTTAGATTGGCCTTAAGTATCCCAAAAGATCACCCAAAGAATGGTCATAGAGGTTGCATGAGCTGTTGTAAAACAAGACAAACCAAACAGCATAACTTACGTGTTTGCCGACCGGTCGCAGCCCCTGGCCGACCGGTCGTTAGAGGCCCCAAATGGGTTAGTAACAATCTGATGAAACAACTTGTCCCTGGGCACAATTTGATCGGTCTCTCGACAGGTCGTATGGTATGTTCAACCGGTCGGCAGGGGTCAAATTGGACAGCAACATTTTCAACTATCTAGACCCTAATTCGACTGGTCATCCCTCAACGACCGACTGGTCATGGACTTCCTGCGACCGGTCATCGACCGGTCAGTAGAGAGCCATTGGCAGTCATTTTATAACCATTGAAGCTTTTCTTATATAAAGGTTCAGCTTATTTTTTAGGGTAAGAAGAGAGATTTTAGTGCATTAGAAACTACCCTCATTGCCCATACCATTAGGCTATAATCCTAAGCATTCCAAGTCATCTTCCTTGCGTTTAATCACAATATGGAGCATTCAAAGCTCATATGAAAATGGACTTACTCTCTCTTGATCTCTAGAAGTTCAAGTACCTTGACCATATGTAGATCCTTCGTCTAAACATTTCTAAAGATCCTATTAGGTGGAATTCCTCTAGACAATCAACTCTTACTAATTGTAGAGAATTCACACCATCTCCTATCTCCTTAGGCATCTAAAGAGTATCATTTGGGAGGTGATTGATCAATGGAGCTGAAGAATTAGTAACGCCGCGACAACACGATCAGGGGAGCATCGAGGAGCTAATTGAAGTATGGGAGAAAGGAAATCAAGCAACTCAAGCGATCCTATACAAGGGGATCAATCTGACAAGTAAGTTGTCATTTTAGGAGTCCTAATACTCATTCATTTTGGGATGATTGAGTGTGAATTTAACGTTGATGGTTATCTTACTTAAAACCACATAGGTTTGTTTGCTGATCCTTGACACGTTTGTCGGACCTAAAATTTAGGGTCGGTTGTCAATCCTTGGCACGTTAGTTGAGCCTAAATAAGTCTCCAAGGGGAGCCACCAACACGGGTGCGTACATGTAAGTTGGGAGGAAAGAGATTAAGTAACCCAAGCGGCGCTATACAAGGGGCTCAATCCGACAAGTAAGTTGTCATTTTAGGAGTCCTAATACTCATTCATTTTGGGATGATTGAGTGTGAATTTAACGTTGATGGTTATCCTACTTAAAATCACATAAGTTCGTTTGGTGATCCTTGACACGTTTGTCAGACCTAAAATTTAGGGTCGGTTGTCGATCCTTGGCACGTTAGTCGAGCCTAAATAAGTCTTCAAGGGGAGCCACCAACACAAGTGCGTACATGTAAGTTGGGAGGAAGGATATTAAGCAACCCAAGTGGCGCTATACAAGGGGTTCAATCCGACAAGTAAGTTGTCATTTTAGGAGTCCTAATACTTATTCATTTTGGGATGATTGAGTGTGAATTTAACGTTGATGGTTATCCTACTTAAAACCACATAAGTTCGTTTGGTGATTCTTGACACATTTGTCGGACCTAAAGTTTAGGGTCGGTTGTCGATCCTTGACACGTTAGTTTAACCTAAATAAGTCTCCAAGGGGAGCCACCAACACGGGTGTGTACATGTAGGCTGGGAGAAACATGTAAACTCCTAAGTTGGGTGGAACCTATTAAACACCTAGGTTGAGAGATGAACCTTCAAAATCTTCGTTCAGGTTGAGAAGTGAACCTGTGCAAAAACCTCCGTGTAAAGCTTGAAAGGTTAACCTGATTTAAAACCTCAATTATCGTGAAATCCAGTGTGCTCAAGGGATGAGTCGTGAGCAGGGAGTGGAGTAGACAAGTAGTCAAACCACTATACATGCTTGTGTTTGAGATTGTCATTTGAGCCATTTTTATTTGTGCATTGTATTTAATTGTTAATTACATGACTGCTTGAATATAATGTATGCTATGCATTGATAGGTATATTTTTATACACATCTTGTAGTTTCACTTCTAAACTAGGTGCTTGATTTAGTATATCATTTATAGTCTATACTTGCATATAGATTAGTTGCTTGATTGTTATATCTTTATAATCTATATATTTAGGCTAGGTTGTTTAGTTGCTTATCTTTGTTAGCCTTTATGATTGGACCAACTTAAGCTTGGAAGCTAAGTGTTCTTGCTTAATTAGCTTAATTAAGCGAGAAGTTTTTAAGAGGATTTTTAAACAGTCCTAATCACCCCCTCTTCTAGGACTTAGTCATAGTTCTATAAGCTCCGTCAAGCTTCTGTGTATATGCGTAGGGTGTCGTGTTAGACTACTGACGTAATTTCAATTGTTATCAAAGTGAGTTTCTCTTAAAGGACTTAACCGTCTAGAGTAAGATCTGATACCAGAGTTATAGCACGATGTCTACCTAAGAGGGGAGTAGTTTTATCACTCGATCACCATATTTTGACGGGTCAAATTAAGTTATGTGTATTGGAAGGCCCTGATGCGAGTATTCTTAATATCTCTTAATCCAATAGTATGGGACATCGTAGAAGATGGTTGGACCGCACCGATAGAAATGGCGGATTAAGATGGAGTTCCGGTCACCCAATTCAAACCAATGAAAAATTGGAGTGACCGAGAGAGGTATATGTGTGGCTACAATGTCAAGGGTCTTAACGCAATCTTTTATACTGTCTCATCCAATGAATTTAATCGTATATGTAATTGTAAGACTAATAAATTGGCTTAGGAGATCCTAGAGACCATACATGAGGGAACGTCGACCGTCAAGCGTTTCAAATTTCAACTCCTCACCACACAATTTAAAAATATTAAGATGAATGAGGAAGAAAATATCATGGAATTTTATACTAGATTGAATTTAATTTATAGCTCTATGTGTAGCTTAGGAGAATGGGTTTTGAATGAGAAGATTTGTAAAGAAATTCTTAGGTCTCTCCCAAAGAGATTTAGCTCTAAAGTCATTGCCTTAGAAGAGTGTATAGACACAGATAACATGAAAGTAGAAGAACTCTTAGGTTCCCTATAAACTCATGAACTACACTTTAAGGCCTCTTCTAAGAAGAAAAGCATCGCCTTGAAGACTTTATATAGGTACCCACATAGGTAAAAAAATTGAGAGTGAGTCTTCCGAAGATAACGATGATAGGAAAGAGAAATTAAACAAGAAGTTCAAGAGATTTCTCAAATTTGAGAGATGGAGAAGTTGTGACAAAAATGACAAGAATGGTGAAAAATGTAAAGGAAAATCATTCAAATTCAAAACCACCCAATGTTACAACTGTGGTGAATATGGTTACATTGCTCCAGAATGTCCAGAAAAGCCTCAACCAAAAGGAAAGAAGGTCATGACAGCAACATCGGATGACATAAAGGAGTCCAAATCTGAACCTAGTGACTCCACTAGTGATGGGAGCAAAAAACCAATGAGAATTCTCATGGCTTCCACCACCACTTCTCTTCCCCCTGATCTAAGAGAGGATCCCAACCACTATCCCTTCTAGGAGAAGGAGTTCCCAACCCCTCACCTCATGCTGTATTTTATGAGGGAGTTGTGAAAATTAGTTACCCTTAAGATGATTAAACTAGAAATAGTCATGAGGGTAACTAGAATCTGGATACGATAGGTAAATCTGAGGATTTCAGCCTCATTTGTAAGCTTAGGGGCATATCAGAGGATTAAAGTCTTATTAGCCTGCCAATGATAGTTTGGCCTATGGTTTGATTGGTAAATTTTATTGTTAGACTATCACCCCACCTAGATTAGCTAATCTTGTTGAAATTTTATGCTTAATGTATGCCAATTTATGCTTTGGTCATTATGCTTTCATGTTTATCTCAAAGCACCAATTACGCATAATCAACTATGCTTAGATAGTTGCGTTGTCTTATTTATTATGTTCCATGCATGCTCTATGTATTAATGTTCATGCACCCTATACTCTCCTTAGTTAGCATGTGCCTATAGTTATAATTGCGACACTCTAATTTCTTCTCTATTTCCTTAATTGGTGTATTATTAAGGGGGAGATATTGATTTGTCAATTGCTAACAAAAGGGGGGAGAAAGATCAAGTCCCACCAAAATAAGTTTGCTATGTTTTGTAGGATTGATAGGTTATAAGCGAGCAACTAAAGAGGAGCTGCTTAGTTAGTCATGTCAAGAGTCCTATATTTATTTCAATATCATTGTAATTTCTTGTACATGTGTTTTGTTTTGGTAGGTTATGTTTTTGTTACGTAATTAACAAGGGAGAAGATTGTTAGTGCACTTTTCTGTGGCATACTAGTGCACCTTATTTGTCAATTACGTAGGTCAGTGAGTCTAGTGTCAGTTGAGCTTAATAAAGACGAAGACCGAGTACTCAAGAGGACTTGCTGCATCAAGGAAAAAGAAACAGGTAAATGAGATGCCCTGGTGAGCCCTGAACCTTGAACCAAACCAAAACCCAAACCTCTAGATGACCCTGACCCAATAAGCATACTTGTCGTCATCTTAAATTGGCCTTAGGTGTCTCAAAGGATCACCCAAAGAATGACCATAGAGGTTGCATGAGCTGCTATAAAATAAAAGAAACCATACAGCACAACTCATGTGTCTGCCGACCGATCGCAGCCCCTGACCGACTTGTCGTCAGAGGCCTCAAATGGGACAACAACAATCTGATGAAACAACTTGTCCATGGGCATAATTCAACCGGTGGGCAGGGGTCAAAATTGGACAGCAACATTTTCACTTGTCCAGACCCTAATTTTGACTGATCGTCCCTTAACGACTGATCGGTCGTGGACCCCCTGCGACCGGTCATCAACCGATCGACAGAGAGCCGTTGGCAGCTGTTTTATAACCGTCGAAGCTTTTCTTATATAAAAGCTGAACTCGTTATTGGGAGTAAGAAGAGAGATTTTAGTGCATTAAAAGTCACCCTCATTTACTTAAAAGTCTTGTGTGTGTGATATATCGGGAAGGTCCTCTAATGGAGGTTAGTTCAAGACACTAGGTCACTAACCCTTTAATAACATTGATAGATTTACATTGGTTAAGGTTAAAATCTCTAGATACTTTTATCGACATACTTCATTTCTGCTGATTTGTCAATTAGCTTCAATTTTTCTTATTGACTTTTCATTATTTTTCTTTATTTTTAAATTGTGGAGGATTATTGGATAAGTTAATATAAAAATATAGGAAAACTTTTTATAATTTTATCTCTTGGTTAGGAGTGTTTCTTGTCTCACATCAGATAAGGAGAGGAATTGAGAAGCCTTTATATTAAGTCATTGGTTTAGAGATTTGTAATACAAATTAAGAGATAGTCTTTAGGAATATCCTTGTGCATGCACATGTGCTTCGAGGATAGGTTGAGCTAGGTGCAACATGGTGTATTATGGTGTGTGTATATCTCACACGACCTTTTTCTTATTTTTTTTATTCTTAAAAATGCTTCTGTCACTAGTTAAGGTTCAAATCTCTAGATACTTTTACCAACACACTTCATTTCCACTCCCATAAGAATTAGCGCATTATCTAAAGCGCTCATGAAATTGAAATAAAACATATGGCTATAAACCTGTTGGCCTTGTAAGATTTTAAATTTACTTGAAAGTCTTGTGTGTGTGATATATCAGGAATGTCATCTAATGGAGGTTAGTTCAAGACACTAGGTCACTAACCCTCTAATAACATTGATATATTTACATTTGTTAAGGTTCAAATCTCTAGATACTTCTACTGACGTACTTCGTTTCTCCTTATTTGCCTATTACTTTAATTCTTCTTGTCATCTTTTTACTATTTTCCTTTATTTGTAAATTGTGCGGGATTATTGGGTGAGTTGACTTAAAAACATAGGGAAAAAATTACAATTTTACCTTGTGTGTGTGATATGTTAAGAAAGTTGTCTAATGAAAGTTAGTTCAAAATACTAAGTCACTAACTCTCTAATAACATTAATATATTTACATTATTTAATGTTTAAATCTCTAAATACTTCTACCAATGTACTTCGTTTCTGCTAATATGCCTGTTACTTAAATTCTTCTTGTAATTTTTTTTACTATTTTCATTGTTTTTTAAATTGTGGGGGATTATTTGGTAAGTTGATTTAAAAATATAGGAAAAATATTTATAGTTTTACCTCTTGGTTAGGAGTATTGCTTGTCCTACATCGGATAGAAAGAGGACTTAAGAAGCCTTATCATAAAGTCCTTGGTTTAGAGGTTTGTAATGTAAATTGAGAGATAGTCTTTAAGAATATCCTTGTACATGCACATGTGCTTTTAGGACAGGTTGAGCTGGGTGTGGCATGGTGTAGTGTGGTGTGTTAATCTCTCATGCAACCTTTCCTTATTATTTTTTTATAACCCTTTTGTCACCGCCATAGGTGTTGTTGTCGCCGCTTCGCATGTTGTTGTCCCCATCATGTGTGCATACCCTAGTGCCATGTGTCCTACGTTAGCTTTTGCTCTCTCCCTCTTTATTCCTTTAAAAATGATTTCATTTTTTTAAAACACATTAAAAAAACTCTCTAGTCTCCGTCCTCCCTTCAACTCATCTTCTTCCTTCGTAACTCTTTGTGTGGTTAAATAAGTCTAGATAAATCTTAGTTTATGAGCTTTAATCAAGTGTATACCTGATTTGAACCATCTATTGTTGTAGAGAGTTATTGTATCATGGGATAGACGAGTTGTGACCCAATGCATCAGGGATAAGATTCTTTATGGGAACAAATTGTCTCCAAGACAATGATAATAATGTGCATTGGCTCTCCTTCTTTCTCTTATTTATGTTTTTGTAGCAATTTTTTATGCTATCTAACTTATTTTGTATTAACATATACAACATCATGCATTTCTCACAGGAAGAAAGTGGCTAATGTTAACACTAAAACTCAACAAAACTATGGGCCCCTCTTATCACCATGAACTATTGGATAAGAGGGCTCCACCTTAGATGGGACACAGCTCTAAAAATATCCCAATTAGTTCTTGTAGCCATTTAAATAAAAGCATGCAAAATATATGGTAATATTATTTTTTATTTTTGACATCCATTTTATATGCCCTTAATTGTGTGGCTCTAATCAATCAGGTTTTTTTAAAACATATACAATCTATAGTCTACACCACAGCCTTTATTGATCATAGGTGGACCTGTAGGGTGCATGTATAAAGATTAAGGTACAAGGAACTTGTTAAGGATCATTACTTTATCAGTATGATAATTAGATTGCTCTTATTCTTTACTAGTGCTTAATTCACAGTGTTGGTCATAGTTTTGAGGGGTCTAGATTGACGTGCATGTGCACGATGTCGAGGATGCTTAGGCTATTACAACTTTGTTAATAATCCCATCGCGTAAGCAGTCACCTTCACTTCTTGCTTATCAATTACGCAGATGAAGGTGTGGAATTGACTCAGATTTAGAAAATGCGTTTGATTTTTTAAGTTGCCACTAACCAAATAAAACTTATAATATACGACTGGCTAGAAATCGTAAAATTGTTTATAGGTCGGGGAATCACAAAATTTTCTAACTTAAGTGACTCCTTCGGTTGATTTGCGACCTTCGATTCTGAGTAAGGGTCTCAATGATAGAAGAGGAAAGGATTAGGCATCCTCTTCTGCTCGTATTATGTGCGGTCTTTATTCTATCAGACTTTATAACTTTTAAAGAGATTTAGTAGAATTTTGGCATTATATATCTGGCTATGCTTCGCATAACCCAAGAGGGATCGGGCAGGTAAAAATAAAAGATTTTAGCCTTACTTCGCAGAGTCAGATTGTCATGCTCTGAAATCCAGGACTCGAGTACAAGAACCCAAAGCCTGAGTTCCAAGGTGCGAATTTAATTCAAGCATAACTTTAGAGAAATTTCATTCCACACACCACAATATTAACTAAACTAAGGTACTTCATTTATCATAATTTAAATCTCAAGCTGTAAATTAAATTAAACAACTACATCTACTCTACGAATTAATAAAGTCTACTAAAGTCTGTTTACATCAACTTTAAAGAGAAATAAATTAACTAAATTATAATTTAAATGATTCTAAAATTCTAGAGTATTATAAACATGCCTGAGAAGGTTCATAAGGTTGAAAAATTAATGATCTAAGCAAATAATTGGTGACGAACAAGATGTACGAATCAGATTTATGGACAGATATGTGTACAGGACAGTGTGAAGATCATACGGCGGATTTACGTTGATCGTGTAATTCGAAATCGAAGTGGACGGCTACATATTCTAGTCTAGCAATGATCGATCATTCTAACGGTCAATCTATTGATTTAACTAAGTACACTAAACTTTTCATAAGTCTAACAAGTTGTGTGAATATATATAAAAGTGTATACGTGTGTGTATGCATGTGAACAACACTGCCTAGCATTTAATTTCTCACATATGAACACGCACTCGTGTATTTACTCGCCCGCCTAAGTTTTTTGGGTATTACATTCTACCACCCTTAAATAGAATTTCGTCCTCGAATTTCAATCATGCCTCCTAGACTAACGGATAAAGATACTACTCTTCTATATATATGAGCATTTACTACATTCGACTAGTCTTAGGTTTACATATACACAAGTGTATGACTATCTGTATGAATTTGGGTTCTTACAATCTATCCCCCTTACGAGAATCTCGTCTTCGAGATTCAACCATACCCGCAACTAAGCTTTCGCTATACACTCTGATGTGCCTAAGCATACGCTATAACAAAAAAAGAAGAAAGTCAACAATAACATCCCAATAGAAGCAACGTCACAAACAAGACAATCATCCACAGTACAAACAATGAAGCAAGCAAAACGAACAGTCCAAACAAACGAAACATCACAGACAAAACCAATAGACACCCTAACCTCAACATTACAGACATGACCCTACAAGCAACGTCGTTAGCAAAACAAAGGTCACTAGTACAATAACACCCTTATGTAGAAGCAAGCAATTTGACAACCTTACAACCAAAACAAACATCAATAAAACAAAAACAAACATCAAATACAATAGCAACAAAATCATACATAGCACACCCATTCCTATGTGTCTACAAGCTATCTTATTATCCTGTTCTCTACAACACTTACCTATGTTCATCTATAGACCCTACTTGAATTTCACTAGGTGCTAGCCATAACCCTAGGCACTTACTGTCACGCCCTGAAATCCGGGACTCGAGTACAACAACCTAAAGCCCGAGTTCCAGGGTGCTAACTTAATTCAAGCATAACTTTAGAGAAATTTCATTCCACATACCACAATATTAACTAAACTAAGGTACTTCATTTATCATAGTTTAAATTTCAAGCTGTAAATTAAATTAAAGAACTATATCTACTCTACGAATTAATTAAGTCTACTAAAGTCTGTTTACATTAACTTTAAAGAGAAATAAATTAAATTATAATTTAAATGATTCTAAAATTCTAAAGTATTATAAACATGCCTGAGGAGGTTCATAGGATTGGAAAATCAATGATCTAAGCAAATGCTTGGTGACGGACAAGATGTACGGATCAGATTTATGGACAGACATATGTATTGTGAAGATCATACGGCGGATTTACGTTGATCATGTAATTCGAAATCGAAGTGGACGGCTACATATTCCAGTCTAGCAATGATGGATCATTCTAACAGTCAGTCTATTGACTTAACTAAGTACACTAAACTTTTCGGAAGCCTAAAAAGTTGTCTAAATATATATAAAAGTGTATACGTGTGTGTATGCGTGTGAACAACACGGCTTAACATTTAATTTCTCACATGTGAACATGCACTCGTGTATTTACTTATGCGCCCAAATTTTCGGGGTATTACACAAATGACTCTATGTAAACAATTGTAATAAAGAAAAAGATATACAAAAGAAAAAAAAAGTGTGAGTTGATGATACAGATATATCAGGAATGTGTGGAATGGAATGCTATCTGAGCCTAATTAAGATGTGAAAAAGAAAATGAGAGATTTGAAACCCTTTTTGCTCAAAAGAGATGGTCGGATTTCCTCAATTCTAATCCTACTCTTAACTTTACTAGCTACTTTAGTAGACTGTTTTCCCAAAGCTGGCCTCTTGAGGCCTCAACGTCTATTAATAATCTCCAAAGTCTTCAGAGAAGAGGACTCACCTCATGTATCTCTCTCTCTCTCTCTCTCTCTCTCTCTCTCTCTCTCTCTCTTTGTATCTGGGCCCCCACTTACTCCCTCTCTCCTTGAAATGGCAACTATTACGTAGACTTTATAGATTGAGATCTTCGACTTGTGGTGGGCCGATAGTGCGATACTTGTCATTTTTTTGTCATTTTAACATCCACGAGAGGGGATCAAAATCTTGGTTAGGTAAAAAGCCTGCTAGGCTGGCTGTCGACTTGTGATAGGCTAACGGTCCCCTTAACACCATTTCGTTCATCAAAACAAGTTTATTGACACCCATTGGTTAAAAAAATGAAATTAATGATGATGATGTCACCGCCAGCACATCACGAGCCTGTGATTTTATTTTATTTATTTGGTTATTTGGTTGCTGCTGGGGGTGTTGGGGACCCTTAATAAGTGACCCATTTGGATTTGCGATGCTTTGCAGGTCCGATGGAGACACCATTAAGGCATTTAAACAACGTTTTCAGAGGGTCTAGATGATCGGCTAAGATTTGATTTGTCAGTATCCAAATATGCCTATCAGGTCCGTTGATTATTCTCATGATGTGCCGAGAGTTCCACCCATTTGGTCGATAGGATTTTCAATAGGGTTGAAAATCGGGCGAGTTGGTGCTCAACCCTAACCCAACCTAAGGTTCCTATACATCAACCCTAACCCAACCCAACCCAACCTCAGGTTGGAAATTCTCAACCCAAGCTCAACCCAAGCGGGCTCGGTTAGGTTGATACATGCTAGTATTTTCGTTATCACATTAGTTTATTATGTTTCAATACACGGCTTATTTTTTGCACCTATGACTTTATTAATTAATTATATATATATATATATATTTATTTATTTATTTATTATAAAGAACTTCACTTGTAAACAAACAAGCTAAAATATAGGATAACTACTCCTTTAACACTCAATTATATCAAATTCAAGCATATCGAATTTCAAACATTATAAATTTACTTACTAATGTCATATAAACTAATAAGTTTACTTAACTAAAGTATAATAAAATTATAAGTAACTTGTATATAAATTGGGTTTAGGTTGGGTCGGGCAACCCAAGACCTCAACCCAAGCCTGACCCAAGCTCTATCGAGTTACTGTTTGCATAGCCCAAGCTCGAGATCAGATTCGATACTTCCTGCCCAAGCCCAACCCAATGTTGGGTCGGTCACAGGTCAGTCAGGTTGAACCCGTTCGACTTTCAGCCCTAATTTTCAATGGTCTTTGAATTTCTAGAGATGATTTTATCAAAGCTTAGCCTAAGTTTGAAGAGTGGTTTGGTCTCATTTTAGGTCGGGTATCTACAAACTTACAACTTAGAATTAGATATAATTAGAGGTAGTTTGAGGTGAATTGCAGGTAAATGAAAACATACCTTTTGATGTGTTTTGAAATTCCTTTCCTCTACTGTGAATCAGAAGTAATTGGTGTGAAATGGCTTTTTCACCCCCATTTTTAAAGGTAAGAGTCACATGAGTAAAAAAATGTGTCGTTAGGCGATTAATATGCCGTACACTTGACGATACCCTGAAACAATGCAATACTGACTGCATCACTAAAATCACACTAATAGAATGATGCAAACTATTCAAGTGTTACTCATCTAAATGGACGGTTAAAACATGTTGGTGAGTTACTCATTTGTGATCCTTATGCTTGTTACTCGCCTGAGGCTTGAAATTTTCTCAATTTTGGTAAAATTATATGTTTCAATGGGCTTATTATAGTCATTTTCTCAATTATTGCATTAGTACACTAATATTAGATGTTATAGCTGATTTAGTTAGTCAAATTTGGCTCCTCTTAATATACTAGAGAATTCCAATACATTCTAACCAAATGCATCTAAATACAAATTCTAAATTCTAGTACATTACAATTACAAATTGCTAAACACAAATGAGAATTCCTATAATTGTGAATTGAATTCCAATGCATTCCAAATATAAGGTGCCACACAAACCCTTTGTAGCTTAAAGAAGACACACATCCTGGTTCGTCTTGTATTGTACCGAGAGGCTTGCCCAAATACATCACTATTACATTGTAATATGGTATGCCAGGACTCAAACAGTTGGATTTGGGTTTCTTTTCTCATTGACCATGCTGTTCATTTGATAAGGCTTCCTTTAGATGGGAGATGCCTAAAAAAACTCTCGAATGAAATATTTAGCATTTTGATTCATGTTCAAAGCAAAAGAACTAAATTATCGAAGGATGGAAATAATCCAATTGAGGGCTTTTATTTGCTGGCTTTTCACCATAAAAAGTGAGACCATCATGTGAACAGGTTAGATCATTGGGAAAAATTACAAATGTCCAAACATGCCATACTATAATAAGTTGGGAAGTATTTGAAAAAGCCTTTGCATGAGAGTATGCTTGAGCTCTCTCTGCACTGGTTTATCTAGTGGGCCTTATCACTATTGATCAATATTTTAACACCCATTAGACAATCCTAGCCGTATTTTCCTCCCTTCGTGTAATGAATGCCAACGATCATCTATCTCTGTTTTCCACCCTAGCTTTATGCCCACTGATTAGATATTCAGAATCTTCCCATCCTTTTGGATTCAGAATCACATACCATCCATCCAAAGTAGGTCCACTGGATAGTGAGCCCCAATTGATAGACCACTTAGTCACGTGTATCATGGGGGAGATTGCTCTTTATCTCTCGTATCCGTATAATAGAGAGAAAAACTTTTGCTACCCCATAGAGTGTGATGGATCATACACGGGCGCTTAAAAATTACTTAAAAGTTACATACGTGGAATAGAAGTCAAAGTATATGGTCCAGCATATGGTTCTCAGTTTATAAAAATTACTTAAAAATTACATATGTGGAATAGAAGTCAAAGTATTTGGTCCAGCATATGGTTCTCAGTTTATGTGTATCAAGACCCCTTTTTAATGCTTTTTTAGTCATCAGACTACCAGATTTGTGGACATTTATTGCATTGTTAGTAATGGAATTATATAGAGGTCATGTTTCAATAAACTGGTACGCATGAATCATAGGATATAAATGATCAAATAGTCTGATTTTCGTATTGTAACATAGACTCAAGGCCTGTTTGTTAAATCTGAAGTCTGAAGAGTGAATTTGAAATCTGAATCTGAAGTTTGAATTTAAATTTTGAAAACCTGTTTGATAATTGTCTGAAAGAAAAATTGAAGACTGAAAATTTAGTATTGAATCTGAAATAACCTATTTATTAACAAACATCTAAAATGTTTGAAACCTATTAGTTTGACACATTTGCCCCCGTCTCCACAAGAAACAACCGTGATTAAATCCCTACCATTAAAAACTTAATGGATTCCACCAGAATGTTTATTTGCCATCCACCATGTTGATAAGGTCATAAAGACCTAGATGAAGAGATCACACAAATATCATCTTAATCCAAATCTTTTGTAGGCCATAAGCAAATTTTAAAGGTCAATTACCACCGTTTCCTATACTATGGTCCATTTGAGATTTGGATCTACTTCATTTTTTGGATCATGGCCTAAAATGATCTTTCAATTCGGATGTATGACATGGATGTAGTCACATATATCATGGTGGGCCTCACAGTCAGGGGTCCTACTTGTAACGACCCTTATATTTTATCGTACTTGACTCGAGTACATGGGTGAGTGTTAACAGTAGAGACTTGAATTAGCACGAATAAGTCCTTTTAGGATGCAAATAAATGTACCTCATTGTGGCACATGTGTGCCTAACCTTGACCGCTACAAACCTATCATATAGGCCAACGAAATCCTATTCCCAAAATTGCCTTAATGGTGATCAAGATATTTGAAAGAGATCTAGCTGTTCATTGGTGGACCAACGATCACGAATATAAGGGATTACGTTCACCTTATTGGACTTGGCATTTTGCTTGAATCAGATGTCCAAGACCATACCTCGAACTGCACAACGTCAATCAAAACCCTAAAGGGTGAGTTGTGTGACTCATCTAATAAATGATCACTGGGCCTATAAAAGGCAAACCCATCTCAAATCCATTCAAAATATAGATTTTAGGGTTTTTCTTA
This sequence comes from Liriodendron chinense, assembly GCA_003013855.2. Lineage (NCBI taxonomy): Eukaryota > Viridiplantae > Streptophyta > Magnoliopsida > Magnoliales > Magnoliaceae > Liriodendron > Liriodendron chinense. The sequence continues at coordinate 2,495,371 of ML058329.1, read as the reverse complement.
GGGTTTTGGCTTATGTTTTGCTTGGATTCATCGATTAGGTTGTTGTTCCTCTCAATTTCTTGGCACCAAGTGATAACCGTAGGTAACTATATCCTCTATTGCAGGAATTATCAATTAATTTTGGTCTAGTTGATTCTAATTTCAATCTTTGGTTGGAATTAGGTTAGATAGCGAGGTTCCTCTCATTTCCTCGTACTCTAGACGTCGTGGGCGTGTGATTTTCCCCACACAGATGAGGACTATTCGCTTAAATTAGATTTGATCAGCCCTTGATAGTGTTGGGTAATGAAATCTAGGATTTTGGGTGGAATTTCTTCAAAGTTAATCATTTGAATAGTTCATAATTATGATTTATAAGATTTGATTTGTTATTGTTATAATATGCTTCCTAGGATATATGAAATCCATGGCTATTTGAACTGATTTGTGAAATGTGTGCTTGATGTGTTTTACATGCCAAGTGTTTGATGAAGTGTCAAGTATTGAATTCAATGTTTACTTACCAATTGGTGTATTATAACATGTTTAGAACATTATAGAACTGTTATATGTGGAGTTGGTACCGGGAAAACTGTTAATGAAGGGACCGCCTGCTTTAGGTTGGGCTGCCCCAGATTCATTCGGTCGATTTAGACAGAACACGGTTGACTGGCCCTAGCTAAGCCGATCTCGTCGTCGTTCATTCGATTCCACCGGATTAGTCTAGTCCTGAGGGAGATTATTATTATTTTATTCATTGCTAAATATACCCGAAGTCCATGATACCACAATTCCCATTGCTATACAGTCACCATCATTGGGCGTCCACATTCTTGGTGACCTACTCGTTGTAGCTCATGGGCCAGGTATGGTATAATGAGTAACTGTGTCTGTGCTGTCTCTGACCTGTATTGATTCAGATAGTCATACAGAGAGTCTTGAACGCCAATGCTAGGTGACGAGCCTGTCATCCTTGACCATGGGTGACGACCCATACCTTGTATTTGTTTAGTCTTGGGCTATGCCCGTACCGTTGGATTGTCAATCATAGACCAGGGGTGACGAACCCTGATGGAAATGAGGATCCCGGGAGACGAGCCATGGAATCCTGATCATATGACTCGTGATATAATTAAAGTATCCTAGCCTTGCCAATACTGATGGCTGAAAATGAACTAAATAAATACTTGGTAATCATGTATGTCATAGGTGCTCAGGTGTCTAGTTGCCCTCCTGGTTATGTCAGCTCTGACCCTTTTCACATGTATTATGTTTGTTACTGCTGGGTGATAGGCTTAAGAGCCCCACCATTTTATTACTCCGGAACATATCATTGGCATTACATGGTTGCGTGCATTATTCAACTATCATAGGAATTGATTGTGAGATTATATTTCTTTATCCATACTTGACAATGTTGATGATAAATGTAACTTAGGGAATGGTAACTTTGAGTTGATCACTCACTCCCACCTTGGGGGTGTTTTAAAACACCAACCAGATACTCTTGACGTAGGAACAATAGATGCGTTGGTGATAGAAAAGGACTATTCTGACCCTATCTCAACAGAGTTATTCTTCCAGTTCGCTGACGAGCAGCTCTAGGCTGTCACACCTGTCTTCTCAGTTCACTCTTTTGGACCATGATTAAGAAGATATTTTTGGACATGTATAATATTTTTTTTGACATGTATATATCGGGCCCCCATCTGAGTGGCCGATAGTTGTTTGAGTTGTATGTATATATGTTTTTCCCTTCACTTGAAAATATACTTGCACTGTTTGGTTTAATCTTACCTTTTGCCTATGATGCCACCTAATTTAAATTGTTGAATTATGCTTCCGCATAATACAGTCAGCCCGGAAGAGTCGAGAGCCGCGGACTACCCAACACCTAGTTTTCGGGGAGTGACACTACCCCACCTTGGTTAATCCAGGGGAAGTGGATTGCCTGCTGAAGATGTCAATGGGCTGTAGCTACTAGACATTACTGTGTGGCCCCCACCATGATGTGTGTGTTTTATCTACGCAGTCCATCCATTTTTCCGGATCATTATAGAGAACGATCCCAAAAAATGAGACAGATTCAATCTCAAGTGGACCACACCACAAGAAAAGAATGGTGATTGAATGCCCAACATTAAAAACTTCCTAGGGCCTTTACCATCCAACCTGTTGATTAGGTCACACAGACCTGGATGAAGGGAAAACACAAATATTAGCTTCTAAAAACTTTTGTGGTCCCAAGAAGCTTTTAATGGTGGGCGTTTAATCACCTCTATTTTCTTGTGGTGTGTTCCACATGAGATTTAGATCTTCCTCATTTTTGGGATAATTCTATAAAATGATATGAAAAAATGGGTGGATGGCATGGATGAAACACATACATCATGGTGGGGTCCATAGAGAACCGTTCAATAGCCACCACACTACTGGCGTTAGTAGGCAATCCGCGTCTGGAACCCACACCCACAAATCCGGAAAGCGGATTGCATGGTGTGCTCGGTGGTGTGTTGAAGTCACCAACTTAGGCCAACGTATGTGTTATATCCATGTTGTACATACACTTAGAACATCATTTTAAGTCATGAGCCCAAAAATGAGGCAGATCCAACACTCAAGCAAACTACAAATTAGAAAGTAGTGGGGACAATGATTCCTATTGTTGAAATGTTTCTAAGGCTCACTATTATGTTTATTTGTCATTCAACGTGTCTATGAGGTCACACAGACCTAGGTGAAGGTAAAAAACAAATATCAGATTAATTCAAAACTTCCGTGCCCCCGAGAAGTTTTCAACGGTGGACGTTCAATCCCCTTACTTTCTATGGTGTGGTTCACTTGAACTTTGAATCTGTCTCATTTTTTGGGCCTGTGCCCTAAAAGTATCTGCTAAAGTGGGTGGGCTATATGGGTATAAAACATACATCATGGTGGGGTCCACTGAACTTGGTAAGGTCAATACACCAGGGAGGTAAGTGGTGTACGACACACTGTGCAATCATTTCCAAATCCTGCTGGGATTGCATACCGCCCCACCAAGACCTAGCTGGAAGGTTCTTCAGGGCTCTATGGGGCCTATCGTGATGTATATGTTTTATCCACACCATCCATCCATTTTTCCATACCATTGTACAACATAAAATAGAAAACAGGGAGATCTAAGGCTCAAGTGGGCCACAATACATGAAACAATTGAAATTGGGTGCCTCTCGTTGAAAGTTTCTTTGGGCCATTGAAGGCTCTGATCAAGCTAACATTTGTGTTCTCCATCCAAGTCTGTGTAACCTTATGAAGAGGTTAGATGACAAATAAACCTCACAGTGGACCTAGGGAGGTTTTAACTATAGTTGTTCAATTCCCATTGCTTTCTATGGTGTAATCTACTTTAACTTCGGATGTACCTCGTCTTTTAGGCTTATGCTGTATATTGAGTTGGAAAAGTTGATAGAGGTGTGTATCTAACACATAAATTATGGTGTGGCCTAGAGAAGTTCCACATGTTAAATAAGGTGATCTAAGGCTCAAGTGGGCCATAGTGCATGAAACAATGGGAATTGGGCGAATGCTGTTGAAAACTTCTTGGGGCCACAAAAGGCTTATATCAAGTTGATATTTGTGTTCTCCCTTCATCTTGGTCTGTATGGCTTTATGAAAAGGTTAGATGGCGAATAAATCTCATAGTGGACCCTAGGAAGGTTTCAACTATAGTTGTTCATTTCCTGCGGCTTTCTGTGGTGTGATCCGCTTTAGCTTTGGACGTGCCTCATCTTTTAGGCTCATGCTCTAGAATGAGTTGGAAAAGTTGATAGACGGTGTGGATTTAACACAAAAATCATGGTGTGATCCACAAAAGTTTCACACGTTAAAAGTTGGGTTATCTATTACAAAAGGGGAAAAGAAATCTCCATGGTAATCTGTGATTTTTAAAGCGTTAACAAAGTCCACAATTTACTTGGTTCTAATTGAATTAATTTACCATACATACATAATTCCTGAGTATCTGCGTATTGAGCTGATGGACAGTGGAGCGGATTGCTTGTGATAGAGATATCTCTGTGCTCGTAGCTGTGTGGGGTCCACAGGGGTATCCGTGACAAATCTACTACGTACATATGTTTTTAAAGACAAAAATATGTCAAGATGAAGAATCAAAACTCAGGTGTGCCACACCAAAAAAACAGTGGTAACACCAACGTCCAGCATTGAAACCTTTCTAGAGCTGACCATGATTTTTATATGCCATCCAAACTGTTCACAGAATTATTAACACTCAGATAAGCTGGAAGAAAAGATATCATCCTGATGCAAAAGTTTTGTCATCGCTAAGTGTTTAATATCCACTGTTTCGTGTGATATGGCCCACTTGAGTTTTGGATATATATTATTGTTAGCATCCTGTCTTACCATGGTTTCCCAAAAGAGATGGACGGAGTGGATTTGTCATGGACATCTCTATGGGCCCCATATAGCTACGGGAACAGAGATATCTCTGTGACCCGGGGTCACAGGGCAATCCGCTCCCGATAGACAGCTAGAGTATCGAATAGCTCACCCTATAATAGAAAGCCATCTGCATCGAGTTTGGTGGCCTCCAAGAAAAAAAACCCAAAAACAGAGGGTTCCATGTTGCAATAATTTTCTTTTGAAAATAGTGTAGTGCCTGAGACAGAGGCATTAATAAATCATGAATATCGCATAAGAAATTTAATTTTGGCAGTACAATATCGACAATATATTTTAGATGGTTATAAACAAAAATCCTGCATTTATTCGACTATCTATTTAGCTGACGTCAATAATGTAATGTATGGTTAATATAAAACCTAGCTAACGGTCTCTCAGTATCCGCAAATCAGAAGTTACTGTTAATTCAATCAATCTGACTTTAGGGACACATCCCATTTATAGTGTGTTCCACAAGTTGCGCGGTTTAAATGTTGCTACTGTATGAAAGATTTCTAGTTCAGAGTACCTGCGTATCAACCATCACACTCTGTCAGAGTATCAAATAAATCTCCTTGTGTTTTTCTTTTCTCATTTTCTAAGGGAATGCCTGGCGTCCACCTAACGTCCCGGAAAGTAAAAAACATCACTTCCCGAAGTGTTACTTGATGCTCTGGAAGAGCAGCGTATCCTACACGCTAACACAGAGCCATTGCACACGTGTACGTCTAACTCAATCCAAACCGTTCAAATAGCGAATCCAATTATACATGGAGTTTTTATGAAAATGAAAAGCTTGGTTATCTTCACTGCTTGATTGGAGATATTAGATATAGTCAGCGGCATGGATTCAACTGTCAGATGTACACTAACAAGCTGCTGGGAACATCCAATACATTAGATCTTTAGATTCCATTCAATCTCAAGTGTGACCAGACACGTGGACGGTCTAGTTTTAGGACGTGGACGCCACACGTTTACACTGGCTGGATGCATGCTCATGCATCATCACCCTCCCTTACATTACTCGTGTTTTTTTTTTTCAAAGGAAAAACATTGATACTCTGGCAATGCGGAGGTTGATACGCATGCACTTAGAAATTACTTAGAAAACAGCACACGTGGAATAAAATTAAATAAAGTTAAGCTGTCTAAATTATGAACCTAGTTTAGATGTATCCTGATTGGTGGGTACTATGGACGGTTAAAAATGAAAATTATCCAACGGTCATATTTAAAAAAAAATGTGTCTACAAATCAGACGTCAGGATTGTTCAACTAACCTTATTTCGAGATAGTGCACTAGTGACAGTGCATTCTACTATTTAGTCGGTTTACTTTGAGTTACTTATGATACCTAGTGAAAATATCTGTGTGCCTGTGTATCAAGCTTCCTACGTTGCCAGAGTATCAAATAACTCCCCCTTTTTTAACTTTTAACTTACTCGATAACACAGGTCGTGGTACTCTGATTACTCTTAGCCACAACCTCACCTTTTTCGACAGGGTGCCCGTAGTCGGGGGAGGTGTGGGCCCTGATGACACATCGGCCACGGAACTGACGGCTGACGGGGTGGCCACGTGTCGAGTCAAATCACTTTCCAGATACAGCAAAGACACCGCCAAAGCGGGGCCCCACCTTCGCCTCGCACGAAGATGTGGCTAGATCTTTGCAGATCGCAGATCCCTTCTCTCATCCTAACCCGTCGCCCTCGTGAAAGATGCGCGACCAAGCGCTAGGACTCTTCTTAGGTGGGAAAACAGAAGGTGACAACTCCATTTGAACTTCTTCTCTTATAAGAGCTCTTCCTATTTTAGGATTCTCGATTTGCAGAGCTAGGGTTTTCTCTCTCTTTCCAATCTCCGTTCCTCCAATGGCATTTTCGTAAAAAAAGCGTACAAGGCATGGAGGCGAGTTCCAGAGGTTTAGCTGCTCCTTTCAGCTTCAGAATCCGGAGATTCTCTGCTTTCCCTCTCCCTCATCGCGGACTGGACTTCCGGACATTCGGCCGAGATCGACCGGGAAGGTTGAACGGCGTCCGTTGCTGCTGTTCCGAGACAGAGTTCCGGAAGCTTGCGCCGGCTAAGACAGGGAAGAATACCGAGAAGAAGGTTGAGGAATGGCGATTCGAGCCGAAGAAGATGAGCCATCGGAGGGGCCGGATCCGAGCGATGCCTCTGCAGCCGTTCTCCTCTCCAAGGTACGTTCGATCTCAGCCGTTGTATTTTGTTTCTTTGACTTCTTTTTCGTTACATTGAGTTGGTGACGGAGCTCATGGAAGTTTCTTGTAGTTTGGTAATCCGCCCAGCCACGCGAGTTGGTGGCCCACCCAATGTACGCTGGTCGTTGTGGCCAATGTCTGGTGAGATTCGAACTGGAAGGGGCACATCCATAAAGCCACATCGGCTGGACAGTCCTCCCTGTTCGATAAATGGTGTTTAGTCCATTGGATACATTTGCTTTTAACCGTTTGTTTCCAGTCCATGATTGGGCTGCGTCGTATTGATGCTAGTTTTTGGTTGGGGGCTGTCCATGGCTGGGGTTCACCAGAGGAATGGTTCCAGCTGCTGTATGCTGGCTGTATCTGTGGTGTACATTGGGAGGGATACCAATTCAGGTGATTGTGTGGATACCAAGCGGGTTCTACAAGAATTATTGTTCGTAGTACTTGGGATTTGTCAGAAAGAGTTAAGCAGCCAATTGGAAGAATAAACTTGTGTAATGAGGTGTTCAATTATGATATTGTTTTTTCAGGGCCCCTTCGTTTTGTGTGTCTTATCCTGGATATATCTTCTTTGTTCCCTTTTTCTTTCCTTTTCTTTTGAAATTGTGCCTGTTTGGATTGGTGCGAATCCTCTTTTCCCTCCTGGAAATGAAATCATTTTCGTCTGATGTGACATCTTCTGCCATTTGTGAGAACAAAGTCAGCTGTGGAAATTAGTTTCCACTTGCACAGTTTGCCTCAAAAAGGGCGATTTCCTCAAAAGTGAGGTCTTCCTTTCCAAATCTACCTTATGGATTCCATCAATCCTAAAGACATTAGGGAGAGGAATCAAGGAGCTGGGAGTGAGATTTCGCAAGGGAATTGTGTTACATGCCCAACCTATTCAGCATGTTGACATGGCTAATAGAGGCTATTTTAGTAGTTGCTGTTTTCGCTCCCCTAAAATAGGATGGCTATCTTAGTAGTTGCTATTTTTACTCCTTTCAAATAGGATAGTAGTTGTGATTAAGTAGGAGATTTGCTTGGTTGTTAGTATTTGTGTTAAAATAGGAGATTTGCTTAGTTGTTACTTGTTAGTATATGTGTTTATCTTGCCATCTGGGTAAAATTCCATAGCTCTTTTTATGTAGTTCTCTTGGGAAATAATGAAATGTTGATGAATTTTACCTTCAACCGTGGTTTATACAAGAGGAAATCCTTCCCCTCTTTCACGTGCGCTTGATAGGGCTTAGACCCTATCATTTGGTATCAAAGCCACCCTTCCTGAGGCATGCCAAAGAAGACGAACAGGTAGCAGAAGAAGCCAAGTCTATGGAGAGATGTGTGGAGCATCTGGAAGAAGCTCGGGATCAGATGAATACTAATCTTGAATCGATCAAATAGACGTTGAAATGTCTCACCTTGCCGCTTCCCTTCACCATCAATGTAGAGCAATCGAGAGTTGGGGAATCCAGTGTTACAAATCCAAATGGGCAGAGTGACATTAGGATTCAACCACATTTCTCTCGAATTGACTTTCCTCGCTTCGATGGACACGACCCATCGGAGTTCATTTACAAATTTGAGCATTTTTTTTGCTACCATCGAACAATAGAGAACGAGAAGGTTCTCCTTGCCTTGTTCCACAGGATGGACCTGCATCGACGTGGTTTCAATGGTATAGCTGTGTGCACCCTGATACCTTGTGGAGGGGAATGACAGAGGACATGTTGGTAGGTATTGGGCCAACCGATTATGAGAATCATGACAACATGTTGGCAAAATTATGGTAAGGAACAAGGTCCGTCTAAAGTTATCAAGACTGAATTTGAGCCCTTACCAACCGTGTTGAAGGATGGTCAGATCAGGCTTTAATGGGTACATTCATTCAAGGGTTGTGTGATGAGGTTGGCCAAGAAGTGTTGATATTTCAACCATATACTTTGCAGGAGGCTATGGGGTTGGCTTGCTGTCAGGAGGAGAAGCTTGCTTGATTGCGATGGATGAGCCGAACTACATCCATGCGTTCAAACCTACTCTCTGGGTCGTTGGGTCGTCCATGGGATCCAATGCAGTGGGTGGTTCGGATTCTGTTGCAACCATCACGTCCAACTCCAAGGTGCAATCAGGGTGAACGTAATAATATAAGGCTATTGGTCGCTATAGTCCACATGGTGAATTCATAAGTTGATTAATGAATTCAATAATGTCTCACTTGCTCAAAAGTGCTCCAGTTGCACTCACAACCAGTAGCACTACATGTCAAACTTAAAAATACGAATGGCTAGCTTTTGTAATTTTGGACACTCGTCTCCGTAACTCTCCCACCATAGGCCTAAAACACAATCATATATAATTTATATAAACAATCGGCACACAATCAAACTCAAATAAGCAAAATAATTGTAACTTTGTAAGTAAAATTACCTGGTTGTTTTGTCGTTCTAGTTAACTTTGCTGCCTCTCTTCCAAATAAACCATAGGACGTTTTTGAACTTGTCTAGATGCTCATCAATGATGACCCTCTCCCTTGAATCAAGGACCATTCTTTCAATGCAATCATATTTGTCGGTTTTAATATTTAAATTCGGATGAAAATTGTCATTATACTGAAATATCAGATTTAAGAAATAAGCCGCTGCATATAAGGGCCTATGCAACTGAAGATTCTACCATTGGTCTATTATGTCCTATATAGCCAAATATCGCTTCTTCACCTCTCCCAAGTTTTTTGTTATAGTTTCTTTCGCTCGATCCATCTCTTCATAAATATATCCCATAGCCAGCCTCTCATCTGAATCACCTAGCCTTAGCACCTCGACCAATGGGAGGGTAGTTTTCAAGCAAAACTTGATAGATAGTTCAAAATCTACATCAGCCAAAACAATGTCTTGAACATGCTTCCCCTTTGCGATCTTAGAGAGGCTGCTACCTTCTCATTCCTTTGAGGTAAACATCGACCTCAAGCCAATTCTATTTTCATGAATGCTTTTTAAAGTTAATTAGCACATAACAAACCGTGTTACGGCCGGTCAAGTCAACTCCCCTGCGTTCTTGATGCAGGATGACTTAATTATGATGCATGTTTATAAACACAATTATTCAGCGGAAATAATAGGCAATAATAATCTAAAATTCTAGCATTAATCATCATAACTGAGAAAATCATAAACGAAACATGCAATGGAGCGGGCCATCATCACAACCATGAAGTATGGAATTCAATTATTACTTAGGTTGGATTCGATGAGGGATGAGACCTCCTGATCTTGTATGGTCACACCCAATCGATCAATGAAGATCACTTGTCCGAAGAATCAGGAAGTTTCTCGGATTAGGGATTTGAGAATTTGGAGGTTTAGGGTTTAGATCGATTATCAAGGTTTGATCGAGGAAGGATTAGTAAAACTGGAAAGTAGATAGAAGAAAATAATTACCTTGAAGAATTTGGAGAGGCACAAGAAGAAGTTAGAAGAAGAAGATCAAGGAAAGAGAAGAAGCATAATGAGAGAGAGAAGAGAGAAGCCACCAAAGAGGTTTGCTTTTTCATTAATAATCAACTAATCTCTTTTTTAGTGCTTAGCCCACTTAAATAAGCAATCAGAAAAATTAAAAGTACCAAAATACTCCTAAAAATCAAGTAAAAAAAAAAAAAACAGTTCGTGCGGGGGTCAGGCGCCTGTTGACCAATTTGGCCGGGCGCTCGGCTAGGACAATGTCCAGCAATAAAATCTTAAAAATCTCATAATTTCGTGCGCCCGGTGACAAATTTGGCCGGGCACCCGGCCACCTTCAGTCAGGCATTCTTCCATTCCTTCAGTCGGGTCTTCTTCCATCCTACACATGTGTCTTCTATGTGCTAAATCACGTGCGTAGGGTCTTTAATGCTCCTCAATCATCGCCTAACCACAAAGAAGGTGTTTGTGGTGGGCGCTTTTTTCATTGGTAAACTTGAAACGATCTTGTGTCCATATCAACTCCCCTCGGGTGAGAAAAACTCGACTCCGACGAGTTAAAACTCTTGTGATGCTCTAGTAAATCTGGATCAACACGCCGCAATTCTACTTCAGTCAGCCACGTAGATTCAGACGGGGTTTACGCCTCCACTTGACAAGGTTTCTTTGGAAACCTCCGTCTCTCGTAGATACTATCTCCTCATCAAAGATTTCCTCGATTTCTTCTTTATGGACAATAGGTGGAGGAAGGGGTGGAAGGGGTTGTGAAGCAAAATCAGAAAAGGGCCGTGAGAGAGATGATGGATCAACGATGGGATGGTGGGAATGGACTAGATCTTCCATATTAAAAGTTGGGTTAATGCCCATTTCAGATGGAAGGTCGATCCGATACGCCTTGGACCCAATTTTCTGCAATATCTTGAATGGTCCAGCACTACGCGCTTGTAATTTTTTAGCGGAACCCTGTGAGAACCGCTCTGGCCTTATTCTCACCATTACAGTCTCCTTCCTGAAATTCTTACAATCTACGATGAGAATCAGCTGAGATTTTATAATCATCATTGCTCTTATTTATCCGCTGTCTAATATGTGCATGCAAATCATGAATATGGCGTGCGAATGCATCGGCTGATTCAAAAGACCGTTGGGTAACAGACATAGGCATGAGATCTATGGGCATTCTAGGTTTATAACCACTCATAATTTCAAAAGGACTCAACCTTATAGATCTATTAACTGACCCATTATAAGCAAACTCAGCAGTTGGTAAAATTAGGTCCCAAGTCTTAACATGTTTATTCACTAGGCAACGTAGAAGATTTCAAGACTACGGTTTACCACTTCAGTTTGACCATCTGTTTGTGGGTGGTAAGCGGTAGAAAATTGCAAACGAGTTCCCATAATGTGCCACAGTGTCTTCCAAAAATAGCTAGTAAATCTGACGTCACGATCAGACACTATGGTTTTAGGTAACCCATGGAGATGGACCACACCATAAAAAAAGATGCGAGCAACATGAGACGCGTCCGACGTTTTCGAACATGGGAGGAAATGCGCCATCTTAGAAAAATGGTCCACAACGACAAAAACGGAATCATGCTTCTTGATTGTCTTGGGAAGTCCAAGCACGAAATCCATGCTAATGTCCTGCCATGGAACATGTGGCATTGGCAATGGCGTATATAGCCCGGTATTTTGCTTTTTTTGCTTTACCAGTCGACATGCACGACACTGCCTCAAAACTTTGGCTACGTCTCGCTTGAGACTTGGCCAATAGAAACGATCTTCCACAAGGGCAATAGTCTTATCACGACCAAAATGGCCAGCTATCCCTCCTGAATGAAGTTCCTAGATAAGGAATTAACGAAGGGACATACGGGGAATACAAAGTCTGTCTCCCTTGAAAAGGAAGCCATCTTTAAGGACATACTCACCCATAATCAGTGTTTTAAATAGCGAATAGCGTGTAGCGTAGCCTTCAGCCCTCTGAAGCGTGAGGCGTAAGCTACATAGCGTGTAGCGTAAGCTACACACTACTTAGATTTTCAATCAAGGTCACACTTGGTTGCACCAAATTAGATGATTAATGATAAAATTTAACAAACTTTCATGATATTTGGTGCAACCAAATGCAACCTAAAGTAATAGGAAGGGGTAATGATTAAGTATAAAAGTATTACTTTCTCTGACTATAATTACTGTGTCACTTTTCACTGAACATTACACTCGATACATCACACATCGCATAGGTTTAATTAGTACATCACATGCGATGTACGTTGAATTCGATAAAAGTACTCGATGCATCGCAAATCCGATTCGATGCGATGCATCGCATTCGATGTACGATGTATCGCATCGATAAATTTTGTGACGGGTATTATGCGACCACACTAGAGAGCGACGCGTAAGTACCCCCAAAATCGGGACATGTGGGGTATTTATCTTTCAGTTGCTCAAATCTGATTACCTCTACACTCAAGGAGCTGAGCAACGCCACTTTTCTACTAAGGGCATCTGCTGGTTTGTTTTCAACCCCGGCCTTGTGTTTCAGAACAAACGAATATTCCTGAAGAAATGCTATTCGCTTAGTATACCTTAGGTTGAGTTTCTTCTGAGAATGTAAATATCTCAAAGCCTCATGGTAGAAAACAAAACGAATTCCTGCGGTAGGAGATAATGTCGCCAATGTCTCAGGAATTGCACAATCGCATAAAATTCTTTATCGTAAGTGGAGTACTTTTGTTTTGCCTCATTCAGTTTTTCACTGAAATAGGCTACTGGGTGTCCTTCTTGACTTAACATTCCACCTATACTGACACCAGACGCATCACACGCTACTTCAAAGACTTTAGAAAAGTTAGGTAGACGCATGATAGGAGCTTCTACCATCTTGCCCTTAATTTCCTTGAGAGCCTTGACTGCGGCTTTAGACCACACGAATTCTCCTTTTTTCATGCACTCAGTAATGGGAGCCATCATGCTAAAACCCCTAATTAACCGACGATAAAAAGTTGCTAAGCCGTGAAAGCTTCGCACCTCATGAATGTTCCTCGGTTCAGGCCACTCAACTATGGCCCTGACCTTTTCAGGGTCTGCGCACATTCCTTCTGAAGACACTATAAATCCTAAGAACGCGACTTGACTAGACATGTACGCGCATTTCTTAAGATTAGCATACAACTTTTCATTCCTAAGGACGCTACAGACCTGCTTAAGATGTTCAAGGTGTGATTCCTTAGTGGTACTGTAAATAAGAATGTCATCAAAGTACACCACTAGGAATTTTCCCATGAACGGCCTCAAGACTGTGTCATCACCCGCATAAAAGTACTGGGCGCGTTAGTCAAGCCGAAGGGCATGACCATATATTTGTACAACCCATCTTTGGTTTTGAACGCCGTTTTCCACTCATCTCCTGGGCGTATGTGGATTTGGTGATATCCACTCTTGAGATCAATTTTGGAGAATATGGTGGACCTCGCCATCATGTCAAGCATATCATCAAGTCTAAGTATGGGAAACCTATACTTAACGATAATTTTGTTTATGGCACGGCTGTCCACACACGTGCCAGGTGTCGTCTTTCTTCGGTGTCAACAATGCTGGCACGGCACACGGGCTCATACTTTCTTGGATAAAACCCTTTTGCAGAAGCTCATCAATTTGCCTCTTCAACTTTGCATGTTCTGCAGGGTTCATCCTGTAGTGAGGAAGGTTCGGTAGAGTCGACCCTAGGACGAGGTCAATAGCATGCTGAATGTCCCTCATAGGTGGTAACTCGTTCGGTAAATCCTTAGGAAATATATCACTGTATTCCTTTAAAACCGATGTTACCTCATGGGGTAACTCTGATGGAACCTCAGGTGTAGTCTCTCTTGCCACAAGGGCATACACCATGGAATCCTACTTAGTCTCTTTCTCAAATTCTCTCGCATTGATTATATGAAGAGACTTAGGTTTTGATTTCCTCACTTCCTTAGGCTCACTCGCCTTCTCATCCTTCTTCCCTAGTGTGCTCTCAAGTGGCATAGGATTAGGCTTGATCTTTTTACCGTTATGCATGAAGGTACACACATTCGAACGGCCAAAGATCGTGACGTCATTGTCGAATAGCCACGGCCTACCTAGGATAATATGTCCAACATCCATAGGTATCACATCACACCAGAGGGACTCCTTGTATGACCCAAACTCAATAGGAACTAAACACCGATGGGTGACTGGAAGGGAAGTTTTATCAACCTAAGAAACTTTGTATGGGTAGGATGAGGTGTGAATTTCAGCTTCTGACGATCTAAGGTATTAGCGGAAATCACATTCTGGCAACTTCCACTGTCCACTATCACCTTACAAATTTTCTCTCCACACTTGGCAAGAGTATAGAAGATAGTGTTCTGACGCCAATCAACACTACTCCTAGACTGAGCTAGCACACACCTGACTACTGCAAGCGTTGCTTCTTCATCTATGCCATCTTCATCAATAAGACCTCATTCAGGGTGATATTCTTCTACTTCATAATCAACACCCTGGCCATCAACACCCTCGTGAGACTCGCCTATAACTAAGGCTTTCCCACAGTTCTTTGTGGGACATTGATTGGACATGTGACCGAAATTTCCACATTCGTAGCATCTCACTTGGCTACCTCCATTAGGACCTGTACCAAGAACTCCTTTGCCCTTGTCCTCCCTAGGCCTAGGCAGAACAGTCTCTTGCGCTCTAGGTTGACTACCAATGTTAGGTCTAGCTCCTTGGGAACCAAATCTAGCATTAGAGTCTTGGGACTCAAAACGTCTAATGACAGGAGCTTTCAGGTATTGCTCTAGTTCCTACACAACTTGATATGCTTAATCCAAGTCCGTTAAGGGCCGAATCATAAGCTCGCGCTGAAGATCCGTACGAAGGCCCGTCTTGAAATGCGAGAGCGTTATTAGAGAGTCTTCTTGGATATCACATCGCATCATATATTTTTCAAATTTAGCGATGTAATCAGCGGCAAACATTGACCCTTGGCGTAAGGATTGCCATTGGTCAAGGAGCTTCTAACGGTATGAGAGAGAAAGGTACTTCTCCTTCAATTTCTCTTTCATCTCATATCAATGTGTGATAGGGGCTCTACCAACTCTTTCTATCTTACGCTCAGTATTGGTCTAAAACAACTTGGCCTGGCCCACAAGTTTCATCTTTGCAAACCGCATTTGACGGTTTTCTGACATGCCATACCACTCAAAGTAGTGGTCTATGTCAGCAATCCAGTCAAGGAATGTCTTGGGATCCAGACGCCCATCAAAACTTGGGGCCTCCACCTTCACATTCTTCATCGTACGCTTATCGGGATCGTCGTGGTCTGTGTAGTCATATGCAGCTTGTGCCTCCCGCACAACACCACGACCAGCTCCACGTCCCCTACCACCATGTCCTCCACGTATGGGAACACGCTCCTCAATGTTTCTCCTGCTTGAGAGTGTGTGTCTTCCCTAAGAGTGGGGTTCTCCCTTTGGGATGTCTCTAATTGCTCGACTTTATTCATGGTGGTGGTGATTTGGGTACTTAAACGGGCGAATTCATTCTTTTGTCTCGTTTCCATTGTAGTTATCTTTTGCATCAATTGAGCAAGTTGCTCAGATAACTGCTCGTTGTTCATGATTGGTTGAAGTCCGAAACCTCTACCTTTTCTCGTGGGCATACAACTAAGACTTGAACCAACCTCTATCCAACTAGACTACTAGGTGTTACGACTTACAAGATAAATGTGATGAATGCAAAACTAATATGAACTGACACAATTAAGTTAAGATAGAAACTATTCAAATCTGGAAAATTTCCAAATTAGGAAACTTTCTAAAATTGAAAAGTTTCTAAAAATCGGAAACTTTCTAAATCTGGAACTTTCCTAAATTAGACCTAAAAATCAAAACCCTAATTTGATAACTCGATCTAGACAAAACCATGCAAGCCTATTCTCTGATACCAAATTTGATGCAGGATGACCTAATTATGATGCATGTTTATAAACACAATTATTCAGCGGAAATAAAAGGCAATAATAATCTAAAATTCTATCATTAATCATCATAACTGAGAAAATCATAAATGAAACATGCAATGGAGCGGGCCATCATCACAACCATGAAGTATGGAATTCAATTATTACTTAGGTTGGATCCGATGAGGGATGAGACCTGATCTTGCATGGTCATACCCAATCGATCAATGAAGATCACTAGTCCGAAGAATCAGGAAGTTTCTCGGATTAGGGATTTGAGAATTTGGAGGTTTAGAGTTTAGATCGATTCTCAAGGTTTGATCGAGGAAGGATTAGCAAAACTGTAAAATAGAAAGAAGAAAATAATTACCTTGAAGAATTTGAAGAGGCACAAGAAGAAGTTAGAAGAAGAAGATCAAGGAAAGAGAAGAAGCACCATGAGAGAGAGAGAGAAGAGAAAAGCCACCAAAGAGGTTTGCTGTTTCATTAATAATCAACTTATCTCGTTTTTAGGGCTTAGCCCACTTAAATAAGCAATCAGAAAACTTAAAAGTACCAAAATACTCTTAAAAATCAAGTAAAAAAAAAAAACAGTTCGTGCGGGGGTCGGGCGCCCGGTGACCAATTTGGCCGGGCGCCCGGCCAGGACAAAAAATGTCCAGCAATAAAATCTTAAAAATCTTATAATTTCGGGCGCCCGGTGACAAATTTGGCCGAGCGCCCGACCACCTTCAGTCAGGCATTCTTCAATTCCTTCAGTCGGATCTTTTTCCATCCTACACACGTCTTCTATGTGCCAAATCACGTGCGTAGGGTCTTCAATGCTCCTCAATCATCACCTAACCGCAAAGAAGGTGTTTGTGGTGGGCGCTTTCTTTGTTGGTAAACTTGAAACGATCTTGTGTCCGCATTAGTTCTTCTTCATCAAATTCAATACCCAACAATGTTTGTCAATGTAGACCGTTATAGCCCCTGCTTTTGCCATGGTCTCTAAATGAGCTTGCAGCTTTCCAATGTCTGCAAGCATTAGGTCTATGCAATGGGCCGCACATGGAGATCAAAACAATGTCTTCCTCTTCTCCATCCATCGGTCTACCCATCTGACATAATCGTACATCTAGTCTTCCCCCATTCCTTCTTATATACATTAATAGATTTCTCTATCAACTCAACCTTCATCTTCAAAAATTTATTCCTCACTTCATGATATGACGAATTCAATCCGGCTCAAATGCGTCAATCGCTTCCATCATTAGTGTGAAGAATGGACTCTTTACAAGGTCGAATGGTAGAGCATTTGCATATAGGAAACGCGAAATAGATAGACATACACTATCTCTATCTCCCTTCTTCCCTATTTTGTTTAGAGTGACTTGTTGTTTTTCTTTTGCCCCATTCTTTCCCACAAAATCATCCATGGTTCTCTTCCTTTTTCCACCACCCATGTCATCAACATCATGAATTATAGGAACCCTTCCAACATCACAGGCCATCTCTTCTTGTTGCTTATTCTCGCTAACATTGCCATTCAATAAATTCTTGAATTTTTCAGCTACATCATCACCTACTTGGGGACACGCCGCAACATTCTTCTTCGTTTGGGCTAAGCGATGTTTCATTCGAAGCGCACCTCCTCAATATGCCCTCCCACAAAATTGCATCTTAGGTAGAGATTATTGTTCCCATCCATCTTAGAACAATACTCCTACGTAAAATCATTGTTCTTTGTCTTCGATTTCTTGCCCATCTTCAATGCTTAAAATGAATCAACATGGCATTGGGCAACACACAAGTGACAAACCAAGCCTACATACATATTGAGAAAAAAGAACTATTTAGGTTAGGCCCCACACAAACAAAGATTAACAAATGATTAAAAATGAGAACACTAGTTTAAATTTGAAATAAATGAGAAAACTATTGAAAAACAACTATTTAGGCCCACATAAGCACCAAATCTCACCACTCTGTCTAAAAAATGAAAATAAGCGATGTTATAATATATGGGGCATAAATAACTTTCAAACACAAAAGCCCTAAAAAAGAATGGCAAAAAACTGAAAAAAATGAAAAATCGAAATATTATATTTTTCTTTTACGAAAAACCTATATATGAAAGAAATGAAATAGAAACCTATTTCAACGTAGAAATCAAATGCAACAAGTGGCGTTCGATTCCGTTGAGTGATGAAAAAGATATCTTGATTTCTTTTGTCTAGGTTTCCTATGGCTCACAAACTTCAAAAGTCCCCAAAATCTTTCAAAAGTTGCAAAAGATAGATTTTTCTATGAGGGTGGGGCCTAAATAGGTTTTAAAACCAAAAGCACAAAAAAAGAAGAATATGAAAAATCAGATTTTGCACTGGACCCGGTTTTGGCGTTGGATATTGAATCATACGATTTGATCTGAATCGTACGATTCAGATACGAATCGGACAATTTGATCCCATTTACGAATCAGCCATATGATTCGGATCGCACGACCATACGATATGATACGAATCGTACGATTTTGACAACATTGCTAGTGACCATTGATTAACTTTTTCTTCAAGTAGTAGCATGGTGAGAACATTTGTGTTATGACATGTTGTGTTGCATTGTTGTGCTTCTGGCCTTTCCAAACCATGTATTGTTTGGTGGCTCCCACGTGTTGGGTTTTTGAACTGACTCATCCATTGCTGCTAGCCAATCCATCGTTGTGATCATTGTTGGCATTCGTTTTAATGGATAGTGCGTTGGGGCCATCATCTGTAACGCCCTGAATTTTCGACTCTCGTGGACAACACGATGGGTTGAGCTTCCGGGTGTTAACTCGTGTGTCAGGGCTACGTTTCCACACACACACTCGTAATTTCATACATTCATGGCATACATAGCATAATGACGGAAATTTAAGTTCTAATTCCATAAATATTCTATTCTAAGTTCCAAATCAACGTAATAAAATATGTTTAACCAAACGTTCCACTTATTATCTCCATGAGAGACTTATTATATATTCAAAGGAAAATAAATATACTTTAATAAAGAGACTAGGTGAAGCATCTTCATGTCATTTCAGCCTCATCGTCCGCCATTTGCTGCCATGAGCCTTCGAACACCTCGTTGTAGTATTCGATTCTTTTACTGGATCTTTACCTGGATTATCTGAGATGTGGTTGGATAGCGTTAAACGCTATCATAGTGGGGAATATCCCTTTAAGACAATCATGATAATAATGGCACAGAGTAAACGCAAGCAGGATATTATCATTTAATCAAATCAAAACAACCTAATAAAAGATCTTTATTAATGCAATGCATGACATGCATGCTCTGGCTAAGGCACCCTGACCAAATGAGACGGGACTTATTCCAACTCTTCTCACCAGCCACTAGTCACCAGAGTCCACGATGAAGCAGGTAATTCCACAACTTCATGTCAACAAACCCAGCCAATGGAGGTGATGGCCACCCATTCCCCTACCACAAGCTAGCGTCGTAGCGCTCGCAGGGCTGACCCACCAAGTTGGGTCCAGTGAATGCATGATTAGTTTTATCTTTAGTTAAGTAGTTTAACATCCAGCCAATTTAATGATGTTAACGATTAATGACCACTCCTTACCACAATTAGTTCAAAGAAGCTCAAGGTCACTATGGGGGGCTCGTCACCCAGCATAGGTTGACAGCTAAGGCTTAGTGGCCCATACCACCAACCCTGGCTCATGAAACTTCTCGTATTCATCAATCTCATTCATCAAAGGGTCCACCATAGGTAACATATCAAATGAGGATCCCTTGGCACGTATCCAACAATGCACACGGTGGTGCCCAATTCAACATCATGGCATATAATATCAACATCACATACACGGTAATGCCAACTTAATTCTTAACAATATGGCCCATACGGGCTTTATCTCTTTACATCAACGGTTACATCAGTGTGAGGTGAAGGGGCGTTCATTAACGTAACATCCATATGCAATATCTCATAGCAAACAAAGCATCAATCATCATAAGCATGTGACGATGTAAATCGAGCATGGTCTCCACATAAGCATATGCATCATCGCAATTCCTTTTTCAACTACTTACGCATAGTTCATACATCAAAATCTAGCGTATAACACAAGGAATACCATACAATTCATATTTACATGGAAAGATTTCAACAAGCAAGGTTTCAAGAAATCACGTAACAAAATCCTATTTTCTAAGCATAAAATCAACATATAATTTAATATTATCATAGATGGGCTTAAAGGAAATCCGCACCTCTTGAAATTTGATGATTTGGAATGTTATTGGATTCGCCTAATCTCTCTTGGATCCAAACCCATGACATGTAACAGAGAACATGATATTAGAGTGTAAATTGGTGAGACTTTCATGATTTCGATTACGTATGGTTAGATTTCATCAAGACTAGAGTTTAGGCTAAAACTAATAGACAACACTATAGAGTAGATGCATTACCTCCTCTCAATAGCAGGACAACTGAGAAACACAGTCGGATCGATTCGATTCGGCTCGATCTCCTTTCCTTCCTCTCTTTTCTTCTTCTTTCCTTCTTCCTCTTTCTCCTTCTTTTCTTCCTTCTTCTTCTTCTTCTGGAAGAAAATCCAGCAACGACCACCACAGCTGAACGGGTCCAGCAGCAACAACGGCAGGGTGCAATCCCCTCCCACACGGTATTTTCTCTTTCTCTCTACACAATCTCTCTCTCTCTCTCTCTCTCTCTCTCTCGTTTAGATGTTCGTGGAGAGGGGGGTGTGAGCATCATGAGGGTCTTATGAAGATCACTAAGTTGGTGGGTTACGTACGCAGAGAGAAGAATCGGATCGGGTGTGGTTTGAGTTAGAGTTGGAGGAGGACTTGGAAACGGCTTGGACAGGACTGAGACGGAGCATGAGAACCGTTAGAATGATAGGATGGGTCCACATAGAGGTTTGGGAGAAAGATGGGCCGTCCATGCAAGGCGGATCGGAAGATCTTGATGAATCTTGGTTTGGATGGTGATTTGGAGCGGTCCAGTGGATCGAAGTTTGGTGGAAAGACTTGAAATGATGATGGATATGATGAGGGTGAGGCAGATGCACGGCTTGGATCGATGGAATGTGGCCTAAGTGATGGACAACTTCGAACGCTTGGGTCGGCAGCGAGGTGCCGCTGTTACAGGGAGCGTGGAGAAGAAGGTTTTTTTTTTTTTTTTTTTTTCTTTTTTTTTTTGAAAACAATTTACGTATTTGGTACGTCACCCGCACGAAACAGTTGGCCTTATCTAGTGGGGTCCACACAAATCTCTGGAAAAGATCCTGGGCATCCATGCAAAGCGATGGGCCCGATCTTGCTAAGTCTTCATTCGAACGGTGGTTTGGATCGGATTGCACAAGCGACGGATGACAACAAAACTTTGAATGACAAGGTTTGGGTGGGGCGCTATAACGATGGACGCAGTGGATTGGGTTGTGGGGCCCAGGTTGGAGGACGACGTGGGTCGCCCGGTTGGCTTCCGCTGTCGCAGAGAAAGAAACGAAGAAGAAGAGGTTTCTTTTTACGTGTGTTAGCCGTACAGAATACTTGTGCTAGTGTGGGTCCTAACAGGTGGGGTCCACTATGAATGATTTAGGCCATTTCCTCCGTCTAATAGGTAAGAAACACAAAAATATCTGTTGACTAGAAAAATGAGGCAGATCCGAGTTAAGGTGGGCCACTTATGGCCCGATTTTTAATTAGGGTATTTGTAGGATGATCAGAGGGCTGAAATTCGACATGTACGGTTAAAATGTGCCCAAAATCTCATATATGGAGTTTTGTATAAAAGTGATCGTCAGAAATCATAGTACTTAAAAATGGTGTGTTACGTTGAGTTTAGCTAATGGCATTTTCGTAATTAACTAAAAATAGTGAGATTTTCGAAATCCAATCTTTCTACAACGTTTTTAGGGTTATTCTAAGCAACTTTTGTAAAGGGTCCCCTATCGGATCTCCTACGGATGGTCTATTGTTTTCAAAACAAGGTAAACGCTCGATATTTTATTTAAAATAAAATCGATAAAAATTCTGGAAAATTATCGAATAAATCCTAAAATTCTGGGGCGTTACATCATCAGACCTAGTGATGTGGTTTTATTGGCCCAAAATTTGTTTGGGTATTGTTGCTGTGATTGGACACTGTGGGCCCTTTATTTTGTTGGGTAGTGAGCCCAGAATCATTGGCCTAGTGATGTGGTTGATTTTTATTTGCTGGTGTGCCATTGATCTTGCGTGCTAGATCAAGTGAAGGTCCACCTGCTGCTGTTCGTGAGGACCCCTTAAGAAGACATGTTTCCTTTTCTTGGTCTGTGGCCCATCATGCTGACACCATTGGGCCCACAGTCGCCTCCATCTGGGCCTGTCTTGTGGGCCACATTCTGCTCCGCATTATTTGCTGTTAGATATGTGGGCCATTGCTGATTTCCACACTTGTTCACATTGGCCCGATTGCTGATAAGTCCAAATTCGTTGTCATGGGCCTAATACATCTCACTGCCGAGAGGTTCGTAGCTCTAAGCTTCCAGATTTGAGTGTAGTTGTAGATTTTGTTTGCTGCCTCCGCATACATTAGATGGATCATGGTAAGTCTCTGTGTCAAGCATTTTGATAAGATGTGTTACTCCTCTTTTTTTTTTAGTTTTTATTCCCGGTTTGTGGAGCGAACCCACTATTGATATGGATAATTGGTCCAGACCTTTTTGAACTTGGCAGTTGGTCTGGATAAGTTTTTGTACCGGAAATTGGTCCAGACTCGTTGGCCAGTTAGCCCAACCTTGTTTGTCTTGGACAGTTGGTTCGGATTCCTTATCAAAAGTGCCTGCTTGCCTGAGGTTACTCGTCGTTTTGTCACCATCCATCATCTCTTCGGCTTACTCACCATTTTGCTTGCTATTTATCGCTACTTTGTCTTTCATCATTATGAAAGCTTTTTATTTTCACTAAATATGTATGCCCTTTTCTAACTCAAGTTTCTCTTGGGATAAAGTAGTTTTTTAATAGGATAGATTATGTTAGCGCATGTTGTAAGTTGGGCATTATTGGTATAAGATGCTCCATGTTAAGGGGGAGTGTTGAAAGGAAAAAATAATTTTGGATCTAGTTGAATAGGTTCTACACTAAGTTGAATAGGATTATTGAAAGAGTTGAACAGGTTGTAATGGGTTTGGGCCCAACCCATATGGAAGGGCCCAACACCCCACACGTTTTATACATGTTTTTAAAGTACCATAAAATGAAGTTACGGGATTAGGGTTGCAATACACAAGCAACCCTTCTCTCCCCTTCTCTCTCTCTCTCATCTCCTTCTCTTCCATCTATTCTCTTTCTCCATTACTGCTGCTGTTGGTCATATAATCTGCGTGTGCATGCATTGCACGCTGTCTATGTAGATGGCCCACCACATCACATTGATCAATAGTTGGCTCCATTTTACACTCAATATTGATACATGAAATATATGTAGAATGCTCAAATGTATAGATTCATGGCTTTATTTTTTTTTTTTTTTGCAATGTTATAATTGATATTCCATATTTAGGAAATTAAATGAAGAGTTTTTCAGTCAATCTAAATGTTAAGTTTATAAAATTATCAAACAAGCTGAGACAACATTCTCACCAAAGAGTGCACCACACACACACACACACACACACACACACTTTTATGATGACAGGGTGTCCCTGCTCCTTTAATGCGAGACTATTCCTTGCGGATGCATGCAATCACCTGCCAACCACGTGCATCGGGTAATCCATGGGGAGGGGAATCGAACTTGTGCCTGTGGGTAGCAAACCCACGGCTGAAGCCGTTTGCCCATAAAGAGTGGACCATTATGCCATCATAAATGTGATTAAAAAATATTTATAATCCTCTAATTATTTAGGATTTTTCCATTTTTTCGTTTTAAATTCAAACCATAATGGGGCCCTTAATGATCGTTATGTGTAATGAAACCCCTACTGGTTTGCCCACCGTTTTCATTATGGCATACCTTGCTCCCAACTGGTCATGAATGTAGAGTATCACTCGCAACTGGTTTTGTCATTTTTTCACTATTTGGCAGTTAGCCCAAAAGATTCATTGACCATTATCTTATCAATGATTAGCATCCACAGTAAGATCGAGATCCAATTTGCTCCTCACCTTGTAGACCATTGAGACCACTACCAGTTAATAGAGGATTGCCACATAAAAGAAGAAGATTATAATTATATCCATAGAACTTTTTTAGATGAACAAGTACGTAAGCATCTTAGTGAATCTTGTTTAGAGAACTTGATTGAACTTTTCCAAGTATGTGAGGGGTGCTTGTTTCAACCCACATAGGGATCTTATGTATGGACTGAGGAGTAGAGTGATTGAAATTGGGTGCTGTAAATGGGTAATGATTATTTACTCTTGTAATTGTGTGGTGACATCACTTACATTTGACTACAATGATGATTTTTTTCTGCATTGTGTGTTTCACCCAGAAATCATTGTAAAAATTGTAGTTTAATGTTGTGAAAATGTAATGATTACAATTTACTTTATCTACTTTCTTTACAAGTGTATTTGACTCTCGCTTTACGAGCCATAGTTCCTGTTTAAACAAACACCTGGAAATGATAATGATGGCTCATTTACTTTGTATTTCGTAGGAAATTGGAAAACCAAACAGGCCCTAAGATGATGAGACTTTCCAAAAATCAAGATGTTTTGAAACTTAGGTCGGCGACACAGCATAAATTTAGAGATTTAAGGCATGATTTTACACTGTTTCATATCATGGGGCGTCCTAAGTTTTGGATCGGTGTGATGTTCAGGATCAAGGCCAAATGTTAGGTGGCATACCTGATGGATGGTGTGGATCTCATGCACGTGAAGTCACTCGCCCCACAGAAGTGGTAGGCCTCTATATGCATATGCACAATCACGTCACGTTTTCTGTTCCGATGGGATTTTGCTAAGCTTGTAAACATCCTTCCTTGAAAGATGGAATCCTGATTGCATTTTGATAGGGTATATGGCACCCTATAACACTTTTATGGTATGGGAGCTGCTTTCCACCCTAGGATTGCATCTTAAATGATGATCTGAACTGTTCACGTTCTGGATTCCATGCTTATAGGGGCCACCAAAAGAAATATATGTTGAATGGATGTTGGGTATGAAGACGGGAATGAAACATTGAAAAGTAACATTTTTAATGGCTCATATTCAAATACAAGATTCAAAGGTCTGGATCATCAATAAAGCATGATTTCAAGACCATACCTTCTATATGCTAGTAGTGACAACATGAACGGTTCAAATCAATCTAAAGATGCAATCCGTTGGTGGAAACAGGCCTCTGTACAGCACTGTGGTATGGGACATTGATACCCTCCCATGATCCCAAAGAAAAAAACGACTATTTGTTCATACCAAACAAGGAATGGAATGGCTTGTATCTGCCACTAGTACTGCATGATTCATCGGTTCATCATAACACGATTGGTCAGTTCATCTTACATGCACCTTTTACACCACGCAAACATGCCAACATGCCATGTGTGTTTGACCTGCGACTTCTTGATGGGAACCCAAGTCCAACCTGAGTCCATCCAAGTCTAGGTTTGGACCTCAGATATAGCACTTGGACCTCAGATGTGGTTTCAACTGTGTGCCCTACCCAAACCTGACCTGTTGACAGCCACACTACTAGGATTGATTATGTTCTTGTCGATGTGATGAAATGACATAATAAAACCAAGTAAATCAAATGACTAAAGTAGGCAAAATGGTTTAACTAGCTCTATCATTTGAAATCATATTTAATTGGTTCACAAACACCACTAGAACATGTGTATAAAACATGTAACTAGCCATACTTTATTTGTGTACATGTATACAGATTCTCATGCAACATTAACATGGGCTCATTTTGAGTAGCCTATACTATTTATAGGTTACATGATTAGTCCATGGGAACATTAAGTTATTTGCACTTGATTAATTGAGAATTACTTGTATAAATATAAATTTAGTAACCTCTAAAATAAATCTAGGAAATGATTGGCTCCTTTGCTTTCCTTTTTAATGGTATTCATAGAAATATGGTTGTTGAATTGGATTTCCACTTATAGCTGAAGTTTGTCTTCTAGACTATACACTGGTGAAGATGCTTCCTAACTTTTTAGTATTGCTTTGCTTAACAATAACTGCAGACCACGGGATGCTAACAAAAAAGATGAGTTCCATCTTCGGTGTACTCCAAGAAACTCTGGTCCACAGTCACGTGATACTCCACCTAAAAGAGGTCAGATACAATTGCAAACAAAGTTAGTTGCTAAGTAGTTTGCTAAGCTGATTTAAAGGTTATTGATGATATATGCTCATGTTGGTAAATGGTGATTAGTTTTACTGATAGCCTTGCACAGAGACCACCTAATGGCTGCATTATCTACTTTCTTTGTGCCATCATTCTCATATAAAAGGGAAAAGTTTCTTCAGTTTTTACGCACTTGCTCTTGGTTGATGATTTTGAGTGGCACATTGTTTTGTTTGTAATGACATGTTTTCTTCTTTGATTCTACCCTATAGACACTGGTATCGCTAGTGAGAAGGATTGGGGGATCAACTTGTTAAACGAAAAGGTCAACGAATCTGGCACTAATGAAGATGGTAGTACTTGGTTCCGTGAAAGCGGGGAGGAACTAGGAGAAAATGGATATAGATGCCGTTGGACTAGGATGGGAGGTCGATGTCGTGATGGTTCCTCAGAATGGAAAGAAACGGTAAGTAGTTGCTACCTTTCACTTTGATCTTCTCATGTAATTAAGTAATGCTTTCTTCTTTCCTTTGATCCTTGAGGAACAAGGTGGATGGATGAGTCCCCCTACCTACAAACTTAACCTTTGTATTGACTTGATGCTTTGGCTTCAATTCGTGTGTGTGCCATGCATGCCCACTTCTATAGAGACGCTCATCTCCAACCAGTAGTACTGCTAATTTCCCATCCAATCGGTGGATAATTCCTTCCTGTTATGTGTGGCATCCAAGCCATCCAAAATAGTGACCTCACTTTGAGGATAACGTAATGCAAAATCAGCCCGATCCACTAATCAGGTGGGCACCATCTATATTTGTTATTATAATTTCTATGCATTGTTTTTTATGGTTTGGACCACCTAATGAGTGGATCAAGCTAGTTTTTGCACTAGGGGTTCTTCATCGCATGACCAACCTATTAAATGAATTGGATCTCACACACATGTTATGTTGGAACTTATGCGCTGGTATGCGTGGCATTCAAGCCATCCAAAAAATTGATCCCACTTTGAGGATAACTTAATGCAAAATCATCCCGATCCACTCATCGGTTGAGCAACACCTATATTTGTTATTCTGATGGCTATATGTTGTTTTCTATGGTTTGGTCCACCTGATGAGTGGATCAAGCTAGTTTTTGCACTAGGGGTTCTTCATTGTGTGACCAAACTATTAAGGGCATGTTTGTTTTGCCATTTACGACGGTAATGTAATGAAATAACATAGTCATGATAAATTACTCTACCTTGACAACCTTTGTTAGAGTCTTTTGACTTTTGAAGGAGATGTTTATTTGCTTTTTAAAATACCAGTACATCCTCTCAATTTGACAGCTCCGTTGTTTGGAATGAGAAGGAATTGCAATTTTAATGCCTTGATGATGGTTCGGTGGTCCGTCTCCATATGTCCCCACATGGAGTCGCCGACGAACAACTTAGGGTAGATGAGCTTATGTCTCACCATGAGGGAGAGTTATATGTTGCTAATGTCTGACAGTGGGGGAGATGGATGGAGTCGTGTTCTAAGGTTGGGGGATGTGATGTGGGTTGGTGGGATGTGAGGAATGGGTTGGTGTCAGAGCCGTGTTTTGAGCAATGTTTTAAATAGCGAATAGCACGTAGCGTAGCCTTCACCCCTCTGAAGCGTGAGGCGTAAGCTACATACTACTAAGATTTTTAATCAAGGGTGCACTTGGTTGCACCAAATTAGATGATTAATGATAAAATTTAACAAAATTCATGTTTGGTGCAACCTAAAGTAATAGCAAGGGGTAATGATTAAATATAAAAGTGAAAAAAAAGCAACAAAACTTATTTAAAACTGCTTCTTGTATTATTTTACTAAAAGCATTGAAAAGACGAACGAATTTTCATTGAAATAGAAAAATGTAACAAATCATTAAAAACATTATTTAATGTTATAGTAAAAAATGGCTTGTAATGTGAGCTATGTAGCGTGTAGCGTAGTCTATAAAGCATATAGCGTATCCAAATTAATCATGTAGCGTAGGCTACATGCAACTTAAGCTATTTGCATGAGCTATGTAGCATTTAGGCTAAGCTACGCTACGTAGAGTAAGCTACATGCTACATAGCATAGCTATTTAAAACATTGGTTTTGAGAAGAGGGTAGGGGTGGGGTGGGTGGCGTTGGTGTGTTTGGAAATGGCAAGGAGGGAGAAAAGAATTGAAAGGACGAATGTATACAGGGTCTTGGGTTATTGCATGTGTAATAAAGTTGGTAGTTCACAGGACTACTGCACCAATGAGACGAGTCCTCATGCTCTGCCCCATAATCTGAACTCATCGGGACCATGCCATTTCACTGACGCAGCGTCCGCAAAAGTCGGCTGCATTTGACTGTAGAAATCCTCTCTCTATCCAAATGCATCGCTGAAAGTAATATAGCAATTTCCCTGCATTTGCTGAGGTAATCAGCAAAACAAACACGCCCTAAACGAGTTAGATCCCTCACACACACATGATGTTGGAACTTACGTGCTGGTTGGACGATAAGTTGCTGTCCACTTAGCATGTTACTTTCAAGATGTCATGTCTGTGCAACATCCAAACCCCCATTCACTAGGTTGGTCCCACTGCAGGGACCACCTTGTGTAAAAATCAGCCCCATCCACTATTTTGTCATTTATCATCAACTATACTTCATTTTCTATGGTGTGGTACCACTTGGTCAGTTTTTGGGGCTGATTTTTGCACAAGGTGTTCCTCACAGTGGGGCCAAGCTATTAGGCTAGCTATGATTTCACAGGCACATGATAGGTTGGAGGCTATCTGCTGGGCGGACGGTAACTTTCACAGGCACATGATAGATTGGAAGCTATTTGCTGGGTGGACGGTAACTTATTGTCCAATCATTTAGATGTGAGCATATCTCTCTCTCTCTCTCTCTCTCTCTCTCTCTCTCTCTCTCTCTGGGTGTGTGTGTGTGTGTGTGTGTGTGTGTGTGTGTGTGAAGGCGTGCGCATGTAAGGTCTCAACTCCAACTGGTTACTGTCCACCCAGCCTATAACTTCTAACCTATCATGTGCTGGCGACATCCAACCCTTCCAATAGGTTTCCCATGTCATGAGGGTCACCTTGTGCAAAAATTGGCCATATCCACTCCTCAAGTGGACTGCACTTGTATTTTGTTATTTATCAATGGTTGTACATTGTTTTCTTTTGTTTGGCCCACTTAATGAGTGGATGGGGCTGATTTTGCACTTACTACTCACCCTGCCTGTAACTTCCAACCTATCATGAGCTGGCTACATCCCACCCTTCCAATAGGTTGCCCATGTCATAAGGGTCACCTTGTGCAAAGATTGGTCATATCCACTCCTCAAGTGGACCACAGTTGTATTTTGTTATATATCAATGGCTATACATTGTTTTCTATGATTTGGCCCACTTGACGAGTGGATGGGGCTGATTTTGCACAAGGTGATCCTCACATTGGGGCCAAGCTTTGGAAGGGTTGGATGTCAGACGCAGATAAGAGGTTAGAAGTTACTTGCTGGTGGACCATAAGCAACAGTCCAACTGGTCGGATCATACCATTCGTTCTGTCAATATCTTCCAACTTGTCATGTGCGTGCGTCATTCAACCCTGTCTAATAGGTTGGCCCCTCCACAACGATCACCTTGTGCAAAGTTAGCCCAATCCACTCATTGTGCGGACCGCAATTGTATTGTATTTTATTATTTATTAGCATCTATGCACTGTTTTCTATTGTGAGGCTCACTTGATGAGTGGATCATGCTGACTTCAGTATGAGGTGATCATTAAGGTGGCATCAAGCAATTGGACAGGTTGGGTGTTACATACACATGACAGGTTGGTAGTTATCCACATTCCACAAGCATTAGATTCTTGTTTTTTTTGGCATGAGATGCTTGTTGAGCTTGCCTTAGTTTTCTGACTTTGATGAGGACATCAGACCCTTTAGGGTTTATTAGCGTAGGAGGCGTGCATTACCCATGTCTATGTGGCTAGATGACGGGTTCAGATCGAGTTTTTAGAGGCTGGAAGACCTTACACACGTGTACGTGGCCTTACATGAAGACCCTACATTAGGATGACATGTCTAAGTTGCTTAGGAGGAGCATGGAAGACCACCCCACAAAGCGTTATCAAGCGTCATTGAAGACTATACACTGGGAGGACGCTTGTGGGTTGCTTGGAGGAGACATTTGGACTATTGGATTGCGAGGATGGTGTGATTGGCCCGTTGGATCGTCGTGGCCCGCCTTCACCGTGCCATCATCGGGCATCTTGGATTTTAGTTTACTTTATGCACATTTTGTTTATTTCAGTTTTGAGACAGTGCGCACACATTTTTTTGCGTCAATTTTTTGTTTTAAAATTTTCTTAAGTAGGGTTATTTTGGGCATATTTTAATTCCGAATTTAAGTGAGGGTATATTTTGGACTTTTTATTGCTTTAGGTTTAATAAGGGTGAAACCCTAAAACATTATGCCCTGATTGTTTTTATGTGGAATGAAGAAAAGAAAAAAGGAGCTCTTAGCTTTTCATCTTGGAGTGATTCCTCGGCCCAGGGAAGTGATTTCCCATCCCTTATCTTCTCTTTCTACCTTCTTCTCAAGGTAATCTTTCCCCTTAACCCCATTTCTTCTCTTTTCTTAAACCCATCTTAGATCTAGCAACCAATCCCATGTTTCTTCAATCCAAACCATTAACACAATTCAAATCTTTCTTCTAAACATGCATAAATTGTTTTCCTCAAATCCCATCAACCCAAAACCCTAGATCCCAAAAAAACCCAATCACCGATTTTCATATTTTTCTGAATTTCTAGATTTCCCTAATCCAGAAAATCTGAATTCTTGGATTAGAGAATCCGCTTGATCGATTGGACGGACCCTTTGCGAAACGAAAGTTCCATCTTTCGTTGGATCCAATTAAATTTAGAATTTTAGACCCATTATTGTGTGATTGTGATGAATGGCCATGATCATTACCGTTTTCCATGATTAAATTCTTTTATTTTATGATGATTCATGCTAAATTTTTACGTTTATTTGCTTGAATAAATCTGTCCTTAATTATTCTGCATTCATTTAGGGTTAGGTTTGGTTATCCTGCATCAGACTTCGCTTGGGCTACACATTTAATCTACCCTTCATGTCCACATCAATATGTTAAGACACTTCCCTCTAGCCTGAGTCCCACGACTACTTTGCTCATGCCACACAAGCGCTTGCTTCCTAACAGTTAAACCAAAGTACTTGACACCCCATTGGCCCCACTATCATGCTTGTCCAACCCAACTCATCAACCAATCTGATAGCAGAAGCACAGACCTTCCACAGCCAGGTAGTGGTGGATGACTTCGTGCAATGGCCCTTCACTCTTGTAGAAGCGTTAAACTCCTTGGGCAAATGATCATTTTCCTTCCACCCCTTCTAACCTTACGGCTTGAACCTAAGAGCTTCCCTTTTCCTTCCTCTCTCCTCCCTTTACTCCAACCACTCTTAAAATCCACTGGTGTGCATCCCTTTTCTTTGTGTAGCACACTAAGAAGGGCCGAGAATAGTCTTTGCTACGTGCATTTAAGGTGAAAGAGCACGCCAAATGTTGGCAATGTTTATACAAGGATCAGTGTTGGATCTCTCACATAGACCCTAAAATCACCAAACAAAAACTGCATGAAATTGGGTTCATGGTTCATTTGTTATAAGTTGTTAAACTCTTTCATATCCATATTGTTTATAAATTTGGATCTATCACCAACTTCGATGTTTGTTGTTGACGTTTTTAAATGTTGAAATGGTCGGTTGTATTTGAAGCAGAATTTTTTCTGGGTAATACTATGTTGTCATCCATTGGGGCATACACGATGATAGAAACAAGCAATACTTAACAAGATGAGGTATGCTTTTGGGTGGTGTTGTTGCTCAGATCAAGGATATCCTAATTAGTTGGGCTTTTTCCTTAAGAGAACTTTTCTAGCATCACCTATCATGGAGTAGGTCATTCTAAGGAACTTAAGGACGGATACCACGTGTATGGAGTATTGATGGTTGAACCTCTATATGGGATTGCCCTCCGATTGGCATTTGACATTTGAAATTTGGAGGTTATTATTCCTATTCTCTGGGCAAATAGGGTAGGGCATTGGAGGAACCATTAGAGATTGGAGTGGGGCCTTCGAAGTTTCTTTCTAGTATGCAGCCGGTGGAAAAGTTGTTTGAAGCCAAAACTAGACCACTTCTTTAGGGGTTTTGCCTTGTGTATATGGGTCCAGCCGTCCAGCAGATTCTAATCATGTCAGCAGAAATGCTGAGAAATAGAAACAAGGAGTTGCCACTAGCTGATTTAGAGCTATCTGCTCTAGGCTAGCCTGAAACCCATAGTTCATAAAATTTGACTCCAAACCATGTACAAACTAGAGATCCAGGCAAGAGACTCGGTGAAATTGTGGTCTCTTCTCCATCAGAAGGAATTGAAATTCTGTTGAAATGAATTTCTGCATGATTTCTCAAAATGTTACAAAAATTTAAAGAAAAAATGGAAGAAAATGAAGACAGGAAGGAATGCTTGATGATGTGGAGATTGTCATCTCGAGCTCCAATTCTGATTTTCTGTTTTTACCGGAACTGTATCTCAAAGCCAGGTGGCCGAGGCGTACTCAGCCATCTTAATGCTAGAGATCTCCATGGCCTTCAGATCCAGTACCAAGAGTCAAGACCCATGCCTTATCGTTTTCTTTGATTATAATAAATTCTCCTTCTTCTTGCAGGAATTTTAGGGCCTGTTTGGATGCACCCTCTGAAGGGGCATTTGAGCCGTAAACACCGTTTTGATTCAAATGGCAGTTGGTGTTGTGCATTTTGATGCACTGTGAATGCCGGTCTTATCTTCTGCTCAGCAAAATAGTCACTAAAACACTGATTTGGCAAAAAAGAAAAGAAAAAAGAGTAAGCTGAAAAGGCAGGCTTAGGACCTGCTTTTCCGGAAAAAAATGATTTTGAGGAAGTGCGCATCCAAATGGGCCCTTGGCTAAGGGATAATGAAAAGAGGAGGGAAGTTCTCTTAGGTTAGAGTTTTTGAATTCAAAGAGCAATACGAGGATTGGCCATTTATAGAGATCTAGGATGGTTGAGAAGTAATTTGAAGGAATCTAGTGGTCTTTCTAAGGGCCTCTTTGGTTGCAGAATCTAGATTCTAGAGAAAATCCAAATTCCCGTGTTGGAATCCAAAATTGCAGAAACTAAATTGGAAACCCAGATTCCATCTGGAGCTTGCTGTTTGGTTGAAAACTGTGTAATCCAACTGTTGCTTGTGGCATGGCCCACTTCGAATCCACCTGAGAACTTGACCCCTGGCCTATAGTAGTCCCGCAAGACAGATGGTCGGGTTGGATGACAAATAAACATTATAGTGGGTGTAGGAAGTTTTTAATGGTGGACGTTCAATCAATGCTGTTTTCCTGTGGTGTGGTCCACTTGAGATTTAGATTTGCCTCATTTTTGTCTGATGCCCTTATTTGAGCTCTCAAAAGGGATGGACCGTGTGGATATAAAATGCTTACATCATAGATGTAAAACGCATACATCGAGGTGGGCACCACCCTAGGGGTATTATTGTCAATATTAAATGACGCTCACTTCCGCCTCTTTTCCCTTCAGTAGAAACGGTCCCCCACACCGTTTCCACTAATCCCGATTTCAGCCAATTTAGGTTTCTAGATGGAATCCTGTTTAGCTGGAATTTGCCGCCAAACACACCAGTTAAAATTGGATTTCCCTGGAATCCAGATTTTAAGCTGGAAACAGGTTTCCAGATGCCAACCAAACAGGCCCTAAAGGATGGGAGAACTCATGGATGCTTGACTTCTAAAGGATTGGAGAACTCATGGATGCTTGACAAGTGACATGAGATGAGATGTTGGTTGGAAGATCTGGGGGTAGATTGAGAGAAATTTGAGGGTAACCGAGATGGAGAGAATGTGTTGGTTTCTAGAGACATTTGAATTTTAGTAGTTGAGATTCACCCAATTGTAAAGATCCTAGAGGTTGAGGTTGGTTTTTCACCAGGTGAGTTAGCTAGATGGGCAGTTTTGCATTTAGGGCTAGGTTAGGGTTAACTAACAGTCCTAGGGATAGTTGGTAGGAAATAAATTTGGAGGGGAAGAGATTTGGGTTTGAAATTCTCGTGCAAGGGCACTTTTGTAATTCTTTTGAAGAAGTCAGCATAGAATTGGTCATGCAACCATCTTCACTCACCCATATCTTTCGGACCTCAGTTTGATACAATCCAGGGTCATTGGAAAGTTTGTTCAAAAGGTCACAAAATGGACCCCAAGATCATGAAAATCATGTACATGAGATAAAGGAAATTGGAGCCCGAAGACAAGAATTTGCAGCAAATTTTACCTGTGGTGGAAAAAGGATTTCTGCCAACCAGGGACCCATTGTTTTTGAATTAACTCTATGGCTGGTAGAAATCCCTGCCAACTAGTGAATCACCAAGAACCACTCCCTGGCTGGCAGAAAAAGGATTTCCAGCAGCTATGGAGGTCCATGAAAAATTATATGGGTGTGGCCCGGGCCAAGGGTGAGTTGGGCCCACACCTTTGATTTTCGAGACCAATTTCAGTGTGTTAAACTTGGGTCAATTTGAGTTGGATCAGGTTTGGTTTGGGGGTTTAAGAGTAGTTTTGGGTTGATCAAGATACCTGACTAATTTCCTGCTATATAAGTATGAAGACATGGCTCTCTTTCAAAAATCAAAATCAGTTAAGGCAAATGGTCCGGACCTCATCTGGGATGGTGTGTCTGCATTCCTCGTATACAAATTGTTTTGTGGATCTCTTCTGATGGTAGGTAATGTTGTCAAAATCCTATGATTCACGATTTACGATTTGAGTTAAATCTTAAGAAAAACGATTTGAATCCCACCTCTGAATCCCTTTTTATATGAATCCTATGATTTTATGATTTGAATCCTACGATTTACGATTCAAATTCTATTTTATGATTCAAATTATACTTGTTTTCTTCTATTTTAAGCTTCACTCGGCTTTCATTTTATTGTTTTAAATTGGCGGGGGCTTTAAGAATCATTTAGAAAAAACACCTTTCAAAAAAAAAAAAAAAGAATCGTTTCGAAAAGGTAAATTATTTATTTTGTTCTTTATAAGAGATTAAATGATATATATTCTCGTCAATGTTAAAAACCTTCTAACTGATTGAAGCACCAAATTGTTGTATGACTTATTTGGAATATTTTTATGGATGGTTACGATCATGTTGACTTATATATTTATTGTGGAATGATGTTTAGAAATCAAAATATCTTTTTTTGTTGGTCTGTGGAATCAAATGCCGCTTTTCCAATGCGATTCTACATTCAAGAAAGGTAACAAGCACGTACATTATTAAAGGATCCTTGCATGTATTTTAAGGAAAATTTCTTGAAAGACTAAAAAAAAAAAAATAGAGATAAGAATCAATTAATTTTTAAGAAATACCATGTCATGATAATGTTGAAGGTTTTAATTTTTTTCTAATTTATTTATGTTTTTCATATTTTAAGAAAATCAAAATCTTATTATTTACGATACGATTTGTGATTTGATACGATTCAACCCCCATTACGATTTGCGATATAATAATGATTTTGACAACATCGGGTGGATCCGAAATAATTTCCTTTTCGATTAGGAATGATATTGTGCAAACCTCGACATCTAGGTTTTTCAAGCGTTGATATTAAGGATTTAATTTGAAGAATATTTATTGTTTTCTTTGTATATAATGAGCAATGTTTTCTTTGTCTCTAATGTGTGAATGTCATGGATATCCAAAGATGGTACTAAAATCTTTGCTTTTTGTTGGAAATTCATTCATGTTGATATATTTATGTTTCTTTAGTACATTCTTCATGTTCTGGACAAAAAAAATAAAATAATAAAACAAATAAAAAAGAAAATGTAAAAAAAAAAAAGAATCCCTTATCATTATTGTACATGCTTGGCATGAGGGGCAATGGAGAGTTGTAGGCATTCTATCTACTAAACGGCATGTATTGGGTCAGTCCACCAATATTTGGCCAGTCCACCAACATCATGCATTATCTTTATTCTTCAAATTATCAATGTTGAAGGTTTTATAAATGCTTTGTCTGTCTTTTTGGCCATCCATATTTTCCCTCCCTGCGCGTGAGGGTTGAGCTTGCCTTCATCCTTCATGGTGTGAAACAAAGCTGTCTTTAAATTATGCACTAGCGGCATACTTTAAAATGTTAATGCCAATAGTCTGCCCCCTTTCTTGTCACTATTTCTCTATCAACTCGTATTTGTCACCCTGTATAGTGAGAGTGTTAGGTTTGGCTCCATCTCCATCTTCTTATTGGATAATGTTAAACCAAAGGACTGCATTGATGAAATTCTAACTTGTGTTATTTCTCTAATAACAACTGAATGTATGGATAAGATGAGAGATTTTTAAGGGATTTTCAAAAGATTTTAACAGATACCCATCCAAACAAATAAAGAAATACCCCTAATCTAATTAGATACCATAATATGCTCTAATATACTCTAACATCTCCATTCAAACTCAAGGTGCTTTGAAATGAGTAACTTAAGTTTGAAAGGTACGATAAACTTTTATTCAAACACAAAAGAAAATTGCAACTGTGGATGGGGTGAGCATGGGGTGATGAAACGAAGAGTAGTGATGAAACAACAAGTGGCTTCAAGCAAGTAGGCACTTTTGACAACTTCTGAGATATGAACCAATAGAACTTCAAACAACTGACGAATGATCTAGCAACACTTCCAGTCGCCGGGATTTCACTCATTGCTCTTTTGGTGGATACATTTCCGGTGGCTGGGAGTTCAACTGTTGCTCTTCTATGGCTCTAGAAACAAAAAATAGGTCTCGCCATAACAACGACAAGTAAGGAGGTCCGATCCATATGCCTTGCAAAAATATAAGTCCGGTCCAACACGGTCGGCACCAAAAACAAGGAGAAAAGAAAACACATCTTGTTAAAATGCCTGATTCAGAGAAGCTATATTGTTGGAGGTATATGGTGGATATGATTGATCGAGGCCCATGAGGTTGATGAATGGAGCACATTTGATCTAACGGTGAACATGGAGTGCCGAAACCAATGCACCCGGGGAGCACCAAATAAACAAAATGGGTCGAAACAAGTGGGGTGAACTTGTCTCTAATAGCAAAAAAAAAAAAGGTTCAATGACAAAAGTAATGGCCCGGTAACCATTGGACCCCACCACGCTGGAAGTACTGATGGGCCACACATGAATTGGGCTCACAAAGATATGGGCCTACAACGATCGGTAAGATGGGCCACTTCTTCTGAAGAAGTCTTCATGGATAAGGGCGTTAGATGGTCCAATGGCAAATGAGATTAAGGGTATCAGTGTCGGCAGTGATGGCCAGAGCATGTTGTCAATGATTGTAATGGCAGCAATGTCAAATATGGAAACAAATATGGAAATACCCTTAATCTAATTAGATACCATAATCTACTCTAATATACTCTAACAGATAACATAGTTGACCCCCAATTGCCACCCATGTTCTTCATTAGCTAGTCTTTCTACCCATTGAATCTGAGCACAACTGCAACTATAAGAATACTAGCACAACCAAAACTGCATTTTCATGTGAACCTTACTGCGTAGACGCATATGATTATGTTTCAGTAAAAAGAAAGAAGACGTGTGCGACTTCTAACTATACCCACTGTTTTCAATTAGGTGTGACCCACCAGTTTGCTTTTCAACTTGATTGCCTTTCCCATTTTTGCTTGTCCATGGTTTGATTCTTGGAGATACTTTTGCAATTTTGTGTTATGAAGTATCTTAAAATCAAAGCTTTCAAATACAGTTTTTAGTGCAATTTTTATCTTTTGGAAAGCTTACACAGTTTCTGCGAGAACTAAATACCAAACAATTTGGCCTTGAAATACCACCATGGTTGAGGCTAAATATGCTTCAGGAGGCTAATTTGGACTATATAATTGACCATATGGTGGATAGTGTTTCTTGAAACATGAAGGTAAATAATTTAACCTTTTGTTCTTTGGACTTCAATACCAAAGTTATGTCTGCCTCTCATGCTTACGAAAAATGTTTAGGTGAATACATCAAGACATTCATAGATGCTGAAGTCATTTCTTTTTATCGAGATCATTGACTAACACATGATTCATTTGTTTAGAGAACTTCTCATTCGGACAAGGCAGCTGCATGCTTGACTTTTGAAAAGTTCATTTTTGTTATTAAAAAATAACTTTCTTGAAGATGTGTGAACGTGCTATCTAGCTCATTACGAATGTGATAGCATGAACTATGCTGCTGATGTGATTTAAATGTTCACATTAAAACTTTCTTGTTTGAACCATCTTAATTTCCAGTGATGTAAAATTTCTACAAAATTTTCCTATGTGATCTAAAATTTTAGGAACCAATTAAAAAATCTGTGTTTAGGTCATCTTATAATTCAATCTCTTGTATTTTGCTTCCTCATTTTTTCCTCATATTTCTTTCTTTCCTTGGGCATATTAATGCTGCTATTAAACCATGTATTTATAGCTATTGTATGAATGTTGTTTCCATAACCCTAATAAGTATCATCCCAGGTGAATGCATTTAATTGGCTTTCTTGATCTCCTTGACAGTGGTGGGAGAAGAGTGATTGGACTGGTTACAAAGAGCTAGGTATATTATTCGCTTTAACATTCTTGAAATTATGCAAGTGAATAGCATTAGCATCTATTTTAGAAAGGAGGTATTATTGCCATGCTTGAACTGAGAATATGTACAGTTTGCTCCGCTTTTCAGTTGTACAAGTGGGGTGGATGGTTCAGTGACTGAGCCTTTGATATGAGGGACCTTGCTGTGGATGCCCATGCACCAAAAATCTTTCAGGATTGAAAGATTCTGTCCATTGGATTTTCAAACCTTTTCATTTGGAAGTCGACTGTTGCTGTATTTCTTTCTTATTGTCTATTTGCTGACACCAATTTAAGGGCTGGGATCTAACCATCTGGGTCATTTTTGGCACTTGAGCAATCCATATTTTGGGGCTTCACATGGCACCAACAGTTTAAGGTAAAAAAAGAAGAAGAGGAAAGTGTACATATTCACAGGTTAGGTTGTATATACCTGTACAGAAAGAGCTCCTCTAAATTTATGTTCTTGTTTCTTAAAGCTGTATGTTTTATTGTACAATGCAACTTCACATGCTTAGGGTTTATTATGGTTCTCAATGCTAAGTCCACAGGTAGCAGGCAAGCATAGGGATGACAATAGGTCGGGTCGACCCATGGGTCAATTGGCCCAACCCACTTCTAAGCAGGGTTCATGCTAAGTCAGGTCGAGTTGTGAGTCGGGCTTGGGCAAAAAAAGTAGCCCATTTAGATTAATGGGTTAGGCTCAGGTTTAGGCCAACCCAACCTGACCCACCTATATATTGAATTAATTGGCTAGGCCTAATGACCTGATCCAACCCATAACTCGAAACAAAAGTATCCTACTATACACGTGTAATTGCCCTTCTGTGAGTGTGTAGATGAGATGAAACATACAAGTGTCGTTAAAAAAATCCAATCCCATAAGTGCATAATAGTAAAGCTCCACACACATGAAAAATCCAAGAATTTTGAAGAAGCCTAATATGAGATTAAGGTTAGTATGTAGGTCGGGTTTGGTGGGTCGGTTGAGCCCAGTCCGTGTGCAATAAAACTGATCGGGTTGGGTTCCACGCTATACAATCGCTTTCACCTACTGATGGATGAAAGCTTTGAAGATGCTATGTCAAACGAATAAATTCTTCCACCTCCTCATCTTACAAGCTCGTTCTTGGGGTGGTCCAAACCACCGCTGCGCCAATTGAGGAGAAACACTAGGCCACGGGAATGTTCACACTCATGGCTAGCCTAACCAACCTTGGGTATTCATCTTTGAGAGATTTCTCTCCTGCTCAGTTTTCCTCCCAGAAACGGATCCTGCTTCCATCCCCCAACTAGAATCCAATACCCTCCTAAAACTAAGGGCCTAACCTAGCAACCGCTTTCCAAAGCATGGTGGCTCTGTATAAAGAGGGTGAGGGTCAGGATAGTGCAGAACGTAGTCTATAGGAGAAACTAAAGAATGAAAAATTTGTTTGCTTATGTGTTATTATTATGTCAGCTAGATGAAGTGTAGTCAATGGAGCTATATCAGTCAAAGAGCTTAGATGTGGGATCATTAAGGGGACAAGAGTGCCCAAGTAATTGTTTTATGCTCTCACGTCTCTTGGAGGGGTTTCTCTCGAATTGAAGGTATTATATATATAAAAGAGTTCGGATTTGGGATCATCAATTGGGCCAGATTGCCCAAGTCATTGTTTGTGCTTTGCATCTATTGGAGGGGGTTCTTCTCTTAAAAAAAAGATATCAGATGTGCTTCGATGCCGTTTGGAACCTTGTCCTTTTGCTAGACCGCAATGATGAGCAATGATGAACAAGATCATTTATAGAAAAAAGGTGTTTTATGTCTAGAAGAGCAAAAGAATAGGTTCGTTGTGTCTTAGAGGGTCTTCTTCTCCTATGCAAAGGCATCGGGTGCTCCAGTACTACCTAGAACCTTGGCCTTTTGTTGGACTGCAACAACATAGCAAAAGGTGCTTTACGTGTTGAAGATCATAAGAATTGGTTCAACATTTTCTGATCTGTCGTTCAATGGCTAGGAAATTTGTTGTTTACATATTTTATATTTATGGGATTTCCTAGTGAAGTTAGAGCTATTTTGTGGATGGACGGGTGGAGCCTTGGGTGAAAGGGGGGAATTTTGTGGAAAATAAACTTTTGATATGCTTATGGGGTATTTGAATTGATTATTGAAAGAAACCATCAAACGTTTGGAGATGAACTTTTCTCTCTGACTTGTTGCACCAATGAGCAATATCGCTGGCCTCCATGGACGGAAGAGTAGTATATTACTGCTTCTTGCGGTCAGGAGATAACCTCCATTCAACAAGAGCATAGAACATGAGGTAAGTTCCCCTAACTTGGGTCATCTCCACTTGTGGCATTATTAAAATGCTAGTATCCTTAACTCGGTACCTCGAAAACAATGCATTTGTCCCTCTCATAAGATTGAAATATTATTATGAGAAACTACCAGTTACCTGGGCCAAAGCTACTCTGGAAGCGATTTATTGTCATAATAAATGTGGGCCACCATGGGGCCCACTTGTGTCATCCCTAGTGGGTAGGTCCCACTTGTGCATGTGATACTCTCCAAGGAGAAGATACTCTTCACGTGTGGAAAACCTCCCAATTTTGTTCTCGTTTTTTTAGGATCTTTCCAAAGTGGAAAGATTCCTAAACCTTTACAACTTTGTCTCTCCACTTACAAAGGATAAACTTGGGTTCTTTTAGCCTACACAGAAAAGTGCAAACACCCCCTGTACGTGAGAGAGATGCAGTTCTTTTCATTCCCTTTTTCAGTCTCAACCGTTGATCGAGTTTGATCTGCCCTTATGGAAACCATCTGAGTTGTTGGATCTGAGGGGTGAAGAACGACTCCTTATAGTTGTTGGATAGTAGTTCACACAGATTGCTTCTCTATTTCGGCTTTGTTTTGTATTCCGTTTTCCATTTTCCATTTTCATTGTAGTGCAGGAATTTCTATTCACTAGTGGTCCGTTTTGCACGCCCAACGGTAACTTCTCTTCATTTGTAGTTGAATTGGAAGGCAGAAACTAAGGGGATCAAACAAATAAGCTTCTTTAAAATGACTACTCACCGTCTCTATAAAGCAAATGCCATTAATGTGGACTATGATGGTAGCTATGTAACTTGGGTTTGGTAGTATTGGTTTTCTTTTGGTATGACAAAGCAGTTGCTGCACTTGCTTGTCTAGTTGGTTCAAACAATCCCTTCGTCTCTTTT
This sequence comes from Liriodendron chinense, assembly GCA_003013855.2. NCBI lineage: Eukaryota > Viridiplantae > Streptophyta > Magnoliopsida > Magnoliales > Magnoliaceae > Liriodendron > Liriodendron chinense. The sequence goes on along the minus strand of ML058329.1, from coordinate 2,453,045 downwards.
TTACCTTTGAGGGAAGGGTGCAATGAAACCTTCATCTCAAAAAAGAAGGGTGCAATGAACCTAAAAATATGAAAGAAGCCAACCTTGGAATTAGAGACCCTTTTGTTGGATGAGCACACACTTTCACGATTAGGCCTGGCAATGGGTTGGGTTTGGTCGAGGTCGAGGTCTACCTAAGCCCGACCCATTTAATAAACAGGTCAAGAAATCTTGCTAACCTGACCCACTACCCATTACTTGGTGACCCAACCCAACTTGCTTAAAAATTCTAGAGACCAAACCTGAACTGACTTAGCCCATTTAATTGTAGTCAGGCCGGGTTCAACCGTCCCACCAAACCCGACCAGTATAATAACTTTAATATCTCATATTAGCTTCTTCGCTATTCTTGAAGTTTCATGTCTATGAAGCTCGCTATTACACGTTTATGGGATTTTTTTTTTTTACTGACACGTGTATGTTTCATCTCATCTATGTACTCGTAGAAGAGTAATTATATGTGTATATTAGGATACTTTTGTTTCGGGTCATGGGTCTAGTCGGGTCATTTGGCCTAATATATGGGTGTGTCGTGTTGGCCTAAACCCGAGTCCCCACCCATTAATCTAAATGGGCTACTTTTTTATGCCCAAGCCTGACAGCAACCTGACCAAACTTGCCTGAACCCGGCTTAGAAGTGGGTTAGGCCAATTCCCATGGGTTGTCCCGACCCATTGCTACTCCTATTCGCGGTGGGGTATGGTTGTGATATTATAAATGCTTAAAACTAGAAGATCCATAAAAGTTATTGTGTGGATGATGCATGAGGTAGAAAAACAATTAATGGATATAGGTAGAAAAACAATTAATAGATATAATAGTTTATGTTATATTCCTCAACTAACAATAAAATATCATAGATGTTACAATAAATCTTACATAATAGATGTGTGCATGAGTACTTCATACATATTATGTATTATGTACATATCTATATGGATGTTCCCAATGTGCTCTAGTTTTACTTTAGGTTTTATACCCTCTCTTATGCCTTTTAAGAACTACATTGTTAAATAGAGGTGGCTTAAATACTTAAATGCTTGCTAAACGCCTACCATGTTACTTGAGCATTGCCTAGGTCATTGTATATCTGGTAATATTACTGAGTTCAATTTTCCACAGGAGTGGAGAAATCAGGAGAAAATGCTGAAGGAGATTCATGGTGGGAAACATGGCAGGAAGTTCTTCATCATGATGAATGGAGGTGTGATTTAAATTTAAAATTCTTGTCATTACTATAAAGCTCTAGGGTCATTTCGTTGATATAAGGACCCCTGAAAATTTTTTCATGTCTATATTGTTTACTCTCATAATAAATTAGATGGTAATATGAAAAATATGTCCTTTTTTATGATGGATATGATTGGTTGATTTGGTAGTAACATGCTGAATTTGTTAGTATGATACAAGTTATAAATGTGAAGCGTTCAAATGGATACATAAAGACAGAATATATAGTAGAAAATTTTACTGAGTTAGACCCAAAACTCCCACATGTTGACGGACCTTGATGGATGGTGATGATAACATGTGGGGTCCACTTCACATGGAGATTATGATTTCCCTGACACGTCGTCAGAGAAATCTGGAAATCAAGGAGAAAGTTTATACAGTTCCCCCAAATCATTTAGCTGATTCATCCACCTTCTATAATGCATCGATTAGGCGATCCTGTTTTGAGGATAAAGGTAAGAAAAATTAGGAGGCAGGCGTTGATAATAACATCGGCACTAAGATCCAAGAAGACGGGTGGACCACAGTATCAAGGAAGAAGAGATTCTGAGTTAGGCCTGAAGGTACGCTACATCAAAGCTTCCCAACCATTTTTGTAGAGAACTTCCCCCAACATTGGAGTGCTGGTCCTCTCCGAGCGTTCCAAAGCTTTGGCAAAGTTATGGAGGTTGTCATCCCGAGGGATAGAAGGAGTAAAACGCCGAGGGGTTTTGCATTTGTTAGAATGCAAATAGAGGAAGAGCTACGTTGGGTGGGTCATAAGATTAGCAGACACGTATTTTATGGAAGACCGCTGGTGGCGCAGAGGGCACGTTTTGGGATGGACACGCTCCATTTCTCCGAAAACAAAGGGGAGTTGGCTGGAAAAACAAACCCAAATCGGCAAAGGGACAAAGATGCGAAGAGAGATGCCATCTTGACGAATAGAGAGCTTGCTGAAAAGGGAAAGTCAAAGCCTATTTGGATTCCCAAATTCTTTTTGGAAGCAGTGATAGGACAACCAAAACATTCCTGGGTGGAGGAGGAAGCGTCCAGGTCTCCGGTATCTAGTTGTGGTCCCACTGGTTGGGCTTGGAAGGAGGATTTGGGTGGGAATCAGGTAGTGAGGGTAAATCCAGATATTTTGAAGAGAACTCGAGATCAGTTTACAAATGGACTTTTAGTCATTACTAGGAAAGGTGCATCCATTCCGGAAATTAAAAGCTGGTTTGAAGCTTGTTGCAAACTAAAGGATGAAGACGTTATTCTGAAACCTCTTGAGGAGGTCGAGCTATGGGCATCGATAAGATCCGACGCAGATGCAAATCTACTTATCGCAGCAGCTGCTCTATTTAACGATCGTCCTGTTCTAGAGGTCCACAAATGGGAAGAAAAATCCATGTTCGGTGAAAGCAATGTATGGTATTTGTTATGGGGAATCCCACTAGAACTCTGGGTAATTGTGGTCTTTAGGGCACTTATATCTTGCCTTGGAGACATTGTGGCAATTGGTCCGAACACCATTAACGGCGACGAAATTAGTGTTGCAAGGATCTGCATAAGGAGAAGTTGTTGGAAAGACCCTAAATTGATCGATTTATGGATTGGAGAGGAGAAAGTGGTCGTGGGGGTTATGAGAGACCTCAGTTGGGGAGTCCCGTGCAGGTGGGGAGAAGAATGGAAGAGGTCTGAGGCCTTAGTGCAGCTAACACTGATACAGGGTGTGGGGGAGAAGATGGTGCACGGTCTCAGTGCTCTGGTGGTGCACTCTCACAAGATGCTTGCTCCAGAGGTAAGTCGTGGCAACAGATGGTTCACTCGGGAAGTGTGGGAGGAAGCATGGCACGAGATTCTGAAGCCATCGTTGATTCCGAAGCCGTTCCTTCCTCTATTGAGGGTTAGTCGTTGTCCGAGCCTTTGGCTCCGATGGAGGTTTTGGCTCATTTTACAGTGCCGACTTGGGAGATTGCTCGATGTCCACTTGTTAATTTCGAAGCTACCCATCATCTTAGCTTTGGCTCCGATCCTCCTCTCTGAGCTAGCACATGGCAAATGGAGATCCAAGGTATCGAGCCTATAGTCGCATCTTTATATCCCAACACTACACTTGTTAACCTTCTCGCTTTTGAAGAGCCACGTGTCTAGTTTATGCCTATCCATGGAAATAACCAATCACGTGCACTTGCTTCATCTATAGACATGATTTGCCTAAGTATTTATCGACTCAAGGATTCTAATCGATAATAATTCTACTCCAGCCTTGGAGACCCTGATCGGAAGAGATAGCGGCTCTATCGTTCCAGCCTTCCCATCCCTCGAATCTTCGAGCCCTACTCTTGATGATTGATCTGCATCGACAGAAAGCTGGGCATATCCCTCAGGCTCTCAAATGGCCATAGATGTTTATGACCGATCTCGAAAAGAAGGTATCGACGATAACGCTATCCCAGAATTTTTCGATGATGCGTTGGACGCCACCCCACTCCAAGCAGCCAGGGAGCTCCAAACTCAAGTCAGAGGCCCATCATCCCCTCTTCTGCTCGATGAAATCCTAACCCCCCAGGCACCGGTATTTATGGCCATGTCGGAAACAGAATGGTATAAGGACATGCTTGGATGTTTGGAAAAATCTATCAGTTTGTCATCAGAGCAGAAGATGACGATGTATGGGCTTTCATGAAATTTGTTAAGGAAAGAAGTAGCGAGAGGCGAGGGAGATTAGTTTAGTAGACAAAATTATAAGCCCAAGTTTCCTAAAGGATGGAGGGAATTGAGGAGACTCGGAAGCCGGGCCAATTTCGATACTGTTGGTAACAACAACGACAGTAGAAAGGGGAGGGAGCTCAGATAGATGCATCAATGAAGATTCTATGTCGGAACATCAGGGGTCTGGGTAATGTCAACAAACGTGTATAGGTTAAAGAGGTACGTCAAAAATACAAGATTCCCGCGTTTGGCATCTCTACAAATAAGAGCTTATTGGCTTATTTCTAAAAAAAAAAAAAGCTTTTAGAATGTTTGGTAAACGTCTAATCAAAGTGCTTATTTGTTTAGAAAGTAGCAAATAAGCTTCGATTTAATAAGTTGGGGAGGGGTTACTTCTTGAAATGGAGCTTATTTGGCTTAAGCGGGTAAACATTTTGAACTAATTTTTGGACAAGTTTGCCCTTAAACTTTTCAAGTAGTTCTCCTTTATAAAATTTCTTCGAGGTACCACATGATGAACGACCCATAGTGAAGGTGGGCCACACATGATGAATGGTCCATATTAAAGGTGGGCCCACATAATGCACGGTCACATCAAAGGTGAGCCTCACATGATGGATGTCCTACTTCAAAGTGTGGCTCCACATGATGGACGATCCATGTCAAGCAAGCCCTACCTGATGAATGATCTAAATCAAAGGCGGGAACCACGTGATGGATGGTGGACATTGAATGTGGGACCACATGATGGAAGGTTGACATTAAAGGTGGGCCTACATGATGAATGACCTATATTGAAGGTTGGGCCCCACATGATGGACGTTCCATAGCCAAGGTGGGACCTACATGATGGATGGTAGATATCAAAGGTGGGTCCCACATGATGGACTATCCACATCAAGTGGGCCCCACATGATAGATGGTCCACAACAAAGGTGGAACCCACATGATGGATGGTGGACATCAAGATGGGCCCCTCATGATGAACGACTCATATTGAAGTGGGGCCCGCATCAAGGTGGGCCCATGTAATGAAAGGTTCACATCAAAGGTGGGCCCCACATGATAGAGGGCCACATCAAAGTGTGGCCCAGTATGACGGAACATGCACACAGTCCACGCCAAAAGGTGGAACCCACATGATGGATGATGGTCATTGAAGGGGGCCCCACACGATGGTCGGTTGACATCAAAGATGGGCCCACATGATGAACGACCCCACATAAAAGTGTGGCCCCTCATAATTGATGGTCCAAATCGAGTGGGCCCCACTTAATGGACAGTCCACATCCAAGGTCTCGCATGATGGATGACCCATATACAAAATGGGCCACATGATGGATGATCCACATAGAAGGTGCGCCCCACACAATGAATAATGGATATCAAAAGTGGGCCTCACATGATGGACAATCCACTTCAAAGGTAGGGCCCACACTATGGACACATCAAATGTGGACTCCACGTGATGGGTGATGGGTAGTGGACATTGAGGGGCCCTATATAAAGGACAATTATCATTGATGGTGGGCCCCACATGATGGATGACCCACATCAATGTGGGCCCCTAATGATTAATGGTCCACATCCAAGACGGGCCTTGTTTGAAGGTTTGGCTCACACAATGGACGATCCCCATCAAAGGTAGGCTCCATACGATGGTTGATCCACATCTAATGATGACATAATGGATAGCCCAAATGTCTTAAAATATGAAAATTGTAGTCATCCGTTCTTTTGTCATTTGGGGCATGGTTCATCTATGATGCAATCCACCAAAACATCATTTGGATTGCTTTTATAACAAGGTTGTTGTAATCTTAAAAAAATGACATCAACTACCCCTAAAAAAGCTCTTATTTGAAAGTTTTACCAAACATGCTTATTTCAAATAAGAGCTTTTTTGGACTTGAAAAAGTGATTTTACCAAACGAGCTTATTTAAAACAGGAACTAGAACAAAAGGAGCTTATTGGAGTAGCTCTTATTAAAAAAACTCTTATTAAATTAGAGTAGAGATGCAAAACGAGCCCTCAGATTTTGGCTTTGCAAGAAACAAAATTGGATGCTTTCGATGATCACATTCTTTTCTCTATTTGGGATTCCAAGAACATAGGATGGTCGGGGTTGAACGCAGAAGGATTGGCTGGAGGCATTTTGGTAGCATGGAAAAAAGATCGTTGGATTTCAGAGGCATGCCATATTGGTGCATTCTCAGTCTCGGTGGTATTCAGAGACACTCGATCTCCTTTCAAATGGTTATTCACGGCCGTATATGGGCCTTGTATACCCACGCGTAAGGGGCTTTTCTGGGCAGAACTGAACCTAGTCAAAGTCATGTATAATCTTCCCTGGTGTGTGGAAGGAGACTTCAATGTCATCGGATTCGTCTATGAGAAGTCCACTCCTGGTCGAGTTACCAAAAGCATTAGAGGTTTCAAAGAATAGGTGCAACTAAATGATATGATAGATATTCCTATTGGGGGGGGGGGGGGGGGGGGGGGGGGGGGGGGGTGCAAATACACCTAGTTGAACGGCGGAGAGCAACTAACATTGGCAAGACTGGATAGATTTATTAGATCCTCGGATTGGGCTGACAAGTATCCTTTGGTTTTTATTCAAGCTCTTCCTCGTACAACGTCTGATCATCGTCCAATCCTTCTCGAAGTCAATGAAGATAGTTGGGGCCCTAAACCGTTCCAATTTGAGCTTTGAATGGATGGAAGTCGATGATTTTGCCGAAATGGTAAAAGATTGGTGGCGCAAGTTCATTGTGGTGGGGTCGGCTGCCAACAAATTATTTTAGAAAAATGAAATTACTCAAGTCCAAACTGACAGAATGGAAGGAAGTTTTCGGAAAAGGTTAATTTCTTTATAAATGAGTTGCACGATTTAGACATCAAAGAAGATGCAGATTCTCTATCGATAGAAGACCAGACTAGACGATTGGTTCTCTCCTCTGAAGTGTCCAGATTCCTTAAACAAGAAGAGATATTATGTAGACAAAGATCTAAAGCTGTATGGCTTAAAGAAGGTGACAAAAATACCTCTTACTTCCATGGTATAGCCGACACTTGGGCTAGAAAAGATCACATTAGTAGAATCTCAGTTAATGGCTCCACCTTAGAGGACAAGGATCAAATATGTCAAGCTGTTGTCGATTTCTATGCTAATATGCTTTTTAGAAATGACCAGCCGCACCCAACCTTGGATAATCCCGACTTCATGCAGATATCGGAAGAAGATAAGATGTGCTTGGAAAGGCCATTTTTGCAAGAGGAGAACAAGGTTGCTATTGATGCGTTGGGTAATGATAAAGCTCCGGGGTAGATGGGTTTCCTATCTTCTTCTTTCAAAAATTTTGGGGAGTAGTGCAGAAGGATGTCGTCGATTTCATTTAGGAATTCTATGATAGGTGTAGCATTCCTTGCGGTGTGGGGACTACTTTTATTTTCCTGATTCCTAAAAAGGAAGGTGTCGAATCATTTGGAGACTACATGCCAATTAGTCTTATCGGAAGCCCATACAAAATCCTAGCCAAAGTATTAGCAATGAGACTTAGAAGAATTCTATCCTCAGTTATTACGGAAACCCAAAGCGCATTCGTCGTGGACATGCAAATATTAGACAGTGCTCTCCTAGTTCATGAATATATCGATTCTCAATATAAGGAGGGTAGAGGTGACGTGGTATGCAAGCTTGATATATAAAAAGAAGCATATGATCACGTTGAATGAGATTTGTTGGAATACATGTTGAGAAGAATCGGATGCGAAGCCAAATGGATAAAGTGGATGAAGGCATGTGTGTAATTCGCCTCTTTTTCGGTGTTAATTAACGGTTCGCCAAAAGGATATTTTAAGGCATTGAGGGGGCTCAGGCAAGGGGACCCATTATCTCCCTTTTTATTCGTAGTTGTAGCACAAGCTCTTAGCGGAATGCTATCCAAGGGTCAAGAAGTGGGACTAATATCAGGCTTTCTGCGTTGCTAGATCCGGCCCCACCATATCTCACCTGCAGTTTGCGGATGACACTCTGTTGTTCTGTGATGCGGAGGCGGAAAAGGTCAATAACTTGCAGAGGATCTTGGGTTGCTGTGAAGAGCTGTTGGGATTGAAAATAAACGCGGCCAAGTGTGAGATGCTAGGAATCGTCATAGCCAAAGAACATTTATCGCTTCTAGCCGATATTTTTGGGTGTGGATCTGGAGCTTTTCCTTCATCCTATTTGGGTCTTCCATTATGTGTTGGAAAACCGCCCAAGCATTTATGGAACAAGGTTATTGAGAGATTTGAATGGAAATTATCTAGGTGGAAAGGGAATTATTTGTCTTTAGCTGGATGCATCACATTAATTAAGGTGACTCTCTCTAATCTTCCGGCATACTTCATGTCCCTATTCAGGTGCCCAAAATTGATTATAGCAAAATTGCAAAAGTTGCGAAGGGATTTCTTTTGGCAAGGAGCTGAGGATAAACACAAATTCCACCTTCTTAAATGGGAAGAAGTGTGTCTCCCCATGGAGGAAGGGGGCGCGGGTTTGAGAAACCTGGAGATGATGAATGAGGAACTGCTTGGTAAATGGCAATGGAGGTTTGGTGTAGATGAAGGTAAGCTTTGGAGGGAAGCGATCGCCTGCAAATACAGGATGGGAGACTTAGAAGTCATTCTTATATCGCTCTTTTGGAATTTGGAAGGCTATAGCTTCGGGACCTTATTCTGTCATATAGCCTTGTCTTCTTTCTCTCTTGGCAACAGGGGTCATATTTGATTCTGGGATGATAGATGGTGTGGGGACACAACTCTATAGGTGTTATTCCCTTCGTTTGCAAATGTTGCTTCGGAGAAAAAAATAACAGTCAATATGTGTTATTCGTATGAAGGTGGTAGAGGGGCTTTGTGTCTTCCATGTAGGAGGGGTTTGTTGGAATCTGAAATAGCAGATTACGCTGCTTTGTTGGTGCGTCTTCAGCATGTATTTCCCAACCAGGAAGTGGTGGATGGTTTGGTATGGCCCGTATCTTCTTCAGGTTGTTTTTGAGTTAAATCTCTTTACAACATAATTCATTCTCTGAGAAATCCGCAACTGCGTGAGATGCCATTCTTATTCTGGTATTACGGGGCACCTCCTAAAGCTTCAGCCTTTTCATGGTTGGCAGGCAGAAAACGCATTCTGACTGTTGATAACCTGCAAAAGAGGGGAATGATAATTATGAATATATGTCTCATGTGCATGGAGACTGCTGAATCAGTAGATCACCTTCTGATTCATTGGCCTTTTGCTAACTATTTATGGGTCCGAATTCTGGGGTTATTCAATATGGAGTAGGTATTGCCTCAGTCGGTTCCACAGCTTATTTGGGCATGGCACGGCCCCAAAATGCAGAAGATCATTATGCTTTTTTGGCGTCTATTGTTGATGGCTAAATCTCAGGAAGAAGTCTTGTGGAAGGTTAAGAAAGACGTGGCGGAATGGGCCTTTGATCTTCATCATGTGGATTGTAGTGTTTCTTGTCCCTTTCTGGGATTGTAATTCTTAGTCTTCTTGTATTTTGTTCGCTTGGCAGTTTTCATTCATAACTCTTCAAAAATTGCCAAGTTCCTTTTCAATAAATTTCATTCATAACTCTTCAAAAAAGAAAAAAAAAATTTATTATTCTTTTTGTTTAGTCCTTAAGGTGATGTGTTAGTATAGAGTTTAAGCATATGGGCTTTGGTTATGAAATAATTTAAGACGGGGGTATTTTTGTATTTTCACATATAATAAAAACCCTAATGATAATAAGAGATGAGGTTAGGGACATCACCACTGTCTAAGCCTTCTCTCTTTTCTCTTGTTTCTCATATTCTCTCTTTCACCTTCTCAATCTAACTCAAGGGACACCATCCTTCTGCAAAATTCTCCAAGCCAAACTAGTAGAATGAAAATATACTCCTACCCCCTTGAGTTGAGTTTTTTTCATTTGTCAACACCTCTCAACTCTATAGCAGAAACCCGAAGGGGGGGAATCACTTTCAGGACTAGGACATGTGATTTACCTGAAATTTCCTTCCAATAATCTCAATTCCCTCTCCAGACCCTCATGACACCTACTAACATGAACTCTTTTTTGATTTGACTCGTTGTGATTCTCAAGAATTTGTATTTGGTCAAGTTTTTACATCGCTTGCAGTGTATTCCAAACGCCATGACACCTGGCAGATTCATGATTCCTGGTATTGCATCTGGGTCTGATAATTTCTGCTCAATGAAAAGTTTCTTATGAATTTTTACAGCATGTGACATTTTGCATAGTAATTTGCACCATAATGTGGTACGAAGAATGAATTTGTAATTGAACATAGCTCCAGAATCTTCTGTCATTTTGGCTGTCGATGATAATAGTTCCAGCATCTTCTGTCATTTTGTCATGTCGATGATGATAGCTCCAGAATCTTCTGCCGTTTCATCGTCGTTGTCATCATCATCATCATCATCATCTAAGCTTAATCCCAACTAGTGATGTCAACATGAGCCTCTATGATGGCTTGTTTATTAGAGCTGGGTAAAAGAAGGTTGATGTTTATTGGGCAGCTGATGTTAAAACTTTTACTGCACTTAATTAAATTGGGAAACTCGCAGTCCCATCCACCCATTTAGGTTTCATTAGTTTTTATTTATTTATTTATTATTATTATTATTTGATAGGTAAGCTGGTCTTAAACCCGAGAACTCAATTGTTGAACATCCTGTCTATTTGTACTGGCCATTAGGTTCATTACATTTCATGGCGCTGACATGCAAACGTCAAACCAATACCTCTAACCATTTGATCAATGGCCTATAAAATGGATGGTCAAGATCATTTATATAAAATTTGATCTAATAAAAAATTTGGGCCTATCATGTATTGCTTATGGTTCTAAAGGACCACTTATATCAGGAATCCTGACCATTCCATCCATGGCTTGGAAAATGGATGGCTATGAAGAAGAAGGCCAGTGTATGGGTGAATTGGGTCCATCTGCTGATGCAGAGCATGAAATGTGTGTTGGACTTGGTGGATAGTCTGAAACTCCAAATTGGTGGATTGGACTGTCCAAGTGTTTCATCATTGCTTGGCATGGTGGGGGGTTCGGGAAATCAGGGAAAAGTGTGTGGAGATTAGGATTGTGAGCGATCTTGTGGGCCTTATGGTGGTAAAGAAACGAGTGATGCTTTAGAAACAAATCACGAAGATCAGTGCAGGTTTTTAGTTTGGCCATTCAATATGTTAAGGAGTGGGTGGAAGTGTAGTTTTGGTTTTTTTTTTTTTTTTTTTTCCCTTCCTTCGCGAGGGATGAATATCTTGGTGCAGCTGTATTTTTCTGTATGTTTGTATTTTTTGGGCCTCAGCCTTTTTGAATGAAACTTTATCATTGTTAAAAAAAAAAGTGTCCTGATGCATCTAGAGAACTATAACTTAGTCTTATTTCTAGCACATTCATGCATGCATGTATAATGTATGTATAATATTGCATGCATGCATGAACATGCACACACGTGTATGTGCTCGTGGGTTTGTGTGCATGCATGCAAGCGCTCCGTGTGTGGGTGTCTGTGGGTGGCAGGTGTGTGCGTGTCTATGTCAGTGTGTATGTGCGCTCATGTCTTGGTAGATTTGATTTCCCTCTTCTTCTTTTTTTTGGTAAAAATTATAATTAGATATAATCCATGACAATTTATTTTGAAATTTCAAGGGGCATTTATAGTAAGATACAGTGGTGGTATGGCCAAGACTGCACCTTGCTTAATTTGGTTTTGTAGCTACTGTTACGAAAAGGTTGTAGCATATAAATTTGATTGTCCGCAGGTAATAGTCTCCCCTTAAAATGGGGCAGGGACACCCTGGCATTACTAAAAAAAAAGATCTTTTCTCAGCACTCAAAAAAATTAAAGTAAAGAATATTATCCTTTCACCATTAATAAAAGCAAAAAAGAATACAACTGCCTTAATGTGCTTGTAATCATGGCCTCATTTCGAGTTGCAGTAACCTCGCAAGGATAGAGAGGAGTGCACAGAAACAAGCAAAATTGGGCAATGAAAATGCTGGATGGTATGAGAAATGGTGAGGAAATCTTTCAATTAGCTTACTATAACATGCTTCCTACTCGCTGGTTTTCTCTCTTGTTTGATTCTTGAAAATGAAATATACAACAATTATATGTTCACTTTGCATCCCAGGTGGGAGAAATATGATGCAAAAGGTTGGACAGAGAAAGGGGCACACAAGTATGGTAGATTGAATGAACAGTCATGGTGGGAGAAGTGGGGGGAGCACTACGATGGAAGAGGCTCTGTCCTCAAATGGTTTTCTCTAATTCTCTCTCCTCTTCAAATTTGAGCTCGAAAAGATTTATGTTATGCTCGGTGTATTGAATTTGGTTTCGTTGGTATCTTAACCGAGGCTAGTATCTCAAAAATTACGCCAAGCAGATACATTCCTGCTCGTACTCTAGCTTAAACCTATAATGTCTCCAAACCAGTTTCTTTCTTTGATTCAACTCCCAATTTTTCATATCTAGGTTAGCAACCATATTTATGGATATATTCTTCAACTTCTTTTTCTCTTTCTTTTCTCAGGACAGATAAATGGGCAGAGACTGAACTAGGAACCAAATGGGGAGACAAGTGGGAAGAGAAATTCTTTGCTGGCATAGGTTCCCGTCAAGGGGAGACATGGCATGTATCACCTACTGGAGATCGTATGTCTATTCCCATCATCTTAAGCTAGTAATGTTTTAATTCTTTGGATTTGACTCCTTATTTTGTTCATTGTCTTGCTTTTCTCTATGCAACTAATGTCATTATATGTCAGTTATTTGGAAGTGCTGTTCTCAATATGTTTCCTCTAAGTAACTATAAGATTTCAGCACAGATGTTGGACAAATGAGCAACAAACTATTGTTAATTGGAGGGCTGTCAATGGGCTGGCCTAGCCTCCCTTGGTCCAGGCTTGGGCTGGAGTATCAGGCCCAAGGGCTCAGCTCAGGCTTAAAATTCAGGCCCGTTTCTCAATTGGGTCAAGTTTGGACCGTGTACAACAGCCTGTCAGCCCATCCTGAGTCCGGCCTGATCGGCCCATTAGGGTTTGCAAAGACAATTTGGTAATATACATAATATGTAAAATCCTCTTTTACTCGTGTTTTTGCTCCATCCCACTGCCAAGCCAGACCAACCCTCAGGCTCAGGCTGGACAATTTTGGTTCGTCACTGGCCCAGGCCAGGCTTGGGCCTAATCGGACCAACCTTCGGGCTCGGGCTGGAATATTTTGGTTCGTCACAGCCCCATGCTAAACTCGTGCTTATATTGAACAATGCAGGCTGGGCTTGGAGAAAGCTTGGTCTGGTCCAAACCTGGCCTGTTGACATCTTAAGTGCAATGCTTCAAATAGAGCTCGTAGCATGGAATAGCCGTAGCACTACGTAGCGTACTAAATAGTGTAAATCCACTGTAGTGTACGCTATAGGGGTTGTAGCGTACATGGAGTACACGGTGATGTTTTTTTTTTTTATTATTTTACGTTTTCTTTGTATCTAATGTTGAAGAATGTGACACGTGTATTATACTTAATACTTTTAACCTATGGGATTTTTATTTCTTTTCATACTTGTGACTTGTGGTTTGAATTAGACATATATTGATAATTATTTGATTTGGTTTATATGTGGATTGGCTTTCAATAAATGATAATCAATAATTTGTTTAAACATGCTTATACTCAAAAAAATGAGTCATCTTTTATCAATTGTTATATATATTTTTTCTTACTATTTATCATATTTTTCCTATTTTTAAATTAAAAAATAGAAGTATCATGTAGCTTATGCTACTCATTACTGAGGGCTGAACGCTCACAACACGCTACCACTGTTTAAAACACTGGTTAAGTGGTCCATGACTCTTTAAATAACCTTCCAAAAAAAGTATTTTTATTTTCATTAGTCTTCTTTTGTGCACGTGCGCGCGTGTATTTAGGGTTTTGAACATCCCCAAAGCTTTTAACTGGCACGTGGGATGCCTAATCATCAATCTGAATCGTCCACAATTTTGTACAACTAGGGACAAACCATGGTGCGAAAATCATGCCAATTGGATGACCCTAAATAACCGATCAATAGCATGGAAAATGAATAGTCAATATTGAGTGGAGAAACAAAATGGGTCCAATCATTGTTTTGAAACATCTATTCAATAGATCCCACTTTGTATTGCTTAGGATTGCAAAGTAAGACTTTGGTTCGATGATTCTAACCTTGTGACATCAAAGTAGAATTTTGGTTCGACAATTCTAACCTTGTGACTTCAAAGTAGAACTTGGTTCGATGATTCTAACCATGTGATCTATGGCTCTTAAACAATGGACAGTTCTAACAAATTGGCTTTGTTTAGAAAGGGCTAGGAACCAAGGATAATCCGATTTGTGTGTTCTTGTACTATGGCTTGCTCTCAATAGTACTATTGAATGAACTGTCCTGATGGATGATTGAGGGTCCCATGTGGCATTCAAAGGTTAGAGGATGTTGCTAATGTCCCACAAAGGTGGGGATGTTAGCAAACTCACATGTGTGTGCGCGTGTGTGTTGCAAAGGAGGAGATGTTAGCAAAATCCATGTGTGTGTGTATTGTGAAGGTGGGGATATTAACACAACCCGTGTGTGCGTCTGTGCGCATGTGTGCATGTGTGTGTGTCTCAAAATGATGCTGTCGTACCACTAAAAATGGTCTAGTTTGTGATTTTGTTATAACATTCCATATTCAGTTGATTATCTCTTGATAAGCTCTCTTATGTGATTCTTAGTTACTACTTGTACTTCCTCTTTGTCCAATATACTCTAAAAATTCTTGATCTAGTATAACCTAAATATGTGCATTAAACTCATCATATCATCGTAGATTTTCCCCTACTATTTGGGCTATGCTACTTATGATTGATTGAGAAAATTCAACAACCGGCAGCCTCCCCGACATCAACCCTCCTTTTTCCCGAAAATGGACCACCTGGCACATCTCTAACAAGAGTTGAGAAATGTTCATTATGGTTTTGAAGAGTAACAATAATTTTATTAATTGCGCTCCAAGATCCGAAGTACAATCCTAAAAGAAATTACATTTAAAGTTGGCGAGGGACCATCTTTATAATAATGTTGAATGCAAAATCCCTGTTTCTTGTACATGTTCCCTAGAGTTGCTCGAGGATCTGTTCCACCTCCATCCATTCTATTGTCTCTAAGAACTTTTTTGTTCCATTCCTTCCATATCGACCATATTGCTGCTTGGCACTAGCAATATGAGCTTCCAACTCTTCATCTAGGCATCATCCAACTCATCCCAAATAGGCCCATAACTTTACTCCAAACTCCCCAAGTGGACTTGGAATGCATGAACAAATGTTCCACTGTCTCCTCATTCCTTACACATCGAATGCAGGTGTTGGAGATAGCAATATTCTGCTCCTTGCATTATCAATTTTCAGGATTTTATTCCTAAGAATGGGCCAACAAAAAGCTACAACCTTGGCTGGGCCAGGATACTTCCAGACAAGTGCTGTGCATCCACATTCCATCCTCTTGGATTCCCCTGATAGCAATATGTAGAATGGTTTTACATAAACCTCCAATCTTTTCTATTGTCTACTGCCATTCAACTCTTTGTCTAGGCCTCAGGGCACATCTGTTCCAACGTTCTATCATATGGTATTTTATGAATTCCGGAACGATTCATGGAGTGCTAATTTTATCAGTGGCAAGTGGCGTTATGCTAGATTGAATTGTTGTATTTACGAAGTGCTTGCTCATTGAAACTAATCATCATCTTCATGCTTTTAATTTGGTCTAGCTTTTAAATGGTAGATGGCGAAGTTCTACGATCACCTGCCCGCCAAACATCAACCCTCCTCTTTCAACTGGGTCCTGGGCTGTTGGAACCGGCCATGGAAAAGGCTCACAGATAACCACTCACATGCCAACACAGGCCCACCAGCATAGACCACAAGCCCAACTATTACATGCACGCAGCCCCAAAGGATGATCAAGCAAAGGTCATGGTGGGGCAGTTGGCAGGCAAACCTAAGCACAACATACGCATGCACGTGAAAGGCCTTGCTCAAGTAGTTGGCTGCTCAAAATAGCAGGGAACCCACTGATATACATGATTACCAACATAGCTCACATGCCAACACGATCAGGTCCTTCCCCACACACCCTAGCACAACTATTGCATGCTACCCATAAAGACATACTTAAACTCGATAAAAAATAAAAATATGTAACACTCCCGTCACTAAAGTTTAATGCTAACACAGGCTCACCAGTGTAGACCCCAACCCCAACTATTACATGCACACAGCCCCAAAGGACGATCAAGCAAAGGTCGTGGTGGGGCAGTTGGCAGGCAAACCTAGGCACGAAGTACGCACAGACATGAAAGGTCTTGCTCAAGTAGTTGGCTGCTCAAAGTAGCAGGGAACCCACTGATACATGATTACCAACATTACTCACATGCCAACACAGTCAGGTCCTGCCCGGCACACCTTAGCACAACTATTTCATGCTACCCATAAAGACATACTTAAACTCGATAAAAAATAAAAATATGTAACTTCCCCGTCACTAAAGTTTTATGACCCCTTCTTCTTTGGTTCCCACCTTCTCTTTCTTTTCAACAAATTTCTGATTACCCGCAAAAAATATATATATATCCTTCTCAGTAATGTTTTATGACAAACAAACATGAGATAGACTTGAACAAAGAAAATGACTGCTAATTACAAGGTTACAAATAAGGCCCACATTTCATAATACCAAACTCACTATATTGGTGCACATTGGTAATGGATCTGGACCATCCATTTAGTGGACAATCTCTTGGATGATTTATAGCCTAGACATCACACTGATAGGAAGTTCATCAATCACCTATTTTTGGATGCTAAAGCAAAGTTGCGAGCAATGGTCAAGATTTAAGTCTCTAGATCAATTGTTTAGAAATGGCCAATCGCTGCAATGTTTGTCCATTGGCCCATCTGTGAATTAGCCTATCAATTGGTTCAGATTGATAGATGCATTCATGAGTCTTATTGACACCATTTACAAAATGGTACCAGACATGCACTTGATCTAGCCTCTGGTCATTATGGTGATTTATATCATTATAATGCACAGAACAAGCATACTTGGTAACAGAGATTGACGCATTCGTGAATCTTTTTTTTTTTGTTGAATAGTATGCATTCATGAATCTTATTGACGCCATTTACTAAATGGTACCAGAGATGCACTTGATCCAGTCTCTCAATATGTATTGTTATAATGCACTGAACAAACATGCTCTCTTTTCATTCCACCATATTTTGATTGTTATTCTAAAAAAAAAAAAAATAAATAAAAATAAATATTTTCATTGTTATTGTTGTAAATGTATAGTTCCAGCCAATGGAGACAAAAATGGTGCCTGCATCACACCATGTAATTATAACAATCACAATGCGGTGGAAAGAAAGGAAGCTTGTTATTTCAGTGCATTGTCATGTTAACTCAATGAGACTGCACATGCTTCCAAGTTCCAACTACTGCCATGTGGAGACATTGCTTGAAGATGCTGCAATCAAAAGCTTCAAGTTTGCCATGTGAAGATATTGTCTCAAGATAGTGCAATCAAAAGCTTCAAGTCCGTGTAGAAGTAGATTCTTTGCAACGCAGTTCCACTCTATGAGATGCATTCTCATACATTCAATCAAATTAAGCCGTTCTTATAGCTGGCGAAATTGCATTTTTTTTTATAATGATGACTATATAATCTCAGCTCTCTTGTAAATTTTTTGCACTTACTAGTTATTTGAAACAATCTTGTTTGTTATGTTCTACTTCCATGATTCATGCAGCATGAATAATTATCACTAAAAAATTAATGCTTTCTTCTCATTTTCCAGGTTGGTCGAGGACATGGGGTGAAGAACACTTTGGAAATGGGTATGCACTAAAAAATACTGCAGTCACTCATATCTTTGTGGCGTGTGCTTTTATGAGATATTATCACTTTGGGAATAAATCACCACGTCCCAGATTACAAATTGAAATTATTTCACTAGCCATCCGATTATGAAATCTTGTTAGCTTGTGGTTCCCATAGTCTTGTGAAATCGAGTTCCAATTTTGTAGGTTCGGTTAGTTTCTGCTGATCCTTATTTGGTAAGCATGCAATGGGTTGCAACAGACCTGCAGTCTCAAAAAAGAGACCAAATTTCACAAGTTGATCCAGTTATGTGCTTGCATATAATTCTTTTGTAAAGATGTCTCATGTGAATCTTTGCTGTCATCATTCCAATGTCCTTTGAAAGGTTTATTATTGGAAATTATTTTGATCTCTGCAAGTACATATTCAGTATAGCATCCATTTACCTGCAGTAGGGGCTTGTGCTTAGTTTTCACCCTATCATATATGTTCATGATCTTTTGTAATTGTGAGTTGCTTCATGGATGTGTTAGCATTGATGCATCTGTTTTCTATGTATCAGGAAAGTACACAAGTATGGTAAAAGCACAACAGGAGAGAGTTGGGATATTGTTGTGGATGAGGAAACCTACTATGAGTAAGATTGCATTCCATTTTATAACTTGAGGACATGTTTGGATGTGTAAATCAGTGGACTGGATATTTTAGTGGATCAATTGGTTGTCTGTTGCTCGGTACATTTGGAGCGGTGCAAAAGGTAGAACTAAATTATGTGGGGCTCCACTTTTCTACCATTTCGGCCCCAAAATAATATCCAAAATGTTTCAGGTTGGACTCGAAGCATTTTGGATTTTGATTTGGGGAGAAAAGAAACCTGCCCTACCAGACTGTTGGATCATGCAAATACAGCCTCACTTGATCCTGGTGCATAATCTATACTGGGGTAATCTGCACAGCAAGTTTTACATGACAACCAAAAACCATGGCACAGAAACTAGGCTCAAGGTTAACTTTAAGGTCTGCCTTCTGATGCAGTTCAGGATCAAATGCAATAATTAGTTCAGATAAGTGGAACCACCAAATTGAAATTACCTTCCTTAGGGCCTGTTTGGTGCCAAAACACCTTTTTAAGCCAAACCCAATTTGTTTGTGTTTGGATGCACTTTCTCAAACTGTCATCTGATCCCCTGCTCAACGAAATAAAGTGCTAGAAAGTCCAATTGCCAAAAAGCAATCCAATTGATTTTCAGCTAGTCGAGCTGTGAAATTGCCGGAAAGCCTCTTTTGCAGGAGTTTGTGTCCAAATGGGCTCTTAGCATTGATAATGAGGGGATTGGATTACAATGCAACATAACTGCAATTTGAGGGTTACTTCCCCAGTGTGAATTTGAAGGTTAAATACAATTTGGTTGTTTCATCTCCATTGAACTAATTATTCCAATTTAACTTAGTAGTTCATCCAAACTCCACCTAAATAACCTAACATGTTCATTAGGTACATCTTTGTAGAATTCAGACTCACATTGAAATATTTATGCAACCAAGTTGGTAAAAATCTCAAATTTGTGATTGAAGGGCTGAACCTCATTACGGATGGGCGGACGTAGTAGGGAATTCTAGTCAGCTGCTATCAATCCAGCCACGAGAGAGGCCGCCGGGTGTCTACCCAAATCTCGATTTTGGGCCATCTCCACCAACACAAGATGATCCAGATGATCCACCAGACTTGCCCCCATCTTCACAATGAAAAGCCACTTGTGTTATCTTTTCTTTTTCCCTAGGCCTAGTCACAAATATTTATTATTGAACTCCCATCTTTAGTGTGCTACAAGATTCACTTGTAGCGGAAACATGTGGACCATTACTTATCAATTTATTCATTCTTTGGAATTTGAACACCACCAATGTGCCTTGGCTTATCTATCATCATTTTATGTCATTTTTATTTGTGCATTAGACACACAGGCATGTGTGCGAATGTGTCAAACGTATGCAATGTGGAAGCTGTTCAACGGGTAGGCTGCAGTGTGTTCATGCCCAGGCCAAAAGTCCTGGTGTTCCAATTGTCTGCTGGGCCACACATTAAAATCAGATGATTATCTGGCTCTTTGCCCCTAATAATTTGATTTGTTTCCCCCCATACTGTTAGATGCTACTGTTGCCTGTTGCAGGTCTGCCTTACACCAGCCACCATGTATTATAGCTGAGAGGCCTTCCTCCCCTCCCTCCAGATCTTGCAACATATGCGGCCAGCGGCCCCACGCGAATGTGTATGTGTGCGCGTGGGAATTACAAGAAAACATTTCTTTCCTGCTTAAGAGTTGTTCGTTGGATTCCATCCTATGCTTGGGGTATAAAAAAAAAGAAAAGAAAAGCAGCAGCTTGCAAGGGGAGGTTTTACGTTGAACTGCCTAGCTCGACTTATGGGCACACGGAGGGCTTGACTTGCTTACCCACTATCCGCTGTACATCCATCATATGCACTGTCACATTTTCACATTGGATTCTAAACTTACTCTAGTGTAAGATTTACCACACCACAGGAACGTTGTAAAATCATAAATTCACATGGTGTGGACCACATCAGCTTTCATGTCCTGATTTTCGGGGATCCACTCATCCTGGTGTGACATGTCAGCCAAATGAGTGGATTGGATGGCATATACACATAAAGTCAGTCTATCCACATCTGCTTAATTATCAAAGGGTTGAAATAAACCAACTGAGAGCTTTTATTTGTCGTCTTTCCACCATACAAATGACACTTACGATATTTGTATACGTGATATAAACAGTTGGATTATTAGAAGATGACCTAGATTCAAAATCCTTACATACATCCGGATGTAGTTGAGTAAAATGGGCTAGATTACTTATGCTAATCAAGTGAAGTTCATATGTCCATCTGGCCCATTCCTTAACAATCAAAGCCTTAGATCGTGATTTAGGACCATCTTAATCATAGGATCAAAGGGGTGATCAAACCCATCTGCTCTTGTAGCAGCTAGTCGGATCGTTGGATTACACCGTACATCTTTAGCTTTGTGAAGGTTCCTATCATGTAGACCGTTGGATCCTGAGGGCCCATTCTTCTGCAATAACTTTTAGTGGTATCAAAGCACTTAAACAACGTATCTCCGATTGAAGTGGAAAAATCGCATTAAGGTAAATGCCTTTTGATAATTAAATCTAAAATTTTATTTTATTAATAATGCTTTTATTTTTTAAAAAAATATCGATCATCATTTTTTTATTGTACTTATTTCATTTTTTTTTTTTTTATCTCTGAGGTATGGAGATGAAAAAAATAATAAGAATATCAATTCGTATTAATTGGAGATTTGATAAGGCCTTAAATTTTGATTCAAGAGGAATTGATGATTTTAACATGAGAGAGTTTATAATCTGAATTAATATTCCAGGAGATGGGTTTTAATCCAAACCTAAGAGAAAGAAATTGAAATGGAAGGAGTGAGTTTCTAAACCCTAACTAAGTAGAAAAGTAGTGGAGTTTCCTCTAGACTAAAAGTCATTGCGGAAGAATGAGCCCTCAGGATCCGACGCTCTACATGATAGGAACATTCGCAAAGTCGAGGATGTACGGTG
Organism: Liriodendron chinense; assembly: GCA_003013855.2. Lineage (NCBI taxonomy): Eukaryota > Viridiplantae > Streptophyta > Magnoliopsida > Magnoliales > Magnoliaceae > Liriodendron > Liriodendron chinense. The sequence goes on along the minus strand of ML058329.1, from coordinate 2,431,510 downwards.
TAATTCAGTGATCCGTCTAGCTGCTACAAGAGGAGATGAGTCTGATCACTCCTCTGATCCTACGGTTGGGATGAATCACGATCTAAGGCTTAGATCGTTAAGGGACTGGGTCAGATGGACACTAAACTACTGCTCATTCTTCTTCTCTCCTTAATATCTCTCGCACTCTTAATTTTTTTGTGTTATTAAAAGAGTATTCACCCTCTATTTATAGATCGAGATGATAGAGGGATAAGAGATGGGAATGGATGGGATAAAGTTTACCCTTATCTCATCTAATCTCTGTCGTATCTCAAATCTCAAATTATCTTTGAATTTCAGAGTCTTGTAAGGAAAGAGAAGAATGAAAGACATGTAGGCCCCACAAGCGGGCCTCACAAACCCATGACTAACATCTCCCACTCAATCACATTGTGAGATAAGCACATCATAGATTGTCCATCTAGCTCGTCACATAACAACCAAAACCAAAGAATTGAGATAAAAAAATCAGTGGTATTGGACCAACTAGAACACCGTTATCTTCTCACAGATGTTTGAGTACTAAGTGACCACCTAATTAACAATAAATAATGTTAGTGCACTTTTCTGCGGCAGTACTAGTACACTTTATTTGTAAATTACTTAGGTCAGTAAGTCTAGTATCGGTTGAGCTTAAAGAAGACGAAGACCGAAGACTCAAGCGGACCTGCTGCATCAAGGAAGAAGAAACGAGTAAAAGAGATGCCTTAGTGAAGCCTTAACCTTGAACCTAAACAAAAAACATAACCTTTAGATGACCGTGAACCACTAGGCATACCCTTAGTCATCTTAGATTAGCCTTATGTGTCCCAAAAGATCACCAAAAGGATGGCCAAGAGGTTGCATGAACTGCTGTAAAGCATAACTGAAAAATAGTAAGAATTCATGCCTTAGACTGGTCGTCCGACTAGTCAACAAATGATATAAATGGGACAGTGACCAATATTGAAAAATTCTGTCTTTGGGCTTAATTCGATTGGTCGTCCGACCGGTCGGCTGGTTTGTCCAACCGGTCATTCCAACTGGTCGGTGATTGACCAAAATGGGACAACAAGTTTTCTGAGTCCCAGGCCAATATTCGACCGGTCGAGGACCCCAATCCTGACTGGTCGGTGAGAAGGTTCGACTAGTCGGAAACTAGCCATTTTATGGCCGTTTTCTATCCGTTCTACATTTTCTATAAAACGATTGTGGGTCAATTTTGAGGGCAAGTAGAGTGATTTTGAGGAGAATGAAGCCACTATTATTGAAGATCATTAGAGGATCAAATCTTAACCCTAGTAAGGCATCTTCCTTGTGATTTAACACAAGAATGGAGCATTCCAAGTTCATGAGGAAAATGTCATTCCCCCTCTTTTGATCTCTAGACTTTGGATCAAACTTGATAGTTATATTCTTATCCAAAGCTTTATGATGAGATACTTGTAGGTGAGATACTCTAGGCAACTCATTCCCATTAGTTGTAGAGATCTCAAACCTAACCTCCTATCACCTAGACATATCAAAAAGCATCCATGCAAGGTGATTGATCAAGTGGAGCTGAGGCATTGGTAATGCCAACGGCAACATGATCAGAGAAGCAAAGGGGAGCTGATTGAGCACGAAAGAGCGGAGATCAAGCAAATAAAGCGGCGCTGGACAAGGGGCTCATCCGATAAGTATGTTGTCATATTGAGAGTCTAGTTGCACTCCTTCCTCGGTGAGGATTGAGTGTGAGAGTTTAGATCTACAAACTCGAACAAGTCTCCGTGGGAAGACTACAGCGGGAGTATACGCTAGGTTCTTGGATTGGAACTGAAGGATTAGGGACCTTGTCAAACTTGTAGGTTGAGAGATGAACCTTAAAATCTCCATTATAAGTTGGGAGGAACCTTGTTAAACTCCTCGGTAGGGTGGAACCGTTTAGACTACCTAGGTTGGGAGAATACCTGATTTAAACTCCCTCGTGAATGCTGGTGTGCTCATAAGGTTGAGTACTTGAACCGGGAGTGGACTAGGGTAACCGAACAACTATACATGCTTGTATTTGTGATTGAGTTGAGCACATTGTTAATCCAGCTTTGTATGGTTTAATTGCTTAATTAAGATAGTATGCTAGGCATTAGATAGGCACATCCACACACAAAATGTACTTTCATTAAGTAGAGTAGACTTGAGTTTATATGATCCACTCTCATGTAGTCTATTTAGGTTGCATAGATTAGGTGCTTGATTAGTTTAATCATTTGATTATCTATGCATAGTTTAGGCTAGGTTGTTTAATTGTTAATTAGCCTTTTAATTGGACCCATTTAAGCTTGGAAATTAAGTGTTCTTGCTTAATTAGTTTAATTAGGCAAGAGGTTTTCAAAAGGATTTTTAAATGGTCCAAATCACCCCCCTGTACGACTTACCCATAGTTCTACTAGCTCCGCACTAAGCTTCTGCATGCTTAATATCTTAAGTGCTATCTAAAGACATAATTTCAAATAACCTAAGCTTTATAATGCCTGCTTAGCTTCGCATGACCATACCAGATGGAGTTAACTCCTATTCTGGAGTACTCGGCCAACATACGCACTTATCGAGTTTTACCAAGAACTTGATTTTTCACAAACATCAACTTGAATCCCTTTTAAAGCAATACTAACATATATACTTTATAAAAATATCATTTGCAAAAGTCTATTAAAAAAAACTCAATACTGCCGGCGGATAAGTCGTTAAGTGCGTATTTATAGTTCTAGAAACATGGTGTAGCTATCACGGGATCTTACCCACACAGATGTGTAATTTAGAATCGATTAAGCCGTTTTCCTAGGATAAACGAGTATGACCAATTAATGATTTTTTTTATTGTACACTAAAGTAGCAACACTCGTTCTCATCTTCCTATACACAAGATGAGGGTGACCAAGGACACAAGGAGTCATATATAGGATAGTTACTCGCACGTTGCAATGATTTAGATCGAATCAAAACAATCTGTGGGTAAAAGGTCTCAACACATGGCTGCAATCCACGTCGTAAAGTAGAAAATACTAGGTATATGTCGGGTTTACAATACGCAAGTTGTCTCACATGAAGTATGACTCATCTCATATCCTCACGACTTGGCTTTTATTCAGGCTATAAAATTATTCGCATGAAGAGCAATAATGCAATTATGTTATTCGACGTGATCAATCTCATTTTTAATCTTTTAAGACTGAAGACGGATACAACCAAAATGTGTAACCCTACATGTCTCTTGATTATTATATGTACATGTGCGTGTATTATTCCACGTATGTGTGCACCTAAATGTAGATCCTTCTTTATATCCATATTATCACTATTGATCAAGAGTCCACTAGTGATCAGAATTATCATCTATCATAATGATCAACATTAATGGTGATGATTTGATTCATCATGAATGGAAACGATCAAGGGTGATGAGTGAATTCTCCTTTCATCTTAGCACTTTTTAAAAAAAAAATCGATCATAAATATATACGTTGGCTTTAGTCTTGACGCGTCTAGATTTAAGCTTTATTTCATTAGAAAATATAAAACTTATGCTAGGATTATCCCTATAATTTAAGGTTGTGCATAACTTAAGTGAGAGTTAGTCTTCACTAAATGATGCATAAACTCATAATAGTGGGCTGTAGGTTATACAAATATATAGTCATAAAAGCATTAAGTTCATCTTATTTCAGAGAACTTGATTGATCTGCACTGCCCATTTGGGTATGTGGATTTTCAGATCTCGTCTAAGATATATTGATTGCTTTTATAACTTAAAATTTTGAATAATTAGTAGAAATACTGATAATTAGTGTAAGTACCCTAAATTATAGCTAAGTAGTGATACTTCATGCAATGTAGAGATGGTCACCAAAGCATTAATCGCCGAACAACTCAAGGGTCAACAATTCAACGGTAACAATTATGAATACTGGTCACATGTAATGCAAAGCCTTCTGGACAAGGATGATATTTCATATACTCTAGATGCAGTTCAAAATGAACATATAATGGCTAAAAACGAAAATTTAGGAGAACATAAGGTCGCAATGAACCGCTACAATAAGTGGCGTAAACAAAATTGCCGAGCCCGTAATGTCCTAATTAGTACAATGCACAAAGAACTCATATTGACGTATGAAGTGCATGAAACAGCTAAAGGGATATGGAATGTATTGACAAATGCCTATGCGTAGAAGTCAGATGCAAAAGTTTGGGCGATGAAATTAAAATTTCAAAAATACCTAATGCTGGTCAGCTGCCCCATCAAGGATCATATCCGTAAGATGGAGCAGATGGTAGGTGCCCTGATGAACGTAGGGTGCAAATTGACTGAAAATTAAAAAATAATCGCGACGCACCATTCCTTACCCGAATCTTGGGCCTATATCAAAAAGATTTTGAACCATAGTGACTCTATCACAACGTTTAGAGACTTTTTTGGCCACTTGGTACGAGAGGTTGAGATGAATGTAATTCAGTCAGGTTCGGCCAAGGCCTTTGCAGCATAGACCCACAAGCAAAATGCTAATAGGAGATGGTCTAAAGCTCACAAGAAGGTAAAAAGAACGATCGGGAACAAAAGACTGCAACACCTCTTCCAAATCCTAAGAATAGAAAATGAAAGGGGAAACTAAAAAACCAATATAACCAGCTTCGTTTGTGATAACTCCGGCCATTATAACGGTCAGTGCGCCTATAAAAAGATGGTAATTTCTAAGTCAGTTGATACTTTGTTTGTAGACGTTTGTTCTAAGATCCTTTCCGTTGATATTCTATCTAGCGAATGGATTTTGGATTCAGGCGCAACAAAACATGTGATATGAAATTATCGAGGACTTGAGGAATTCTGGCCTATAGCCAAGGGGAGTTACAAGGTGTGCATGAGGAATAACACTGCTGAAGACGTGTTAGGGATTGGCGTTTACCATTTTCGTACGTGCGTTGAGTGGACAATAACACTCTGTGATACTCTTTTTGTACCGGGCATACGTCGGAATTTAATTTCTCTTTCTAAGTTGTTAATTAATGGTTTTGATATTCATTTTTTCGGGACAAGAGTTTCATTAAGACCCAATAACCTCATCTTTGCATGTAAAAACTTGATTTCAGATTTATTTATTCTACATATAGATAGTGATGATGCACCACTTGCTTTATCTGCTACATCGAATGAACATGTAATATTTGAATATTTAAAATGACACGCGAAATTAGGTCACATTGAAAATGACCGGATGACAAGACTAACATGTTCTGGTCTGTTAGGTTCATTATCCAAAGTTGATTTGCTATTTTGTCAAATGATTTGCTTGAGATAATCTATTCGGATATATGTGGACCCTTGAATGTACGTGCTAGAAATGAATGACAATACTTCGTCACTTTCATTAACGATTGCTCGCGCTATGGATATGTGTATCTTATTTCATATAAATCTGAGGCTTTTGATTGTTTTCTCAAATTCAAAGCTAAAGTAGAAAATCAGCTTCAGAAAAATATTAAAATCAGATCTGATAGAGGTGGCGAGTATACATCTGAAACGTTTAAAACATACTGTACAAATGTTGGCATCATCCGGCAGTACATTATAGCTTATACTACATAGCGAAAATGAGTTATAGAGAGAAGGAACATGACACTATTGGACATGATTAGATTGATGATGGCACATGCTAATCTCTCTGCCACATTCTGGGGAGACACGCTGCTTATGGTCGTCTATGTCCTTAATAGAGTCCCATCTAAATCTGTTTCTAAGACCCTATATGAGATGTAGACTGTGAAAATTCCTTCTTTAGCTGACCTACGCCCTTGTGAATATGTTTTGTTGCTTGCTCCTTATAGAAGTAAACTTGATAGTAAAATCATTAAGTACGTATTCATCAGGTAACACATGGACTCAAAGGGATATGTTTTGGTTTATGAGGATCGTGGATGATGGACTGTGATAGAATCTCGTGATGTGACCTTCGTCGAAGACATATACCTCAGTTGAAAGAAGCAAAATGTTGTCATAGAACTTTTTGAAATTTTTGATGTATCTCAAGCGAGTGAAAATTTTGCTTTTGAAAATGGAGATACTCCTATAGTTCATCAAGACAATGAGAGTACATCTTAGTAAACTCCTGAGTTACATCAAAGCGAAAGAGGTTTTATTCCCAAAGATACTTCGATATTGAGGGTTAATCTTTCTCTTATGTGGCGATTGACGATGATGAACCTGATTCTTATCAGGGTGCTTTGTTGTCTCCGAATTCGGCTGATTACATAACTGCTATGGACGAAGAGATTGCCTCCATGGAGAATAAAAAAGTTTGAAAACTTGTAGATCTGCCTTTCAATCACAAAGCGATAGGTAACAAGTGGATACTCAAAATTAAGAGAAAAGCAGATAGTACAGTGGACAAGTACAAAAAATAGTTGATTGCTAAAATATTTCACACGGAAAGAAGGCATTGATTACGAGGAGACTTTTTCACCTGTTGCAAAATTCTCCTCATCCACGTGATCTTGTCCATTGTCTCAAGTTTAGACTTACAGTTATATCAGATAGATGTAAAGACCACATTCTTAAATGATGATTTGCATGAAGAGATATACATGCAACAACCCATATGTTATGTGGAAAAAAAAAAGTATCCAATGAAAGTCTGCAAGCTGTTAAAATTTATCTATGGGTTGAAGCAATCTTCGAGGTAGTGGTACATGAAGTTCCACTTAGCCATCACCACTTTCAGGTTCACAATAAGTCAAAAAGATCATTGTGTATACGTGAAACGGTTTAAAAGATTTTTTGTGATAGTATCTTTATATGTAGACGATATTTTGCTAGCTTGTAATAACATGCAACTATTAATGATGAGTAAAGATTGTCTTTTTTCGAACTTTGACATTAAAGATCTTGGTGAAGTCAACTTTATTCTCGATGTTAAAATCATCATGGACTGTCCTAAGAGATTATTAGGCTTGTCTCAAGCCACTTACATACAGAAGATTTTAGAGCTGTTCAGGATGAAAAATTCAAAAGCTTTTGAAACCGTTATAGAAAAAGCTACCAAGTTAAATAGGAAATCGTCTCCAAACTGAAGTTAAGAAATTGACAATGTCCTTAGTACCTTATGCGAGCATAATGGGCAACTTAATATATGTTATGCTTTGCATCAAACCGGATATTAGTTATGCAGTTGACATAGTCGGCCGTTACCAAAGTAACCCGGGACAGTCTCATTGACAAGCCACCAAACGCATATTCCACTATCTCAGAGAACAAAAGACCTGATGCTGTGTTATAAAGGCACGAGTCTCGAGCTTAAAGGATATTCTAATGCCGCTGGGGGTAATGACGCCGATGAGAAAAAGTCTGCTTCAGGATATGTCTTCTTGCTCAAAGGGGGAGCTATCTCATGGTTGAGCAAGAAACAAACGTCCACTACCCTTTCATCTATGGAGACTGAGTACATTGCATGTTGTGCTAGAGTTTAGGAGTGTGTTTGGATTCATAAATTCTTACTAGGTCTGGGTGTTATATCGGGCATTCGTGAGCCTAAATCGTTAAGGATAGACAACAATTCTGCCATTAACTTGACAAAAGACACCAAATACCACCAGAAATCCAAGCACATTGAGATAAAATATCATTACGTTCGTGATCAAGTGAGAGACAAGAAGGTGGTCCTCAACTACATTCCTACCAAGGAAATGATGGTTAATCCTATGACGAAACCTATAACTAGAGACTTGTTTGAGGTTCACGTCATGCAGATGAGATTGAGAAAATCTTGAGTGATATGCTTGTATCATATACCTTTGATGTTTCATTAATGAATAATATATTCCTTTTATTCGGTATTGAGCAATTATTAAACTTAATGTGTTGATCATCAGCATTTACCTTTAGATCATATGCGATTTTTATCTTTGTTAGTATATCGGTCACTCACTCGCACGGGTTGACCAATCTTAAATGTACAAAAGAGGTACATTTGGGGTGATGTTTATACACTGAGATGTGAATTTTCCTTTATTATGAATAATAAAGGATGAAGATGCAAATGAGTTGTATCCACTTTCGGTCCTAAAAGATTAAAGATGATACTGATAAAGTCGAATAACATAATCGCACCATTGCTCTTTATATTAGTATTGTGATGGCCTGAATAAAAGTTAGGTCATGAGGATATGAGATGAGTATCTCATGAGAAATAGCTTGCATATTGTAAACCCAACATATACCTAGTATTGTCTACTTTATGGCGTGGATTGTAGCCATGTGCTGGAACATTTTACCTATAGATTGCTTTGATTCCATATAAATTATTGCAACGTGCAAGTAGCTAGTCTTGTAGGTGACTCCTTGTGTCCTTAGTTATCTCCTCTTATGTACAGGAGGATGAGATTGAGTGTCGCTACTTTAGTGTATGATGACGAAAGGCCTTTGATTGGTTAGACTGAATTATGGAGGAAAGCGGCTTCATCGATTTCAAATTACACATCTGTATGGGGAAGATCCTATGTCAGTTACACCATGTTTCTAGAACTATAAATACGCACTTAAAGACTTATCCACCGACAATATCGAGTTTTTTTAATAGATTTTTACAAATGATATTTTTTTAAAGTATATATGTTAGTATTACTTTAAAAAAGATTCAAATTGATGTTTGTGAAAAATCAAGTTTTCAGTAAAACTCGATAAGTTTGATGAATGCGTATTTTGACCGAGTACTCCAGATCGGAAGTTAACTTCATCCGATTGGTCATACGGACTAGGACATGCATTGTAAAACTTGGGTTATTAAGTGCTAGTTAGGTATTCAAATACCTGTGAGAATATAACTGTGCTCCAGCTAGTTTCACACCTCTGATTCATTTTATCTTAATTCCTTAGTTTTGGTTGTTATGTGATGAGCTAGATGGACAATCCACGATGTACCTATCCCACAATGTGATTGAGTGGGAGATGTTAGTCATGGCCTGTGGGGCCCACTTGTGGGCAACCACTAGTGGATGGGGTCCACAGGTCTTTTTCGCTTCTTCTCTCCTTACGGGACTCTAAAATTCAAAGAAAATTTGAGATTTGATATACAAAAGAGGATTAGATGAGATAAAAATAAACCTTATCCCATCTAAACTCATCTCTTATCCCTCTATTATCTTGATCTATAAATAGAGAAAGAATACTCTTTTGATAACACTAAGAAATTAAGAGTGCGAGAGATATTAAGGAGAGAAGAAAAAATGGCAGTAGTTTAGTGTCTATCTGGCCCGTCCATTAACGATCTAAGCCTTAGATCGTGATTTGGAACTATCCTAACCGTAGGATCAGAGGGGTGATCAGACCCATCTGCTCCTGCAGCAGCTAGGCAGATCGCTGGATTACACCGTACATCTTCGACTTTGCGAAGGTTTCTATCGTGTAGACCGTCGGATCTTGAGGGCCCATCATTTTGCGACGACTTTCAATAGGCACCATTAGTTGTGTAAGGCCCACTATGATGCTTATATACAATCCAATCAATTCATTGATGTGCCTTATCAGGATTAAAGTATTAGTGTTGTGTGTCTTGCAAAGCCATTAAATCTTAACGATTCATTTGATGATCCTATCCGTCGATTATGATGACTCGGTATGAACATGACATTAATGTCATAACTAGCATCAGGTTATATCTTAAATCACACATATGTATGGGTTAAAGCTAAGGGATTCCCTTGGTTGTCATAGAAAACTTAAGTTTGGACATAATGGCCACAGATCATGGGAGAGTTGTGTTCTATGAATCTCAGTATCATGTTGTACATGACCACCTACCAAGTTGTATGACAAGTATGTGGTTGCTTTTCTTATGTGGTCATCTTGTATGAAGAAACCAATGATAAATCAAGATGGACAGTCCACCATTTGGTTTGATGTTGCATTAATGTGCCTATCTACCCTATATAGGAGTATAAGTGTGTCATAAATGAGCTTCAGTTCTTCGACCTGTTAGACTTGCATTTGAGTATCAACTCAAGTCTCCAAACTGAGAGACCAATCATGCCTGAAGTATGATCAACTTGTGTATGTACTAGCTTTGACTAATCATTTGACAAGAGGCTGTGTAGAGAGTTGAAGTTTCTGACACAATGTGCTTTAAGTTTCTGACACAATATGCTTTGGTTTGCTTGCAAGAGTCCATTGCAATGGTTCAGATGTGGGTGTTGCTAAGTTTATGCACTAATATATTATTGTGGGCCAAATGATCTAATAAGGGATCCATTGATCTCCTTGAACACTCTTATGGCTGAGATCTGATAGATTTGACCATCCATCAAGTGGTTTTTCAATGATACCAATACCCAAGAAGTTCCAAATGATTTTATAAATGTTTTCAACCACTAATCTTTTATTTTAATCATTACAATAATTTCATCACACTTAATGGTAATTTTTATAGTTGATATCATCTGGTTCATAACTTAATTTGCATGGAACTTGGATTGAGGATGGATGACTATGTTCAATGGAAGGATATAGTCAATTTGGGTACATAGTTATGTAAGACTGCAAACTTTACATGTAATTGGGCATATTAAAGCCTATAGGATGGTTGAGCACCATACCAATGCTCTCCTTGATACCTTCATCCTTATAAATAAAATCCTATCTCTGAGGAAAAAATAAAGAAAAGAGAGATTTTAGATCCCCATACCATAAGGTATTTCCATATAAAGAGATAGAGAGAAAAGTGAGATAAAGAGTAGAAGAAAAATTACTTTTCTCTCTTCCTACTCACTGTGCATGCTTCTCAATTTGTTACCCTAACCTCACTCTAAGTTTTGGATGTTGGCTTTTCTCCTCTCCTAGTCGGGAAAGCTTTGAGAGATAACATTTTACTTTGAAGGTAGCAATCAACGGGTTTTCAATAACGAACGGCAATCAAAAGGTATCTCTAAATTTAAATCTCTTATTTTGATTTTCTATAGAAAGATGATGATATCTAAGCGATGATCCTTAGAGCTTAATGTTGGGTGCGTTTCACACAAACCTTCGGATCTCGCCCCCCAATACACTAGAATTATGGACTATGCTAATGCAATAATCAAGAATAAACATCAACCACACGAACACAAAGAGTTTTTACGTGGAAAACCCTCAAAGGAGGTAAAAACCACGGGACCTAGTCCAGATCAACAATCCAATATCTCAGGGAACTGTTACAACCGATCACAAGCACACACTGCTTGGATCAAACTTCTTCACCCACGCAGGGATGGATAAACTACAAGAGAATAGTAAAAGGAGAAACGATCTCACCGATCCCGAGGACGTAGAAGCGCTGAGATGACCGTTGCGCAGAAGAATCCTTCTTCAAGCAACTTCTCCCTTCTACAAGCTTCCTCTTTCTCTCTCTTCTCTTTCTCTCTTCCTCTTTTTCTCTCTTTCTCACCTTGGACGTGTTAGCAACACAATGGGATGCCCTAATCCCGTTTTGGAGCGCTTAAGTACCAGAAACGGAAGAATTAAAGCCATATTAGGAAACTGCGTACAAGCAATCCGCGTCGGGTCGGGCGCCCGGCCAACCAAAAACAGTCCAGCAATGTAACATGAGGAAAAATGAATTTCGGGCGCCCGGACCAAACATGGTCGGGCGCCCGGCCGGGTCATCGGGCGCCCGGTCACAAGACCGTCGGGTGCCCGGCTTAGGCCAAAACCTTCCAGAAGCCAAGCTGATATTTGTGGGGAATTTCGGGCACTCGGCCACTGACTGGCCCGGGCGCCCAGCCAAACCCTGCAACACTCTCTCTCCTCCTTTGTTGAGGAGGAAAACTCCATCAAATCTCCCCCTTTCCGACTCAGGAGAAATTCGCCTTCTTCAAGCCAGCCAGGTTTCTGCAAACCTCAAACTTGCCCTTGAGCAAAGCCTTGGTCATCATGTCTGACCCGTTATCGTCCGTATGGACCTTCTCAAGCTGTAACACCTTCTGTTCCAAAGTATCCTTAATCCAGTGATACCGAATCTCTATGTGCTTCGACTTGGAATGCTGACTTGGATTCTTGCTCAAGTGTATAGCACTTTGACTATCGCAATAGAACACATGCTCCTCCTGCTTCAGGCTGAGTTCCTGTAGGAACCTCTTCATCCAAAGCATCTCTTTACATGCTTCTGTGACTGCAATGTACTCGGCCTCTGTCGTCGACAATGCTACGACCTTCTGTAGCTTGCTCTGCTAAGAGACCGCTCCGCCTGCAAACGTGAACATGAACCCCGATGTAGACTTCCTGGAGTCTATGTCACCTGCCATATCTGCATCTGTGTAGCCTTCTAACACAGGTTTTCCGTCACCATAGCATAGGCTCAACCTGGATGAGCCCCTCAGATACCGTAGTATCCACTTCACCGCTGCCCAATGTTCCTTGTCAGGATTGGCAAGATACCGGCTGACAACACCAACTGCATATGCTATGTCTGGGCGCGTACACACCATAGCATACATCAAACTTCCTACCGCTGACGCGTAGGGTATCTTCCGCATCTCTTCCACTTCCGCCTTCGTCTTGGGACACTGCTTGTCGCTCAATTTGAAGTGACCATCCAGTGGAGTACTGACCGGCTTCGCTGCATTCATGTTGAACCGCTCTAGAACTTTCTCATTATACCGCTCTTGTGACAACCAAAGCTTCCTGCTGCTTCTGTCACGGGTTATCTCCATTCCTAGGATCTGTTTTGCCGGGCCCAAGTCTTTCATCGCAAAAGACTTGCCCAACTCATGTTTCAGCCTGTCAATCTTCTTGATGTCTTTTCCCATGATGAGCATGTCATCAACATACAATAGCAGAACTAAGAAATCACCGTCTGAGAACCTGCGAGTGAACACACAGTGGTCCGACTCCGTTCTGTCATATCCATGCTTCAACATGAACGAGTCGAACTTCTTGTACCATTGCCTAGGAGCTTGCTTCAGCCCATACAAGCTCTTCCTAAGCCTGCACACCATATGCTCTTTGCCCTTGACTTCGAACCCTTCTGGTTGGCACATGTAGATCTCTTCTTCCAGGTCACCATGGAGGAAGGCAGTTTTGACATCTAACTGCTCTATCTCCAGATCCATGCTAGCTGCCAACCCAAGCAACACCCGAATGGATGTCATTTTCACCACTGGTGAGAATATCTCCTCGAAGTCTATTCCTTTTCTCTGACCAAACCCTTTCACCACAAGTCTGGCCTTGTACCTTGTCTGTGAATTCTTCTGCTCATTCTTCTTTCTGAACACCCACTTGTTGCTCAGAGCTTTCTTGCCCTTAGGCAATTTCACCATATCATAGGTGTGGTTCTTATGCAAGGATTCCATCTCCTCTTGCATAGCTTTCAACCACTCCCCCTTATGCTCGTCGGCTAAGGCCTCAGAATAGTCTTCTGGCTCTCCCCCATCTGTGAGCATAATGTACTCATGCAGCGAGTACTTCTTAGATGGATGTCTGTCCCTTGATGTCCTCCTCACCTGTGGCTCAACAGGTGGATCAAGTTGGGGCTGCTCCCCCTGTCCATCTTCTGTAGGGACTCCGTCATCCTCTGCACCTTGCTGTACTCCCCCGTCATCAGGCACCACGGGAGGAGTAACTGGATCCATGTCTTCCAGTTCACCTGAACTGGGTTGGGTCTTCTCTGGCTTTTCAATGTCTTCTATACACTGATCTTCAATGAAAACCACATCTCTGCTCCTGACGAGCTTCTTCTCGGTCGGATCCCACAACCTGTAACCGAACTTCTCATCACCGTACCCTAAGAACACACACTGCCTGATCTTCATATCGAGCTTGGACCTCTCGTCCTTTGGTACGTGAACGGATGCCCTGCATCCAAACACCCTGAGATGACTGTACGATGGATCACGTCCAGTCCACACCTTCTCAGGTACTTCTCCATTCAACGGGGCTGATGGAGACCTGTTTATCAAATACATCGCTGTGTGCATTGCTTCTCCCCAGAACATCTTGGGCAACTTTGCATGGGATAACATGCATCTGATTCTCTCTACTATGGTGCGATTCATTCTCTCAGCCACACCATTATGCTGGGGGTCTTGGGAACTGACTGTTCATGCCGTATACCCAGTGACTTGCAATACTCGTGGAAGTCACCTATGTATTCACTACCATTATCAGTGCGGATGCACTTCAATGATCTGCCTGTCTCCCTCTCGACCATAGCATGAAACAGTTTAAACACACCAAAGACCTCGTCCTTGGATTTCAAAGCATACACCCAAACCCTCCTAGATGCATCATCTATAAATGTGACAAAATACAATGCCCCACCCAAGGTTTTTGTCCTCATAGGACCACAAATATCAGAATAAACCAAATCTAATACATGTACTTTATTAGTATGAGAAGCAGTTTTAACAAAAGAAACTCTATGCTATTTCCCAGATAAACAGTCAATACAGGTTTTGAGAGGTATACCTGTCACGTCTGGAAGGAGCTGCTTCTTCGCTAGTAGCTGAAGCCCTTTTTCACTCATGTGGCCTAGACGCCTGTGCCACACGTCAGTAGCTGAATCCTCTACTGCATTCAATCCATTCTTGCATACACTGACACTTGCCTTGTAAAGAGTGCAACTCTTCTTTCATCTGGCAGCGATCAACGAACCCTTGATGAGCTTCCAGCGCCCACCAGCAAACCGGCTTTCATAACCATCATCATCCAGCCTTCCCGTCGACATCAAGTTGAGGCGAAGGTCTGGAATGTGTCTCACATCCCTGAGAACTAATGCGCAGCCCACATCGGTCTTCAAACAAATATCACCGACCCCTACGATCTTCGAAACACCAGAATTTCCCATCTTCACTGTCCCATAGTCACATGACTTGTAGCTTGTGAAGAAATCTCTGCGTGGAGTCGTATGAAACGAGGCTCCCGAGTCTATCACCCAGTCGGTGTCCTGACTGGAAGCCGTGAGACAACTATCGTGATCTGCCGAAAGAATAACAACAACATCACCATCTGAGGCGACCGCAGTAGAATCTGATTCATCTTCCTTCTCCTTTCCTTTACCCTTCTTGTCACTCTTCTTCTTGTGACATTCATGCTTGTAGTGGCCCTTCTTGCCACAATTCCAGCATTCAACATCTTTCCTGGCAACTGACTTGCCTCTTGATTTATCTCTGGCCTTTCCGCCCTTTCTGTTCTTTCCTCTCCCCCTATCTTGTGTCACAAGGGCCTCTTGTTGAGCAGGCCCTAGGGACTTCCTCCTTGTCTCCTCATTGAAGAGACAACTTGTTACCTGATCCATGGATACCTTTCCGTCTGGTGCGAAGTTACTTAGAGACACCACCAATGTCTCCCAACTGTCAGGCAATGAGCTAAGCAGTAGCAAAGTCTGAAGTTCATCATCCAAAACCATCTTCATGGCGGAGAGCTGGTTCACAATGTTGCTGACCTCATTCATGTGTTTAGCCACAGAACCACCATCTTTGAACTTGAGATTCACAAGTCGTCTTATCAGGAAAATCTTATTGCCGGCTGTCTTCCTCTCATACAGCCCTTGCAATTTCAGCCATAGGCTAGCGGCTGAGGTCTCTGTAGACACATGGTGGAAAACTGAATCATCCAACCATTGTCTAATGAACCCCACCGCCTTCCGGTCCACTTTCTTCCAATCATCATCTACATATCCTTCGTCTTCGCCGATATGCCTAGAATTGGAGCATACAAGTCCTTGCAATAGAGCAAGTCCTCCATCTTAGCCTTCCATATGGTCCAGTTAGAACCATTGAGGCTGATCATCCTTGATGAGCCACCTTCCATAATTCAGAACCGATCCCACACCGTTCAAACAACCCGAACGCTTTGATACCATTTTGTTGGGTGCGTTTCACACAAACCTTCGGATCTCGCCCCCCAATACATTAGAATTATGGACTATGCTAATGCAATAATCAAGAATAAACATCAACCACACGAACACAAAGAGTTTTTACGTGGAAAACCCTCAAAGGAGGTAAAAACCACGGGACCTAGTCCAGATCAACAATCCAATATCTCAGGGAACTGTTACAACTGATCACAAGCACACACCGCTTGGATCAAACTTCTTCACCCACGCAGGGATGGATAAACTACAAGAGAATAGTAAAAGGAGAAACGATCTCACCGATCCCGAGGACGTAGAAGCGCTGAGATGACCGTTGCGCAGAAGAATCCTTCTTCAAGCAACTTCTCCCTTCTACAAGCTTCCTCTTTCTCTCTCTTCTTTTTCTCTCTTCCTCTTTTTCTCTCTTTCTCACCTTGGACGTGTTAGCAACACAATGTGATGCCCTAATCCCGTTTTGGAGCGCTTAAGTACCAAAAACGGAAGAATTAAAGCCATATTAGGAAACTGCATACAAGCAATCCGCGTCGGGTCGGGCGCCCGGTCACTAGACCGTCGGGCGCCCGGCCAACAAAAAATAGTCCAGCAATGTAACATGAGGAAAAATGAATTTCGGGCGCCCGGACCAAACATGGTCGGGCGCCCGGTCACAAGACCGTCAGGCGCCCGGCTTAGGCCAAAACCTTCCAGCAGCCAAGCTGATATTTGTGGGGAATTTCGGGCGCCCGGCCACTGACTGGCCCGGGCGCCCGGCCAAACCCTGCAACACTCTCTCTCCTCCTTTGTTGAGGAGGAAAACTCCATCACTTAATCTGGACCTTTAACAATGTTCTAAAATTTAGGTGGGTCACACCACATGAATTTAGAGGTTTTAAGTATAATTTTATGGGGTGGACCACTTAGGTGTTGAATTAGCCTAATTTTTTAGATTAAGGTTGAAAAAGGAATGTACTTGATGCACTGGATAGATTGCATTCACGCTAAGTCTTGAATGGACTAATATAATAAGCACTTTGTGGGCTCATTTTCCACTCACTTGTTGGAAATGGGGTTTCAATATTTCTCCCTAAAAAAATTCTTAAGTTTCCACTAGCTAATGAAGCTTGGAATCTACGGTCAGCTAAATATCATAAAATCGCTATGAGTTGGTAAATAAAAAACTCCCCAACTTAAGTGACTCCTATGATTGGTCTGAAACCAAGAATTTCTAATAAAGTCCTCGATGAAAAAAAGGAAAGGGGTTAGGCACCATTTTTCGCATCTATAGAAGTTCATTCCCTACTTTGCAGGATTTAGTTTTAGAAGGATAAACGAAAAACAAAATTACTCAACTGTAATCATGATCATAAAGACGGCGTGTTTGGCACTATAATGATTAAGAGGGTAATTATTGTTAAAGTTTAAGAAAGTAAATACAAATAAAATTGAAAATGTAGCTAGTGTTCGTTATTGATCGCAGTGCGCCTAAAGATGTGAGGGAGAGAATTGTCGCGCCCCAAACTCGATGAATGGTTTATTCAACTTCTTAAACTCCGAATTCGACACCGACGGTAATTTTTTTAATGGTATTCAAGCACGCCATTGGCAATAATCAAAGAATATGAAACCCATAATTATAGATGTTCATTATAAAGTATTTTTCTTATATCCTAAATATTACATTCATCGATATTTCATGATAACGGTATCTTGCTGAAAATATAAAATCACAAGAAGTTGTGGCTACTAGTCTTCATTGGCGAATCCTCCTTATATGTGCAAGAGGAAGTAATTGGATGAGTTATGAAAGTTCAGTGGGTAGTTCTATCATGTGGTATAACATAGTCAAACCAAAGGCACAACATTGCCAGATTAGAGTAAAGTGCAGGTAATCATATCATATCACAATCAAGTAGCATTTGCAACTAAACAGAGTAAGACATAGATAACCATATATAGGAGGTAAATAACTATATATGTTATCATCATGTTATAACAAGTAGAGAATATAACCAATGCATGGTGTGGTCGGGATAGTACCACGTTGTTTCGCAAGCTATAAGGTCTAACACAAAGAACTTCTATATAATCTAGTCCCACACTTAATTTGGATAGTGAGTTTCAAGGTGGTAAACCCCTAATCTCAGGTTTGTCCAATACTTAACCAAAATCATAGCTACTAGGAATAGGCACTTAATAGTCTAGTTGTGCATCTACCAACCCGAGTGAGTAATGTATGAATACATGCGGATGAAATATAATAAGCGTGTAAATGTATAAACGCATGTGATGCACCGTCTCTCCAAATACTCAAAATAATAACATTAAGGACAACTCACATCCCTCCTGATAAAATCAAGGGATTGTCACAATTCACTGTTTTCCTAAGGTATGTTCACCATACTCTCTCTCATGCTCCCAACACGTATGCACATGAAGACAAGGCTTCCTAATGGCCAATTAGGATAAGTGACGGGTATCGTATCCAAGGGACCCAATAACGTCCCTAAGCTAGGAAAGTGAGGCTTTTTCACATAAAAGAAGGTTACTCCTACGTCCCCTTAAACGTCTTATGGTTCCAAGTCTATATCGAACCATCCATAAGTTTGGTTAGACCAACATGAGAGTCATCACTAAACATTTATACTATTCATCGGGTCTCACCACTATATTGAGGGAATACGATAGGCCACCTGGCAACACCTTGAGTCCATCACCTCATCACGTAGATGGGACACCTAGCAATACATAGAATAAAACATCGGATCCCGTCACCTCATGCATAGATGAGCCGCCTAGCAATTCAAATCATAAAACCTTAGGTCCAGTCATCTCATCGTATAGATGGGTCATCTAACAATCATATAATACAACTTATAATTCACTTGGCCACGCAAGGGCCTTATATCACATCACATGTTTCACTTCACCAACATGAGGGCTCAATGTCATAAGCTGCATTATATCATAAGCTACCTTATATCACATCACGTGTTTCACTTGGCCAACGCGAGGGACTAATATTATATCACATATTTCACTTAGCCAACACGAGGGACTAATATTATATCACATATTTCACTTGGCCAACACAATGACCTAATATCATATCATATTTCACTTGGCCAACATGAGGGTCCAATATCATATCACATATTCCCCTTGGCCAACATGATGGATTATATATCATATCACATATTCCCTTTGGCCAACACTAGGGCCTAATATCTTGTCACATATTTCACTTGGCCAACATGAGAGCCTAATATCATATCACATATGCCCATTGGCCAACTCGAGTGTTGGCTAATATCATATCATATATTTCACTTGGCCAATACAAGGACTAAATATCATGTCACATATTTTACCTGACCAACACGAGGGTTGCAATATCTCCACTCGACTAACATGGGGGTCGCAATAATATCTCCCACAATATTTATTTAATTTCATAAGAACTCATAATTTCGGTTCTTTATCTTCTCGAGAATGATTGCGTAAGTATATTATACTAATGCCAGATGTATGCAAGAAGCACATATTATCCTACCATTAACAAGTCACTATATATTATTCATTCAATTGGTTATGGGCCTAAGTCCTTAGACTTCTCAAATATATCTTTCTTTTTATAATTGTGCTTAGCACTTTTGCTCAAGAAAGTGGGCATTCTATTCTTGTATCTAAGTGGGCTTATGGCAAGGCCCAATTTATTTAGTGAGCTTCTACAACACCCATAAGTAAGTGAGCATTCCCAAGGCCTTAAAGAAGTGACTCTCACAAGGCCTATGAATAAGTGAGCTTTCACAAGACTCGTAGGCAATTCAACTTTCCCAAGGCCCAATATGCAAGTAAGATCTCTCAAAGCCCAATAAACAATTGATAATTAGCTACAAATATAATTATTTCATTACCATGCCAAATGAGCTATAAAATTACAAATATCTTCATCATAATAATTGCACATCAACATAATCGAACAACATTATTATCGCATCAAGCGGCTAACTATTTGGCCGATCCAAATGTCAAGTGTGGTCTAAAAATTGATATTTACATGCCTTACTTGAATGAGTTGATTCAATGATTAACACACACATCCTGTGATATGATCCACATCGACAACTCCATTAAGTACGTCAAAATTGGCTCGTTCAAAAGCCTAACTCTTATTATCAAAATAGGTCAACGGTTATGGTCGTGCAAGTAGAATCACATACATGAATGTGGATCTCACTACCCAAGCCAAATCATCAAGGTGAGGCTTTTATCATAGGTTATACAGATTGGTTTGGCCTCAAATTTGGTAGATACATGATCTATCAAGTATACATCTATCCTATAAAAGTTGAGATTAATTAGATATATGTGGACCCATAGATTCTTAGCCGTTTAGAAAGGTATCAATGTTGACTACTGCATTGGACAACAAATTTGGTCCAAATTACATTAATCGGATGAAGGGGTTAGATAGATTGAATTAACTCCAAATTTAGTGTATACATTTTCTATCAAGTATACATTAATCACACAAATTTGAGACTAATTAGATATCTTTAAACTCATAAATTCTCATTCATTTAGAATAGTATCAATGCTCATGACCACCACACTAGACAACAAACCTAGTCCTAATTGCATTAAAAAATAGAGCTAGACAAATCAGATTGACCCCAAATTTGGTATATACTGACTCTATCAAGTCTAATATCATTACAAGAAATTTAGTACTAATTAGATATCTTTAAACCAACCAATTATCAGCTGTTTGAAAGGGTGTTAGTACTGACTACTGCACAGGATAACAAACCTAGTCTAAATTACATCAATAAAATAAAAGGGTTAGATAGATTAAATTGACTCTAAATTTGGTAAATACAAGCTTCATTAAGTATACATTGATCCTATAAAATTTATGATTAATTGGCAATCTATGGACGTACAAATTCTCAATTGTTTAGGAATGTATAAGTACTAACAACTGCATTATATAACAAACTTGGTCTAAATTACAATAATAAGATGAAAGGGTTAGACAGATTGGATTGACCCCAAATTTGGTACATATAAGCTCTATCAAGTTTACTATCATTACACAAAATTTAAGACTAATAAAGTATATATGGATCCACAAGTATAACCACAAAAAGAGAATCAAGTAAAAGCATATATATTGTAGGCCTCCATGAAAATTTAATGATAAATTTCATTCCCATGCTTCTTCAAGATTGGGGGCACTTAAATGTGTTTTGGGGCTACTCAAATACTATTGAGATCTCATGGTGGGGCTCACTTTAATATATAAAAAGAAAAGAAATGAAGAAATACAAGGAATAGATCTAACCATCTTAAGGTTAGATGGCTTGGATCTTTCTCTCCAATAGTGGCCTCTCTCTCTCTCTCTCTCTCTCTCTCTCTCTCTCTCCTCTTCTCTTTCTCTCCCTTTTTCTCTCATTCTCACTCTCTTTTTCTCTCTCCAGTGCTAGAATTTTTTTGTTAGAAATAGTTAACCACCATGATTATCTCCCTTTTGTGTAAAGAGTTAACCCTCAGTTAAGGGAGAGGGAGTTAGTTAGGTCAACTAGTGAGGTATGAGTGGGGTGACGTGTCATATGCATTTTATGCATATGTGGTGAGTGGACCATAACATCATGGCGATGTGTGGGTTATGTAGGTGGAAAGTGTTGATATTTTTCACTAAATCATGAAATGGGCTTTTTGGAATGGCACATAGGCTATAAGCTCAAGCCCATATAAAGTGTATGTATGTGCGATTCTTCGTGCACTAGCATTTTTAGGTTCTTAGTGGCGTATCCCATAAATAGAGCATTGCATGGATGAATGGGTGATACCTCTGCGATTGGGGGATGTGTCGGTCGATATGGTAGGGGTTTTAAGGTTTCAGAATTTAGGTCACCCGGGTACGTACTGCGCTCCGACAATTCGAGTCCTACTTTGGGGCTCCGGACAATGCGCTCTCATGTGCAAAAGAGATGTAAGATATTGAGGTACTAAAATATGTACAAAAGTTGCCTACAATTGGGTAGCCGAGATAGGCATACAAACGTGCTTTCAACCACTGGAAAAACTGGCATATTATAAGAATCGAGAGATCTGACATTCTGAGTGCTAGAGATGAACGGATGTCTAGAGATTTGACTCTACTTCCTTTGAGTTGGATCATGGAAAGACCTTGGACTGAGGTGGATATGGCTTTGATCACCTTCTCTCTCTCTGTCTTATTTTCTCTTTGAAGTTCAAAGCCCCTTCTCTTTCTTTCGTCTCTTCAAAGCTATATTTTCAAGAAATCTCTCTCTCTCTCTCTCTCTCTCTCTCTAAATGTCAAAACTCACCTTTGAAGTCTTTTTTCTTCTCTCTCTCTCTCTCTCTCTCTCTCTCTCTCTCTAAATGTCAAAACTCACCTTTGAAGTCTTTTTTCTTAAATACCCACCTCTCTTTCAAATGAGGAGGAAGCCTTGTCGAGTTCGAATTTAGAGGCTCTTGTTGAGTAGGGCAATTAGGAATTGAGAATTGGATTCCCAATGTTCTACAAACTCGAACTTGAGGTGTTGTTAATGCATGGTAGCTCCAGTTTGATTGGCATGTGATTCAGGTGTTCTTGAGGTTTTCTTCAATCATTGGTTCAACTCAAACGGAGTAGATTTTAGTCTTAGGTGGGGTTTCATATACATACGTCCCTCTTTGGTAGAGGTTATGTGCAACTAAATGCCAAAGTGAATAGACTTCATGGTTAAGCATAAAGTATAGTTAGGTCTATTCTAACCAAAACATCATTGACAATAGTTTGTATAGCAAAAGAGGGACTCAAGTATACTCGAGGGTTGACGAAATTATGGTTATCGTCCTTACGCTTTGTAGCCTTACAGGGATCCGACCAAAGCCTATGCTTTACAGCCTTACGATGATCCAACTAGTGCACTTAAATCGAGAAAAAGTGGCTTCCTTTAGCTACACAATCTCCCTAGGATTTCTTATGAGTTTGATTGTAGAAATGGGTAGTTGTCATGCGCTTTACAGCCTTACAGGGATCCAACCACTACACTGTAATTATTATTAGGCTTGACAGGTGTCCTTGACAAGGTGCACTTGGGTTTCCTTTTACCTCCAAACTCCTAGTTTTTTAAACTTAGGTTGTAACAATTCTTCTATTGATTTCAGAATGGTTTCCTTAATCAAAATTTAACACACATTGGATTGATATTGTAAGTTTAGGCCAATCGCATTTATGTTACAATGACTTCAATAAAACTGAAAATTAATAGAAATATAGAAAACTTTCTAGTACTTCAGACATCATGCATGTGATTTATTTTTTAAGATTTCTATAAAAAGTATTTTATCACTTGGAGACACCTGTTGTGGACAACACTCCTAGATTTTTTTTTTCAAGAAATTTGATTTATTACAAGAACGTATCTACCAAGGTTTTTTTTAATTATTATTTTTTACAAATGGTTTTCTTACAAAGCTAATTTTTATTTGAGGAGTAGCTTTACTAATATTTTATTTGTGGTAACTTCACTAGGGATGACAATTTCCTGATCTTATCAAGGGTTTCTCTGAACTAACTATTTTTACTTTTGAATTTTATGGGCCTTTATTTGGAACACAAAAGCTTCCTAGGATCACATTTTGGCATCTTTGAAAACTTTTTACTAAGCCCAATTATTTTATAAATGTTGTCCAATCATATTGCATGTACCTTAAGTTCAGCGAATGGTAACTGTGACTTGTTTATTAGGCTAGGATTTTATTGAAAACAAGGTTATTCCTTTCTCTTAAGAAAATTAAGGGAAAGTCGCACTTAATTTAAGGAGATCAGGAAATTTTCATATGTAACGCACCGTAAAATCGCCCTTTCTAAACCCGAGATCGTCCATAAGCCACGTCATGTACACATCACAATAGGATAAATAATTAACCTCATTTAATCTTGAAAAACATTAATATCATTAAGATATACTTAGAAGTACTCGTAATAGGCTCGTATACCACCCATCCTAGGACCAACGAATCCAAAACTTGGGAAGAATGACCCTCTTGTTGGGCTTGACAACCTTGGACGAACGTCATTAAGAAGTCAGCTCCCAAAATTGCATAGTTGTAAGCACCAGCGAGAGCACATGTGAGTGCAAATCCACATACACAAGAACTAACCCAAATAATCATTACAACTATACATTTTCTTAGGTGGGCTATTAGGACCCTTACATTCCTATGAAATTTAGAACCTAGGCTCTAAATATAACCTCAAACCCGTCCCCAAAGCCATGGCACCGATCAATGATTAGTGACCATTGAATGAACCTTCCTTCGTAACCGATAAATGTCGCATCTGAATGCCATGAAATTATAATCGTAGGAAGATCACACCTTGAGGAGGCTACCCCATGGGTTGGATTAGTCTAGGTGTGCTTGGTGGGCCCCATAAAGCTAAAACGGCCCCTCATAAGGCTATTTTTATACATATTCAGCGTGCAGGGCCAAACCAGTAATTTCTTGCCATATAAAATATGAAATCCCAATAGTTCTCCTCTTCATTTTCTAAAAAATTCTATTAAGAGAGGGAGAGTGTGAGTTGGGGGAGAGTAGAGAAGTGAAGTAGATGGGTGCATGAGCTTTGCATGCCACTTCCAACACAACTGGGTGTACTAGCAACTTCGTTGTCGCCGTTTTCCTTTGCTTAATCTTGCCACCAGTTGCTCAGGGTTAGTAGTGGCTTCCATCCCCTTTAATCTTAGTAGATTGTACTAGATAACCTTTAGATTTCTGACATACAAGAGCTCTATTTCTTTAGGTTTCCCTATTTCCTTCAAGAGACCAAGGTGCGAACCATTTACCTCTAGGTTGCCTAGTCTCGAATGTCGTTAAATGTAGTTAATGCTTTTCTTTTGTGGATGAGAATGCTTAGGACTAGTTGCTTGTTGAATATATTATTAACTTTATTAATAGTGGATGCATGTTGTTTAAATCTTAATTCTCAGTTTGCATGCTAGGATTTGGATGCTCATTTCTTGATTTGTGCAAGTAGAATGAACCAATGTTATGCCAATAATAATGCCATGCTGGAATGTTGTTGAATTTATGCCTAACTTCATTGATGTTGGATGCATGTTGGTTGAACCTTAAATCTCAGTTCGCATGCTAAGATTTGGATGCTTATCTCTTAATTTGTGCTTGAAGGATGAACGAATGCTATGCCAATGATGTTGTCATGTTGAAATGTTGTTTAAACATGCTCATGAATGCTAAAATTCAATTAAACTATGCCTGCCATCTTGTTATGCTAAAATTCAATTAAACATGCTCTTAATTTGGATGCTCATTAAACTATGCCTGCCATCTTGTTATGCTATCATGTGATTGTATGATTATGCAACATGCTTAGTAGTTCACTCAAATGCCTGTATTTTTTATTCTTCAGTTGTAATTGGATTGGGGTCGCCGCTTGAGGTCGGTTACCCAGTAGGTGAGTACGATCGATTTGGGCTTGAATTCGGATGATCAACTATAGTTTAAGGAATACATGGGACGCTTGTGCCCAAAGTCGATCTCACTGACCTTCTCCCCTATCGAATGTGTTGGCCCAATGCTAGGTTGGACGTGTTTGATGCGTTGTCGTTGCCATATCTCTGGAATTCAAAGTACCGACAATACCATTGGAGTGACCCACTTATATAGCGAATCGATCCCAAGTCTCATGAGCTAGGCATGGTGGAATGGGGCCTGTGTCCGAGATATCAACCTACACTGGGGTGGTACCTCCCTGTAATGACCCTTGATCACTTGTGGAGGTGATGAGCCTACCACCTAACTATAGGAATGGGTGACGAGCCCTTTTCTCGCTTGAGTTGGGCGTGGCTGACAAGTCACAGCCAAATTGGGCCCTCAGGTGAATAACCCAAGTATGGATCGAGGTGTAACTGGAGATGATAGGCGTTCGCAGCTCAGGGAGCCAAATGGTCCCATATTGACTTATTGAGAAGGCATTGGTATGGTGGCTTCGCCAACCGGCTGGATGATAAATTGGACTAACTAATTAATTGGCTAATCATGCATGTTTCGACATGGAATGCATCATGTGCGGGTGATGGGGTGGTGCCCTACTCACTGGCAGCTCGGCTTGTGTGAGTATTGGGGTAGTGCCCCTCACCGTATATTGTGGCAAAAACAGTGTATGGGCATGCATCTGCATATCATTCATACATGCATTATAATAACTAGCTCAGTCTTATTTATGTTTTATGCTTAATGATGAATTTCATTACCTACATTGGACTGTATTTGATAATATATGTAACTTAGGAAAATGGAACCACTGAGTTGATCACTCACTCCCACTCTGGGATCGTGTTTTAAAATACCAACCAGACAACATATATGATGCAGGTACGCTCAAGGCGAACTTGATGGCGGAGTACGAGGTAGTGGAGCTTGACGAGGACTCATACTTTCAGGTTGCAAATAGACAGGCTTAAAGGAGAATCATGACAAATCTTTTGGGAGCTGGGAGCCTTAGCTATGGCCCAACTAGTGTAGTATTAGCCTTCCTTTTGGACATGGGTTATTGGGGATTTCCCTACAGGGCCCCTTGAATGAGATAGTAGTTGTATATTTTGGATCTTATAGGCTGTATTTTGAATAGTCTTATTTCATGATAGGTTCGCTTTATTTCAGCTGGGATTATTCATAACTGCAGATGATTAAACTTAATTAGTGATCATGCATTGCATACTGTGGACCCGGGATATTGGGGACCGAGGACATCCACGGCCCCTGACATCCGGGGGTGCCACACCATGTGTTGGATTCCCGAAAATAAGTCGACAAGGGCTAGTTATTCCTCTCCTCAAGGTGGATACGTCCACTCTCCTTAGTGCCATATTAGGTTTTACAAAAATTAATTGATAGAGGCATAAAAGAATTGCTCTTAATCTTAATTATGTAATAACCAAGTGATGTGTACTAGTCTAATGCATCACGTTTTAAGGACTTTTGGAAGAGGCATATGAAGAACCATCATTGACAGTCGAGGCAATGAGATCATCATAGAAAGTTTTCAAATGGCTCATCGGGAAACCACTAATATCATTTATCTTGAGCTTGGGTGCCAAGAAGTTGTCGAGTACCTGAGAATCTGGAAAGGCATAAGTCCTTAAATTTTATGGATGGGAGGTCCACCCCTTGTTGCTTTTGCAATCTATTCTTTATAGTGTGGAGTTGTTCTTAGAAGTGTTTTCAGAGTAATTCGATCTCCGAAGGATTGGCTAAGGGCACCTTACCCCCTGCGGTGTCGTGTGAACTTTTTCCTCTTCATAGTGATTGATCTCATCAACACCTATATGGCTTATATTAGAGGGAGGCTAGATGTGATTACCATTAGAGGGAGGTTGTTGGGTGTGGCTCCCAGTCGAGGGAGGTTGCTGGAAATGGTTCCCGGGTAAGGGAGGTTAGAATTGGTTGTGACTCTTGTTAAGGGGAGGTCATTGGGTGCTCTGAGCAAGTGTGAAGAAAAGTTAAAGACTGAAAGACTCCTGGTTGGGGGAGATTAAATATTTGGAATAAAAGTAAGAGGAAAGTTGCAGATTGGAGTTGAGGTGGAATAAAAAGTAAAGACTAAAGGAGATTATAAGGACTAATTGACTGAGACGCTAGGTGATTGTACCTGCACATTTTAGGTTAGGGATATGGCCCCACCCTAAAGAAATCGTATTGTGAGGTCCTCTAAACCTTTAATGTTTTGAGCCATTTCGACCATAAAGAGCGACATCAGGATACCACCAGCCGCAAGCTTTAATGACTTCGGAGCTAGTAAGGCAACATGCATGTCCTTTTTAGCAACCATTGTCACATGAAACTGAGCCAAAATTGGACTGTGGGGGATGATTGATGATAATTTTCTAAAGTGTTAGGCACAGAGATCCTTTGGGTACAATAATGGAGGCAAACTCTTTTACTTCTCTCCTTTAATTTTTTTATTTTTATTTTTTACACTCTCTTTCTTTTTCATTTTGAATTATATATATATAGGGAAATGGTACTATGAGGTCAAGCTGCGTGGGCCCCATTGTGACGTGGATCAGACGTCTACCCCATCAGTCACAGGCTTAAAATTCAGGTCAATCCATGACTTAGGTGGGCCACACACATACAACAGTTGAGAGAGGTGATCCATCCATTAAAACATTCATGATCGTTTATTGGGCCCGCCGACATGTTGTTCACAAATCCAGCCCATCCATTGTGTGTGTCCCACTTGGATGAGGGGTCAGACCAAGTTTCAGCCGCATCCAAAACTTAGGTGGGCCCCACCAAGTGCTTTTAGATATTTTAGGCTTGTCTTAACATGGTTTTACATGGTATGGGCCACTTGAATTCCGTATATAACTGATTTTTGGGATATCCCATAACCTAAAGGGGACCATCAAATGCACGGTGTTGATGTCCGATCCACGTCACGGTGGGGTCCACACAGCTCAACCTCATGGGAAGTTCCCATGAGGTCGACCTCATAGTACCATTTCCTCTATATATATATATCAACAAGTGTATCAACATATGCGAGAAGGATTTTTTTTTATTTCCATTGGGTTTTCTAAGTGATATACCTCCTAGCCTAGACAGACCAAGCTCTATTACGTGCTTGGGTGATGCCTTTCAGGGGCCTTTTCAATGAAAAAATTGGAGAGGAATAGAGGTGGGCATCGAGTTGAATCGGACCGAGTTTGGGCTGACCCGATCCTATCCGTCCAAGAAAAAGGCTTAAACTGAGTCGGATCAGACTCGTTACCGAGTCAGCCAGGCCTGAACCAATCTGAACCGTTCATGGCTTGGTCTAATCTAATCCATGCTCGACTCGGTCACAGGGATTGAGTTGTATCGAGTAAGACCCAAGTTGGGTCGAGTTCATCTATAAAATCAAAAAGTCCCAAATTTCATCATTTAACAAATAATCAACAAAAATTTCCAATTTTTTAGAACAATAATCAACAAACAAATAAGAAAGAACAATAATCAACAAAAAAAAAAGAAAAAGAAATCCATACCTTATAGTTTTCGGGTGGTGCGATGACGGCCAGCCGAAGGAAGAGAAGTAGGAGGAGGAGGAGGAGGAGGAGAAGGAGAAGGAATGAGGAGGAGGATGATAGTCGGCCGACTGGGTAGGGTAGTAGCAGCAATCACCGGGAGCATCACAGCGCTCGGGTAGGGTAAATGCATGTGGGTAAAGTAAATGTTAAGTTTCTTTCAAGTTATATACCCGATACCAAATCAGATCGGGTTTCGGGTCAGTTCTCTTTCGGTTCGAAATCGGGTTGGGTCAAATCGGGTTTAAGAATAATTCTGGACCGACTCAAGTAGAATTCGGATCCATAATTTAATACTCAACCCAGCCCAACTCAGACCATCAAACGATTCTTAATTGAGTATGTATGATTCAGCAGAGTCAAGTCAACCAAGCCGACCCGTGCCCAGCTCTAAAGAGGAATCTCCTAAGGGCCCAATAGCTTCTTACACAACAAGATGGTGCTCTTAGTATGAGATGCTAATGAAGCAATGGCTCCCAATTTATAAAGAAAATATACAAAAAGGTAAAGTAAAATGCTGAAAAGTAAAATGTTGTGGGAAATAAAACGCTAAAAAATAAATTAAGGAAAACTACAATTCTAAAAGATTATAAAATCCAACATTTCAAGTTTGGCCTAGTTGATGGTTGTCATATGTCCCTAGTGGAGTCGCTAGTCTATGGATGCATGCAAGTAGAGGGTGCCCCACGTAATTTCACTTGCTTTAACTTGATTAGAGGATTGTTACTTGTTTGATTAAGGGGATGTAAATCTTGTAATTTCACTAAAAACTAAGGGTATATAATTGTCGAATCATTAGTGAAACTTACATTTATGCTAGTGACTAGGTTGACTTGGATCCCCACACACCTTATCTTAGGATTTGTGAACATTGACATTATAGAATGATTGACTTTATGGTGGCAGCGAAAATTAGATTTTAGTTATCTAGCCGCTCTTCAATTTTTATACATTACTGTTATATTATTGCCCTTTATCATGTCCCAAATTCGGTTTTTGACGCCCATTCACCGTAACCCGAATCCAGAGCTGACAGCCTCCATAGTACTCTGATTTCGGCTCCTAACTCCTATATGCCAAGTTTCGAAAGTGGAATCCCACAAGAAGGATTTAAACGAAACCTAATATCTGAGCATAACAAAAGAATTCCACAAGTAACATACATCTCCACTAAACAATGGTTCAAGATACTATGCTGATCAGTAAATACATAATATCTCAAAAGCATAAACAAGGAGTGCTCCAGCATTGCCAACAGCTGCACTAACATGTCCTGAAAAGAAATGAGCAAACGCCCATGAACTCTACACAAAGCCCAATAGAGTACATGTGTGCGTGCACAATGTATATAGCAGATATATCGCATCCATATCAATATTAGAGTAAGCAACAAAGATGGAGGGCTAATCATGCCAGTGTTCATGCATACAGCTAGCCATGCCAGGGCATGCATATATGCTATATAAAGGCCAACCGGGCTGAATGTCATATAAATCATGTGATACAAACATGACAATCCTGATGTCTAATCCACATCTCAGTACGGTTCCCATCTGGAGTCATCGGGGTCCAGTATACATGCACTGAATCATATTGCGGGAACATGCAAGCATAAGACACTTCGCTACTCACCTCGTCAGTGGTAATGCCAATGCCCACCTAACTCACTAGTAGCGAACCCATTTTCGGGCTGGTCAGACCGGACCTCAATCGTCACTCCACACTCCAAGCAGGTGACGTCATATCATTTCTAATCGACCACGAAACAGTAGGAGATACAGCTTACTGGTATTCGGCACATGGGTGCTCATGTTATCCACTCAGTCTCAACATTGAAGCATCTTGCAGCCCTGATGTCGCTAAGGTATATACTACAACCTTAATGTCGCTAGGGTGTAGATGCAAGTGCATCATACAAATGTGTGAATGGATGAGTCCACTACCTAGGCCATGCAACCATGTTATGTGAGTTGTGCATACATGCAGGGCGGCCCCATCCCATCTCATACGGGTTCCCTAAAATGCCCTAAGTCGTAGGGATATTAAAAGCAACCTTGTCGTGCATAGCCAAGACAAACCATGTCATGAGTACCAACTACGGTCCACTGGCCAACAGGGGCGCCAACTGCTGGATAGTATCCCAAATATGGTTGCACTTAATCATGAATGAGCCATCATCCAAGTCATGCATATATGAAGTGGATGAAGTATGATGATGTACAATCATATAGTCAATCATGTCGTGTGGTGTGTAATGCCGCATCGCATCAAGCATAGGAGCAATGCATTATCAATATAAGGGCAATGCTATACAAGCGTTTGAGTAATGCTACATCTAGCACAAAGGAAGTGTCACATCAATATAAAGAAATGCCATATCAATGTAAAATAAACACCACATCATCCAACAAGTGTAATGCCACACCAACATAAGAAAAAATGCCACATCTAGCTAAGTAAAACACACCAAGCACAAGAGACGAGGCCCACTTGGAATTCAAGTCTAACGGGCCCCCACAAGGCTACACTTAAAGGGTTTTCAAGCCAACGGGTCCACTTCAATCAAGCATGTACACAAATGGACCCATTCGCATTAATAAGATAACTAAACATGGCGACAATCATAGGGTTCACAAGCGATCACGGTTGGTATGAGATGGAAATCAAAATGGGCCCTACAAATGTCCTCAAGCAAAGCCCAAAATGGTGAACCACAATTCGAATAAGAACAACCAAGGATTAACTCAACATAAGTATGGGGTGGGACCCAAACGTGGGGCACCCCGTAAACTACAATGATGGGTCCCATGGTGGGATAACGTGATTACAATACACATTACAAGGAGGGCCTCAAGAGTTAGGTAGCAAATATACTAAACAAGCATCAAGGCAGGGCTAAGCGCAGATACAACATATACAACAACGTTGGGCCCACGACATCCATACAACTCGTACAGCACGGCGGCCCCATGGTGTTGACTCCATACATGCACTAAGGTAGGGCCTATGGTATGGGCGGAATATATACATTCAAAGAGGGCCCACAGCGCATCACAATGGGCCCATTCTCGATGGGCTCAAATGATTGGAGGCAAGCAAACATTGTCATAGGCCCTAGAAGGGTCCCAATGGTGGGCCATCAACGACCCCGCTATTTCATGTGGTGGGGCCTACTTGGGCTTAAAATATGCCCCGTTAGGGGGTCTATGTCTGAAATGATAGGGTAGAACAAATGGGTGGCATGGAAATGAAAACACATACATCACGGTGGACCCCACGACATGGGACATGCTGCATGGATAGCGTGCTTGCACGCTATCTCCACAGCATGGCCCACATCGCGGGCCCAAAAAATTGCCACGGTGGGCCCTACGGAAGGCACAAAACGATGGGTGGGCGACCGATCAACATGGTTTTGGGTGGTGCGGTCCACTTGAGCCACGGATCCACCTCATCTTTTGGGACCATGCACTAAAATGACTTGACAAAATAGATGGACAACGTGAATATACAACACTACATCAAGTTGGGCCACCACAACGAGCCCATCTGCTGGACAATGTCCAGCAGGTTGGCCCTGCTGCCAGCACTGGATAAACACATACATCATGGTGGACCTCATGGGTAGACTGCCTAGATAAAAATATATACAACACGGTGTTGTCCACAACAGGTCCCACACGTTGGCTGGGCCAAGAAGGTTTCAATAATGGACGTCAATCTTCACTGTTTTCCTTAGGTGCGGCCCGCTAAAAATATGCTAGAAAAAGGATAGATGGAGAGGATTTCTCGCAGGTAACATATGGGCCCCACTATCTAGTGGGCCCACCAAAAAGACTGGCAAAAATAGGTGGATGGAGTAGATCAAACAGGTACATATATAACAGTAGTTCAGCAACATATAGGTAACGTTGCAACGCTGCCCACCACTCCATTTATTATTATTATATTGTTATAGAATATAGGTGGGCTCCACAGCTAGCGGTCACCACACGTTCTGAATTAAGCTCAATTTATGTTCTCTCTTCATACAAGTCTGTGTTAATGATGAGCAGGTTGGAAGGCAAATAAATGTCAAGGCGGGCCCGGGGAAGTTTTCAACGGTAGGAATTTAAGTGGGGCCCACTTGAGCTTCAAATCTACCTCAAATTAAGGGACTGACCCATTTCCAGGTCTACGTGGCCCTATGGACAGGTTGGATTCCAAAATAAAAAATCACGGTGGGCCCCAAAGATTCAACGGAGGACCTCAGTCCTCACTATATCATGTGGTGCGGCCCATCTTAAATTTACATTTGCTCCATTGTTGGACGCATGTCTAAAAATAATCTGGTAAAACAAATGGATTGCACAGTATATACACCTCCAGCAGATGACATAACACATACATTCTGGTGGTTCCCTAGGAAGGTTTTAACGGTGGAGGTTCATGTCCACTATTTCCAGTGGTGGGACCATAGGAGTTCTAGATCAAGATGGTATTTTTGTGGGTCCCATTTTCAGGTCACACATGACAAATATCAACGGGTTGGTAGAAAATAAACAGTGCAGTAGGCCTGGTGAGATTTCAACAATGAGAAAACAACCACTGTTGTGACTGGTGGTGAGTCCAACTGAGATCTGCTTCCCTTTTAGGGCCAAGCCACATCCAATTCCACGTGACGTTCACATCACGACGACCCCCACACAGGGATCCCCAATGGTGGCTCTCCAATCTCCACTATTACCTGCACTGCAGTCCACTTGGCATTAGATCTACCTAATCAGGTGGGGCCCACATAGGGTTGGATCAAGCAGATATTTATGTGGTCCTTTCATCTAAGTCTTTGTGACCTAATCTACAGGTTGTACGATAGATAAACATCATAGGTGGGCCACACAACGTCGTTCACCTTTGTAGCCCGTAAACACACAAGGGAGGGAGGGAGTGAGGGAAGGAGGAAGATGATATGTAACAACCCGAGATTTCGTCTCTCGTAGATAACACGATGTGTCGAGTTTTCGAGTATTAACTTAAATATGTTAAGGACATAATTCCACATATTCCCCCTTTTATACACATATTTTTCATTCTCATGGCATTCATAACATAGATGACAAAAAAGTAAATTCTCATTCTATATAATTTCTACTTTAAGTTCTAAATCATAAATCTTTTAAACAAATAATAAAGTTCAAGTGGTTATCCTCTCATAAAGGGCTTATTACATCTTTAAACAAAAATTAAGTAGAACATAAAGTAATAAAATATAAATCTCTTAAGCCAAAGCGGCTTCTTCATTCGCTATCTGCTGTCACTCATATTCTTTGCCTTGAAACTCGAGCTCATTTAATGGATCATTACTTACGTCAACTGAGTTAATGTTTTAAAACACTGTTCCAAGATGGAGTGAGTTGCTCGTGATCAACTCAGTGAAGGCATTCCCCCAGGATTATCATAATTACAGCATAATCATTTCACACAGATTCTCAAAGCAAAATATCCATGATAAATCTTAATTAATGCAATGCATGTATGCATGCTCTGGCTAAAGCACCCTGACTAGATGAATGTGGAAAGTCCAAGCTTGAGACACTCTTATTACACATCAATTAGCCACTAATCACTAGAGTTTTTGTGAAGTGGGACTTCCCCGTTACACCTTCACGATAAACTTAACTAGCGAAAGTGGGACTCCCCCATTATACCTTCCAACTAGATAGTGCAAGTCTAGATGTGGGACTCTCCCGTTACACACCCGTCCTGACATCCAAGGGACTTAACTCATTTATGTTAGGGTCCAATGAATGAATAATTAGTTTCACATTTAATTTGGTAAGTTTAACATTCAACCGGTTAACAATACCCACACCATAGGTCACCACCCCAACCCATATAGGGCTGTAAATGGGTCAGCGGACCCGATGGGGTACCCGGACCCTACCCATTTAGACCCGACCCAGACCCGACCCATTTGTTAAATGGTACGGGTCTAGGTCCAAGAATAGACCTAGTTGCTAAACGGGTCTGGGTCTGGTTTCCTTTATATTAGGCCCGACCCGACCAAAACCCATTTAGTAAGTGGGCGGGTTTGGTCTATGTTTCAAGGGACCCGTCAAGCCCAGACAGTTCCAAACCTGGTTTTAAGCCTTGTAAAAATGCTTGCATAGTTGATCCAGACCCGGACCCATTAGACCCGACCCATTTATAAATGGGTCTGGGTGGATCTCCCTCTACTAGACCCGGACCCATTTATAAATGGGTCTGATGGGTTGACTTAGACCCAACTCGGACCCGCCCATTTAGTAAAAGGGTATGGGTCTAAAATTTGGACCCGGACCCGTTTAGTAAATGGGCGGGTTTGGTTTTGGCTAAACCCGCCCCGAACCCGACCATTTACAGCCCTAAACCCATACCATGGTTCACCACACCAATCGTTGAGGACATACATATCTTAGCCATGAGGCTACATATGGCTTAATTTACACATTCATCCATACATAGATCCTTCACAATTTATAATCCAACCAATGGATCCCACATAACCAATCATAACTCATACACATAGTCATCTCGCAACGATACATCAACATAACCCACATAGGTCCCACACTTTTCATCACATTATTAAGACATGGGAAGAGAGGCTTCCTTATGATGTGGCATTGAAATATCATAGGTCTGTTATCACAAAACGCATGGGCGTTATGCTCATCATCAATCCAAATACATCATGGAACATCCATTGCTTACATAAATTCATTATAAATATGATATTGTTCACAAATTCATAGTTATCTTATCATACACATGATATTCACATAATAATAATAAAAAAAACCCAACAACGTATCACTATAAATTTCTTATGTTAATCATTATAAAATCATCCACAAACATCATCATAATTAGGTTAAACCAAACCACATCATATAGGGTTCATGTGGGCCAACCTAGTTGGTGCACCTTATAGAATCGGCGAGTTGGCTCGTCTCCACGAGCTAACTCGCTGATCTACATGAATTCATGAATTCCACTACGTGGGACATCAACCTACGGCTCATTAGTGCACACGTCCAACCTAGGTGGGGTATTCTTCATCAATTTTATCTAGGATTTTATCTCGAGTTGTTATATGATAAGAGTGGGGCCCCCCACTATGGGGTCCACGTTGAGAAAATAATACAAAATATCAAACAGCAAGAAGAGGTCTTAGAGCTAACGCATAATCCAACAACCCACTTGGATTATCCAAATTGAGGATGGATGGTGGTCCACAAACCTCATTAAAGAGAGGTGAGGTCCACCTCCTTCCCTCTCAAATCATACAATTCATCTTCAAGCACCCAACATGTGCCGCGATCTGTCTTCAAGCTACCCATACATGCGAATGGGCCACACAAGCAAAGTGACACGTGTTGATGTCACACATGTGACAATGCAACACGTGTCACAATCTATCTTCAACGTCACACATGCCTTCTCGAATTTTGAAGTAAAATTCTCGTGAAAATACACAAATTCTTAAAATTTATTTACACATCTAAGTAATCTTCAAAGAAATAGTACATAAGATTCCACTAGCCAATACTACTTTCGGATTCACAATGAGTAAAGAAGATTAATATGTATATGTGAAGGAATTTGAATTTTTTTTATATTGTCTCTTTAAATAAATATTTTACTTACTAATAATAATATTTAATTATTGATGACAACCATAAATGAGGTTTTTCTCAAACTTTAAAATGAAAGATCTTAGTAAAGTCAATTTTATTTACAGTGTGAAGATCATTAGTGACCGCCCTAAGAAGTTTTTGGTCTTGTTTCAATATACTTGCATACAGAAAATTATAAAGTAGTTTTAGAATGAAAAAATTAAAAAGATGTTAAAACACTTATAAAAAAAATTACCAATCTAGATAAAAAAATTGTCCCTAAACTAACGCCGAGAAATCGACAATGTCTTTTATACTTTATGTAATTGTAGTGACCATATATACATTATGCTATATATAAGACATTATCATAAAGTTGGTGCAAGCACTCAATACTAAAGTAACCTGAGAAATCTTATTGTCAAATCATTATATTTATATTATATTATCTCATAATTAATTGAGTATATATATGTTATGTTGCAATTGGTAGCGTTTGGGTCCAACAACTTCTTAAAGAATTAGAGTATTTTATCAGATAATTGTGAGCATGTTCTTTATTGATGATAGATAACACATTTACTATTGATATGGCAAAGGATCCCAACACCACAAGAAATTACAACATACTAATTACAAATATCTTTACATTTATTTTTTAATAAAAAATAATAGAGTAATTCTTTATCATATCCCCGTCAAAGTAACATTGGCAGATATATTGTTGAAACCCATTTCTAAATATCTCTTCAGTTTTATAGTCATGCTTTTTTTTTTCTGTTAATAATGTAATACTTCTCCTTATGTTCATAAAATACTTTGCTTATTAATATGCAAAATTTTTATTAGATTTATATGTTATAAATTAGTCTTATGATCACAAATTTAGGTGATCATCTTTATCAACAAGTTGGCCATCCACTTACATAGGTAGACCAACTCTAAATGTACAAGAGATGTACATTTGGGATAATATTCACATATTGACGTGTTAACCACTTTCTATAGTGAAGCAAAGAGATTGAAGATATAAAATGTGAGATATTGTATGCATCTTCAATAAAAAAATAAAAAAATAAAAACTAAAAAGAGATTTGGTAAAATCAAAATAACATAATTATATTCCATTAAACTACTAAGTGATGAACGCTATGACCTAATATTAAAGTCAGGTCGTGAAGAGATTAGATGAGTTATAGCTCATATATGAAACATTTCTACTATAGACTCGGCATATGCCTAGTATTATCTACTTTATGACATGGATTGTAATCAATGAATGTAGACCTATTATTTACATATTGCTTTAATTTCATCTAATCCTTGCATCATGCGAGTAAAACCCGTAATCCTCAACTACCCTCATTTTTAGTATAGATGGATAAGATTAAGTTCGGCTACTTCAATGTATGATGACAAAGGTCCCGAGATTGGAACCTGATTACATTAGGAAAGTAGCTAGTCAATTTCGAATTAGACATTTACATGGAGAGGATTCCAGACAGCTACATTATGTTTCTAGAATTATTAACATGCATTTTAAGGCTCATCAATATGATAGTATCGGATTTTAATAATTTCAAACAATATTATTTTAAAAAGGGTTAGAGCGATGTTTGAAAAACTAAGATTTATAAATAAACTTGGTAAGTTAAATAAGTATGCATGTTAGCTAAGTACTCTAGATTGGAAAACTCTATTCTGTATGGCCATACGGATTAGCATATAATAAAGCTTGATTATTGAGTATTAATAAGGTAGTCACTTAGTATTCAAATACTTGTGATACGTTCTAACTTGTCTCACATCTTTGATTCTTTTGATAATTGTCTTTTGATTTTTTATTATTATGAAAGAAGTTAGATAAAAAATCTACATTGTACTCTTTCCACACGTGATTGAGTAAAAGATATTAGATATTGGCTTATAGAGCCCACTTGTGGACAACCATTAGTCGTAGGTAGATCCCACACAGTTTTCCCTCAAAATATCTCTGGGTGGATATCATTTTTTCAATCTCTTTATCTCGAAGTTCAAATCCAAATCCAAACCAAGAGAAGATTGTGATGTGGCAAAGAGTTCAAATGTATAATAATAAGCCTGTTCTCTCCATCAAATCCAAATTCCTTATAATCCTCACAATTCCTCTCTTTTTTTCCATAAAGAGATGCATTTTATCAGTAAAAGCATGCATCCTAAAAATTCTCCAGAGAAAAAAAAAAAAAGAGAAATAACGAGGTCGTACCTGATTATCCATTAGGCTACCTTTAAACGATCTAAACCGCTGAATGTGTCCGGTGGCCATTCTAATTGTAATTCACAAGAGTGAACAACTCATTTCCACTCCCGTAGTAGCTAGGCGGAATGCTAGACGATGGTTGTCGGTCTTCAATTTTGTGAAAGTCCCTAAAATCATGTGATATTATCGAATCTCGTGGGCCCACCCATCCGGACCTTTCACCACCATCAACTTCAAGTGCCTCGCATGTCAAACATGAGCCGCCACTTATTTGTAAGTGTCCCACTTCCATATCCCACACGTCTCCTTCGGCACATGTGCAACATATGATACCATCGTCTTCAAGTGACCACATGTGTAAATGTGCCACGTGTGCTATTGTGCTAACGTGCCTACTACACTACCCTCTATCTTGGTAATTTTTCCAATGCCCAATTTCTTTTTATTTTCTTTATACAAAAATCCTCGAACCCAAGTGGTTAGGATCGATTGATCGCCTTCATCGGTTCCGCCCATAGGCCATTCAGGGTCTGGTACGCGTTTGACATGAGTTCATAATCAGACTAATTCAAAATCAACCCAGGTGGGCCCGGCAGTAGATGCAGCATCTGTGGCACTCATATTTCCTAAATTGAGGTGCTATTCGGTGAATGCAATCCCTCTATAAATTTCTGCGTAACTAATTTTTGATGGCCTCGTTTGGCCCCGTTTCCTATTTCATGAGGCTTTACCCAAAGACCAGGTAAGTCCAACAGTTTATCCCCGTAGAAATTGTAGAAGTTGATGAGATGAGCAATGGTCTATAATCAACAGGCACTTGTAGCCCACCTAATGGGCAGACATCATGTCTATAATCAACAGGCACTTGTAAACCCCCCCCCCCCCCCCCCCCCCCCCCTCAAGCTACATTGGCGTGTTTGGCAGATCTTCGGTTCAATCTCCATGGCTTGTTTTGACCCAACTGCCGTTGTAAATTAGACCCACTCACAGCAATCAGACATGTAGATCCAATGATCCCATTTGGGTACGGGTGGACAACTGTTAACCCCTCAACATTTGGACTTGCACATTGAACCATTGGCCATTTTTAACCACTTTAAAGGAGGCCAATGGTGCCTACCCAATCTGGAATTCTTTGCTATGGCCCAATTGGGGGCCCAGATAATCTGACAGACGCACACAAATGATGTGGGTGTATCTAATCTCATAGCGCCTATGTTGTCCTTCTCTCTGTGGAATCTTCCTGCAAACATTGTATGGAAATGTTCTGGTAAGGTTCAAGAGAGTTTTTTCACTGTTGGATGAGCATATGTGGGACAATCTTAACTTAAAAATGTGTAGATTCTAATCTTCTCTTATACCTATATAAGAGAAGATGCTTCCATTTACAAAGAAGATTCTTATACCTACATAAGAGAAGATGCTCCCATTTACAAAAAAAACAAAGCATAGTTTTAAAGCTCCACCGAAATACAAGCATTCTTCCATACACTTGCTTCTCTTGATTCTTAGTGCCTCTTGTTCTTGGTGCCTGTTTGGTTTTCCAATTTCCCATGAAATACAAAGTTAAATGACTCGTCATTATTATTTCCATCATTATTATTTCCATCCGTTTAAACAGGAATTAGAGCTTGTAATCATTAAACTTTCACACCATAAACCTACCATTTTTACACTTATTTCTAGGTGAAACAAGCAATGTAGAAAAATCATCATTATAATCAAATGTAAGTGATGTCACCACACAATCATCATTATAATCAAATGTAAGTGATGTCACCACACAATTACAAGAGTAAATAATCATTATCCATTTACAGCCATTTGCGGTTGTAATCGAAAACCAAACATGCCATTAGTGAGCTTTGGTGCTTCGCACCTGAGGCGTGCACTTGGAAAAGGGCCGACTTGTTTATGATGAAACCCTGAGACGAGTGCCACATGGTATACACTTGGAGAAGCACTAGAATTGTAACAGAATGCATGCTAGATTTCCAAACCGAACCAACCACTGTAACCATGTAAGGTTGCAATACCTACATGTATGCATAAATGCATGCATGTGTAAACTAATATGAGAACCAACATGAAGCATATCGGGCATCTCTACTTAGCATAGATGCACAAAGACATGCATGCATGTGCAAAGTCACATGATTTACATACCATCGCTGACAATTTTGACATGAACAAAATCTCATTCTCGAAACATTGTCCAGCCAAACAAGCACCCATGCCATTTGCCTTTCCTCCCAAGGAAGCCCATAACCAAAACCTCCCTCAAATCGAGATAATCCCATCCCCGCGTTATACCCAATTTCCCCAATTTACAAAGAAAAAAGAAGAAGAAGAAGATGAAGAAAGAAACCTCCCCAACAATGAAAGGGCAGCCGTGCTGCTCGCTACAATGCTCAGAGACATGATTCTCCACATGTATAGTAACTCCCACCCCCCAAATCTAACCAAACGGCTTATCTTGGAGTCTTTGAGATTTTGAAGAGACAGAAGCGCACTGTACAGCTTTGTCACCAAGGCTTTTTATGTACAGAGGGATAAAACTGTGGCAGCAGCAAAAAGGATATATCCAGGAAGATCAAACCGCCGTGAGGGGAAGATGAGAACGGACCTAAAGAATTTGATGAAAGAATGGTCAAGCACAAAAAGTCTTCGCCAGGTGGGGTGAAAGGAGCGGGTTTTCGCTTTTAGTCAGAAAGCAACTCTTCCAACTCAGGATTGATGAACATGTCATCGTCCAATCCCAATTCGTTCAACAGTCCTTTCTCTTCCATCTGATTCTCTCCATAGTCCATTTCAGACCAGTCAGGCTCATCATCAGCAAGACGGTCATCCGCTGGTTCACTGATAATGATAGATTTGCTTGTATTCTCCTTCCCATATTTACTCCCGACATTCTGCTCATTTCGTAAATTAGAAACTGCCGCCTTCACTTTGGAATTTTCACATATGCAGGTGGAGGGATTCTCGTGAAATTCGCCTCTCCCAGGCCTTACCTCATTTGGTTCACCCATGAAGCCTCTCTGATTAGTACGAACTTTGGAGGCAAATGCTTCCCACGTCATGTTGGCTCGATTAAGGAACAGGGAGTATAGCTTTTTCGCATTTGGGCGGATTGTCCTCTTGTGTCCAAAGTATCTCCTGAGAATGAATAAACAGAGGTGAGTTTCGAGTCACATGATTCAAACATGCTAGAGGCAGACAGGCAGTACGTGATGCTTGCATGAAGAGGTATTCTTTTGTTACACCTAGTTTAGTAGTACAGGTGGGGAGAAACCTTCTGGTAACCTATGCCGTTGATCTGGTGAACCCCATCTTGGGCCATGCTCTACTCCCCCCTCTAATATTATCCAGCCAACCCAATGAAAATGGACAATTACAACAAATGGTCCATATGCCGCGAGGGGCAGGTAACCATCAACAAACAGGGTGCACCATAAGAACAATTTGGATCAACAGGAGTTGGGACCCACGTAGAGTTTGTTTACCCAAACAAAAGCTCAATCATCATGCAGACATGTTTATTTCATATTCATGATGTTGCGATATGCAAAGAACAAGGGAGAAAAATAAGCAAGCATACCTTCGACCAGCTAACATTCGAGCCATGTTACCATTATTATTGGTGACAAATACATCACTCTCATCACAAACTATGAAATCTAGTGCAGCCATGCGAGAAGAGAATGTGGTGAACGGGGCCAGCTCCTCCTTGCTAGATAAAGATTCCTTTGTATGGAAATTGGGGAAGAGTGCTCTGAGGGGTGCTAATGTCTCTTCTCCTCCATATACTTCCCCAGATGCCACATAGATGTGAACATTGTTGCCAAAACCCAATGCTCTAAGCATAAGACCAACCTCTTCGGGAGTGAGCGGGCATTTCCCATGCCTGCGTGCCTTGTCCGGGTTGCTTATCTGCACAAGCATTGAGGGGGGGGGGGGGAATATGATATCAGATGTGCTTAGCCTGACCTAGGGCTGCACTTGGGTTCCAGGTCAACCCAAACCTGATTGAACCAAACCAAGTTCAGTTGGGTTGGTTCGGGTTATCAAGGTCCCCCATTGGGTTCAGTTGAAAAGAACCAACCAGATTTGACATCGGGTCGGGTTC
The DNA here is from genome assembly GCA_003013855.2 of Liriodendron chinense. NCBI lineage: Eukaryota > Viridiplantae > Streptophyta > Magnoliopsida > Magnoliales > Magnoliaceae > Liriodendron > Liriodendron chinense. The sequence continues at coordinate 2,388,551 of ML058329.1, read as the reverse complement.
AGGTAGAGAAAATTCAGATTGGGTTAGACCGGGTTGGGAATAATCACAGTTATTTGTGGTGGATTGAGTCAGGTTGGGTTGAGTACAGAGGTATTTGGATTGGGTCGGGTTGGGCACCTCAGGTTGGAAACCAGGTCGGGTCACATTGCAGTTGGGTCCTCTTGAGGTCGGGTCAGGCTTGGCTTGACCCTCAACCCAATCCAACCAACTTGAGTTGCACCCCTAGCCTGACCCAGCCCGTCACACAATTTCAAGCCATTTTTGCAAAAAGTTGTCTTGCGCCCTCACATGTAAAGTTTTCCACCTCTTGCGTATTGCTCCCAGTTCCCTCTTTTCCTTATCTCCTCCACCATAATAGCATCCAGAAAATGCAAGCATATCAGGTTCAAACCTGTTGCACAAAACATTTGCAAGCATTTAAAATATCTGTAGCGTGTTTTCATGCAATTGCTTTCAGTATGAATCAAAGTATGCAAAGCCCACAGCAGACCACACAAATCGTTGCTAAAGCTACTCACATGTGATTGAGATCCAGGCTGTTCAACAGGTGGGTCGCACCATTACGTCCTATGGCCACTCATATGCATTGGGTCTGGACTGTTGATCAATCCTTCTGACCCTTTTCATAAATGCATGGTCCACTTAGAAACTGGACCGGCCTATTTTGGGGCCATGGGAAATATACAACAGGTCCCACCTGAAGAACACCCTGAGTCTTGCAAGCACAAGCCAGACGTAGGATTCAGAACACTGTTCTTGCAAGTGGCCTTCAGATGTCTCACTCATGCATGGAGAAGAGGCTCTAAAAGTACTTCATACCAAACCCATAACCAGATGAACAGAATGGTCAGGAACGAAGTTCACCTCAGGTGCAGGGCAATGAAATGCCTGGTTTTCTCCCTCATCAACCGTGTTAATTTTCTACCCATTTCGAGTATAGGGTCCGTGAATTTCAAAGCATGATAGTTAACTCTACATCTCAGCTTTTGTAGATCTGTTGGTAGCTTGTTTGAGAGCCTATAATCGAACTTGGTAAGCTGAACAGCCTGCGTCATCACAAAAGGGCCCATAAATGTCATATTTTAATCAAGAACTTGAAGTCCACAGAACAAAAATAAACATTTTTTCCTATTATAGAAAAGACTAATTAAAAAAGAAAGTGCAAAGCCTAGCCAAATAAGTAGATAAAGAAGCTACACATCAATGCCCAAGCATTCCCACATGGGATAAGGCTTCGATGATGATGATGATGAGGATGATGATGATGATGGACAAGCCAAGAAAAAAAAAACTCCAGGCAACCTGCAATCAAGCTTGACAGGGGCCACCATGAATCGGAAAAGCTCCCAAATTTCTTTGATAGTCCCTCAAGAGGCCATGGATGCTAGTAATGGTTTAGTCTATTGAGTGACACTTAGGGCCCGTTTGCATTCCACCAAATAAGTTACTTTTCTACTTACAGCAGTAGATAAGTAACTTATTTGAGATAAGTTTGGTTTATGATCAATTATAAGTAACTTTTTTACTTGAAGTTAATCACTTCAGCTTAGTAAGTAGAAACCAAGATAAGTTACTTGAGGCATAACCGCATAAGTAGCTTATCTTAAGTAACTTACGATCCAAACGCCCCCTTAAGGACTTGCTTTAGTCCATATCATGTTCATTACGACAAAATATCAAATCAAGGTCAGCAGGACACAAAATATCAAAAAGGTTTTTGAGTCAAGGCTTCTCCTAAGATAAGGACACCATTCGCATGCGTGGGTTAGTGTGGCACTAAACAAACAAGGCCCTAGATTCCATATGACTAGGATCTACTTCCAATTGTGACCCAAATTAAACTGCAAGCACCCTCCAGGAGAGACTCCAAGACAGCAATAGTACTGTCCATATAAGTTGATGTGATTAGAAACTCATAGATGACTTCTCAATCTCATACACATTTGATCATTGCATTTTCTTTTCTAAGAGCTTCTGTAAGATTCATCATCTATTCCATATATAAATTGATTAGTAGGGGACAATTTTGCCCACACAATTAGTTTCTGGAAAGCACTGAATTTTGGATGTTCAAAGGATATGGTAAGGCGTTTGAAGAAAGATATGGGTATTTTGGTAATTTGGAAAGAGTGGCTGCTTGGCAACCAATGGCTAAGATTCTCCCCGCCACAAGAATGAACTCAAATCATCATCATCATCATCTAAGCCTTATCCCAACTAAATGGGCTCGGCAACGTGAGTCCTATCCACCATTCCACTCAATCGTGCCATAACTTTGTTTAGACCATAGGTAAGCAGATCTTTTCTTACTACCTCCACCCACATCCTTTTGGGCCTTCCCCTTGCCCTTTTAGAGCCTTCAACTTGTACTAACTCGTTCCTTTAACCAAAGCAGTTCTTGGTCTCCATTGCACATGACTAAACCATCTAAGTCTACTTTCCCTCAACCCCCCTCCCTCTCGTGTCCAGCACTGAGCACATCCAAAATCAGCTCTCAAAACCCTCTCCCCCCTCCCTCCCATCCTCTCTTTGGGGACCCTAAACCCCATCTGGATCAATCCATGATATCTATTTTTTTTCCTCTGTACCATACCCCCTGCGAGCAGTCCCCACCTTGTCTCTCTGCACATGTAGCCAGCACGCTCTCTCAAGTCCCATCTCTTTCCCTTCCTCTCTCCACGTGCATTGCACGCGCCTTACCCCTTGGTTACTCATTAAAAGGAAAAAAGGAAAGCATCTTGACTTTTCTTGCAACCTGCCTAAGTAGCAATAGCACTTGTCAGCCCCAAACCCGGATAAAGGGGGGTTATGTCAGGTGGGCAGCCAGTTGTTGAACTTCTGCCCAGCTACCATGAGAATTTCTTTTTCAGTAGCAACACGGTTTGCAGAGCGGACCCAGATTAGATGGACAAGGCTATGATGATAAGCTTGGCCTCTTGCAACATTTTTGAAGACTCTAGCATCCAGTACTTCTCACATGGCCCACAAGATTCCACCCACATCCTTCTAAGAGGAATTTGAGGATATGCTACCCAAGGCTTTTTACAGTAAACACACAGTTTCAATTTCGAGTAGGGGGCTAAGCATTGACAATCCAAACCATCATTCTGTTGTGTCCCACCATGCATTAACCATGCTGCCCATCCCTATCACATTAGAAAGACAGAATTCCCCCAGATTGGAAGATCCTAGCTACAAATCTTGGGAATTTGTCAGCTGAAGGCAGACTGTTTCTGTATTTATCTTCTTAACCATATATTTTTATGCCACAAAATCAAACCAAAAGGTTGCAAGCATCCAATCAAGAAGGAGAAAGAAGAATAAGAAATACCAGGAATGTATTCAAGACCTACTTTATCAGCAAATATGCCTTGTGACTTTTAGGGAGAATGAATCGAAAAGGTTCGCAAGGAGATCGGAAAGGTAGAAGTTTCTAAAGAAGAGGGAGGTCCGGGATGAGCAGCAAGCCCAGGATGCATAGCCGGACGGATGGACTGGGGTTGGAATCTCAAAGAGAAGCGATGCCGCAGGGAACTCGAGAAAGGAATAGAAAGTTAGAAAGAACAACAAGGGGAAGAAACCAGCAACAGAAGAAGGGAGGAAGACGGTTTGACTGTGGTCAGAAGCAGGAAACAGAAGTTGGAGAAGGGAGAGCTTGGAAGATAACCCCTATTAGAGCTTCCAACTCTCTTTGTCGTCAGTTTTCCGAAGTAGTGGTTACCCATCAATTTCTCCAGAGTGTTGGCCATGCTGGAGAAGTCATGGAAGTGGTGATGCCTCGTGATCGGATGACATCGCTGAATCAAGGTTTTGCCTTCATCCGGATACGAATGGTGAAGCTCATGAAGTCAGTGAAGATGCCGCATGGGGAGAGTTTTGGGGGCAGAAGCTCTCAATACAAAGGGCTCGTTTCGGCCCCAACGTTAAGAACAGAGAGGTAGAAAGGAATCTACAATGAAAGAGGTACATAGTAGGAAGATGAAGATTGGAGGAGGTTACAACAGGTTAAGCCAAGGTTTAGTAAGGAAGGGAGAGAGACCTACATCTTTTGGGGATGCAATCACTGGCAAGGAGCAGCAGTCGAAGCTAGGAGGGGGAAGGAGCAGGAAGAGGAAGAGGAAGAGGAAAAATGGATTTGGAAGGAAGTTTCTAGTCGAGAGCTGGTGATCAGGGTTGACCAAGCAGTGATCAGTAACGCCTGGGAATCTCTGCAATGGTTAGGGGTTGCTAAAACAAAGGTGGGAGCCTCTATGTCTCAAATCAAGTCCTGGCTTCTAGCTTGTTGTGGGGTAAAGGAGGGAGACACTATTGTAAAGCTGCTTGAGGAGAATGAGGTGTGGATCTCGCTCAAGCCAAGGGTCAACCTGGATCAGATGGTAGCAGCTGGAGCTCTGTTTAATGACAGTCCAATCAAACATATCCAGAAATGGTCGAAGAGAACTGCTTTCGGTCGAGAGGAAGTATGGTTTCTAGTACAAGGAGTCCCTATAGAGCTTTAGTTCCAAGAAGCATTCCCCGGAGATTAGGGCATGTTTGGGAGAGGTAGTTGCCAACTTGCCATAAACACCGCAACTGACGGAGGAGAAGAGGTCCGCACAACTCGAATGTGTAAAAAAGAAGAGATCAACAGCAGATCCAGGGTCAATTGCAATCGTAGTTGCGGAAGATCGGATTGCTCTCAGGGCAGAAAGAGAGCATAGATGGAGAGTTCTGAACAGATAGGATGAAATCTGGCATCACCGGGAACATGGTGTCCCAAAACGGTTACGTATCGGCCGTATCGGCCGATACGTAACGGAAACGGTAATGACCGTTACACGTTACGGGGTTAAAACGGCTGTAACGGCCGTTACAGAAAAACGGGCCGTAACGGCCCCGTAACGGCCCCATATCGGCCCCGTATCGGTCCGTAACGGACCCGTAACGGTCCTATAACAGTTTTTTTTTAAAAATAAAAAAGGGCCGTATCGGCCGATACGGGGTCCGTAACGGCCGTTACGGCCCGTATCGTATCGGTAACGGTGGTGGCCGTTACGGCCACCATTACCGTTATGGGACACCTTGACCGGGAAGCTCGGAGCTCGAGGGGGAAGCATTCGCAGGCAGGGGTGTCAAGAAGCACTGGTGCAGTTATCCAACAGAGCATCGAACAGAGGGGAAGACACATGTTCTAAGTCAATTGGGCAATGAGGGGTAGGTGCGGAGCTGGGCAATGGGATGATGGCATGCATTGGTTGCTATCCAGCAGGAACACTGAAGAAGTTTACCGCCACTCCTAACCTCAGATGGCAGGTGGCTCGATTTCTGATCTCTTGGTTCGGAGCCACGCGTTGGAAGGGAAGAGAGGTGCAACAAAGAAGGGTAGTGGGCTTGAGCGACGTGGCAGTCGGGCTCCGGCTTGGGAGGAGTTGGTGGTCCAAACCAAACAGATGCAGACACATGGTCAGGGGCATTGATAGTTGAAGGAGAGATCGTTGTTGTTATCCGACGTGTGGAAAGGGGAGAGCGGTCGTTTCAAGGAACCTGCAATGGAGGTTATGACACGTGGATGTAGCGGGGACCAGGGAGCCTTCACGCTCATGCTTTCTCCTGGGCATTTTCCCTACACGTGTTCTTAATGTTTTAAGTTCTTGCAAGTGGGAGTTTTCTTCACCTTTTCTAATCCCAAGGGAAGAGTCTTTCCAGACTCTGAGGGAACCTACAGAGCACGAGCAGCAGCTGAAGGAGATAGAGGAAGCAGATTTAAATGGAGCGGATTCCAACAGCGATGATTGGCTCTCTTCTATGAGGACAGAGGAAAGGGTTTGTTCTAACATGTTCGAGGAAGCTAACCAAGACTCCATTGAGTCAAGGGAGCTGAGGGATGAAGTTGAGGAGGATGAAGAAGCTATGGTGATGGCCTGCCTATTGGAGCTAGTATCAGTGGAGAAGAGGGCTTTATATTAGGGAACCTAATCCTTGAAGACTACCTATCTAATGCCCTAGCTGTCACTCCTCTGCGAGCCTCAAAGATGGGGAAAAAGATGTAGTCGCAAACCAACTTCTTCAGGTGTGATAACAGACTAACAGTGATTCAAAGCTCTAAGCTGGACCGAGAGTTCACAGAAGAACAGATCAGCTGGTCAAACGATGTGTTAGAACAACTGGGAAGACTAGTAGGGCTATCTTTTGGGGCTTGTGATGAGGATGTTTTTGCTTTGCTTCAATTTGTTGAAAGCAAAGGATCGCAAGACAACAGGAACTTCACATTACAAAGTCAAGAAAATCCCCTAGAGGCCGGAGGGAATTGCTCAGTTTAGAGTGTTCAATCAACTATGAATCTGTTGGTAAGGTCAGTAGGGGGAAAAGAGGACAGAGGGTTAAGGTCAATTGCCCAATGATAGTTCTCAGTTGGAATATCAGAGGCCTGGGAAGTAAACTCAAAAGAGCTTAGGTCAAGGATACTTGGAAAAAAAAAGTAAAAGCAGACATTATTACCCTACAGGAAATAAAATTAGTCTTTCGATAGAATCATTCTGGATTTGATTTGGGGGAATAAAAATAAGGAATGGTCAGCCCTTAGCGTTAATGGTTCTGCCAGGGGAATTGTGGTGGCCTGGAATCAAATGTGTGACAGAAAGAAGATGGCTACATCGGTGCTTTCTCGATCTTCGTGGTTTTCAAGGAGATTTCTTCATATTTTAACAGGTCATTTCAGCAATCTATGATCCCTGTCAAGCTGGTCAGAGAGAATTGATGTGGAAGGAGATGTCCAGCATTAGAGAAGAAAGGGGGCTTCCCTGCTGTTTTGGTGATGGTTTTAATGTAATTCAATTCACATATGGAAAAAATTATCTAGAGGCCGTGTAACTCGCAGTATAAGAGATTTTGCTAATCGGATTTGCCACAATGACATGGTGGATTTACCAATGGGGGGTGCAAAGTTATCTCGACAAAAAGGCAGGAAAGGACTATCTTATCTCGGCTTAATAGAGTTTGGTCTCTGCGAATTGCATAGAGAAATTCCCACTAGTTGAGCAACAGGGTCATCATAATTCAGAAAAACACATGGGAAACATGCAATAGATGGCCCATCATCACAAAACACGATGTACAAGGTTCAAATCACGCGTGAATTGGATCCAGCGAGGAATAAGACCTCCCGATCTTGCATGGTCATGCCCAATCAATCAACAAGATTCTCTAATCCAGGAAATCGGGTGATTTCTGGGTTAGGGAATTACAAAAATCTGAGAAAAGAAGTGTTTAATGTGAATTCTCAGGTTACGGGCTGATGGAGAAGGCGAAAGAAAGTTTAGAAGAAAAGAAGAATACCTCAGAGAAGAAAGATCTGAGAATAGAAGAAGAAAAGATGAGAATAAGGAAGGAAGAGAGATCCACAAGAGAGGGGAGAAGGAGCCACCAAAAGGTCTCTTTTCTTTTCATAAACGATGCATCATTAAGTAGGTTTTGTGATGATGGCCCCTCTATTGCATGTTTCCCATGTGTTTTTCTAAATTATGATGATGTTAGGTTGATGTTTACTTGATTTGCTACATGATTCCGCTGAATTTTACATGTTTCACATGCATGTGTTTAGATTAGGCCATTATCCTACGTCACGGGGCCTCCTAAGACCTATTCAAATCAGCGACCGATTGCATTAGAGGTGGTAAAGGAGATCTGGGGCATTAAGCCGTTCATATTTGAATTCGCAAGGCTTGAAGCCGTTCAAATTGTGGCAAAAGCTTAAGTTGTTAAAAGAAAGATTAAAAGTGTGGAAGAAAGAAATCCTTAGAGCCCAAGAAGTTGATCTAGAGAAGATGGTTCAAGAAATTCATGAATTAGATATGGAGGAGATAGGAGCTGTCGGCAACCGAAAGAGAGAAGCGTGCGAATTTATTTTTATCTTATGCTAAGCACCTTAAAGAAGAGGAAATCAAGTGGAGACAAAGGTTAAGAGTGAGAAATAATCATTTTTTTCCGCAGCATTGCTATTGCAAGGGCGAGATGCAATAGGATTAGTAGTTTGGTAGTGAACGGTGAAAGAGTTACGGAAAACAATAAGTCTATGACGTGATAGTGAATTTCTACAAGAACTTGCTATCTAGTTACAATTGGTCGCCAATAAGGTATTTTAAAGCTTCAAGGGGTATTCATCAACGTGATCCGTTATCTCCCTACTTGCTTGTTGTAGTTGGGGACGTGTTGCGTAGGATGCTTCATAAAGGGGAGGATGTTGGTTTAATTAGAGGTTTTGAAGTAACAATAGGGGGATTTAGATAAACCAACTTCAATATACAGACGGCACCATTTTGTTTGGTGATGCAAACAAATGTTCGGTGGATAACCTCCGGAACATGATTATGTGCTTTGAAGCGGTTTCTAGATTAAGTATTAACATCACAAAAAGTGAAATGCTTGGAATTCAGGTGGATAGTGGTGAGCTTTTCGATTGGTGCCGATTTTCGAGTGAGGAACTTTTCCTTGGATTTACTTAGGCTTTCCTCTTTGTATTGAGAAGCCAGCTCGACACCTTTGGTATAAGGTGATTGAAAGAACTAAAAGGAAGCTTTCGAGTTGGAAGAGGCAGTTATTTATCTCTGGGAGGCGGATTAACTTTTATAAAAGCAGCATTCTCGAACATGTTGGTCTATCTTATGTCCTTGTTCAAATGTCGTAAGTTAGTTCTAGATAAGTTAGAAAGGCTGAGAAGGAGGTTTTTTCTTACAAGGATCGAAAGATAGAAAGAAGTTCCACTTCCTTGGGTGGGAAGATGTTTGCAAGCCTATTTCCAAAGGTGGAGCAGGAATAAAAGACCTTGATTATATGAATATGGCTCTTCTCGGGAAATGGTTAAGGAGGTTCGAGTCCGAGGAGGGAAGACTTTGGAAGGAGATTATCACTAGTAAATACGGGTTCCACAAAGGCAGATGGGGGTGAAGTGTTCTTCTCTCTATCGTGCATCTAGTATGTGGTAAGCGAGGACTTCAGTCAAGCATTTGTTTAATGAAGATATCCTCCTTAGGGATTGGAAATCGAATTGGCTTCTAGGTTGACATTTTGTGTGGAGATCGGACACTCCAACAAATTTTCCATGTATTGCTCGCATTGCTTCGGATAGATCTATCCCTACTAAGGATTGTCATTCGATATGTTGCAATACTATGGTGTGGTCACACCCTTGCCATAGGAATATAATGGATGTGGAGATCGCGAAGATGACGGAGCTTTTAGGTCTTTTAAAGAATGTGGTTCCCGTGGTCCAAAAAGAGGACTCGATGATTTGGCACGTCTATAGTTCAAGTTGGTTTTTAATTCAATCTTTTCACGGTCTAATTTACAGAGCCTCACAACCACTCTCCCGTATCATTCATGGTTTTATGGAGCCCCCTCAGGGGGTGGCTTTCGCTTGGTTAGTGAGAAAAAAGAGAATGTTAACTATTGATAACTTGCAAAGTAGATCCCTTATTCTTCCCAACATTTGCTTGTTGTGCATGAGTGCAGCGGAGTCGATCGATCACCTCTTCATTCATTGCTCATTTGTTCGAAAGGTGCGGGACAATTTTCTTGAAGTGTTCCATATTGCTTAGGTGATGCTAAATTCGATTGTGGATCTATTGTGAGCTTGGCATGAAAAGGGAGAAAGTTGGTTAAGTGATGTGGCGACTGCTCATTTCGGCAGCCTTTTGAGCTATTTGGGGGGGACTGTAATAGGAGGTAGTTCCAGAATAGAAGCTCTTCGTTCCAAGAGGTCATCAGGGATTAAGTGTAAATATTATCTGCTAATATTTATTACTTTTCTAGGTGTGGTTTGATTGTATTCTTCTCTGCGCTTTACGTGCTTTTTTATAAATTGTTGTTTCTCTAAAATAAAATATAAAAAGTGGCAATTGGTCAAGACCTAGTTTGGATTATCTGAACTTCTCTCATTTTTCTAGAGACGAAGTTGTCTCTCTTGAAATGCCAATTTCTAAGGAATAAGTCAAAAGTAGTGATAGATTCTTTGGGTAGGGATAAGGTGCCAAGTCCATACGGCTACCCTATGGCTTTCTTTTAGATATTTTGACACATGATTAAGAATGATGTGTTAATGATCATCGTTGAGTTCTCTAAAAGGGGTCGTCTTTCAATAGACCTTGGGGCCTCATTCATAGCTATCATCCCAAAGATTGAAGGAGTGGAAAGTCTAAAAGATTCTAGGCCCATTAGCCCAATTGGGGGCTCGACCCCTATAAAATTTTAGCCAAAATTCTCATCATGAGATTCCGCGAGGTGCTTTCAAATATTATTTCCAAAACTAATAGTGTATTCATTGCACAGAAATATATTCTGGATAGCACTCTCATCGCCCATGAGTGTATTGACTCCAGGAACAGAGAAGGCAAAAGTGGGATAATATGCAAGCTAGACATTGATAAAAAGTGTATGATCATATTGAGTGGGTTTTCCTTCATTATATTTTGGGTAGATTGAATTGCGAGCAGAAATGAAGGGGTTGGATTCGAGCTTGTGTTGGCTCGACAAACTTTTCTGTTTTGCTTAATGGGTCACCGAAAGATTTTTCCAATGCTTCAAGGGGTATTAAGCAAGGTGATCCCCTTTCTCCATATCTCTTGTGACTATGGTGAAGGCTCTGAGCAAACGCTTCACAAAGGTGAGGAGGTCGGTTTCATCAGTGGCTTTAGGGTGGCAAATGCAAGAGTTAAAGTAAGCCATCTCCAATATGTTTATGATGCATTACTTTTGTGAGAGGCGGATGCAATGAAGGTTGATAATTAGTGGAAGATTGTAACTTGTTTTGAGACAGCCTCAAGGTTGAAGATTAATGTTGACAAAAGCAAAATTATAAGGGTTCAGCTGAGCAGCAAGGAGGTTTCAAGGTTGGCTACTATGTTTGGATATAGGTTGGGGTCTTTTCCTTCGACGTACCTGGGTTTAACTTTGTGTATTGGGAAGCTGGCTAAGCGCCTTTAAGACAAGGTTACAGAGATGATTAGGAGAAAGCTTTCAAGATGGAACCATCAGCATCTGTCTTTGGGAGGTCATCTAACCCTTATTAAATCTACATTCTCTAATATGCCACTGTACTTTATGTCCCTTTTCAAAATGCTCGAAATCAGTTCTGAGTAGGTTGGAAACGTTAAGAAGAGACTTTTTGTGGAGGGGAGCCGAGGACAAGAAAAAGTTTCTCCTTCTCATATGGGAAGAGGTCTATAAGCCGATAGTCGAGGGTGAAGCGGTAATCAAGGAGTTAGAATCCATGAATATGGCATTGTTCGGTAAATGGTTGTGGAGGTTTAGAACTAAAGAAGGTAGGTTGTGGAGGGAGTCAATTGCGTAAAAATATTGCACCTAATTGGAAGCACGGTATGCTTTACCATGCTTCCAGTCTTTGGAAAGTTGTGTTGTTGATATCTTTTAAATTTAGCCAAGGGGTCTCCTTCTTACTGGGGGACGGGGGTCGTGTTCGTTTCTGGAAACGTGTGTGGTGTGGGTAAACTACAAGAATTCTTCCCAAGAGTGGCTCGTCTTACGATTGACTGGAACATTACGATCGACCGTTGTTATTTCATTTTTGGTGGTTTTGTGGTGCGGTCTTCCCCTTGCCACAGAGATATGACAGATGAAAAAGCCAAGGAATTGGTGATATTCCCAAACCATCTAAAGATCTACTAATCCTCGATTAGGGAGAAAAAAATTCGTGGTGTGTGCATAGATTGGGTTGCTTTTCCATCTTCTCTTTCAACAAGTTGCTTCGGGAATCGCCTCGGACTTTAGGTTCCCCGTCATTGGTCTTATGGAACCACCCAGTCATGGTCTTTATATGGATGGTGGGGAGGAAAAGAGTGCTAACGATTGACAACCTTAAAAACAGATCATTAATACTTCCTAACATTTGTATTTTGTATTTTATGTATGGGTAATGCGGAATCAATTGATCATCTCTTTAGCCACTGCCCCTTCGCTCGGAAGGTTTGGGATTGCTTTCTAAATATCTTCCACATGGAGTGGGTGATGCCGAAATCGATGGAAGATCTTCTATGGGCTTGGCATGGGGGAGGTCAGGAAAAGAAGATAAGGCGGTGTGGCGGCTAGTTATCATGGCAATGCCTAAGGTGATTTGTGGGGAGAGGAACGGCCATTGTCTCTGAAATAACAACTCCTCGGTGGAAGAGGCCATTAGGAATGCTAAATCCGATTTGGTGGATGGACCTTCAATGTAGACGCGGTGAATCTCTCTCTCTCTCTCTCTCTCTCTCTCTCTCTCTCTCTCTCTCTGCATGTAGCTTTGGGTTGTATTCTTCCCCACCTTGCTTTTGCTTTGGTGGGTTACTTAATAAATTTTATTATCTTTCAAATATAGAAATTTATAGGATGCAACAAATGAGTGATTTGGATTAGCAAAGCATAAGCCCACTTGTCAAATCAAAAACCGACATACAATATACAAAGCCCAGGTTGTGCATCCTATGATTCATCTAATTCCAAATGCCCTGACAAGAGAGCTAAGAAGATTATCCTCCATAAAGCCCTCAACCTCATATTACATTTGGAGACACTAAAACCCGCCCCCTTAAACTAACCATTTGATGATGAAGTAACAAAAATCAGAAATAGTAAATGATTTGGCTACTTGTGGTAGCAATGGAAGCATGGTAGCAGTAGTTGGTGGTAGGAGCATCTGAAGAGCCTGGCAGCTTGGATAGATGGTTCCAACTATGCTTCGCAGGCTAAGGATTAATGAATTATATGATCATAAGAGTAGACTACTCATGCAATAAGCCTCAACAGTACAACCCCTCACAGCTGAATAAACACTTTATGCTTCAATTTTAAGGTCACTGACTTCAATGAAAGCAAGATTGTAAATCCAACACAGCCAAACTGTACAAATGGGCCCAATGGTTCAGTGAACACCATACAGTTGATCTAATGGACCCTTCCATGAATTGGATGTAACTCAAAGTTTCCCAGATAAAAGGTTTCTGGCCTTCAATTGGAGGCCTACAAAAGGATGATCAAGAGGAAAATACAAAAAAAGGGGGTCCATAAAAGGGCCCTAAGATTGGACAGCTAGGATCTTCCAATCTGGAAGGTTTTGGTCATCTGCCTTAGGAATTAGGTTTCATATGATCAATGGTCTGGAATAACAAACCATGATCATCACTGGCACAAAATGGATGCAATGTGGGACTTAATGTTCTGAAGCATCAGAACTCTAGAACCTATTTGATTGGAATCCAAAGGAAGACGTCACATTTGAGGAAATACGTAGAAATAGAAATCAGTGAAAAAGAATCCAACAAGCCTGTTTGTTTTAGCAAACGTAATTGCCATAGAAATTTGGAAGGCCAATGATCAAAAAGTGAGAGTCGTCTCTCCAAAAACATGGAAATCTCCATTTAATAGTTGTTTTTCTTTTTTTCAGGATAACCGTGGAAAAGGAAATTTATTCCACAGATGACTTTGGTTTCACAAACAGCCGAAAATGTCACATCAGAGGATAACGCTTTCTTTTCCACAGTAAAAAAGAGGATTCCACCAATCAAAACATGCCTAATTCAAATAGTACCCCACTAGCTCACTAGATTCCACAATGAAACTATGAAAATTAGGAAGCAGTCTCTCTACATACTACAGTTACCTCATATCAATTGTCAAAACAAACCTGACCATACTCTCAATCACCATGGTAACTCCAGGGAGAGGATAACTCTCAAAAAAAAAAAAAAAAAAACACTCCGGACAATTTGTAAACCTAGCTCAATCCAAATGGCAAAAAAGCTGGTCTTCCACCCCCAAGGCCTTTGACAAGTTTCTCATTCAGATTTTGTTCCCACAACTCTTAATGCCCATTCAAATACATCCCCGATCTCCCAAAAGGACAAGTTTGGGGCACTCAATCTTCTTAAAGACCCAAGGTATCATTCTTAGTCTTACAAACCTAGTCTTCAAGCTATCAAACAGATCATTTTGTGGTCATCACTGTTCCTCAAAAAAGCATAGTTACACGAAATGCGACGCGAAGTGGAAACAGATTCAATGCAGCAGTGGGGAAGCATCTTCTGCAAAATGTTATCAAGTATAAACAGCTAGGAAGCGGGAGTGCAAGTCCAAAGCGGGATTCAAAGACAGAGCAGAACAGAGTTACACGGATCCTGCAACTAAGCAAAAGAGGCATCCTAAGCTTTTCAAATTTGCATCAACCCCTCAACATAAAAAGTCTATGGACTAGATATTTGGACAATGGGCATTTATCAGCATGGTTTACGTTTACCTTAACAGAATAAAAACGTGATCTAGTTGCCAACCGAAGTTTACTCAATTATAACATCTGATCACAGAGTAGCAATCCACCAAAAGGCATTTTTCTAATTTATTTTCATTAGATGTCAGCTACGTAAACATGTCGGTCAGTTCTGAAGATGACATCCATCATTGATAGTTAGTGTGCCACATTGAACAAATTTGTTGTTTTATCTCCTCAAATGCATGTACTAACCACTCATTGAATAGTTGTAAACAATGTGCACTTTGGATATGGTGTTGGGTCATAGGAATTGACCAGTGTGTTGAAGGAACTGTGCACCTTGGACATCTTGAAAGTTTTATTAGACCTGCAATGTAGATGTGTGCTGATCACAGCATCATGAGCTTGGTGTCACATATTTACTTCGAGCTCGAAATTCTGGTGTATTTTAAAACAAATAAAACTACCCTGCATAGGACCGAAGCAAACTGGAAGGTGGAACAAAAATCAAATGATATGTGAACCTTTGGAGAACTAAATACTTACACGCTTTTTTAGGAGAACAGGCAGCACTCGATTCTGATAGCATCTTGGTGTGCACTTCCTCGGAACACGCATGGTATATGACCCAATAACTTTTCCTCCCTTCTTTGGGAGCTGTTTTATGATCTTTACATCTTTTGAAAGAAATGAAATGAACCAATCAACATCAAAGATCTCAGAAAAATTGCTGCAAAAGACAACACAAATTAGTGTAAGGAAAATATCACCCTTTATTTAAAAGCAATTGGGACTATAAGCAATTTATTTACAGAGTAAGCAACCCACGTATAAGATGCAAATATCAAACCTAGCATCCTTCCAGAAAGATTTCTGGTCCAGCTTCGGAACAACAAGGGTAGCATTCAAAATGCGAGCAGCAACAACAGCATCTGTTATCTGTAAAAATAATTAGTATATAAGAAGCTGCAAGTATACAATCAGAATGGGGTGGAGCCTCAAATGGATCTCTCATAGGCTTTTTCTGTATGAATTTAGTACCACAAATACTCAATCATCTAATCAGAAGAAATGTACATTAAGTATCACAAGTAATTCAGCCAATGAGCCTTTGAAATGACAACCTGATGTGCTGGATTCCAAATACCATTCCCAACACAAAACTGCACAGCAGTGTTACCTGGACACACAGCACGAGTGCCAAGTGTCTGTGTCCTAAAATGTCCAGCACAACTAGCTCCAAAATTGATTACAAAACATTGTAAGTCACGCTTAATCATCTCAATAAATAGTAGTTTGCATCAACATCACTCACTCTCTGAAACGATTGGAGAACCCTAACCCCACAAAAGAACATAAGAGCAAAAAGAAAAACAATGCTTGTGATTTTTCATTATATAGGTCATAATGCCTAGACTGAAAAATGAACTATCTAGTGTGAGAGAGGAAATCCTTATGAATAGTTTCTTCAACAATGACAGCATAGAATCAAAGCTTGAGACCAAGGAGTGAGATCTTCAGCTTAAAAAAAGAAACTTACATAGCAAAAAGGAAAATCAGGAAAGATGAAATCAAAGTTTTGTAGAAAATATGTTTGAACATAAGTTTCCAACAGACGGCACTTTCCGATGACATCACTAGGCCGCTTTGTCATGTCCAGGAGTGTCCCAGTGCCCCCACGTGTCAGCACAGCCAAACCCAAAAGTAAAAGCATCCAGCTGACGCTACTTTCTAGTCAAGGCAGTCAAGGAGGTAGAGGAAAGAGTAGTCGAAGGTCCAGAATACGTAACTGATCACTTGTTAACTGACCAGCAGGTATTAACATACTAACCCATGCATTGGACACACCCATAAGTCATACACACCAAGTCTGAACATAAAAGCTTAGGGCCACTGGAGGCTCAAGTGAAAATTTACCATGGTAAAAGCATCCTCTAATATCATCAAGAAGTTGACTCTTTCAGATACAGAGGAAACATGTTTGCGTCGGTATTTTCCCCCACAATATCTCCATGCTATGTTGCCAAAGGACAACCCTATGCTGACGTGGCTGCAATAATAGCACAATAGGGTGTTTTATCCCTGTATATTTCCTTGTAGGTTCCAAACCAGCATGAAGTGTAGAATATTGAGCATCCTCACCCAGAAAAAACCCACATCTTAAAATGGAAAATTCATCCAAAAGAGCAACTTGTTTATGCAGAAATAGCAATATAAATAGAACCACAAATATTTGGGAGCACTGTGAGGTTAAGACTACTATCATAAATTCATAATGATAAAAGAATGCTTGGGATGCACAAGTACCCTATATCAGGGACTTTACAAACTTCCATAAAGCTCAGCAAACTTACATGGTGAAGGTTTTTTTTTCCCTTTTTTGATCGGAAACAGAAAGATCTATTAGAAACACCCATAGAGAAAAGATGATACAGGATCCATGGAGGCAATGGATCTCTTCCTTTTAAATTTTTATTTTTTTTTTATTTTTTTTATTTTGGGGGTGGTGGTGGTGGTTTTGTGGGTTGTGCATGTGTGTTCTGCAGAATACATTCCACTAGTAACCACTAAATGGACTGCCAACGAATTTCCTCTGCACCATGATGAATTGCATTAAAAAGAATGACAAATCATCATTCTCCGTACTCCTTCCCCAACAAGATTGTGAAGAATTATACTTTTTTTTTGTTTGAGAGGTGTGAAGAATCATACTTTACAACCATGAAAGAAGAAATTATCTGCAACACCTCTCCATCTCAGACAAGAATAAACCAGATTACGGTTTTCTCGTATGGGATCATATTTGGGTTTTTTATCCAGCAAAATACAGTATAAAATTCAATCTTCTTCTCTTATTGACTAATGTCCTCTCAGGGGTGTTAGAAACCACCATAGACACTACATCCACAATCAACCTAGTTGCCATAGGCACTCCCTTCCTAAATGTGAGAATGTCATGACAGATGAACCTGCAAAGGCTTCATAGCAGATTCAATAACACCCACCACCTAAACTCCATACATTTCATGCGAGGCTCAAATCACGAAATAACATCTGGAATCTGGATGGATGTTTTGCACTTAGGATTTCAAAACAGATGTTCAATCATGAGGGGAAGTTTGTACTATAATCAATGGTAGTTAAAGCTACTAGAACATTCAGTGCACACAAGTCTAGTTCCATAAGCATACTCAGTTACTCACTGTGACACCAACAACAGAACATTGAGACCAATGGAAGATATTGAAAGAAATGAGATTAGCAAGATTATTATTAGGACATTATTTGAGACGACGATAAGTATTTAGCTTGATTAAGCCTGTCTAAACATAATCAGAAGATAATTTAAGTGGCCTTAACAGGAAGATTTGAGCTCAAAATGACCAGAAAAGAACTGTGCATGACATCAAGCTCACCTGAGCAGCAGACATAGGTGGGTTATTTAAAACGGAAAAGAACCAACATAAAATGCTTATTAGTTAGATAAGCTGAGGGAAATGAAATAGGTACGTTAATATTAAATATGTATTAAGCATTCTTTTCAAAGGATAGAATCGAGAGGCAACATATTTTTATAGGTAATGTGGAATTCATTAGAAGCAAGACGGAAGATAACTGCAAAGGAAAAGCGCAGGGCATACCCATCAGTATACATCAACGTTAATACTGCAAATTAGAGAGATGATGACATTAATGAGTGGAATTGAAATATAGACAAAGAAAGGGCGTGGAGTCGCTGAGGCTATAAAGCTAGGTATTGAAGATGGTATTTGGAGCAAGATTTACTGGATAGGATAGGATAGGATAGAGCAAGTGTAAATGACAAAGCTAGAAGCTGATCAGAATGACCCTTTGGTCCTGGAAAGGAAAACCAGCATATGCATACATGGGCGCAGCTAATCCATTGCCTCTGGAAGCATAAGAAGTACCATTCCTCCATGCCATTCGCGTGCACGTGGCATGCAAGGACAAACATTGCAACTGCTTGTTGGGTGGGTCCAAAAGCAAATGAGCAATAGAAGAAGAATCAAATTTTTGGGAAAATCATAAAACTTCAAATCAGTGGCGTACAAGATGGACTCTAGAATACAAAAACCAGAAATGGCTCAATTCAGTGAGAAAAGTTTTATTCATCGCATGGTCAGGATTGTCTAGTTGATGTGACGTTAGATGAATTTTTTGCATCATCATACATATGTGCTACAACATGCCATAGGGAGGCATGGAAATTCCATGCTTCTGGAAGACAGAATCTCTTCCCATGCATACATACATATAAAATTTTGAATTGGAGACTTTAAAAGCAACTGGAGTTAGTGAAGTAAATGATGGATCCTCAAGGATTACAAGTTATTAAGTGGACTGTTATCATTGGCTTCAAGTGGTGCATCCAGCAAGTAGTCCATTTGGACAACCATCTACCTGTGTTCTGGGGGGGTGAACGGTGTGTCCAGCCTTTTGCTGTGCTCTCTCGAACACCAGCAGGCTCCAAAGCACGGCCAGCACCCGGGAGGTCTTCCTCGGGCCTGCCCCCCTACTCAGGAGCCCACGGTGGCCCTCCTCCCTTCAGGCTCACCCAAACACTGGAGCTGCTCGTTCCCTCTTTCGGAGGTGATCCACTCCAGCGAGCCATTAAAGGCAGCTGGGGGCCTACCTCAAGCGGTCGACCACCGATTCCAAAGTACCCCCTGTTATCCATTCAAGGAGGGAATACTTTGTCATCTACCTGTGTGTGGGCAGATCACGTCTACCTGTGTTCTGTCAGATATACGTGTTCTGTCAGATATTACGTTCAGAAGAAAAGGAAAAAAGAAAACTTTGGAGAGAATGGTGGCAAAGACTGTTGTGGAGTTCTTTCACAAAGCCAATAACAAGATTTTTAGTCCTACAGGATTGAGTAGATTCTGTAAAACTACGAGAAAAGTGAGAGTGAATAACTCCATGACAGGAGCTACTTATAGAGCTTGTTTGGTTTTCCAATTACAACTGTAAGTAGCTGTAAATGGGTAATGATTATTTACTCTTGTAATTGTGTGGTGGCATCACTTACATTTGACTCCAATGATGATTTTGCTACATTGTTTGTTCACCCCTAAATCACTGTAAAAATGATAGTTTTATAATGTGAAAATCTAATGATCATTGATTACAATTTACTTTACCTACTTCCTTTACCAGTGTATTTGACTCTCGATTTACGAACCATAATTCGTGTTTAAACAAACACCTAGAAATGATAATGATGGCTCATTTATTTTGCATTTCATAGGAAGTTGGAAAACCAAACAGGCCCATAAATAAGGCAACGCATGAAATTCCAAACATTAAAAGTAGAGAATAGATCACCTTTACCATGCAGGACTGTCTTTCCGCCAACATGTCACATGTGTAGGACATGCGCAAAACCGCACTAAGGACTTTGAAAGACCTTATATACACACGACCTCATAGGACCTATTTCAACATCCCTCTCAAGATAAGAAGCAGAACAAGCCTTCAACTAAAGTCCTCTCCTCTGCTGGGGACTTCCATGAAATGAAAACTGGCGGCATCTGGATAATGCAAAAGGCAGGCCTCGCCAAGAAGATCATGTTTCAGAAATCAGGCTGATCTACTCATTGGAAGAGCTACACCTGCACCTTGAGTCAAGTCTTTCAACTGTCCATTGATTTTGAACCTTTGATGGTATGGCCTGCTTGATGAGTATGGCCAGCCTAATTTTCATGCCGGGCAATCTTCATGATGGGACCCAACAGTTGCATGGCTCGGATGTCCTGCGTAAGTGACACATTGGCGAAAAAGATGGGGCATGCTAAGTTAGCATGAACCTGACTGTAGGTGATAAGTTCTCAAATTTTTATAGATCCCTAGTTGAAAGACGATGCATAAATCGATCAAAATTTGTCTTCTTTAAGTTGCATTGTACAAAAACTATTCTTACGAAACACATGAATTGTTTTGATTGTTATTGACTGACTATATAACTGTGAACATGTGGTTCATTTTATCGACTTTGTCTCTCTAAAAAAAAAAAATTGAGAAACTAGACAAAGTTACCAAGTTTGTGCCCACTCAAATTCGGTCACGCATTGAGTCCAAATCAAGCTTCCAGTTTTCATACTTTACAGATACACTAGTCTTAAAGAAAATAAAATAAAATAAGCCAGGTAGTATAAGCATTTCTTAATGAAAAAAAATAAAATTTACAGAGGTCAAGAATCTTACTCCTGTTCTTTGCTGATTTAAGCCCCCACTGGTTGCAATCATCAAGTACCGATTGGTTTGCGTGATAGCTTCTGCTGCTGTTAATTGAAGAATGCAGTGTGCTTTAGCTAACCAATACTATGAATATGTCATGGTCTACAAAAAGTTACAGTGGCCATAAAGATAATAATAGTCACAAGCTAAGATACTTAACACTATGACCACCCATCTCTTTAAAACAAATGCCATGAAGATATCGGCCATGACAAGACAGAAAACCATAATTAAGGCCTATACAGCGGACATTTTTCTATATTTTATAATTTTTATAGAACACTTGTTACCATATATAACAGCAATGCCCTAATGGGTAATTAAGATTTTATTCAGAAAGGAAAGGCAAATGCCAAAAACAACAAGGGGAGCTACAATAGCAGAAACAAGAGAACCCCACAATTGCATAAAGTTGATTTTAAAACCTTGGAATATGCTGAAGGTCAAAATTGTATACATTCTATAAAATTATCATTCCATTGATAATCAAGTTCTTTTCATCAGGTACCTAATCATCATCGTTTGACTGATAAACAATTTGCACTATACCCGAAATGAAACATGAAATACCAGATGAAAAGAACCAGCAAAACCACAGCATTGACATTCCCCCTGCCGTTGGAAAATTTTGTCACTCTCTCTTTACACAACTATAGAGGGAGAAAAAATTTTAATAATAAAAAGAAAAGGAAAAAAAGCTTAATTGTTCTGGGGCATTTACTAACTAAGAGTGGTGGGTAGGATGAAAAGTCATACATGGGCGGGCAAGTGGCATTGCCTTTCAGTATGCTTAAGCTGCCGCTTGGTAAACTGAAAATAAGGTCTGAAAATTAATTTAAGTGCTGAATTTTAGTACTTGTAATAAGTACTGAAAAATCTCTTTGGTAATTTGTCTGGCAAATGTCATGATATCTGAAAATAAGCACTTTTTTCACAAAAACATGTTTGGTAAACACAGTACAAATGTCTGAAAATTGACAATTTGTGACATTTGCCCATATTGTCCCAATTTCTATCTTTTAGAGAGTATGAGACGAAACATGTTATTGCCATGCCTCCAAATTTGGCACCCCTATGCCCATTCCAATAAAATTTTAATACTTTCCCACAAAATAAAGCCAAGTAGATGAATGGTCTGGAATTTGGATCTTTTATGTTTGCCACATACAGTAACATGGATTGATTGTGTAAGGACTAAGGAGGCAAGCAGATGATATTCGTCCCAATGATATGCACTATATGTTCATATTTTCAGTTTCTACATGTGTGGCCTTTAGTTTTGTAGTCAAAGCACATTGGTAAGACGGGACACACCATTGATGGACTCCATTTTAGATGGAGAAATAACTCAAATATCATACTGATTGGATGATGTTAATTCATTCAAATTAGCCCAATGATATTGTACCCCAAGCAATTTAGTTTTAGCCATCCATTTGACAGCCACGAATTGAATTGTTAGATCTCTAGATGACTTTGATTTTGAGACTATGATCCATTTACAACGGGACACACAGCTTGGACAGTCTGAACAGGCATATAACAATTACCTACATCCACATTATGTAAGTAACATCTTTTGTCTGGGCCAGATTTGCATCTATGATCATAATTGCCAGATTTGCAATTCGGTTGCCCACTGAGACATCCCAATGCATTGATCCGGACTGTTCATTAGATCTAAAATGCATTTCAGGAGCCACCATATCTAACAAATATTAATCATTTGATCAATGGCCTTTGACATGAACAATCCATGTTTAAAAAAATAGGCACAAGCAACTATTTGATCCATCTATTTGTTAGTGCCCATCATGGATGGCTTATGATTCTAAAGAATCACTTTCTAAGGCTATCACAACCATCCATCAATGGCTTAGAAAGGGATACTCATGGAAAATAAGGCCAAATAATGGATGGATTGGATCATCCTATCGGTGCGGTTTTGTATGGTAATACATGAAATGGATTTGGATCATCCGCCTCAGTATTGAATAGGGTCCTGGGCATTCAAAAAAAAAAAAAAAATTTGAGGTGGCCCACCTTGAGGTCCATGTGAAATTCACACCGTCCCACCATTTTGCCAATTTATTTTATGGCATGAGCCCAAAAATGAGGCAAGTCCAAATCTTAGGTGGACCACACCACAGGAAGTTATGGTAATTGAGCGCCCACCATTAAAAACTTCTTGGGGGCCACAAAATTTTTGGATGAAGCTGATATTTGTGTTTTCCCTTCATCCGAGTCTATGTGACCTACTCTTCAAAACTTACCTAAGGTCTGTGTGACCTAATCAACGGGTTGGATGGCAAATAAACATTACAATGGACCCTAGGAATTTTTAATGGTGGGCATTAAATCACCAATATTTTCATGTGGTGTGGTCCACCTGAGATTTGGATCTACTTCATTTTTTGCACCATAACCTAGAATGATCTGGAAAACTAATGGGCAGCTTGAATATACAACACATCCATTGAATATACAACACATCCATCGACGTGGGCCCCACAGTCAAGGCAACACCCACAAAAGTGTTACCCGATAATGGACGCAGACTGGGTTACTACCCCTGCTCATCCCTACCTAGGAATGGACAGGGAACCTGAGCGGCCACCTTCATGTATGGGTTTTATTCACATCGTCCATCCATTTTGCCATATGATTTAAGGTACAAGTCCAAAAATGAGGCAGTTCCAAGGCTCAAGTGAACCAAACAGTGGGGATTAAACACCTACCATTGAAAACCTTTTGGGGGCCACAAAAGTTTTGGATCAAGCTGATATTTGTGTTTTCCCTTCATCCAAGTAGGTCTATGTGAACTTATGAACAGGTTGGATGGCAATTAACCATCACGGTGGGTCGTAGGAAGGTTTCAACGTTGGGTGTCATTATCACCACTTCTTCCTATGGTGTAGTCCACTTGAGCCTTGGATTTGCCTCATTTTTTGGTTTGTACCCTAAAATGATATGGCAAAATGGATGGACAGTGTGGATAAAACCAGTACATCACAATGGCCCGTCAGAGCCCTTGTCCGTTCCTAGATAGGGACGGGCAGGGGGAGTGCCCAGTCTGCATCCCCTAACAACACATATCCCGCTCCCTGCATACTTGGATTGCATAATATAGAACACAACACCTAGGTCAGCATCGTGTTAACGTGGGAAAGTTCTGGGGCCCATCATGAAGCATGTGTTATATCCTGACCATCCATTTTGTCAGATCATTTTTGGGCATGAGCCCAAAAATGAGACAAATCCAAAACTCAAGTGGACCACACTAAAGAAAACAGTGGGTATCGAACGCCTACCATTGAAAACTTCCTGGGGGCCACATAGGTTTTGGATCAAGCTGATATTTGTGTTTTTCCTTTCATCCAGGTCCGTGTGACCTTATGAACAGGTTGGATGGCAAATAAACATCACGATGGGCCCTAACAAGGATTCACTAGTGGGCATCATTGTCCCCATTGCTCTCTGGTGTGGTCCACTTGAGATTTGGATCTACCTCAATTTTTGGATCATGCCATAAAATGATCTGGCAGAATGGATGGAAAGTGTGGATATAACACATACATCATGGTGGGACCCACAGAACTTTCCAACGTCAACACCTAATGCGTTTTCAAAGCCTAGAAGGGTAATATTGTCTTTTCAAATGTCGATAGGGGTATCTTCATCAACCGTCAATAAAAAACTTAAAAGGAAAATCACTTACCACCAATGTTGTCAAAATCGTTATTGTATCGCAAATCGTAATAGGGGTTGAATTGTAGCAAATCGCAAATTGAATCATAAATCGTAAGATTTTTTATGATTTTCTTAAAAATATGAAAAATAGAAATAAATCAAGAAAAATTAAAATTTTCAACACTATCATGACATGGTATTAGTTAAAAATTAAATGATTCCTATCTTTCCTTTTTTTTTATATTTCAAGAAATTTTCCTTAAAAAACATACAAGGATCCTTTAGTAATTTATGTCCTTGTTACCTTTCTTGAATGTAGAATTGCATTGGAAAAGCAGCATTTGATTCCGTAGACCAACAAAAAAAGATAAGTCATACATCATTCCACCATATATAATGATCGTAACCACCCATAGAAACATTCCAAATAAGTCATACATCAATTTGGTGTTTCGACTAATTAAGAAGTAAGAAATCATTTTTTTTTAAAAAGCAACTCTGCGATTTAAAATTGAAGAGAATATATATCATTTAATCTCTTATAAAGAACAAAATAAATAATTTACCTTATCTAACGATTCTTTTTTTTTTAAGTTTTTTTCTAAATGATTTTTAAAGCCCTCGCCAATTTAAAAACATAAAATGAAAGCCGAGTGAAGCTTAAAATGGAAGAAAACAAGTACAATTTGAATCGTAAATTGTAAGATTCAAATCATAAATTCGTAGGATTCATATAAAAAGGGATTCAAAAGTGGGATTCAAATCGTTTTGCTTAAGATTCAATTCAAATCATGAATCGTAGGATTATGACAACGCTGCTTCTACATTCAACAATTAGTGATAAGTGAAAGGCCAGATGTTGGGAAAAAAATCACCATTTCTAAGTGTTTTTTAACATTAAGTGCTGAATCTTTAATCTTTAACCAAACTGCCTGAATTCTCAAAATCACGGAAAATGGTAAGTCCTGAAATTAAGTTTTACCAAATGGAACCTAAGTTGAGCTATAATTGTAGCTACATTGGGAAACTAGGTCCAAAAGGCATCGGTGGTGGAGTGAGAAGTAATAGAGTTATGATGCTTATTTTCAGGCACAAATGGATTAATGACTCAGATGAGGCCAAAACTTGTGCTCTGCCATCAGGAATTCATATGGTAATAAAATGCAATGACGCTCATACTAGAGGACGGTGATCTGGTTAATGTTATTGTTTGTGTCATGAAGGGAAAGCTGGAAAGCTGGAAAGCCGGCACTTCACTTGGCTCGTTGAAGAAATTAGAAGCTTGGCAGAGGATCTTCACATTCAATTCCTACATATGTACACAAATGATGAAATGAGGTGGCAAGATTCGTTAAACCCAATCAGGGTTCACAACAGGTCGTTTCCACTAATATGAGTATTTCTCGGTGGTGGTTCTTACTTCTTATTCTACCTGAAAAAAAAAATCTCATAAAAAAAAAAACCCAAAACGCCTTTGTTTTGCTGTTGATTTGACTGGAAATCAGAGGAAACAACAGCCTCTTTATTAAAATTTCCCTTTGTCATAACTGACTCCCAGATGATAGATTTGCATGAAAAGAAAACATTTCATATTTCCAGTTCTTGCTGGATGTGACGAATGGCTACAGAAACCTGGTGTTTATGCAGCACATATCCAGGGCAAGCCCCACCTACCTTTGCAGCTTTGTTTGGCGTTTCTTTCCGATTTAATGATTTTTTGTCATCTATCGAACAAACCCAACTACTGTGTTCTAACTTCTAACCTGTACACAGGACATCATTTACTTACAGCTCCCACCCGTCCATTCATGCTAGGCGATAATCTCTGTGCACAGAAAGAAGGATTCCCACCATCTCTAATACACACAGAGATTCTCTTACCAAAAATAACTGAAAACATATCGAATCACATAAAAGTTTTTATAACGCCATTACAGTTTCCTAACAGCCACCAGTCGTTCTACTCAGAGCCATCATCACAACAGTTGCATAACAGCAGGATGTCGACACTGCTAAAAAACCGTTTTAACACCATTATCAAGAAACCATGAGACTACAAGCAGCATAAAAACCCTAGATTCTACAATTTGAACCGAATAGAAATGAATCCATGCATAAATTCGATTCAAGAGAAATATTCATCGAATGCTCCAACCAACTTCTTAAAATAAAAAAATAAAAAATCAAGACTCGAAAATCGTAATTCCTCGATCAAGAATCAAAATTACTTCTAGAAAGCCCAGATCATGAACCTCCACATTCATGCAATGAACGATTCGAAAAAAAAAAATCGACGCATGCACCTGCAAACTTATTGCTGGCATTGCTGCAACCATAGTAGAATTCCGACAACGTCGAGCCCCAGAGATGTTTCCCAGCACTCCCTCCTACGCTCTAAATTCAAAAACAAAAATATCAGATCCAACAAAAAAACGTCCAAACACATACACCGCGACCAAATCAAAACCGATCCGAAGGTGAAGAGAAGAGCAGGAGGCCATACCGGGACCCGGAACGACTCATCCCCAATGGCGTTGGTGATAACCTCAGCAGCAGCGTTCTTCAACTGAATACAACAAGAAAGGAGAAGAAATGCCGAATAAATAGAGGAATGAAAGAGGAATGGCGGAAATGTAAATAGGGAAGAAAGGGAGAGGAGTCGAGTGGCAGGATAGTAAATTAGGGAAAATGGAAGGGCGAAAACGGTACCAGAAGAGAGGTGTGGTTGGGCCGAGGAAGAGCAGGGTTGTCGACAGGCGTAGGTGTGAGGAAGGAGAGAACGCCGATGAGGAAAAGAGCGAAGGCGGAGAGGGCGTAGATGGTTGTAGCGGCGGGAAACGGGCAGCGGAGGTCTTGGTGGCGCCGCCCGCGCGGCCCGGGTTTTTCGGTCTTTTTCATCAGCACAGCACGGGCGGGAAAAACGAGGAGGTCTAGAATGGGATTTTGGGATGGGGGGAGGATACTACGCCTCCGGCGCAGGCGAGAGGGATTCCATGGCTGGCTGGCTGGCTACAGAAAAAAGAGGAAGTGCACGAGGAACGCCCTCCCTCAAAGAACCCCCGCCTAAATCTATTTCTTCTACGAGAGCGGAGACAAAATGCAAGAGAACTCTCCCTGTACACGTGGATAGCACGTGAGCTGTGCTGTTGTTGCGACAAACGGGCCCACGTGCTGAGTGGTCTGATTATCGGAGCCGTCCATCTTGTGGCCTCTGTTGGAAAGGATAGTACGTTAGACACGTGTGTGGAAAGGATGATCAAGGTTAGGATCATAGCTGAAGGGTGATTATCGGCCAGTTTCTTGTTAATGATAGTAAGGCGAAAATGAACGGTTCAAATAATCGGACCATGTAAGCATGTGGGCCCCAGCGCGTAGTGACATACGGTAGATCTTGGGCGCGGCTTCGCTGGATCCCCGGATCCACCCGAGGTGGGTGAATCCCTTACCGTGCCGTCCACTGTGTGATGTGTATGTATTACATCCACGCCGTTCATTTATTTTGAAAACTCATTTTAGAGCATGATCCAAAACATGAACTAGATCCAACTCTCAGGTAGTACCATAATATCCACCTCTTTGTGACCTCTTCAACAGGTTCGATGGAAAATAAACATTCCAGTGGCCCCATGAAGTTTTTAATGGTGGGTATTCAATCACTACTGTTTCATGTGGCATGGTCCACCTAAGATTTAGATTTGCTTCATTTTTTAAATAATGCCCTAAAATAAGCTTTCAAAATGCATGGATGGTGTAGATGTAAGGAACATACATCACAGTGTCCCCACAGTTGGGGATCCACCCAAACCACGCCCGTGGATCTTGAGCCGCGATGGAGGAAAAATGAACTGTGGAATATCAGGAGAGACGAATTGTCATGTGGGGATGAGATTGGGTGTTTATATAAAAAATAAAATAATATTATATTATTTTTGCACAGATACCGCTGCCGCACTGACTATGTCTGTGATGACAAAAATACCCCTGAGAAGATCAGAAATGGCCCTCCTTTTTTATAAATGGTTGCTTGAAATATTCAAATTTGGCGAAGACGATTTATTTGATGAATAAAACTATAGTACTCTGATACAGCGTGGTAGATGATACACTAGCACTTCAAAAATGCAAACTTGCATCCTGGTAATTCAAATTGAATTGACCAGATTATGGGTCCTAGCTTAGATGATTGTCAAAATTTAGTGGACGGTTGAAATGAAAAATGCCGTGCATCTTATTTCCACAAACAAAGTGTCCACAAATCAGAGGTTGTAATTGTTCCACCAACCTAATTTTTGGGTTGTGAATTATGAACAATCATTTCCAGATTTTAAGCCATTTAATTTGAGTTACTTGTCTGCCACATTTACAAATTCTGAGCGACTGTGCATCAAGCATCATAAGCTGCCAGAGTATAATGTAAGTCCCTTACTTAATACGTGGCCTGCATCTTTGCAGAGCGTTTTTCATAATGACAAGTGGGGCCAGCTGTTGCAGAATCCAGACCATTGCTTTCTTTAGTCACAACATGCATGGTTAATCTGCCTTCAATCAGAAATAAGGGAAGCGGATTGCGTTCTGCTTTACAGACTCGGTCCTAGGCAGGAGCTCTATGCGGCCATCGTGATTTATGAGTTTTATCCATATTATTCATCCTATTTTTTACGGATCATTTAGGGCATGAGCTAAAAAATAAGCAGATCCAAGGCTCAAGTGGACCACACAATGGGGATTGAACTCTCATCATCAAAAAAAATTTGAAAGCTGCAGAAGTTTTGATCAAGCTGATATTTGTGTTTTCCCTTCATCCAAATTTATTTGATCTTATGAATAGGTAGAACGCTAAATAAGCATTACGGTGGGCCTTAAAAAGGTTTAAACTGTAGGTGTCATTGTCACGTTGCTTCTTATGGTGTGGTCCACTTGAACCTTGGATCTGCCTCGTTTTCTGGCTCATACCCTAAAATGATCCAGTAAAATGGATGGACCGTGTGGATAAAAACCCATACATCATGGTGGCCCCCGCAGATCACCTGCGTATAGGGCTCTCAATGGAGCGGGTCAGATCCGAAATCCGATTCGCTCCGAATCCGTATAATGCGGATTTGGATCTTAAAATAGGTCTAATTAGTTAAATGGACCGGATTTGGATCTTGAAATAGGCCTGTTTACTTAAATGGACCGAATATGGATTCACGGGAACATATCCAAGTTTGATCCGAATCCGATTAAGATCCGACTCATTGTCACCCCACTGTATATGTTGTATTCATGCTAGCCATCCATTTTACAAATTATTTTAGGCCATGTCGACCGTACCATAGTAAATAGTGATATTTGCATCATTTTTCTACTAAATTAAATATATTAAATTATATTTTTTATATCATATATTCTTTTAGATTTGTAAGTGGGGTGGATTCGGACCCGAATCCGATGGTTATATGGATTTTGGATCGGAAATGGATCTAACAATTTATAAATGGATCGGATATGGATATCACCTTTTGGATCCGACTATCCCAATCCAATCCGTATCCATGTACAGATATATGACTTGACTTGGAGCCGGATCCAACTGGATCCAATCCAGATCCGACCCATTGAGAGCCCTACCTGCGTAGACCAAGTTCGTCCGGGACGCAATCGGTTTCCAGAAATAGGTAGAGACCGGCGAGGAATATTGGGACCCTTTTTTCTAATAGAATGTGGAAGGTTTTAGTACTACTCTTCTTACCGTCTATCTTTTAGCAACAAATCAAAAGGCTAGCAATTACTTCTGAAGGAGATCTCCAGGTATTAGTCCATCCACGGTAGGACACAGCAGACCAATGGTTTAGATTACTTACACGAGAGCCCTCCTTCTCAGAATTGAGAACGCGTGTGTATTGTGCAAGGTATCATATTCTTCCTTGACAAAGTGATCGGCTAGGATGATCCGCCAACATGTCGTACTTGTGAAGGGTACGGTTCATTCAAAAGGTGAGGACAAGCGTGAACGTGACTAGGCCTAGAAATCAGAGCCGCAGATTAGGTGGGTCCATGACTGTGGGGCCCACTTTAACGTATGTGATGTATATCCACTCCGTCCATCAGTTTTTCCAGCTCATTTTAGGGCATAGTCCCAAAAATTGAGCAGATCCAAATCTTACGTGGACCACACCACAAGAAACAGTGGTCATTACAAAAATTCTTTGGGCCCACCGTAATGGATGAAGGTAAAACACAAATATTGGTTGATCCAAAACTTGTGGTCCACCTGAGATTTGGATCTGCTTAATTTTTGGGACTGCATCCTGAAATGGGCTGGAGAAACGTATGGAAGGAGTGGATATACAACACATCATTAAAGTGGGCCCCACGGTAAGGGTAACACCCAATCCACTCCCATGCATATGATGCCCTAAATATCAACATCATGGAAAGCCTGATCAATCTAATTTATGAGATGAGGGTAAATTCGTCATTCTAACATTCTTCTTTTCATTTGGGTGATTTCATATTGAGAGGTGATCCAGTGATGTGGTGCTCCTAGTCGAATTAGGACATACTGAGACACCTAACGATCGATCTGGACCCTTCAATTCGGTCCACTGCAAATTTCTTGGGCAATAAATGAAAATTGCACTGATCGGATGATCCAATCCGTCTATAAGTTGGCCTTCTGCTACAGCCATTCATCATCTAAGACACAAATAGAGTGATTAGGATTTTGTCATAGAAGCGATCCATGATGGCACCAGCGATGGTTCCGTAGATGGATCTTGACAGTCCATTTTGTAGGCTATTGACTGGCCAGCTAGAATAGTCTAAACAGTGTAATTTTTTTCATGGAAACAAATAGTTATATGCTGGACCTAATGGACGGCCCAGATGGATTGATTGGACGGTGCAACAAGGAGCACTATAATTTCATGATGCACGGAAAGTAGTGGATAATTTTCGATATTTATCCTTTTTAACGAACTCGGAAATTGCGTCTTAAACAAAATCTCTTTTTGCCAGCCTCTTTTCTGGTCCACTCATGCCGACCGCACGTGTGCCAGGTTGGCATGAGCGGGATCCAAGGCGTTCAACAGGGGAGCGGATTGCCTGTGAACCCGGGCACAGAGATATCTCTGTGCCCGTAGCTGTGTGGGGCCCATAGATATGTCAGTGACAAATCCACTCCGTCCATCTGTTTTGTAAGACCACGTTAGGATATTATTATAAAAATAATGCAGATCCAAAACTCATGTGGGCCATAACACACTAAAAAGTGGGTATTGAATACTTAACAGTGAAAAAAGTTTTGCATCAGGCTAATATTTTTCATTATAGTTTATCTGATTGTTAATAATTCTTTGAACGGTTCGGATGGCATATAAACCTCATGGTCAGCTCCAGAAATGTTTCAATGGTGGACGTTAGTGTTCCCACTGTTTTGTTGATGTGGCCCACCTGAGTTTTTAATTTCTCTGACATTTTCTTTCCTATCCTATTTTTGTCTTAAAAAACAGATGGACGGAGTGGATTTGTCACTGACATATCTATGGGCCCCACATAGCTACGGGCACAGAGAATCTCTGTGCCCGGGGTCACAGGCAATCCGCTCCCGTTCAACAGACGTCCCCTCGGTGCTGGGTCCCATCTTATAAAGCATGCTGACCCATTACATGAAGATTGAACGTGGGCCATTGATTAGGATTGTAAGGTTCTGATAAAAAGCAAAGTGAGCACTGGCAATTTGAACCGTTGATTTGTTCGCTGATGGTTCTAGGCCTTGTTATACAAGGGTCTGCATAATCACTGATCCAATGTGGGTTCCTTCAGTTCAACGGTTGGGATCCCCTAAGAACGACCTAGCACATGTCACAGGTTGGCACGTGTTTCGCGTTTGCATTTGGCGCTTCATCATGGGGTCTCTGGAATTGGTAACAAACTAACAATAAGCAATAGTGCCACACATGTCTCCCGCCACGTGGATCGCACGTGCCTTGCTCCCCTGATGGTATCTATTTTTAGGAGTTATATGATACTCAGGCTGCCTATGAGACTTGATACGCAGGCACTAAAAAATTTACACGTGTCATATGTTATTCAAATAAAACCAGCAGTGCAGCCTACTGTCGCAAAGTCACACTCCCAATATCAGATTGGTTGAGCAATCCTCACCTCTGATTCTTGGACACTTGTTTCTGAAAATAGGAGCTTTGGATTTTTATTTTTATTTTCATTTTTAACCATTCAATAAACGACCACCAATCTGATAATCAGGTTCACTAAACAAGCTTAAATTTTGGTCCATGATACATCTAAATAGGTTAGCACAGATTGGACGGTCTGATTTGACTAATTGTATATGAATTTTTTAAATAATTTTTAAGTGCCTTCGTATCATCCATCATTATCTTTCTCTATCGTGGGTTTAAGCCCTGGGGAGTGTCCTTTACTTCTTGGGAAATGATTTAATACCCACGTAGATAGTGACGCTCGATATGCAAGCACTCAGAAACTGTGAATTGATACTCTGGTGGGGTATAACATTTGATATGCCACCGATCAAAAACTGTAAATGGGAATGCATTAATCTGAAAAAAAAAAAAACAAAAACAAAATTCTAATCTCGGGACCGTAGATTCTTGTTCGTTGAAATATGATTATTTGATATTTTCTATTTTTAACCATCCAACAAAAGGCCACCTATAATATTGTCACAAAAAAATGTTAATTTTTTTCTAGATAAATCCAAACTAGGGTAGTTTATTTTTTAATTACTTGCATGTTATGAATGTAATTTTCAAGTATTATTTAATTACTTGTGCATCATCTTATAGACACCTCACCCTGTACCAACAGCCTGTAAACTGCAACCTAAAACTACAACCTAGCAACCAAAACCCCTGTGAACCTAAAATCCAAAAATTCACCAATGCCCATTAAATCTTATTCAAGACCATATTAGTCTCTTAAAAGACCACATAAAACCTCTTCCAACTAAAATAAGCCGTTGTATGCTAACAAAAATTTAAAATTTGATGACACTTTCTGGCCAATCAAAATCTACCATGTAGCGCAAGACTCTTATTAGGTGGGCCATATGTGATCATTGGTTTAGAACTAACCATTGGATTATTTAGATTGAATAATTTAGTAGGCCTCGTTACAAATGTGATCATTACCGATAAATTTGAAGTGGGATACTTGAAGTATGGTTCATATATACAATTATTAAATTAGATATAGAAACCCATAGTGTGGAGACTTTGGAAGAGAGAAGTATTATCTTAACATTTTTTTTATAAATATATGTTTTGATACTTTTACCTAACCGACAAAGAAAATCCTAGTTTCAATGACAAATTCTCCCCACAGTGTAAGATATGAAAGCCCAAGCTTCATCTCTCAACAACATCATGGTATTGGAAATGTCTTTTCTATCAATTACGTGTTTAAGACTAAGTTGTAGAATTTCCATTATTGATATATAGAGGATTTGGTTATTCTGGTATTTAGATTTTAAATTGCATATGGCACATAGAGCAGCTGCAAAACAGTGATGCATAGGATTCTAGAACGACTAGGAAGTGGAAGTCCAATTTCCACAACCACCCCAAACGTCAACTACTTTACAATGTTGTTATTCACAAATCCCTAAGCAAAGGTGCATTGGGATTTGAGCTAACCTAGTTACCAGCTAGCTAGTGACTTAGACAGATATGCATGCTTCTGACTTTCTTCTAAAATAACAAGACTTGTCTATCTCCAACAAATCCATGATGTCACATGTATGAAGGAGTCTAACAACCAATCAAAGCATGCTATATGATATTTTTACCATTAAACTCATAGTAACCCATTCCTAATGTACTATGTATATAGAAATTTAGCACATTCAATGCACATAAAAAATGGGCCATACCATAGAAAAAATGAACAACCATCATAGAGCCTCCCGATTCATTATGGTACGGCTGTGATGTTAATAGGCATCCAGGTCCTGAAAATGCAGCCTAACCATAGTGATGAGATGCCCAAACATTCAGGCCAGTCCAACCATCCACTAGGGCCCACCACCATTGTAGGATTTGGTCTTACATTCTTTGTATGTTGTGGCCCCCCATGATAGTTGATTCAGCTTGATTCTACACTCCACCACCCGCTGCCTATGCATGTTGTTATCAATCAATGTTGGATAATTGAAAGTCTGGTGCTGTGATAATCACAATTCACATGTACCTATCTAGCTGCTAAATATCATTGTCCACATCAATGCATGCTAGAGTCAGATCTAAATAGGCATCTTGGGTGGTCTTCATCAATAGAAAGACTACAAAAGGGAATATCCATTGAGGGAGACAATGAATATATAGAGAGGGTGAGACTGCTCTTTTAGGTGAGTTGTGTGATTTAGAGAATGAGAGAGAATGGAGGAGTTGTTAGATGAAAAGTGGGTTATGGTATGTGGTTTATTATTATTATTATTATTTTTTGCTCCCGATGGTGAGCAGGTGATTGTAGTTATTGGCAGTTTTGAGATAGGGAGGGAGGCATG
The DNA here is from genome assembly GCA_003013855.2 of Liriodendron chinense. Lineage (NCBI taxonomy): Eukaryota > Viridiplantae > Streptophyta > Magnoliopsida > Magnoliales > Magnoliaceae > Liriodendron > Liriodendron chinense. Next base: position 2,353,842 of record ML058329.1, on the reverse strand, counting down.
GGTTTTGGGTGCATGTGGATTTTGGTTGGATCAATCTAGAGCAAAGATCCTCCACAATACATGTTTTGCCAAGAGCCTGAAACAGTCAAGACTATGAGGCCTCTATGTCTGATTATATTTGCTAGGAAAAAAATATCAAAGAGGTCCACAACTTAGGTGGACCACACCACATGGAACAATGGGGACACGAAGCCCACCATAGGTTCATATGTGGGGGCACCATTGTGTGTATCTTTTATACAACTCGTTACTTAGGTATAACTCATCAAGATGAAGAGAATATGCAAAAATCATCCTAAGAGAAAATTAAGGTGGGCAACAGCCTCGCCATGTGAACTTATCAGTTTTGAGAACACTTTTGCATTTTGTGTTTGTGTGGTCTATATAAGTTCTTAAACGGGATTATATTTTATATACATGATTCAGATAATACTTCTCAAATATTGATACTTTGGAGTATCACTCGCTGCATAAAATAGGGGCAATAGACATTATGCTGGAAATAAGGGGTTACTGGAAAAAGGGGATTAAAAAAATAAAAAAATAAAAAAAAAACGCTAGAGAGAAGGTTACCTGTGACGGCTGCTGCATGCATGGACAACCATATGTCAAGATTTAGCATATAGTGCTAGTAGGGCCCATGCAAGGTACGACAGATGTGGCGGGCTGAATTGGCAACTGGGTCTATTCATTTACTAGACACTAGTAGGGATAGTTTATTTTTCAAAAATCATTTTTTTAGGACAAACCTAACTTTCACCTTTTAATCTACCCATGGATTAAGTTATCCCTAATTAGCTAACCTTAACAATATTGAAGGCTTATAAAATCATATAAATCAGGCCTTATAAAGTATTTAATATCAAACTTGATCAACTTTATTTTCTAAGAATACGAATTCAACGTCTTGGGTTAATTCAATACCAATCATATGCATTATATAAAGAGGTGGCAATGGATCGGATCGGGTTCGGTCGGGTCAAGTTCGGGTCGGGTCATTTTCATATCACCCCTAACCTGACCCAAATTGAATTCGGGTTGGATTTTCCCAACCCTTACCCAACCCAAATTAAACCGGGTCGGACCGGGTTGACCTGCATTTTAACAATCAACTAACTAATTTGTAGATTAAACTAAATGCATATGACACTAGCATTCAATTGAAAACCTATATATATATATGGGAAGTGGTACTATGAGGTTGAGCTGTGTGGCCCCACCCTGACGTGTGTCAAACATCTATCTCATCAGTTAGATGCAGCATTTTATAGAGGGCCACGGCCTAGAAAATCAGGTCACTCCATTGCTTAGAGGGGCCATACCACATAAAACAGTTAAGAGGAATTTCTTGCCCATTAAAACCTTCATGATCATTTATTGGGCCCACCGAGATGTGGTTCACAAATCCAAACCATCCATTGTGTGTGGGCCACTTGGATTAGGAGTCAAACCAAGTTTCAGCCGCATCCAAAACTCAGGTGTGCCCCACCAAGTCTTTTAGTTGTTTTAGGCATGTCTTCACATGGTTTCAAATGGTATGGCCCATTTAAGTTCTGTATACGGCTGATGTTTCAGATATCCCGTGAACTAAAGGCGACCCATCAATTGCAAGGTGTTGATGTCCTACAAACATCACGGTGGGGCCCACATAGCTCGACCTTATTTGTTACTCTAGCAGGCCATGACACTTGATACTCTAGTCACTTAGAAAATGTACCGGAATGAGGAATTAACTAAAATTAAACCTACTAAATTGTTGAACCCACCATATTGGCTACGTCACAGTCCCAAAATCAGATTTGCTCGACAATCTCATCCTCTGATGAGCAGACGCCTATTGTTGAAACAGGACCATTGGAATTTTTATTTTAACGGCAAGATTAATGTCCACCCATCCATTAGTCAGATAAAAAAAAATACCCTTAATCTTTGGTTCATCAAACATCTAAACTGAGGCCCATAAGTCAAATAGTTTAATTTGAATTACTTGCATTTTACTTGTGCAATTTCATAGTAATTTCCAGGTGGCGGTGTATCATCCATCACACTCAGCCAGAGTATCAAAATTTTTCTCAATTGACAAAATGTATGATCTTGGTGTAGATTACCCAGGTTTTGCTTGTTATGGTTTTGATTTCAATGCACGCTGAAATTACAGAAGTCTATGATTAGAAATATTTTCCAATTATCTGATCATATGTGGACAACTAAACTTAGAAATTTGTCAAAAATAGTAGGCTTTTAAATGTGGCTCATGCATCTGTGTTTACGTATGCGTATTCCACTGTCACTGAAATAAGATATTTGGCACCCACTCTAACTGCTAAGTACAACCACAGTTTCTACTTCTGGTCATGTACTGGAAACTTTGTACACTTGCACACCCATAAGTAGAAAAAGTAGGTGACTTATGAAAAATATGGAATGTTGCCTCAAAAGGATTATTCTTTTTATAGAAAATTCATGAACTTTTTTTTTTCCTCTTCTTTCAGCAGAAAACAAAATTAGAGTTTGGACAAAACTGCTGGGATAATTTTAGGATTTATCTGGAGATTTGCTCAGCCCACACACGTGTGCATTTCAACTAATGTGCATGTCAGCACATATGCTAGAATGGCAAACAAGTGAAATATCCAAGCCGTCTATCATGTGGACCACACCATTTTGATGCTACTTACCAAAAATAAAGGTGGTCCCTCTCATTGTGACAAGTATATTTCTTTGGAATTTTCAGGTGATTTTTATATGATGATCTTTTTCTTACGAGATTATCTGGAAAATCCCAATAAAAATAAAAACTTAAATATAAATAAATAAATAGTTTTAAATTTTAAAATAATAATGGTTAATGAGTTCAGGATATTATTGCGATATAAAATTGTGAAAATTTGAAAATTCCCTATAGTATTATGGTAACATGGTTTCACTAAAAGTTTTTTAATAATATGGAGAACTTGGCAATATTTGTCACATTGGACATTTGTTCAATTAATTGTGGCCCACCTAACAAGTGGGCCAACCTAATTCATGAGGAGCCAACAGCCCTTAAAAGTTTTGGACTCAATGACCCAAGAGATGTAGCCTGCACATGGAGAGGTAGTATCTTGTATACGTACCATTTTCGAACAGGTAATGGCATGTACATGAGCAGAGTTGTACGCTTGTGTGCGCACATAATATTCAGATTTTAACTTGTTTCTTGCCTGCTAGGTGCTAGCTCAGCTGGAAGATGCTTAAGTGTTTCGATAGGTCTCAAGTTCGAGTGCTAAGGAGACACACTAACTATATTGGTGGGTGGGTGCATCATGTGACGAGCCATGCAGGTGCATTGCCCAACTAACAAGGTGCATTAGGTTTGTTAGGAATTTAAAATTCTAACATTAGGTAGTAAGTTGTTTGGAATTAAATATCTAACAGCTCATGTATTATGGGAAATGTTCTCATAGGAACCTGTTTTGATGAGAGCCCTTTGAGAACTCATCCCACCCATGTGTACACAAAATCCAAACTGTCCACTTGGTCAATCATCTCATGAAAGCCGTACAACCTAGAAATTAGCCAGATTCGGAAATCAAGTGGGCCATAGCAAAGTGGGAGGGAATTCCCACCCTTGATTTTCACTCTGAGCCCACTTGAGTGCGAATCCAAGTCAGATGAAGGAGAAAAACATCTCTAGATATTATAATGGGTGGGATGGCTGAATAGGTGTTATCTGAAATTTAAAATCCTGATTTATGTAGTAAGCGTATCTTGGTCAATGGATCAAAATCCAACTGCATCTGGATTTTAAAAACTCAATTTCAAAGGTCTCCTATGTTTTCTATGGTTTCATCCCAGAAATTTCAATTGAAATATGAACTTAGATAGGCCCACACGCATCTCCACAATCACGTGCAGCATGTTCCAACCTGACAAGTTTGTGGGACATGAGCTGTTGATAGGTGGTTCATGGACGGTTCAGATGTTCCCCGTTCCCGCTAGGCTGACTCAATAACTCCCATGTTCTTCATATGGTCCTCTAACAATCCAACGGCTATGATGGGGCCCCCGTGTGGTGTCTATAAGAAAAAAAGACCTAAGATTGCGATTTGGCCACTAAAATGGCTCATTGGGTGCTCGAATCGGAGAGGGACACGTGCATCAAGTGGGCCCCACTCAGCAACTTGGGTTATCGCTGTCAGACTGTAAAAAATTGTAGTATGTGCTTGGATTCTTATATGGGCGGTGGGCCTCACCAAAATAGAAAGGAACAGGCGTTGTACGCTAGGCTCATGGTCCATGTAGACAGGTACGTACACATGTACGAGATTTATTCGTGGCCCCCACCGAGGTAGGTAGGGGATTTTACTGAAATAGCCCTGAGTTGTGGCTATTTTTACTAAAAGTCCAATTTCTCGTACGGGTCATCCTTTTTAACCTTTTGACGAGAAATTGAAAATTTTACGGTCGAGAATGCCCCTCTAAGTAGAGTTGTATGTGAGTCAAGTAAGCTCGAAAAACTCACTTGACTCGCTCGGAAAATGCTCGACTCGGCTCAAATTGGAAGTGAGTTTGAGCCAAGCCGAGTCAAATTTCTGATGCCAGGGCCATGCTCGATTCGGCTCGACTCATTTATAGACTCGAACTCGACTCGATTTGATTCGACTCGGCTCAACTAGGAGCTGTTATAGGCAAAATGGTGGAGATAAGATTTCACGTGGAAATGTCCATTCGACTCTCGAGATCATCTGATCGAGAGTCGAATATTGGACAAGTGCGGGACGCCCATTCGACTCTCGAGATCATCTGATCGAGAGTCGAATATTGGACAAGTACGGGACGCCCATTCGACTCTCGAGATCATCTGATCGAGAGTCGAATATTGGACAAGTGCGGGACGCCCATTCGACTCTCGAGATCATCTGATCGAGAGTCGAATATTGGACAAGTACGGAACGCCCATTCGACTCTCCAGATCATCTGGTCTGGAGTCATGGATGGTCAAATACGGAAAACTAGATTCGCGAGCAGACCTTCTCACAAGTCGTTGAAAGATATTACACCCAAAATATGTACTTGGACTCGCGACCACATTTTAACCTGCGAGCAGCTTTACTACGGGCGTCTCCTTCCTTTTCGGAGGTCATGACTCCCAGCTACGGGCGTCTCCTTCCTTTTCGGAGGCCATGACTCCAACTATGGCTTCCGGCCGGAACCAGCCGGATTTCAAGGGATTACCATCTAGGGGCGTGATTGTTGGAATAAATCATTGGGTTGGATCTGACTAAAAAGATAGGATCTTATCCCACGAAATCAGCGGATTCTCAGTATCGTGTGCGACATCAACGGGATTTCGACATCTCACGTAACAGATTGGATTGTTTCAGATCTATATAAGGGGATGGCTCCATTGAAGAGGAGGTACGTACTCATCATTCAATCTTGGTCCCGTTTTGCTTGGCTTCTCTTCTGTGGCCTAACTTAAGCGTCGGAGGGCTAACGGCTGGTCCCCAGCCACCCTTATTCGCTGTCTTGCTTCAGGTCTGGTGGTGGAAATCCCTCCTGGAGCGAAGGAGAAAAGCCGGAGGATCTCGTTACAAAATCTGACATTAACAGTTTGGCGCCGTCTGTGGGAACGACTTGATCATCAAAATCAATCGTGTTAACCACCGATCAAAATCCTTCGGTGATGCCTCCTAAAAAGACAGTTCATCCTTCAACTTCGAGGCAGGCACCACCTCCGCCCGGTGAGACGGAATCCACACCTGCCCTCCCACCTGTTCCGACGGATATCCCTCAAGGAGCCCCAAATATGCCATCAACAAATCCATTACTGGAGGCTTCTGGAAATCAGGATGATGTCCTACGATTCCTCGGGAACACTCTCCTAACTCTAAACGCCGGAGTTCAGGCACTGTCAAATCGACTTGATCAGCACTTCCCTGAACCGCAAAGACAACCCTCCGAAGGGATACCACCGCCACCCATACCAGTTGCTTCCAGACATTCTATGGATGAACCACAGGTCCCGCCACTTGGCGGCCATCCCCCTGTGCCGTCTCCACATTCTATACATTCCAGTTCGTCTCGACAACCTCAACCGCAAGTCTCCACCGCCGAAACGTCTAGCTATACCTTGCCATGGGAAGGAGATCTCAAAAGAATCCAAGACCGTTTTGATGTCATGGAGCAGAGATACCAGGCAAATCGGCCATCTGCTGTCATGGCGGCTATACATCAATCTGAATCTCCCTTCACAAGCGAGGTCATGGAAGCCCCGTTGCCCAGAAAGTATCGAACGCCTGTTATCGCTCCGTATACAGGCATTGGCGATCCTCTGGAACATCTGGAAACATATAGGTCCCTCATGGAGTTGGAGGGACATGGTTCAGAAATCATGTGTAGGGCTTTTCCCCTTACATTGAAGGAAGCGGCTCGTACGTGGTTTCGGGGGTTAAAGCCACTTTCCATCAGTTCCTTTTCCCAATTGTCGGAGATATTTCTTTCTCAATTCATGGGAAGTATTCGCATTAAAAAGCCAGCCTCCCATCTGATGAATCTGAAACAGCAACATGGGGAGACAATAAAAGAGTTCACAGTACGGTTCACTGCCGAAGCCGTTCAAACCGAGGGTTACACTGAAGAAAAGGGTCTCACAGCCCTCATTGCCGGAATAATGAGCGAGAAATTTAGGTTTGCCTTGGATAAGAGCCCGCCGAAAACTATGGCGGAATTCCAAGCCAAAGCTCAGAAATATATCAATGCAGAAGAAGTCGCATTGACACGTCATGGAGTACAAAGTAAGAAACGCAAGCCAGAAGGAACTTCTACAGATAAAAAATACCATCGCGATCAGCGCGATCGCTCTCCCAGGAAGCCTTACTCTGGTAAATATCATAATTACACTCCTCTTAATCGGTCTCCTGAAAAGGTTCTAATGGAGATAAAACACAAGCCATATGTGAAGTGGCCTGCAAAGATTAAATCCGATCCCGAGAAGAGAGATAAGAGTAAGTTCTGTTACTTTCACAAAGATCATGGGCATAGGACCCAGGACTGTATCTCCCTACGAGACCATATCGAAGCTCTTATTCGAAAAGGCCATCTCCAGGATTATGTTACTCGTAAAAATAGGTCACCAGAAAGGGCGAAGACCTCATCTCGCCAGAAGGAATCGTCTCATCATCAAACCGACCAAGAGGATGCTGAGCCCACAGGAGAAATTCGCACTATCGTCGGGGGTCCAGCTTGCGGGGGTGACTCTCAAGCTTCAAGAAAGGCATACGCCCGAAAGGCGTCCAAAGAACCCCAGCAGATCTATTGGCTGGAACAAACGTCCAACTCTTCGAAGGCTAGCCCTCCCCCAATTTCTTTCACCCTCGAAGATGCAGCGGGAATTCATTTCCCTCATGAAGATTCCATCGTAGTCACACTGAAGGTATCAAATTATCTGACTCATCGAATTATGGTGGATACAGGTAGCTCGGCCGATATTCTGTATTTGGAGGCTTTCGACAAGATGGCACTTGCCAGAAACCTCCTCAAGCCAGTATCGACCCATCTTGTCGGCTTTGGAGGAGAAGTGGTGACACCTGAAGGAAGTATCGATCTCCCAGTCACCTTTGGGGAGAGTCCAGCGAAGACCACCGTCTTCGTAAGCTTCCTCGTCGTGGATCGAAAATCAGCATATAACGCCATCTTGGGGAGACCGTCTCTAACTAAGGTTGGAGCGGCCTTGCACCCTTCATATTTATGCGTTAAATTTCCAACCCCAAATGGCATAGGGGTCGTGCGAGGAAGTCAGCAGGAGGCACGGTCCTGTTACCAGATAGCCCTCCAAGATCGAAAGAAGGCTCAAGCGACACCTGTCATGGAAATAGTTCAAGGATCACCCGACGTTCTCGCCACCACGTTGGATCCAAGAGAAAGTGCTCTGAAATCAGGAACTCCAGGGGAGGAAACAGTGGCAATCCGCTTGACCGAAGACGACCAGTCTAAGATCGTGTACATCGGTTCCTCCTTAAACAGTATCCACCGCGAAGATCTGATCCGTTTCCTCACTGAATACCAGGACGTGTTTGCTTGGTCTCATAAAGATATGCCGGGCATCGATCCTAATGTCATCGTACATCGTCTCAACATTGACCCAAAGCATAAACCCGTACATCAGCGTCGACGTGCTTTCACTGCAGAAAGACAAATGGCGATCAAAACTGAAGTTGAGAAGCTGCTCGCGGCAAATTTCATAAAAGAAGTTGACTACCCACAGTGGGTCGCCAACGTAGTTCTCGTCCGGAAAGCTAATGGCAAATGGAGGATGTGCGTCGATTATTCAGACTTAAACAAAGCATGTCCCAAAGATAGCTTCCCGACACCACGAATCGACCAGTTGGTCGACTCGACAGCTGGACACGCCCTCCTCAGTTTTATGGATGCTTACTCTGGTTACAACCAGATTATGATGCATCCACCTGATGGCCAACATACTGCCTTCATCACAGATCGAGGACTATATTGCTACCAGGTAATGCCGTTTGGACTTAAAAATGCAGGGGCCACTTATCAGCGTCTTGTCAACAAAATATTCGCTGCTCAAATCGGTAGGAACATGGAAGTTTATGTTGACGATATGCTTGTGAAGAGCATCGATGAAGATGACCACATTCCTGATCTTCGAGAAGCCTTTGATCTGATGAGGAAGTATCAGATGAAATTAAATCCAGAAAAATGTGCGTTTGGAGTATCTGCAGGAAAATTTCTTGGATTCACGGTTGGCCAACGCGGAATTGAGGCGAATCCCGAAAAGATTAAAGCATTGATAGAGATGAAATCCCCAGTGACTCTGAAGGACGTTCAGCGTCTAGCTGGTCGCATCGCATCATTGAACAGGTTCATCTCGCGAGCATCCGACAAGTGCCTGCCCTTTTTCAAACTCCTTCGTGTAACGGCCAAGTCTGATTGGAAGTGGACACCTCAATGTGAAGAAGCTTTTCAACAACTGAAGCAATATATGAGCACTCCCCCCATTTTATCTAAGCCTGTGGCGCATGAGCAACTCATTCTTTATTTATCTGTGTCTTCCACGGCCGTTAGTGCCGCTTTAATAAGAGAAGATTCCGGGGTACAAAGGCCCGTTTATTATATCAGTCGAGCAATGGTTGATGCAGAAACTAGGTATTCTGATTTGGAGAAACTGGCTCTAGCCTTAATCACGGCAGCTCGAAAACTGCGACCATACTTTCAAGCCCATGCCATTTTAGTACCAACAAATCATCCACTACGTCAAGTCCTTCAAAAGCCTGAGGCTTCCGGGCGCTTAACTAAATGGGCGGTCGAGATCAGCGAGCATGATATTTCATTCTGTCCTAGGACCGCAGTCAAAGGCCAGGCCGTGGCTGACTTCATCGCCGAATTTACATATTCTTCTGAAGATGGTGTCATGACCAGCGATCAACCTCCTTGGTCGCTCTTCGTGGACGGGTCGTCACGGGCCAGTGGCAGTGGAGCGGGCCTGATTTTAGTGGCTCCAGACGGGTCGCATTTTCAATACGCTCTGCGTTTCGAATCACGCGTCTCCAATAATGAAGCAGAATATGAGGCCCTTATTGTTGGCCTCGAGCTAGCCGTTGTCCTCGCAGTCCAGAATTTGATAATTCATAGCGACTCCCAGCTCATTGTCAACCAAGTTCTTGGCGAATTCGAAACCAAAGAAGAAAGAATGGCCTTATACAAAATATTCTGACTAAAAAGAGTTCACAACTGTTAATGTCAGCGGATTTCAGCTTCGGCGTATGCCTTATACAAAATATTCCATATCCCTCGCGAGCAGAACCAACTTGCCGATTCCTTGGCAAAACTCGCTTCTGCACCAGAATCAGGACTATCACATTCGATCCCCATCGAGCACCGTCAACACTTGAGTATCGACCAAGTAACTCCCGAACAAGTTATTTCGGTACAATCGTCTCCATGCTGGATGGATCCTATCATCCTTTATCTCAGAGATGGATACCTACCAGAAAACAAGAAAGCTGCAAGACAAATTCAGCTTCGAGCTGCTAGGTACACCTTACAAGATGGAATCTTGTTGCGAAAAAGCTTCTCCTTGCCTTATTTGAGGTGTCTTCACCCAGAAGAAGCACATCGTGTTCTAGATGAAGTACACCAGGGGGCATGTGGTAATCATCCCAGGGGGCGATCTCTAGCATATAAAGCGATGAGGCAAGGATATTACTGGCCTACTATGAAAGCAGATGCCATAGAATTTTCTAAAAAATGCGACAAGTGTCAACGATATCAACCTATACCTCGCGTACCGTCTGAGCGGATGACCCCAGTCGACAGCCCTTGGCCTTTTGCTCAGTGGGGGATCGATATCATCGGTCCCTTACCTATGGGAAAGGGACAGAATAGGTTCGCGATCGTGGCGGTTGATTATTTCACCAAATGGGCCGAGGCAGAACCATTAGCCAAAATTACTGAAAAACAAACTACTAAGTTTATATGGAGAAATATTATATGTCGCTTCGGACTTCCTCATACTATAATTACCGATAACGGAACGCAGTTCGACAACGCAGCCTTTGATGAATTTTGCGACAAATGGAAAATACGTAATCTCCGCACTTCTCCATATCATCCACAGGCGAATGGGCAGGTCGAGGCAGTGAATAAAATGATAAAGCATCATTTAAAGACCAAGCTAAGTGAATGTAAAGGGGGGTGGCCAGAACTTCTGCCAGAAGTGTTATGGGCCTATAGAACCACGGCTTGTACATCGACAGGTGAAACTCCTTTCTCCTTAGCATTTGGTGTTGACGCAGTGGTACCAGTGGAAATTCTAGTGCCCTCATATCGGATCGAACAGTATGATCCCGCGAGCAATCAGGAAAATATCCGACTTCATCTCGATCTCTTGGAAGAGCGAAGAAATGCTTCCCAAGTACGAGTGGCGGCATATCAACAACGTATTGCTCGTTATCGGAATGCAAAGGTTCGACCTAGATCTTTCCAGTTCGGAGATTTGGTTCTAAGGCGAAATCTTGGAATTCCTGTTCGTTCATTGGATCCGAATTGGGAAGGCCCGTATCGGGTTATTAGGGTTGTGCGACCCGGTACTTATTATCTTGAAGACATGCAAGGGAAGCCTGTACGTCGCCCTTGGCACGTGGAGCATTTGCTAAGATACTACCCCTAGATTCGATGTAGTTTATCATAACATCTTATGAATAAAGTGAAAGATATCTTTTGGCCGCTACTCCATTTATATGGATCGGAATAGCCCTGAAGAGTGCTTACACGTCCTCTTGGCCAATTGCCTACCTTTGGTAGGATTGAAATCATTACTAGTTGGTCGCTTCTCCATTCTCATGGACCTGAACAGCCCCGAAGAGAATGAATACCATCTCTTGACCAACCTTCTACCCTTGGTAGAATCAAAACCTCAATCGATAGATCAGTCTATCTCAACGCGGACATGGTCTCACGACCCCCGGATTGAGTCTAATTCATTTTTTCATGAGTTAGTTACTCGCAATTGGTGAGAGGAGGAATCGCACTCCAAAATGCGAGCACCACAGCTCGCGCCCAAATTAGGACCGCGAACGGGGTCACATCCTGATCGCGAGCAGCTTAGCTCATGCTCGAATTAAAGGGTCACATCTCTGACGAATCCATTCAAGATTAACAAGCAAAAAATAAAAGATGAAGGGAGAACAGCAATGAAACAGCGACACTTCCAAAAACATCTTTTCATTAATAAATCAGATGATTACATATACATTTGTATAAAAGAAAATAAAAGAAAATCAATCCCTTGGAGGAGCTGCGCTCTCAATTTCAGGGCCCATTTCTGGAGCTCCGTCAACCTGAGTGGCTTCAGTCACCTCGTTCTCAGCAGCAGCCTGCTCTTCGGCAGCAATGGTGGTCGCAACTCGACCGAACTCCCCCATATCAAAGGATGGGATCATTCGTTGCACTACTCTTAGCGCAAAGTCGCGACCAGCATCATACGACTCGTACCTTTCGTCGTCATATTGCTGCGAAGAACGGAACTCGGAAATTGCCCGAGGCCCTTCTTCCGAGAGCATTTTCGCAAGGGCGACTCTCTCCTCGTCCCAGTGGATCGAGTCGTCCTTAAGCTGCGCGAGAGCGTTGCGCTCCTTGGTTAGGTTGTCGTAGGCCTCCTTGAGCTGCGACCTAGCCTCCGCAAGTCGCTCCTCCAGGGAGATCTTGTCTTGGCGAAAGATCTCCTTCTCTCTCTCCGCCTTCTCCTTCAAGTCGGCGAGTTTCGCGAACTTATTATCCAGAGTTTGGTACCTTTCGGTCAACACCTGGACTTTCTCTATGAGGATTTTTATCTCCTCATCTTTCTTGGAAATCACAGCCTCACGGGATTTGAGGAGTTGATCTCGCCCCAGGACCGCCTTCTCCAAAGCAATCCTTTTTTCATCTGCCTCGTCTATTACGCGGCGAGCAGCGACGATGTCTCGCTTCGTCCGCAAGATGAGGTCTAGTCCCTGCAAACAAGAAGATGGATGAGAAGAAATACTTAAAACACCAAAATAATAAAGTTTTTGGGTTAGGAGGTTCTACCTGAGCCATCCTCATCCCTGCCTCAAGGAAGAGGCTCTCGGGGCCTGGCTCGGGAAGAGAGCCGAAGGATTGAGGTGGGACATTCTCGAATAAGAATTTACAGATGGGGTGGAGATGGCGAGGAACAGAATACGTTCCACCACCGGAAGGTTGGGCAACGATCAGCCCAGACGGCTCGCGAGGAGGAGCCGTCGCCTCGCGAGCAGGTCCCTGCTCGGTAGCAGGTACCAGCTCGCGGGCAGGAGCCATCTCTCGAGACTCCGTGCGCTCACGAGCCTCCTCAGCTGGGGGACAGCTGGACCCTACCCCGTCCGGGGAGTTGTCAGCGATATTGATTACTGGCGGCCCGGGCGCGACCGCCAGTGAAGGATTAGCGGGCCCTGCTGGAGCCCCCCCCACCTTGCTCGCGAGAGGAGCAGGCTGATCGCTACCCTTCTCGGTGGATGGGTGAGATGGACCAGCAGATGTTTTCTTCTGCCTCTTAGAGCTCGTGCCCTTCAGCCGGGGCAGCAAACCTCTTTTTTCTCCAACTTGCGTCATCTCGACTTCTCTTACAGGTATTAAGCCCGCTGCTGCAAGGCGAGGTGGAGACAAGCAAGTCTCGACGTGCCTATCACCAATAGGCACCTTGTACACCTTTACGATTTTTTCGTTGATCCCCCCTTTCAAGTTCGGTTTTCTCAAGGCCGGGATACCTGCGAGCACAAACAGGGGTCAGATGGAGAAACCTCAAAAACCTTTTATTGAAGAAACGGATCACAATGCGGGACTGCCTACCTTCACAGAAAAAACGATTTACTCTTGGGCCCCTGGAAGAAGCAAATTCCCAATTTCCAGATGCGTAAAACCAACGCTTCCTCCAGCCGGGATAATTCGATGTGGGCTTCCCCAGCACAAAGTTATCCCGGTGCCAATAACATAGATAGTACCAGCCTTCGCTGGAGGGTGCCTTCTTCAAGCGGAACATGCGGAGGAACTCATCAGCTGTAAGCTCCCCGTTCCCGGCCTGAGCCCAAAGGACGAATGAGCTTAGGACCACCCTCCATCCATTCACAATAAGTTGCCCGGGGGCAATTTTATAACACCGAAGTACATCCCGGATGAAGGGATGGAGGGGAAGGCGAACCCCCAGAATGAGTTGATACTCATAGAAGGCCACACACCCTGGGGGAGGGGAGTCTGGCGTCTCTCCGTCTCTGGGTAACCGGAGATCGACTGAGTCAGGGATCGAAAAACTCTCCCGTAACTCCAGCAGCCGGTTCTCCGATAGAATGGAGGGATATCCGGCCGCTGTATACTGACCTGCCGGAACCCTTGCGTTACTAGAAGCAGAGGATTCCGGGGTAGCATCTCCTAAAGGAACGGTACTCTCCTCAGAAGCCATGGGATATTCAAAAAAGAAAAAAAGGAAGAAGAAATATAATAATGGAAAAGGAAAGAAAGAGCACCAAAGGGGATCGAGGAAGACACCAAGAAGCTCCGGAGGAAGATGATAGAAAAAGCAAAGGAGGATTCTGAAATTTCTGTGAAAATCAGAAGATATGGCAGACTCCGTATATTTATAGGCAATCATTCCGCCGTATATGGTAGCACGTGGCGATCTTTCGTTCGGCACAGCACTCAAGCAGGCACGCCCATTAAATACTCGGACACGTGGCGAGCGCCTCTTCATTTCCTGACTGCGGAAAGGCTGGCGCTCATTAATTCCAGCCTAATCATGTACGGTGTCTCGGTGAAAGCAAGAGGCAGCCGCGCATGACATCAAGTAAGTCCTTTCCTTAAGGATTCTTGGCGGCAAGGACTTCGGGGGCATCTGTTATAGGCAAAATGGTGGAGATAAGATTTCACGTGGAAATGTCCATTCGACTCTCGAGATCATCTGATCGAGAGTCGAATATTGGACAAGTGCGGGACGCCCATTCGACTCTCGAGATCATCTGATCGAGAGTCGAATATTGGACAAGTACGGGACGCCCATTCGACTCTCGAGATCATCTGATCGAGAGTCGAATATTGGACAAGTGCGGGACGCCCATTCGACTCTTGAGATCATCTGATCGAGAGTCGAATATTGGACAAGTACGGAACGCCCATTCGACTCTCCAGATCATCTGGTCTGGAGTCATGGATGGTCAAATACGGAAAACTAGATTCGCGAGCAGACCTTCTCACAAGTCGTTGAAAGATATTACACCCAAAATATGTACTTGGACTCGCGACCACATTTTAACCTGCGAGCAGCTTTACTACGGGCGTCTCCTTCCTTTTCGGAGGTCATGACTCCCAGCTACGGGCGTCTCCTTCCTTTTCGGAGGCCATGACTCCAACTATGGCTTCCGGCCGGAACCAGCCGGATTTCAAGGGATTACCATCTAGGGGCGTGATTGTTGGAATAAATCATTGGGTTGGATCTGACTAAAAAGATAGGATCTTATCCCACGAAATCAGCGGATTCTCAGTATCGTGTGCGACATCAACGGGATTTCGACATCTCACGTAACAGATTGGATTGTTTCAGATCTATATAAGGGGATGGCTCCATTGAAGAGGAGGTACGTACTCATCATTCAATCTTGGTCCCGTTTTGCTTGGCTTCTCTTCTGTGGCCTAACTTAAGCGTCGGAGGGCTAACGGCTGGTCCCCAGCCACCCTTATTCGCTGTCTTGCTTCAGGTCTGGTGGTGGAAATCCCTCCTGGAGCGAAGGAGAAAAGCCGGAGGATCTCGTTACAAAATCTGACATTAACAGGAGCCATATTATATATAAGTTATTTTTTTTACCCTAATCATTTTTACATTTTGACCTTTTATCCGTCCGAGAACCTCCCTTTTCAAACCCTAACCCTAACCCACCCTCTCCTCTCTGAGCTTGACGGTCGGTCGTCCAGTCCACGCCGGCAACCCTCACTCTGCCCGCTCAACGCCGGTCATCCCCCCCCCCCCCCCCCCCTCCCCAAAATTATTTTTCATGAAATTTCAGGTGACCCTTGCTTGAAAACACAAACTCAAACTCAGACTCAACTCGAAAATTCGAAATCGACTCAAACTCCCTCGATCTGCTGATCGAGCAAAGGCCTACTCGAATTGGCCGAGTAGATCCGAATAACGAGCAGGGGTAGGTGGATTCGAATTGAGCGCCGAGCAGGGTGATGCTCGATTCGACTCAACTCATGTACAACTCTACCTCTAACCACCTTATGCTCAGGGGGAATCCACCGTGCCCTAGGAGTCCATAGTGTCTAGGGGGATGGGTCGGAGGGGCATTTTCAACCAAAAATTTTCAATTTCTCATCAAAAGATCAAAAAAGTAGACTAGATGAGAAATTAGACTTTTTAGGAAAAATAATCACAACTCAGAGCTATTACAGTAAAAATCCCAGTTTACAGTACCTGAGATCACAAGTGCGTAAGCCGATACTAGCCCAATCAAAGGACTTCTTGGACGTGGACCTTGGCCATCCACATCAGAGCCTAGCAGGAGTGATTTAGGTGTTACCATTACAGTGGGGCCCAACTTAATGATATGTTGTATATCCGTGCCGTCCATTCGTTTTTCCAGTCCATTTCAGGGCGTTGTCCAAAAACGTTAAGCAGATCCAAATGTCAGATGGACCACACCTCAGGAAACGGTGGAGATTGAACACCGGCCATTAAAAACTTCTCAGGCCCACCGTAAGCATATACCTAATGTTTATTTGCCATCCAACCCCGTTGATAAGGTTAAACAGACATGGATAAAGAGAAAATACAAAGATGAACATGATCGAAAACTTTTGTAGGCTGCAAGAAGATTTTAATGGTCATTCACCACGTTTTCCAGTGGTGTGGTCCACCGGAGATTTGGATCTGATTAAGTTTTGGAATAACTGGAAAAACGGATGGACGGTGTGGGGACGTGGATTGCGTACTGAGTAACTCATTAGGCTCAGCGTACTGAGCAAACTCTGCGGGGTCCACCACGATTTATGTATTTCATCCACTTTGTTCATCCATTTTAACGGATAATTTTATGGATTGAGTTAAGAAAATTAAGTATAGGAGAAACTTAAGTGAACCACACCACAGGAAACAATGTAAATTGAACCTGTACCATTGAAAAATTCTGGGGCCATGGAAGTTTTGGATTAAGTTGATATTTGTTTTTTTCCCTTAGTCAATGTCTGTTAACAGGTTGGATGGCAAATAAACATCACTTAAGACCCTAGAAACGTTTCAACGGTGGAAATCATTATACCCACTGTTTATTGTGGTATGGTCCACCTGAGTTTTGGATATGCTTCAATTTTGATTTCAACCCCTTAAATGATCTGTAAAAGCGGATGGACAGTGTAGATAAACTACATACATTTATAGTTGGCCCAACTTAGCTTACTCAGTATAATGAGAGACTACTGTTTCGGACTTATCGTACTGAGTAACTCATGACGCAATCTATTTCGGACTCTCTTATCGTCCTGAGTAAACTCAGTTGGGCCCACTGTGAATGTATATTGTCTTATCTACACGGTCCATCGCTTTTTCCAGCTCATATCACTGGTTGAGACCAAATTTGAAGCATATCCAAATCCCAAGTAGATAATATCATAGGAAACCGAATCATTATGATCATCTATGCGCTCCATTCAAGGGCGGAGCCACGTAAGGGGAGGAGGAATGCCCTCTCAGTTTTCAACCATAAGAATTCAATATAGACTGATTCATATGGTGTGGTCCAGTTGAGCCTATAGATCTGCTTTTTTTTTTTGTCTCAAGTGCTAAAATGATATGTCAAGATAGATGGACGGTGTGGATAAAACATATAGATCACCATGGGCCCTACAGAACCCTTGAGAGGATCATCCGTCCGTAGGAAATCTTGGGGACACGGATTAGCTCTGGTGGACATTCTTTTTGTTTTCTTTTGTTTTTTTTTTTTTTATGTTAGTAAGGTCCTGCGCGGGAACATAGGTGGGGCCGTCGTGATGTTTGTAAGAAATCCATCTCATCCATCCATTTTTGAACTTATTATAGGACATGAGACAGAAAATGAGCTGGATAAAAAGCTCAAGTGGGTTACACTAAAGGAAATGGTGGGCAGGGAGATTCCCACTGTTGAAACCTTCCTAGTCCACAGTGATGTTTATATGCCATCAATCCATGTCATTGATAGCTTCATTCCCACTAGGATGAACCGGAAACATAAATATTAGCCTGATTCATAACTTTTGTGGCCCCACCAATATTTTAAGTACGGTTGTTCAATCCTTATGTTTTTAGCCCAGTTAAGTCTGGATCTGGCTCATTATTTATCGCATGTCTTAAAATGAGCTCAAACAACGAATGGAAGGGATGGATTTCTCACAAACACCATGGTTGCCTCAGCATAGGAACTCCCCTTGGAAGAAATCATCGGCTAAATTTGACTGGTTGGGTCGTTATCTCATAACGTCACCAAGTTTTATGGCCCACCATGATAAATGGTTGAAAAAAAGAATAAGGTAAATTCAAAGTGCAATTGGACCACCACAGAAAAAATGAGGACAGTGACACCCACCGTTGAAACTATCTTTAGGGCTCACTGTGACCATTGCTTCGTGCTTGTGCCACGCCTCGCTTGAAAGAAAATCCTGTTCCATCCCCTAAGCCCAAAATTCCCGTGCCACGCGATACATGGATGAGTTGTCACCCTGTAAAATCCTGCGGCAAACGCGCATTTTATCATTACTTTGAAAATCTACGCTTGGAAAAGGTAAACCGCGGATGCAGCACTGAGCTCTGTGGGGCCCACCATGATATATCTGCATGATATCCAACTCCATTCATCCATTTCTCCAGCTAATTTGAGGGCATGACTCCAAATCGTAAGGTAGATCCACAGCTCAAGTGGACCTCACCATAGTAAGCGGTTGGGATTAAACGTTCGCCATTAAAAACATTTTGGAGCCACGTAAGTTTTGGATGAAGCTGATATTTGTGTTTTCTCTTAATTCAGGTCGTAATCACCTTATGAACGGGTTGGATGGCAACGAAATATCAAAGTGGGCTCGAATTGCGGTGGGCCTCATTTTCTCATGTTTCTTCTATGGTGTGGTGCACTTGAGACTTGCATGTGGCTCGTATGGGTTCATGCCTTGAAAAAATGAGCTGGTCAAACAGATGAACGGTATAGATGTAACACATACATCAGGTGAGCCACATGGAGATTTGGGGTGCATGACTCTTCTGTGGGGCCCACCTTTATGTATGTGTTATATCTACGCCGTTCATATGTTTCACTAGCTCATTCAAGAGTATGATCCAAAATATGAGGCAGATCCAAGTTGTACGTGGACCAGATAATAGGAAACGGTGGGAAAAATGATGCCTACCATTGAAACCTTCCTAGAGGACGTGGATTGCCTCCTGCTGGCCCGGACGGGTTAGCATACCGGCAGACCTGTGGAGTGGTCCACCGTAATGTATTCATTTACCTACTCCGTCCATCCATTTTATAAGTTCATGCTAGGACACGAGCCCAAAAATAAGGAAGATCCCAAGCTCAAGTGGGCCACACCAAACAGTGAGCAGAACTTAGTGATGTAGTGATGATGTCACCAGGTTCTACTCACTATTTGGTGTGGCCCACTTGAGCGTTGGATCTTCTTCCTTTTTAGAATCATTTCCTTAAAACGTTCTTATAAAATGGATGGACGGAGTGGATAAACAGATACATCACTGTGGCCCCTCCACAGGTCTGCCCAGACGGATCAGGCAGTACACAATCCCCGTCCTCTGGGAAGGTTTTACCGGTACGGCATCATTTTCCCCCACTGTTGCCTATGATCTGGTCCACTTACAACTTGGATCTGCCTCATATTTTGGATCATACCCTTGAATGAGCTAGTGAAACATACGAACGGTGTAGATATAACACTTATATACAGGTCGCCCCACATAAGAGTCATGCACCCCTAAGCTCCATGTGGCTCACCTGATGTATGTGTTAAATATGCGTTCATCTGTTTTACCAGCTCATTTTTTTAGGGCATGAACCCATAGGAGCCATATCCAAGTCTCAAGTGCACCACACCACGAGAAATATGAGAAAATGAGGCCCACCGTTGGGACCTTCGTAAGCCATTTTCTTAAAAATGCACCCAAACCCAAAGGTGATTCCGACCCGAATGATGGGAAAACAGAAATAATAGCTAGATCCGATAAAAAGTAAGGGGCCATATCAGTCATTTTCTTAAAAATGCAAAACATCACGTAAGATAAGATTCGTTTAAATGCCCAAAGTGCTTTGTTTCTCCTGATTACGAGATGTCTTCCCCCATTACATTGATAAACGGTCATTGCAATCAGCTCCAGTACATTCCAATACCGTACTCCCTCACACGTGGATACGAGTCCAAGACACGTGTGTAAGATCTGATCCACCCATCAGGCCATCCTCTCACTTTCTATATTTTGTTCATCTGAATTCAGATCATTTATTTTGCACACGTGTGAACCACTTGATTGTTATTCCCGATCTTTCCCGATGAGCGGCTCTGATAAACTCAATTAATATTCGTTGATTGCATTGTATAGGTTCTTTAAGCCCACACGCATGAACAACGCACACCATCTACACACCATCACATGTCCCACTGTGGCACAAGACAGGAAGATCCAATCCGTCCATCAGATCAATCTGACCATGTAGACGGTCTAATACAAAAAGCAGTCCGCTCCACTCTTCAAATGGGCCAGTTCTTTCTCAGCCATCCATTTATTCCGTTGGCCAACCTGACATGTGTACATTTCCTAGTGGACCGACCTGATGAAAGGCTAGGATCTCACATGGCTTAATAAATCTCAGCATTTTTAAGCATTGGTTTGCCCAGTAAGATTATCATTTCTAGTGACGACTTGTCTTTTTTCCTTAGTTTTCTCTTCCCAACAAGCAAAGCTCTTCGTTACTTGTGTTTGTTTGTTTTTTTTTTTTTTTTTAATGTTATTGTATTTGTGGGCTGCATGTATCATGATATGGACATCTCTTGTGTTCTTGCACCTGTTGAAAATGCAGGTAGGGAAGTGCCCATTATTTTAGTCAGTAGTGATGGCAGTGCTTCTAGGGTCCATGACATTTAGGCCCATTTAGATACAACCAAATAAATTAGGGTATGTTTGGTTGGCATATGGAAACCTACTTCCAGCTTAAAATCTGAATTCCAATATAATCCAATTTTAACTAAGGTGTTTGGCAGCAAATTCCAGCCAAATAGGATTCCACCTAAAAACTTAAATTAGCTGGAATCAAGATAACTGGAAATGGTGTAGGGAAGGGAAAAGAGGAGTAACACCCCAAAAAATTGGCACCCAAGTACGGAGACTCTGATCCCGAGTGTTAACTTAATAAAATATTAGTTTAGGAATGCCACACATGGAATATGCACCCACGTACGTCCTCAATCAGATTTACATTCATTCCATTCACAAATAATCAGAGTAACACATTTCAATCAGCGGATCATAAGCCAAGCGGAGGTAACTAAATCTAAAAATATAGGGCTAACACCCTAGAGGTACAATTCAAATGCAATATCAGCCCATATGAGAATTATACGAATCACAATAAAAGTAATAGGAAGGGAAAATACATTGACCAAAGGGATGAAGTTAAAAGATTACAATGCGCCTATGCGCACCACCATCTGGTCCTATTCTTGAGACATTTGCATATGTCAAATAGAAGGCGTCAAAACACCAACATAGTGAAGAAATAACCCCAAGGTTATACTCAGGATATTTAAATTATAAATAAGTTCATATAAGTATATTAATCTTAAGCATGTTATCGAATCAATCAAATTTAGGTAATGACCACATATAAATCATACATCATCCTAAGCCAGTTGATTAAATACATGGATGACATAATTTTACACACAATGCATGTTACGGACAAAGCTCTGACCCGACCAACTGATATCAGAATCCATAGTCCACCTGTCCAACAGGTTGTAAGTCGTGACTAAGTACACAGTCCGGTTGACATAGAAAAATGACATGAACTGCTCAAGTTAGCGTTGGCGCCACATCAAATAACCAGGCCACATGAGTCCCCTTCAAATGTAATGTTATGTATGTGTAGACACCCCACCTTCGGCTACACTGTTGGTAGAGATAGCTGGATGAATGGAGGACCATACCCCCAAATCCCAAGTCCAAACTCAGCCAAACTCACCCTTGTAAGCCCCATTCCATAGCCCAGTTCAAGCCTGAACCTAGTCAACCCAGTCCTAAACATCACCCTGAAAAACCCCCCATAAGAAAAGCCAGTCAAAAAATCCCAAAAAAGTCAAACTCACTGAGTCAACCCGCTGAGTCAACCCGCTGAGTCAACCCGTCGAGTCAACCCGTCGAGTCAAATCACCGAGTCGACCCGCTGAGTCAACTCACTGAGTCGACCCAGCGAGTCAAACAGTAGCCCCGAGGGTGCGACCGTACCTCGCTGGAAATCGAGGAACGGCCGTACGGGTGGCCCATAGCAGGCCGCCCAAAATAAATTACGTGGAATGCCACTACCCGCTGCTATAAATACCCCCCTCCCCTTCTCATTTGAGCATCCCTTCAAGTCCAGCCAGTCCGGGTGCGGTCCGAGTCCTCTTTCACCCCTTAGCCCATTTTCCCACCAAGGAGAGCCCGAGTGAGGAGAGCCTAGCCCTGGTCCAGCCCAGCCTGACCACTGGTCCAAGCCTCCCAAGCCATCCAAGTCTTGATCCAGTCACTCGAAGCCAACCCTTGCGACACCTCCGTCCATCCAGCTACTCTTTTCCAGCATCATTTCATTTGCATCTAGCATAAGTGCAACATTTACTTTTCTTCCAACCCCCCTGCTTCACTGCAAGCACCTTGATTCTTCAAGCACACTGCATATGTCTTAAATTAAGCACCTGTCAGTTCGAGCGTATGCTCTGGGCTTGCCCGTTGTTGGAACCTGCCCATCAGAAACTCTTACTGTTCAGACCTACATTCATGCTTCACCATAAAACACCTTGATCATTCAAGCACACTGCATACGTCTTACATTAAGCACCTGTCAGTTCGAGCGTATGCTCTGGGCTTGCCCGTTGTTGGAACCTGCCCATCAGAAACTCTTACTGTTCAGACCTGCATTCATGCTTCACCATAAAACACATTGATCATTCAAGCACACTGCATACGTCTTACATTAAGCACTTGTCAGTTCGAGCGTACGCTCTGGGCTTGCCCGTTGTTGGAACCTGCCCATCAGAAACTCTTACTGTTCAGACCCGCATTCATGCATCATGTCATCCATGAGAATATACGAGGATTAAACTAGACTTTCAAGTATTCGATCAATTCTGTGAAGTAGAGACCGTACTTCGGTACGGGCAGTGTGTGGGGTGCTTAACCTCTTCCCACCCTGTAACCGTGATCCCTTACCTTGAATCTTTGGCCGCAGATCAAAAGGAGTCATTTTCGAGGAAGGAATCTTCGGATCCCCTTCTCTAACGTTTCTACGGGGTCTAGCCGACTGTAGATTCGAAGTATCTAGTCTTATACAAACTCATTTTAACACATCCGGCTCAACACGACAACTAAACAAAGCCCTCGAGAACGAGGCAAGCCAGTGGCACAAACGTCGATTTCGCACTCACGCATCATCCTCTCCTTCTTTTCCTGAAAGGGGAAGGGACGAGAACGACGTCGTGTGGGAGCGCGGAAACAACGAGGGTCCACAGAATGGCGACTCCACTGGGGATTTGCTAGTCCCACTAGTCGTGATCCAACTTGAAAAACAGAATCCTTCCCGTACTTGAAAGTCACTAATCCTCATACAATCTCATCTGCATAGCATTCTACCCAAAACAAAACAAAAAAATATAAAAAATCCTAAAACCCAAAAAGAGTAGAGTACAGTCCTCACCATTGCGCCTCCTCGGGCTCAACGTACGCGGAGACAATTTCCCTACCGCAGCATAATCCGCACTCGGGCTCAACAAGCCATGTCCGACCACGAAGAAGAAACTCATCTACTTCCCGCTCTTGAGATGACCGAAGCGCAACCTCCAGCGCAACAGCCCATTGATAATATGCCAATCATACAGGAATTGGCACAAGGACTGAGAGCAATGCAAGAAATGCTCTTGCAATTCATGCAAGCACAAGCCACCGCAGCAGCCAACAATCAGGTTGGCCCAGTTCAGCAATCTCAGCAGCCATGCCGGGTCCTTCCGGCCTCCAGTTCAAATCAAGCGCAACCATCAGAGTCTGCCCAAGACTACCGACAGCAGCCATCTCAGCCCTTCGCTATGGGGCATCCTTCTCAATATCTTCCTGCAACGACAAGGCCATCTCAGAGCACTTCCGTTGCAGGAACATCCAGTCAGCTTCCAGTCAATCTTGCAAACAACAATCTCAGTAGATCTCAACATGTCCCCGCCGATGGGACACCTTTTCAATTCCAGCACATCCCCGCCGATGGGATTTCAATTCAATTTCCAACAACAGGGACCGCACTGGCGAATGCCCACAATGGGGGTCAGTGTCAAGCCCACATCAATCAGCGGACAGTGGCGAATACCCAACAAGGGGGTCACTTCCCAGCATCTCAGCCTCCTGCAAACAGGGGCACTTTTCAATTCCAGCACATCCCCGCCGATGGGATTCCAGTTAATTTTCAACAATCTTCAATTCAGCAAAATCCAGTTAATTTCCAGCAATCTTCAATTCAGCAATCTCCAGCTAATTTCCAGCAAGTTCCAGTTCAACCTTCAGTACAGTCTCCAATTCAATTACAATCCTCTCAAGCACAAGTTCATCAGAATCCAGTTCAGTCATCAAATCAATTTCAGCAACCCGCTGTTGCTTTTCAGCAAGCCCATAGGGTCGAGGACGTCGACCACTATGCCGAAGAAGAACGTGCCTTACTCCAAGAGGCACCAGTCGCTCGAACAGATCACTCAGGACTGGACGAGTTGCGGGAGCAGTTCCAGATCTTGCAAAATCAGCTTCAGCGACAACAAGGAATTGATCTACCTTCGACCAAGTTCAGAGACTTGTGTCCTTTCCCAGATGCTCAAGTACCTCAAAACTTTGAGGTTCTAAAATTTAAAAGATACGATGGCAACGGTTGTCTCACAGCACATCTCAAGGCCTTCTGTGGAGAGCTGAGTGCAATCTCAGGAAATGAAGGGGCCCTCATTCGCTTGTTCCAAAAATCTCTGAAGGGCGATGCCCTAGATTGGTACACTTCATTGGACTGCCACCGCATCAGGACATGGGAACAGCTTTCCCAGGCTTTCGTCGACAGATTCGCGTACAATCTCAACATGGCACCCAGAAGAGCCGACCTTGCGGCTCTCAGACAAAGGAGTGATGAAACACTATCAGCTTATGTGGGACGTTGGCGAGCTATGGCAGCCAGAATGCGAACACCTATCGACGACGAAGAACAAATCTCCATGATTGTTCATTCAACATATCCAGGCATATCCGAATATCTCATCTCGCATCCATATGCGAATTTCTCACAATTGATCCGTGCTGGAGAGCAAGTCGAAGCAGGAATCCATGCCGGGACAATCTCCCCATAGCCTCATCAAGCCACTCCAATCAAAAGGAACAGATTGGAAGGAAGACCTATCGGGCACGGGAATGGAAACCGCAGTGGTTCTCCTCCCCGCCCAACAGAGGTAAACAACATCAACACCGCTGCTCAAGGAAATCAACATGCTCCCCCACAGGGACGTCAACAGTATCAGCAGAATCAAGTTCAGCATCAGCCTCAGCGGTATCAGCCACAACCGAATCCTCAGCCACAACCACCTCGACAACAGCAGCAGTTTAGAGGAAACGGTCAATACTCATATCAAAATAGGCAAAATTACAGGGAGTTCAGGAAATTTACTCCCCTCTCTCAACCACTTAGTCAAGTCATGGCTACGCTGGTGCAGAAGCAGTTACTTACTCTAATGGCACCTCGGCCTCCGCCTCATCCTCTGCCACCAAACTACCGAGAAAATGAGTACTGTGCCTACCATCAAGGACGTGGCCATGCCACTGATCGATGCTATAC
This sequence comes from Liriodendron chinense, assembly GCA_003013855.2. Lineage (NCBI taxonomy): Eukaryota > Viridiplantae > Streptophyta > Magnoliopsida > Magnoliales > Magnoliaceae > Liriodendron > Liriodendron chinense. The sequence goes on along the minus strand of ML058329.1, from coordinate 2,328,223 downwards.
TTTGAAGAATGCTATACAAGACCTAATTGATGACCGCAAGATCGTCATCTCAGTCCCTGGAACTTCTCCAGAAGCTTTCACCAACATCCTTCAGAATCCTCTGCCTCAACATCCGACGGACCCCAGTTCGTCTCGTGGCCCTGCAGTCAATAGTATAGAAGAAGGGGACCATCTCGATCGCTTCTTCTCCCCTATCCAGTCCATTCATGCTTACACTTATGGGCCGACAAGTCCTCCTCCGATCCTGCAAGGGGCAAGTCCCTTTCCTCCTCCAGTCCTCGAGCCAGTAGTACTCGAAGGAGCACTTCCATACGATGTGCCAGTTGTGCAAGGGGCATCTTACGGCCCCTCATGTTGGGAACCAGTCGTCCTGGAAGGAGCACAATCATACGTCAAGCCCACATACGAACCTGTCATCTTACATGGGGCAACCCCAATTCAAGAACAATCCAATCCACGAGGGAAGGATTATACTCATCAGCAGCAAGAGCCCATTGTCTTGGAAGGAGCTCCTCCAGTTGAGCCGGTCATATTGCAAGGGGCAAATCCCGGAGGCGTGTCAATCACTCTACGGCAGCTGGGACGAACAGAGAAACCCCCTGCCATATCAAGAGGACCAGTATTCATTCCATGGGAGCCTCCTGCTCCAGGAACGGTCAAATCAGGACCGCGACCCTATGTGATCTATGAAGACAAGCCTCGATATTACCCCTTCAGCACAGGCAACAATGTAGTCCTCAAGGCAAAAGCTCCATACGAGGAAGATCTGGTACCCACACCAACACCGTTGCAAGAACCGGTGGTCCTAGAAGGCAAAAGGGAGGAAAATTATAAAGAAGTCCCATGGCACTATCCAGAATGTGCGGAAGTGGGGAACATGAACCCTAACGGGCGTTGCGTCCGAAGAGATAATCAGAACAGAGGAGATCCCAAAGGCGCTCTCTCAGGCCTCGGCAATAAAAATGAAGCCGCATACGATGTGGCAGCTCAGCTCAAGTCAATCCCTGCACAAATCTCAGTATGGGAGTTACTCTGTACATCTCGCATACACCGAGAAATGTTTGCCAAAACCTTGAACGATGCTCACGTCTCCTCCGATACGGCACCAGAGATGATAGCATTGATGATTCTCTTGGCTCCGCGTGCCATCACCTTCACAGATAATGAGTTGCCACCAGAAGGACGCGATCATGGGCGATCCCTCAACATAGCCTTACGATACAAAGACCTCTGTGTCCCGTTGGTCCTTATCGATAATGGCTCAAGCTTAAACGTCTGCCCACTCAAGACTGCGGAACGTCTGGGAATCAGTCCTTCTTCATTCCGACCCAGCACCATATGTGTCAGAGCATTCGACAACACCCGCCGATCAGTGGAAGGGGAGGTCGACATAGAGGTACAAATAGGTCCAGAAATCTCTACCATCACATTCCAAATCCTGGATATATCAGCCTCTTTCAACATATTGCTCGGGCGACCATGGCTGCACAAGGTTGGAGCTGTGCCATCAACCCTGCATCAACGAGTGAAGTACATCTGTGGAAATCAAGTGATCTCTATCCATGCAGAGAAGGAACTCATCATTCCTTCCAATACTGCTGCCACTGAACCAGACATCCCTGTCATCGATATCCAGCACTCTGAAGAAGACATCCCGTTTCATAGTTTCGAATTCGAGACTGTGAACTCTATCGCCAATCTAGAACTGATAAGGGTGGACCGTGTCTTTTCACCAGCAGAACGTCTGAGTCTCAACTACCGAATGAAGAATCATTTCAAGTCCAGAAAGGTACCACTGGTATATAACCAACGCAAATGGGGACTCGGATACAAGACAGTCTTCACGGACAAAAGAAGGAAGAAATTTCGGTGCTCACCCATTCAATTCGTCAAGCCAGGAGAACCTTGCAAAGATCCAGGAGGGAATCAACCGACTGCATTACACAAAGGCCTCCCAATGAGCCTAGTTTGGGCCACGTGGCCCCCCATTCGATGGGATCAGATTCTCGAACCATTTAAGCCTCCAGAAGAAGAAGAAGATGAAGAAGGAAGTCAAATACAGCAGCTTCAGGATCAGGTTACTCTGACACCTGCTCCCAACCAGGGGCACAACTTGCCCATCTCAGCATCATTCAGCAAGGGGCACGACTTGCCCATCTCTGCAGAATCAACATCAACCAGCCAGGGGCAGAAGCAGCCCATCCATTGGACCGAGAAAGGGAAATGGCCAGCCCTAGATTGGTCTGATGTCCAGATTCCAAACTTGTGGCTAGCCGTAGAACCAGACGAGCTACAATGCGAGGTAAGTGACCCGGCAGCGAGAAGTCATGGTCATTGGGCCAGACCATGATTCTTCGCCCAAAGCATCAACCCCCACCTCTTCAGGGGAGGAAGTGTGGGGTCTCCCCTAACTTTTGAATCAGCCAAAGAGCCATCTGAGGGCTCTGGCTTAAAAAAAACGCCTGTTTAAGCAGTGACCGGAACTTTGGAACAAGTTGGGTTCAATCATGGTTTGTAATGCCTGCTTGTTCAAAGTCCCACGAATTTCAAAAAACCAAAAAAATTAAAAACTTTCAAAAGCCAAAAACATCTAGCATTTCAATTTCAGAAAAATCTCAAAAACCAAAAGACATTTCTTTTCCTGCATTCAATAGTGTGCCAAGTTCGTCTAAAGAGTCGCATGAGTTTGAAGTCGAATCATATGATTTCGACATCGAATTAGACTTCGAGCTCATGGGTCTGGACAAAGCTCGGGATGAGGAAGATGATGATCCAGCTCCTGAACTAAAGGATCTCCTCAAAAAGTTTGAATCTAAAGCCAATGTTGTAGCCGATGATTTGGAGATAGTAAACTTGGGGACACCTGAGATCCCTAGGGAAGTACGCATTGGAAAATCGTTGCCACCTGAGATGAAACAGAAAATGATAGAGTTCCTAGCTCCAAGATTGTCCAACTTCGCGTTCTCATATGAAGACATGCCGGGGCTCGATGAAGAGCTCGTTGTACATCATCTGTCAACCAAGGCAGATATGAAGCCAGTGAAGCAGAAACTTCGAAGAATAAAGCCAGAATGGGCTCTGAAAGTCCGAGATGAAGTCATCAAGTAGTACAATGCGGGATTCTTGGTAGTCTCCAACTACCCTGAATGGCTCGCCAACATCGTACCAGTACCAAAGAAGGACGGCAAGGTTCGAATGTGCATCGACTTCCAAGATCTCAACAAAGCCAGTCCAAAAGACGACTTCCCTTTGCCACACATCGACACTCTGGTCGACAACACTGCTGGATACAAGATCTTCTCATTCATGGACGGGTTCTCAGGTTACAATCAGATCAAGATGGCTGTCGAAGATCGCGAGAAGACATCGTTTATCACTCCCTGGGGAACCTTCTGTTACAGGGTAATACCGTTCGGTCTGAAGAACGCAGGAGCAACATATCAGCGAGCAATGACAGCATTATTCCATGACATGATAAACAAAGAGCTTGAAGTATATGTGGACGATATGATCGTCAAATCTCGCACAATTGAAGGACACTTTGAAGATCTGAAGAAGTTATTCAACAGATTAGAAAAGTACAAGCTCCGCCTCAACCCTCAGATATGCGTCTTCGGTGCAATGGGGGGAAAGCTCCTCAGCTTTATGGTGAGCGAGGACGGCATCAGGGTCGACGAGACCAAAACCAGAGCAATCATCGAGATGCCCCCTCCTAGAACAGAGAAAGAAATCGGTAGCTTCCTCGGCAGAATTCAATACATCAGTCGCTTCATCGCACAGGTCACACCTATTTGTGAGCCCATTTTCAAGCTCCTCCGAAAAAACGTTCCAAAAGAATGGAATGATGATTGCCAAGTCGCCTTCGACCGTATCAAGAAATATCTTATGAATCCTCCAGTTCTAGTGCCGCCCGCTCCCGGACGACCACTATTGTTATACATCTCTGTAGCAGCAGAAGCCATTGGCTATGTCCTCGGCCAACACGACGAGATCGGGAAGAAGGAACAAGCAATATACTATTTGAGTTGAAAGTTCACCGACTACGAGACCAGGTATTCCCCGATCGAGAAGACTTGCCTCGCCCTAGTCTGGGCAACTCAGCGACTCCGTCAATACATGATTGCATTCCCTATTCTCCTCCTCGCTCACATGGATCCGCTCAAGTACCTGTTCGAGAAGCCGGCACTCACTGGAAGGATAGCTAAATGGCAGCTACTCCTGTCTGAGTTCGACATCACCTATGTCACTCAGAAGGCAATCAAGGGGCAGGCCCTCACCGATCATCTTGCGGCCCACTCCCTCCTGGACTATCAGCCGCTCAAAACGTTCTTTCCTGATGAAGATCTCTTGCTTGTCGAAAGTGAAGAAAAGAAGAAAGGTGAGTGGACGTTATTCTTCAATGGCGCAGCAAATTCTAAAGGGAGTGGTATTGGAGCAATCCTCTACTCTCCAGATGATGTCCCTATTCCTATCTCAAGGCACATAGCATTCGAGTGCACCAACAACATGGCAGAGTATGAAGCATGCATCGCTGGCTTAAGGGAAGCCATAATCTTGGGCGTCAAGAAGCTAAGAGTGTTTGGAGACTCACAGCTTATCATCAATCAGACCAATTGCGAATGGAAAACCAAGGACGAGAAGTTGATACCATATCACGTGTATCTTGAAAATCTGATCGAAGAATTCAAAGAAGTCACCTTCTCATACATGCCTAGAGCCAAGAACCAGTTTGCAGATGCTCTCGCCACACTTGCATCAATGCTCGAGATACCAAAAGGAGCTTCAGAATGGGAGCTCACAGTCGAAATTCAAGAAGAACCTGCTTTCTGCCTGCAAATAGAAGAAGCCGAAGCTGCCCCTGACAAACCCTGGTATGCCGACATCAAGCAATATCTCGAAACCCAGGAGTATCCAGAGTCAGCAACAGCAATAGATCGCCGAACCATTCAGCGTTTGGCCGGCCAATTCACCATCAGTGGCGAAATTCTTTACAAGCGATCCTATAATCACATCCTCCTTCGATGCGTCGATGAAACAGAAGCTGCAAAGATCATGGGAGAAATACACGAAGGAATCTGTGGCCCACACATGAATGGGCACATGATGGCAAAGAAGATTCTACGACTCGGCTACTATTGGCTCACCATGGAGACAGACTGCTGCCAGCACGTCAGAAAATGCTTCAAGTGTCAGGAGCATGCGAATCAAATCCATGCCCCATCATCAGAGTTATACAACCTGACCACCCCCTGGCCCTTCTCCATGTGGGGACTCGACATCATCGGCAAGATCAGTCCCAAAGCATCAAACGGTCATGAGTACATACTTGTGGCAGTCGACTACTTCACCAAGTGGGTAGAGGCAGCCTCCTACACCACGATTGCAGCATCTCAGGTGATCAAATTCATGAAGAACAACATCATATGCCGGTATGGAATCCCCAATGCTATTATCACAGATAATGGGACCCCGTTCGTCAACAAGAAGATGGATGACTTGCTCAGCAAATTCAAGATCCAACGTCATCGATCAAGCCCCTACCGTCCTCAGATGAATGGTGGGATAGAAGCCGCAAACAAGATATGCTCCCATATGCACTTTGGGCCTATCGAACGTCTGTACGGTCTGCTACGGCCGTTACTCCTTTCGAGCTTACCTACGGAATGGAAGCAGTTTTGCCAGTCGAGGTGGAAATACCATCACTACGAGTGTTACTCGAAAGCGGAATTGAAGAAGGAGAATGGCAACGGGCCAGATTCGATCAGTTGCAGCTAGCAGATGAAAAACGCATGCGTGCACTAAGTTATTCACAATGCTATCAGAAAAGGATCGCTCGGGCTTATAACAAGAGAGTCCGAAAAAGAAGTTTCAAGGTAGGCGACATGGTCATGAAGAAGATTCTATCGTCGCACCTCCCGGATCCCAGAGGAAAGTTCAAACCCTCGTGGGACGGGCCACTGATCATCAGAGAAGTACTTCTCGGAGGCGCCCTCAGACTCACCAGCATGAGAGGGGTGGATCTTCCTGAGCCAACCAACGCCGACAACGTGAAGACCTTTCACGGGTAAGTCATTCTGACCTTATCAAGAGTTACTTTAATAGAGCTGAAGTCAAAAGGTCGAAGCTAAGACCTCTGAGAAATCATTTCCGTCCACCAACAAGTGTTTCAAATAAGGGGACTCAAAAGAGAAAAATACAAAAAAAAAGAAGAATACAAAAGAGAAGGAAAAAAAAAAGGGAAAAGAAAAAGGGAAGCCAAAGCAAGGCACCCAAGAAAAAAAATCAGCCCAAGAAGAAACACAGTCATCCATCCATTCATCTCAGAAGGGTCTTTAGCAAAGACCGACAGCTCTATTATCGTAACTCAGGATAAGGGCTGAAAGACTGCCATCGGCCGGCAACGACGGATTCCCGACCTCTGGTCGCCGCAGTTATCCAAAGATCCAGAAAAAGAAAAAAAAAAGAAAAAAGAAAATGTGTGCCTAAACAAAGAGGGCGGAGTGAAAACTCGAAAGGGCGCTCCGAGTAAAAACAGTGGGCATACAGCGGACTTGGTGAAAACCCGAAAGGGCGTCAATGGTAAAAACAGCATAGCTGCCAAGGGGCAGGCAAGATCAAACACCCGGGACGTGGTGAAAATCCGAAAGGGCGCCACGGGCAAAAATGACGGGAAAAAGCCGGCTGTAGTGAAAACTCGAAAGAGCGCTGCAGGCAAAAATGGCTTGAATGAAAAAAGAAAAAAAAGTGCAGGTACCAAGAAAGCAGACGGTCCAGATCGGTTCAAGCAGTTACAGTTCAAGAACAAGAAGTGCAGTCAGGAGCGAAGAGCTCTACAAACTCTGACAATCTCAAGAAGCAACAGTTTCCATTGCCTACACCTCTGAGGGAACCAAAGGAGCACACAAGTCAAATCTCGAGACATCGGTCAAGGATTGGCCGAGCCCTAGTTCTGATTCCTATATCCTGACACAAAATCCAGACACACTCACAAGACAACTCATGGCACAGTAGATTTTCAAACAGTTTTCTTTTCAATTAAATGCATCATATTTCTTTTACACATATCATATCATCTTTTTCAAAAAAATACAAAAAAATTCATCATCATCAATCATATATGTAAAAAAGAATGTGCAGGTGGCCAACACAGTCAATCTCTACCCTCCTCCTCGGCCACATCAGGTAAGTCCTCTGACTCATAAAAAGATAGTCTCGCTCTCAACCTGCTCACCTCCATACGCAGGTAATGCGCCTCATCGCGCTCAATGGTACGGATCGCTGTCTCCTCATCAGACAATCTCTGATCGGCAGCCAATCTCCTCGACATCATCTCACAATGATAACGAAGTGCAGAGATCTCAGACAGCAGATGGCCATGAGTGGCCAAAAGGAAGCAAGGATCAATGAAAGGGCGCTCCTCAAAAGGTTCATATGAACCAGATGAAGAGCCAGCATCTCCAAGGATATCCTGCTCATCCTCATCAGCAGTCTGGTGCCAGCAAGGGATACGTCGATACAAAGACTGCTCAGCAACCCAGTACTGATATGGGGCGGTCGCCATCAGAAAAGTCCGCAGCTCAAAACCGAGCAAATCAGCAGTCAAGTGACTCACCCAAGAACAATCAATCCGGGTCCTAAAGTCAGAGGATCTGGATGGAAGTGCTCGACGCCCGATTCCTGTGAAAGCGAAAAGAGGAACATCCTGCTCATATCCAAACTGCCGCAGGAACCGAATGGGATGATAAGAGAAGTAGGATCGAAAGCCTACCAACATCAGAGGAAGGCGGTGTGCATCGCAAAGCACTGGAGGAAGTAAAAGCCAAGATGACTCCCAACGAACGTTCCAGTCACGAAGTTCAGCAAACATCCTGCGATACAAGGGCTCGCTCATCCTAGCTGTATGCGGAAGGAACTCCACGATATAACGCATGATGTCAGAGCTAGGAGTTCCAGGAAGGGGTACAGGAACGGTCAAAGAAAGACGCTCCCATAGCCAGACCTGATCACAAAAAAGAAAAGAAGTTCAGCTAGAGCAAAGCAATTCCTAGCAAAGCAAGAAGAAAAAGGATGTAAAAAAGATACTTGAAGAAAGGCACAACAGCCGCGAAGGACACGAGTGCGGCCCAGGGCGCAGTCAGTCAGCCCATTGAACAGCTCGGCCAAGATAAGAGAAATGATCCCCTACCGTCGGATAGCTCGGCTCATCACCTCAAAAAGCAGAGGAGTCTGGGACCTGCGCCATCCCGAGAACAGCACCTCAGCTATCAAGCAGAACATCAGTGCGTTCCGAGCAAAGGTAGAACCGGCCACACTCCAAGGACCCGAAAAAAGATCATACAGTAAGTCCAAGGAAAACACTACAGCATCCCGGCCGGCAGCTGCAGGATGAACAAGATAAGGGATCCTGAACCAGTTCTGCGGTGTGGCAGTCTTCGGCGATGTCTTCGGCGAAAAATACTGAGTATAATCCCAAGGTAGGCCTGTCAAGCATGCAAGCTCCTCCAAAGAGGGTCCCATCTCCATATCATTGAACGCGAACAAGTTCAACGAAGGGACCCAGTCAATCAATGCAGCTCCAAGCATCCTCCAATCAATATCAATTCTAGCCATATGGACCAGATTGCCAAAGCCATAGGACTCTAACTCCCGAATCTCATAAGCTGACAAGCTGTCAAGCCAAGCAAGCAGTCGTGGCGAGCAAGAAGGACGAGGAAGCAGCTGACAAGTCCTCACTGGTACCCCCTCCAGAATAAAAGGCCCAGAAATCAATGACAGCTCATCAAGGATCGGAAGGTCAACAGGCGAAGGAGAAAGAAAAGCTGGAACCTCTGCAGACTCGACAGCCCCTGACCTGCCCTCAGTAACGGCTATGTCTGATATAGTTGCATCACTATCTGAAACTGTTATAACCTCAGCCGCATGGGAAGACTCGCCTACCTCATTAATAGAGTGCGCAAAAGACCGACGATCAGGAGAAAGACGATATTCCCCATCAAAAGGGCTACCAGTAAAGATCACACCGCACATCGTGGCATCCTGGCTAATCTGACCGTCAAAGAATGCATCTGAATCATCCAGAAGGGTCCTGGCAGCCCCGATCGAAGAATCAACGGTCAGATCTGGACCTGCGGCCCTCTCCAACAGGAAATCACGAATCCAAACATCATCCTAGCCGATCAAAGAGATCATCGAGGCATCTGCACCGTCCATCATCAGGGGGACATCATCAATGATCACATCAAGACCACCCAAACAAGTGTACCGCACATCCCGGCCCTCATCAAGAGCATCCAAACCGTCAAAGGTATCATCTGAACCATCCATCACATCCAAGCATGAGATCAGCCCATCTATGTTCATCATGGTCCCATCACCTCCATTAATCACATCATCCATGCGGCCCACGTTCAAGGGATGCATAGCCTCACCTATGTCCCATCCTCCCATCTCATCCATGCCATCCATTTCCCCCACAATCAAAGGCCTATCCAAATCTGGAATTACAGCCATTCCACCATTAACAGAGCCATTCAAAGATCTCCCAACAACCACCCCTAATTCATCATCAATACCCCTATTCAATGCTCCATCCCCACCATCAATCAAAGGCACCTCACCATCTTTAAAGCCTTCATCAATTGCTGCAACATGGGACCCACCAATCTCTCCCACAATGGCCCCCAAGCCATCATCAATGGCTGCCCAAGAGAGGATCAATAAAGAAAAAGACAAAAGGAGAAGAAAGGATGAGACAAAATGAAGATTCATGGCTGGAATCGAATGATCCAGTGCAGAGAATGTGGAGACAAGAGAAAAGGACAGCAGGGAATGTCCGAGCACGAGCCAGCCCAGGCCGCTCAAGAGGCGAGCCTTGGGCGGCCTGCTCTGGGCCGCCCGTACGGACGTGGTTCTCCTCTCTCCGCGGGATTGGCTCCAAGGTTCTTGGTAGGTGAGGCTGACAGTCCACGTCAGCAGATGGCACTCCATGGGCCGCCCAAGGCTCCGCTCCACTCCAGATTTCGACTGAGGCTGATCAAGACCATATAAAAGGTGCCCTACCAGTCCAATCACGAAGCAATGCAGCCAGAACATGGCTGATCAAGTCAAAAAGAAGGAAAGGTGATCAAGTGGGGGCCACAAGCAATCCAAGTCATTCAAAGACTAGATCATCATGATCTAAACCATTGAAGGACCTACATGAGCCATCAAACAACAAGATCAAAGGTCTGATCATCAAAAGAAGGGCCAGAATCCAAGATCTAATCATCAAGTGGGCCCACAAAGCCAAGTCAAGCGATCTGAGACGTTCAAGCCATCATCCACACCATGAGAAGCCTTCTTAGCTTCACAAATCATCAAAAGAGGTGCCCCAAAGTAAAGCCAAGGTCTCAAGTGGGCTCACAAGGACAAATCTAGCGATCTGAACCATTCAAGGGCTAAATCATCGGGATCCAAACCATTGGAAAGCTTACCCGAGTCATGGAGCATCAAGATTAAAGGTTCGATCATCAAAAGAAGTGCCAGAATCCAAGATCTAATCATCAAGTGGGCCCAATCAAGCAATCTGAACCGTTCAAGTCATCAGCCATGCAGTTAAAAAGCCTCATCTTTAGCAAATCATTAAGGAACAAGTCAAAGGTCAAAGCATCCAGACATCATCAAGGAATTTGAGACAAGTCAAGAACCGTATATTCATTCAAAAAGCTTGATACAAAAGAAGATGAAAATAAAAAGAACAAGGCCATACAAAGCGGAATACAAAAGCAAGCTACAAGTCGCCAACATAGTCATCATCATCCCTCCTCTTGTCCCGCTCCCGACTATAAAGATCCAACAAAGGAGCAGTCACCGAGCCTCCAGCATATCTGCGACGGCCACCTGGAACATAAAGCGAAGGAAGCAGAGGCCCCTGGCCGAACAGCAAATACCATTCATCATAGTCACGATCCGGGATCGTGAAACGAAATCCGGGCTGGCCCACGAGAGCCTCAACTCTCTCATCAACTGGCATCCGAGCAGCTGAGAGAGGTGCAGAACAAGGGACCAGAGCCACCCCAGTAACTTGCCGAAGCAACCTCTCCCCCAGATACCACTGAAAAGATTTAGCATCTGAAAGCATGATACGGAGACATGAAGCATCGTATGCCTCCACACGCTGGGGGGTATAATAGAGAGGGAAACTGGCATACGGCATCCGAGCGAGCTGCAGCAAATGAGGTCGCCACGATCAGTTATAGTACAGCACAAGGGCAAAGAAAAGCAAGATACTTACGTCCTCAACGGTCAACCCGTCTATGTCAGCGCGCCAATTGTCCCCAGAAGCTCGGGCGTTCCGCTGACGGTTTTGCTGGTGCCAGTACATGTGACGATACAGAGAGGGTTCAACATCGTCTCGCATCCTCGGAGCGAGATGGGGAAAATGGTCATAAAAGCAGGTCTGGGCAAAAGACACATCTATTGATCAGAGAAAGAAAGAAGGCGAAAGCCCTTCAAGAAAGGTGAAAGAAGAGATACCTCAATGACAGGCCAGAAGCCTGTGAAGGACCGGCTATGCCGACAGGTCTTGTCCAGACCTTGAAAGATATGGGTCAAGATAGCCCCATTCCAGTTATAGGGATGATGAAGATCCTCGACTAAATGAAGGAATTTAGGATCAACCCTCTCATTCGCATGGCAGAAGAGGAAGGACCCGAAGGCATAAGTGATCATGGCCCGGGCTTTGTGGAGGGCCTCTCGCTCGGTGGTGGGGATGACGGAGGCAAAAGTGTTATAGAACCATCGCATCTTTACTTGGTGGCCTTGGAATTCACCCTCAGGTGGGACATCACCGACGAGCCATAGCCAATCAGTGGAAGTGAGGGGAGCCAGAGAGCTGACTTGAGGAACAACTGTTCCATGAAACGGAAAGCCTACTTGCATATAAATGTCCAAGGGGGTTATTCCCCATTCACCACAAGGGAGCTGGAAGGTGTGGGTCTCGTCCCGCCACCTCTCGCAAAGGGCCGCAAGCATCATGCGGTTAGCATCGTTGTTACGAAAACGTAAGGTGAGGAGGCCAGCAAAAGGAGTACCATCCAGTACTCGTTCTAGCAAGGGCTGTGGATCCTTCACCCAGTTGTCCCAGCGATCCCTGGTACCTTGACCCTTGATAGCAGGAAGAGGTTGATGCTCCATAGCTAAGGAACACATGTGGTCCCCTCGGCGGACGATGAAGGCAGGATCATCTTCATCAATCACTCGGTGACCTCTGGTACCATCCGCCATTGAATCCTACAAGCCTGGCAAGGTAAGTCCCTATCCATTACCCATTAAAATCCAAATTATCATCCAAGAAACCCATGGGATTGGACTCACATTCAAATGCAAAATCTAAAGTCCAACTCCATGTGTCACTTAGGATATGTGTTGGGCCCATTGGAAAAAGTAAGGCCCACCTTAAAGAAGGTGGCATGCCATGCCTTAGGCAAGAAAAGTCTATCATCCAAGGACACATTTTGGACAACAAATGCACTCAAGTGCCACGAGATCAACAAAGGATCTTAATTCACATGAAGCTCCTCTTCAAAGTCCATATGTGGCCAAAAGATTGATCCACTTTTATGCCAAGGCCATGATTCTCACTTAAGATGTTTCCATCTTTTTACACATGTGCATGGACAAGTGGGGGATAGAAAGGAAGTGGGCCCCCAAGAGCAACCCAAATGCCTCATCTCAATGGATTGGAGAGAGCACATAGCCCACTTTAAAGAATATGAGGACCCATTCATGGGTTAACCATGGGCAACCTTATGTGCCCCATCTTGAGGAAGGTATTGACCATGAATACAACATGGCGATCTACCCACAAACATATGGATCAAAGAGGCCAATGATAAAAAAAAATTTGATGCACATAGCCCACATGAGGAACCAAGTTGAAAATGCCCATGAAAGGGTAAGTTTGGGCAACTTATGTGCATCAATTTCTTTACTAAAAAGGAAGAACAATTGAGCACAAGACGGCATGGCTTGATGAGTCACCCAACCATCATGAAAATGGATAAGAATGGTACACATAGCCCACTTGAAGATCAAAATCCAAAATGTCCCTAAGCATGGGACAAAAATGGGCAACTTATGGGTATCATTCTTTCTCACAAATTGAAGAAGAAATTACTCATACTTGAGAATGATGGTGGATGACCCACCAAGCCCCTAAAGAAAAGATCTAGGAGCCATAGTTGTATGGATAGCTCACTTGAGGATCATCCATTTGAGGTTGATAACATTAAGGGGAAACTCTTGAGAACCACATCCCTACCACAAGGAAAAACCATTTGAACTTAGTGAGATTGATGGAACAACTCACTCATGGGACTTGTAGATGACCAAGTAACTCAAGTCCTCCATCCATCAAAAGAGAAAAAGCATGAAAAGAAAAATCCTACATGAACAAAGTGTAGTGGGGCACACATGGTTCAAAGAAGTGCCCAAGTTTCAATGAAGGCCCAAAAGCCCATCCACATGAAAAACTCCAAGGAGGCCACTACACCTTGTACGAGGATGTACATCATAATCAAGAGATAGTGGAAGACTTAGAGCCACTTGTCCATAAAGGCCCAATTAGAAAATCTAGCCCACTTGAGATCCAAATGAAGAATGGGCTAGTCATCTTGGTCCATACATATGTGAAGAAAGATGGGGTCACCCAAAGTGAGCCCCATGAGCCCAAAACTTGAGATGGGCCTTACCATGCCCATGGGCCCAAGTTTTGAAAAGAAGATGGAAAAGAAAAAGAAAGCTCCAAAAGAAATGATAAGAACAAGAAAGCATGAGGGAGCCCAAAATGAAGCATTGGGCCCATCAAATACACCAAGGGCCATGACTTCACTTTGAGCCCATTTGATACATATGAAAAGAGGCTCAACTCCCATGAAAAGATAGAGTATTTTGCCATGCACACTTGATGGACATGGCAAAATCACCCTTTACATACACATGAAGGGAGTGTGAAAAGAAGAAAGAAAAAATGAAGTGGAGAGCTTGCAATGTCCTTCTCCATGCACCACCTTTGAAAAAGACTTGAGATCTAGAAAATGGCCAAAAACACTTGGGCCCACCCTCACTCTTTTTGGAATAGCTACATGGAAAAAGAAAAGAGTCATGAGAAGAGATAATGTAGAAGGAAAAGACAAGAAAGGAAAAGAAGTGGTCCATACCTTTACCATTCACCAAAGAGGGACCACCTTGCTGTCCCAAGATGTCTCTAAGGGCCACCACTCGAGAGAAGCAAAGGACCATCAAAGAAGAGAGAGAAAACTTGAAAAAAGAGAGAGTATGAGAGAGAAAAGAGAGAAATTGCACGATGGAGGGGGCAAGGGTGCCCCATGTTATATAGAAAAGGGGAGGGCACCCTTTTACCCAGCCCACTGAAGAGACCAGGGGCAAGAGACCGTCCGGGCGGCCCATAGGAGGCCGTCCTAGCCCCTACCTATATGAAACGACCTCTCTCCCACTCTCCTTGGGAAGAACTCCTCCTTGGGAATGGTGGTTGTAAGTGAATCTTGTACCTTCATGTAAGAATGAAGTGATGGAAGAGAATGGTGAGAAAAAGGAAGAGATCTCACCAAAATCTCACCATGAGAGAAATTGGTGAGAAATTGAATTGATGATGTGGAAAAGTTTCATGGAATTTTCAAGGAAAAGAAAGAAAAAGATTGACTTGGTCAAACAGTGATCTCAACCATCCAGGGGTATGACCTGATGATCCAAACCATTCCAAGAAGAATTCCCGTAGTCTCCAACCTGGATTGCTGCCCTTCTGTACATATTTTGGGTCCGAAGACCTTAAACTACGTCGGGATCAACATTCCGAGGGATTTTAATAAAAACCAGCATCGATCCCAGTCTTTAAGACCAACATCGGATGATTTGGATCATTTCAAAAAATAAAAAAATATATCACCAGCCCCTCTTTTAAAGTTTGTGGGTCCGAAGACCTTAAACTACGTCGGGATCAACATCCCAAGAGACTTTTAATAAAAACTGGCATCAGTCTAGATCGAATCAAGATCCGCTGACACCGGACATTTTACAAAAAAGAAGAACAAAAAACAGGTTTTCCCTGTCCTGTACATAGTTTTGGGTCCGAAGACCTTAAACTACGTCGGGATCAATATCCCGAGGGATTTTCAATAAAAGCCGGTATCGGTCTTGATCAAGATCTGCTGACACCGGACATTTTCCAAAAACAAAAAAAATGTGTTTGCCCCCTTTTGTACAGGTTTGGGTCCAAAGACCTTAAACTACGTCGGGAACAAAATCCTGAGAGATTTTCAATAAAAACCATTGTTAATCTTGATTGTTCAAATTGAGATTCAACAGCTTGGATCATTTCAAAAAAAAAAAAAAAGAGCACAAAAGGAATGTATTTTCAGCATGTGCAGATTTTGGTCCGAAGACTTTAAATTACACTGGGATTAATTTCTCGGGGGACCTTTTCCTGCTTTCAACTAAAAACCGGCATCGGCCTCGACCGTTGGGATCAAGGTTTGATAACCCGGATCATTTTCAAAAATACCAAAAAGATTTCAAGCTTTCCATAAAAACCAGCATCAACCTTGGTTACCCGAGTTAAAATTTGGAACTTTTTCAAAAAAATATATATATATAAAAATGAAAAAAAAATTTGCCATCAATTCCAACTGCACAAATTCATCCCCAGCGGTCCGAAGACCTAAAACTACACTGGGATTAACTTCTCGGGGGCTTTCTTTCCTAACCTGTTCCAGGCATGGCTGACACTTGATCGTACGGGTGTTTGGAATTTTTTTAAACAGGTAAGGACTGAGGCGGGCAGAACTCCGCAACCCTGTTCGTGTTGAACGCACCATGATAAACAACCTTGATTTGGAAGTCGCTGTTGAATCTGACAGATGTTCCCCGTTCCTAAAACTCATGAAGGGGATTAAGGCTGTTGGGAGGTGGAGCGCACCCTCACGGAATTGTCAGCAACGTAAGGCCCCAAACTGGATTGACTAAGGAAAATGTGAGGATGTAGCCCATTTTGTGGCCGAAGGAGTCCGTAAGACGATACGTGGTCTATGTGCATTGCACATGAGGAACAGGCAACTTTGTGGGTGTGTTGACTGAAAACCCTCAAAATCTCCTCATCCGAAGATGTAAAACTACGGCACTTAACTGTGTGAGACTCGTCTTGCTCGCTGACGTAAAATGGATCGGGTACCTTACCAGCAGTAGAAGCTGGAAGTGGATGAAAATTCCATACTTTTCCCTGCATTTCATAAAAATCACCAAAATACAAAAACATTGCAAAATATTTTCAAAAATCACAAAAATATTTCCTTTGCTTTCAATCAAAACATTTGCAAAAATCACAAAAATATTTCCCTTGCTTTCAATCAAATATTTGCAAAAATCACAAAAAATGATTTCCTTGCTTTCAAGAAAATTTTCAAAAAATCACAAAAATATCTCCTTTGTTTTCAATAAACCGATCTCTATCTTGACCACTCAGGTAAAGATTCGGACCCACATATTTCAAAAAATCACAAAAATTGTCAGTATCCCCAGCACTACACTTCAGGAGTCTTTAACTCCGCTCACTTCACAGTATGGGATGACGGATCCAATCGCCCGCAAATTAGAATCTTGACCAAAACGGGCAACCGAACACCATCTCAATCACACGTATGCCCAGAAGAACATCTTGAAGTCGAATAGCATCCTCGTACATTCTCATCAGCAAAGAAACAACATTTTGGGACGATGGACCTGGTCGACCACGGGTCGAGATCTTGACCAACCCGCTGTCCAAACCTCCGTATCAAAAAGAAAAAACCCTAGGGAAGCACAACCCTAGAAGCAATAAGCTCCAAGTTCTCTGCATCACCAGCAAAAGCAAAATCATCAAATTGAAAGAGAATGAGCCAAAGCCGTGCATTCATCATGCATCTTCATGCATCAGCATCCATCGCATCAATCATCATGTTTACCTGCTTTCAAAATAAAAGTCGGTTAGCCAAAGACCCCACAGGCATCCCTAGTGGAGGCACGTGCAGACCCGATTTCTATTTCAAAAGACAAAAAAATATTTCTATTTGCAAATAAAAACCCCACGGAGTATCACTCCCCGGAGTGGGTATCTTTTCAAAAATCCAAAAATATTTTCTCAGTAGAGCGTTCTGCCTCCAACACACCAGGAGATCTTCCATATCTCTGGGTAAGAGCCGACGCAAAAATCAAATAAGATCCAATGTCTCGCGGTTTCCCCGGAAACTATCGGATCCAATGCACTTAAAGTACGGTCGAACTGAACTTCAGTGTCAGTGCGGTCGTACCACATGCCAAGATACAAAAAGATGAAAGCCAAAAGGCTCGGTCACAGAAACCATTTGAACAGGTGAAAACGATGAATTGTAACCCAAGTATCAAAATCAGCAGATTGGGTGGAAAGAGTTCACCCGCACATACCTAGGCGTGGATGCCTGAAGTACCTTGACTGAGTCCAAGTCGGCGTAGTAGAATCCCGTAAGACTATCGGACACAGGGCGTCTAACCACTTTGACAGTCAAGCGAAACAAGTACTCCTGGAGTGATCTGGGAAAACATCAAACATCGCAATCAGTCTCAGGGTCAGCAACCTCGTAAGACCACGGACGCAAAGGCTCTGCTGTACCTTTCCGATGTTAGTACCGATCGGGAATGGAGGGGTTGCGATTGGGTACCCAGGTTGCAGCAAACTGCAGGGACAATCGCAACGTTTTCTCCAAACTCCCGCGGCATGTGCGAGTTATCAATTTCCAGACAAACAACTGACTCAGATACAAAGGACAACAAAGATTCCAGACCACAATCGAGGAAAGAATGAATTGCAAACCAAGCATCGAAACCAGCAGATCGGGTGGAAAGAGTCCACTCGCACGTACCTAGGCGTGGATGCCTGAAGTACCTTGACTGAGTCCAAGTCGGCGTAGTAGAATCCCGTAAGACTATCGGACGCAGGGCGTCTAACCACTTTGACAGTCAAGCGAAACAAGTACTCCTGGAGTGATCTGGGAAAACATCGAACATACAATCCATCACAGGGTCAGTAACCTCGTAAGACTAACGACGCAGAGGCTCTGCTGTACCTTTTCGATGTTAGTACCGATCGGGAATGGAAGGGTTGCGATTGGGTACCCAGGTTGCAGCAAACTGCAGGGACAATCGCAACGTTTTCTCCAAACTCCCGCGGTATGTGCGAGTGATCGAGTTCCAGACGATCAACTGGCACAGATGCAAAAGCAAGCAAAGATTTCAGAACATGATCCATGAATGACCGGGTCAGAAGTGGGGTGTCCACTCGCTTTGGCATTCGGTTGCACGCAACCTCTGCCAAAGAGGGGCATCTGTAGACACCCCACCTTCGGCTACACTATTGGTAGAGATAGCTGGATGAATGGAGGACCATACCCCCAAATCCCAAATCCAAACTCAGCCAAACTCACCCTTGTAAGCCCCATTCCATAGCCCAGTTCAAGCCTAAACCCAGTCAACCCAGTCCTAAACATCACCCTGAAAAACCCCCCATAAGAAAAGCCAGTCAAAAAATTCCAAAAAAGTCAAACTCACTGAGTCAACCCGCTGAGTTAACCCGCTGAGTCAACCCGTCGAGTCAACCCGTCGAGTCAAATCACCGAGTCGACCCGCTGAGTCAACTCACTGAGTCGACCCAGCGAGTCAAACAACAGCCCCGAGGGTGCGACCGTACCTCGCTAGAAATCGAGGAACGGCCGTACGGGCGGCCCATAGCAGGCCGCCCAAAATAAATTACGCGGAATGCCACTGCCCGCTGCTATAAATACCCCCCTCCCCTTCTCATTTGAGCATCCCTTCAAGTCCAGCCAGTCCGGGTGCGGTCCGAGTCCTCCTTCACCCCTTAGCCCATTTTCCCACCAAGGAGAGCCCGAGTGAGGAGAGCCTAGCCCTGGTCCAGCCCAGCCTGACCACTGGTCCAAGCCTCCCAAGCCATCCAAGTCTTGATCCAGTCACTCGAAGCCAACCCTTGCGACACCTCCGTCCATCCAGCTACTATTTTCCAGCATCATCTCATTTGCATCTAGCATAAGTGCAACATTTACTTTTCTTCCAACCCCCCTGCTTCACTGCAAGCACCTTGATTCTTCAAGCACACTGCATATGTCTTAAATTAAGCACCTGTCAGTTCGAGCGTATGCTCTGGGCTTGCCCGTTGTTGGAACCTGCCCATCAGAAACTCTTACTGTTCAGACCTGCATTCATGCTTCACCATAAAACACCTTGATCATTCAAGCACACTGCATACGTCTTACATTAAGCACCTATCAGTTCGAGCGTATGCTCTGGGCTTGCCCGTTGTTGGAACCTGCCCATCAGAAACTCTTACTGTTCAGACCTGCATTCATGCTTCACCATAAAACACCTTGATCATTCAAGCACACTGCATACGTCTTACATTAAGCACCTGTCAGTTCGAGCGTACGCTTTGGGCTTGCCCGTTGTTGGAACCTGCCCATCAGAAACTCTTACTGTTCAGACCCGCATTCATGCATCATGTCATCCATGAGAATATACGAGGATTAAACTAGACTTTCAAGTATTCGATCGATTCTGTGAAGTAGAGACCGTACTTCGATACGGGCAGTGTGTGGGATGCTTAACCTCTT
Organism: Liriodendron chinense; assembly: GCA_003013855.2. Classification (NCBI taxonomy): domain Eukaryota; kingdom Viridiplantae; phylum Streptophyta; class Magnoliopsida; order Magnoliales; family Magnoliaceae; genus Liriodendron; species Liriodendron chinense. The sequence goes on along the minus strand of ML058329.1, from coordinate 2,308,538 downwards.
CCCACCCTGTAACCGTGATCCCTTACCTTGAATCTTTGGCCGCAGATCAAAAGGAGTCATTTTAGAGGAAGGAATCTTCGGATCCCCTTCTCTAACGTTTCTATGGGGTCTAGCCGACTGTAGATTCGAAATAATTGGCTAGTGGCGACTCTGGTCTTATACAAACTCATTTTAACACATCCGGCACAACACGACAACTAAACAAAGCCCTCGAGAACGAGGCAAGCCAGTGGCACAAACGGCGATTTCGCACTCACGCATCATCCTCTCCTTCTTTTCCCGAAAGGGGAAGGGACGAGAATGACGTCGTGTGGGAGCGCGGAAACGGCGAGGGTCCACAGTATGCATGATTTATTAAAGTATTTATTAGTCCAATTCATTCAGCAAATTGGTGAAGCCAGAATACCACATTGTATCATAAAGTCTAACTGGGACTATCTAGCTCCCTGCGATGCGTCGCCAATCATCGCCAGTAACCCCTCGATCCAAGGTTGAGTTATCCTACCATAAGAGCCTAGTTTGACCGTGACTCGTCAGCCACGCCCAAATCAAGCGGAAGGTCTCATCTCCCAAATATCAAATACGATTTAATTTAATTCAAAGGCGCGGGTGTTTCACTCGGAATTAACCAAATGCATGCCCGGGCCGTTCGAATGGTGCACAGGCACGCAAACATTTGCCAGGGTCACATTTGTCACAAGGGTCGTTCGAACAACAATTGGTCACCACTGTCAATGCTCACTGGTCATTACGGGGAGGCACCACCCCAGCGTAGGCCGACAACTCAGGCATGGTGTCCCATACCACCATGCCTGGCTCATAAGACTTGGTGGATCGAGTCGCAATATGGTTTTAAGTGGACTATTCACAGTGGGAACGATGAAATTCCAGATTCCATAGAGTATGATTCAACAGTCAAACATAATAATGATTAACTCTGAACGAGGCTTATTCGATGGACCCAAGAGGACGACGACAAACCAACAATGGCCACTATCGGTCGACCGTGTCCCACATGGTCAATCCAATAAGTCCGTGACGGCCAACCCAGTGGTAGGCAGTAGATCAAACGGTTGTCAGAGCTTAATCCAAAGAAACACTTAACTTATTATAACAACAATTTAAGTTATTAAATACCTAATCATAAACATACATGAGCACCTGGCTCGATCGACTAGCCCGACCGATCCAACGGACCTGAATGACACAGTCCAAATAACATAGGGCGTCACATACATCCACAAGCAAGGATACATTACAATATTGTAAATTTATATCATTCAGGTATTTCATCGAGCATGTTATCAATCTAAACAACAACAGAGGCATTTCATCGAACATATTACAACCAAACAACAATTACTAACTAAAATTTATCAAGAAAAGCTTGAGGATAGATGTGCGGGGGATTAGGCAGTATTAGATGGTAGTCGTAATCCTAGTGGGCATCATTGGGACATGTGAGGGATTTGAGTGGATGAATGGGAAGCATGGACATCCCAAGGCATGTTTGGATTGCAACGGATGCATGATCAATCCACCGGGATTTCTATTTGTGCTGTTTGGTGCGTCAGCGGACTACACTACAAATCAGAGGTGGATTATATCCTGTGCTTGTTTGGCCGGGTGTTTACATAGTGGTCGTTTCTCTGTGGGCCCAACCATAGTGTATGTGTTTCATCCACTCCATCCATCCATTTTTCCGCGATCATTTTATGGTATGTGACAAAAAATTGATCTCTAACATTTGTTGGACGGCGTAGATTTATCACAAACTATGTTGATGGGCCCCACCTACAGTTCGCATGCGAAAGGCTTTGGCTGACAATCTGCTCCGATAAGAGAGCGGATTAGGTGAGACCCCGGCCTCACCCAAGACGGTGCGGCAATTACCGTGGGTTACTGTGGGGCCCACCTTGATGTATGTATTATGTATCCACACCGTCCATCCATTTTTTCAGATCATTTTAGGGGATTATACTAGAAATGAAGAAGATCCAATCATCAGGTGGACCATAACATAGGAAACATTGATTATTAAACATTAATGGGCTACAAAAGTTTTGGATGAAGCAGATATTTGTTTTTTCTCTTAATTCCAGCTCATGTGACCTTATCAACAGATTGGATGGTAAATAAAAACTATGGAAACATGAAGGTACGTCCTAATAAGTTTTTAATGGTAGGATGGTCAATCACCACTGTTTCTTATGTTATGGTCCACCTGATGATTGGATCTGCTTCCTTTATGGTATAATGCCCTAAAATGATCTGAAAAAAATGGATGGACGGAGTGGATACATAATACATACATCAAGGTGGGCCCCATGGTAACCACACGGTAAGGGCCGTACCGTCTTAGGTGAGCCCGGGGTCTCACCTAATCCGCTCATGCAAAATGGTGGAGTGCATTCTCCCCTGACTTTCATTGTGTGGTCAACTCAAAATTCCGTTTGCAGCAACATTTTCGCTGAAAGGTTGTAACGAATAGGTCAACGTGATGGACGGCTTGGATAACGTTCATCTATGGTAGTGGGTCCCATAGAGATTTAAATTGAAAAATGGACTCTTAACGTTTTTGGTATACCCGCGCATACATTACTATTGGACCCGCATCCGAGGAAATCCCGGGAGGATCTTCCCAACCCAATTTGGATTTCAAATAATCCTGCGCTTCACTGCGATGAATTGGCGCAGCTCCCAAGACTACAATGAGCTGCACTTCCCAAACACGGCAACCACAGGATATCCCACCATAACCTATGTGATGCGGTCTAATTCAACGCGCCAAACGCCCCCTAATGTCAAAATTCGGTGATTCGGATGTGGCCCAAATACCGAGAATTTGGGGAAAACTCAAATACCTATAATTAATTATAAATCTAGGATTAATCAATTGGGATTTACTCTAATTAAACCACCAATTAAGGTTTAGGGTTTACATACCTTGAAATTGGAAAAATCCCAAATCAATTTGATGAATCATGACCCGAGGTTGGAGCACAACGGCATCCACACAGGGCCACGCCCGATCACGACTTCTACAAAGCAGGGGCCACACCTAATCGATAGCTGGGGTTTCAAACTCTAGCAAGAGCAAACCCTAAGGTTAGGGTTTCAACAGAAACAAAAGGGTTTCTAACCCTAATGGCATAAAAAGGAAGAAATGGAGAGAAGAGATGGAAGAAGAGGTAAAGGAACACCTTACCTAGCATGGGGAGGAGAATTTTGACCCTAGCTCGTCGGATTTTGGGGTTTTAAAAACAATAACCGACGGTTCGATGTGCCAAAGGTCCCCTTCACTGCGCCAAAGCCCCAAAACTTCGAAAAATCGTGTATGGACAGAGTCCTTCGGCTCGGACCGAAGCTCCTTTGGCTCAGGTCGAAGCTCATTGGACAAACCTTCAGTGCACCGAAGATCTTCTTCGGTGCTCCAAAGTCACTGTTTCAAATCCTGCTTCGGTACGATCTCGCTGGTCGGCTCAAACCGAAGGCCTTCTTCGGTGTGCCGAAGGTTTCTTCGGTGCGCCGAAGGTTTCTTCGGTGCACCGAAGCCGGCTGTTCAGAAATTCTTCTGCTTGCACAGTTTTCTGCAAGCTCACAGTTCCACTGACTCCCTGGACATTGTCTGCTTATGTTTCCATTTACTTTAAGTTATTTTATGTAAATAAGGAAGTACCCCCCATTTGGATTCAATAAAAAATACTAAAAAATTAAATTCTCAATAATAAAGATTTTGATTTTTCAGTCCAAGTACAAATCACAACTTTTTGGCATTTTCAAAAAGTAGCGCCTTTTGAAAGAGATGGTTTTTGCCAAATTTAAACCGTTCAAAAAATCAGAAATACAAAAAATAGGCTAAAACACCAAGGTCCGGTAAGATATTCATGATAGTTGGGTCGATCTATGAGTAGATTGATAATTCAAGGTTCTTTACTTAGTCTCTACAGACATCGACATACTCGAGTCAATCCGATCGTCGAAAAACTTTTCCGAACTATAAGCTTCTCCATTCCTTCATTTTCTTGGGCAAAATTATTTGTTTTGGTCCCAAATAAGTGTGAACACTCACACGGATATGCATTTAAAGCGAAAAGTGAAAGGGAACACCTAAAGACTTTCGATTCCTAAGTTAGCGAAAATCCAAGGCGTTACAAGAGGTGGAAGTGAGCGTCACTAGGGGGCGCCCACCTCGATGTATGCATTGTACATCTATGATCTATGCATTTCCACGTGGTCCATCCATTTCGAGAGCTCAATTAAGGGCATTAGATAAAAAAATGAGGCAGATTTAAATCTCGAGTGGACTATACCACAGGAAAATAGTAGTTCGTTGAACATCTACTACTAAAAATTTCCTAGGGCCCACTATAATATTTATTTGCCATCCAACCCGACCATCTGTCTTGCGAGACTACTATAGGCTAGGGGTCAAGTTCTCAGGCGGATCCAAAGCCCAAGTGGGCCATGCCAGAAGCAACGGTTGGATTACACAATTTTCAACAAAACAGTAAGTTCTAGATGGTATCTGAGTTTCCAATACATTTTCTGCACATTTGGATTCCAACAATTGAACCTGGATTCTGCAACCAAACATGCCCTTACCTTTTCTAGTTAAAGTAGTAGATAAGTAAGTTTGGTTTATGATTAGTAGTAACTTTTTTATTTGAAAGTACATAATCACTTTAGTTAATATTTTTTAGCTTTTTAACTTTTTATAAGTTGCTAAAGAGAGGAGCGGGAGAGATGAAGAGAGGAAAAATTGTGGGTGCATGCACACATGTGGGCAAGTAAACGTCAAGGCGAGCCACACATAAATGAACAGTGTAGGTGTGCATGGTGAGTCCACATGATGGGCAGTGGATATTGAAGCTGGGCCTCACATGATGAATATAATAATATTGATGGTAGGGCCTACTTGATAGATGACCAACATCAAAGGCGGGCCCTACATAATGAATGGTCCAAATTAAAGGTCGGGCCATAATGATGAATTGCCCACATCTAAGGTGGGCGCTGCATGATGGACGGCCCACACAATGAATGATCCACATCAAAGGCTATCTCCACATTGAAAGTGGGGCCCTGATAATCAGTCCACATCAAGGGTGAACTCTACATGATGGGCAATTAATAATGGTGGGTTAAGGTGGACTTTACGTGATGGGCAATTAATAATGGTGGGCTTCATGTGATGGATGATCCACATCAAGGTGGGCCTCACATGATAGACATATCCAAGGTGGGCTCCGCATGATGGATGACCCACATGGGAGATGGGCCCACATGATGGATGGTCCACATCAAAGGTGGGCACCACATGATGGGCAATGGATATTGAAGATGGGCCCCACGTGATGGATAATAACATTGATGATAGGCCTCACATGATGGATGACTAACATCAAAGGTGGGTCCCTACTTAATGAATGGTGCACATTAAAGGTCAGACCCTAAATGGCCCACATCTAAGGTGGCCCCGCATGATGGACGACCCACAGTAATATGGGCATATAATGAATGATCCACATCAAAGGTTGGCCCTACATGATGGATAGTGGATGTGAGGGGGACCAAATAGGCTTGAGGGATGATTACTTATGATATTGAAAACCAAAATGCTTTTTCTACTCTTTGGATGATAAGTATTGTTTAACAAACATACTTATCTACTGATTAACTAGAAATCAAGATAAGTTACTTATCTGATAAGTAGCTTATCGTAAGTAACTTACAATTCAAATGGGCCCTTAATCTGATGGAAGAGTATGACCGTTCATGGGCATGGACAGTTTCAATCTAACATATGCCATGCATATTGTGCAATCCAAACCGTCCGAACTGTGTATCTCACTGTAGATCGGTCATATAGCCACAATCAGATTGATTGGTTGATTGTACCTAACCTCTTTTAGGTGGGTATTTGTTTGTTGATTTTGGGCCTTTAGCTTCTTTTCTTTTTTTTCTTTTGACCATTTAGTCGTTTGGCCCACTCACACGAGAGCTATAGTTTCTCTGTAGGTTTGATTTTGGGTCGGGTCAATTGAACATGTTTGGATTGAGATAAAATGTATGCCACGGTGTACTGTGTGCCTGCGTATGGTCGTAGTCTGCCAGAGTCCTGAGCATTTATTGATCCTCACATTGGGTTCCATGTTTCAGTGATCCAAACCATTGATTTGTACACGCCAAACCTTAGATGGGGCATGTCATGTAAATCTCACCCTTCAATTGTTCTTCATCAAATAGATGCGTAAGAGAGAGAAAAAAAAAACCAGCAACCGTCCACATTCACTAACACAGACCGAAATAATGAAGGGTAGGATCTTGCAAGATGGGAATTTTCTGGGTCATTCTTCCTCACCCATTTTGGTGGCCATAAGATCAAACGGTGTAGATCATGGAGTATGGGCCCCACATGCATGCAATACTGAAGTGTGTTGCATCCCAACTTAGAAAACAACGTAGTTTAATCATTGTGTTTGTTAAGGCCGCACAACCCGGATATGCATGCTTCAAGTCCCATCTAAAACATTCCTCGATATTGAATTGGGATGGGAAAGGCATAAAATTGGATTCTTCACAACGTAATCTTGGAAATTTTGTACGATCCAAATACTCGGCAGCACAACGGACAGAATTGATAGTTTAAAAGCTCAAAACAAAAATAAATAAAGAAAAAAAGAAAATAAAAAAGACTCAGGCTCACTGAGTCGACTCAACTTGACCAGATTTCATTAAGACTCAGAGAAAACTCAATAAGCCATGACCGCGTCAAAGCTCAAGAAAAATTCAATCAACCGTGACCCAGTCAAAACTCAAGGAAAATCTGACTCAGCCCGAAAGAATTTGTCAAAACTCGAATTAGTTAAAGCCTTGTTAGGTAAACACTTAAACAAGATTTCATTTCATTTTAGTTAATAGCTATTATGTATTGAATCTTCATATTTGGTACACAATGAATTTATGTTAATAGTTATTATTGCAAAGTAGATTAAGATTTTAGTACATAATTACTGTTGACTAAAATGAAATAAACTCATTTTTAGGTATGATTGTAGATGGAATGGGCTTGGGCCTGACAAAATTAAATTTTTTATTAAGCTCAATCTAAAACAATTCAAAATTCGGGCCCAAGCCGACCTTAGGCCAGGTGCATTCATAGCCCTAATTTTTTTTGTGTCAAACAAATAAAGTTGTAGCCCATGAAGGCAAAAGTTGTCATTTTTTAAGCTTTTTAAGTAGTAAATATGAGCTTTGTTAAGCCCAATGGGGCGTACAATATCTCAGTCATCCATTGTGTGGGTTTGATGATGCAGGAGGGACGTGATGAAGTCGATCATCATCTTCCTCAATGATAACTACTTCAAATCTATCCATGAAGCAAAACCTAAATTTAGGAGCAATTTCTCAAATCTACGAGTAGGCTTGACCATATAGATATTTCTCTATGGAAAGAAACCTGGACCAATAGGTGAGCTATGGTTTTAGCAGCAGGTGGACAGTTAAGGAAAGGGAGTAGCTTATCCCCTAATCCACCGAGGACGGTGGATACCTGAGTGTGGGGTTCACCATGATGTATGTGCGTTAATCCACACCGTCCATCTGTTTTGAAAGCTCATTTTAGGGCACGATCCCAAAAAATGAAGCAGATTAAAATCTCATGTACACCACACAATAGGAAACAGTGGTGATAGAAGCCTACCATTAAAACTTTTTGGAGGCCACCGGAATGTTTATTCGCCATCGAAACTATTAATAAGGTCGCAAAGACCTGGATGAAGGGACCACATCAATATCCAATTGATCCAAAACTTTTGTGGCCCACAAGAAGTTTTTAATTGCCAATTACTACTGTTTCCTATGGTGTGGTCTACCTGAGATTTTGATCTACTTCTTTTTTGGGATGATACCCTAAAATGAACTGTCAAAATGGATGCAAGTCACACACATTGTGGTAGGGGCCACAGTCGGGGATTCATCGACATCGGTGGATCTGCAGATAAACTGTGGGACACCTAACAAATGGACTGACCTTAATCTTGGCAAAAAGCATATACAAAGTGGTACCGTTCTAATGAATGGATTGGATCTCAAACAAATGAGCCCGTGTGGCATGTAAATAAGTTTCTTTGTACACACGTGTGTGCTTAGCATAGGTCATTAAATATTATTAAAAAAAGCTTCAAATAATAACTGATACCAAAGCTTTAATGTGATTTTAAACTATGATCCATGGTGATCCAAAATAACATAGAACACTAGTGAGTGCTGACTCAACCTGACTCATCCCTGTGACCAGGTCAAGCTTGGTCCGAGTTAGTCCAGGCCAGACCTAGATCGGGTCAAGCATGTTGAACTCAATTCCGAGTCAGATCGAGTTCCAGCCAAGTCTATTAAAAAGACCGAGTTGGGTTGGATCAACCCTAACTCGGTCCAACTCAACTCGATGCCCAGCTCTAACTATGATCCAATCCATTTAAGATATTGAGTACATCCAAACACAAATTAAGTTGAAAGTGCCCATGGCCGGCCCGAGTATCTGACATCCAGCTACGAGTTGCACGAAAAAGGTGATTATCTACTGAGATCCCTGACATGGAACATGCGTCGGACACGTGACAACATGGAAAGCTGATCGAATTATGATGATTGTGGTCGTGATTGCGATGTCCATGACATTGGTGGGGCCCATCCGTTGAGATGAGAATAAGCGACAAGTGGATGTAGAGATGTCACGATACAGATGTGGATGGTGTCAAGGGACATGTAGGATCCACGGCTGAAAAGTGTTCTTGACTGAAGGAACCTGACACATTGGTTCAGTCGGTGCATTGAACCAGCTCTGGTCTGTCTCATGTGCGTTGGTGAATCCTGACCATCCATCTGCTGGGCTTCTTTCTTAGAAGTACCTTACTTAGAAGTACCTTACTACAAAAAACCACATTGGTTGAGCAATCATAGAGACTTCTACAACCCAATCTCAACCACATCTGTCTAAAGGTTATGATCCATGCATCTAGGGTTGCTTCTTTGGTGTGATGTTTCTACCATGGGTCATCAAGAATACATCCTGCAAGATGAATGGTCCAGATTCACCAAAAGTACCATCAATTGTACAGGTGACTCGCACAGAACCAACATTTGTACATTGCACGATTGTCTAGAACTCTACAGTGACAAGACATGTGAGTGCATGGCAGAATGAGAGTGCGTTGGAGATTTGGAAACGTTGGTTTTTCTTAGACAAAGGACCACATGCTAGATACACAAATGCAACATTTTGATTCATGGGGTTATACTCGGTGGACCACAATTTCCGGTGGTGATTCACCCACCGTACATGTGGAACACATGTAGATCAATCATAACACCTCAAACAGCATGAACCCTTGACTGTCAACCGGTCGGATCCTAGTCGGGTTCGGGTTTTATTGGGTCTGGGTCTTACTTGTGGGACATGGAACCCAATCGAATTGGGCTGGGGTACCTGTCAGGTACCCATTTGGGTCTTTGGACCTTGGATTTGAGTTGGGTTTGTTTGGAGTCCACATCAAATAAGGGCACTTCCATGGTCAGCGGCCTACTTGAATGGATGGACTAAATCAGAAATGTGTGCCACTTTGGCAACTACATGGTATAAACGGGTTCTCTTACGTGCATGTGGCCTAATAAACCTTAGCTTTTGCTAGAATAATAATTATATATACATAGGGCTGTCAATGGACCTGGGCTGTCCTATGGACTTTCGGACCTGGCCAGCCTTGGGCTGGGTTTGGGCTACGGTATTAGGCCCATGGGTTGGGTTCAGGCCTAAGTATAAGCCCGCTTTTTCAAATGGGCTAGACTTGACAAGGTTGTTCAAAACCCATCGGCCCGACCAGACCTAAATATTTATTTTTAAATTTAAATATTTTTCCTCCTATTAAAATTTAAATTTTACATAAATTTTTCCTAAAAATCCATCTCTCTCTTAAAGCTCTTTTTATTCTCTGTAGTCTTGCTTAATTTTTTTCGTATATGGAAAAGCGTGGGAGAAAAGGATAATTTCTCTCCATGTGAAAAGTCGGGCTTGGGTTAGGTCATGTTTGGGTCGGATCTTACATTTCTATCTTGGGCCAGGCCAAGCTACAGTATCATGGCCTATCACAGGCCCACGCCGAGTTTGGGCATATGTTGAGAGAGTCGGGCTGCGCTTGGACAGAGCTTGGCCCGGCACTAACCCAGCCCATTTATACCCCTAGATATACATGTATAATTAACTGGTGGCAGAAGATTGGATTTTAACCTGGACCAACTCAGTTTCTAAATGGGCATGACAATTTCGATCCAGGTCTTTAAAATTGGGCCGGGTCCAGGTACCAGTCGACAGCAGCGCCCATTGTAGTTGGAGACTAGCCTAAAAATCCCACTGATGAGCCTATCTTAAATCTCCTTTTTAGTAGCTATAGAATGGACGGCTATGAATAAGATAGTCAACAGTTCGAATTACTGTGCTATCTTGGCTATGTTCTGTATACAGGGAAGACCACAATTCAGACGGTCCAGATCGCCATACATGCACACCACATCTACTGTGGACAAGTCACCACCATTTTCAATATAGTGATGAACTATCACCAGGCTCCAACTTCCAATAATGGAAAATAAAAAAGATGAAAGGGTAGTTTTGATGTGTTGAAAAGCCAACCTATCAATAATAGGAGGCCTAGACTCCTTTTCTTTATGGGTTTTTTAGCATACCTTTTCAAGAAGATAAGGGGAAGGGGAAGTCAACCAAATAGATGTCTATGTCGTACCTAGGCTGCGTTTGGATGTAAGCACTGAACAGAATTGCAATTCATTTTTTATTTCAATGATCAAAGTTTGGAGTTGTTCAATTTTTTTCACTGGGAGATGATGCTGTGGAGGAGGAGGAACCAAAATATGGTACAATGATCTTTTCACAATGCATATTGCAAAGTGATCTATCAATTGGGTCCGTTCATCCATTGGAACTTAAAGAGTGTCTGATTAAACTTATTTTTAACACTTATCATTGAAATTTGATATTTTTTTAGTGATTTTCATTGATATACATGATTAGTTGGTAAATATAACTTATTAGGTGCTTAACTTAATTTTCACAAAAAAAAAGAGGGTTTTTCTTAGCTCTCTTCCCTTCACCTGGGGGGGTGTTTGAATCGTAAGTAAATTTGGATAAACTGATTTCCTACTTATTCAGCCGACATGTGTGTTTGGCAACCAACATACTTATAAACCAAAAAGTAGAAAAGTATGTTTGGTTTCTAATATCATAAGTAATTATCCCTTGTGGTTGTTTAGTCCCCCTCACATCCACCATCCATCATGTGGGGTCAACCTTAGATGTGGACCATTCATTGTAGTGGACCCTACCTTTGATATGGGTCGTCCATCAAACGGGACTCATTTTAGATGTGGGCCATTCTTCATTATGGCCTGACCTTTCATGTGCACCATTCATTATGTGGGGCCTACCTTTGATGTTGGTCATCCATCAAGTGGGGCTAACTATCAAGGTTATTGTCTACCATGTGGGGCCCACCTTTAATTTCATCCGCCTATCATGTGGAGCCCACCTTTGATGTGGACTGTCCATCATGTGGGCCCCACCTCTGATGTGGGCCATCCATCATTCAGAGCCCGCCTTGGATATGGGCCACTCATCATTAGAGTTGATCTCTGATGTCGATTGTCCATCATGTGGGGCCTACCTCGATGTGGACCGTCCATAATGTGGGGCCCACCATTATTAACCTGCCACCATGTGGAGCCCACCTTTGGCGTGGATAGACCATCATGTGGGCCCCACCTTCAATGTGAGTTGCCCTATCATGCCGGGCTCACCTTGGATGTGGGGCATTCACCATTAGGGGTTGACCTTTGATGTGGAGTGTCTATCATGTGGGGCCCCAGCTTCAATGTCTACTGCCCATCATGTGGAGCCCATCGTTGATGTGGACCATCCATCATATAAGCCGCACCTTTGAAGTGGGTTGTCCATCACAACAACCCACTTTGAATATGGGATTTTATCATTATGGGCCTGCCTTTGACGTGGACCCTTCATATGTGGGCCCACATTAATATGGAATCCTCCATCATGTGGGGCCTACCTTTTATGTGGACTGTCTATTGTATGAGACCCACCTTCAATGTGGTCATTCCACCATGTGGGGCCTCCTTTGACATAGACGGGAGAGAGAGCCTCCTTTGACATGTACTGAGAGAGAAGTAGAAAAGTCGTAAGTTAAATAAATTTACTTATTAATATAAGTAGTTTACTGTACAACAATTACTTTTACAATGATACTTACCAAACTAACTTAAGTAAAAAAAAGAGAAAAGTAACTTAATTATTTGCCATAAATTAGAACATAACTTATTTGGTGGTAACCAAATGGGCCCTTAATGCTGAAGGTAGAATGTTGAAAGTGGTGGATCATTATTATTATTATTATTTTTCACTTTTGACTAAAATATTTCTAAAATTATTTTAAAATTACAATTCATCACTTAAATTAATTTTTTGTTGGATAAGTGGCACGTTAGCATACGTGGATTATGTTTAAAAAATCAAACATATTAGGTCTTTGATCCTGTCACTTCTCTCCAATTACCCACCAAATATTACCCCACCAAATATTGGGCCATTAACATTTTTTCTTCTGCTTTCTAACATTTTTTATGGTACATCATCCAATCATGTGTGTAATGTGGAGAGATGGCTCAACCATATTTCGCCCATTATTGCAATTCAATTGGATTGAACTTCCAAACGCGGCCTTGAAGATAGGATAGGTGACAATAGTCTATGGGAATGAAAAAGACAAAAAAGAAAGGATGGGAAAAATGATACATGAATACATTAACATGTTCACTTGAGTGATGCAATCAATGCTGGCTAAATGTTGCGACGTAAAGCATGTCTCCTGCTGTATAATTGGCAAATGTGTTTGGCAATCAGGATCATTGGTCATGAAGGGCACCATGTTGATGGTCCAAGACCAAAAATTGAAGTGATCGGACGATCCTGACCATTCTGATATTTGCGTTGAATATGGACCATTGCTCAGTTTTCACTCAACTCGCAGCCAAGGTTGACAAAGTCAGGACTTGGACTCGACCCAGTCCACCTACTAAATTACTAATATTTGTTGGGCCTATTAATTGAGACATTGTAGGCCCAAGCCTTTCCAGTAGTGGGCCATGCCAAAATTCTGATGAGTCAGCAGTCCCAGGTCATGGTCTTGCGCTATTAGTCCGAGTTAACTCAGACCTGGTTGGATGTGATCTGGTTTGACATCACAAATCAGAAATGAAAGTAGTGCTGACTCGGCCGAGTCACATTTGACTTTTCCTAGACATGACTCAACTCGGGACTAAATGAGTCGGTCTGAGTCACCGAGCATTAAAACCATGCTGCCGATAGAAATCTTTATCTGGGATGGACCAAGGTTCTTGTAAAACCAGGCTTGGGCTTGACCCACTTATTCAACGATCCAGATTTCGAGGCCCTAGCTTGATAAAGGGCCTAAATCAGGCCATGACCAGACCATGGTGGGTCAAGCTTCAAGCCCAAGAACCAACATGACCCATTGCCCACTCCCTCTCTGTGTGCATTCTTTTATTTGGGGCTGACCGTAACTCATGCTCCTGACGAGCCCTGCTGTAGATTGTACAAGTGGCTGCTCAGTCAGTGAATCTGGACAGTCCATATGGTGGGCCCTTCCGTTGATGAGGCGTAGCAGGACAAAACATGCCTAGCCATCAAACCCACGGACACTGAAAACAGAAACTGTAGGCTTCTTCAAATGATGTTTCCCTTGTTTCGTGGGCCACTATTAATAGGCCCACTAGATGAACCCTTCAGATTTAGGGACCCTACTCCAACGTAGAACTTAAAATGGCGACTAACTGGGAAGATCTTGTTACTGTTCCATTTAGAACCATGCTAATCAACCATACACGTGGAAAAGGGGTCCATGTACACACTGATTGGACCACCCAACAAAAGCAACGGCTGGTAATGATATTTTGGGCAATAAGGAATCCACCGTTGATTAGGTGGACTGGTCGTTTGGCATAGGAATTAGATAAAAGCTTTGCCAGTGAAACAGGTAAGATCATATCATGCAATGGGCCCATTTCACAGCGTGTCCACAATGTTGCTTTCTGGGCCTTCTATCATAAAAGAGCCCGTATTCATCTGGCGGGTCACAACCAAGACTTGATAATGCGGCCCTAAAAACCCAAGACAATGGTTCAGATGCACCCAGCCAGAATGGTGGTTCAACCAAAACCAGCTCAAATTAACCATCCAAATCATGAGGTCCATTCTAGATGTGCAATAAACAAGCACACTGGACTTTTATCCTAATTAGCCTATAGGTGGGCATCCAAGTGGACCATCTAAAATGAGGAATAATGGATGAATTCAGTCAAGACCATCAAATAATTAACATTTTTTTTTTTTTTCCTTCACTCAATTTGATTAGAGTTGGGCCTGAGCTCGAACCTGTTACAAACTTACTATGTCAGGTCCAAGCCCGTAATGGGCCCAAACCCATGTCCAAAATGGAGTTTGGGCTTTAAACATGCATTGCAAAGGGGAATGATCACATGCACTGGAATGTGTGGGAGCTCCATATGGTATCGAGCTTCTCTGCGGTCCATTGTAACGTGGTGTATGATTCTAACTGTGAATTGGGTGCACAACACATCCCAAAAAATTAGGCCAATCCAAAACTCAAGTGGGCCAAACCCGAGGAATAGTTAAATCACTTCCAAAACTCCTGGATTCAAGGCACACACCTGGGTTATGGCATGACATGTAACAACCCTAAATTGATGTAGGCATTCATACGGACATACATGATCTATTCATTCAGGCCATTGCACGAACTGGATCTACTCATATTGATGTTGGACGTGGCACGAGTCCTAGCATGGCTAGACCAAAAGAAGGCCAAACGAAATTGGAAATAATCCATCAAATCTAGTCCCATTCCTATGTAGGGTAGGGCATGACGTAATTGGGCTTAGGTGTGTCGGTTCGAAGAAATTCTTTCCAAATAAGGAGAAATTATCGCTTGATGTGTGAATCGTAAATTGGTCATAACTTTTGATCCGATTGTCATTGCGGGGCACACAACCTATTAATATTTACGGTAATGGGTCATTTGAGGTTAACTGACCAACAAAGTAGGTCAAAACAGTTGATTTCACAAGAAAAAGCACAATTCGAGTTTAAAAAAGAGATTTTAAGAAAAAATTATTATTTTTAGTAATTCTAATTTCTGTAATAATCATGCTAGGATTCTTCTAATAAAGTTTATCTAAACTTTTTATTTTTGACAATTTAGGCTTTAGATGAATTTTACTACTTGGAGTACTTTTATTAGGGTTAGAATTTTGTTATTTTTTATAATTATGAATTATATTTTTTTTATTAGTAATGTAATTGAGAGTTAATACACAATTAAACATTATTTAATAAAATACTTGAGTTTTCTCTCTCTTTTTTTCTTATGGATTCAATAAACTACTTTGTGGATTCAAGGCCTTTAATCACTTAAAGAAGACAGTGATCTTTCCCGTTATCCCTTCACACCCTTCACTGTGTTAGTTAGTATCAAAGCCTCTTCATGTCCTCTTCTACGTCAGTTGGTATCATAACGAGGCTTTTTCCTTGACTCAATGACATCTAACCAAGGTTGGCATAATAATCACATGGATGGTGCTCTAGAAAATTATTATTTGACAGTGATAGTCTTTGAGGCGGCGCAGTGGGAGAATCTACGAGTCATGCAAGGACTATAGGCAGTGATCGACCGCATGACGGAAGCCTTTGAACAGACCCGTGTTCATAATGACAAACAACAACAGATCGACGATGGAGCTTGTAGTCAGCATGTTCGTATTGCAACATCGATGTTAAATCGCGAGCCACCACCTGATAATGGTGAATCGCAGGCCGACACTTTGATCGTGAGGAAGTTGATGTACATGCCAAAGGTGAAGATAGATACATTAACACAACATCTTTTAAACAAAGTGCATTGTAAACTAAAAGGTCTATAATGTGATTGTCGATGTCAGAAGCAGCGAGAATGTCGAAAACAATGGTGAAAAAACTGCAACTAAAGATAGAAAAGCACCCCTACACGATTGGATAGATTAAGGAAGTTAGCGAAACAAAGGTAACGGAACAATGTCGTATTCCATTCTCCATTGGTAAATATTATAAGGACGAAATAATGTGAGACGTAGTGGACATGGAAGTTTGTCATATGTAACTTAGTCAACCATGACAGTATAATGTTGATGTTAAGCATAAAGGCCAAGATAATGTATTTATATTTATTGAAGATGGTAGAAAGAATATCTTTGTCTCTATGAGCACGGTGAACCAACCCGAGGCTTTTAAAGTGGAGAACAATCTCTAATAACCATGCTAGATTTTGTTAAAAATCTAAGGAGACAGAGGAGATCAATGCATTACTTATAAATGGAAAAGAAGAAGAACCCACAACCATTCCAGAGATTATTAAAGAACCTGAGTAGACGAGGGAAATTGATGTATTAGTTAAAAAGGGAAAAGATGTAGAGACCACGAATATTCCAGAGAAGTTAAAGCCGGCGTTACAAGAATTCCAAGGCAATTATGTTCGATTAACCTCACGATGGGCTACCCTTCATGTGGGATATACAACATCGCATTGATATTGTCCTAGGGATAAGTCTGCCTAATCACCCACATTATCAAATGAATTCGAAAGAATATGAGATCTTACAGTGGTAAGTGGAAGAATTAATCCATAAGAGTCCAATGGGGGAGAGCATGAGTCTATATGTTGTGTTAGTCCCTTTGACCCCCAAAAAGTTACAAGAACCTAATGCCAGGGAAGTGACTGATAAACTTCAATGCCAGAAGGTATTTGAAGTGGGTGATAATGAATTAGTTCACCTACGCAAGGGGTAGTTTCTGACTAGGACATATAAAAAATAAAGAAAAAGACTGATAAACTTTGACACCAAAAGGTGTTTGAAGTGGGTAATAATGTATTAGTTCACTTAAGTAAGAAGCGGTTTCTAACTAGGACATATAAAAAGCAAAGGAATAAAAATATTGACGCCTATGTTGTCGATCCTCCCGAAGGCATGTAATGTCATAAAATTTTAATGTAGTAGACCTTGATGGGTATCATGAGCCGAGTCTACTGGATAACTCAAGGACGAGTTCTTTCCAAGTGGAGGGGATTGATGTAGGATGTGTCACATGTCATAGCATGGCTGGATAAAAAGAAGGCCAAATGGAAGCAAAACTAATCTATTAGATTTGGGCCCATTCCTACATAGGGCATGACGTAATTAGGCCCCATGCATGTCCGGTTCGAATAAATTCTTTTCAAACAGAGAGAAATTGCCTTTTGAACTATGAACCATAAATCGACCATAACCTTTGATCTGAGTATTATTATGGGACACACAAACCTATCAATCTTTACTATAATGGGCCATTTGGAGTCAACCGACCCACAAAGTGGGTCGCGTTAGTACGTTTCACAAGAAAATACGTGGTTCAAGTTTAAAAACGGAGTTTTCGGGGAAAAAGAAATTATTTTTTGTAATTCTGTTTTTTTATAGCATTTCTTTATTTTTAAAGTTTTAGTTTTCATCCTTTTTAGAAATTACTTGTAATCACGGTAGGACTACTCTATAAGTTTTATTTAGACTTTCTATTTTTGCCAAATTAGATTTTAGGTGAGTTTTACTATTTTGGGTAACTTCTATCAGAGTTAAAATTTTGTTATTTTTTATAATTATGAATTAATATTTATTTTGTTATTTATTAGTTGTACAATTGAGAGTTAATACACAATTAGATATTATTTAATAAAATATTTGAGTTTTTTCTCTTTTTTTGTGGATTTAATAAGTTTTATTTAGACTTTCTATTTTTGGCAAATTAGATTTTAGGTGAGTTTTACTATTTTAGGTAACTTCTATTAGGGTTAAAATTTTGTTATTTTTAATAATTATGAATTAAGGTTTATTTCGAAATTGCGGTTTTACCGCTAGTGAGATAAGCTTGAAGGTATGCACCACATTGCACACGATGTATAGTGGTTCGACAATGAGTCTACTCCACTCCCGGTTCAAGTACTCGACTCCTTTAAGTACACTGGCATTCACTATCGGAGGTTTTAAATGAGGTTCACCTCTCAACCTTTACAACCTACACGAGGTCTATTCCTACACAATGACTCCTCAAATCCTACACAAGGTCTATTCCTACACAAGGACTCCTCAAATCCTACACAAGGTCTATTCCTACACAATGACTCCTCAAATCCTACACAAGGACAATACACGTATTCTCCCGTGTCGGAGACCTACGCAAGGACTTATACGTTCTACTCAAGGATAACTCCAAGATTGGGTCACAATCTCTAGACCCAATCTCAATAAGAAGGGGGAATCAATCAATGGACTATATAAGCTTAAACACTTACAAGAGATGAGCCCTGATTCAGCACCGTTGAGTAGCTTCAGCTTCCACGAATGCTCTAGCTCCTCTCCAAGCTCCCACGATCAGCTACCAATGCATGTGATGATCCTAGACTAGTGCCGGGTAGGTGGGAGGAGGTATTGATGTTCCATTTGACTATTACAATGCAATGGTTAATGAATGAACTATCAATCCGATAATTCAATGGCTATAAATGACTTCAAGTTGAAGATTCAATGATAGGAACAACCATGAATGTCATGCTTGAGTTCATTGTTCAAACCGAGCTTTGAATACTCAATATAGTGCCATTAATGGCTAGGTTTGAAGGATGAACTCAAGACTATGATGAGCAAAAGAGATTAGGTGAAGGTCTTAATTGCCTCTCTTAATGCTCTAAATGGGTGTGCAAGAGATGCCATTAAAACCCTCGAAATATGCCTTTACAGGCTCCAAGAATCGGACTCTAACGGATATAAAACGGTAACGTACGACCTGTCTAAGACCCCTGAAGACCGGTCCGGTCTTGATTAAGCCTCCGACCGGTCTGACGACCAGTCTTCCTTCATAGAATGCAGCCCCGAGGTCACTGGACTGTTTTAGTCCATTTACGACTAGTTGTATGACCAGTCTTGGGAGGTCAGCGACCGGTCCTCAGACCAGTCTCCCTTTTAATCACTTTATCCCAAATGTTGCTGGACGTTTTTCGTCCATATACAACCGGTCGTGCGACCAGTCTTGGGAGGTCAGCGACTGGTCTTCAGCCAGACAAATGAGTTTTTCTCTTTAAAAAGCTTGCTGTCTGAACACCCGCATCAGCCGACCGGTCGTCAGGCTTATTTCAAGGCCTGAAGTAGGGTGAACTCCATCATCTTTTAAGATGCACACAGAGATGGTTTTCGTAGTTTTTCAACTGATTGGCACCTACATAATGAAGCTCCAAGACTGATCATTTTGACCTTAAAGACCGTGGATCAACTGACAAACATAGAGTATGATTCGAATGCCATAGACTTGGGTGTTTTGGGATCCTATAGGCTGTCTATATGCAACTTACCCTTCAAGCTTGATTTGGCTTGAACTTAAGTGTGGAGAGCTGCTACGATCTTCAAGTCTTGAGTCTTCAATCTTCGTTGGGGCTCACAAGACTTGACTAACTCATACGTTCATGCAATTGACAATACAATGCACAAATCAGTGCACTAACATATTTTATTATTTATTAGTTGTGTAATTGAGAGTTAATACACAATTAAATATTATTTAATAGAATATTTAAGTTTTCTCTCTTTTTCTTGTGGATTCAAGGCCTTTAATCACTCAAGGAATACGACGATCTTTCTCATTATCCCTTCACACCCTTCATTGTGTCACACATGGTTCAATTCACACAATCCATGTATGGCCCATTCTAATAGCCCGTGATTACACATACACATACATGACCAACTATCCGTCGATTTGAATTTTTTTGGAATATTGCACATCGAGTTAAGTGTGAAGAGAAAGATAGATGGGGTGGATCATGGTCGTATGGGCCAAAGTGGGGTCCACCATATAGATTGTCTATATGTTTTCTAGGAAAACGTGGAGTGTCGTACGACACCTTTTGCTTGGTGTGCAAGACAACTTTGTTTCCTACTTTGTCTCTGTTTTTCTCTCACCTTGTTTTGGAAGTTTCCTTGTTTAATAAACCTAATCAAGCTTTAATTAGGATAACTAATTTCCTAATTTTAATGCTCTCGAAAATGTCTTAGAATATGGGATTTTGTGGAACACTTTTGTAAAAAGTAAATCACATCAACCCGTCCATCCAACCAACCACCTGTGCATCTAACCATCCATCCATACATGCATACGTATATGTTTAACCATCTATTTGTCAATCCATCCATCCATCCATGTATATCTACATGTCTAACCATCCAACCGTTAATCCATCCATCTAACCGCTATTGATCCACCTACCCATGCATACATGTATACATCCATCCATCCACACACACATATATGCATCATGCACACGCGTGCGCACCCCACACGCTCACACCACATCGGCAATGGTGAATTTAGAAGATAGCTAAATCCATTTTGCTACTTTTTGTATTTAGGGCTTGTTTGATTTTCCAATTTCTTAAGAAATGCAAAGTAAATTAGTCATCATTATCATTTTTAGGTGTTTATTTAAATAAGAATTTTTGTTCCCACTATCAAAGGATTTACTTGGACCATCATAGAGAGATGATGGGATTTGTTGACTTTGGTGTGTGTGTGTGTGTGGTTGTTCGACATGCTTTTGGTTGCTCGACTACTAGTTGCTTGGCATGCTTTTGTCCATTAGGTGTGCATCCGTATGTTTTTGGGGCTTTTTTGTTCGCGCGGTGATATTATATCTTTCTAAGAGTACTACCCTGTACGTAGTCTATGTTTGGGGAGGCAGGTGTGGTGGAGAGGTCACCCACTTCAATTCTCGTCCAGTTAGCATCTCCGATCTGAGATTAAGGGATTACTTTATTAGGTCTTTTCTGTCTGGAGCCGGGTAGGTGAAACTGTCGATGAAGAAGTGGAAAGTGTTGGTTAACATCATGTTATCCCATTTCAGCTCGCTCGCTTGGATCCATTTTGTTGGGCTGATGGAGGCATGAGAAGTGGTGGAGCTATGTGTGAAGTTGAGATGGTGAAGAAAGTAAGGAATGTTGGATTCAAAGTTTGAAGCCTTGGTGGATATTGTTGGTGGAGCCTTCAAATTGTGCTGTTACAAGGTCCCACGATCGGTCGGCTAGTCTATCCGACTGGTCGAATTTTAGATCGGGAAGGCACATTTGGTCTCTGGATAATCTTCGAGCATTTCAAACCGGTCGTCGACCGATCGGTGGTGTGCTCTGATTGGTCGGGTGTTGAGGCTAAACAGGTCAAATTTAGAAGTTTCCTCTCTATACTATTTTTTACCTAGTCCAACCAGTCGGCGGTAGGCTCCGACCAGTCGACAGTATGGCGGTGATTTGCATGGTTATGCAAATCTACATAAGTTGTTTCTAATTTCGGGTTTTCTTCTATATAAGGGGATTATACCCAGGATTAGGAGGTATCCTAATGTGTCTAAGATTTCCTAATTGTATTAGCGTGTGGGGAGAGGGTTTTGAGAGAGAGAACTTGGATTTTCTCTTGTGTTTTTTCTTGCTTGTGGGTGTTTCATCTCTGTAATCTTCTGATTCATAATAGATTTGCTTTGTGTTGTGGTTTTTTACCCGTGAGGGGTTTTTCCATGAAAAATTGGATTGTCTCTGTGTGGTTGATTGCGTGTGGGTGTGATTGCATTGTGTTGCTTGTTTGATTCCATACTTGTGTGTTTGGTTTGCTTCCGCTGCGGGACAATGTTTTCCCCAACATAAACACCCCACCATAAGTTGACAAGTTAATCAAAGCTGGACGATTTAAATGGACGATCGTAACCCTAATCCTGTTCCAAACCCTAAGCTTAATTCAAACCCTAATTTTGATCTAAGCCTTAAACCTAGTAAAAACTCTAATCCTAGCCAAAATCCTAAACCGAGTTACACCCAAGCCCTAATCTGAAACCCTGAAACCCTAGAACCTAAAATGTTAGGAATCCCGAAACTCGACTCGCTAAGTCAAATAACTGACTCATACCAAGTCAACTTGCTGGTCTAAGCCCATCCAACCCACCTAGTCAAGCTAAGGCCCAAGCCTATCGAAAACCAAGTCTAAAACCCAACCCATAGGCCCACCAATGGTCCGCATGGGAGATAGAAAGTGAACAACACATAAGTCGGAGCTCCCACACGCTTGTTAGAGGAACCCTACCAAGTCGAAGCTCCCACACGCCCGCCACGTGGCACACCCCTTGGTTTGGCAGGGCACCCCAAAAGCGTGCAGGACTCCCCTTTTTCCAAGCCCAGAGCAAGGGGAGTTGTGGAAAGTCCCCTGTGCCCCTCTCTTGGTCTCAAATTACCATCTTACCAACCCATCTAGCCATCCAGATTGTGCCACATGACGATCTGGAATCTCAACCATTAAACCATATTTCATCCCTACACTTCCATGAAATTACAGAAAAATTGGGCTTGGGGGCTAGCCCCCTCCCCTTCACATTTCATCCATCTCAGAAAATCCCAAGCTTAGAAAATCCTCTTAAGGCTCTCCCCTTAGCCTAGCTTCCATACCTCCACCAAGGCGACTGAGAGTGAAAGAGAGAGCCCAACCCAAGTCTAACCTAGCCTAGCCCAGTCCCTAGCCTCTTGAGCAACTTAAGATCCAATTCGAGTCACTCAATCCAATCCTTGTGACGCAACCGTCAATTCAACCATCTAATTCCTAAGTTAACTTCATCTAACATCGGCATTAGTATTGTGCAATATTTATTCCCTCCTCAACCCCCTGCTTAGTTCATCACATCTCATCAATCATTTAGTTGACTTACGTATACTCTGTGGCTTGCTGATATAATCAGATCCTACCCATCAGAAACCTAGTTGATTAGTCCATACATTGTTATAATCATTGCATCACATCTTTCACTTAGCACTCGATCGGTTCAAGCGCATGCTCTGTGGCTTGCCGATTCAATCAAATCTTGCCCATCAGAAACTTTAATTGATCGGATCCGTTTTCTTATTACCATACCATACATACCTATATCATTTTTATTAACAGTGTGTGAGAACTAATCATAACTTTCGAGAATTAGTCTAATCCGATGAAGTAGATACTGTACATCCATAGGCTAGATTAGGTGCATAACACCTTCCATCTCTGTAACTGTGGTCCCCTTATCCTGAATCTCTAGTCACAGATCAATAAGTTATTTTAGAATTGAGAATCTTCGGATGCTATTTCCTAATGTTTTTATAGGGTCCAACCAACTATAGAAACGAAGTAATTCGTTAGTGGCGACTCTAGTTAAATATCGCTTTATCTAATCTCTTATGCACTAGAAGAAAAGGTCCGCAAGAGA
This sequence comes from Liriodendron chinense, assembly GCA_003013855.2. Classification (NCBI taxonomy): domain Eukaryota; kingdom Viridiplantae; phylum Streptophyta; class Magnoliopsida; order Magnoliales; family Magnoliaceae; genus Liriodendron; species Liriodendron chinense. The sequence goes on along the minus strand of ML058329.1, from coordinate 2,285,028 downwards.
GGCAAAACAGTGTGGAGGCTACGAGTTAGCATCCACAACGGGTAGTTTTTTTGTTAATTTTTTTACAAGTTTGTCCTTTAGTTTTTTCAGTAATTCGCATCTTCCTGTCTTCTCCTCTTTATAATCTATATGAGGTTGGCTCACATGATGAACAACCCATATTGAAGGTGGGGCTCCATATGACGAATGGTCCACATCAAGGTGGGCCCATGTAATGCATGGTCAAATCAAAGGTGGGCCCCACATAATGAATGGTCCACATCAAAGTGCGGCCTCATGTGATGGACGACCCACATCAAAGGTGGGATCCACATGATGGATGGTGGGCATTAAAGGTGGGACCACATGATGGAATATTGACATCGAAGGTGTGGGCCCATGTGATGAAGTACCTAAATTGAAGGTCGAGCCCCACATGATGTATGGTGAACATTAAATGTGGGTCCCACTTGATGGATGAGCAACATCAGAATGTGGCCTTGCATGATGGACTATACACATCAAGTGGGCTCAACATGATGGAAAGATCATAGCAAAGGGGGGACCCACATGATGGACGGTGGACATCAAAGGTGGGCCCAAATAATGCACATTTGCATCAAAGGTGAGCCCCACATGATGGATGACCTACATTAAAGTGCGGCCCAACATGATGTGCTATCCACGTTAAGTGGGCCTCACTTGATGGACAATCCACATCAAAGGCGGAACCCACATGATGGATGGTAGACATCAAAGGTGGGCTCACGTGATGGACAATTGACATCAAAGATGGGCCCACATGATGAACGAAGCATGTTGAAGGTGGGGCCCCACATGACGAATGGTCTGCATCAAGGTAGCCCACATGATGGGCAGGAGTAGGCCTTACATGATGGATGGCCCACATCAAGTTGGCCCCACCTAATCAACGGTCCACAATCAATGTCTTGCATGATGGATGACCCATATCTAAAGCAGCTCAACACGATGGATGATCCATATAAGGTATGCCCTACACGACAGATGGTGGACATTAAAAGTGGGCCCCACATGATGGACAACCCACTTCAAAGGTGGGGCCCACACGATGGACACATCAAATGTGGATTCCACGGCATAAGTAGTGGACATTGAAGGGCCCTGCATAAAGGGCAATTAGCATTGGTGGTGGGCTCCACATGATGGATGACCTACATCAAGGTGGGCCCCACGTAATGGACGGTCCACGTTAAAGGTCAACTCCAAATGATAAAATGGTCTACATCCAAGATGAGCGTTGCAAGATGGACGACCTACTTTGAAAGTCTGGTTCACATGATGGATGATCCACATCAAAGGTGGGCTCCATATGATGGAGGATTTACATCCGATATATGACATAATGGATGACCCAAATGTCTTTAAACATAAAGGTTATAGTCATCCATTCTCTTGCCATTTGGGGGCACAATCAGTCTATAATGAGATCTATCAAAACAATCATTTAGATTGCTCATATAATGGAGTTGTTGTAATATTTAAAAACGACATCAACCACCGCTAAAAAAGAAGCTCTTATTGAACATTTTACCAAACGTACTTATTTTAAATAACAACTTTTTATGATTTTGAAAACATGATTTACCAAAAAAGTTCATTTCAAACAAGTGCTGGAATAAAAAAAGCCTATTAGATTAGCTTTTATTTGAAAAACTTTTATTAGATTAGAGTAGAAATGCCAAATGAGCCTTAAGGTGGCATCTCTACAAATAAAGGTTTATTGGCTTATTTCTAAAAAAACAGAAGAAGCTTTTAGATTGTTTGGTAAAAGTCTAACTATGGGGTTTATTTGTTTATAAAGTAGCAAATAAGCTCCAATTTTATAAGTTGAGAAGGGATTACTTTTTGAAAAGAAAAACTTATTTGACTTAGGTAAATAGACGTTTTTAGTTAATTTTTGAATAAGTTTGTTCGTAAACTTTTCAAACAATTCCCATCTTGCCCTCTTCTCCTCTTCTCTCTTCAATCTCTCCTAGGTAGGCCAACAAGATGAATGACCCATAATGAGGGTGGGCCCCTAAATGATGGATGGTCCACATCAAAGGTGGGCCCACATGATCCATGGTCAAAAGGTAAGCCCCACATGATGGCCCCATCAAAGTGTGGTCCCGCATGCGAATGATCAGCATCAAGTAGGCCCACATCAAAGGCGGGACCCACATGATGGACGATGGACATTGAATGTGGGACCACATGATGGAAGGTTGACATTAAAGGTGGGCCCACATGATGAATGACCCATATTGAAGGTTGGGTCCCACATGATGGACGGTCCACAACAAAGGTGGGACTTACATGATGGATGGTGGACATCAAAGTTGGGTCCCACATGATGGATGGCTTAGATAAAAATGTGGCCCTGCATGATGAACTATCCACATCAAGTGGGCCCCACATGATCAACAAAGGTGGCACTGATGGATGGTGGACATCAAAGGCGGGCCCCTCATGATGAACGACTCGTATTGAACGCGCGGCCCCACATGATATATGGTCCACATCAAGATGAACCCACATATGAAGGGTTCACATCAAAGGTGGGTCCCACACTGTGGATGGCTTGCATTAAAGTGAGGCCCAGACGGAACATCCACATAAAGTGGGCCTTATTTGATGGGCGGTCCATATCAAAGGTGAAACCTACATGATGGATGATAGTCATTGAACGGTGGGCCACATGATGGGTGGCCCACATCAAAGGTGGGAACCATCGGTCCACTCAAAGGTGGGACCCACATGATGGATGATGGTCGTTGAGGGTGGGCCCACATGATGGTTGGTTGACATCAGAGGAGGGCCCATATTAAAGGTGAGACCCACATGATGGATGATGGTCATTGAAGGTGGGTCACATGATGTGTGGCCCATATCAAAGGTGGGACCCATCAGTCCACTCAAAGGTGGGACCCACATGATGGATAATGGTCGTTAAAGGTGGGCTCACATGATGGTCGGTTGACATCAAATGAGGGCCCATATTAAAGGTGGGGCCCCATAAAATGAATAGTCCACATCAAGGTTGGCCCACATAATGGACAGAGTGGGCTTCACATGATGGATGACCCACATAAAAGTGTTGCCCATCGTAATGGACGATCCACTTCAAGTGGGCCCCACTTAATGGATGATCCACATTCAAGGGTTCGTATGGTGGATGACCCATATCCAAAGTGGGCCACATGATGGATGATCCACATAGAAGGTGTGCCCCACATAATGAGTGGTAAATATTAAAAGTGGGCCCCACATGATAGACATTCCACTTCGAAGTTAGGGCCATGCTATGGACACGTCAAATGTGGACTCCACATGATGGGTAGTGGACATTGAGGGGTCCCAGGTAAAGGATAATTAGCATTGATGGTGGGCTCCACATGATGGATGACATGCATGAAGATGGGCCCCCTAATGATGAATGATCCACATCCAATAAGGGCCTTGCATGACCCACTTTGCAGGTTTGGCTCATATAATGAGTGGTCCACATCAAAGGTGGACTCCATGTGATGATAATCCACATCCAATATCCGACATAATGGATGGACCAAATGTCTCAAAACATGAAGATTATATGTACCCATCAAGTCTTTTGCCATTTGGGGCTCGGTCCATCTATAGTGAGATCCACCGAAACGACATTTGGATTGCTCTTATAATAAAAGCTTTTATAATATTTGAAAACGACATCAATTACCCTTTAAAGAAAGCTCTTATTTAAATGTTATGCCAAACATGCTTACTTCAAATAATAGCTATTTTTTATTTTGAAAAAGTGATTTTACCAAATAAGCTTATTTAAAACAAGAACTAGAATAAAAAATAGTTTATTAAAATAGCCCTTATTGAAAAAGCTGTTATTAAATTAGAGTAGAGATGCCAAATGAGCCCTAAATAGTCGAAATCTAATAAGTTTTGCTTGAAAAACTTTTATCACACTAGAGACAAGGGATGCCAAGCAGGCTCCAACATTAGTAAAAAAGCACCAATTTCACCTGAACGTGGTCAATTTTAGGTTTCTCTTTTCAACCGCCCATATGTAGGTAAAATATCTGAAGGTTAATATTTTTCCATGCTAGAATTGTAGATACAAAATCCACCCAATTTGGGAAACAGCAGACTAATAGTCAAGATTATTGCATCAGTGCCCCACTTATCAGACAGGGCACGGTTTGGCTAGTGGCAAGACCTTGCCACTAGCCAAAGACTAATGGCCGGTGCTATGTAGGCCCCACCGTGATGTATGTAGTTTGTCCACGCTACCGTGATGTATGTAGTTTGTCCACGCTGTCCATCCATTTTTTCATGGTATGATCCAAAAAATGAGGTACATCAAATCTCAATTGGACAGCATCACAAAAAATACTGTTCATTGAATGTACAAAGCCAAAAACTTCTCTGGGGCTACGATATTTTTTTGGATCAAGTTGATATTTGTTTTTTCTCCTCACCTAAGCCTATACGACCTAATCCGTAGGCTGAATCCAATAAACGTTACAGTGGGCTTCAGGAGGTTTTTTTAGGGTGGACATTCAATAACATTTTTTTTTAATTTTTTTAGTGCAGTTCACCTGAGATTTATAAAATATGCCTCATTTTTAGGTTCAACCCCGAAAATGAATAGACGGCGTCGATCAAACACATACATCATCGTGAGGCCCGCAAATCACCCACCACTAGCCAGCGACACTAGCCAAACCGTCCTTTAAGGAACACGAAATAGCACGGAATCGGAGCATGCGGAAACCGCACCTCCTTCTGGGAGTAAACCATGGCCCAAAGATGTATAGCAATCGTCCATATGTTTTCCAGATCATTTAGTGGTTGAGCCAAAATTAGCATGCAATCTCAATGATCAGCGGGAACAGTGGGAATAATGATTCACAGTTGAACCTTCCAGGCCGTACAGTGTGTTATTGTCATCCAACTGTCATAAGATCCATGGATATGGACTGAAGGGAAAAACAATATCGCTGATCAAAACTCTGGTCCTCAAGATCTTCAATGTAGCATTCATCACACTTTTTGTGGTGTGGTCCACTTAGATTTTTTTCTCATTTTTGCACCATACTAAATGCTCTGACAATGGATGGACCATAAATCATGTGGGCCCACAGATTATCGCACGTAGCGGCGGAGTTACTCATACGCAATCCGTCCCAAAGATCGAGCCGCGTATGCAAGTCATCCCCACGTCCTCTCTCGGAGGCGTCCCTCAGTCGACACATAACCTAACATTCCTATCTGCGCACCCTTCGCCATGGCAGCCTCCTCAGCAGACATACCAAGAGAGAGAGAGAGAGTTATAGCTAGAAAATCTCCAATGTCTTCCCTCCTTTTCAATCCTTTCTCACTCTCCCCTTCTTCTCCTTCATCATCTTCTTCTCTTCTCTTATCCTCTCCTTCTCCATCTTCTTCTTATTATTATTCTCTTTCCTTCCCAAAAATATCTAGAAGATTCCATCTCAGAGCCCAATCTTTCAATTCCGACAGCGGTGGTGACAAAAAACCCGCTAATGGCGCTAACGGTGCTAACGGCACTCTGGTACTCTCTCTCTCTCTCTCTCTCTCTCTCTCTCTCTCTCTATACATGCATATTCTCTATTTTCTTTTCCGACTCTGAAATATTTGTACTCCAATTTTAGGGGTTTTCTACCCCCCGCATGCGCATTTGCCATGCACCACACATGCTATCTGAGCTTCACTAATGCAACTATATCAACCAAGAAACTAATTGCAATGAAATACAATGTACCGGATTGAAAGTTAAAATTTCATATATGTGTGGGAAGATCCACACACAACAAGTAGAGCAAGAAGCAATGACTGTGAGCAAGCTCAACAGCCCATTACTCTTGCATGACAGATCACAACTCTGCTCCAACACCACTACCATAGTGAAACAAAGAAAATTCTACTTAAAGAAAAATATTAATTTCATCAGGCTTTTTTCATATGGCCCGGGCCATATTTATAAATAGAGGTTTACAACGTTTCCTTCCTGAGAAAAACCAGTAACGTTATCTAGGGAAATCTAAAATTAGAATTCCTTCCTACCAAAGATCTCCATCATAACTTAAATTTCTAAAATAAGAAATAAGAAATCCTAATAACATGTCCTTCTTAACATAAGAACAATAAAAAAGAAAACTAAAATGCCTTTCAAAAAAGAATAAAAAGAAAAGGAAAACTAAAATAAATTAAAGAGGAAATTGGGCCTTTTTCTTGTGCACACGTGTGGAGTGTGCATGTGTGGGATGGGATGTGATTGAATCAATTTCCCTGGCTTGGAAGAACTTGGCTCTGTTGAGTTAATGGTGACGTACTCCTCATAGAGCTCCAAGTCAATGTTCTTGAAATCGTCTGCTAAAATACGCATGCTATCTGATTTCTATTGTTTCCACTACTTAACAAAAAATTTCTGATACTTTCCTTGACATGTGGAAACTATCTAATCTCTAACATATCTTCAATGACTTTCTTGAATTGGCACAAAAATTCGCATAGGTAGCCTGTTTTCTGTGCTCTCGTCTTCGTGATGTCCAAGATAAACTGTAACGTCTTCCACATTGAAAATAGGGCTGATCTTCATTTCAGGTGGAAGTTTGATTATGCATGCATTGTGACATAGCTTCTCCAGAAATTATGATAAGGAATTGCCTTTCGGGTGTGGAGCTTGTCGTAAGTCCATGTTGGAACTTCTCAGGCTTGAGCTCCACCATGAATACGATCTTATACCTTCTTGAAATTGTGCAAAACTTCATCAAACATCTGCATGGCCTTGTGATTTTCATTACTAAGGGCTATCTTCATGTGATTTCCTCACTTATTTGATTGTTTCCTCGATATGATGCGCAAAAGCCTTAGCTTCTTAACTCAGCCTACTCGCAATAGGAAGTAGGACTAAATCAAGAGGCTGCTGAGGTCTAATGCCAGTCGTAATTTTGAAAGGAGAGAATCTTGTAGCGCAGTCATGAAACTGTTATAGGTAAAATCAGCTTATGATAACATGAGGTCTCATGAATTGATGCTATCACCAACCAAACGTTGGAGGAGATTCTCAAGACTGCGGTTGACGACCGCAGTCCATCCATCTATGTGTGAATGATAAACATTTGAAAACTTTAATTTAGCTCCCATCTCAGACTATAAGGTTTGCTGGAAGTAACTCATAAACTTAACATTTCAATCAGAAACAATTGCCTTTGGAACACCATGTAGGGGAACAACTCTTTAAGGGCCTGTTTGATTGGAGGTAAATGAAAGAAAATTGTGGTAAAAGCATAATGATGATTTTTACCACCCGTTTGATAGAGAGATGGAATTCCATCTAAAAAATGATGCAAATTTCAACCTCTTTTCAAAGCAAAACTCTGTGGGCCCCACCATGATATTTGTGTTATATCCACGCCGTCCATTCATCCTTTCAAATCATTTTAGGACATGAGTAAAAAAATAAGACAAATCCAAAGATCAACTGGACCATACCATAGATAACAGTAGGTTCAATGGTAGACGTAATTATTCTTATTGTGGGCCACTTGAGCTTTGGATCTGCCTCATTTTTGTACTTATGCCCTAAAATGATTTGGAAAAATGAATGGACGGCGTGGTTATAACACAGACATCATGATGGGGCCCACATGATTTCGGTACATAGCACGGTACCCAATGTAAGACTTTTTGGGACAACATGCATTTCCAAGGAATTATAGAAGTAAGTAATCATTACTTATTTACCATCAATTACTTTCATTTCTCAGCTATCAAACAGGCCCTAAAGGAAAAATTGACGATGTATAGAGCATTTGATTCTGATACCTTCTTACAAGTTATAAGGGATAAAATTGGCCATCTTAGAAAACTTGTCGGAACATGGATAGAGTCATAGCCATTTTGAGTCTTAGATAACCCCAAGACGAATTCCTGCTAATGTCTTCACATGGGGCATATGACACTAGCAAGTAGCAATGGATTACAAAGATCAGAATGTTGCTTGCTACCTTTGCCTTAATGACACACTTGACACTACCGAACAATGACTCCATTGTCCTTCTTTTTTTTTTTTTTGAATGGCAAATTTCATTAGTTAGAGGACGAAAAGACACACACACACAAATCTTCAAAAAAAGAAAAGAAAGTACGATTAATCCCCCCATCCACAAGTCACCCCATCCTACTGCATTAACTCCTCTATCTCCTCTAGCTTGAATCCCTTGAAGCAAGGTATACTATATACCAGAGGCCCATGCCATAACGAGGCCTTCAATGCTATGAAAAATTATTTCCACAATTTTGTTGTTGATGTTGGAGGCCTAACACTTCTTTCATTGCCTCCAGTCCAAGAGCAGAAGGGAAATTCTTTTGGAGTATGTAAGAAATGTGCAGCCAGAGTTTATGGAATTGTTTGTGAAAAGGGCACCACAGCAGGTCAGATATCATTGCTTGATATATTCTTATTCATTTGTTTAAAAAATTGGCTTACTTCTTGAGATTTGGAAAGAAAGCCACCCAGGGCATATTTTTAAGCTCATGGAAACACGTATTCCACGGGTATATTCTTACTACTGCATATGATGGTAATCATATTTATGGATAGGTTCCTCTTATATTCTTAAGTTTTTGCGCAACTGAAACCTCTTTCATGGCTTTCCCCCCTTCTGAAGGTTGTTGATGCGATGCGCCAGACAGTAACAAATATGATTGGAACTCTTCCCCCTCAATTTTTTGCAGTAACTGTTACCACTGTGAGTTCTTTACAATTCTATTTGAGGAATGCTAATTGTGCGTGTTCTTTGCACAAGTTCCTGGAGACGCATGGAAGATGTGTGCCATATGCAGACTGCATCTATGGGGCCACACTGCACGTATGTTGCGAGGCCATGATCCATCAATCCAGTTGGATGATTCTAAGCGCTTTTTTGAGGGAAGGAATGACCACTTCCCATTCTTCAACCCTGTTCAGATCAAGTGGTTAGGATTGTCCATTGGCATGATTTTTGGGCTAATGTGTGTTCTGCTGGATGCCTGGTCAAAATATTTTGTACATGTCTGCCATGTGTACCATGGAAACCGGTATGAAAGACCTGCACATTCTGCATCCCTGAGATTATTGACTTTTTTCCCTGTTCTACTTGGTACTGAAGACGCAGGCTCCATTGTGCACCATTTTGAACAATAATAATATTTCTGGTGTATTGTTGGACTTGTTAAATACATTTTTTTGGAAAGATAATGGAAAATTTAATACATTTTGTTTTCAATTCAGGTTGCTGAAAATCTTGCTCAGCTCATGTACAGTGTTCTGATGACTGGTTACATGTTCAAGAATGCACAACATCGCTTGGAGCTGCAACAAAGTCTAGAGCAAGTTGCTCTGCCTGATGCAGAAGATGCTAAGGTATTTCATGTCTTTGATTTATTAATTGATTGCATAAACTTATTATGAAACATTGAAGAACTTGATCTTGTAGAATAAGTGGAATATCTAGGTGTTAAAATGAAAGACCCTTACCTCAAGAACAGAAACAAAAACGACTCCTGATTTTGATAACAGTGACAATATATTCAATTTGTTGTGGAGAGCCAAACTCATCATCATCTTCTAAGTCTTATCCCAACTAATTGGGGTCGGCTTGCAGACCAAACCCAAGAGGGATTTATATTCAGTCTGGTTAAATATACTTTTCAATATCTGAGGACTAGGCCTTCCAATTTGCAAGGTTTTCTTGGTAGTTTACAATGCCATAAGCCTCAGTTCTTTGGAGTAATATTGGAAACTTAGGATTTTCACTTATGCCTATTGAAGGAGGAGGAGGAGAAAGAAGAAGAAGAAGAAGAGTCTAAGGCAGTTGTTTGTAAGGTTTATAACGATTATTTTCTAGGCTGCTAACTTAGTGTGTTTTGGAAGCATGCATGAGTTATTTTCTAGGCCCAGGCCCGCCCGCCTAGGCCACATGAGGAAGCAGGGAATGAAGATATGGAAGGCGATGGTTGAAAACTAGTCAGGGCAGAAAGTGAAGGTTTTGAGGACAGATAGTGGTGGTGAGTTCAACTCCAAGGAATTTGATCGATACTGCAAGGATGAAGGGATTGAAAACTAGTCAGGGCAGAAAGTGAAGGTTTTGAAGACAGATAGTGGTGGTGAGTTCAACTCCAAGGAATTTGATCGATACTGCAAGGATGAAGGGATCGTGAGGCACAACACAGTATGCCACACATCAGAGCAGAACGGTGTGGCTGATTGGATGAGTTAGACTCTCTTGGAGAGGGTCCGAAGCATGTTGAGCAATGCTGGGTTGGGCAAGGAGTTATGGATAGAGACTGTGAATATGGCTTGTTACTTGGTGAGTTGGTTCCCTTCCATTACGATAGATTGCAAAATTCCAGAGGATGTGTGGAGTGGCCATGAAGTGGACTACTCAGGACTACGTGTATTTGGTTGCGATGCTTACTCTCATGTACCGTCAGTTGAGGGAGATAAACTAGACCAAAAGGGTGAAAAATGTGTTTTTGTTGGCTATGCGGATGGTGTGAAGGGATGCAAGCTGTATGACCGGGTCATACGGAATATCACTATTGGCCGGGACGTTAGATTTGATGAGAATTCCTTGTTCCAAAAGGATGAACACAAGGAAGTCGAAAAATCTGTTATGGACGTTGAAATTGAAACAGGTGAGACACAAGTTGAAGCTAAGCCGTAGCCAGAGGTATAGGAGCAGGTGGAGGGATCATCTGTGAGAAGAAATCCACCAAGAGATCGCAGATTATCGGTCAGATACAGAGATGACTCGAACATTGCATTCATTCTTATTACGGATGAGGAGGATCCATCTACTTTTCAAAAGGCTCTTGATGATGTAGATGCCGAAAAGTGGAAGGCAACGATGCAAGATAAGATGGACTCTTTGTACAAAAATGAGAAATGAGAGATGGTGGAGCTTCCCGCTGGGTGTAAAACGATCGGGTATAAGTGGATATTCAGGAAGAAACAAGATAAGTACAAGGCGAGATTAGTTGCGAAAGGGTATGCTCAGAGAGAAGGTGTAGATTTTAATAAAATTTTCGCACCTGCTGTCAAGCAGGTATCTATCAGATTTGTATTGACGTTGGTTGCTCCATACAATTTGGAACTGAAACAAATGAATGTGAAGACTGCTTTCTTGCACGAGGAATTGAAAGAGCAGATTCACATGAAGCAACCAGAAGGATTCGAGATACAGGGAGCTGAGAATAAAGTTTGCAGGTTAAGGAGGTTGTTGTATGGTCTGAAACAGTCTCCTAGGCAGTGGTACAAGAAATTTGATTATTTCATGGTGAGTCAGTGGTTTACCAGAAGTGAATATGATCACTATGTCTACTTCAAGACACTAAGTGATGGGAGATTCATTATTCTGGTATTATATGTTGATGACACGCTTATTGCCTGCCAGTCATAACATGTCTGAGATCGACGTATTGAATACTCAGTTATCAGGGATGTTCGAGATGAAAGATCTGGGGGTTGCAAAGTGGGTTCTCGGCATTGATATTTACAGAGACAGGGAAAGGAGCAGGTTATGGCTATTTTAGGCAGATTACATTGAGAAGGTGTTGTTGAAGTTTGGGATGGACAAAGCTAAGCCGGTCAACGTTCCCCACGCAGCTCACTTTCGGCTTTCTTCAAAGCAATGTCCTACAACAAATGAGGAAAATCAGGAGATGTCTCGTGTGCCCTATTCGAGTGCAGTTGGCAGCTTGATGTATGCTATGGTCTCTACGAGATCGAATATTTCACATGCAGTCGGTATTGTAAGTAGATACATGTCAAACCCTGACAAACAACATTGGGAGGCAGTGAAATGGTTACTTTGATATCTACGAGGTACGAAGGATTACGTTTTGACATTCGAGAAATCAGGAAACAAGTTAGTAGGCTATGTAGATTTGGATTCGCAGGGAATGTGGATAATAAAAGATCAACTTCCGGGTACTCGTTTGTGTTAGCGGGTGGAGCAGTCAGTTGGATGTCAAAGCTTCAATCTATGGTGGCTCTTTTCACAACCGAAGCTGAATAAATGGTGGTGACAGAGGCACTCAAGGGAGGTGTTTAGTTGAGAGTCATGATGAATGAATTGGGGCTTCAGCAGGAGGCTGTGTCTGTTAATTGTGATAGTGAAGGCGTGATCAATTTGGCAAAAAATTCTGTTTATTACTCTCGTACTAAACATATTGATGTGCGTCATCATTTTATCCGACAGGTGCTTGAGGAAGACAGAATTACTCTTGAGAAGTTTCACACAAGCGTGCCCCCCTGCTCGGCACTGTCGAGCGACTATGTCGCATTGCCCGAATTCTATCCAGTGATGCTCGGCTCGTCACTGCGGAGAGTCTCTGTCTCGTCCTCTGCACTATTGAGCGGTGCGTAGTTTTGCGTGATTCCTGTTTATGCTTGATAAAGCTTTGTAATTTCGGGATTAGGGTATTCTAGACGTACTAGAGGGTTAAGAGGGTTTTGGAGAGAGGAAAAACTAGGGTTTTCTCTCGGGATTTTGATACGTTAAGTTGATCCATCTCTTGTACTTTCGATTTCATAGTGGATTCGTCCCTTTGTGCCATGGTTTTTTCCCGCAAGGGTTTTTCCACGTAAAATTCGTCTCTGTGGTTGCTTGTACTTGTGCGATTGTGATTGCCTTGTTTGATTCTTCTCTGATTTGCTTCCACGGGTCCCAACATTATTGACCCCGCTGACCACCTAACGATTGGAGTTCCTTTTATTCCCGAAGCAGCGGTCATTTCTTTCAAGCTAGAGGGTCCATAAAATTGCAAGGAGAGTGGTCCTCCATCTAAAAGCAGAATCCTTGCCCGGGCAAGCTGAATGACAAACTTGAAAGAGGGACTCCAAAGAAGACAACATGACCCACTGAACGCTGAACTGAAGTAGGATGCTGCTCCCACACCTCCCATGCCAAGTTGCAAGTGGAAAACTAGGGACGTCGACCCCCCCCCCCCCCGGCCAGGTGGTGGAGGGGAGAAGTTTCTTCTTAGTTAAATCCTTTTATTGTATGCTAAAAATGGCCAAACTGCACATTTGGCCCATGTGTTTGCACTACCTTGGCCCACCTTGAGTTGTAGTGTTCGGATGGCTAGCGACAAATGTTAAGATCTCAGCTGTTGACCACCTCAAGAGGAAGAACATAGTCATTGCCAATGTTTTCTTTGTTTGCCTTAATGGTGTGGAATCGGTAAATCACATTTTTTATCCACTGTAATATTGCATCCGCCTTATGGGAGAGATTTATGGCTCTTTCAGATTTGCAGTGGGTCATGCCGGGGTTGATTGAAAAATTGTTTTAGGCTTGGAAGGGGGGTTCCCCTTTGAGAAGGAAGAAAAATATTATGGCGATTGCCCATTTGGTCTCCAGTCCTTAGATGAATGCTCACCTGCGAACCATCTCCCACGAGAACTCGTGAGAGATTTTCGAGGACTCATCACGCGTGATGTGTCCCCAAAATCCGAGCCGTCCACATGATGCAACACTTCCAAAAAACCCCCAAGGTCCAACTTTCAACTTGGTTCACAAATCTAGTGGGCCATGGAAAAAGGAAACAATTTCCTCCCTTGATTCACCCCCCCCCCCCCCCCCCCCTTCTATGGCCCACCAGAGTTCTAAATCAAGTTGAAAGTTGGGCCCTGGGGTTTTTCGGGGTGTTGCATCATGTGGACGGCTCAGATTTTGGGGACACATCACATGTGATGAGTCCTCAAGTATCTCTCACGAGTTCTCATGAGAGATGGTTCGCAGGCGAGCATTCCTCCTGGTCTTTATAGAGAGAACTTAATAACTGAACTTTTAACAAGAAGTCAAAAAGTAGTAAAGTGATTTTCCGAGGGGCTGAAGGGAGGATGATATTGTGTGCTTCAGGGGTTTCCAACTTAGGGTATGTAAATTGGAAGACATGAGTTTTTTTTTTTTTTCTTCTGAGGGCTCCCACTCTCTCAATGGGGAGAGGGCGGATTCGTCCTTTTTCCTGTCTTTCCTTTTTGTACACCTCTATTTTGTTGGTGCTAGTAACATTCTTGCATTCCATTCCAGAAAAGAATGAGTATTAGAAGATCGTGCAGGAATGCGATCCTGAATGGATTCTGCTTGTCGGTGGCGAAATGTTTTTTACAAAAGATGGCTTCAACAGAATGACAAAGGAAAGATGGTGTGGGTAGTGGTGAGGAGGATTCGAGGGGAGCAAATGAGATTGGGAAGGATGGATTATGGAATAGTATGGTAGAATTGTCTATATTGCAAAGAACAATGCGGAGGAAGGTATCTGGACCTCTGTGGGTAGACAAAAGCAGCTTGCAGGAAATAAAACTGGGAGAAAGGTGAACCTGGACGAATTTCCCACCCTCTATGTTTTCGGTTTTGTCGGAGGGGTTGATGCCGATAAACTTTGAGAGAGTATTCGGCTGGGCGAGAGCTGTGATGGAGATGGTGATCTCTAGAGACTAGAAAACCTCTGCAACACGGGGATTTACCTTCGTGCGCATGAGCTCAGAAGAGGAGTTGGCTCGAGCATTGAAGTTGCTGCATGGGGGAAGCTTTGGGTGTAAGAGCTCACTTTGGGCCGTAAATGAAAAATAGAGAGAGGGCAAGGGTGGCAAGGAAATCTCAGGCTTCGGCAAAGATACCCCTAATGATGAAGACGTAAGGGTGGCAAGGGTATCCCTTTTAGAGAATGGTCTCGTTGGAAGTTCTAGAGCAGAAAGCAAAAGGTCCTTCCTAGACGTTGTAGGTGACAGAAGCAGACAACTTGATTTGGAGAAGGGGGATATAGGGATATAGGGATATAGGAAGCTTGCAAGAGAATCACAAAGTTGAGGTGGGGACCTCTGTCGGAGAAGGAAAATGGGTGTCGTTGGAGATGATGAATGGTGCTTCAGGGGTTTGGGTAAAACCATATGCGCTTTCTTGGGCTTGGAACAAGTTCAAAATTTCATTAGTAGCAGAGATGAGTGAGAATGCATCCCTCCCTCAAGTTCGCTGATGGTTAGAGGCGTGTTGCGGTCTAGCACCGGAAGTATTCACTATACCCTATTGGGTATAATCAGATGTGGATTTCTTTTCAGCTGGAGGTGGATATCTCTAAGGTTTCGGCTGATGCCTTGAACTGCAATGATGGCCAGGTGACAACTTTATCAATGGGAGGCCTTTTTCGTGCTTTGGCATGGAAGAAGTCTGGTTTCTCACATGGGGAATCCCGCTAGAGTTGTGGTTTTCTGATTTCTTTGCTGTAGTTGGATTTTTCTTGGGAGAGAGAGTTATGGGGACCCGATAACAAAAGGAGGAGATGAACTGGGAGTCGCCAGGATCTGTGTGAGAAGGAAAAGAGGGGCTGGTTTCCTTACTTCAATTCTGGCCATATTAGGCGAAATCTGATTGGATCTTTGGGCGCAAAAAGAAAAAGGGTGGGAAATTGTTTTTTGGGGGGGGGGGGGGGGGGGGGGGGGGGGGGGGGCAGTGTTTTAAGTATCGACGATATTGGCCGATATATCCCACGATATATCTTGTATCCCACCTATGCGATACGAAACACACAAGTAGTGCGATATATCCCACATGTTCGATTCGGTAAGCATTTTCAATTTTCGATTTTTTTCCCTGTAAATCATGTTAAATCGGTGTCAAATTGTTACAAATCCATGATTTTTCATATTTTGCATGAAAAATCATGAATTGAAAGCTTTAATTTCAGGATTTGGAGATGGGCCGAGTTGTGGAAAATTGAAAAAAAAAAAAAAAAATTCTCGCAAATCGGTTGCAACCTTTATGTCCAAACATAAAATCAAACATGTATGTAACTTGATCTAGTGATTCTTCTTTTTCTTTTGAATGCATTGCTTATGTTTTCACATGTCTTCTTATATTTTTAAATTAGATGAATCGACTTTGAATATACTTGCATCAATTCAGTTAGACAACACATAGATTAGGACCACATACAAAGAAAACCAATCATGTGCACTGTTTTTTTGTAGTGTTGTGATTTACAAGTGTGTATTGATGTCTTTTTCAACAATCACTGGAGTTTCATTGAAAAATTCAAGCAATTTCTCAATGTTTCCCCATGTTTCCAACAACAACAATACATTATGCGATACAACCGATATATCTCATGCGATAACCGATACGTATCTGTATCCTAAGGTTGCGATATTTAACGCGATACCGATATTTCGAACACTTTGGGGGGGGGGGGGGTACATGGAAGATGAGGGATATGGGTGTTAACAAAGGAAGCCGTGGGAGAGGTTGGGGTGGCGAAGATGGAGTACAATCTCAATGTGGTGGAGGACGACAATGTTTTTTCTAGAACACGTGTCAACGTGCTACTGGTGTAGACAAGGTATGTGAGGGAAGGGGGCTCTCTGATGGGGACATCAGACCATCACGTTCTTTTTCCTGAGTGTACCAGTGTAGGAGATGTGTCGCGCCCATCTCGTTGTGGTTCGATGACATTTGAAGAGCACGAGAGAGGAGCGAACTATTTTATTTTGCGTGTCGTTTTATTATTTTTGTTTTGTTTATGCACTTTAATGCACTGTTTTATTTTGAGCGTCGTTTTGTTATTTTTCTTTTGTTTAGGCACTTTAGTGTACTTTTTTTGGATGAGGATTATAAAAGCATTGTTAGAAACCCCATTTTTGTTATTACGTTTATGAATATTGAGAAGAAAATTCATTCTTGTTTGAGATGAGCTTGAACCTCCTGTGATTGGAGCCCCCCTTTTGGCTTGATGCCGACTATCCCTTCTATCTCTCTTATCTTCTTCTTCTCCATGAGATCCAAGTATTTTGACTGTTCTCTTCCATTCGATTGATAGATTTCTTGTTATTTCTCAAAACTTTAGACCCAAATCCCCCAAATTTTGAACCCCTTTTCGTTCGGAATAGGTTCACAACCCATTTTTCTTAGTTTTCCTCCAACACCTTAGCTTTTCCCCATCTGAATCCTTCCCATCTAACCTAATCCCACCCCATTTTCAAATTCAAACACCCATTTTTCCCCCTTCCCATAACCTTAAATCCCTAAACTCCCAATTTCCTCATCACTCAAATCATAACCCTAACACTAATTCCCATTGATCCCAATTCTATTCATACCCCAGGAACCCTAGAACTCCACCCCTTGGATTTAGGATTACCTTATGCTTGGACATGAAACTTTTACCTTCCATGGGTCCCGGCCCGTGAGATTTTATAGTTCCAAGTACATTTCATGCTTGTGATTTTTGATATGGAATATGGATTTTTTTTTACCTAATTGAATGCCTTCGCTTGTGATTTGAATAGATTTAATTTGATTATTTATTGCTTCATATATCTGCTCTAGTTTCATTCTGCATCATCCCTTAGGCCCATTGTCCCATGTCAAATTTTGGTATCAGAGCTTTGACTCGTAGCACGGTGTTTAGAGCATACCATTCATGACATTTAGGGTTGGTTAGAGCATGCATCATATAGCTTAGGGTATAATATTGTGGCGTCTAGGGTAGATTTTTTTTTTTTTTTTTTGTTTTTTTGTTTTTCATAACATAGAGTTGTAGGGTCTCAAATTTTGGTCTAGAGTCGTCCCTTGTTTATGCCCACACGTTTTGATCGTGGTTTTGGATTACACTTCACCACCATGAGTCAGGATCAGATTCTTGAGACTTTGAACACCATACTCTGACGTTTGGAAGCCCTCGAGGCCTAGAATAAAACCACTCAAACTCGCATCACGCAATTAGAGGCGTCTAATTAGGCAAATCCTGACCCTAGGGAAGATAATCAATCCCAAGTGGGAGGTGCGGGAGATAATCCTGCAAGAGGTCCAGGAGTAGGTGTTGGAAGAAGCCGTGGCTGAGGTTTGGGCCACCAAGGGTGCGTACCCAGCCACCCCAGAGGTAGTTTGAGGATAGGTACAATCTTGATGATCATATCCTTAAGAGTGTCAAGGTTGAGACCCCTAGTTTTGATGGTCGTCTGGACCCAAAGGCCTTCCTCGATTGGTTAGCAGATATGGACCTCTATGTTGAGTGGTACGCCATGTCTGAGGATCGTTGTGTGAGGTTCGCCAAGATGAAGTTGGTGGGCCAGGCTAAGTTATTTTGGACCAACCTTGAGTGCAAATTGGAAAAGTTGGGTCAAGTTTCGATTGCGCATTGGGTTGAGATGAAGGAAGCGTTGAAGGAGAAGTACCTTCCCCTCTCTTATCGACAAAGGTTGATGGATCAATGGCAAGCCCTTCGCCAGGGATCCATGCTAGTGACTGATTACATCTCAAAATTCGAGTAGTACATGATGAGGTGTAACGTCGATGAGGACCCTATGGTTACCCTTTCTAGATTCAAGATGGGCCTCCGATCTGATATACAACGAGAGTTGCGTGCTCATGATGCTAGCACCTTGGAACATGCCTTCCAATTGGTGCAGGAGTTAGAGCAGTACCTGAAATTGGAGATGGGTAGACGATTTGAACCCCGAGAGTCCAATGCTAGGGCAACCCCTTCTGAAGCTAGACCTACATTTGGGGGTCAACCAAAACCCACCACTAGCACTCCAACCACTCAGAGAGATATCAAAGGAAAGGGAGTTGATGGTGCGGGCCCACAAGCAAGTGAGCCCACGCAATGTTTCAACTGTTGTGGCTATGGCCATTTCTCGTATGATTGTCCCTCCAAACCGCGAAATAAGGCCCTCGTGATAGGTGAGCAAGGGGAAGATGATGAAGAGCATGATGATTGCGAAGAAGTGGAATATCACCTCGTGATAGGTGCTAGTGATGAGGATGAAAGGAGTTGTGGAAGATTGGGCCCTCAGGGGCTGTCCAGCAATTTGTCGAACTGCTATAGGAACAGATGGGTTTGATCACCCCTCTAATTCTACGGTGAGGATGGTCCCAAATTACTATCTACGGCTTGGATCGTTAAGGGACGGGCCAGATGGATACTAAACTTCTACCCTCTCTTATTCTCTCCTTAAGATCTCTCACAACTTTGAGACTTGATTATCTTAAAAGAGAATTCTCCCTCTATTTATATAATAAGATGATAGAGGGATAATAAATAAGATTGGATGAGATAAGGTACCTTATCTCATCTAATCTTCTTCCGTATCTCAAATTCTCATTTGAATTTCAAAGTCCCGTAAGAAAGAAGAAGCGGGAAGGATATGTGGGGGGAAGGATATGTGGGACCTACCCACTAGTGGTTGCCCACAAGTGGGCCCCGCAGGCCCATGACTAACAGCGGAGGACACCACACTACTTGCAGTACTACGTTGCGCCTTAGCCCAGGCTAAAAGTATAGATGATTGGTGTAAAAGTACTATCTTTTATACATACGCCAAGTGTGGGGAGAAAAATTGCAAGGTGATTGTAGACAGTGGTAGTTCCATGAATGTGGTTTCCTCTTGCACCGTCACTCGTTTGGGCCTGACACCCACACCTCACCCACAACCCTACCGTGTGTCATGGGTTGACGCGTCCTCCATGCTAGTATCACAGCAATGTTTGGTCCCTATCCAATTCGTTGCATACTCGAACTCACTGTGGTGTGATGTTTTGCCCATGGATGTAGGCCACATCATCCTGGGTAGACCCTGACTGTGTGACCGTGATGTGACTATCTACGGTTTTCAAATGTGTGCTCTTTCATGCATGAGGGAAGGAAGATAAAGTTAAACCCTCTTCCACCCAAGAATCCCTCAGATGTAAAGGAGGAGGATGCAATGAAAGGTAAGCAGAAGGTAGTGAAGAAACCGTCATCAAAGTCTCTTCACATATTGAATGCGAAGGAGTTTGAGAAAGAGGCTACAAAGGATGCTATGTTGTATGCCCTTGTGGCTAGGGTGGCTACACTTGAGGTTTTGGTAGACGTAGCACGAGAGGTGAGTCCCATTTTAGAGGAGTACCGCAATGTCTTTCCAGCGGACTTACCAGATGAACTACCACCCATGAGGGACATTCAGCATGCCATTGATCTTGTCCTTGGGTCGACTCTACCTAACCTCCCCCATTATAGAATGAATCCTACGGAGCATGTAAAATTGAAGAGGTGGGTTGAGAGCTCCTTCATAAGGGTTTCATTCGTGAGAGTATGAGTCAATGCGCCGTGCCAACGCTTCTCACTCCAAAAAAGGATGGCACGTGGCGTATGTGCGTGGACAGTAGGGCCATCAACAAAATCACGGTCAAGTACCGGTTTCCTATACTGCGTCTTGATGGGATGCTAGACATGATGGCCATTGCCACCATATTCTCCAAAGTGGACCTCAAGAGTGGATATCACCAAATCCGTATACGCTCGGGAGACGAATGGAAGATGGCCTTAAAGACGAAGGACGGGCTATACGAGGGGCTAGTCATGCCCTTTGGCTTGACTAATGCCCTGAGCACTTTCATGAGGTTGATGATCCAAGTGCTAAGACCCTTTTTAGGTAAGTTCTTAGTGGTGTACTTTGGCGATATCCCCATCTATAGTACATGGAAGGAACAACATCTCAACCACTTGAGGCAAGTATGCGGGGTCTTTTGAGTTGAGAAACTTTACGCGAACCGTAAGAAGTGTACCTTCATGTCTATGAGTGTTATATTCTTAGGGTTTATCGTGTCAGCTGAGAGGATGAGAGCAGGCTCTGATAACATTAGGGCCATAGTGTAATGGCCTGAACCGCGGAATATTCACGAAGTGCAAAACTTTTACGACTTAACCACTTTTTATAGGTGGTTCATCCGAGGATTTAACACCATAATGGCTCCCATTAGATTACATCAAGAAAGGGGAGTTCATTTGGACTAAAGCTGCCTTGAGAGCTTTTAAGGAAATCAAGGGCAAGATGAGTGAAGCGCCCATGATGCGCCTTTCAGACTTCTCCAAAGTCTTTGAAGTTGCGTGCAACGCATCAGGTGTAGGTATAGGTGAAGTCTTGAGTCATGAGGGACACCTCCTTGCATACTTTAGTGAGAAGTTAAATGAGGCGAAGCAATGATACTCCACCTATGACAAAGAATTCAATGCGGTAGTCCAGTTGTTGAGACATTAGAGACATTACCTGCTACCACATGAATTTTTCTTGTTCTCTGACCATGAGGCCTTACGTTAGGCTCTCAGAAGAAACTGAACCCAAAGCATGCAAAGTGGGTCGAGTTTCTTCAAGCGTATTCGTTTGAACCCAAGCCATGCAAAGTGGGTCGAGTTTCTTCAAGCGTATTCGTTTGTGTTGAAACACAAGGTTGGGGTTGAGAACAAACCTATAGACGCCCTCAGCTGTAGAGTGGTGCTCCTTCAGACCATGAGTGTTGAAGTCACGGGATTCGAGAACTTGAAAGATGAATATCCTATGTGCCCCGACTTCGGACACATCTATGCATCACTTTTGGATGATTAAAGGAATAATGATGGGTTGGTCTTATTCGATAGTTTCCTATTTAAAGGAGACGGACTTTGCATTCCTTGTACATCCCTATGGGATTTCCTTGTCTTGGAACTTCACGCGGGTGGATTCGCCGGACATTTCGGGAGAGACAAGACCACTGCCCTCATTGAAGACTTATTCTATTGGCCAAATCTCAAGAGAGACGTCGCTAAAATTATACGGCAGTGCTGTACTTGTCAATTGGCAGAGCAAAATAGGCAAAACATTGGGTTATACACGCCTTTGCCAGTGCCACATGAGCCGTGGCAGGACATCAGTATGGACTTTGTGCTTGGGCTTCCCAAGACTATTAGAAAGCATGATTCCATTTTTGTGGTTGTAGATCGTTTCTCGAAAATGGCCCACTTCCTTGCTCCAAAACTTCAGATGCCTTCAACACAGCCAAGAAATTCTTTGGGGAGGTAGTTCGCCTACATGGATTACCCAAAACTATAGTGTCTGACTTCGACGTGGGATTCATGAGTTATTTATGGAAGACACTAGGGCATATGATGGGAATGAGGCTCCAATTTTCGTCGGTGTACCATCCGTAGACCGATGGTCAAACAAAGGTAGTAAATAGGAGTCTTGAGAATCTTCTGTGATGCTTGGTGGCTGATCACACCAGAACATGGGACAATGTTTTACCTTTTGCTGAATTTGCATATAGTAGTTCGGTAAATAGGTCTATTGGTATGGGTCCATTTGAAGCAGTTCTTGGTTGCCAACTTAGGAAACCTGTAGATCTCATTCCCATGTTTGTCTCTCGTAGACCATTAGAGTTAGCTCAGTCTTCTGCACAACATATCAACGAGTTGCATGATGAAATTAGGGAGCGGATTAATGTAAGTAACGAACAATACAAATTAAATGCTAATTCACATCGCAGGTTGCAGGAATTTCAAGTGGGTAATTACGTCTTGGTCCGCATAAGGCCAGAGTGGTTCCCACAGAGTCGTTCAGAAATTACAAGCACGTAGTGCCGACCCTTATAAAATCTTAAAACGTTTGGGCACTAATACGTATGTAGTAGATCTTCCACATGGCATGGGAATTAGTTCTACTTTTAATGTGGAGGATCTAGTGGCTTTTAAGGGTCACCTAGATGATGTATCTACCCTACCTCATACTCCATGGCTTATCCCTACTCAATCTTCCTAGCCTTTACCCCCTTTACCACACGAACCTGTGCAGATGGGGTTCTTAAAGAACTGAGTAAAAAGATTTGACTGTATTAACTCCTGTTTTGCTTGATTTCCAAACCCAACTATCCTTGAGATTAGGTTGGATTCCATGGTTATGAAGTACTTCCATCATCCTCACGAATTCATTGATTTCTTCCTCAAGAGGATTCCTTCTAAATATTGGGGTCCAAATTGATTGCTCCCCTACTTGCATGATGCATTGATCGATGGAAATCTCTCTTGCTAGCCACTCGATAAAGATTCGGGAAAGTATCACTTAAAGATCTTTCTCCACATCATTTGTCTTCCTAAAACATGATGCCAGACCCGACTATTGGAGAAAATCGAATTTCCTCTTTGAAAGAATTTGCATCTTTTAAGACTTCCTTCCAAACGCCTAAGGCTCTATATATGGATGAAGCCATAAACCAGCACTCACTTTCCTCACAGTAGTTGAATGCCAACAATTTACTCCACAGGCGGTCCTTTTACTCTCCAAACCTCCACTACCACTTCACCAGGAGAGAGAAATTGAATACTTTTAGAGATCTCACGTGAAGATGCTTTAAAAAAAAACTTATGCCAGACGCCCTCCTTCCTTCAGCTTAAAACCTTGGTCTAGTTGATGAGATGGAATTTCATCTTCCCTCCTACGCTTTTCCAAGGGAACTCCCTTTGTATTCTTTCAAGCTTCTCAAAAACCATAACGGTAAAATAGTGACATGAAGTAAAGCGGCACGTTTGGGAGAGCCGTTTTTAAATGATAGATTCATTTTCATGGGCTATGCCAGAGTCAATTGGGGAGTTATTCTTGCTTTGGCACAGTGTTCGGCTAGGTAGGAATGTTCATGATCTTTTGAGGCTAGCCCCATTGGCTTCGTTATGGGTCTATATAAGGGGAAAGGAATGGCAGGTGCTTCTGGAACGAGTTCATCATGGCGGAGGAGGTTGCTTCCAAAGCAAAGCACCTTGTAGTGGAATGGCCTTCTTGTGTAAAATCTTTACAAGATTGTTATTTTTGTTTTTTGCTTAGGCTGTATTTTTTGTGCTATCTCGGTGTTTTCGTGATAAATTGACATGTTACTCTTTAAAAAAGAAGAAGAAGAAGAAGAAGAAGAAGAAGAAAGAAAGGAATTTTGCTGGTTTTTCGACGCATAGCGGAAGACCAAAATAGGTTGAGGGAAGCTTTCTTTTCTTGTATCTGAAAAACTGTACATAATGTTCTATCTCGTCTTTTGCTTAGTCGCACTCTCAATAATTTTCTTTTGTATATGTTTATTTTCTGACCTTAAATTTCTTCCAAACAATGAACTATCTTGGGCAAATTATCCACTAGTCTCCTTTCTGCCCCATAGAAAAGAATCGTATCATTCCCATATTGAAGATGAGTAATTTGCAACTTTGCAAATGCAAAATCTTGGATGAGTCTGGACTCCCTAGCCCTCTCAAGCATCTTGTTAAGGGCCCCACCCACCATAATAAAGGGAAAGGAAGAGAGAGGGTCCCCTTGCTTGAGACCCCGAGAACTCTTGAAGATGCTTTTAGGAGATCCATTGACAAGAATCGAGAGGTGTGCCGCTACCATGCATTTAACATCTATCTTTGCCATTTCGTCCGAAAGCTTAGTTTTTCCAACATATATTGGACAAATTTCCAATCCACACAGTCATATGCCTTCTTCATATCAACTTTGCAAATTACTCCCAGTAATCTAGCTCTATATTTGGAATCAATGCACTCATGGGCAATAAAAGTTTCATTCAGGAATTTGCCTGCCGAATGAAAATGACCCTGAAGCCTTCGGTATAACTTCTCCAATCACCTTTCTGAAACTCGAAGCAAGGATTTTATATGGACTCCTAATCAAACTAATCGGTTGATAGCATTGCTCAAATTATCTCCGATATTATTGAAATATTTCCTATATTATCTCTATCTCCAACTCAACGATAATGATGACACTGATAGCGATACGAATAACACTGGTAGTACAAAAATCCTAGGCATTAGCGATGTATCGCTAATCTATCAATATCACCAATGTATCACCAATATTTTCGACCGTGTAAATTCTAGGTATCACTTGTATTGCCAATGTATGGCCAATATTTTCGATTGTGTAAATTCCAGATGTCGCTTGTATCGCTAGTGTATTGGCGATATTATTGTAATATTGCCAATTTATTGATATTGCGAAAAATCTGTTTATTAAAAAAAATCCATTTCATTTTTTTTATGGGTGCATGGTTTGTATGTAGTGATCAAATTGTCGACGATATTATCAAGGACACAACATGGGCAATATCAAGACCACATTCTTTCGTCTCCTTTACAGTTGTCGATGATTTCTTGGCGAAATATCATGCGTTGTCGATATTCTGAAATACTGATGGATGTCTGGATGGATAGATGGGATTGATGGAATGGTTGGATTGATTTCTTACAACAACACATGCTTTTAAGCCCCTCATTAAATGGAAACTTATTCTATATGCATTGTTGTTGCAATTTTTTTAATTCCTAAATATGCAAATATGTGTATTTTAGCATCTCTTGAAGTTTCACTGAAAATTTCCACTGTTTTCCCATGTTTCCCCACATTTCCGATTATTGGCGACATTGGTATTGTTTTTGTATCCCCGGCTAGCGAAACTCGTAGCGATACTGACACTTCGAACACTGGTTGATAGTTTGATAAGCTCTTTCCTCCTTGGGTATCAGTGTGATGAACGTTGCCCCAAGATCCTTTGAAAGACAACCCCTATCAAGAAACTCGGTGATGAAATCTAACCAGTCCCCTTTGACTATTTCCTGAAAGATTTGAAATAAGGCAATGGGAAATCCGACTGGTCTCGGGGCATTGTCCTGTCCTATTTTTGAAGATTACGTGAACACTTTAAGATCTATTGGTGAAGATTCTATTGTTTCACTCTCTCCAAATTGACCATAGCCACGCATCAAAGCTAAACGCCATAAGGTCTTCTTGCCTTTACCTACAATCCTCCATTCTAGGCATCAACAACTCCCTCAATAGATCCTGGCATCACCCACTATAATTGAAAGAGGCCTAGGAACCTCTGCCAGAGGTTATAAGAAAACTTGCAATTGATGAATAGATAATTTGCTTCTGCATCCTTAAGGCATAGAGGGCTCACATTCACTATAATATATTCCTCCTTGGAAGGTGATCAACGGTCAGCACTTTGTACTTAGGGCCTGTTTGGATTGGTGGAAAATAGGATTCAACATTGGAAATGGAAATCGATTCCCTTAGATGTGATGGTTTACCTTGTTCACTAAAGACAACGGGACTGACAAAATCAGTTTTCCTCAGAAATGTGCCATTTCCTTTTCTTTTCTAGAACCTAAGAAACGAGATTTCCACCCCTTTTGAGAGACGACTCTCACTTTTTGACCTTTGACTATTCCACATTTCCATTGAAATCATGTATGCTAAAACAGACAAGTTATGTAAGGATACTTTTCCACAGTTTTCCTATTCTATAGTTTTCAATATTTTCCTTATCTTCCTATTGGTTTCCACCAATCCAAACAGGCCCTTAGCGACTAACCATCTGATAGCAATTACTCTTGGAGGGCCAGGGAACCTCCTCACACTTTTTCCTTCTTACTCTTTTGTTGTGTTTTTGGAACTCCGCTTGTTAACAATGAGGCAACCAGTCCCCAGCCCAGTTAAAGTGGGGTTGATGTCGAGTAGCCGGCCGATTATTGAATATTTGCTGATCAATCACAAAGATCCCTATTTTGGATCTTTGATCAGCAAAACAGGATTTGTAAAACTGACACCAAATAGCTGGGAAGAGGCTGCAACAGCGATGATGATTACTCTTTGTTGGTTTTCTCTTTCTTAATTTATTTCTATTTCGAGATGCCATGTGAATGTATAGTAGGGGGGTTAGTGATAAAAAGGTTATAGGAGGGGCTAGTCATAATGCAGCAATTGCTTTTCTAGTAGCTGTCCATGTACACAGTGTACCAACTTAGTAGCTTACTGTTCATGCAATTTGTAACTGCATGTCTCATTTTCTGTTAATGCTGTTCTTATTCGCATTATTCACATGCTGCTAGCTTCTTGTTTAAGATTTCTTTATTACTATAGAGGATGTTATGATAATTAAGGGTCTTGTTGGCAGCTAGATTTACTGTGCCATATACTTATGCAATTAGGTTGATGACTAGATTTTCTTTTTCACTTGGAAGAAAAATACAAAAATAGGATAATGATAGGCAGGCCATATGCTCAACACAGTTTGTTCAGTTCAATTTATTCTGTCTCATAGTATACTCCATAATCTCCATTGTTTCAAGTGAGTTGTTCAGTTCTGTATATTTTCTGCTTTTATTTTATTTCAGTGTTAACACGACTTATCTTCTGTGACGGTTGTAGGATGTACCCGAATATGCTCCTGGCACACAGAAAAATGTGACAGGTGAAATTATCAGGTGGAATAATGTTTCTGGTCCTGAGAAAATGGATGTAGTAAAATACATCGAGTTACTTGAGGCAGAAATTGAGGAGCTCAATCATCAAGTGAAAAGGAAGTCTTCTAATGGGCAAAATGAACTGTTGGAATATCTTAAGTCCCTTGAACCACAAAATTTAAAGGTAATATGGATTTCAATCTCCTATTCGATATATCTGGTCCTTTATATGTCATGGTGATAAAATATGCATCTATACAATTTCTTGGGCCCTGCTTCCAGACACCCTTAGGGGTCCATGGTAAATGGTTGTAATCGATGCTAAATGGATGCACATGGGCAAAAGGGGTCGTTTGATTAATGGCAAACAGTGGTAATTGATTCAGAATCAATGTGAAATGGAATGCAGCAAAATTGTGTGAACTGGAATCCTCTTAAAAGGCTGAGAATTGGCTGCAAATGTCAGAAAAGGTTGGAATTTCGAAAGTTGGCCCACTTTTATGGCCCACCCGAGGCTCAGAATTTCCTTATTTGGGATGCATTGATTGAAAGGGCTGGAAGAATTATGCTTACTGCCATTTCTTTCTGCCATTCTGTCCCAAATGCACTTGTCACTCCACAGTCCAGATGTCGTTCCATTCTGCTAAAAAAGTGGACCTTCTTTCGCGTTTTTGATACATCAAAACTCAGAACAAGGTTTCTTCCACACAAAAAAAGAATAAGAAAAAAAAAAAAAAAACCGAGAAGAAGAAAAGTAAAGAAAAGAATAGAAAGATGAAGCAGCACATGATTGCTGTTTCAACTTGCAAAGAAATTTCACGTCTTCGGTGGACGCTTTTTCTTGTCCAGCCGTCCTATAGATTTCTAGGGCTTCAGGCTGAGCCTGCTCTCTGTTGGACTACTATGTAACTTTTGATAAGGAAAACAAGAAGAAAAGAGAAGAAATTCACCCAGCTGAAACACATTGATTGAACCTTTAGGCCAATCCTTGCTTTCCATGGCAAATAAATGGAAGTGTTCCAATGACATCCCATATCTATCAATATCCAAGAGTGTTGATGGATCTCATACTCCGTGTACAACATCTTAGTGATGAATGCTTCAGATTCAACATGTATCTGTCCTCAGAATAGGCTACGATGATCAATGTCCGACGGCGGTCCGGATCAGGCAATCAATGTCCATAAGTTAGATGATTTGGAGATGGCGGTCCTCATCCAAGATGGATGCCTCAGATTCCTTGATTAGCATGCATGCAATGGAACAGCTCTGATCTAACTTGATGTGTCTAGTGGATGGATGGATCAGATCCGATGATTCATGATGTGATCTATGAACTCTGAGGTGTGAATAGTGCAGATCTAGACTTAAAAAGTCCTGATGCACGCATTTGGGACAATTTAGATCTAAATGGTCTCAGATCTGACAGTTCAATGAAATGGATGGCTTAACTCTGGTTGCATTGATGTTCGCAAAATATAGATGCATGGATAGGGTTTGGTCCTCAATCATACATTAGATGGACTCATGGACAGTTAAGATCTGTTGTACGACATTGATCAGCTGTACAGCTTGGATCTATTGATTGGCATCCATGAGATGTACTACTAAAATAAGATGCATGGCATCCATGATACTGTGGTCCATATCTGATGCAAGTCTGTGGGATGAGCATGAGGGAGGGCAACTCACATTCATAATCTCAAACAACATAGCCACAGAGATGATTAAAAAAAAAAAAGGGTAGCCGTAGAGGCATACTAAATAGAACTCTATTTGTACATGTGTTCAAGATTGCTTGCCATGATGTGATGCATTGAGTCCGGATGGGACATGGAGTCTTTGTTACACATGAATATCTCTCTAGAACTGTATGCACAATTATGTGGTTGAATCAGACAGTCTTAGAACGGGTTACATGGCTTGCACACAAACTCATAATCTTGGTTTTAGCTATGAGACTAATTCTAAGATACCATTGATGATCTTTGATAGACCTATGAACTTAGAGCCATTGATTGCAATTATTTCCAAAATCATAATCGATTGCGTATGACGTGCTTCTCAACATGATTGAATGGATCAAGAATGATCATGTGGTTTTCTATTGGTCACGATTTGCATGTGCATGATCTCAAAACGTACACTTTAATACTGTTGAAAGGTTGATTGTTGAATAAGGCCCATTGGGCCCCAGTCCATGTAATAAGGCCATAAGCCCCTTTCATGTTTTTACTCTTATAAATAAGAGTAGAGGTTGGGGTTTCAATTGACCCTAAGCATCTCACATTCTTGCTATCTCTCTCTCTCATTGTTTCTCTCTTCCATCCTTCTTCTTTTTTCTCATTGTAGCTTCTCATTGGTCCTCAAGATTAGCACAATGTAGCCGTTTAAAATGGTACCAGAGCCTAAGTGCTTCTAGGGTTTTTTTTTTTTTTTTTTTTTCCTTTTTCTTCTTCTTTTAGGGTTTCTTCTTATTTCTTTCCTTCTTTATCTTAACTCTATGGGTTTTATTCTTCTAGTCTTTCTCAACAAGTGGTGTTTTCTTTCCTTTTTCTTCTTTCTTTCCATTTTCCTCTTCTTCTTCTTTCTCTTAATTCTACGAGTTTTTTTCTTCTTCTAATCTTTCTCAACAAGTGGTGTTTTCCTTCATTTTTCTTTTCTTCTTCTTTCTTTCCCACTTTTTCCTCTTCTTCTTTTCCTTAACTCTATGAGTTTTCTTCTTCTAATCATTCTCAACAAACGCTGTTTTCCTTCATTTCTTTCCTAATATTCGGTGGTTTCCTTCCTTCTCTACACAACAATAGCTTCTTATTGACCCCTTTCCCTTTACCATTCATTCTTCTTTTTTTGTTTTTTTTTGTTTTTTTTTTTTTTTGAGAGTTGTGAGGCCTTTTTCTCACTGACTTGATTTGAGGCCTCTTTGTTGATTGGCTGTAGTTTTGGTGATCTGGTTCATGTGTTGTTGGATTTGAAGCCCTCTTTGATGTGTGGTTGAAGCCCTTGCTGATTTTTTCGTCTTCTGGTTTGGGGTTTTTACCTAGATTGTCTCTTGTTGTGTGACGTGTGCTTGCTTCTTTTCCACTTCCTCTGAAAATTTGCAGCTTTTTCGTTTCAGTTTCTCCTTGTCAAGATGTGTGATGTGATCAGTATTTATTCAGGACAGTTGGCTTGACTCGTTTATGTACCAGGTAGTTGGCCTAGACCCATTTATGCACTGGACGGTTGGTTCGGGCTTGTTTAGATTGGGTGATTGTCTTAGCCTTGGCTTAGACTTATGATTGTACTAGGCTTGTTTACTCCGAGCAGTTGGCTAAGACTCGTTGTTTATATTGGATGGTTGGCCCATTTTTATTTGTTTCGGATAGTTGTCTGGACTTGTGATTGTGTTGGGTTTTTGCCTTAGCCTTGGTTGAGCTGGATAGTTGATCCAAATTCGTTGTTTATATTAGATAGTTGGTCCATTTTTTTTTTATTTCTGAATAGTTGTTTGAACTTATGATTGTGTTGGCCAGTTGGCCTAGCCTTAGTTGAGCTAGATAGTTGATCTAGACTCGTTTGTGCCAGATGGGTGTCTCTGTGGCTCACATCATTCTTACGTTCTTACTCTCTCTCTCTCTCTCTCTCTCTCTCTCTCATTGTTTCTCTCTTCCATCTTTCTTCTTCTCATTATAGCTTCACATAGTTCCTTAAGATGAGCACAATGTAGTCGTTTAATAGATATAACATTTAGACACTTATTGGAACATAATTAACAATCATGGGCCCGAATCAGGATTATGAGACATATATGCAAACTTACCAAATTGAAAACCATAAACAACTATAGAGATCAAGCTCATACATTGCTCACTATATCGCTGCAAAGATGTACGGCTTGCCTCGCAGGTGCTTGAACTTGATGATTAATGGTCTTGATTAGTGGTCCCATGTCTTGCGGTATGAATCACCCTTAGCTCACCTTCTTCTAGTTTTTCTTTCAATGTGTGTGCTAGGGATGGGTAGCTTTCAAGGTATCCCAAAATGGTTACGTATTGGCCGATACGTAACGGAAATGGTCATAATTGTTACGCATTACGGGGTCGAAACGGCCATGACGGCCGCTACAGAAAAAACAGGCCGTAATGGACCGTAACGGTCCTGTAACAGTTTTTTCAAAAAATAAAAAGGGGCCGTATCGGCCGATATGGGGTCTGTAACGGCCGTTCCGGCTTGTATCGTAACGGTAACAGTGGTGGCCGTTACGGCCACCATTACCGTTATGTAACACCTTGGTAGCTTTACATGACTTGAGCATATGGAGAGGGCCAAGAGTCCTCTCTTATTTATAGGCTTTTGGTTCTCCTCTCTCTTCATAGAAACCAATGCTACTAGGAATCATTTTTCTTTTAATGCTAATCCTTTAATATCAAATTTCCTAAATTGATTGGACTCGAGAGACTTAGAGCCCATGTTTTGATAAAACACAAGGAAAACATGCGTGCATACATGTGGGCCACAATCAAGTAGACAATTTTAATGGAATGTGGATAATATTCTGCTTGGTAGTAGTAACTGGGCATTACTATCTAAGACAAAGTCATTTCTCACTAAGAACTTTGAAATGAAAAGATATGGATGAGGCAACTTTTATGATTGGAATTGAGATATTTGGCGATAGATCTCAAGAAATGCACATAGGGCCAATATTGAGAAGTTTTAGAGAGATTGTATGTAAAAAGTTGTTCATTGACCGATGCATCAATTGTGAAGAGTGATGAGTTCAATGCCCAAGAAATGACTTGGAGCGTAAAGAGATGGAAAAGTCTCTGTATGCTTCTGCAGTAGGTAATCTAGGTTATATTCAAGCATGTATGTGTTCTAATATTAGTTTCGTAGTTGGCATGTTGGGAAGATACTAGAGTGGTCCCGGAATAGAACACTGGAAAGCTGTGAAGAGTAATGCAATATTTATAAGGAATGAAAGTTTACAAACTCACAATAAGGGGACAAATCAATTGGAGGTGATCGTGTAATTAGAATCAGATTTTGCTAGATGTTTAGATAGCAGGAAGTCTATCTTAGGCGTTGTATTCATGCGAGATGGTGGAGCAATCTCTTGGAGGGTAAAGCAGACGACTACTGTTGTTTCGACCATGGAGGTTGAGTTTGTGGCATGCTTTGAGGCCATGAGCGATGTTCAATGGCTGCGAATTTTATTTCAGGATTTGGAGTTGTTGACACTATAGCTAAGCATTGAAAATTTATTGCTACAACAGCACGACAATTTTCTTCTCTAAGATCAGCAAGTACTCAAGGTTGTGCAAAGCACATAGAGGTCAAGTTCCATGTTGTTAAGGAGAAGATCAAGAATCATCAAGTGCCCATTGAACGCATAAGCACGGAGCTCACGATTGTGGATCCCTTGACAAAATGATTGGCGCCAATTTCCTACGAGGAGCATGTACAGACGATGGGCCTTATGAGATGCTTTTGATGTGTTTTTTTTGTTGACACTAATATATAAATAACGGATGATTATATTTCTTTGCTGTTTTTTTTCTTCTCCCATACGTGAGCACGTGAATGAGTATGGATAATGTTAATAAGAAAGCTTTTTCATGAAGGCATTATTGTGGGCATTATGTGCTAATAGGGGAGTATGACGATATTGATGTATCACTGTCGTGATTTGTGTGAGTAGGTTCACTTGATAGGTCATTATGATTAGCTAGTTGAGTTTGATTTGCGGAGGTTGTTTTTAAATTGTGAACGTATAAAAGGTCTTCTGAGTATCAAGCCCAAGATGAGTCGTTTTCATATTTAAATAATTTTTGAACTAAGGAGGTTTTGGTAGTAGGGTGCTTAGCATGGGGGCCAAGTAGGAGAATGTTAGAAATGTGGCCTATACATATGCACATTCTTGCATTTTCTTTATTACTAATTTTTTTATTATGAAAGCTTGGGCTCTAAGTCTCTCAAGCCCAATCAATTTTAGGAAATCCAATATCAAAATGCTACACATTAAAATGGAAAGTGACTCCTAATGGAAGAGCGGAATCAAAATCCTGTAAGTAAGAGAAGACTCTTAGCCATTTCCATATATGCTCAAGTTGCGTGATTCACATTCTTAGCACACACTTGGAGGGAGGAATTGGGAGAAGGTGAGCCAAGAGTGATTTATATCGCCGGATGTGTGGGTCGTTGATAAGGCTGTTCATCATCAAGTCTAAGCACCTTGGAGGCAAGCTATGCATCTTTAGATTGCCATGATGCAAGTTATGTGCTTCATCGTATACTCTTTTGTTGTTTTCGATTTGATAATTGTGTATGTACAAGTTTTACGATCCTGACTTCAAAACCATGACCATTGGTTTTGTTCCAATAAGTGCTTATAGCCTTATGTAGTAAGTTCCCAAGATTGTATTAGGTGGCAACTAGAAAAAGGAGCTATGGTCTCCCAAGCTTATAACAAAAGAGCTGGCTAGATGGTAAGGGCTCTAGGATTTGAAGAAATCTGAGGGATGTGGAAATTGATGAACTCGTTAGTATGATGGACTGACCGAGCTATATAATCCCATAGAAGAAGAGAGGGATGGCTGGTGCTGGAGCCTGTTTATCACCATAAGTGAGCATGGTGGTGCGATAAATGTCAATCCATTGAAGTTCTCTAGCATGAAGTGGAACCAATTTCTAGGCAAGAATATCTCACACAATAGATCTTGGCATCGCTATTTGTAATCGAAAGAGGAACAAGAACCTCCATGTTGGTTTGTTCGCTCGTTTAATATGTGCTTACTTTTATTGGTTTCATTTTATCAGTACTTGGAGGAGATGAGTGGCGAGGATCAAGTATTTCAGAGGACGGATCGCGACAAGCGATGATTCCAAGATGAGCAACGAGTCGAGAGAAGAATGGGTAGTGCCGTAGTGGTATCTTGGAACGAATCAATGTTGGAGGAAGTTTAAGGGGTACTGAAGGAAGAGAGGGTGGGGGGAAGGGGCATATCTCTATCCCGAAGGGGGAGGGAAGAGGGAGGAAGAGGAAACAATAAGGGGAAGGAGGTTGCTATAAAAGAAGGGAAGGAGGGTTAGGAGAAAAAAAAAAAAGGTGCTGGAGAAGGGAGAAAAAGGAAGAACAGTGCTATCGGAGTTCCTTACTCTTTTTTGTCGTTGTTTTCCAAGAGGGGTGGCTACCCATCAATTTTTCTAGGGTATTTGGCTAGGCTAGAGATGTAATGGAAGTGGTTGGGCCTCATGACTAGAAGATTTCATTGT
Organism: Liriodendron chinense; assembly: GCA_003013855.2. NCBI lineage: Eukaryota > Viridiplantae > Streptophyta > Magnoliopsida > Magnoliales > Magnoliaceae > Liriodendron > Liriodendron chinense. Next base: position 2,250,696 of record ML058329.1, on the reverse strand, counting down.
ATCATGGATTTGCTTTTGTTTGGATGTGATCGGAGGAGGAGGTGGAGAAGGTAGTGAAGATGTTACACGGGGAGAGTTTTGGAGGGAAGAAGTTGTTGGTTCAAAGTGCTTGTTTTGGTCTTGATATAAAAAAATAGAGAGGGGGCTAGGAAGATGAAAGGCCGAGAGGAAGGTAAAAGGGAGGTGCTGATTGATGAAGGAAATGGTGTGGTTCATGAGGGGTTAGGAGAAGAAGCAACAAGGGAGAAAGCCCAAAATCCTTCAGGGATGATGTTGCCGGGGAGGAACAACAATTGAAGCGACAGGGAGGGAAGGATCTGGAGGAGGGGTCTGATTGAGAGCCGGTGATCAAAGTCCATCCAACTATGATCGACAATGCCCTAGCGTGTTTGCAATGTTCGTTGGTTTTTGAGATGAAGGTAGGATCCTTCATTTCGCAAATCAAATCATGGTTTGAATCATGTCGCTCAAGCCAAACGTCAATGTAGATCAGGTGGTGGTAATACGAGCCCTTGTCAACGACAAACTAGTAAAGCATATTTGGAAATGGTTGGAGAAATCCTTTTTTGAATGGCAGGAGGTATGCTTTTTTATTTGGGTGGTTCCACTGAAGTTGTGGCTTAGAGAACCCTTAATAGTGATCAGGTCATGTTTGGGATAGGTGGTAGCTATAGGTGCAACGATGGAAGGTGGGGAAGAGATAAGCGTAACCCGTATATATGTGAAGAAAAAGCAGGCGATAGTGGATCAAATTCAGTAGCAATGCGGTCGTGGTTGGTGAAGAACAGCTCTTGCTCAGGATGGGTAGAGAGTGTAGTTGGGGAGTCCGGGTAGTGACTCGTGGAGGGAGTGGGGTCCATGCCCTTCCCACACTTGTGTTGCCCCCCGGGCATGCGACAAAGGTTGTTCTACCCGCACGTGTCCTTAAATGTTTTAAACGGCTGCATGCGGGAGTTGCAATCACTTCTTATATACCCACACGTGTCCTTAATGTTTTGAACGGTTACACGCGGGAGTTGCAGTCGCTTCTTATATATCAAAGGAGAGAGACCATTGCCTCACTAAGGAGCATTGCAAAAATTAAAAGCAACTAAAGGAGGAGGTAGTGGGTTATACTATTATGGAACATCGGTAGGAGATGACGACAATGTGCTCACTCCATTGAGGAAAAATGATAGTGATCGTGCTTTTATCTTTTGAGGAGAATGATCAAGGTTCTATCGCGTAGGGGGATTCATGGAATGAAGGAGAGGAAGATGAAAGAGCAATGACGATGGCTTGCCAGGAGGAGCTGGTGACTAAGGAGAAAGAGACTCTTAACTCTGGGAACATATTATCTTCTAAACACAACCTATCGGAAGCCTTGGTTGTCACGCCTCTACAAGCCATAAACATGAGGGAGGAAGAAATAATCATCAGCCAATTTGCCACAATTGCATTAACAGGGATCCAAAGTGCTAAGATAGTGACTGAGAACTCACGGAAGAACATATCAAATGGTCAAAGGATTTGCTAGAACAGGTGGGAAGACTAATGGGGCTGTCTTTTGAGGCATGCAATGAGGATGTATTTCACTGCTTTAGTTTATTGAAGGAAGGGGGACATAGAGACAACAAGACCTTTGTGTTGATTTCCTTAATTACAACTCTGCAAGTAAGGTTAGTGTTTTTTTTTTTTTGGGGGGGGGGGGGGGGTGGTTAGCTATGATGTTAGGGGGCTGGGAAGTTAGCTCAAAAGAGCTCATGTTTGGGATTCATGTAAAAGAGCAAAGGTTGGCGTGGTTGCTCTCCAAGAAACTAAGTTGCAATCCATTGACAAAGCCATGTTGTATTCGATTTAAGGCTAAAACTCAAATATGTGGAGGAAGGAGGATGGCTGCTATGGTGTATTTTGTCTCCATGGTTCTTAGGGAGGTTTCATTGGGTTTCAGATGGTTATTTACATCAGTTTATGGCCCCAATCAATCTGGTTAGAAAGTGTAATTGCGGGAGGAGCTAAATAGTGTTAAAGAAAAGTGGGGGTTGCCTTGGCGTGGATTTCAATATGATTCTATTCACATACAAAAAATCAAACGCCGGTCGACGGTCGCCCGCCGGTCTGAGGTTTCATTAGGTTTTTGGTTTCTGTTGGTTGGCTCAAGAAATTCTTGCTAATTCAGTAGTGGGTCTTTCGAGACTTGGTTCCGATCATCGGTTGTTATTGTTTTTTTTTTTGATAACCGAGGTATCCAGGCCTCTTAGAGCACCTGACTACAAGCCTCAGCAGGTCACCAACTGGATTCCGGCTGTTGGAGGCGAGGTATCAGTTGTTATTGTTGGAGGCGGTAAAGGAGAATTGGGGCCTAAAGTCGTTTAGATTTGAGCTAGTGTGGCTAGAAGTCAAAGGTTTTGTGCAATTAGTTGAAGATTGATGGGGTTCGTTTGCGATTGAAGGTTATGCTAGATTTAGATTCAGATTCGGCTGAAAAATTAAATTATTTAAACAGAGGATAAAAATATGGAGAAAGAGGTTTTCAAAGCCCAGGAAGTGGAGCTTGGCAATATTGTAAAGGAAATCCATGCTTTAGATGTGAAGGAGAGAGAAGCCATCGGCTGCTGAAGGAGAGAAGCATGCAAATCTTTCTTTGACTTATGCTAATCGTCTTAAAGAAGATGGAATTAAGTGGAGGCAAAGGTGAAGCGCAATTTGGTTAAAGGGGATAGAAAATGCACGATTTTTCTACAACATAGCTAGCTCAAATGCGAGATGAAACATGATTAGTAGCTTAGTAGTGGACGGCAAAAGAATTGCGGAAAAGATGCAAGTCTGTTACAAAATACTGAATTCCTATAAGAACCTGTTATCTTGCGAAAAGTGGATGAGGCCTTGGTTGGATAATATGGAATACTCTCAAATGTCGAGCATGAAAGCTGATTCTCTTGAAAGATTATGAGGAAGAAGTTAAAGCAATGACATATTATATGGACAGAGATAAGGTGTTGGGTTTGTACTGCTATCCTATGGCTTTGTTTCAGAGATTTTGGTATGTGGTTAAAAGATCATTGGGTTTTTTGTGAGGAGCCGATTATTAAACGACCTCGGCTTCTTTCATAGCAATCATCCCGAAGATCGAAGGGGTGAAAAACTTAAAAGACTTTAGGTCCATTAGCTTCATCAAGGGCCCTTATAAAATCTTAGCTAAAATTCTTGCTACAAGATTTTGAGGGGTGCTTTCAAATATCATTTCTGAAAACTAGGGTGCTTTCATTGTGGGAGGACAAATTCTGACTAGCGCTCTCATTGCCCATGACTGCATTGATTCTAGGCACAGGGAAGGCAAAACAGGAATAGTTTGCAAGCTGGACATCAAGAAGGTGCATGATCATGTAGACTGGGACTTTCTTGATTATATGCTAGGAAGAATGGGCTGCGGACATAAATGGAGGGTTAGATTAGTGCTTGCATTAATTTGACCTTTTTTTTTTTTGTTTTTTTTTGTTTTGGTTAATGGATCACCCAAAGGATTCTTTAAGGCTTCAAGGGGTATTGGGCAATGCGATTCCTTATCTCCTTATCTCTTTGTGGTTGTTGTGGAGGCTCTTGGAAAAATGCTTCATAGAGGTGAGGTGGCCATCTTAATCAGTGGCTTTAAGGTGGCAGATGCGGGAGTTCAAGTGTGTCATCTCCAATATGTTGACGATACCTTATTTCTTTGTGAGGAGGACACAGTAATGGTAGATGACTTGTGGAAGATTGTAACACGCTGTGAGGTGGTTTCAGGTTTGAAGATTAATGTCGCTAAAAGCGAAATGTTGGGGGTCCGGTTGAGTAGCGAGAAGGTATCGAGGATGGCTACCTTGTTCGGGTGTAGGATGTTGAAGTTGTTTGAAGATCTTTTTTGGGCTTGGCATGGGAGAGGTGTGGGAAAAGAAGGAAAGGCGGTCTAACGGTTGGTTATTATGGCGGTGCTTCATATGATATGGGGGGAGCAGAATTGCTTATGCTTTTGAAATAGGAGTGCTTCTATGGAAGAGGTCGTGAGGAAGGTTAAGATTGAATTGGTGGGACGGGCTTCCAATGTAGAGGCAGTGCTTTTCTCTTTTTTCAGTTTGTAGTGCAGGGCTGTATTCTTTTCTTGCCTAGCTTTTGCCTTGGCAGGCCTTTTCAATAAAATTTTGTTATGTTTCAAGAAAAATAAAAAGTCTGTCTATGCCTATATGTATCCCTGCAGTTGTGCAACTGGAAAGAAGTGATACCATTGTTTCAAAAACCAGACTGGAGGCTGACCTGGTGCACTGGTTGATTTGATCACTCATGATCTTGTATGGGAAATATTAGTTCAACCGGCAGTTCGCAGGCCAGATTTTATCCATTCAGTATGGTTGTTCTTTTAGAAGGCCAAGTGAAATTGATTTCGTTAAGTCCAGCCTTGTAAAAGTTTCTGAAATTTTCAAGCACTTGCTGATTCTGAATAAAATGGCAATGAAATATTGATTGGCCTTAGTTTCGTCCCTTTCTGCATAGCTCTTTGATTTCTTCCATTCTCATATTCATGCATATTTCTAAAACAAACAAAGGATGAAGAGGTTGGCTGGCATGTTTATAGTTTCTAACTCTGACCAACATGTGTAGGAGTTGACAAGTAGTGCTGGGGAGGATGTTGTGCTGGCTATGAACACCTTCATAAAGCGTCTTTTGGCAGTTTCAGACCCTTCCCTTATGAAGGTTTGCTCTTGATCTTTCCTACTCGTTCTTCTGTATGCATATTATATTCATGATTTTGTTGTTTTCCTAATCAATAAAACATGGGATTTGGAGAATGTGATAATTCTGTACTTGCCTCAAGTAGTTCAGAGTTCGGCAAGCATGTATCTCTTCTAGGAATGACATTCGAGTTGCTTCAACAAACCAAGTGTTTATGTGTTCTAGATTTAATCATTCTGGAAATGATGGTTATCTTTTTCATGATCAGTTGTTAATTCTTTGCAACTTGGATATGGTTTGTCACTGTCGGATATGGTTTGTCACTGTCAGACATGGTGGCTTTTGACGGTCAGAGCAAAAGATTTAGACCAATAAAATAATAGTATATTGTGGTTATTTGCAGAAAGTATCCCAATACAAATATAATGATAACTGATTTTTATCAACTTGAGCCATGTCAAAACGTGTCGTTGGACACAAGGACATGGACCAGTGTTGACGTGGCACTTCAGAAAGGGTTGTCTTACGTTGACATGGTGTAATGTATGTGCTTTCATCATGTTATTTGTTCGGTCTTTAGAATAGATGCATCCTTACTATGGCTGAGAGGATCTTTTTTAGGTAGTGTTTTTGATCAATTGGTATTATAGGGTTCCTTTGCCTTGGCAAATTTATACTTTACTGGTATGGTATTTCGATCCTTCAAAGTTCTAGAGCACCTGAGTTGTTTACTTGGATACTTGGATAAGGGTTAAGTGATCCCTGGAATCCAAAATGACTGGGGTTTTGAACTCTAGAGTTATCAATTATTCATAATCTGCAGAGAATCAGGCAAGGTGGGCAACAAATTCAACTTTTAATATTATTGGGGATGGGGTTTGTATTTTAACATGATTATACCTGTGAGTAGTGACCAATTCTTGCCAGTTGCCATGCCCGTATCCTGAGAATATGGATGAGGATCTGATGTGCCTGATCGGAGTACTCGGTATCCATACCCATACTTGAGTAACATTGTAGAAGTAACATAGGTTTACCAAGGTGCAGAGGAAATAAATGTGGGATCTGATGTTTAGTAATTGAGACCATTGATCTGGTGAACCCACAGTTTACTTGCATGGCGCTGAAACTTCCCACATTAGGGGATCCTAGCTGTTCAATCTTTGGCCCATTTTCCATTGAATGTGGTTCATTTCTGTATTTTTCTTAAACTGTCCATTTTGTAGGCCACTAGTAGAAGGGTTAGAGCCGGAATGTTTTTCAGGGCATCCCCCCATCCACAGTGGGGCCCATCATATCAATTGCCTGGATCTCCAAACCATGGGCTCCACCCGTACGGCATCCTGCACCTCAGCAAACTATAGTACTTTATTTCCTCTTTGCTTCATTGGGACAAAATTCATAAGAATATTGTTTCAAGGACAGGATATAATTGCAGTCTGCTTACTGTGGGATCAACTCCAAAACAGTGCAGCTTATCTAGCTTCCTTATGAATGTTGAACATTAACGAAGATTTTTTTCCCCTAGTATCAGTAGTGTTAAATTGGAGTAAAATATCCACAGTTTTGTCTGGACAGGAATGTAAGTATGTCCCAATCCAACATGCATATAATGCCCATGCCTAAGCACTGTTTCAGAGTGATTAACATGCATGCATTTTCTTTTAGCATGAATGTTGCTCCCGCTCTGATATTTTTCAATTGTTAGATGCTTCTAGCTCATGTTTTCCTCTTTGTTTAGCACTCCCGTCTCCCACTGGTTCTGGTAAGTGGTAACTGAGGTCTCTTGCCTGCTCGCAGACAGCAGCTACAGAGACCAGTGCAGCAGAACTTGCCAAATTGCTATATTGGCTGATGGTGGTTGGCTATAGCATCCGCAACATTGAAGTGCGTTTTGACATGGAGAGAGTTCTCGGCACTCCTCTGAAGCTTGCTGAGCTACCGCCTGGGGAGAATATCTAGAATCCTAGATGGACACAAATACCCATGGAAGGAACAGTCAAAATCATATGAAATGGCATGCTGGAAAGCCTACACATCCAAGGGGTAATCAGTTTGACTAATTGATATTTTGATACATGTATATCGATTTTCAATTAGCCAATGCTTTCTTTCATGGCTCATAGATGGCAATTGCAGGAGCGGATTGTTCTTTTTACATCGGCTGCTTTTGCTACTCATCAAAGAAAAAAATGTGCATCAATTAATGATTTTTAATTAAATCCATTAATTAAAACATGTGTTTCTATACCATGTGTAATGGCTTCTTGGGCAACAATATGTTTTTGGCTTTGAGTTGCCTCTCTGCAGTATACAATGTTTCAGTGTTCTTAATCTGGGTTTCCTGGTGAAAGTTGTAGGCAAAAGTTTAAAGCATATTTGGTTGCACGTGTGTACCTCCATACAATTTTTGGTTGATATTGTCATTCTTCTGAACTGAGAATTTGGACCGTTTGAATTTGTCGTTCTGTAATGACAAACAGACCCCAGAACAATATTTCATTCATCTTGAGTACTACTAAAAGAGAATGGAAACATTCCACCAGGCCTTGATTCCTGAGGTACTTTCAAATGCATCCTAAGGTATTTATCATAATTTTTTTATGGTTGTCATCAATTATCATGTTTTTACTCTATTTATTTATTTTATCTAAAGTTCATGAGATTCCTTTTCTTAAGCACGCAGACAAGCTTATGATTGTTCTTTTCGTAATAAAGTCATCTATGACTCTCTCTCTCTCTGGATTGATTGATATAGTGTCAATCTGTATGATTTTGGTTTTGGGTTGTCTGGATGTATGCAATTCTGTTAAGACCTTACGTTCCATGGAACTCGAGGGTTCCATTGCTTGGATGCCCCCTGGATTCCATATGAGTCTTCACTTAACAACTGAAGTTCCATGAAAAGGCCTAGTGTTCAGAAGGTGAGTTATTTCAGAGAAGTAAAGATTTCTCTTTCCATGGAGAGAGTAGATAATTGTGAGTCCCCCTTAAATGCCATGGATACTGTGTTCAATGGAAGCGGATTTGTGTGTCCTCACTTAAATGCCATGGATATTGAGTTCAGCGAAAGTAACTTCCATAGACAGAAATCTTTACATTTCTAGAAGAAATCATCTTTCCATTGTTAGGACTTCTTTATTTTTTAATTTTTTATCTTGCCGAATCTTGAGTTCTTAAGGGAAGAGTTCCATGGAACCTTTCGGGCATCTGCTGGTTTGGATGTTTGGAAATTGCCTTGTAAGAACATTGAGTTCCATGGAACTTGAGGTTCAACCACTTGGATTCCCCAGGGTTCTGTGCAAGTCTTTACATAAGAATCAAGTTCCATAGAAGGCCTGATTAAGGGGAAGATGAATTCTTTCAGAGAATTTAATATATCTCTTTTCATGGAACTCCATGGAACTTACATGGTGCATCTCATGCATCATAAGAGATTTATACAATGTCAGGTATCAAACATCTACAATATGCTCAACTTTTCCTTTTTGTATAAGTGGGTCACAGGGTTCACCGACCCAATGGCTAATCTTGGAACATATTTCAGTTGAGTGTTGTCTTAACTCTTAACTGCTTATTTGTATGCTATATGTTGGAAGCTTGTTGGAGTCTGGTGAGCAGTCAGTCGTCAAACTTTCACCAAGTAACTATGAGAACGAATCTTGTTTCCAATCTTCATCAAGTTAGGGCATTCCTTCAAACTGATGTGTCACAATTTTAAACTTTGTTGTGTTGGAAAATGAGGGCATGTCAGGTGTTCCTTGGTAGCAACATGCCATAATTCGTGAAGCTGATTATAGTGGAAAGCATTCCCAATTAATTGGGATAAGGCTTAGATGATGATGATGATGATGATGATGATGATGCTATACTGCAAAGCATGCAATGATGGACTAGAATATATTTTGGAAGCGACTAATTATAATGAAGCCTGATTGTGGTGGAAAGTGGGCAAGGGTTCATTACTCAACCATCATTCAGCCAGATATTACTTACCCAGTCAGTTTATTAAATCAAATCATGCATGTGTCCTGTGCCCGTCATCTTGAGGCCATTGATCCCATCATCTAGATGCTTATTGCATTCTCTGGCATCTAAAATTTGCTCCTTGTAAATGATTGCTATAGTATGATCACGGCTGCCTGAACGCAGGTAGATACTGTGATGCTAATTTGGCAAGGTTATCCAATGACAAGAAAATGATTGCTATAGTATATGATCACAGCTGCCTGAACGCAGGTAGGTACTGTGATGCTAGTTTGGCAAGGTCGTCCAACGACAAAAGATTTAACAGTGATTACTATGCTTTTTGTGGGAGGTAATCTGGTAACATGGGGAAGTAAGAAGTAGAGCGCTCGCTTGTATACGCTTGTATACATTGATTGTATACGAAGGCCGAATATGGAGATGACAAATGCTTATTGTGAGCTTATATGATTGAAATATCCTCCAACAGATGGGTTCATGTCATTTCATGGGAGAACTAAATACATCGAAGTTGATTACTTTGTTTGAGAGGACATAATAAAGAAATTGATTACAATGCCATTCATTCACTTTGATATCTAGGCAAGCTAGGCATGTTTGATATCTATGCTTCAGCTTGACAGTGTGTTGGAAGTGGTGTATATTTCACGGTGCTCCTGCTGAGCACCATACTATTATTCCATATCTCCCCCCTTCTTATCTAATTATCTTTTCTAACAAACCTCTGTTTTAATAAAGACCCCGAAGGACAAAGGAGATACACTCACGACTCATTATTCTTCTTCCATTCTCTCTGCCATAAAAACGACACCTACGAATTATTATATTTTGAGAAGGATAATCCTAGGAATGGCTATGCCTCGATCTGGTCAGCTATGGATTGGGTGGCTGTAGACGCTCCTCTTGCTTAGCTCCTGCATACTTTTACTGTTGATGGAGGTTCTTATATGTGGGCAAGACATCATATTTGTATGTGGCACTTTAGATGCTTCATGTGGGGTCCTTACTCATGCCTTAGTGGTAGACTCACAAGAGTTTCAACATGAGATCATGGGTTCAAGTACCCATTGTGGTATAAAAAAGCCATTGTGGTGTGAGTGCATGGGTGTGTGAATGCATGTGTAAAAAAGAAAAAGATGCTTTAGGTGGCAATAACTCCTAGCCACATAGGAGCTAAATTGTGAGACGAGATATGTTAGATTCTCAAAGAAGCCCAAAGCTCGCCAAATCACAGATTCCATATGTTTCAAGTCTATAGTTAATGCAACTCCAAATTCTTCAAATCCAGAGCTCTTGCCTGCTGAGAGGGAGTTGTCCAGGTGCAACAGCTTTATTGGTGCAACATGTTAGCAGCTAGTAGGAGAGATGAGAATGTGGCGGTATCTGGAATCTGCTTCATACTGTAATTAATACAGGACTGCAAATATTTCAAATACTGAGCTCTTGCTTGGAGGAGAAAACTATCCAGAGGCAATGGACCTAATCGGTGCAATGTGTTAGTAACCAGCGGGGGTCCTTAGTCATGCCTCGGTGGTAGACTCACAAGAGTTTCAATACGAGGTCATGGGTTCGAGTACCCATTGTGGTGAAATCCCACTGTGGTGAGTGTGTAAAAAAAAAAAGTGTCAGTAACTAGTGGGGGGAAAGGGAATGATGCTGCCATTGCGAAAATGGTCAGAGGGAGGACATGGCATAAATCTCCATGAGAGCACATTTTGTCCAGCTGAGGGTAGTTGCGTCGACAAGTTGTCTATCGTCCCATCTCTCAGGCTAGAGTTTAGTTGCAGGCATGTTCAAGCAATGCCTTTTGTTAACTCTTCAATTCATCCCCCTTCTATTCCGAGAAGTATCTCTGGGAAATAGATTGTCCCAGAAGGCTGTTTATCAATGGACAACACTCAGGATTACTGAAGCTACAAAAATAAAAAGTCTCCCACATCTTCATTCATATCCAGGCCACGTCCTGAGGAAGAACTGGTCTCAGCTATGGAGAAGAGTCAGATTAGCAAGCAAGAGATATCAATGAAACATCAACCAGAGACCAGGTGCTTGATAATATTGCAGTTAAGGAGAGATTCAGAGTAGGAGAATAGTTACTGGACCAAGGACGTTGATGGAATCTATTTGGAACGGGTTGGATTTTTGTAAGCAGCAAACAATAATGTAAGAAGTGAGGAAGGAATGCAGATAATGGACAAAATGGAAATGACAATAGCTTTGGATACTGTAGAAAGGGCCCCTGATCCCGTCAACTCAGTGGGGCCTTGAGTGCTTGATAATAATAAAAAAAAAAATCAGATTGGGTTCAAGACAAACAATAAAAGGTGACATTGACAATAGGCCTGGATGTGGAAGGAGAGGAAGAGAAGTTTAGAAGTCCTAAAATGGATGGAAGCCAAGGTAAAAAGTTATTACCAAAGATAAAAAATTCTTGGGAAGGAGAAGAAAGGGAGCCAAGCAACCCTAAAATCTGGTATAAAAAATTAATTATGACAATTGGCCTAGTAGCAGGATGACGGCCTGGGTTAGGTAACCACTTGGCGAGCATTCTTAAATGAAGATAGCTTCTTGGAACGTGCAAGTGATGGGTAGCAAAGCAAGGAAATTAGCGATAAAAATCATAACTAGTAACAAGGTGGACATTATGATGATCCAAGAAACCAAGAAAGGATATCTCTGTAAATGGTAGCGGTTAGAGCTATTCGGGGAAGCAATAACTGTAAGTGGGAATGTGTAATTCTTGAGGAGGATTGAGTGGTATTGTGTCAATCTGGGACTCTAAGCTCCTCTGTGAAAGTCGACTTGGTTAAAGGTGTTTTCTCCTTCTAAATTCTCTTCAACTATCCTTTGGCCAGAGCTCGTGAGTCTCTTTCAGCATTGTATGGACCTAAAGATCCGAATCTCAGACTGGCTTTCTGACCAAAGCCGAGTTCGATTGCCAGCAGATGAGCTGCCCCCTGCCATTTAAGGGGTTATTCTTTGATCCACTTCACTTATTAGTTTGCTTCAGTTGCTATCAAAGGTGACTCCGATAACTTCAGAATCTGATTCAATGAAATGGTTAAAAGAAAAGTTCGGCAACTTCTCGGTGAAATTTTCCACATGTTCACAAGTAGGTATGTTTCTAGCGACAAGGTTAGTCTGACAGTGTTTATTTGGCATTACGGTGCCCCTCCAAAGGTGTTAGCGCTTGTGTGGCTAGTGGGGTGATAGAAGGTGCTAATAATAGATAATCTTCGCAGAAGAAGTTTGATTCTTCTGAATGGATGTCTTCTATGTCTTCAAGATGAGGAAATGGTGGATCGTCTCTTCATTCATTGCTCTTTTGTGGAAGAAGTCTGGGATAATTTTTCAATTTATTCCGAGTTGCATGGGTATTGCTGGGATCCATTGATAATTTCCTTTTGATGTGGCATGGCTTGGGTATAGGGAAAACCAGGAGAAGAATTTGACGATTAAGTTTGTTAGTGGGTATTTGGGTTCTATAGTTTGAGAGGAATGATTGATGTTTTAGAAATCGCAAGGGACATGTTTTGGAGGTATTTCAGAGGATTAAATCTCATGTAATGGATTGGACTTTAGCATCAAAGATTATTGTTCAGTTTCCGGAGTGTTGGCGGGAGTTGTAAATCTTTTTTGTTTTCTATACTTGTAAATTTGCAGCTTTGGCCTTTTAGTAATAATATTGTCAATATTTAAAAAAAGAAAAAGAAAAAAAGAGAAAAAGGAAGGTTTGAATATATCGGCTGGTTTGCGAGGATTCTTTGAGTTCATGGAAAGATGGGAACTGATAGATCTTCTCCTTCTTGGTGCAAAATTCACCTTGTCAAATAACCAAGAGGCTTTGGTCATTTCCATTGAGATCTAGTCTCTTTTAGCTGAGAGAATATTTTCCCTGGAGTGAATCAAAGGGCCCTCATTAAAATCTGTCCAGATCATAGACCAATCACTCTCCTCCACCCTCAAATTTTGGCCCCGAAACCATTCCAATTTGAAAACACATAGATGGATAATCCTGGCTTCCATGATCATTCATAGGAGTGGTTGTCCTTCTTGGCGGACAGAAGATCTGGGAAAAGGTTTATGGCCAAGTTGAAAATTCTCAAAGAGAAGCTGAAGTTGTGGAACAAGGAAACCTTTAGGGGTATCAATTCAAGCTAAAAAATCTCTCTTTTACCTTGAAAAAATATTCAGCTATAAAACATTCCTGATGGCTTAGTTTGATGCCTTAGATAGGTTAGAAGAAAGCAATGTTCTTTCTAGTGAGGACTGCGATAAGAGAGAAGACCTTCAGGCTGGAAGAGACTCTCAGGAAAGAGGTAATTAGCAGGACGCAAAGGTTTTGTGTGAAATGGTCTAAAGAATGGGACTGTAATATAAAAAAAATTTCCCCACAAAATAGCTAGTGCTAGAAGTAGAGAAAAAATATGATATATTTCTCTCAAATCAAAGTTGGTTGTTCTGCGAACAATTCATGATCATATCACCACTTGCTTCCATACACTTTACATTGGTGGGGAAATGAAGCATCCAGTGTTGAGTGGGCTGTATTTTAATAGATTAACAGAGTTGGAGGTGAATATGATGTAGGTGTCTTTCAGCATTAACTAAATTCAAGAGGCAGTATTCAATGCTGAAGGGGACTGTGCCCCCTGGCCTGGACAGATTTCCGACGACTTTCTATCAATTTTGGTGGTAGTTTATTCATGAAGCTCTGCTGGCATTGCTGGAGAAATTTCATGAAAGGGCAGTGATTAGCAGGGATGTTAATGTGACTTTCGTTGCACTTATCCCTGAAAGGGACAGTGCAGAAGAAGGGACTTCAGGTCAATCAACCTTGTAGGAAGTCTACACAAGATATGGCAAAAGTTTTTGGCAAATCGACTGAAGAAGGTCATTTTTTTAAATTTTTTATTTTTATGGGTTAGTTCACACACCCTATTGTTAGTATAACCACCCACCCCTGTTAGTCACATCACAATGTTAGCCACCCCCACTATGGGATCGATACCATGAAGGTCATTGAAAGCATTACTTCTGCCACAGCTCAAAAGTGCATTCATCACAGGTAGGCACATTCACAATGGGCCTGTTTATTTTCATTTCCCTGAGAGTAAATGCATGTAAGTAGGTAATTATTACCATTTACCCCTTGTTTGAAAGGAACCAATATTTCCTCCTTGTAAAATGGGTTTGAAAAAGATCGGCGTACATTTGCGGATCCCATTGTGATGTCAGTGAGATATCCATGCCGTCCATCCATCCAAAAAATGAGGCAGATCCAAAGCTCAAGTGGCCCACACCATAGAAAATCGTGGTCGTAAAAGGTTTTTAGCAGTAGGAGTTCAACCCACTAATCTGTGTGGCGTGGTCCTGATTTCCTCTTGAAAGTTGTCATGGAGAAGCTCTGAGACTTAGTTGAGTGAAGGTTCTTTCAGTATATGCTCGCTAGAATGGGGTTTGGACGAATTTTCTGGAGTGGCAGGGGTATTCAACAGTGCGTGGTGGCCGATTCCCTTAGCTGGATGCTTTATGAGGCGCGAAATTAAGAAATAATCTATGGTATGCAAATAATCAAGGCTGTTCAAGGGGTGACGCATGCGCTGTATGCCTGTATGCTGATGACACAATTCTCTTTGGGGATGGATCATTTTTTGGAAGCTCAAGCTCTAAAGCAAGTATCAGATGCTATGAAATTTTCTCAAGGCAATCCATCACTTTTTCAAAGCAGCATTTCTGGGCTGAATTTAGAAAGAATATGTTGGAGATAATGGCCCAGATAATGGGCTGTGGGATCTGATCATTCCCGTGAAGCACTTGCCATACCCCCTATTCTGACTTGCAACTCCTAGGGAAGAAGTGCATCATTTCTTCAGTTGAGAAGCAGGTAAAGTTGTATGGTTGACATATTTTTGTGGACAAACATTGGGAGGATGAGGTGCAATTGTTGCCTGCATTAATGGCCAAACTGGAAAAAGGTGTATATACCGAGTTTTGGGGAAGATATCGTGATCTGCGAGAGAGAGAATGAGATACGGACTTTGCAATCCACTCCTGATATGATCTCCTGGTGTTAAGAAATGAGTCCACTTCCAGCCGTTCTCTCGAATTTTGTTGACAACCATTCCTTTAAAGACTGTCCGCAATAAAATCGATACGTTGGATCATCTAAAAAGTAGGGGTTTTGCTTTCCCGAGTCGCTGTTCACTGTGTTACAATTAGGACGATCTATCCACCATCTCCTTCTTCACGTGAGTGAGACGCTGACCATATAGCCAACCTCAATATTTGCATATTATATTCAGGCCGTCTATTTATTTTTTAAGAATATTTTAGGGCCATAACAAAAGACTAAAGTATATACAAGTTTCAGTTGGTGGTCACCATAGTAAATCAACGTTTGTTCAATGCCGGCCATTAGATTATTTGTTGACTATCACACCTGTTAATAAGGTAAACAACACCTGAATGGAAGGGCAAACAAAAAAACCATGTTGATCAACTGTTGTGTTGGCTCATGACAGATGGATAATTGTCAACGACCACTGTTTCCTATGGCGCCGTTTACTTGAAATTTGTATCCGCTGTGGTGTCGTTCACCTATAATGGAAATTTATATACAACGGTTATGCCAAGAACCATGTTCGGGTGAGCACAGTGGTCGTTGTATGCCAACTTCACATGCGTATCTCACCGTGATGTTCCTTGTTCTTATGTTTGTTTACGTAGACACCCCACCTCGAACAAGAGAGGCCGCTTTCAGTTTCTCAGTTGGAGTACCAAAACAACCTCTGATTGACTCAGAGAAGCGAGACAATGCCATATAGACACCTATATTTTGGTTGAACTCCAAAAAGCAGTTTGCTTTTAAACTCTTTCCTAAAACCCGCTTAAGTTTTCTGCCGTTAGCCAAAAGAATGCCTACCTATTTATACAGTTAAGTATGAGCTATTGTATTTTTTAAAAGTCATTTTTACCCTCCAAGAAAAGCAAAACAACCCCCACTCCCGCAAATGTTTATTTGCATCCAACCTTTTGTAAGGTCACAAAGACTGGTTGAAAGGCTCACACAAATATCAGATTGATTAAAATAAAAAATAAAAAAATTTGTGGCCCATTATAAGAAGTTTTCAATCACCACTGTTCCTGTGATATGGTCCAACTGATATATGGATCTGATTCGTTTTTGGGATCATGCCCTAAAGATGACCTGTCAAAACGGTTGGAAGGCGTGGATGTAAGGAATATACATCAAGGTGGGCCCCACATGAGGGATACCACCAACATGGGTGGATGGGAAGCTGCACCCCTGAGGAAGCGGATTGCATGCTGAGTAACTCATAACCCTTAGCCTACTGAGTAAACCATATGGGGCCCACCGTGATTTATTTATTTTATCCACTCCGTCCATCAATTTTAACAGATAATGTTATGGCTATATCCAAAAAATGAAGCATACCCAAAGCTCAACTGGACAACACCACAAGAAATATTGTGAATTGAATCTCTATCATTGAATTTTTTTTTGGAGGCCACTGAAGTTTTGGATCGAGCTGATATTTGTGTTTTACCTTCATCCATGTATTTGTGATCTTATGAACGGTTCAATGACAAATAAACATTGCTGTCAGCCTTAGGAAGGTTTCAACAGTGGAAATCATTGTTCGCACTGTTTCCCTCCTGTGGTATGGTCCGCTTGAGCTTTGGTTATGCTTCAATTTTGGGCTTAACCTCTCAAATGAGCGGGAAAAACTGATGGACACTTTGGATAAACCACATACATTTACAGTAGGCCCAACTGCGTTTACTCGGTAGGACAAAAGCGTACCAAGCCGAGTAACTCAGTACGCAATCCCAATTTGTTCCTCTGATTTGTAAGCGAATTTCCAGCCAAAGCTGGCAAGAAGTTCCCAGAAGTTAGGTGGGGGCCCACTGTGATGTCTGAGAATAATCCAGCCCACCCACCCTTTTTGGGAGCTCATTTGAGGACATGGGACAAAAGAAAGAGTCAGGTCCAGGACCCAAGTGGACCACACGAAAGGGAAAACTTGGAAAGGAAATGTCCACCATTGAAACCTTCCTGTGCTCCACTTGATGTTTATATGCCATCCAAACCGTTTATAAGGTCATTCCCATTAGGATGAACTGGAAATTAAAAATAAAAAAAAAAACTTTATATTAATACTAAATTTTTGTGGCCATACAAATATTTCAATGGTGGTCATTCAATCCCATTGTTTTCTCTCAAGTTTTGGATCAGGATCAGGTTTTGTTGCCTATCCAAAAATGAACTTACAAAATGGATGAATGGGGTGGATTTCTCACAAAGATTCACGGTGGGTGCCTACCTTAGGTGTAGGAAAGCCTTTTCTAAGAAAGTCAGACCGCCTCCTTTCCTTTTTATTGGAAAGCAATAGCCCCTGATGTATGTAGTACATCCATACGGTTCATCAAATTCTTGAGGTCATTTTGAGGGGCATGTGCCTTAATACGAGGCAAATCCAAATCTCAAGCCGACCATACCATACGAAACGTGAGGGATTGAACGCCTACCCTTGATAACTTCTTAGGGGCAAAAGAAAAAAGAAATGCAATGAGCCCTTTAATTTAGGTCCACATCACCTAATGAAGAAGTTTGATGGAAAAAGGAATTACAGTAGGCCCTAGCGTTTTTTTAATGTGGGATTTAATTGTCCCTGTTAACTTTTCTGGGGCCCTCCTTATATTTAGATCATTTTTAGTTTTCAGCTCATGATCTCTAATCCTGATCCATAAAGTATGGACGGCATGGATCAAACAAATGAATCATTGTGGGGCCCACAGCATGGTCCACCTTTGGAGTAGAATCCGCCACCTTTGCACAAGTAGCAAAGGAGGGTATACTTGTTTTTTTCCAATATAATTGACGGCATTAGGTGACGTCTGTTAGTCAAAGTCAAAATCAGTGGTTTTATGACCTACTTGAAAATCTTGGGTGGGTTTTAGGAAAGAGTTTAAAAGCAGGCATATTTTTGGAATTCAACGCATTATCTCCAGAGAAGCATTGAAAATCCAGATGGGTCAGATGGAAAGGATCCTCGAAACCTCCTGAAACTTACTAATGGCCCCAATCAACATAACTGAAGCTCAACATATTAGATCCTAGCCTATCATCCAGACCTCTCATAACCTCCAAATGTGGGTACACAACAAATCACACCCATAAAAGGACAAAACAGAGGGGCGGTCGTATACCCTAACAAAATCTTTTCAAGACATTGGAAACTAGCACCTATCACAAAAAAGTGCACTTATCAAAAGTACTTTGCCACCCAAACTGGCGACCATGAAATGACTGGCGATTGGGTCTCTATATATGAGTCGATTTGACTCCAGGGAAGGTTAGGAGCATGTAGAGGCAGAGGTTGGGCTAGGGCTCTCTAGGACATGGTGAGAGGTTTCAGAAAGTCCAAAAAATCGCGGACACAATTCAGGAGAGAAGAAAAAAGAGAAGAATAGTCAGTAGAAGAAACCAGTAAAGTCTAAAGTAGGGTTGTGATTGGAGATATTTGACTATTCCTTTTATAGAAAAGGGTTTCCGATCTCTGTTGTTCCTTTTCACATCACATTCTAGACAACATTCCATTTCACACATCCCTTCTGCACTTGCAATGCTTTCTATCTGCTTTGCTTTTATTTATTGTTGACCTTGAGCCATCAACTCTGTGAAGCATGGCTATATTACTTTTCTTTATTGCGTGCCCTGAGCCGTTGGCTCTGTAAAACAAGGTTAGATTACTTTTCTTTATAGCTTGCTTGAGCCATCGGCTTCGTGAATCATGGTTAGATTACTTTTCTTTATTGCCTGCTTGAAGCCATCAACTCTGTGAAACAAGACTATTTTTTTTTTTTTTTTTGAGAAATTTCCTACTATAAACTTCACTTTTGACCATTATTCCCACATAAACTTTTTAAAGTTTTGTTCCCATTTTTAAACCTCACTTGTACGGATGGGGTATTTTCGGACAGAAATACTCCTATTGTTAGGATTTATTCTTTAAAAAAAAAAAAACATATCTTCTCCTCATTTTTCTCCTCTTCTATATCCAAAACTCATTTTTTTCCTCTCATCTATAGTAAAAAAAGCATCATCTCTTTAGTTTTGAGATTGATTTTCACTTCAGAGCACTATTTTTCTATTTCTTCAACTCATGTTTCATTAGAAACGAGGCTGTAGTGTGGACCAGGTAAGAACGAAGAATGTGAAATTTGTTTTTTTTCCTCAATGAATGTGTTTTTTTGGTAAAAATAAGTAGGATCTTTGTATTTTTGTAATGTGTTTTTCTCATTGAATCTTACAACGTATTCGTTGTATATTCAACGAACACAGTGACAATTCAATGAGATCTCATTCAAATTCTCACTGTACTCGTTCAAATTATACACCATGCTCTTTAAATTGTTGTGTTCTTTGAATTTTAAAGGTGTGTTCTTTGCAAGAATGCTCTTTGAATTTTGAAAGGTGTCATCTTTGAATTTTACACCATCCTCTTTAAAAGTGTAAGAGAACTATTGTGCTATTTGAATATTAAAAGAGTCCTCTTTAAAATTGTGAGGAAATTATTATAGTCTTTGAATTTTGAAAGAGTCCTCTTTGAAATTGTATGAGAACTATTGTAGTCTTTGAATTTTGAAAGAGTTGTCTTTGAATTTTGAAATAGTCATCTTTGAAATTGTATGAGAATTATTATACTCTTTAAATTTTGAAAGAGTCCTCTTTAAAATTGTATGAAAACTATTATATACTTTGAATTTTGAAATAGTCATCTTTAAAATTGTATGAGAACTATTGTACTCTTTGAATTTTGAAAGAGTTCACTTTGAAATTGTAAGAGAACTAATGTATTCTTTGAACTTTGAAAGTGTCCTCTTTGAAATTGTATGAGAACTATTGTACTCCTTGAATTTTAAAGAGAGACACTCTTTAAGTTTTGAAAGATGAAAGAATACTCTTTGAAACTGTAATAGAACTATTGTACTCTTTTAATTTTGAAAGAGTAATCTTTGAAATTTGAAGGAGAACTATTGTACTTTTTAAATTTTGAAAGAGTCATCTTTGAAATTGTAAAAGAACTATTGTACTATTTGAATTTTAAAAGAGTCTACTTTGAAATTATAAGAGAACTGTTGTACTCTTTGAATTTTGAAAGAGTCCTCTTTGAAATTCTATGAGAACTATTGTACTCTTTGAATTTTGAAAGAGTTCTCTTTAAAATTGTATGAAAACTATTGTACTCTTTGAATTTTAAAGAGAAACACTCTTTGAGTTTTGAAAGATGAAAGAGTACTCTTTGAAACTATAACAGAACTATTGTACTCTTTGAATTTTGAAAGAGTAATATTTGAAATTTGAAACAGAACTAATTTCATTGTGTTTGTTTGCAGATAATGGTGGCTAGAATCATTGTATGCCCTTATGGTGGGGACTTAATATGTGAAAATAATTTATACACGTATAAGGGTGGAAAATCGAAAACTATTGCTTTGAGTGTAAGGACTACATATGAGGAGCTTCTATCTAAAATTTACATGATCATTAAGACTACACTGAACGATCATGATATTAATATGAAAGTAATGTACCCATGCTCAAATAAATTAATCCATCCATTTGAAATTAAAGACGACGAAGATATGCGAGTGTTCTTGGCAGCACAGTCGGAGCATCTGAATATATACATGCATCTAATAATAGAGATAGTGCGACACATTAATGAGACCATTCACGAAGACCCCGTTGGTTTTAGTGGTGTTAAACATGATGTCGTCATTCAATATGATGCCCTTGTAATGACAAATCCATGTGAGGAACGTGATGTTAATTGGGCATCTGACCTTAGTTTGAAAAGTGAACATATGGTATCACCTTCGTCTACAAGAGTACATGTGTCACGCCCTGAAATTCGGAACCCGAGTACAATAACCCAAAGCCCGAGTTCCAGGGTGTGAATTTAAAATTTGAGCATAGATTCCTTGAAATTCCATTCCACACATCGCATTACTAAAATAAATCCCAAATATAAAATTTCTTTTCCACTGATATCTTATTACATTGAATTTTTCAAGATAAAATAAATCAACTACAGTTGGCGTTTGCGTAACCCGTGATCATCTGAATACTCTGCTCTGTCTACGTCTTTTCCTTCCTGATTACCTGCAAGAACTGTGGTGATTTTGGTGAGCTAAAAGTCCAATGAGGTCATTTCCATCACAGGTAATATTCCAGTTAATAAAAGATAGGACGTGAATAATCAATGGATATAATTGTATGAAACATACGAGGATAAGGTTATGATTGATACACTTTATGGTTTATTATGAATAGAACATGATTATCATGATGTCATGTATATCATGATACGTGTGAGAGCAATAAACGTCTAGGAACTCGTTGCCACTGAACATTAGGAACCTGTCGCAAATCAACCATGCTCACCTAACCGGTACAACGAGGCGGCAAATCAACCATGCACGCCAGTGGGCTAATCAACCATGCACCACTGATCCAACCGAGCAAATCAACCATGCTCAATAAGTGAAACGACCAGAACTCGCTGCCACTGAACATTAGGAACCTGTCGCAAATCAACCATGCTCACCTAATCGGTACAACGAGGCGGCAAATCAACCATGCACGCCAGGAGTCAAATCAACCATGCTCCTGTTCTGTCGCGGTGTAACAATATATGCACATGTATATGTTTATGGAAGCATTCATCAAGCATACAATGCATATCGACTTAAGTCCAATCACACCATGCATGTGTTATTTTCATTCAGATAATTAATCCTTTGTCTAATTTTAGTCATTATTGATCAAGGGATTTGAGAAGATCATTGCGTAAGGTTTAATGCGTTGACGCTTAGCTAAGGTTGTTCCAAAAGTTATGTATTACATACTATTTAAACTTAAGTTGTTGTCGATCAGTAAATTTAAGAATAATGTTATGTGGAATCTTGAGAATACTACGTGTTTTTAGGGTTACATGTTGGTGACATCATATGTAAGAAATCCTAAATCGAATTGTCATAGAATTCTGACATGTTCATTAAAACGGAAAACTCGAGAAGATTAATTAAATAAGAACAGGGTAACTGGCGATGAACTTTTATGGATATAGAGATAGGACATGAGCGGATCCCTTACTTAGTATTCCATGGTACGAACGAATGTATAAAAATATACTTAAATTCCCAACTAGAGAAGAAGTCTTTTTAAATTGAACGCAGACAAGGAAGAATACTAAAGGATATTAATAGAGAAAGTTACGTGAGATGAATCACTCACAGTTTAATGATTCCTAAGCTCCAAACAAGTCCCAACTCGAACCTGAGTTGACTCAGCGAATCGACTCGGTGTAGAGAGTAAATCTCTTCTTCTTTCTTTTTCTTTCTTCTTTCTTTCTCCTTCCTTCATTCTTCTTTCTTCTTTCTTTCTTTCTCTCCTTTCTTTCTTCTCCTCTTTTTCTTCTTCTTTCTTTTCTTTTTCTTTCTTCTTTCTCCTTTTTCTCTTTCTTCCTTCTTCCTTTCTCTTTCTTCTTCTTCTTCTTCTTTTCTTGCCGCCCCAGCAAGAGCAGCAACCATGGCACGAGCAGCAACAGTAGCAGGGGTACGAGCAGCAACAGCAGCAGGGGTACGAGCAGCAACAGCAGCAGCAGCACGAGCAGCTTCTTCTCTCGCTCTCTCTCTCTCCTTCTCTCTCTCTCTAACGCCCACACCCTTTCTCTCCTTTCTCACAACTGCTCTCTCTCTCTCTCCTGCGTTTCCTAGAAGCCTAGAATCAATGGACGAAGCCTTATGTAACCAACCACGGCGGTGAAGAAGCGGTGAAGACGCGGACTTCAAAAACATCCCGGTTCGAGTTGGAGAAGGAGACCGAATAGTCCGGGGATTCTTTTGCACAAGCAACCCGTTGGAAACCTAGGTGGGGTCCACACGAAGATTTGGAAGAGGTCTAGCCCATCCATGCATAGCAGATCTGTAGATCTAGGCGTTTCTAGAATCTTAGGGTCTAGTTTACGTGGCTACGGTGGACCGCACGATCGCCAGAACATAATGAGGTCACCTACCTCGTAAGGCCGTGCGAGGACCGCTCTAGATGGACGGATTGGATCAGCTTATGGGGTCCACTGTGATGGACGGTGTGGGCCACCAATGGCGACAACGGTAACGCTGCCGCTGAAACAGCGTCCGCAGCGGGCGCTCGTCCGCATTGCGTAAGAAGCGCGGTCAACGCGCGTTGACCGGCGTGGCTGGCCGCTGCACTGTACACGTGGGTCCCACCTTGATGTATATGCAAGATCCGCTCCAATCATCCGGTAGGCCATCACATTTAGAGGTGTGACACAAAAAATGAGGCAGATCCGAGCTACGGTGGCCCACTTATGGCACGATTTTCGATTAGAGCCTTTGTAGGATGATCGGAGGTTTGAAACTTCATGTGTATGGTTAGATCATGTCCTAGAGCTAATATATAGAGTTTTGCACAATAATGATCGTCCGAAATCATGATACTTGAAAATGGCCACATAACTTAAGTTTAACTAATGAAATTTTCGTACTTATTATAAATTTATGATTTTTATGAGGTCTGACACTTCTGCGCTGTTTTAGAATCCATTTGAAGCAACTTTAATAAAGGGAACATATTTTAATTTCTTACGGTTTAATTAATATTAATTTATCAATACTTAAGTTACTTAATTTACTAACTAATTAACTAATCTATAATTTACATTATTCTAAGATCCTAGGATGTTACAACCACACCCGAGCAGATTCGTAGGGTCGAGAACTCGCTGGTTTAAGCATATGCCCTGCGACGGACACGATGTACGAATCAGATTTATAGACAAACATGTGTACAGGACAATGTACGGCGGTTCACATTGATCGCGAGATTCGAAATCAAAATGGAAGGTTAGATCTTCTGGTCTAGTAACGATAGATCCTTCTAATGGTCAATTTGTTGACTTAGTTAAGTATACTGAGTTTTCACAGGCTTTAAAAGTGTTGAAACGCGTATCAAAGTACATACGTGTGTGTATGCGAGTGAACAACACGGCCTAGAATTTAAGTTCTAACGTCGGAACATGCACTCGTGTACTTACTCGCGCGTTCAAATTTTCGGGGCATTACAACATGTGACTTCATCGTCACCTTTGCCTACAAGCGGACATGTGCCTTCATCATCACATTTGTCTACAAGAGCACATGTGCTTGCATCATCACCTTTGCTTACAAGAGTACATGTTCCTTCATCGTCACCTTTGCCTATAAGCGGACATATGCCTTCATCATCACCTTTTCCCATAAGAGCACATGTGCCTGCGTCCTCACCTTCTTTAACTCTTCTCTTTCAATCCCCCTCTCTTTCTTTAAGGCTTCTTTCTCCATCTTCATCTCTTTTCTCTCTTTCTTAGTTCACTTCTTTCAATTTTTATCTCTCTCTCTCTCTCTCTCTCTCTCTCTCTCTCTCTCTTTAAATTCTCCATCACTCTTCTCAGCCCTTCTTTCAATTCTCCATCTCATTCTTCATCTCCTTCTCCCTCACCCCCCCCCCCCCCCCCCCCCCCCTCCTCTTTTTCCCCGTCCTCCTCATCTTCTTTGTCTTCTTCGCCATCTTCATCTCCTTGGATATCAAGTGTCCTCTTAAATTGTACTTTCCTACTCCTGTTTTCAACGTAACTCACTTCAACGCACTGTAAAATCAATGTAACATTATCAGATATTTTCTTTGTCAACGCCTTAAAGTAAATGTAAGATATATTATTATATAACTATCTTATCTGGAATCTTTCTCGAACTAGACGAACAACCTCCGTCTCATGTTGTCACGCCCTGAAATCCGAGACTCGAGTATAACAACTCAAGGCCCGAGTTTCAGAGTGTGAATTCAATCCAAATATAACCTGTAGAGAAATTCCATTCCACATACCACAATAATACCAACTAAAGTGCTTTATTAATCATAACTTAATCTCAAATGAAAGTTTAAATCAAACAACTACGTTTACTCTGCAAAATATTTAAATCTACTAGAGTCTATTTCAATCATTTGCCAAAAGAAATAAATTAAACACCTAATCTAGAATAAGTCTTCTAATAAAAATAATCGTCCAGATATTCCGCTTCAGCCGCTCCTCCTTCCTCCTGATATCCTGCAGGAACTGTGGTGATTTTGGTGAGCTAAAGCCCAGTGAGGTCATTTCCATCACAGGTAATATTCCAGTTAATAAGATATTAGATGTAAAATATCGACAGCTAGAATTGTACGAATATACGAAGATATGGTGCTGATTAACACACTTTATGTCTTATTATGAATGAAACATGATTACCATGATGTCATGATACGTGTGAGAGCAACAAACGTCTAGGAACTCGTTGCCATTGAACATTAGGAACCTGTCGCAAATCAACCATGCTCACCTAACCGGTACAACGAGGCGGCAAATCAACCATGCACGCCAGTGGGCAAATCAACCATGCACCACTGATCCAACCGAGCAAATCAACCATGCTCAATAAATGAAACGACCAGAACTCGCTGCCACTGAACATTAGGAACCTGTCGCAAATCAACCATGCTCACCTAACCGGTACAACGAGGCGACAAATCAACCATGCACGCCAGGAGTCAAATCAACCATGCTCCTGTTCTGTCGCGGTGTATAAATGTATGCACATGTATGTGTTTATGGAAGCATTCATCAAGCATACAATGCATATCAATATTCAAGTCCAATCACGCCATGTATGTTATCTTCGTTCAAATAGTTCATTATCTAAATATTTATCATAAATTAAGAAAGTTGAAAAAGATGTACATCGTTTAAGGTTTGTATCAACACCTAAGTTATGTTTATCTAGGCTTTTACCTTGGCAATTCGGGAAGACAATTTCTAAAGAAAAGCATTCAACCTATGTAAAACCTCTACATAGAGTTATGTGAAGAAGTAGAGAAAAATATACAATAAGAGCAAGGGATCTGGACGTGGAATTTGAGAATACGAACAAGTGGTGAATCCTTTACTTAGGATAAAAAAAAATAAGGACTGGAAAGTAAGTTGAAATAGAAAAACTTAAACCTTAAATCGAAGAACAACTAGAAGGAATAATTTGAGAAAATTAACAGGAAATTCCATATGAAGAATCACTCACTTGCAGCCTCCTTAAACTCGAAAGGTGACGAGCTGAGTCGACTCAATGAGTTAACTCAGTTATGAGAAAAACTCTTCCTTTCTTCTTTCTTCTTTTCTTCTTCTTCTGTTCTCCTCTTTTCTTGCTGACTGGGGTGCTGTCCCCACAGCAACAGCAGACCAACTCAGCAACCTCCTTCCCTCTCTCTCTCTCTCTCTCTCTCTCTCTCTCTCTCGTTTCTTCTTCTTTCTTGCTGCCCCAGCAAGAGCAGCAACAGCGGCAACAGCAGCCCGAGCACGAGCAGCAACAGCAGCAGGAGCACAAGCAGCAACAGCAGCAGCAGCACGTGCGCTGCCTCTCACTCTCTCTCTACCCTCACACTTTCTCTCTCTATCCGAACGACCCTCACTTCCTACCGTATATCTCTCTCCCTCACTCTCTCTGACGTGTTTTGAAGAGAGAAAGAAGATGAAGATGGCTTTTATAGCCGAGCACGGCGAAAACACGGTCGCGGGTGCAACCGGTTTGAGCTTTCCGCTTCCAAGCGGAACTTGGATTCCCTTTTCTTGCTACCTACTCCACATGGGAACCGTTGAAAGGATATGTGGGGTCCACACGACCCTCGAGAAGCAAATCTTGATCGCTCCGGTAGTGAAAAGATCCGGATCTTGGCGATCTAAACTCAAAACGGTTGAAAACAACGGTTCCACGTCCGCTGAACGAGTAACGTTATAGGGTGATGTCCGGTATATAAGGTCGTACGGTTGAGGTGAGTTGAATGGACGGCGTGGATCGAACTATGGGGCCCATCATGATGATCGCATGGGGTCCCATTGATAACAGCGTGCGGACGCTGTAACAGCATCCGCTGTTTCAGCGGGTGAAGAATCGGGAAGAAGAAGTTCTTTTAAAAGAACTGTTACGTGCGGCGCACGTCCACCCAAACTTAGTGTTCCACTTTCATGTGGGGCCCACTAGCAATAGTCAAACGTCATCACCTCCGTTCAAATGGTGGATGACACACATTTAGTTGCCCATGAGAAAAATGAGACAGATCTAAGTTAAGGCGGCCCACTTATGGCCCGATTTCTGATTAGGGTACTTGTAGGATGATCAGAGAGTTGAAATTTGACATGTATGGTTGGATTGTGTTCTAAAACTAGTACATAGAGTTTTGTACGATAATGATCCCTAAAAATCATGATCCTTGCAAATAACTTAAGTTTGGTTAATGGTATTTTCATGTTACTTGTGGTTTTATGAAATTTTGCGAAGCCTGACACGTCCACGCTATTCTAAGGTTTATGTTGAGCGATTTTAATGAAGGTACCCTACCATAATTCCTTACGGATAGCTCAATATAAATTTGTAAGTATTTATGTGATTAATTTCTTAATTAACTATTCAAAATGCTAATTACATTATTTTTGAAATCTAAAGTAAACAAAAGTCATGTTTTAACTCATGTAAAACCAGGGTTATTACACATGTTCCTTGTTTGTGGGTTCTAGGATAAGTAGTACGTCAGTCTATAAACATAATTTGTTTAAAAAATCGTTTCTAAAACAAATACGCTAAAATAAGCAACAAATAGGCAATGAAATGTGACTTACATCTTCACGCTCTAACAGAGCTTCTATTGTTGGATACCTCCAACCTTTTCAGCCTCGATATTGACTGAAGAGTGGAATTTGGCTGGCAGCGAATGAAACGACAATGGAATCCAGGGATGAAATTCTTCCAACGACCCCATACCTGTTATAATGACATGAAATTTGATAAGGTTGAAAAACTATAGTTTGATAAATACAATAACCATTCACAAAATAAAGAGAGCTTACCTACAATGGAAATATGCAGCCGTAAATGTTATACGTCTTCCCTCCTGAACGACATGCCTTGGTCGTTGCCAATACACCTTGAGTCATAGTCTAGTATGCTAGACTATCCCAATGATAGTTGTTGAAGTCTTCTAACTAATTAACTAAATCAATGAAATTAGACCTACAATTATACTTCGAGTCGATCTCTCTAAGAAATTGTTTTACACATATTATCAAATTAAGATTCACTGCATTTTTATGCTTATTACCTCTAACAATTTTATCGAATGCTTTTAATAGATGACTCTTCAGTATAGGATATTCTTTTAAGTATTTATATTTTATCGACATCGACTTCTTACTATTCAATGTTTTAGTAGTCAATATGTTGGGAGTATAAATCTCTCCAGTCTTCATCCATGTTATAAGGTTGAAATCCATCTCCGTAAACTTCAACATTTTTTCTCTTACTTAAAAAACAAGGTCACCCAATTCAGCTTTGTGTCTCATAAGGAGACAATGCATGATCACCTCATTATACCTAAATAATGGGATGTCCAACATGAATCCAAATTAGGATTGCGTAAATAGATTTACTCTACTATCATTCATCTTTATACCTTTATTTACACTCTCAAACCACTACGTAAGGGAACGTTTTGCATAATTATTAGGGTAGGACAAACTTACAAAAAATAATGATGTCAAAAGAGACAAAACATAAATATTTTACACCACACCATGTACTCGTTGAATTTTAACGTGTACACGTCGAATTGGCACTGTACTCATTGAATATTCAATTGTACTCGTTCAGATTCTCATTGCACTCATTAAATTCAACGAGTACTCGTTCAAATTCTCACTGTACTTGTTTAAATTCTCTCTCTACTTGTTGAATTCAACGAGTATTTGTTCAAATTCTCACTATACTCGTTAAATTCAACGAGTACTCGTTCAAATTCTCGCTATACTCGTTAAATTCAACGAGTACACTTATAAATTCAATGAGTACTCGTTTAAATTCTCGTTATACTCGTTCAAATTCTCCCTGTATTAGATTAGATATACAACACATTCATTAAGGTGGGCCCCACTAGTTCAAATTGTCACTGTACTCGTTCAAATGCTCGTTGTACTCGTTGAATTCAACGAGTACTCTTTCAAATTCTCACTGTGCTCGTTCAAATTCTCCCTGTATTATATTAAATATACAACACGTTCATTAAGGTGGGCCCCACTCATTTAAATTCTCATTGTACTCGTTGAATTCAACGAGTACTCATTCAAATTCTTACTATGCTTGTTCAAATGTTCGCTATACTTGTTGAATTTCAACAAGTACTCGTTGAATTAATTTCCTATACCCTGTATTAGAAGAAATGCCCGATGAAATTTAAACGAGTATCATTCAAATGACTCTGTGCTCTTTGAAATTTCAACGAGTATTCATTCAAATGGCTGTGCTCGTTGAAATTTCAACACGTACTCGTTCAAATGTTTATATTCTCGTTGAAATTTCAACGATTGTAGACATATTGAAACACATTCTTAGGAATTTTTTAACATTTTACTTTGTTGTGACATTTCAATAAACACATTGTATTCAACTTCAAAACACATTCTCAGGTTTTTTCGACATTTTCTATTGTTGTGATATTTCAACAAACACATTGTATTTAACTTTGAAATACATTGAAGGTTGGTAAAAATTCACAATTTTCACATACACTTTATAAGAAACATGTATATTCATATTCCCAACAAACAACATTCATAAAAAAAAAAACTTTGAATGAAGAAAACAACATTTATCAAACAAAATACACGATTTCGAAAACCTAAAATCATAATTTACAAAAAAAAAAACATACCTTTCGAAGATGGAAAAGCCATAATCACTGTCTAAGCCTGATGATTTTCCAAACAAAATGAAGATTAGAGTGTCTGAAAATGAAGAAAATCTAAGATGGAATATGGAGATGGGTTTTTGAATGGTTAAGGGCAATTTCGTCTGAAATCTGCTGTAAGTTTACTTTTGGAAATAAAGAATTGATGATTTTAGCTGGGAATAACGTATAAAACTGAGGTTTAAAGTAGGAAAAATCTCTTCTTCTTCTTTTTTTTTTTTGCTACCTATTTCACGCCATCAACTTTGTGAAGTAAGAGAAGATTGTTTTTTTTTCTTCTTTTCTTTATAACTTTCCTTGAGTTATTTGTGAAGCGTAACACCCCAAAATTTCAGGGGTCGAGTACAAACTTGATTTCTGATATCTCGAGAGTCACTTATGCGTATTTGAATATGTGTTATGTAAGCATTTGATCCACGTGACATGACATTAAATTATAATGATATGTCAAGCTAAACAATAAAATAAAGACAACTAAAATTAAGTGAGCTAAATCTAAAATATACAATGTTATATCTCATAAATAGGGGTCCACTCAACCAGTAGCCCCCAACACCTAAGTCCAAAATGTACAACCTAACATCGACGTTGGCCGCAAGCACAACTCCAAAAGTCCCAAAGAAACACATTGGCTCTCCCTTAAGCCTGGTCAGCGTACTGGGAATATGGTTCATCGTCCTCTATGTCCTTGAACTCCACTAGCATAGTCCGCCTCGAGGGTACTTGTATCAATGAGGTATCTGGTTGGTGTTTTAAAACACACCGTTCCAAGTGGGAGTGAGTAGCTAACTTAGTGGTTCCATTGCCCTAAGTTATACATGTTATCAAACACAATCAAGTATAGGTAATGAGACACACACGTGCATCAATAAAGAGATAAGGTAGTTGTTTATAATGCATGGATGATTAAAATGCAGATGTATGCCTGAACTCCAATTTTTGTCACAACAAACAGTGAGTGGCTCGTCATCACATCACTCGCACATAGTGTATGTCCATGCAGAACTGTTTATGATTAGCTAAGTAATTAATTAGTCCAATTCATCCAGTAAATTGGTATAACCAAAATATCATCATTCTATCACCGAGTCTATCTGAGACCATTTGGCTCCTTGCTGTCGCGACGCCAATCATCACCAGTAACCCCTCGATCTAAGGTGTGAGTTATTCACTGAGGAGAGCATGGTCCAACAATGACTTGTCAGCTACTCCCAAATCAAAGCAAAATGGTCTTGTCACCCATTCCTCAACAAGATGGTAAGCATTGCACCTCCAATGGTGCTCAATGGTCACTGTGGGGAGGCTTGTCACTCGAGCGTAGGCTGATAGCTCAGGTGTCCCATACCACCATGTTCGACCTATGAGACTTTTGAGGATCAATTCGCAATACGATTCTAAGTGGACTATGCATTGGTAATGAAAATATTCTAGATTCAAAGGGTATAACGACGATAAACATAGCAACCACATCCAGCCTGACTTGAACTAGCACGTTCGACAGGAGAGCGTTGGGGAGGCCGGCCTTGAGCACGTATGGCCCGCGTAGTCCCTACACTACATTCGGTCACCCAAATTTAGCCCCAAATTGACCGCGCAAGCCCTAGGGCGGTCGACCACGAGCGTCCACTTCGATTCCTAACTAATTGTCCGAGTCGGATCACATTACAACCATATATAATTCGGAAATACATTATGAAACCAATCATATTAGCGGGTAAACACATTCCTTGTACATAAAGACTCATAATAACAAATTAGCAAGTCAATAACATATTCCATTCAAATTTTAACCAACATGAATAAGGATCTACGATCATACCACCATAAATCAATTACCATCAATGCATTATTAACCCAATTCTTCATCACATTTCTATTCATAAACACCAAAATATCAACATGCAAGCCAAGGTAAGAGGATTTCAACAACATTAAGTAACATAGCAAGCATCGCAACATTCTTTCATGAAATTAGGCAATTCTGGCGACTTGTTATCGAATCTAAGCATTTCTAACTATCCAAATAAAACATTAACTATATTTAATAGGGTTTGATCATAGGCAACCTAGGGGTAATGGTCCTCACTTAAAATTAATTTGGGGAGAGTTCGTGGTTCCTACACCAAATAGGACTTGCATGTGAGAGAAATTGGAAAAATCCTTAAAGAGAAGTTTGAGAAAGGGGTGTTGAACTTCCATCTTACCTCTAAGGACTGTAGAAGGCAAATCAATGGGAATGATAGAGACTAGATCGTCGTAGGTGTGCCCGAAAAGCGATGGGATGGCATGCAAGTGCTCCCATAACAAGCTCCTCTCTCTCTCTCTCTCTCTCTCTCTCTCTCTCTCTCCCCCCCCCCCCCCCCCCCGGTTCTCCCTCTCGCTATTTTGAAATTTCTGAAATGGGGCAAGAAATCCCCAAATTAGGAGCTTAAATAGGACATATTTGGCTCAATTGGCCCTGGCTGTGAAACCTTCACAACAATGGCATTGTGGTGGGTATTTTTGGTTAGTTGGGGCCCACCTGGCCCATCTAGGTCAATCCGACCCATGAGGTAGCTTCCTCAAAGGGAGATTTATCTATGATTATGATTTCATGTAATTTGGATGTGGCGTTTATCGGATATGAGGAGAAGTTTGTTCAATGGTCATTGATCATCAATCGGGCCGTTGCTTTAAGGTTGGGTTAAGTGTTATAATCAGAGCCTAGGTCTTGTGTTTCATAATGATCTAATGGTTCCAACGTTTCAATTTGATAAAGGTGCAAAAAGACATGATTACTTAGAGTTGGGATGGCCCTGGGGGAGGTGGACTTTACAAGTGCTTCCTATGTTTTTCATGGTTGGGCGATTTGACTACCATTCTCGAGCTGACACCCCACAAGGGTCGTCACTAGCAAGAGGGCTGCCTTTCCTAAATTCCAAGTTTAATGGTATTTCAATGGGCAAGTCTAGGGCTGTTAGGCCAAACTGGCCATTTTCGGGTGTGTTCGGGCTTCCGAGACTTCTCGGGTCCGTTAATCGAAGTTAGAGTATGCTTGGTACGCCATTTAGCATCCATGCGGATGACGAAATGCCAATTGAGTAGGTTTTCCCTATTAATTTATAAGTTCCTAAGTTATAAAGGGCTAATTAATCAAGCTTAAACGATGTGCTGATAACATGGCCTGAGTATGTGCTCGGGTTTTAGGGTTGTGATTTTACGGGGTGTTACATGAAACAAGGTCAGATGTATCATCGTCAGAATTCTAATGAATCTTCGAAAAATCCTAAAATCTTGTAAAGTAGAGATCGCACATTGTACGGGTGGAAATGACACCCCACTCCTTTTTTTTCTCTCATTGAGGCTCTCAGTTAGAATATATAGTTGCAGACCTTATCACAAGAGTCACTCGTTCGGATAGTCTTGTGATTCCCCAACCCTTTTAGGAGATTCTACCATTTATAGCTGACTAAAGATTTCGAGCTTCATTGGCTAGCGACGACTCCCAAAATCCATACATCTTTTATTCGAATCAACACTACACCCCGTCTGAGCTTCAAGTAAGCAACCAGAAAACTGCATTCCAAGAAGACGGAAGTAGTATTCGAATCAACACTAAAACCCCATCTAAGCTTCAAGTAAACAACCAGAAAAAGCATTCCAGGAAGACGGAAGTGGGCCTGCGGCCACACATGTCGATTTGGCGCATGCATGATATGGAGTGGTTCACAGTTTACTGAGCATGCTTTTGGGAATTGGTCTTGCATTAAGCAAACCAATTTTACCCTTGCTAGAAGTAATGCCAAATGGGCCGTGAATGTTTCTAGAGATGGCGGTTCTGATGTACACACATTCTACTGTTAGTACACCCACCCAAACTGTTAGTCACACTTCAATGTTAGCCACCCCCACGTTGGGAATCTATCCCAGGACCTCAGTGTTGAGATGAGGTTATCTTCACTCAGTCTGCCACTGTCCCAAACGTGTGGGTGGCTATTTGAAGCGGCCTAGGACAGGCATAATAAAACAGAAGAGTGGAGAGCATGCACTAGAAATATAGTGTAGAAACCTTGATTGAGGTTGAAGGGCCCCTGGAAAAAGGATGAGAGGAAAACTTAGCGAAACAAGATCCGTGGAGCTGAGTCGAACTTCACGAGGCATGGATGTGATGATTGCGATGACAGTGGTGAAGATGACAAATCAAAAGTTTATGATTTTTCCTATTTAAGATATTTTTGGGGAACGGTCATCTAGTGGGGGTGCAACAGATCAGCCATCTAGGTTAACGAACATGGGACCCTCTTGCAAGCCAACAGAGGATCCAGACTACATGTAAATACATATTAATGAATGAGGTAGTAATTTGTAAAATTCCCTAAAATGTGTCCCACACGTATGTAGATATGGGCCATTCATCACAAATGCCAAACGCACGTCTCAGTGGTGCTCTGTTGGCTGTCCCTTTTAAGTTGTGTGTGTGGCCAACTTGATGAGTGAACTAGCCAGGTTCATTGCCTAACTTGATGAAACGCTGCGATCATGCACAAGTGGGGCACACTTGCATGCATGTACGGATTCCCCTGTGTTGGTGACCTTTTCTTCAATCCGCCCAATCCAAGGATGGCTCAAGGTCGAAATCACATAAAATGGATTATCTTAGCTTTACGAACTGTATCATTCAAGTGGTCAGAGAAACGTTCAAAAAGGGTTCCAACCCAACCCATGGCTCAGTGGTAGACACTGTGTTTCAACAGTCATGGTTCGAGTGAAGATAATCAGGTTTCAACACTGAGGTCCTGCATTCATTCCCGGGGTGGCTAACATTGAAGTGTGACTAAGTGGGTGTGTGTACTAACACACACAAAAAAAAAAAAAAAAAAAAAAAAAAAATTGGTTCCAAGGTGCCATGTGACGTGTGTATAAAAAAAGTTACAAAAAAAAGTAGAAAAAAAAACTGTTCAAAAGAGAAACAGTCAAGGGATTGGATCCACTAGATGGATGGTTTGGATCATCAACAAGTGACAAATGTCCTTTGCTGATCCTAGGCCCTGGATGCTCGAAGCTCGATTTGATTCAGCTCGGTTTGAATCGGCTCGTAGATTATAAGCACATTGTTTCCTGTGGTGTGATCCACTTGAGCTTTGGATATGATTTCATTTTGGGATCATGTCCTAAAATGATATGTAAAACAGATAGATGACATGGATAATACATAATACATAATACATGATGACATGGATAATACATAATACATAATACATATACATGATGACATGGATAATACATCATATATATACATGAATGCACACTATTTCCTTGCACTTGTAAAATTATGCTTGTGTACTTTTGTTTGGTAAATACTCTTACATGTCTATTTTGAAGGTGCACTCTTTTGGAGGATGTTAAACATCATATAGTAAGATATGTTTTTACTCTTTTTTTTTTTTTTCTAACTTTTTAAATTCTTTTCTATTTAAGTGAATAAGGAAAAAAAGAGCCACTGTCTGTTTGAACTCGGCCCAGCTCGATTCGAAATTTTCAACCAAGCCGATCCCAGATAGGGGAGACGACGCCCCGCGGCGCGTTCATTATGGGATGGACGCAGATTGCGTCCTGCCCCTAGACGGATTACTGTCCGGGCAGACTAGTGGAGGGCCACCGTGATGTATCCATTTATCTACTCCGTCCATCCATTTTATAAGATCATGCTAGGAATTGGGTAAAAAACAAGGCAAATTCAACGCTCAAGTGGGCCATACTAAACAGTGAGCAGAACCTGGTGACGTTATTGCTACAGTACGCTCAAATGGGCCACACCGATGTCATCAGGTTCCGCTCACTGTTTTGTGTGGCCCACCTGAGCATTGGATCATCCTCCTTTTTGGAATCATACCTTAAAATGATCTTATAAAATGGATGGATGGAGTGGATAAACGGATACATCCAAGCATGGGCCCTAAACTTGACCCATGGCTAGCCAAGTCCTGAAATCTACTATGAATGCACCAGGCAGAGCAGGGCCAATGATGAATGGCTTGCCGGGCGGAGTGTGTGCCCAATGCAATCGTAAGCATGACACATCATGATGGTTGAACCGAACGCCGATTGCGTCCTACTGCCTCCCGTCTCCTGTAAGGAACGGGCAGGAGCTCCGAGTGGCCACCGTGATGTGTGGGTTTTATCCACACCGTCCATCCATTTCTCCATTCCATTTTATGAGCTTGATGCAAAATTTAGGCAAATCCAAAGTTATAAGTGGACCACATCACAGGAAGCAGGGGTGGTAATTATACTCACCGTTGAAACCCACCGTAATGTTTATTTGCCCTCCAACATATTCATAAGGTTACAGAGGCTTGGGTGAAAACACAAATATCCGCCCCAGGGAGTTTTCAACGGTAAGAGTTTAATCCCCCACTGTGTGATCCACCTGTGTCATTGTGTGACTTATATTTTTAAGTGATACCTAAAAATAAACGGTCGGTGTGGATAAAACCCATATATCAATGTGTCCACTTGGAGCCCCAGCCCTTTCCCAGCCGGAGA
This sequence comes from Liriodendron chinense, assembly GCA_003013855.2. NCBI lineage: Eukaryota > Viridiplantae > Streptophyta > Magnoliopsida > Magnoliales > Magnoliaceae > Liriodendron > Liriodendron chinense. Next base: position 2,214,587 of record ML058329.1, on the reverse strand, counting down.
CGGGCCGGGATAGGCTGTTTATTTTTTAATTTTTGGTTAGTACACACTTACACTGTTAGTCACCCTGTAATGTTAGTGGCCCCTCCAGTGAGACCAGTATTAGTTAGGGAGACCAGTATTAGTCAGTACTAGTATAAGCTTTGTGCCCCTCACCATAATATGTGTTTTATCCATGCTGTCCATCCATTTTCCATGTCATTTTTGGTTAAGATCCAAAAAAAAACGAAGCATCTAAGGCACAAGTAAACCACATTGAAGGAAATAGTGAGGATTGAATGCTCCCCATTAAAAACTTCTTGTGGGCTACTAAAGCTTTAGATCAAGCTGATTTTTGTGTTTTACCTTTATCGTGGTTCCTGTCACGTTATGAATACGTCAGATGGTAAATAAACATCTTGGTGGTCTTAGGAAGTTTCCAATGATGGGTGTTTAATTCCTGCTTCATGTGGTGTGGTCCACTTGAGATTTGGATCTATCTCATTTTTTGGATCATGCCCTAACATAAACTGAAAAAATGAATGAGTGACGTTGATAAAACCCATACATGATGGGACCCAAGAGCTTATCTATGGTGTGGTCCACTTGATCTTTAGATTTGTCTCATTTTTGGACTCATAACTTGAAATGATTTGAAATGATAAATTAGCAGTGTGGATATAACACATACATCATGGTGAGGCTCACAAAGTTTTGCTTTAAAAATAGGTTGGAATTTGCATCCATATCAGGGCGGAGTTCCATCTCTCAGTCAAATTCATCATTATACTTTTACTGCAATTTATTTTCATTTACCTTAATCAAACAGCCCAGAGGGCTAGATAAGTTTAACATGGAATCCGAGTCCATTTCGAAGGTTATTTTAGTCTACGAATCTAACATCATCTTTCAATGATCCAAACTGTTTAATATGATGGCACCCATTTAGTAAATGGTCCAATGATCGTATGTGCAATGTGTATGGTTACTCAATGCATACCTATGAACTAACATACTCTACTAGAGTAGTATCAAGTAGCTTAGTGTACTAACAATGGGCTGTGTGTATTAGGAAGCGGATTGGCTGGTGTACCACCATTAGGTTCGTGTCATATCCAAACCATTTGTTCATTTGGCAACATCTTTATACGGGTTGAACAAAAAAATAAAACAAATCTAAAGATCAAGTGGATCATACTGTAGAATGTATTGGGAGATTGAACGTCTGCTATTAAAACTTTTTGGGAGGTAATAAAGTTTTGGATCAATCTGATATTTGTTTTTACCATTCATTCAGGTCCATATGACCTTATTAACACTTTGGAGAAAGTAAACATCATAGTGAGCCTTGGGAATGTTTTACCGGTGAGAATCATTGTCCCCAATGCCTTTTGTGGTGTGGTCCACTTGAGACTTGGATATAATTCATTTTTTTTGAATAATGCCCTACAAATTTTGCCAGCATGGAAAAGTTAGATATGTTAAATACACCATCTTCTTTCAATCATTGTACCATCACAGAGCTCGAGGACTGGCTCGGTCATCTGCGGCGGGTGACACATACCCACACCAGCAAACCAGCCCATCTGCTTCCTGTGTGTTGACTCAAAAAATGGCTTGGATTTACTGTGAAAGCCTTGCGCAGGAAGTTCCTCCGCTGGTAACCAAGGTAGGCCCACAGTGATGTTTTTTGATCAATCCACCCCGTCCATCCGTTTTGGGAGCTCATTTTAGGACATGAGTACAAAAATGAACCGGATCCAAGACTCTAAGTGGGCCTCATTTAAGGAAAAGGTGGGTAAGTAAATTACTACCATTGAAACCTCCCTGGATCCACAGTGATGTTTATATGACATCCATACCGTTCATAACGTCACTACTACTGGGATGAACTGGAAACACAAATATTATCCTGATTCGAAACTCCAATATGAAAATCAGGCTGATCCACTCATCTACTGGCACACAATCAAAATAGTGGAAATCCAATGGTAAAATGCAGTGTATTACTATGGCCCACCCAATCAGTGGGTCCATATAATTTTCTTAACAAGTGATCACTGTATCGTGTCCCAACTTTTGCACGGATTGGATTTTTATAGATATGAAATGCTTGTTAGGAAAGAAAGAAAGAAAGAAAAAGAAAAAAAAAAAAAAAGGCTGTATCTTAACTCTGGTACATCGTTTCTCAAGATTCGTATCCTTATAGGTTTGCTAATTCTTCACGCCGTTGGGATCCCTGCCCTTCCACACGCATGTACACGTGCCAATATGAGACACGTGCAGGATCCGAGATTTCCATCAGGTGGGCTATACTTCTTGGATCTTCTATCCTAACAGTCAAGCCTTTTTCATGTACCAGCAATGTAAAAGTAAACTGATGGTTTACTGCCGTTCATTTTTATTCTATGCTGTATGGCCTAACTGAGATGTGAAATGGCCCGATTTAAGGCCAGAAGATCCAAACAGTTTAGTCCATCTGATCGAAAGCTCAGATCTCTCAGAGTTATTCTACATACGAACACGTAGGCCTCCAAAGGCGTGTGGGATTAGAAAACCTCTTCAGCACCTTTTCTAGACTATAGACTACAGCTGTCCTGTTCAGTCCCCACTTTTTGTTTTTTATGATGGATGTTGACAAAATACTGATTTGTTTGTAGCCATCTGATTTCTCTGGTCACTGAACAATTTAAGATCTTTTGATGGCTACACTTTCCGACGCTATGGTCCATCACAGTGGAAGTGCATCAAACACATGCTCCGGGCTGGACGCGGATTGCCTGCGAAAGCCTTTCGCAGGCATCTCCTGCGCTTGGAATCTATGTGGGGCCACCGTGATGTTTTTGAGAAATCTACACCATCCAACCGTTCTGTGAGATCATTTTATGCGTCGTGACCAAATATGAACGGGATCCAAGACTCAAGTGGGCCGAAAACGTGACTATTGAACTTACACATTTGAAATATTCGTGGGGCCACAGAAGTTTCGAATCAGGATAATAGTTTTGTTTTCAGTTCGTCTCGTAGGAATAACGTTATGTCATTGTGGACCCCAAAGAGGTTTCAACGGTAGTAATTTCTCTACCCACCTTTTGCTTTAGTGCGGCCCTAGTTGAGTCTTGGATCCCATTCATTTTTTTGTTGCAATGCCTAAAATGATCTCAAAAAATGGTTGGACAGGCGTAGATTTCTAAATAACATCACGGTGGGCCCCACCTAGATTCTGAGCGTAGGAGATGCCTGTGAAAGGCTTTCACAGTAGGGCTCTCAATGGGTCGGATGTAAGACCCGTACCCTGAGTTACCCTCTGTACGCTTAGTTTCCGGTATCGGTACGTCCGGATGGACCAGATTAGCGAGCCTCAATCGCGACCCTATTTTAGTACCGCATTAACCCAAGACCTATACCTCTGCGACCGTGTAGGTGTTGCGATTAACGCGGCAGTGGCACGCCTCATTGCGATACCTGGTGTGAAAGTTGCGATCACTTGCGCAATCCGAGGCGGGCCGCACAATGCACGTGTGGCAGCGAGCCTTACTTGCACAGATCTCAAGAAAAGGTCAAATCAATCAATCACCCTTACCCATACCCCTCACATCACCTAGTCTACACAAGCCATACCCACCCCATCCTCTCTCTCACCACAAAGTCAACTCAAGCCATACTTCCCATACCATCCCAGCCCTTCATTTCTTAAAATTCTCTTCATGTCCTAATTTCTCTACAATAATAAGGCTCCGTACGTTTGGCCTTCTCATTTCCAAATTTTGCAAAAAAAAGAAAGGAGAGAGAAGAGAGAGAGAGAGAGAGAGAGAAGATACTAAGAAGAGAGAGAAAGATAGAGATTAGAGGGAGGAACCAAGCTTGGAGGGCCCCAACCATCATTCGGATTGTCCGATTGTCAACCCGACCCAATCCAACCGTTCATATTTCGAGGTGAGTGCAACAGGGGACATAAACTCCCCCTTTTTCTCATTTGCCCTTCATTTTTTTTCCTTGGGCCCACCTTGTGATGGGCAACCAGATGGATGGATTGGATCATCCATGTATGGACCCCATGAGACGGATATAATAGTAATAGTAATAATAATGATAATATATATATATATATATATATATATATATATATATATATATATATATATATATATATATATATATATATATATATAAAAAAAAAACGAACTCCAAAAGCTCGACGTTCTCAGTGTCTCTGACGCTGGAACTGTCCAGCGTCCAGCGTCCAGCGTCCATAGCAAAGGAGTGGGGCCCACTCCTTTGACCCACCATGATGTATGGACTTAATCCACACCGTCCCTATTCTCTGCCAGGCCATGATAGGCCTTGACAAAAAAATGAAGCAGATCAAGATCGCTGGTGGACTACACCATAAAAAACAGTGGGGGTAAGGATGCCCACTGTCTAAACTTCTTGGGCCCACCGTGATGTTTGTAAACGTTTTTACCTGTCCAATATTGGACTCTATGGGTTCCTCATGAGCTGAGGAACATGATGAATGGCGTGGATCTTCCCCAAGTGGGCCCCACTTTATATATATATATATATATAGAGAAAAAAAAGAGAAAAAAAAACAAACACAGCCACGTCCAGACGCTGGAACTGTCCAGCGTCCGAGCGGCATGGGTGGGGTCCCCACTCATGGGACCCACCTTTATGTGTACGTTGGATCCACACCGTCCATCTGTTTTCCTAGCTCGTTTTAGGGCCAGGGCCCGAATATGAATTAGATCAAAATCTTAAGTGGACCGCACCACATGAAATAGTGGAGAAAATGATATCCACTGTCGAAACTTCCTTGACCCACATTGATGTTTGTAGACCTCGTAAAATGCCCAATATTGGGCTCATTGGGTCCCCCACGAGCTGGGGAACCTGATAGACAGAGTGGATCATCCTTATGTGGGCCCCACTGGACGAAAACCAAGACAAAAAAAAAAAAAGAAAAAGAAGAAGGAGAGGCGCAGCGTTTCTGACGCTGGGCTCGTGGTGCCCAGCTGGTGGCCCACTCTGTGGGTCCCACCATGATGCGTGTGCTATATCCACACCGTCCATCCATTTGGGGAGATTAGTTTAGGGCATGATCTCAAGAATGAGACAGATCCAAATCTCAAGAGGGCCCCAACATAGGAAACAGTGGGGACAGTGACCTTACTGTTGAAACCTTCCTACGGACTTACCATGATGTTTATTTGAGATCCAACCTGTTTATAAACTCACACACGTATGAAAGAAGAGAAAACAAAAATATCAGCTTGATCGAAAACTTCTGTGGGCCCCACTTGATGAGAACAATAGAAAAAAAAAGAATAAAAGAAGAAAAAGAAAGAAAAAAGAAAGAGGGAACAAGGACGCCGGAAGTAACCAGCGTCCACGGACGCTGGAGCCGTTGGGCTGCCCAGCAGGTGGCCCACCCTGTGGGTCCCACCATGATGTATTGTCTTATTGATGCTGGCATCTGTTTTTCCATATTATTTTAGGATATGGCCCCAACAATGAGGTAAATCCAAATGTTAGGTGGGCCACACCCTGCAGAGAATAGTGGTCATTGATGCCCACCGTTAAAGTCTTTCTTGGGGCCACTGTGATGGTTATTTTCATCCAACTACAGGTTTTGGGCCCATCTTTGGGTTCCACCTTAATGGATGCATTAGGTAGCATGCTAATCGTCTGACCGATGCGTGGGGCCCAAATTTGAGAGGGCTTCACTTAGAAATGGTGGTGATTGAATACCTACCACTGAAACTTCCAAAGACCGATGGTGTATATTTGCTATCTGACTAGTGGGCAGGGGCCCACCATGGTCCTTCCTTTGATATATATGTTTTATCCATGCCGTACACCTATTTTGTCGGCCTATTTTGTATGTGCAGGCCTAAGTATGGGGCCGATGTGGTCTCAAGTGGGCTATGTCAAGAAGACCTTTACATTTCCAATGGGGCCCACAGTTCGAGTCCCACTCTCTGTATATATATTGGGCCATTAAGGCCAACATTGCATGATATGTCTGGTAACATGCTAGTATACTTAGCTTGATACTTCACACTGATAATATGTTTAGTATAATGAATACCATTCTCATTCATATGCCCATACGCATCATTTGTATGCCTGTTATGGATCACGATTAATCATAGCATATGCTAGTTGGCTTGTTATACTTAGGGGACTCGTGCGAGACAGGGTCGCCCCACATGATTGCGCAGTATGCGTAAGTTTGGTGCATGACTTGGATTGTATGACTCATGCATTTCGCATTATGTATGTCACGATCGCCTTCACACCCTAGCAGCATCGAGGGTGGTGGCCACCATAGTCACATCGTGGTTGGCAGTAATGGACACCGGAAACTTGTTCTAGTACTGTGGGAGCTATGGATGTCCTTGAGTGAAAGTTCCTAAACCCTGTGGTATCAGTAGGACGCTTCAACGTCGAGACCGAGTGGATAACATGAGCGCCCGTGTGCCAAATACCAGTAGGTCGCGTCTCCCACTACTGTCGAAGGTCGGTTGGAAAGGGGTATGACCTTATCCACCCGGGTGCAGTGGGCTATAAGCTAGGTCGAGTCTGACCAGCTTATGAAATGGGTCCGCTATCAGCGAGCCAGGGTGGGCATTGACATACCACTGACAAGGCGAATAGTCAGGTCTTTTCTACTAGCTTGGTTATGCGCGTGATGTGCGGTGGCCAGTATCAGAGTGTACTAGACCTCAGTGATGTCCCAGATGAGAACCATTTTGATATATGGATTAATTGAGGATTGACATGTTTGCATTGCATCACTAACATGTAACACTCGGCCATGTAGGCCTTTGCATCGCATAGCCCTAAGATGACTGATAGCATTCATGAACTTGGTAACTTAGCCCTCTATCACTTTCGCTTACTCTGATATCTGTATACTTATCATATGCATCACACGAGCACACACGCACTCTACTGAGCTTCGTAGGAAGCTTATGCGCGTTTGTTTACGCTGCAGGTACTAGGGCACATCAGCAGCGTTGAGCTCGGTTCATGTACCTGATATTTTGGACTTTTGCTACATTTTGTATTTCCTTTCTAGCACTGTACTCAACAAACTATATAGTGGATATTTGATGATGTTTTACGGTTTTGATTATACTCCTTACAAGAAAAAATTCACCATAAAAATCCTCCTGGTGGGATCCCAGGATCGGAACCTGGCATACGAGAGCTAGGAGCTGAGAATGGGGTACTACTGGAAGCTGTTGGCACCAAGGTCGACGATCGAAATTTAGTGAGCCCGGTCCCCTAGTTTGGGGCGTGACATCGGATCTGGATCGGATCCAGTTAGATCCTGGCTCCAAGTCTGTATATCTATAGACGGATTCGGATCCAACTCGGATCCAAAAGGTGATATCCATATCCAATCCATTTATAAATTGTTAGATCCATTTGCGATCCAAGATCCATATAACCATCGGATTCGGGTCGGATCTAGGTCCGAATCCACCCCCGTTACAAATCTAAAAAAAATATAATATAATATATTTAATAGAAAAATGATGCAAATCCCGATATCGTTGACCTAAGAGTGGCATGTCTCAATTTTGAGACATGGCATAAAATAATCCGTAAAACGGATGGCCAGCATGAATATAACATATACAGTAAGGTGACAATGAGTCAGATCTTAATCAGATTTGGATCGAACTTGGATATGTTCCTGTGAATCCAAATCCGGTCCATTTACGTAATCGGACCTATTTTAATATCCAAATCCGGTCCATTTAACTAATCGGACCTATTTTGAGATCCAAATCTGCATTATACGAATTCAGAGCGAATCGAATCGCGGGTCTAACCCGCTCCATTGAGAGCCCTATTTCCCAAGCAATCCGCGTCCTAATTGTGCCGACATGTCATGTGATTGGTGGGAGTCATAGGGAAACGCTCCAATGATGGGAGCGGATTAGGTGAGACCCCATATCCACCGATGTACGTGGACCCCTAATTGTGGGGCTCATAGTGAGCTGTACAATGAGTCGAGTTGAGGTGGCCCAGCTTGGCTTAGCTTGTCCATACTCTTCTCGAGCTTGAGTTCACCCTCAAGGTTGCTATTGGAGCTTGCCTTATTTGCCAAACCTGAGAACTTACTCAAACCTTAATTTATTATATTTTTTACTACAAAATACAAATTAAAAGTCAATAGCATTAAATTCAAGAAGTTACACATTAAGTTCAAGAACTTGAGCCAATTTGTGGCCACAAACTCAGTTGCAACTAGTAGCCAAGGTGGCCCATGCCAAATCATGGCCCACCTTGAAACCAATCTAACAATCAGCAGAAAATGATCACATGTAGGCCCAACAGGCCTATGGATCCAACCGGTCCAAAACAACAAGGATTGACACACACTTCTCCACTTCACAGATCCAACTGGTTATGGAAAGAAAGAAAAAGAAGATGAAGAATGAATGTTTTTACCTTAACAAAACATTAGGATTAAGAAATCCCCCAACGTGGAGGGGGGAGAGAGAGAGAGAGAGAGAGAGAGAGAGTCAATCTCTTTTGGCTCTAGCAAAGAGTCGGATTTAGGGAAAAGAAAATGAGTAAAAGAGGAAAAGAGGAAAATGGGCAGTCTTAGAGTTTTTTTTTAACAACTATTTGTATGAAATGAGTTGAGTCAAAGTCAAGCCTGATTCGAGTTGACTAACCGGTGCTCGAACTTGACTCGATTTCTAACTCGAGCTCTTATATGCTACTCAACTTGTCTCATTGAATTGAGGTGAGTTTTTTTCGAGTCGAGTTGATCGAGTTTCTCAAGTTGACTCAACTCATGACCAACGCTAATAGTGATGCATGTACCTTAAATCCATACCGTCCAATCAATCATTAGGAAAACTCATTTTATGGCATGACTCAAAAATTGAAGTTTACTCACGTCTTAGGTGGACCACACTATAGGAAACCGTCGTGATTGAATCCCCACCATTAAAAACCTAATGGATTCCACTAGAATGTTTATTTGCCATCCAACTTGATGATAAGGTCACAAACACCTTAGATGAAGAGATCACACAAATATCATTTTGATCCAAAGCTTTTGTGGCCCAAGTGGTCAGTCACCATTATTATTGGTCCTATGGTCCATCTAGGATTTACAAATGCTTCATTTTTTGGGATCATGCCCTAAAATGAGCTTTGAATACGGATAGGCACGTACATCACAGTGGGCCCCACAACCAAGGTTCGATTGAAGGTTCAAGTGGAGCATACCACAAGAAGCAGTGGGGATTAAACTCCTCCAATTGAAAACTTCTAGGGTTCATAAGTTTACATAGATTTCGATGATGGGAAAACATGTCAGCTTGATCCAAATCTATTATGGCTAGGGCTCTCAATGGGTCGGATATGGATCGGATCTAGTTGGATTTGGGTCCGAGTCTGAATATCTGTAAACGGATTTGGATCGAATTCGAATCCAACTCAGATCCAAAAGGTGATAACCATATTCGATCCATTTATAAATAGTTAGATCCATTTTCGATGCAAAATCCATATAACCATTGGATTCAGGTCGAATCAAGGTCCAAATCCACCCCTTTACAAATATAAAAATATCTATAATGTAATATATTTAATTTATTAGCAAAATGTTACAAATCCCACTATTTATTGTGATATGGTCGCCTGAGAGTGGCATGTCTCAATTTTGAGACATGGCCTAAAATAATATGGTAAACAGATGGCCAACATGAAAATAACATATACAGTAAGGTGACAATGAGTTGGACCTTGGTCGGATTTGGATCAAACTGGAATATATTTATGTGAATCCAAATCCGGTCCATTTAAGTAATCAGACATAATTTAAGATCCAAATCCGGTCCATTTAAATAATTAGACCTATTTTAAGATCCAAATCTACATTATACGGATTCTGAGCAATCGGATCTTGGATATGACCCGCTTCATTTAGAGCCCTAATTATGGCCATTAGAAGTTTCCAAAAGGGTTGGCTTTCAATCGCGCTTCCTGTGGTGTGGTCCACTTGAACCTTCAAGTCCTGAGAATGGATGGATGGCGTGGATAATTCGTGCATTCCTGCGACCACTCCTTCAAAATGAAATATTAAATGCGCCGGCTCATCAAGTGGCCAACATGTGAGCGTGGAACGTAGAGTGATGAGCTGGCCAACATGTGAGCGTGGAATGAAGAGCCAATCTCATCCTAACCGTACATTATTTTTTTTACAAGTGCGATGCACCTGATGAGCGGTAGGGATCTCTCACCCGATTGCCACGTTGCAACTGTGGGGCGCGAATTAGACTGTTACCCTGGGAACAGCCTAGTGGGTGTTACCCTAACTGTGTGGGACCTTCTTGACTCTTTTTTATTTTTTATATATATCTAAGCCGTCTATCTGTTTCTTCGTATCATTTTAGGATGTGATACAAAACCCTAAGAATATCCAAATCTCAGGTGGACCATACCACTAGAAACAGTGATGAATAACCATTAAAAACGTTTTGTGGGCCACATCAATCTGATATTTATATTTTCCCTCAAGACCTTATTGACAATATCAAGAGCTTGGATCGAAAATAAACATTACAAAATCTTACGATGGGCTCTTTGGAATTTTTAATGGTGGATCACTCAATCAAACTGTTTCTAGTGGTATGGTCCACTTGAGATTTAGATCTGCATAGTTTTTCGAAACTCATTCTAAAATGGACCATAGAAAAGGATGGGCGGTGTGGATATACAAAATATCATCCATGTGGGACATACGGTAGGGGTAACACCCACTAAGCTGCTCCCGAGGTAACACCTAATTTGTGCCCGCAACTATGACCCAATTCCAGTTTTTCCCGGTCACAAGTTCCGAGAACTGCGTTATGACGGTGGGAAGGCAACCACTGAGTCTTCAGGGACAGTGTCGTCACGTGGCTGGGAGGGCATTTATTCAGAAAAAATATATTATTACTTCTCGGGAAGGAATGGAAAAATTTTCTACTTCGAAACCGGTCCGGAAAGTGTTCCATTAAAATAGTGACTCATGTGACTTATCCACGCCGTCCATCCGTTTTAAGAGAACATTTTAGTCAACTCTCTAAAAAAAAGTCAGATCCAAAGGTCAAGTGAGCGACACCAAGAGAAACAGTGGTCCATGTAATGTTCACCGTTGAAAGCTATTCCGTTCCTTGGACCCACAGCGATGTTTATTTCTCATCCTACCCATTCATCAGGTTACACAGACATGGATAAAGGCAAAACACAAATATCAGATTGATCGAAAACTTCCGGAGAGCTCAAAAACATTTTAATGGTAGATGTTCAATTCTTACTGTTTCTTGTGGTGTGGTCCACTTGAGATTTGGGTCTTCCTCGTATTTTGGATCATGCCATGAAATGATCTTTCAGAAGGGGTGAACCGCGTGGATAGGACACATACATCACTGTGGGCCCCACAGTTTTAAACTCGGGTTTGGTGAGGAATAACGTCAAACAAATCCTGTCACCATCGAGTGGGCCCACAAGAATCCCAAAGGAACTACAATCACAGGTTAGTTGGAACCAGCAAATTCCATGAAATCTTGAGGCAATTAAGAAGCCCAAGCTGGCTAGAGATCTGCAAAATGCAGTACCAGTGTCTTGAAAATAAAAGAAGGAGCGTCGATTCCGTTGTTTGGCTGGTTCCAACCAACTTAAATGGTATCTCTTTCAGTAATCCAGGTACGCCAGGACTTGCCAAGGAATGGAGTGGCATCGGGTGGGATTAACTTCATTTATTGCACCATATGTCTAAGTAATACCAGGATACTTTCACCTTCATGTTTGGGATCAAATTTTTGCTATGGAAAAAACACTCGATTAAGCAAAATCTCATTTGGTGGACCATGGAATTGTGATCAATGAACCAAATTCACATCAGATGTCGGTCATTTGTGTGTGTGTGTGTCTATATATATATATATATATATATATATATATATATATATATATATGAGGCACTCTCAAGTCCAACCGGTTGGACCACAGTTTGCAGTCCACCCAGTGGATTACTCCCATCTGTTAAGCTCTTGTAACATCCAATCCTCCTAATAGGTTGGCCCCACCATGAGGGACAATTCATACAAAAATCAACTTCATCCACTAACCCAGTGTACCACACTAAAATTTGCTATTAATCAATGGCTATACTATTTTCTATATTTTAGCTGACATAATGATTGGATAAGGCTGATTTTTGCATTAGAAGATCATCATGGTGGGGCCAACCTACCAGGAGGATTGGATGTCACTAGCACTTAAGAGATTTAGAGAAATCAACCGAGTGGACTGCAAAATGTGGTCCAACCAGTTGGACTTGAGAGTGACTCTCTCTATATATATATATATATATATATATATATATATATATATATATATATATATATATATATATATATAGGGCTTGCATGGATAGACAACATGAAAAAAACACATGCATCAATGTGAGGCCCATACATGTAGTGGATTTCAAAATCCATGAAAATCTAGTAGAAATCCTATATGGGACTAAATGCAATTCCATCCTACCTAATCCCCACCCTCCCATCCTATCCAAATGTCAGATGGAATTTGCATATTACCAAATGCAATTCCATCCCACGTAATCCCATCTAATGCCATGCACCAAACACCCCCGAGGGTTCTTCAATCCTTGATTTCTCTAGCCCTTTGGGTCTGGTTAGCTCCATTTAGTTGAGGCGTTTGTGGTGTTACAAGAAGTGAGAATTGCAGCGGAGCATGGTCTCTCTTCTAATTATTAACGGGCTTTGCTAACATGATCAAATGTGCCTCATCTGGTCGCGTTGCTTGGGAAGTGGAAAATATTACATATGAATTCCATGACATTTGCTTGAAGCTAAGTTTTGGTTTGTCTCATGTTCATAATGAAGCGAATCAAGTGAAAGTGGGGAATTGGTAGAGATGTCTCCTTCAATCAGTAACTAACTTCACAGGCGATTGATTTTTTATTTGTAATTTGTGTTTTAGAGGTTTTTATTTATTTATTTTTTGCGAGGCCTTGGGAGCCTTCTTTCTGTTTTCTTTTTCCTTCTCTAAAGTTCAAAGGTAATCATTAAAAAAATGCTAGTAATGTCTAGTTGTCTACAGATCTATAGATAGAGAGAATGGGGATTTGTGACACTTAAAACAGTTTTTTTTGTGTCTTGTGTGAGAGGACAATTAGTATTCTTTCTATGAACCTCATATACAAAAAAGAAGTATTAAAAATTTGTTTTAAGGAGTGTTAAATTGTGCTAAAGCGGGTTTGTCAAATGAATCCAGATCCTCTATTGGCTGCGAAACAGGAAAACACTGTTTTTAGCCTTTGTATTGGTCCACGTCATCACATAGGTCTACAACTTAGTCACATCCTCAATGCGACCTGATCACACCTCAGTGCAACCTGATCATACTAAATGCAGTGTGATATGGACCAATGAAAAGGCTCCAAACAAGGTTTTTCTGTTGGGAGCCAACAGAGAATCCAGACTCTTGTTAGATGGGAAAGGGGTATTTTTGGTGGAGACTTAAATGGACATTTAGGGCCTGTTTGTTTTCATTTCCCTAGGGTAAATGCATGCAAGTAAGTAATTATTACCATTTACCCTATTTGATTAGAACTAATATTTCCTCATTGTAAAAAGGGTTTGAAAAGGATCCATGTACATTTATGGGCCCCATTGTGATGTCAGTGAGATATCCATTGTCATCCATCCATTTTACCCTAACATTTTAGGGAACGAGCCCAAAAATTGGGTAGATCCAAAGCTCAAGTGGCCCACACCATAGGAAATCATGGTCATAAAAGGTTTTAAACGGTGGGAGTTCAACCCACTATTCTGTGTGGTGTGGTCCACTTGAGCTTTGGATTTGCCTCAATTTTGGGTACATATCCTAAATAATGTATTCAACTATTCATTTCCTTTTAGATCATCTTGATGTTAAGGCTTGATTCACATCGTTCAATTATTAGACCCCCTGTGTTTTTTTTACTGTCCATGTATGGTCTTACCTCTTTATGTTTGCTTGTATTATAAGTGAATTATCTTTTTATGTTATTTTTAGTATGTTTGTTGCCACACGTAGTGTTATTTGAAATATTCTTATATGTTTTAACGACCATCCTGCATGTGTAATGAGTATGCATCCTAATTCACCATTGATAGTTGAGGGACCACTAGGGTATAAACTCATTTAATAAACATTTGAGATGTAATCGTGGAAATATAATTCACGTGTCCCTCCATCGCGAACCTCTCCAATAGGTATGGGATTGTTTGAGGACGGGAGTCTATCACCCTAGCTTACATTGTATGCTAAGAATAGCTTAGCATACCTTGTAGCCCTTGGTGCGAGATTCCCTAGGCTAGCGACATCCCACACTATGACTTGACCATTCATATGTGTCTCCTCATCTTAACCATATTTCAAATAGGTTGGACTAGATTTCTCCCTTGCCTTCATGGTAGATGACTACTCGTCAGCACTCATACTGTATACTTGACTTATGCATCATGAGTGCTTGGCTCATTTGATTTCCTTGTATCAACTAGGCTATAGCGGCCGCTATTCTCGTGCAGTTCATTACCAGTTGATAGGTGACTTTGCATTTGAGACCTACAGCTTTTAGGGTGCTCTTTGGAGACTTGCACTGGGCATGTCATCCAGCGTTTGTATGCATAGTTGCATTTTGCACCATCTGCTTATGCCGCATATAGCATGATTATTATGTTGCAACCACAGCTCCATAGTGGCTTGCAAAACACCAAAAATATGTGATATTTAAACTGAATGCCAAAGATGTCCCTGGGTGAAAGTCCTTGATCCTAGTTCGTACCGAAGTGTGGGTGCTCCATTCAAGGACTAGGTGGTTTAATCATACACCAGTATGCCACATATTAGATGGCGGTGTTTCCACTGCACGTGATCAGTTTGGATGGAGGTCTGACCTAACCTGCTGGAAGCGTGTTAGCAAAGTGGGTTGAGTTTGACCAGCTGTGAGTAGGTCCGCTACTACACCAGATAGGCTTTAGGCATTTTACTGGTGAGTAGTGAGGTCTGTAAGACCCCGATGATGTTCCGTATCAGAGATGGTATCGGTATCAGCGATATGACTGATGTTCTGTATAGTATTGGATTGTCCTGATGTGGGCAGGGGCTGTAAGCCTGGGTAAGCTACCACACTAGGCGAGCTACCAGTTCCGAATCCCGCATCGCCTAGGTGATCACGATATGACTGTTCGTATCTAGGGCCACTGTACTGAGAGGTGGTGATTTGCGTACATGTAATTGGATCATTGTATGTGACATTAGGCCCTGTAGGCCATCAGCATAGTATGAGTATATAGTCCTTGGTAGGCTGGTTACATGTATTGCACACTTGCATAGCCATGGTAGACTAGTTATCTGTATTGCATGCTTGCATAAGCCGTGGTAGGCTGATTATTCATAGCACATGATCATGTAGCCTAATTAGGCTAAGTTCTGGTTTAGATTTCTCATCACGCTTTACTGCTTACTCTGATATTTATCATGCTTGTCATGCGCATTGTGCACGCACATACACACTCACGAAGCTTCGTTGGAAGCTTGTGCACATTTGTTACACTGCAGGTTATACCAGGGTGTATTAGTAACGTTGAGTTGGAGTTGGGAGTGTAATAGCAGGAGGTGCTGGATTGTGCGCATCTTTTATAATTACGCATTGTATATTTACTTTTCAGTACTCTATGCAAAAGAAATAATTTAGTGAAAATATTATGCTTGTCTTTGATAGTACTCATATGGTGGTGCTCATGTTTCAAAAAAAAATTAGACCCTAAAATCCTCCTTGTGGGATCCCAGGATTGGAACCTGACCTTTAGAGCTAGGATCCGAGATTGGGATACGATGGATGCTGCCACCTCTGAATTCGGGTTACGGTGAATGGACCCTAGAAATTGGATTTGGGGCATGACAACTATGACTGCTTTTTTTTTTCTTTCTTTCTTTCTTTTTTTTTCTTTTTTTTTTTTTTCCTACCCGGCCCCCTTGTGGGGTTATGCGCAATATGGCTACATGACTAACCCTTCTACAGATATATGATTTTCTTAAAACTGCACATCCCTCAAAGTAGAAATCATACGCTAGTACGGACAAGAGAATGTGCCTAACCCCTTATTCTCTTGTAATCAAGATCCTTACCTAGAACTCCAAGATCGCAGGCCAATATTAAGAGTCGTACATGCTGAAGGATCTTTGTGATTCTTTGGCTACATCAGGCGAGTTTATGACGCTGGCCGACTGTAACCCAAAACTGCCAAATTGGCTAGTGGTGACTCCAGTCTTTAAATGCATAATTCTGACCACTTGGAAATGTTTTACACAACCAAGGCAATCAAGCTGGGTAAATCAAATCATATGTAAGTCATCACTCTATAAGAATCAACAACATATACTATTAATGGGAATAACATCCGGTGAAAGGAATTCTTCCAAACCGAAGTTGCACATTACGCCATCCGCATGCGCTCGCACGCTTATCGAGGGGAGGACATTCATAGGATCAGAAGATAAGCTCACAAAACTCTCTCCCCTCTCGCTCTCCCCCCCCCCCCCCCTCCCTTCTCTGTTTAAAATGTAAGTGCTTACAAGAAGAAGAGGTTTGACATTGCTTTATATAGAGGAAGCAAAGTCCTCTTGAATTAAATACATGCTTGGAAAATATATGGTAAATACGTGATAAACACATATAAATGCATGTAACTCTCATCTTAATGGTATGAAGTAATGAGAAGAAATTTTAGGGTGGATAAGGGTACAAGCAACATGTGCATACATGCCATGGAGATGTGGATCCCATAAGTAAGATCTTCTTTATCTAGGCACATGATTATATTATTTACAGCTTATGCCCTATTGTAAAATGATTTCTTGATCTAAATGACTATGATTAATTGTAGGAAAATCACGAGTGTTTATAAAGGCGGCGGTACACCAATTATTGTGCACATGTGTTCATGTGGAATATGGTGTATTAATCAAGCGTGCACGTTCCATTCGTGTGGGCCATACTAAAAGATTCTATATCCAATCATTCTATCAAAATAAAACTTTTATCACAAAGATCATGAAAAAAGTAGTATTAATGGATGGTTATGATGATGTCTTTTACACATGCACATTATCTAACAGGATCTAAGCATATATGATATGATCAAATAAGATAGTATGATAGATATACTCAAGATGAATCATATGAAAGTAGTTTTACACAATTTAGATTATCATATTAGTTAATATCTTTAATAAACGGTGGTTATCCATACATTTGGCCCTATATCTAAAGTTCTACTCAGGAAAAAATATATCATATTTATACCATTTTGAAAGTTATAATATGATTAATAAGATGATCGGCACATATTGAATGAATCATTATTTAAGATGATCAATTTGAAAGATTTAAATCATCCGTTCATAGATCAGACCATTTATAGTATTTGAACTAACGATCCAAATGTAAGTTTATGTTTTATATGACATAGACGTATGATCCATTGTTCGAATTAATATTTCATTTGACAAATTAATATATATTTATAATCAAAAGTCATATAATTCAGTCAAAGGTCAAATCTTATTTTAATTTTCAATTTTTTTTTTATACTCCTAAACTTGGTTCTATATATTATAAGGTGGACTCATGTGGGTGTACAGGAAAGAAAAGAAAAGAAAGAAAAAGGTAGGTCCCTATGCAACATTCACTTGTCCAATGGGCCGGCTTGATATTTTGGCAGCCCCATCAGATGAATGGATTGGATCTCCCACACATGGCACGTGGCAGGTGTGGTGTCAGGCTTCTCATCTATCCTTCTCGTGGGGTCTCAATCCTCTCCCGCATAAATGCGATCAAATAATTCGTTTTCAGGACTTCCATCCATCGACTTAACGCTGTTGTTGGGACTTGTGATTGGGAAAAAAGTGGAGTTGGGTCACAGTTGCAACGTGGCAATCGGGTGAGTGATCCCTGCCGCTCATTAGGTCATCGGACGTGTAAAAAATAATGGATGGTTAGGATGAGATTGGCTCTACGTTCCACTCTCACATGTCGGCCACTTGATGAGCTGACGCGTCTCATGTTTCATTTTGAAGGAGGGGTCACAGGCGGAGGTTTCCATGGGCGTGAATTATGTGTTACCTGTCTGCCAGCTTTGAGAGGTGAACTGCTTTATTTGTTTGCACCATGTTGATTTTGAGAGGGAGTCACACTTTAGCGTGGATTGAGTTTCCATGTGGCCCCTGTATTAGGTGTTGTTTTCCACCTTGTTGAAAGTTCGTTGGTGTGTTTAAAGTCAAATTAGGTTTGAAAACACGTAGTATTCCAGAGTGAGAGGTAAAAAAGAACAAAATACCAGGTGAAATGTACACCTAAACGAAATAAAAAACCTAGAACCGTATTTTACTAGCCATTTTTACCTACTAACCATAACTAAATTTTTAGCTCCGATTATGCCACCCGTATGCTACCCTAATTTTAAATGTGGCAGGTAAGGAATTACAAACTAATGAGAGGTTTAGAACCAACGGTTTGTCTTTTAGACCTTAATTATTCTTAACCTTAACTACTCTTAAGTATAGTACCTTAGGTGAAGAGGAGTGAAGAGGAGTTTAGGTACGACGGTTTGCCCGGGAATCACCCACAATGGGGATGGCATACCGATATAGGTGCGGCAGGTAGGAAAAGATGTCGGGTAAAATCTTACTCCAAGATTTTTAACACGTCTAGATTTAGAGTTCACCTAGTATGGTGATCTTTATCACACTAACTCACGAGGTGGTAATTTTTATCCAAAGACCCGTCATAAGGTTTTGGTAATGTTTATTTGCAATCTAAGTTCTTGGTAACGTCAATAAGGTCTTAATGAAGGGAAAATATAAATATAAATATCAAAAACTTTTGTGGCCTTCAAAGCATTTTTTTATGGTTATTCGTCGCTGTTTTTAGTGGTATGGTCCACCTGAGATTTGGATCTTCTTAGGGTTTTGGATCACATCCAAAAATAGATAGAAGTTTCTATGTATAAAAAATACAGCATAAATGGCTGCTCCCAGGGTAACACCTAATTCGCGCTTGGTTAGGGTAACATCGGTACACCTAAATCGCTCCCGGTTCCCACCTGGTAACTACTGGACGCGGATTGCGTCCGACCCCTGGTCGGACCTTTAAGCGTCTGACCAGATTTGTGAGAGGGCCCATCGTGATGCATCTATTTATCCAGGCCGTCCACCCATTTTGATGGCCCCAAAATTGAGGAAGATCCAATGGTGTTAGGGACCACATAAGAGATGACTTTTTACATTTAATGCAACTTGCATTTAATGCTTCGTACCACACTTTTTATGCACCCCAAGCCTATTTGGTATGGTCGACTTAAGCGTTAGATCTGATTCATTGATGAGATCATACCTTACCATGATCTTATAAGAGGCATGGACGGCTTGGATGAACCGATACAACACAGTGGATACTCACAAAGATCTGGTCAGAGGCTTAAAGGTCCGACACATCGACTTCCTACATTAGTTGGGATAAGCATTGAAAAAAAGTTCAATGTCTGTCTGGTTTCTGGTTTTTTGACCTTTCACAGAAATTGAATTATGTGAATTCCCCTGACGATTCCTGCAACCTATGTTTGGCTGGGGGGGATGCATTTGGAAGCTCGGTGGATTGCATCTACCTTGCTCAATGTCATATCCGTTCGAACAAGGCAGTGGGCATTGTGAGCATGGTTTAAGTGGCAGGTAGGTATAAAGGTCCAGTAAAATCCCATACTTGGGTTTTCTACACCGTTTTGGTTCCGAATTCACCAGGCATTTCACCCTTAACTTACGAGCGGTAATTTTTGAAGAATCCTCGACACCTTCAAAGCACAGTTCGACCATAAACACAAAAGTGAAGTAGATCCATATGTACTGGAATACTTATCCAACCTGCCATTTTTTTTTTTTTGTAGTGCCACCGGGGATGTTTCCAAAATTGCCAAACACAGTAATAGTGACGACGAAGGAAAACACACCAGGTGAACTCGAAACCTGGACTGAGTAAAAAACCTCGTACGGGATTTTGTTAAACTCTTTTACCTACTTACCTCACCTATTTTTGAATATGGTGTCACCTGGGGTATCTCTGTACTAACTTATATAATAGCAGGTTAGGAGAAAGTTAAAGTTCTCCCCTAAACTTAAACTCCCTACCCAACACAGGCCGTCTCTAAAGTTCTTCCCTAAACCTCTTAGGGAAGTTTGTGAAGTAGTAAATACCACCCTACACGTCAGCGGAGAGTAGGTTGGTAGGTTTGTACCGATCTCACCTAAAGACATAAGTTAGGGATAATTCAGGTAGATTAGGGTGGCTTCAGCTGCGGGGTTTGCGGGGGAATTACCGTACTCAGTTTTTAACTCCTTCTGGGTTTAGAGTTCACCTGGTGTGGTTTACTTTTTCACCCTTAGTTGTAGATGGTAATTTTACAAAAACTCCCCCGGTATTCAAAACCTAGTTAGACTATAAACACAAAAGGAAAGTAGGTACATACTATGTGGACTACTTACCCAATCTACTGTTTATTTGTAGTGACACCCGGCTTCCTTACCTTATAGAAAGTTGCTACCTGTAATGTACCTGGCACACCGAGTGGAGTGGAAACCCAGAAGAAGTAAAAAAAAAAAATGTAATTGATTTTACGAGAGAATTTTGCCTACCTGCCGCACCTATTCAGTCTATCCAGTGATAAAATTACCTGGTTAAAAGCCTGGCCAAAAGCTTTACCTTTTAAAAAGGTGAGGAAGGGAACTATATGAGGTACCCCCTAGTAATCCCTCAAAATGACGTTATCGGGACTCAACAACGATAAAGATGATTTACAGGTTCAAGAACAGGACAAGTAGAAAAAACTGGAAAACTGCTCTTTAATTTTTAAAATATCAGTTCTTACGGGGTGACTGGTCGTACACGAGTCCCCCTTAGGTGGCACGGGGGGGGGGGGGGGGGGGGGGGGGGCTTCCTTAAGTATCACAAGTCGCCCTTAGCCAGCCTCCCCATAACAACCGGTATTTAAAAGTTAAAGAGTAGTTTTCCAGTTTTTTAACTTGGTCTGCCCTTTAATTTGAAAATCATTTTAATCGGTGCGGAGTTCCGATAATGTCATTTTTAGAGCCGAGTCATCAATGCCTGCACCTAACGCAGACTGGAACCAGTCTGGAAATTCCCCCGCAAACCCGGCGTCGACTTCGGTGGGATTAGATGGACTTAATAGGGATTGAATACAGAAATCCACTCTAGCCATGTTTGGATGGTTGGATGAGAGGCGACTGCACATCCCATCATAAATGATGAAGTGTTTGAAGGGATTCTCCAAATCCCTTCTTAAAATCTCTGCCGGACATAACCCATCTCTCAAATTCAAATCCCCTCTTGAAATTGAAAGAGGATTGGACGATAATACATTCAATCATGTCTCTATGGGGTCTACTGTGGTATAAGTTTTTATCTACACCATTCATCCATTTTCTCAAATTGTTTTAGGGCATGCTCCAAAAAATGAGTCAGGTCCAAAGCTCAAGTGGACCACACAAAAGGAAGCAGCAGTGATAATGACACAAACCGTTAAAACCTTTGTAGGGGCCACCGTGATGTTTTTTTTTTACCGTCCAACCTATTCATAAGGCCATGTATACTTAAATGAAGTGAAAACACAAATACCAGCTTGACACGAAACTTCCACAGCTCCTAAGAAGTTTTTAATGGAGAGCGTTCAATTCCCACTTTACGGACCACTTAAGCCTTGGTTTTGCCTCATCTTTTGGGTTCATACCCTAAAATGACCTGGAAATATGGATGGATGGTGTGGATTTATTTGGGAACGTAGTGTCACCCGGGGTGTCTCGGAACAAGCTTACCTACTAGTAAGCTCGTTCCATCCTACGTTAGGTGGGTCGAAAGGTTTACGTAGGGTGATTGGTAGGTTTGTAATGGAATGTAATCAGGGCACGTGTTGATTTAAGTGTCCACGTTAGGTTTGTACCGAACACATGTTGGCCAAATATGATTATGTTGCTTTTTGGGACTGTATGTCATTACTACTAAAAATGTACTAAGGGGGCAGATTACGGTACTTTCAGCTACGCGGTTTGCGGGGGGATTTACTTGGCCTTCTTCCCTACTTGCCGTACCTATTCAGTGTATGTCGTGCCACCCGGCTGCCAAAAATGGAGCCCAAACCACTCTTATCGAAGGAGCCCAAGCTTTGTTTAGGACTCACATCGCATTGGGAACGAGGCATAGGGTGAGAGAGTGGGGCCCACAATAATCCAAAGGACCTGCAATCACAGACGTTGGAAAGAGAGGAGCCATTTCTACTACTGTTGAAAGCTACAATAATGGGTTTCGTAAATGCACTTCTTCGTCCTCTCAAGATTCTCAACTCCACAAAGGAATACAGGTACGTCTCTCTCGCTCTTGCAGACACGTTGGAAGTTGTATGGGGCCCACCGATGATGTTGTTGTGAAATCCGAACCGTCTATCTGGTGCGAAATCTTCATTTGAGCCACACCATAGGAACCAATGCATGGTCGTGCCTAAAATGTGTATATTCACGCGGTGTGGTCCCATGGGTTTTGGTCTGTCCCTTCATCCTCGTGGGGTGCGCCTGGTGAATGGCCTGGATGGGATATTAACAACACGGTGGACCCCACATTCCGTCTGGGAGTTTCTATGGTGTGTCCTTGGAAACCACCCCAGGCGTATTCAATGCCTAGTCCTACTAGTCTACCTGCCAAACCTACCGTAAGGGTTGTAGAACCGATCAAGTTACCATGTGCGACTACCTACCCAACCGCCCCTAGATCTGCGTGCAGACCCTTTACCCTAAGACAATAACTTGGCTAGCAGACCAAAGTGCGGTGTAAGCCACCACCTGCTTCACGGACACATGTGTGGTATGCTCTCGCGTAATCCACGCACTCTTGGGCCTAGGTGGCTCCACCCACCCTGGAGACTGACACCCCGAGTGTCACTACATAAACGGAAATTTAGGTGTGACAGGTTGGTAAAACTTTCGAGTAAAATCCCGTAATCAGGTTTTTAATTCGACTGAGTTAAGAATCCACCTGGTGTGGTGTCCTTTGTCAACACTAACTTAGACGCGGTAATTTTTAACGTACCTAAGGTGGTCTTACAAATAAACGGTAGGTTGGACAACTATTCCAGTGTTTGTGGATCTAGATCTCTCCACACAAATATCATCTTGATCCAAAGATTTTGTGGCCCGCAAGAAGCTTTTAATGGTCGATCACGATTAATGTTTCCTGTACTATGGTCCTATCTGGGATTTGAAACCGCTTCATTTTTTGGGTCATGCCCTAAAATGAGCTTTCAATACTGATGGACGGCTATGGATGTAGTCAAATACATCACAGTGGGCCCCACAGTCAGGGGTCCCACCAACCTCGGTGGATCCTGGTCTCACCTAATCCGCTCCCATCTGTTCCAATTTTTTTGAGAGATGCAGTCGCTAGGGCTGTCAATGGACCTTGGCTGGACCACGGGCTTTTGGGCCTGGTCTGCCTTGGTCCGTGCTCGATCGGGCTTAGATTTCAAGCTCGGTTTTAAATTGGGCCCGGCTTGGGCTCATACAACTAAAAAGCCAATAGCCCGGCCCAGCCTAGCCCCTAGCCAGCCGCTAAAGTTTAAAATAGTAATTTAAAATTTAAACGGGGAAAGCAGAGGAGGGAAAATGAGTGGGAAAAGTTATTTTGGGTTGTAGGCTTGAGTGGGCCCCACAATGTTGTTTACGAGAAATCCACCCCGGCCAATAGGTGTCACCCCATGATAGGCCCAGGGAAAAAAAAGGCCCGTCCACATTTCAAGTGGACCACAAGGTATGAAATAGTGTACAGGGCAATGCTCACCCTCCAAAATGTTTTCCTTTTTTTGACCCACCTAGATAATGGTTGGGAATGATTTTTTAATTTTAGGCCTAAGATTTGGTTTGGTATCTAATGGTTGGAGTGGTTTTTTTTTATAATGATTACGATGGGCCTTGTAAATATCAAGTGTGGATGTCTCTCTCCCAATTTTTTTCCCTTGGTGTGGCCCATGTGAAACACGATTCATCCTGATTTTTTAGCCATGTGCATGATATAAGATTACACATCTAATGGTTAGAGTGGATCTTACATACACATCACGGTGGGTCCCCTAAAAGATGAAGGGTAGGTGTCTTGGGAGAGTTAATTCGTACATGCCCCCATGTACGGTGGGCGTCTCGAGGTATTGCAATAAGAAACAATCTTCAACTGTGCTTTCAACTATGAAAGTTGATGTATTGCATGTTGTGCAAGGACTCAAGAGGATGTGTGGATTATGAGATTTTTGAGAGCCTTAGGTGTTGTTCCCGCTGCTAAAGGTCATTTCCTGATAAGAATGGGAGAGGACATCAGCTGTAGCCTACGATCCTATGGCTCAGTAGTGGAGTCACAAGAGTTTCAACATGAGGTCATGGGTTTGAGCACCCCTTGTGGTGTGAGTGCGCGGGCGTGTGTGGGTGTCTGTGAATAAAAAATAAAAAATAAAAATAAAAATAAAACACACATCAACTGTAGACCTCGTGAAAGATCCAAAACACTAAAGGAAAACTAAGCACATTGAGATTAAATATTACTAAGTTGGAGATTAGGTGAAAGATGGGCAGGTTGTGCTCAAATATATTCCTAATAGAGAGATTTTAGTCAATCCCATGACAAAATCGATTACTAGAGATACCTTTGAAATACATGTCAGGCAGATGGGACTCACAAGAGCTTAATATATTTCCTAAAAGTAATTTTGTGTAGTAATTTTGTGTGAGATTTCCAGTTACATTACCAATTGGTTATGATGGTAGAGATTCCGTTCTACAGTATTTGAGATTTAGGACTCGTTTTATGAAATGAATTTTCTAAATACTCATACATTAATTAAATATTCGCTTAGTTAATTTTTTTGGCGTTGAGATCATCAGTGGTGGATCATGTCCTTTGTTTCTTTTTCATCGATAGGCTGATCTTCCCCACTTGCATGAGAATTGACCACCTCTGATATCCAAGTGGGAGGTATGTTCAGGATGAGGAAGTATGCTGAGGTGCAATCATCTTTTGTAGTGATACATAAGATGAAGAAGCACAAGTTAAGGTGCGCCCTCCTCCAGTCACAATTATATATTTGTATTATTGAATCCTTAATGTGTTGAGAGTGTTCGGATAAATTTTGTATGTGTTAATGCTTATTGGCCTATGCTACCACATAGCAGATAGTTTAGAGTGACTGGGGATGAGACTTTGGGAATCGAATGACATTCACAGTGGTAACGGAGTTAGGAGTTACTCTGTTGAGTTTGCAGTCATGTGTGTCAGGTAGGGCCTGTGTATGTGGACTTGGATCATTTGGTTGCGTGTGTGTGTATGTGTGTGTGGACTTGGATGGTTTGGCTATGTGCAATAGAGGCTAAGAACTATACCAGTTAGGACTTAGGAGTGACTTCGGTGGTTTGGCCATGTGCAATGGAGGCCAAGAATTACATTGATTGAGGAGTGAGTTTCAAGTTGAAGGCTCTAAAAGGGCAAGGGGAAGGCCCGGAACGACGTGGGTGGAGGGAGTAAGAAAAGACTTGAGGGGCTATGGTATCATTGAGGACATGGCCCGTGATAGAGTGGAATGCTGGAATAGGATTGTAGCTGACCCCAATTAATTGGGATAAGGCTTAGATGACTGCGACACAATGATGATATAAATATAAATAAAAATGTGTGTGTGGGTGGCTCTCTCTCTCTCTCTCTCTCTCTCTCTCTCTCTCTCTCTCTCTCTATATATATATATATATATATATATATATATATATATATATATATATATATATATATATAGACATAAATGTACATGCATTCATTACATACATCTACATACAGACATACACAGAGACACGTTATTGTTCAGAAAATTGTAGATGTTGACGTATTCTTTGCTTTATGTGCAGTTGTTAACCTGATGCTTGGCACCCGAATCTGAAGAAAAAAACTGGGAGTTTCTTACCATGAAGGTCACACAACTAAGAGGCCTGCTTCCTAATGGGTTGTCAGGTACTCGATACGAAGAGAAACCAATGCAAAAAATGATAAGGTCCAATGAATCTGGATGCTCAGTTGAAATCCATAATCTCATGAAAATGGACAAGAATGAAATTAGTGCCTCCAACACTGTGAAGCATTCGTATCTGGCTGACGGCTATAAGAAGCCATACTTTTCACCAATGATGGCCTACAGAAAGCGCGTCTTTTCAGTGGTCGATAGCCAATCTTGTTCTGATTACAGCACTAGTCCTAATGATGAGGGGAGTTTTACTGGAAAGAAAGGAGATCGTCTAGGCAGTTTTATGGAGGGAATTTTGTAAGCTTCGAGACCCACCGCTACTCTCTACTGTTGTATAATGATTTCAAGCATGCCTTCCTTAACATTCTACCAATGAATGGGAGCTCTCATGATGGACCATTGGATGTTTATTTCAAAGGGTGACGCATTGGCAAGAACCTTGATTCTATATGGTGATACTTTCTTTTAGGGTGTTTCCTTGTTGGATTCAGACACAACCCAGACAATAACATGGACAACATATTCAATATTACCAACTTTATAAACGTTTACTTGTTTAAGCTTTATTGCCAACAAGGAAAAAAAAAGGAGGGCAAATTGCCTGGAGGCCAAAACGAAAAACGTGATACAAGAGTGATCTCTCATTGCTCCAACTTCAACCCAGACAACCTCCAAGAAAAGAAGAAGAAAAGAATACAAAAGATCAAGGGAGACCAGTGCTATAAATGAAAATGAAACACCTTATAATGCACTAGGACTAGGACATTGCTTCTTCACCACTTGACATGGATCTCCAGTCCTGAAGGTCCCCTCTCGACACTCCATGAAATTGAGGCTCACCGTTGCTCAATCTGTAAGTAATTGCGGAAGTGTGGGCCACCAGGATCCGAAGGTCTACACAATGAGAATTTTCGCAAAGCCGAGGATGTACGGTGTGATCCAGCCGTTCGCCTATCTGCTATGGGAACAAATGAGTCTGATCACCCCTCTGATCCTACGGTGAAGATGGTCCCCCGATCAAATCTATGGCTCAGATCTGATGGATGGACCAGATGAACTCTCAAAGCCTATTCCTCTCTTTTCTCTCCGTATATGACTTATACTTTTCCTTTTTCGTGTTTTGTATTGGAAGAGAACTATCCCTTTTATAATACTCATACGAGAGATAAAAGGGATAAGATGGTGAGATGAGATAAGGTTTATCCTTATCTCATCTAACCACCTCCGGAATTTGAAAATCAAATTCCCGGAAGGAAAAGGATGCGGTAACTTCCTATGGTTCTCGATCCACTCCCTATGGGTCCCAATCCACAAGTGGTTGCCCACAAGTAGGCCCCCAAAGGTCCACAACCAACATCTCCCACTCAATCACATTGTGGGGTAGGCACATCATGAGAGTTCATCTAGCTCATCACATAATAATCAAAACCAAAGAATCACGATCAAAAGAATCAGAAGCGTGGGACCAGCTGGAACACCGTTATCTTCTCACAGGTATTTAAGTACTAAGAGACCACCTATCTAGCACTCAATAACCCAAGCTTTGCATTGCCTGTCCTAGTCCGCATGACCACATCGAATAGAGTTAACTCCCAATCTGGAGTACTCGGCCAACATACGCACTTATCCAACTTATCGAGTTTATTTTGAAAAACTTGGTTTTCTACAAACATCAATTTGAATTCTTTTAATTTAATCTATAATCCTAAAATTAAGGTCACTTACCTCGATTGCGATTATATCCTCTTTAAATTAGAGATCCGCCGTTTAACGCTCTGATACCACTGTAAGTAATTGCTGAAGTGTGGGCCACCAGGATCCGACGGTCTACACGATGAGAATTTTAGCAAAGCCGAGGATGTACGGTGTGATCCAGCCGTTCGCCTATCTGCTACGGGAACAAATGAGTCTGATCACCCCTCTGATCCTACGGTGAAGATGGTCCTCGGATCAAATCTATGCTCAGATCTGATGGATGGACCAGATGAACTCTCAAAGCCTATTCCTCTCTTTTCTCTCCGTATATGACTTATACTTTTCCTTTTTCATGTTTTGTATCGGAAGAGAACTATCCCTTTTATAATACTCATACGAGAGATAAAATGGATAAGATGGTGAGATGAGATAAGGTTTATCCTTATCTCATCTAACCACCTCCGGAATTTGAAAATCAAATTCCTGGAAGGAAAAGGATGCGGTAACTTCCTATGGTTCCCGATCCACTCCCTATGGGTCCCAATCCACAAGTGGTTGCCCACAAGTGGGCCCCCAAAGGTCCACAACCAACACAATCACCCTAGAAACAACAATTCATCTCGTTAATGATTCCAAAGAGAGCTTTAGCCAACATCTGTTGCTCTTTCTGCCAAAAAAAGTAAACATGCACCTTCTGTGATGGAACTTGTCTCACTTGTGCTAAAGATACAAACTCCTAAAGGTTCAAAAACTACATATCATAGAAATAAATTGACTTACCCATCGGATAGATGTGAGATGAAAGTTGTTCCCCAAACTCTGTAATAACTACATATCATCTTCTGGGGCAGGCATCATATGATCCATTAATCCTTCAATCTGAAAACAATGTAATGCTCAATTTCATAGACTTTATTGTTATTTGGATCTTTGAGTTCTCAGGTTTTAAGCCTTTAAGCAGGTTCTTCACAAATACTCCTATATGGTTGTAGAGTGTCATATTTTCTTGTATCTTTAAAAAAAAAAAAAAATCAATTTTCTTGTAGTTCATCTGTTCGATTTATTTTCTATGGCCTAGAGTTTTGGTCATTGTGTAGTTGGATAGTCATAATTTATATGCCCTTAAAGTTAATAATGTTCTAAGTATATTAAGATCATGTTTTGTTGGGAATGGTTTCTCTAGTTTTGAATATATCATATAGGGTGTAAATTTTGTTCCTCTTTAAGCTTTAAGAAGTTCCCAAAGGGCCAAAACATGCAATCTGATACCTATAAATGAAATGCTTTTAGCTTCCTAACACCTATAAACTTAGCTAAAAGATACCTAAATGGTCCTTGTTCAATTGTTGAATGGATTTCAGCAAAAATGTTGACCCCACTTAGGTGATGGGTGAAACTTCTTCATTGACTCCATTCATTCTCTTAAACTTATTGAGACCCCCACCTAGGTTCAGGTCCTACCTCTCATGAAAGAAAACCATTGGTGTTGGTTTCTATCTTACCATCAACCTCAACAGCCAGCCCATCACTCCAATTGCTCTCCAACACCCACTCTCATTCAAGAACATTCCTGTCCAATGGTTGTAGCTTCATTCTCAACCTTTCTCATCTTTCGAATTTTCCAAACTTGCTATGAATATACACTTTCTATGGACTTCTCTCTGATACTCTGATATACACCACAGTTTCAGTTTGCTTCTTTTTCCCCGGACTTATTTCCCTCCTAATTTCTACTGTGTCTATTCTTCATCTGGATTATGTGTTTTTGACTACTAAATTCAGCCATAATTCCTTCCCTGTCCTTCTTCTTTCTCTTGGAAACATAAGCTCCTATTCTACCGTCCTCGGAATCATCATCATTGTTATCAACATAAACTCCCACAGGCGCAATGAAATAGATTATTACATAGGTTGATTACAATCAGGCTCTATCTAATAGTCTATTACATAGGTTGATTACAATTAATGAGCTTGCACTCTTGCATTATTTATTATTCCCTCTTGTTCTCCTATCTCTATAAGGTTACTTTGGCAGGTCTACCGCAGAAGGTGACTTTGGCAGTATCTATCAGTCTACTTTGCCTGAAACAATCATGATATGCCCAACTCAATTGGCACTAACAATCTCTGTGCTGGGAAAGAAAAAACATTCTTAATTTTTGGGTTTCTTCTGAAGACCTCACTGAACTGTACACTTTTTCACTGCTTGGATTATGGATGGATCAATGAGCTTCTCTTTCTTCGTTTGCACTGGTGCGAGCATTGAGATTTGTAATCATATAATAGTCCCAAAGTTTATAGTGTTGTTGGACTTAACATTCCTTTAGTAGGTTGCTCTTGCCTTTATTTTTTATTTGATCATGTTTGTTGATTGTATCTGGATATAATAATTTATGGAAGTCTTTTGTTTTCGTGTTCTCATCCATTGGATCTTTGATGTCAATAAAGGAGAATATAACTTACAAGAGATATTATAAAAGCTTTGCTACCACCATTAATGTCATTCACATGTATTTAAACTCCAAGTAAATAAAATGAAAAAGGAAAAGTCAATTGAGTTGTGCGCGTGTATGTGGTTCTTCATTTTTCTTCTATGTTTTATGTTAATACCATGCTTCTATGTTTTCTGTAAATTTCTGAATGATATTTAATTTTACACTTTAATGTTCTAGGTCTGTAATCCTTCTCAATGACTGCTTCCCATTTCATTTTGTTCTCAGTGAGTTGATGAGTATTCCTAGCAGCGGGTCACGCTCTAGAAGTGTCGATAGTGAGCTTATAATTCTTGCTTTACCAGCAATTATAGGACAAGCAGTTGAACCCTTCTCTCAATTAATGGAGACAGCATTTATTGGTAGATTAGGTATTCTTTCTATGCTGCTACATGTACTCCAATAAACATATCTATTATTCTATTCATCGTAGACAATGATTTCTTTGATCTTTCCTCAGTACTTCATCAAATATGACATTTGTGTCTGTGTTATTCTGCCTATTATATCAAGGATGGTTGTTTTTTTCATCTATCAGTTCTGGACCATGATGATTGATGTGTTCCAATCATATTTTGACTTGTTTAGTTTAATTGAATTGGACATTCAGTGGGCAATCTCCACACCCTCGATGTAATGGTCATATTAGATTTCTTTTCTATAGGACTACAGGAGATGAAAGATCATGGTGGATCTGGAGTCACGAGTCACTGCTTTATTAAGATCAAGAGGTAGGGTCCAGAAAATGGTTTGACGTTCGTCGGAAACCAGTACATATCACCCTATAGGCACCGGTATTGCCCATGAACTATATGGTTGTATAGGATCGAAACAGCCTGATACAGGGTTGATGTGACCCATATAGGTAATGACCGATGGAATACATCGGAACTGATTTGCAGAAATTGGTCCTGAAGGAATTATGCGTCTGTTCATCAGAAAACGTAGTTTGGTGATGCGTATGTCTCTGTATGCGTGGAACCATGGCTCAGTGATCCAAATTGTTGATCTAATGGGACACTGTAGATAGAGGATGACTTGAAATCTTCCAGCCTGAAAGATCTTAACCATTCGGTCAATGGCCTTGAAGTAGACAGTCAAGATAGAATGACCTGCATTCACCAAAAAAAGTCTTGAAGCAAGTTCAGATGGTTGAAAGAAGCTTAAGAAGAGATAGGAGGAGAAAAAGGGCATAGAGATTCTACAATATCTCTTTTATTCTTCAAGAAAATAGAGAAGCTAACATTGCCCATTGAGCAGTGAAGTTAAATTAGCGTCAAGAATAAGAGAATAAAATATCTAGCAGCTATATGGGTAAGGAGCAAGAAAATTTCCCCCCTCCCTGGGGTTTAAGTTTCAAACATTTCAGTGCGTGACCTTTTCATCTTCCTACAATTTGAATGCCTTGGAAAATCTTTGCTGTCATTATTTGTTTCCTATGGACTTTTGAGAAGTGTTAACACTTGTTCTTTTATACTTGCTCATTGTTGGAAATTTTCATTTATGCTTTTTCTTGTTCCTTTAGGCATAATTTAACTGCCAAAAATCATACTGTCTTGTAGATGTTTATTGTTTAAGGAAATATAAAATGCTCAATCAAGCTTTGTTTTTAGCCCAACAAATTGTAGTCCACCTTATGGTGATCCGAATATGGTGCGCCCGATGGTAAATAGTGAGAAACCTTGAAATCCGCTTCTCAACTAGGATCATTTGATGGGGGAGATATGAGGGCACATGCCATCCACGATGATTTCCACAAGATCAAATGGTCCCACTTGTACGTTTTTTGGGTCGACCACAACCCAAAAAACATTATTTCTCTTAGTCAAGCATCCTATAAAACCTCTTGTTAGATACCTTTAGGCTTTAGTGTAATGTATTAACTTTTCTTTGCTAAGTAAAGCACGTGTAGTAGAAAAATAAAGGGCACATGCATAATATGAATTTCAATCTTGACCGCATGAAGCATGCATGTTCATGTTATGTAAGTCATTGAGTTAGACTGTTGCTGCTATGGTGTAACTTTAGGTGCTATTAGAAAAATGTACTTCAATTACTAATGGAACCATAAGGTTACTTATTTCCTAAGAAATACTAAGCCAACTATAAAATTCCCGAGGAAACATAAAAACCAGGGAATGAATTCCCGAACAACCAAACCAGCCCATATGCTTGGTTTGTGTTAGAGTAAATTAGGGTATTCATATTAGTTAAGATGTGTATCTATTGAGATCTCTCCAAATCTCTATAGGTCTCCCATCTCTTTTATATATTCCATTTATTCTTTGAGAAATAAAGAAGTTACAGTTTCCACAAAGGAGTCTCTTGTGGTCTAACATGGTATCAAAGTCACGGTTCTAATCTAACATGTCTCCATCACCATCCGTTCCCATCCACCATTTTTTCTCATTCAATGAACTTATAACGCCACTGTAAATCTCGCATCTGTCACGATTTTCAAGACCACCATTATTTCCGGCATATGCTTGCACTAAACCCATCTCTGTCTCCATTAAATCCAGTAGTTGTTGTCTACATCTCAGGCCATCTCTTTTTCTAGATTTGCCGTAATCAGACCCATCTCACCATTTGTAACACCGACGACCATCACACCTTCCATCTCGATTGGAACTTCAACTAGATTTACATCTCTGTCTAACACCGCCATCTCTATTGCAATCCAACGAAACCCTTGTTGCGATTTCCCTTGTTACTGGTCAGCTTATTACCTTACCGGATCTTCCACCTATCACCGTTGCCTTCTAGATCCGGCCTTGTTGTACCCCCATTCGTTTCGGCACACAACACCATCTCCTCTAACCAGCCCGATCGCCAGAATCTCCGACTGTCGCTTCCACCATTGTTGTTGCAATATGTGGGAGCCCATTGTTTTTGGCTCCGTCAATCTATTCTCGGAGTCTATCATTGCCACCTCCATTTCCAGTGACTCATCTCCATTATCTCCGAAAGTCATCACCTGTCTCCAAACTCGCCTGAGCTTCTTTTTCCCCTGTCTCTTATTCTTCCTTCCTCTCAACGACAGTGCACCGACATCATCACTGTTGTCGTAGGTTACACCTCTGCAAGTGCCCCATCTCAGCATGTATAATCAATCTCTGCAAACCCCAATCTGTTATTGCCACTAAACCGCCACATCTGTCACCACAACCCTTCTCAATATCCAGTTCTGTGAAAACCCCTTTCCATCGTCACCACCATTCGACTACCGAGACCCACGATTCTTCGTCATTGCTAGAATCCCCTACTTTAACCCGCCATCAACTGTAACGCCCCGTAAAACAACCGACCCTTGAACCCGAACATGTCCTTGGGCCATGTCACGCTTACGTCATTCCAGGGCGTTTAATTGGCCAATAGTAACTTCTTGAAACCGAGGCTTCCCTAATCCAGACTCCATGTGCGCACCCGTCAGGTCTTTGCGCTACCCAATCCGAGTTAGGTGGGTCTGAGACTTAAATAAGTCGACCCCCATGTCGGGCCTGGTATCTTTGTTGGATCCGCACACTAAAATTGATATCTGAAACCGTAAAACTGCACAACACTACGATTACACCCTAAGCGCGAGTGTATTCTCACCAACCTTAAGTAAACCAATCATTACAATACATACTTTTCTTGTGTGGCCCTTCTGCACCCTTCCATGGCGTTGAGATTAAGGACTTAGAACTTAAATATAACATCCACCACAATCCCAAACTTGCAGCCCCGATCGACGGACGGTGACCGTCGAACTGATCCGTCGTCATAGTTCGCAATTGCCGCATTATATCCTCGTAGAATCGTGCATGTAGCCATATCCTGGGCTAGGAGGACTATCCCTTTGTCCAGATCGGGTTAGATGGGCCCGCTGGATCCCACACAATAAAAAAGTAGACCCAAAAGGATACTTTTAGCCATTTAAAAAGTTGAGGGCTATATATCTTGATTTCCCAAGGTTATAAAAGCCCCTTTTCTCTCAGCCACTCTCATTTCTACCAATATCTAGCTGAGAAAGGAGAGAGAGAGTGAGGAAGAGCAGTTGGGGGAGAGGGAGATCAGCCCAAGGAGGGCTTGTGCATGTCGATTTAGGGCAATTCCTTAGCCGCCTTCGCTACATAGGGCTAGGAAAGTACCGGATTCAGCTTCATCCAGCCCCACAGGTAATTGGAATGAAGTATACACCTGGAGCTATCGGATTTTCTGCTGAATCCATGCAATTTCCTAACTTACAACCCCTCTCTTGTAG
This sequence comes from Liriodendron chinense, assembly GCA_003013855.2. Taxonomy (NCBI): domain Eukaryota; kingdom Viridiplantae; phylum Streptophyta; class Magnoliopsida; order Magnoliales; family Magnoliaceae; genus Liriodendron; species Liriodendron chinense. The sequence continues at coordinate 2,179,974 of ML058329.1, read as the reverse complement.
GAATTGCAAGGGATTTCGGAAATATGAGGTGTGTATCATTCCCTACAGGTTGTCTTGCATCAAATGCAAGTCCACATGAATAATATCTCCAATTTTAGATAGATTTGCTAGATAGATGTAGAATCTCTTAGGGGTTAGTTCTCTAGATGACTTTAAGGCTAAGAATTTCCTGTTTATATTGTTTAATCATCATGCATGTTTAATATTACATGAGTATATATTAGTATTCACATATTTATCTTAAATCGGAAAGAATTGCCTAATTGATTGTGCACTATTATGATTCCCTGAGATGCATGTGTATGTTGCTGTTGCATCTTTGGGGAAATTGGTAATTTCTTCTGGATGTTTGGAATTTTGAAATAATATCACCTGTATGTAACATATATGTAGTAGAGTAGTTAAAGTTTAGCTCCTAGCATAGTCCCATGATTCTATATGTTGCCAGATCGGGAAATTCATAGAGTTTGGGTCGGCCACATAGGTTGGCCGTATCCCCGGAGTTGGAATCCTCAGGCGTGGTATAATGCGGGTGTTGTCCGTGGTTCATGAACCACGTGGGGCATAGTACCCAAGGTCAGTCTTCCGTCATCCCCTTGCCTAAGGACCACCGACTCAACAAACCCGGTTCAGGTATGATGTTTGTATAAACGCCTATATTTGAATCCACATACCAGCACGACCATTGGATAGGCCCACTAATAATTACATGGCGAACGATCCCTAAATACTCATGAGTCGGGCATGGTGGTATGGGACCTATGCCCGCGCTGTCGGCCTACGCCCGGGTGGTGCCCCTCCGTAGTGTCCTTGAGCACCCATGGAGGCAGTGAGCCATCCATTTGTTTGACTATGGGGAAATGGTATGACTGAGCCACCCCCGTCTGAGTCGGACGTGGCTGACGAGTCATGGCTGAATCGGACGCTCAGACTATTTATCCGAGTTGGGATCCTTGGGGTTACTAGCAATGATATGTACTCGCCCGTACGGAGCCAGATGATCCCTGATCGGCCGAGTGATACGGTAATGGTATGATAGCTTCGCCAACCGGCTGGATGTTAAACTGGTATAATTAAGGATTTGGATAATCATTCATAGTCCGGCATGACATTCATTCGGGCAGGTGACTATGGTGGTGCCCCTGTCATGGTGGCCCAGTCTGTGAGAGTGTTGTGGTGGTGCCACACACTATTCGCTGTGACAAACTGGTGTTTGGGGCATGCACATATGCATTTCATGCACTCATGCACTAAATAACTGTGCTTTGTTGATATGGATATCTTAGTTAGGAATGATGTGTAATAGAATCCATTATTTATGTATGCTTTCATTTGTGCACTGATAACTTGTATGTAATGTTACCACTGAGTTGGCCACTCACTCCCCATTCTGGGATCGGTGTTATAACACACCACTCAAACGCCGCATGTGACCCAGGTTTACAAGAGGAGAGCAAAGCGGCAGAATACGCGGAGTTAGCCGTTGGCGAGGATCCATACATTCAGTATGCAGACGACCAGTATATAGGGTGATAGGGGATCCTTGTTATGGGGGATAGCGCCAGGTTGGCGCAATGTATAGGTTTTTGCTATAGTTTTTGAAGCCTGGTGATCGGGGCCCCTGGCGGGTCCCGTCGAATGAGTTGTTGATGTTAATTAATTCTTTTGGCTTATATATATATATATGCTCACTTCTTCTTTTGGATATGGATATCTCATGTGTTTGCTTCTAGCTGAGTATTATTTTGATTCCAGTAGCTTGCCTATTTCATTGCATATTTTGCATAAAGTGGGGCCTGGGATATTGGGGGCCGAGGATGCCCTCGACCCTTGACATCCAGGGTGTCACAAGAGTTGGTATCAGAGCATCAGCTGTAGAAACAACTGGGATGTGGGAAATGGATCCACCGAAATGAAGAAGGATGGGCTATATAAGTGCCAAACGAGAGACTCAGGTTTAGGACTCGGGCGTCGTGTGAGAATAGTTGGTGGTCACTTGGGAGCGTGTACATGAGGGGGACAGAATTAGAGGTGATGAGTGGTCAGCTTTGGAAAAGGCCGAGGGGTTATGGGAGTGAGAAAAGTGGCCAAGGGTCAGAAATCAGGAACTTGGGAAGTTCCTCCAGATTGTCCAGGTACCACCTGGATGCCACCTGAATGCCACCATAGGGCACACCCCCTTTTGGACAGATTGCTCAGGTGCCACTTGGATGCTACCGAAGGACACACCCCCTTTTGGACAGATTGCTCAGGTGCCACCTGGATGCCACCTGGATGCTACCGTAGGACACACCCCCTTTTGGACAGATTGCTCAGGTGCCACCTGGATGCTACCGTACGGGCACAGTGATGCACGTATGGGCCCCCTTAAAACCTATTCTTCCACCCCATTTCATTCCACTCCTTTTATTTTCTCTCTTCTCTCTCATTTCCTACCCTAGCCAAGCTTTCAAAACCTCCAAACTCCACCTCCTTGCTCTCAAATCCTAGAAGACCTCCACCCCCTTTCTTCTCCAACTTCAAGAATCCATCAATGGCGGCCTTCCTCTCCGCTGTAGCTTCTTTCTTCGCCTTTCCCCTCCTTGTGGCTCTCACCGGGAATAAGAGGGTTGCCGCTAGCACGAGCCGAGGGGCTCCAAAGAAGAAAAAGAGTGATTCCAAGGCTTCCTCCTCGAGTTCACCCCTAGGAAGGTTTGCACGTCGATCTGTCGTCTATGAGCGACCGGTATCGAAAGAAGTCTTCGAAAGGTATGAAGGCTTGCGAGCTTTGAGGAATAGGGGATGGGGCCTGGTCCTTGAGATCAACGATCCAGCCAATGCGGGCTTGGTACGCCTCTTCTACTCAAAAATCCGGGAGACCCGAACGAACCCATTAGGCTTCGACCTGGATTGCGATAACCAAGTGTATCACATTGACGCTGAAATCATAGCAGAAACCCTTGGAATCCCAATGGGGACGGTATACATTAACGAGGATGACTGTAGGCCGTATCAAATGCGATGCGAACGCACCCGCATGCTGTGCGGACAGATGGCTGAGTGGAGGACCAATGGGAGTCTGTTGGCTAGCAAAATGAAGACTGAACTCCGAGTTATCCACTAAATATTCGCCGCCGATGTCTATCCCTCGAAGGGCAACCGCACCGAGCTGTCCTATTACATGGTCGAAATGCTTTTCCAAGTCTGGGATGGCAAGAATGTATGCCTTCTGATCGTCAAATTGCACTACATCATCAAGGCCGCTACAAATCGTCGTAATCCTCCCCCCGCCCTGCCACACGGGCGGCTCATTTGCAGGTTGGCCAAGAGGTACTGGCTTTGGGGGCCTAGGGAAGACCTTGCACCAGTACAACCTTTCAACCTGCGCTCTTTTCAAAGGATGACTTTGAATGTGGAAGCGCCCGACGAACCCGAACGTCGTGGAAGAAGAAGAAGAAGAAGAAGAAGAAGAAGAAGAAGAAGAAAACGAAGAGGAAAAAGGGCAAGACGAAGAGTACCATCCGCCTCCCAACTATGAGGCTGACCATGCTGCCCTCAAGCGGAGGGTGGAAAAGATAGACAATCGGACAAAGAAGATGTATAGTCTTCTGAAGAGGATTGTCTGTTGTATGGAAAAGGAAGAGGAGAATGAAGATGCACCACCTCTCCCCACCCCCCCCCCCCCCCCCCCCCCCCCCCCCCCCCCCCCTCAAGAGTAGGGCGATGATGTTATCTAAGTAATTAAGTCAAGTCAGTAGTTAGTAGTTTGGGGCCTTGGGTGAGGCGTGTCTCCCCAAGTAGGATAAGTAATAGAAAATTTTGTGTCATTCGTGGCAAGTATTGAACTAGTATAGTTAGTTGTAGGGTGTCGTTGAAAGTAAAATTAACATGCAATGTATGTGGCATTCTTGCCTAAAGGATGAAAATATCAATGAAATGCTTCTTTTTTTTTCCAGCTAAGATGAAATCTATAATTCTGATAGTTATGTGCTTAATAGTTACTGTTCTATTTTCTTTAAGTGCATGGATGATTGACGAGTAATTACAAATGTTGAATGTATGCCTAGACAAGAGCCTAGTAGGGTACTAACTCTAGTTCCCTTGCCTGTTCAGTGATAGGCCGTAACGGGTAGACATAGTCTACACACGAGGGCACCGGAATGTAGGGCGTGACAATCTGCTCGAACCGGCGAGAGGCCCTAACGACCCTAGCTCTAGTATCAAGCCTCCCAGTCACTTTGGGAGACTTTCAGGCCCCAGCCCAAGAACACGGACCCGTGGCAAATGATGGGACGGATTATCGCCCAGGACCACCGTTACCACCTCCGCCACCACTACCCCAAGCCCCGCTAAATCAAGATGTCATGTAGCAACTACTATTTGCACTGCAACAGCAGCACTAAACGCTGACAATGATCATGGGGTCAATTGCGCAAAATTCGGGTAGCGCCACCATTTCACCCCCTTCAAACCCTAGTTAACACTCAGGTGACACCTCCGCCGCCACCTGCACCTACGAGGGCCACCCCCGTGTATAGAGAGGGCATCTTTGAACGTTTCCAGAAGATGCGCCCCCCAACCTTCGCCTGGAACTCACAATCCGGCTGATGCCGAACATTGGCTATATCGAATGGTTAAAATGGTGGAGCCTTTCCACTGTTCTGAGGCTGAACAAGTCGAACTTATCGCATTTTCCTTAGAAAAGTACGCGGATTTATGGTGGAAGAGTGTTCGTCTCATGGTTCCGAAAGACCATGTGTGGACTTGGCAAGAATTTAAGGACCACTTTTATGAGAAGTATTTTCAATTACTTACCGTCATGCACAAGAGGCCCAATTCCATAAATTACAACAGGGGAACATGAGTGTTGGAGAATACGAAACACGGTTTTCAGAGTTATTACGATATGCGCTGGCCACAGCCGCGGATGAAGGGGTGAAGCTGCGACACTTCTTGGAAGGGTTATAACCTGGGATTCGCACAAAAAATGTGATGTTCCGACATCTCAACATATGCGGCTGCCTTTGCCAAGGCGCTTGAATCTGAGCAAGATGCAATCCGTCTCTCCCGAGCTCGCCTTCAGGCCAATCCGAGAGAGAGGGCAGAGTTCTCCACATATGCTCCTTCAAGTAAAAAGACTCGGGTTGAACCAACACCATTACGTGCACTACCGCCTCCACCGAGCTCCAACCCAATTCGAACTGCATATATTGCAAGAAAAATGGCCATACTGAACCCTATTGTTACGCTAAGATAAAGGATCTTAACCTCAAGCCTTCGACGCCATTAGCCCGGCCGCAAAACCGCCCAAACGCCACATCTTCAGGATCGGCTAAACAACCCACACAGACAGGTCGTCCTACATCTCAAGCGATCCACCCCTACTCAGCATCAGGCAACAACGGGGGCTAATAGGGTCCAACAGGCACGCGTGAATGCACTGATTTCAGAAGAGATCGAGACGCCTGATTATTTCCCTTGCGCTTTCGAAGGTACCGCTCGCATCCTTGACTCTCCAGTTTACTGTTTGATCGACACGGGTGCATCCGTCTCCTGCATCTCGTACTCTTTAATCAAACGACTAGGATTAAAGGCCACCGAAACACCCAAACGGGCCGTCGCGACGGCATCGGGAGCATTCTCTGACACTACTAAAGCCTGTCTTCAGTGCCCCATCGTCCTAGGGGACAAGGAGGTCCACATTGACTTGGTTGCCATAAGCCTGTACCACTATGACATCATTATCGGCATGGACTGGCTAACCTCCGTGTCGGCAGAATTAGATTGTGAAACCAGAATGATGACTATTCACTTACCCGAGGAAGATCCCATCTCCATCCCCTGTCAGGGTCAGCTACAGGTATCGTGCTGAACTGTATGCCATGAAGGACGTAGACAGCAGTGATAAAATAGAGGTCGATGATACCCCGGTAGTTAAAGAATTTCATATGGTGTTTTCACCAATACCCGGCCTTCCACCACCACGAGAAATAGAGTTCGCCATAGATTTGGTGCCTGGCACTGCACCGATTGCGTTGCCTGCATACCGAATGCCTCCGTGTGAGATGGAGGAGTTGAGAATTCAGATCGATGATCTTCTAGGTTTAGGGTTCATTCGACCTAGTGTGTCTCCATGGGGAGCCCCTGTACTGTTTGTGCCAAAAAAGGATGGAGGTCGGCGACTATGATAGACTATCGGAGACTAAACAAAGTAACTATTAAAAATAAATACCCCCTTCCTAGAATCGACGACTTGTTTGATCAACTGCGTGGTGCCCAATACTTCTCGAAGATAGATCTGCAGTCAGGTTACCAACAACTACGAGTTAGAGAAGAAGACATACCCAAAACCGCGTTCAAGACCAGCTTTGGGCACTACGAATTCTTGGTAATGCCCTTCGGCCTTACAAACGCCCCAGCGATGTTCATGGACTTGATGAACCGAGTCTTCAGGCCATTTCTATATCGATGCGTCATCGTATTTATTGATGATATCCTTGTCTATTCTAAGAGCCATGAAGAACATGAAGAACACTTGCGGGCCATCCTAGAAACGTTAAAACAGCACCAGCTGTATGCTACCTTTAAGAAATGCGCCTTTTGGAAAGAGGAAGTAAAGTTCCTTGGGCACGTGGTCACTAAGGAAGGTATTGCAGTGGACCGAACTAAAGTTGCGGTAGTACAAGACTGGGAACAACCGAAGTCGGCAACAGAAGTGAGAAGCTTCTTGGGATTAGCTGGGTATTATCGTCGTTTCATTAAGGACTTCTCCAAAATTGCTAGGCCACTGACTCAATTGACCTGCAAAGATATCAAGTTTGAGTGGAATAGAAAGGCAGAAGCTGCATTCCAGGAACTCAAAGATAAGCTCACATCCGCTCCTGTCTTAATCTTGCCAAAGCAAGGTGTCAAGTACACCGTGTACACGGATGCATCTCGAGTGGGTTTGGGATGCTTATTGATGCAGAATGACAGAGTGATTGCTTACGTGTCTCATCAATTGTAGAAGCACGAAGAAAATTACCCCACTCATGACTTAGAGTTAGCCGCCATCATTTTTGCCCTGAAATTGTGGAGACACTATCTATATGGGGAAGAATTTGAATTATTCTGTGACCATAAGAGCCTAAAATATATCTTCACTCAGCGCGATCTAAACTTGAGGCAGCGACGATGGATGGAAACGCTTAAAGACTTCAATTTCGAAGTATCATACCATCCAGGTAAGGCAAACCTGGTGGCCGATGCGTTAAGTCGCAAAAGGGCGATAGAATTTGCAGCCCCTCTCATGGTAAGAGAATGGAATATGGTTGAGTTTGTGCGAGACTTTGAGCAAAAACTCACTGTAAAGGAGCCTTATGCCATGATCGCCCACCTTCGGGTAGAACCCGAAATAGATTATAAAATTCTGGCAGCCTAAGACTCGGATGGGACGATATATAAGAAGCCTCGTATCTTTCAGTTGACCACGGAACTTTAATCTCTTACTCAAGAGAACCTATCAGTTACTGAGTATTTCGGTGCACTGAAGAGCCGTTGGGAGGAATTAAGTCATCTTCAACCTTTGAGTGAGCTTCTAGATAGCAGAAGTGCAGAGATTGTGTGGTTACGAGAAGATGAAGCGAAGACATACAAATTTTTTGTAGGGTTGAATAGTGACTATGAGGCACTGAGGGCATAGCTGGTTGCTACACCTCCCTTTCCTTCTCTTCAAGCAGCCTACTCCATTGTTCATACTGAGGAGGCACGCAGGAGGGTGATGATTACACCAGCTGCAACTCAGGAAAGGACTGCATTTACATCCACCACTATCCCATTTGATGATCGTAGCAGTGGTTCTGATTATCGAGGGGGTTTTATTAGAGGATGGGGCCGTGGTCGTGGCAGACTATTTTGCACTCACTGCAGTCGGTCTGGTCATACTAGAGATTGTTACTACAAGTTACACGGACGTTCCACAGTACATGTGGCTACCTCTGATCAGACTGGCATCTCTACTGCTCCCGATCAGTTGGACACAGTCACAATGACTAAAGCAGACTTTTTGGATATTCAGCACCTTCGCATGCTTCAGACTCAAACTGTGCCTCCCGTCTCTCCTGCCTCACAGCCATCTGCATCCTCCTTTGTTGCAACCAGTGTTTGCATTATCTCTGATATTATCGAAATATCCCCGATATTATCTCTATTTCTAGCTCAGCGACACCGATATCACCGGTAGCGATACCGGTATCACTAAATATTGCCAATGTATCGATATCGTCAATATTTTCAATTGTGTAAATTCCAAGCGTCATTTGTATTGTCAATACATTGATCTCGTCGGTGTATCGCCAATATTTTTTACTGTATAAATTCCAAGTGTTTCTTGTATTGTCGATGTATCTGCAATATTTCAATAATATCACCAATGTATTGATATGCCAAAATTTATATATTTAAAAAATTCCCATTTCATATTTTTTATGGGTGCATGGTTGTATGCAACGTTCAATTTGTTGACGATAACATTGATTATATCACAATATTATCAATATCGCAACATGGCAATAACGAGACCACAATCTTTAGTTTCTTTTTCAGTTGTTAATGATTTGTTTAGAAATTTCATGTGTTGCCAATATTCTGAAATATCAATGGATGTTTGGATGCAAGTTTAGATTTTTTATGGATGAGATGATTGGACTAACTTCTTACAGAAACACATGCTTTTAGGCCCCCATTAAATAGAAACCTATTATGTATGCATTCTTTATGCAATTTTTTTATTCCAAAATATGCAACTATGTGTATTTTATCAACTCCTGAGGTTTCACTGAAAAATTCCACTGTTTTTCCCATTTTCCATGCATTTCCGGTTATCAGCGATATCGATATTGTTTCTGTATCCCCGGCTAGCGAAACTTGTAGCGATACCGAAACTTCGAACACTGGTTGCAACCACAGGTACTGCACTCCATGCCTCTTCCACCCTAACTACCTGGATTATTGACTCTAGGGCATCTGATTACATGACTGGTGAGCACACTAGTCTCATCCCTTCTAGTTCCTCTACTTGTAGCCGTCTTGTATGACTGGCTGATGGAACTTCTACTCCGGTAGAATCCATTGGCTCTGTGTCTCTCTCTCCTTATGTTACCATATCCAATGTCCTTTATGTGCCTACACTCCGTGCAAACTTAATTTCTGTTCATAGCGTTACAAAGGTTCTTAACTGCTGTGTGCTTTTCTTTCCTTCTCACTGTATCTTTCAGGACTTGAATACGAAGAGAACTATTGGTGTGGGCCATGAGCATGGCGGTCTCTACTTTTTGCATCAGGGGGAGCAGTCTGCTGGGAGTGATGCCTCACTAAGTTCTTTTACTTCTGTATCTCACTATTTTGAGCTTAGTCAGGAGTCGGTTGCCTTATGGCATACATGGCTTGGTCATGTGTCACTCAAGACTTTACGGTTCTTTCTTCCCAAGTTTAGTAAATTGAACAATGTTCCTTTTCAGTGTGAAACATGTTAATTTAGCAAGCATGTGAGGACCTCTTTTCCTGCTCACTCACATCATTCTAACGAGATGTCTGCCTTAATACATTCTGATGTTTAAGGTCCTGGTCCTGTTAACTCAATTGATGGTTTTTCATACTTTGTGACATTCATTGATGATTTTTCTCATGTGACATGGGTTTATTTAATGAAACGGCGTCATGAATTGCTACACCTGTTTAAGTCATTTCATCAGCTCATTAAGACTGAGGGCTTTTGGAGGAATGCTAAATAGGGGACAATCAGGCTTAAGTATATGGAACTGGTGTCTTGCCATTTAAGACAGAAGATGGCATGCGGTTAATCAAATAGCAAGAAGTCAACAAGTTAGTAGACTAGTATGATTTAGGAACTTTCATTCCTCTAAAAGTTTTCGGGTGCACTTGTTTTGTCCACTCTTTGGGCCCGTCCCGGGATAAACTTGCGAATCGCTCCATCAAGTGCATCTTCCTTGGATACTCGCTTCATCACAAAGGCTATAGGTGTTATGACCCTTGTACGAGAAGGTACTTGGTGTCTCTAAATGTTACATTCTTTGAAGATCGGCCCTTCTTTTCCACCATGACTACTACTCCAGACTTGGCTACCCCCACACTTTTCTTTACCTATGCCTGTGGTTAGTGACCACTCGATTTCTCCTCCTATGGCGCCTAAGCAGACTCTCACCTATGTTCGCGGGAAGTCGAGACTGCCATCAATGCTCCTTGTAGCTCCTCTTCCTACTTCAAGTAATTCTTTCAATCCCACTCCCATTACTCATCCATCTTCTCATGTTGCTTCTCGTACCTGTAGTCATCATCCCACCTTGCATCCTATCTCTAATTTTGTTTCCTATGACTCTGTCTCTCCTACATATCGTGTCCTCCTTGCTGCCATATCTTCCTCTATTCCTAAATCAGTTGTTGAGGCTTTTGCAGTTCCTAAGTGGAAGCAAGCTATGGAGGCAGAAATGATTGCCCTTGATAAGAATGGCACATGGGATCTTGTTCCCTTACCTGCAGGTAAGCACACTGAGGGGTGCAAGTGGGTGTACTCTATCAAGTATTGGGCTGATGGATCTATTGAGCGTTACAAGGCGTGTCTAGTTGCCCAAGGGTACACGCAAAACTATGGTGTGGATTATAATGAGACCTTATCTCCTGTGGTCAAGTTGAACTCCGTTCGCCTGATCATATCCTTAGCAGCAAACCTTTCTTGGCCATTATATGAGCTGGACATTACAAATGCCTTCCTTCATGGAGATCTCTCTGAAGAAGTCTATATGTCTCTTCCTCCTGGCTTTCAGCTTAGGGAGAGACTGGGAGGGTGTGTAAGCTAAAGAAAGCTCTTTGTGGCCTTAAACAATCTCCAAGAGTGTAGTTTGCCCGATTCAGTTTTGCAGTTCTTTCATTTGGCTTTAGGCGGCGCCAGTCAGATCATACTGTGTTTGTTCACACTCGGCAACAGGGCAAAACCATTATATTGGTTTATGTGGATGATATAATCATCATTGGGGATAATATGACATTTATAGAGCATGTCAAGCAGATGTTAAGCAAGGAATTTGAGATCAAAGATCTTGGTCATCTTTGGTACTTCTTAGGAATTGAGGTAGCATGCTCATCCAAAGGTATCTTTATATGTTAAAGAACGTACACGTTGGACATGCTCAGTGAAACTGGCAAACTTGGCACTCGTCCAGTATCCTCTCCAATGGATTAAAAGCACTCTTTACATGAATCTAAGGGTGAAAGCCTGACAGACCCTGGCATGTATCAAAGGTTGGTGGGGAAGCTAATCTACTTAATGATTACAAGGCCATACATTACTCAAGCTATGAGTGTTGTTAGCAAGTTCATGCATTCGTTGAAATCATCACATCTTGATGTGTGTACCGCATACTGAGATACTTGAAATCATGTCTAGGACGTGGTATTCTCTATGCCAATCATGGACACGTTGATATTACTGGATATTCGGATGCTGATTGGGCAGGATGTCCAATTGATAGGAAGTCAACTTCTGGTTATTGTACTTTTGTTAGAGGTAACCTAGTGACTTGGAGAAGTAAGAAGCAATCTGTGATGTCTAGATCTAGTGCAGAAGTAGAATATCGGGTTATGACTTAGGGCTTGTTTGGTTGGCATCTGGAAATCCGTTTCCAGCTTAAAATCTAGATTCCAATAGAAACTGATTTTAACTGGTGTGTTTGGTGGCCAGTTCCAACCAAACAGGATTCCGTCTGGAAACCTAAATTAAGTGGAACCTAAATTAGTGGAAACGGTGTGGGCGACCGTTTCTACGGAAAGGAAAAAAGGCGAAAGTGAGCGTCACCACCTCCATGTATGTGTTGTACATCTATGTTGTATGTGTTTTATATCTCCACGGTCCATTAGTTTTGAAATATCAATTAAGGGCATTTGACAAAAAATGAGGCAGATCTAAATCTCAAGTGGGCCACACCATAAGAAAACAATGTTGACTGAATGTCCAACATTAAAAACTTTCTTGGGCCCACTATAATGTTTATTTGCCATCCAATCTGGCCATCTGTCTTGCGGGACTACAATAGACCAGGGGTAAGGTTCTTAGGCGGATCTAAAGCCCAAGTGGGCCATGCCACAAGCAACGGTTGGAATAGAATTTGGATTGCACCGTATTCAACAAAACAGCAAGTTACGGATGAAACCTGGGTTCCACTCTAGTTTCTGCAATTTTGGATTCTAACAGTGGAATCTAGATTTTCTCTAGAATCTGGGTTCTGCAACCAAACAGGCCCTTAGGCAACTTGTGAGATCCTATGGCTAAGGTCTATTATGGGAGAACTTGGTTTATCTGTCGACTCTGCAACCCCTCTCTATTGTGATAACCAATCAGCCATCCACATTGCATCTGATTCAGTCTTCCATGACAGGACAAAACATATTGAAGCAGATCTTCACTTCATTCGAGAAAAGATCTCCTTTGGAACATTATGCACTCCTTTCGTCAAATCAACCAAGCGGTTAGCTGACATGTTCACGAAGGCACTTAGTTTCTCTATGTTGCAAGAGATCTCATGCAAGTTGGGTATGACAGACATTCATACACCAACTTGAGGGGGAGTGTTGTAAGGGTTTATTTAAAAATACTTGTAGTAGGGTCTTATGTATAATATTCATTCTTATCAGGGGGTTATGATGTATATATTCCAACATAAAAGCAATAGAAAAAATGAGAAGCAATTAGAGGGCTTTTGGAGCTCTCTTTCTCCATTCCCATTTTTCCTCTCTCTCTCTCTCTCTCTCTCTCTCTCTCTCTCTCTCCCATGTTTTGCAAATATACACACAAAACCATCTTTCTCCGCTCCTACCAATCCCCGTCGCTAGTCCGTCTTCTTATGCCCATGGCACTGTTGGTTTGTCCCACATCGGTTGGGACGGGGGCGGGGTTTGTCTTCATATATCCTGGGGTTACTCCACCTAATAGGTTAGTCGTTTGGGTGTGACACAACAGTTTGTTGGGTGCGTTGCATATAACTTCAGGATCTCGCACCCCAACTACGTGAATTATGTGATATGATAATGCAATAAACAAGATCAAATCATCAACCACACGCACACGAGATTTTTATGTGGAAAACCCTCAAAGAGGTAAAAACCATGGGACCTCTTCCAGTGAAACAATCCACTGTGTAGAGAACTGTTTACAGACCAATCACAAGCACAACTTGCTTGGATCCAATCTTTTTCGCCTACGCAAGGATGGATAACAATAAAAGGAACTAGAAACTGAGAGATCTCACCAAGCAGGAGGACGTAGAAGAACCTGAGATGTCGACTGCGCTGTAGATCACCTTCACTAGTAGAAATCTCTTCTTCCTACAAGCTCCCTCTCTCTCTTTCTCTTCATCTCTTCTTATTTTTCTCTCTCTCACTTTGGACATGTAAACCTCCTATTAGGATACCCTAATCTCGAATTGGAAGCTCATCTATAGCTTAACGCGAGAGTTAGAGCCAATATAGGAAATTGCGGAATCCAAGTGTGAAACCCCGGATGTCAAGGGTCGAGGGCATCCTCGGCCCCCAATATCCCGGGCCCCACTTTATGCAAAATATGCAATGAAATAGGTAAGCTACTGGAATCAGAATAATACTCAGCTAGAAGCAAACACATGAGATATCCATATCCAAAAGAAGAAGTGAGCATATATATATATACATATATATATATATATATATATATATATATATAACATCAACAACTCACTCGACGGGACCCGCCAAGGGCCCTGATCACTAGGCTCCAAAAACTATAGCAAAAACCTATACATTGCGCTAACTCAGCGCTATCCCCCATAACAAGGATCCCCTATCACCCTCTATACTGGTCGTCTGCATACTGAATGTATGGATCCTTGCCAGCGGCTAACTCCTCGTATTCTGCCGCTTCGCTCTCCTCCTGTAAACCTAGGTCACATGCGGCGTCTGGGTGGTGTTTTATAACACCGATCCCAGAATGGGGAGTGAGTGGCCAACTCAGTGGTAACATTACATACAAGTTATCAATGCACAAATGGAGCATACATAAATAATAGATTCTATTACAGATCATTCCTAACTAAGATATCCATACCAACAAAGCACAGTTATTTAGTGCATGAGTGCATAAAATGCATATGTGCATGCCCCAAACACCAGTTTGTCACAGCGAACAATGTGTGGCACCACCACAACACTCGCACAAACTGGGCCACCATGACAGGGGCACCACCCCAGTCACCTGCTCGAATGAATGTCATGCCGGACCATGAATGATTATCCAAATCCTTAATTATATCAGTTTAACATCCAGCCGGTTGGCGAAGCTATCATACCATTACCGTATCACTCGGCCGATCAGGGATCATCTGGCTCCCTGCAGGCGAGTACATATCATCGCCAGTAACCCCAAGGATCCCAGCTCGGATAAACAGTCCGAGCGTCCGATTCAGCCATGACTCGTCAGCCACGTCCGACTCAGACGGGGGTGGCTCAGTCATGCCATTTCCCCATAGTTAAACAAATGGATGGCTCACTGCCTCCATGGGTGCTCAAGGACACTACGGAGGGGCACCACCCCGGCATAGGCTGACAGTGCGGGCATAGGTCCCATACCACCATGTCCGGCTCATGAGTCTTTAGGGATCGTTCGCCATGTAATTATTAGTGGGCCTATCCAATGGTCGTGCTGGTATGTGGATTCGAATATAGGCGTTTATACAAACATTATACCTGAACGGGGTTTGTTGAGTCGGTGGTCCTTAGGCAAGGGGATGACGGAAGACTGTCCTTGGGTACTATGCCCCACGTGGTTCATGAACCACGGACAGCACCCGCATTACACCACGCCTGAGGATTCCAACTTCGGGGATACGGCCAACCTACATGGCCGACCCAAACTCTATGAATTTCCCAATCCGGCAACATATAGAACCATGGGACTATGCTAGGGGCTAAACTTTAACTACTCTACTACATATATGTTACATACAGGTGATATTATTTCAAAATTCCAAACGACTAGAAGAAATTACCAATTTCCCCAAAGATGCAACAGCAACATACACATGCATCTTAGGGAATCATAATAGAGCACAAACAATCAAGCAATTCTTTCCAATTTAAGATAAATATGTGAATACTAATATATACTCATGTAATACTAAACATGTATGATGATTGAACAATATAACCAGGAAATTCCTAGCTTTAAAGACATCTAGAGAACTAACCCCTAAGGGATTCTACATCTATCTAGCAAATCTACCTAGAATTGGAGATATTATTCATGTGGGCTTGCATTTGATGCAAGACAACCTGTAGGGAATGATACACACCTCATATTTTCGAAATCCCTTGCAATTCCTGCAAGAGTGGGGCCGTATGTTAGGAAATTGCATGGATTCAGCAGAAAATCTGACAGCTCCAGGTGTATATTACCTGTGGGGCTGGATGAAGCTGAATCCGGTACTCTCCTAGCCCCATGAAGCGAAGGCAGCTAAGGAATTGCCCTAGATCGACATGCGCAAGCCCTCCTTGGGCTGATCTCCCTCTCCCCCAACTTCTCTTCCTCACTCTCTCTCTCCTTTCTCAGTTAGATGTAGGTAGAAATGAGAGTGGCTGAGAGAAAATGGGCTTTTATAACCTTGGGAAATAAGGATATATAGCCCTCAACTTTTTAAATGGCTAAAAGTAGCCTTTTGGGTCTACTTTTGATTGCGTGGGGCCCAGCGTGCCCATCTAACCCGATCTGGACTGAGGGATAGTCCTCCTGGCCTAGGATATGACTACATGCGCGATCTTACGAGAATATAATGCGGCAATTGTGAACTATGACGATGGATCAGTTCGACGGTCACCGACCGTCGATCGGGGCTGCAAGTTTGGGATTGTGATGGATGTTATATTTAAGTTCTAAGTCTTTAATCTCAACGCCATGCAAGGGTGCAGAAGGGCCACACAAGAAAAGTATTTGTTGTAATGATTGGTTTACTTAAGGCTGGTGAGAGTACACTCACGCCTAGGGTGTAATCGTGGTGTTGTGCAGTTTTACAATTTGAGATATCAATTTCAGCGTGCGGATCCAACAAAGATACCAGGCTCGACATGGGGGTCGACTTATTTAAGTCTCAGACCCACCTGACTCGGATTGGGTAGCGCAAAGACCCGACGAGTGTGCACATGGAGCCTGGATTAGGGAAGCCTCTGTTTCAAGAAGCTACTATTGGCCAATTAAACGCCCTGGAGTGACGTAAGCGTGACATGGCCCGAGGACATGTTCGGGTTCAAGGGTCGGTTGTTTTACGGGGCGTTACATGCAGTCCGCGCGCCCTCGAGCGCCTAACCAGACACTATCGGGCACCCGATTATGGGCAGAACTGTCCAGTGAGTTTTGAGGAAAAAATAACCGAATTTCGATTGCCCAACCTAGTATGGTCAGGTGCCTGATCTGTGTTCCGGGGCCCGATCACTGAGCGTCGGTCACCTGACAATCTCCAGAACTGTCCAGAGACCAAATGTGCATCTGGGGTGAATATTGGTCGCCCGACCCTGATTGGTGGGGCACCCGACGACCCCCAGACTGCACCTCTCCTCTTTGAAACTTTGAACGCTGTACCCAGGGTCTTACAATATTCATGAAAAGCCTCAATGTATTCACCTCCATTGTCAGTGCGGATGCACTTCAATGGTCTACTCATCTCTCTCTCGATTATAGCATGAAACACCTTAAGGGGGTGTTTGGGGCATGGTATTAGATGGGATGGTATTGCATTTGGTTCCGTGCAAATTCCATATGATGTTTGGGGAGGATTGGGGGCTTGGGATTAGGTGGGGATGGAATTGCACTTGATCCCATGTGGGATTTCCGTGGGATTTCAAAATCCCACACATGTGGGCCGCACATTGATGCATGTGTTTTATCCATGTTGTTCATCAATATAAGTCCTTTATACATGACACTATGGTTATATACATGTTCAAGTGACGGACATCCGTTGTGAATTTGGTCCGTTGATAGCAATTCTATGGTCCACCAAACCGGATTTTGCTTAATCCAATGGTTTTCCCATGGTAAGTATTTGATCCCAAACATGGGATTGGATATGAAAATTCCGTGGGATTACCAGACATGTAATCATTGTGCAATAAATGATGTTAATCCCACCTAATACCATTCTATCCCTTCTAATACCATGCGCCAAACACGCCCTAAACATGCCAAAGACCTCGTCCTTGGATTTCAATGCATAAACCCAAACCCTCCTAGATGCATCATTTATAAATGTAACAAAGTACAAAGCCCCACCTAAGTTTTTTGTCTTCATCGGATCACACACATCAGAATAAACCAAATCTAATCCATGAGCTTTATTAACATGAGAAGCATTTTTAACAAAAGAAACCCTATGTTGTTTTCCAAATAAATAATCAATATAGGTTTTGAGAGGTATACCTGTCATCTTTGGAAAGAGTCGCTTCTTCGCTAGTAGCTGAAGCTCTTTCTCACTCATGTGTCCGAGCCACCTGTGCCACATGTCCATTACTGAATTTTCCGTTGCATTCGACTCACCCTTGTACACGTTGACACTTGTCTTGTAAAGGGTGCAACACTTCTTCCCTCTGGCTGTGATTAATGAACCCTTGGTGAGCTTCCAGTGCCCACCAACAAACCGACTTTCATAGCCATCATCATCCAACCTTTTCGTCGACATCAAGTTGAGGCGAAGATCAGGAATACACCTCACATCTTTCAGTACCAATGTGCAGCCCACATCGGTCTTCACACAGATATCACCAACTCCCATGATCTTGGATATTCCAAAGTTTCCCATCTTCACGGTGCCGAGGTTGCCTGACCCGTCACTTGTGAAGAAATGCCTGCGTGGAGTTGCATGAAACGATGCTCCCGAGTCTATCACCCATTTGGTGTCTTGACTCGTAGTCGTGAGACAAACATCGTGATCCACGGAGAGAATAACAACAATGTCGCCATCTGAGCCAACTGCAGTAGAATCTGATTAATCTTCTTTCTCCTTTCCTTTTCCTTTCTTATCCTTCTTTTTGCTGTGACATTCGTTTCTGTAGTGGCCCTTCTTGCCATAGTTCCAACACTTAATATCTTTCCTGGTACTAGATTCACCTTTGGATTTATCTCGGGCTTTGCCGCCCTTCTTGTTCTTTCCTCTCCCCTGTTCCTGTGTCACGAGGGGCTCTTGCTAAGATGACTCCTACGACCTCCTCCTTGTCTCCTCATTGTAGAGACAACCGGTTACTTGTTCCATGGACACCTTTCCGTCTGGCGCGGAGTTACTTAGAGACACAACCAATGTCTCCCAACTATCAGGCAACAAGCTTAGCAATTGCAAGGCCTATAGCTTATCATCCATGACCATCTTCATAGTGGAGAGTTGGTTCACAATACTACTGACTTCATTCATGTGCCTAGCCATGGAACCGTTTTCCTTGAACTTAAGATTCACAAGTCTTCTAATCAGGAAGATTTTATTGTTGGCTGTCTTCCTCTCATACAACCCTTCTAGTTTCTTCCCTAAACTAGCGACTGAGGTCTCCGTAGACATAGTGGAACACCGTATCATCCAGCCATTGTCTAATGAACCCCACTGCCTTCTGGTCCATCTTCTTCCAATCATTGTCGGTCATATCTTTTGTCTTGGCCGATATACCTGAGATTGGAGCATACAAGTCCTTGTAATACTACAAGTCCTCCATCTTCGCCTTCTACATGGGCCAATTAGACCCATTGAGGCTGATCATCCTTGATGAGCCAGCTTCCATAACTCACAATGATCCCACAGTCCGTTTTCTAAACTCGGACTCTCTGAGACCACTTTTGTTGGGTGCGTTTCACAAAACTTCACGATCTCGCACCCCAACTACGTGAATTATATGATATGATAATGTAATAACAAGATCAAATCATCAACCACACGAACACAAGAGATTTTTACGCGGAAAACCCTCAAAGAGGTAAAAACCACGGGACCTCGTTTAGAGAAACAATCCACTATGCAGAGAACTGTTTACATACCAATCAAAAGCACAACCTGCTTTCATCAAATCTTCTTCACCCACGCAGGGATGGATATCAATAAAAGAAACTAGAAACTGAGAGATCTCACCGAGTACGAAGACGTAGAAGAACCTAAGATGTCGACTACGCCGTGGATTACCTTCACTAGCAGAAATCTCTTCTTCCTACAAGCTTCCTGTCTCTCTCTCTCTTCCTCTCTTCTTCTTCTTCTTCTTCTTCTTCTTCTTCTTCTTCTCTCTCTCTCTCTCTCTCTCTCTCTCTCTCTCTCTCATCTTGGACGTATAAACCTCCTATTAGGATACCCTAATCTCGAATTGGAAGCTTATATATAGCTTAGCGCGAGAGTTAAAGCCAAAACATGAAAATGTGGAATCGTAGTCCGCGTGCCGTCGGGCGCCCGACCAGATACTGTCGGGTGCCCGATAATGGGCAGAACTGTCCAGTGAGTTTTGAGGAAAAAACAACTGAATTATGATCGCCCGAACTAGCATGGTAGGACGCTCGATCACCGAACGTCGGTCGCTCGACAATCTCCAGAACTGTCCAAAGATCAACTGTGTATCCGGGGTGAATATCAGTCGCCCGACCCTGATTGGTCAGGCGCCCAACGACCCCCAGGCTACACTCTCTCCTCTCCTCGTGAGGAGGAACACCCCATCAGACGCAATCATCTTCTTCATTGTCGGCCACCACCACCACCACCGCAGTTCAGATATGTTTGTTTACAACCGAAACCATTGCTGATCTACTTGTTGACATTCCGAAATTCCCACGCACAAGTAGGTACACAAATGCTTTCCCATGTATGTAATTTAGCATTTGGATTTTTCCTTAGACTCACTACACTTCGTATTAAACTTCGGACCTTCACATACCATCTTATACCTAATCATTTACGAAATCAACCGCCCAAACAGGTGTTTATCACCAAATAAAAATATATGACCGTCTACTTCGATTTTGGACCCCTTGATCATAGTGAATTAACTCCAAGATCTTTATATCCGCTCACACACATCTAATCAAGATTCTAACCTTTTCATCTTACTCATCACTCATGTATAGGCTTAACCTACCGTCGGAATCACGATCTAAGGACCCCACCCTTATGTATATAGACATGTACATACACTTACACATCCTGGGCATATATTTCATCATCTACTCCATAATATATCAATCAAACCATAAGTTATCCATCCATTTGATTTCAATTCGGACCCCTTACATCAGCATTGAATAGACAAATAGTCCACCCTAGCCCTTTACATTCGATCATCTTTGATTCCGAACTCATCATCTTAATTCTAGTACTTTAAGGAATATTCTAGACCGTTAAAGTCTAATTCCAACGACTATTAATGTACCATTAAGCATCTTAGGGGGTGTTTGGTGCATGGCATTAGATGGGATTAGGTGGGATGGAATTGCATTTGGTACCGTGCAAATTACATCCGGCGTTTGGGTAGGATGGGAGGGTTAAGATTAGGTGGGATGGAATTGCATTTGGTCCCATGCGGGATTTCCGCGGGATTTTCATGAATTTTGAAATCCCCTAAACATGTGGACCCCACATTTATGCATGTGTTTTTTCCATGGTGACCATCCATACAAGCCGTCCATCCATATAAGCCCTTTACACATGATATTATGGTTATATACATGTACAAATGACCGACATCCGATGTAAATTTGGTTCGTTGATCACAATTCCATGGTCCACCAAACGAGATTTTGCTTAATCTAGTGTTTTCCCATAGTAAAATTTGATGCCAAACATGGCATTGGATGGTGAAAATACCATGGTATTACCTGACATGTAATCATTGTGCAATAAATGATGATGTTAATCCCACCTAATACCATTTCATCCCTTCTAATACCATGCGCCCCCTTAAGTTTTCCACGATGTATATATACATACATGACATTGAACCTTTGAAAACCTATTTCTAAGAACCCGTTCGCGATGAAATTTTATAAAATGTTTGTTTAATTCAATTAAACCATAGATTATCAATTTCAGGATCTAACTCACAAGATCTACCATCCATCGGATTTTGCATCATCCACTGGATGACCTACCCGAAGATCACGCAACGACCACCATTGTGATCCTCAAACAATCCCCGACAAATCCATTAGTTTACATCTCATAATGGGGCACATCTGAACCAGGTTACAGAGATCCCAAATCACTTGGGGAGAATCCTAGTGATTCTCTAATTTCCAAAATTGAAAAAGATATTGTATTTATGGGTGCACTCTACTCTGTGCGCCTTCACTCAATAAAACATGAATTGACCATTCATTGGGAATATTGACTGCACATCTACATCTAAATACCCCAACTAACCTGTAAGCCTTCAACTTGTAACTTTAGTGGCGATCTAATTGTTATTTTCCAATCCAACCACTTAAAAGCCGCACAACCAAGATAACTGGTTTGAAATTGATTTTTCAATAATCAAAGCCATGCATTGGGCGGGCCATTGGACATTGTAACCTGTGATTAACACAACCCCACCCTTGACCATTAACATGTATGAATTGGGGTCAAAAACAGCATGTGCGTGTGAGTCAAGAACCAGAAACATGCAATGCGCACAATGTTTAGATGAGAGAAATCTTCTCTCCGTTCCTTCTGGGAACTGACATATCAACAAATCAAGAAAACCACGTTTGTCTGATCATAGCCATTCAAACAAAGTCACGATCAATATAGACATCAGCGTGCGAAACTGTCTAATGCAAGAACTAGAGACTAGTGTTTGGAAGCAATGTCTCTTCCTGTCTTCTTCAATCTGAAAACAACACAACAGTTCGAATCCATCACAACTGTCCATTCCTATTTCTTATTTATTTATTTGCATAAGAAAACCGAATGCAACTCTGTTGTTGCTGTGATTCACTCCTAAAAGGTTGGCCTTGTGTGACTGCAGGGAAACCGGTTCGATCTCCGAACCCATTGAGAAAATCAGAAAGAAGCTTTGATTTGTAACTTCTACAAGCTTCCTTCAATTTGGACTGTCCAATGTCCTCGTTTCAAAGAAACAACCCCCGGATAAGGACATGGAATTAGAGATCGACCCATCTTCTCCGTTTAACCCATCGACAGTTGTTGTTCTAGAAGGCATCATTGCGGAATCTAAACTGTCCATCAAGAAGGCCACATGAGCATTAATTCACTGCCAAGTAGGTTCCAAGATTAGTAACATAACCAAGATCAGAAAATGGAAACTCAAAACGCGTGAGAATCTTGCTATTTCTAGGAACCGCGTCAACTCGACGCTGAGTCGCAGTGTAGAGTCTTTTAGAGTCTTGCAAAAGAGCTTTAGATCGCTCTAAATCTCCCTCTCTCGATGAGAAACCGATCACAACAATTCCATGTGAGATTGAGAGAGATAGAGAGGGAAAGAGAGAATTCGAGAGAGAATTCGAGAGAGAATTTGCGAGAGAGAGAGAGAGAGAGAGAGAGAGAGAGAGAGAGAGAGAGAGAGAGAGAGAGAGGATAGGCTGAGTTAGACTTACTGGCTGTTTAGTCGAGTTAGGTCAGGTCGTGTCCGAACGTCCGTTGATAGACGTGGATTTAGGAGAAGAAAGAAGGAGAAAGAGAAGGAGAAAGAAAGAAAGAAAGAAAGAAAGAAGTGAAGAAGAAAAGTAGCTAGCTGGGTTGACTCAGCGAGTTAACTTGCTGAGCCACGTTAAGTCAAGCCGAGTTTGGGTTGATTCAGGTCCAACCAACAACGTTACATCAGGTACATGTCTCATACCAGTTTCCATTCCAATTGGATTAGAATTTGCCTTTCTTTTAATTAAATTGGTGACTTATTAACTCACTAAGTTATGGCTAATTCAAATTCAAAATCAGATCTAATAGGATGGAGACCCTAGAAGGAAAACCGAGTATCTCGTGGGAGAAGTTGAACGTTGAAATCACGTAGAGTTCAATGCCATGTTGAGACTGAGTGTTTGTTTTAGCAACCTTTTAGCACAAGATCGATGTTGGAGTTTGTTTTGCAATTGTGTTTCAGATGGCTGGATTGAGTTCTACCAGATTCAAGGTACTGATATTTGACGGATCCAATTACATGTTGTGGAAACTGAAGATGAACACAGTGTTAGTGATTGTGAAGGAAGGATGCGCAATTGCAATTCAAGGAAAGCAAAAGAAGCCCATAGAGATGAAAGACGAGGTATTCTAGGAGAAAAATCAATAAGCTATGACAGACCTTCTTCTTGCTTTGGATGATTCGGTTTTGTTCGACATGTCTGATTAAACCATTGCAAAAGGTTTGTGGGACAAATTGCAAAACTTATATGAAGGGAAATCGATGTTGAACAAGATATTTCTTCGATGGTAACTCTATAACTTGAAGATGAAGTCAGGATCCTCTTTACAAGAATACTTTATTGGGTTTAACACCCTTATTAGTAGATTGACGGCGGTCGATGTGAAGATTGACGATGAAGAAAAGGTCGCACTTCTACTCTGTTCGATGCCAGATTTGTGGGATGGTTTGATTATGAATCTGAACAACAGTCCAGATCTTACTATGGACTCAGCCATGTCCACATTGCTTACTGAAGAGTCTCGCAGAAAAACGCATGAAGAATCTGCTGGTGATGCTATGATAGTTAAAGGAATATCTATCGAGAAGGGCACTGGTGGGAGAGATCAGACAATATCCAAGTCGAAAGGGCACAAAACGGGTAAGTGTTGGGATTGCTGAAAGAAAGGCCACTTGCGCAAAATTGTAGACTTAAGAAAGAAAATTAGGAAAATTATAAACATGATTTGTATGATCAAGCATCAAATTCAAAGGGTTCCCAAGGAATCTAGTCGAGAAAGACCATTCACCCAAGGATGAGAAAGTGTTGTCTGCTGTGATTCCACGATAGAATCTGAGCCATCAATGGATCTTAGATTTGGGTGCTTTGTTTCATATGACTCCACACAGAGATTGTTTCTAAACATATCAGTCATGTGATGGCGGCACAGTTTACATGGGTGATGATAACACATGTAAAATTGTGAGGATTGGAGATGTCAGAATTACTATGTTTGATAGTATCCCAGGTATAGTTTCTGGTGTATGGCACGTATCAAACCTGCGGAAGAGTCTTTTGTCATTGGAAATGTTCGATAAATATGGTTATAAATTTTATGGTAAAAAGAGTCAATTAAAAATTGTAAAAGAGGCGAATGGTGGCGGCGAAAGGAGAGTTGATGGGCAGTTTATATTGTTTAATTGGGGATACCGTGTTTGGCGATGCTATTGTTGCCAATGCCATGACATAGTTTGCTACAATCTAGCGTAGGTGGTTGGGCCACATGAGCAATGACTAAAGGTACTTCTTGATTGAAATTTACTTCATGGTTTAAAGTTTATTAATTTAGATTTTTGTGAGGATTGCTTATTTGGAAAGCTCCACGGAGCTTTTTTTTCTTCATACACTACCAAAAGTAAGGATGTTTTAAATTTAATTCATTATAATCCTTAAGAAGCTCGAGTCGAGTACTTCGGAGATTCGAAGTAGTTTGTTTCTTTTATTGACGATTTCTATAGAAAAGTATGAGTTTACATGTTAAAAAGGAAAAGTGATGTTTTTACTTGTTTTATCAAGTTTAAAGAATTAGTTGAAAATCAAAAGGGAAAGAAAATTGAGTGTTTGAGAACTGATAATGGATGAGAGTACACCTCAAAAGAATTCATCGATTTTTGCGGTGAGCATAGCATTGAGAGGCACTACGCGATCTTTAGTGCTCCACAACAAGACGGAGTTGTAGAACGTATGAATTGTATGTTTATGGATTGTGCTAGGAGCATGCGGAGTTCGTCTAAGCTCAAGACATTGAAGATTTTAGAGAATGTAGAGAGACTGGAGAGAGAGAGAGAGAGAGAGAGAGAGAGAGAGAGAGAGAGAGAGAGAGCTTGGAGCTAAAAAATGTGAGAGCTCTTTTCTATCTTATTTTCTTTTTTATATGTAGGGTTTTCCCTATTTACAAATAACATCCTAATAAACACAAAATTACATATAAGACCCCTATTTTGCATATTTACAGATAAACCCCTACATAATGAGAAAATGTTCTAACACTCCCCCTCAAGTTAGTCTATGAATATCAGTCATACCCAACTTGCCAGACATGTTTTGTAGCATAGGAGAACTGAGAGCCTTTGTACAGATATCTGCTAGTTGTTCTGTTGATTTGACAAATGTTGTACTTAACACGCCAGAAGAAATCTTCTCTTGAATGAAGTGAATATCGACCTCAATATGCTTGGTCCTCTCATAGAGAACTAAATCAGAGGCAATATGTATAGCAACTTGATTGTCGCAGTAAAGTGGACTAGCAGGGGAAATGGAGAATCCAAGTTCTACCATTATGGACCTCAACCACAAAATTTCACATGCCCCACAACGGATTTCTTTTTGCTTCTCCAAGTCACCAAGTTCCCTCCAACGAATGTACAATAGCCAGAGGTAGACTTTCTATCTGTTGGGCAACCTGCCCAGTCAGCATTAGAGTACCCAACAATATCAACATGTCCATGATTAGCATAGAGAATGCCATGTCCTGGACATGACTTCAAATACTCAGAATGCGATACACTGCATCTAGATGAGATGATCTTGGTGAATGCATGAATCTGTTGGCAATGCCAACTGCTTGAGTAATGTTTGGTCTTGTGATAGTTAAATAGATCAATTTACCAACCAACCTCTGGTACATACTCGGATCAGTAAGAATATCACCTTCAGATGCATGTAATGAGTGCTTTTGATCCATTGGAGATGAAGCGGGACGAGCTCCAAGTTTGTCAGTCTCACTCAGTAAATTAAGAGTATACTTCCTTTGAGATATGAAGATGCCCTTGGACGAACGAGCAACTTCAATACCTAAGAAGTATCGAAGAGGACCAAGATCCTTAATGTCAAACTCCTTGCCCAGCATCTGCTTAGTATGTTCAATAAATTTCAAGTCATCCCCAGTGATGACGATATCATCCACCTACATGAGTATGATGGTGCGACCCTCTTGCTGAGTATGAATAAAAATAGTGTGATCTGACTGACATTGCTTGAATCCAAATGAGAGAACTGCAGTACTAAACCGTGCAAACCATGCACTTGGAGATTGCTTAAGGACATAGAGGTCCTTTTTTAGCTTACACACTTTCTTTGTCTCCCCCTTAAGCTGAAAAGTAGGTGGAAGATCCATATACACCTCTTTAGTAAGATCACCATGAAGAAAGGCATTCTTGACATCTAGTTGAAATAACGGCATGGAGAGATTTGCCGCTTAGGAAATAGTCAGAAAAACAGAATTTAACTTGGCAACGGGGGAGAATGTCTTAGTATAATCCATGTCATAGTTCTGAGTGTAACCCTTAGCAACCAAGCGAGCCTTGTACCTTTCTATTGATCCATCCGTCCGATACTTTATAGAGTACACCCATTTGCATCCAACAACATACTTTCCCACTGGTAAGGGGACAAGGTCCCAGGTGCCATTCTTATCCAACGCAGCCATTTTGGCCTCCATTGCATGCTTCCACTTAAGGACTGCAATAGCCTCAAGAACAGACTTAGGAATAGAAGAAGAAGAAATGACAATTAGGAAGGCACAATATGATGGAGACATAGTGGCATAAGAAAGAAAATTAGAGATAGGATGCAAGGTTGGATGACTACGAGTCTGAGATGCCACAGGTGATGATGGAGAAATAGGATTGAGGGAGTTACCTGAGGTAGGAAGATAAACCACCGGTGGTGCAAGTGGTGATCTCGACTTCCGATGGACATAGGAAAGTATCTACTTAGGTGCCACCGCAGAAGTAACAAGTGGAGCATCAACTAAAGGCATAGGCAAAGAGACTTGCATGTCAGCAAGATCCACGGAATTAGATACAGAGAAAAAGGGACATTCTTCAAAAAGGTACATCCATGGAAACATAAAAATTTTGAGAGCATCGATCGTAACACCTATAACCTTTGTTCTGAAGAGAGTAACCAAGAAATACACACTTGATTGATCGGTAATCAAGCTCGGCTCTCTTTAGGCCCGGTAAGTGAACAAAACAAACACAACAAAAAACCTTAGGAGGAATAAAAAAGAGAGGACAATCAGATTTGAGTGTATGAAACGGAGTTTTACCATTTAAAACATGTGAAGGCATACGATTGATTAAGTAGCATGATGTCAAAAGAGCAGCGGACTAGTACGACTTAGAAACCTTCATACCAATCAAAAGTGAGCGAGTCACCTCAAGAAGATGGCGATTCTTGTGCTCAGCCACCCCATTTTGCTGGGGTGTGTAAGCATAAGTGAACTGATGAAGAATGCCATGTTCTTGAAGATAAGAGGTAAAAAATTCCGATACATACTCACCTCCATTATCAGAACGAATTGTTTGAATATAACAATCATACTGTGTTTTGATCATTTGATGGAATGATCGAAACAAGTGTGGAAGTTCATTACGTCGCTTCATTAAGTATACCCAAGTAACACGGGAAAAATCATTAATAAAGTTAACAAAATAAGAAAAACTATCAAGAGATATAACCGGACTAGGACCCCAAACATCAGAATGTATTAAAACGAACATTTTATTAGTACGTTGTGCAATAGCAGAAAAAGTAGTTCGAACATGTTTACTAAACTGACATGCTTCACATCGAAGAGACACATCATCAAAATTATTTAATGCAGGAACTAAAAAGCATAAAGTCCAAAAAGATACATGATCAAGACGTGCATGCCACAATGCAGTAGACGCCTTTCGAGACTCTGAAGTACTAGAAACAGAAATAAATGAAGAAGATGGAGTAGAAACACTATCAGTAGAAAGCTCCCCTTCACACAAAAAGTAGAGACTACTACTCTTATAGCCCACACCAATGGCCCTCCTTGTACTCAAGTCCTGAAAAAGACAATAAGATGGAAATAAAATCACACAGCGGTTTAAGGCTTTAGTGAGACTACTAACATAGATCAAATGTGCACTAAATTTAGAAACATAGAGGACATTGGATAAGGTGAGAGACGGAGAAAAAGAGACAGAACCAATATATTTCATTGGTGTGGAGGTTCTGTCAGCAAGACGAACTAGACGATGGCAATCAGTGGAACTGAAAGGGATAAGACAACTATGCTCACCAGTTATATGATTTGAGGCTCCCGAATCAATAATCCAGGTCGTAGGAGATGAAGAAGCATGAAATGCAATACCTGCGGTCGCAATGAAGGAGGAGGCAGAGGGCTGTGAGGCATAAGAGGCAGAAGGTGTGGACTGGGCCTGAAGAGTCCGGAGTCGCTGAATATCGTGAACATCAGCCCGAGTCATGGTGACAGTATCTGTCTAATCTGAAGCAGAAGATGGATCAAGAGAAAGGCCACCAAGAGTATCGGATGTGGCTCCAATCTCATCAGAAGTCGCAACATGAGCAGTAGGGTGACCATGTAATTTAAAACACCTGTCTTGAGTGTGTCCAGATTGATTGCAATAAGTGCACATAAATCTCCCGCGGCCACGACCACGTCCTCTACTGAAGGCCCCTCGAGTGTCCAATCCACCATTGCGACTCTCAGATGGAATAGTAGTAGGTGTAAAAGCAATCCTCTCCTGGGTGAGAACTAGTGTTGTCAACATCCGTTTGCGTGCCTCCTCAGTTTGAACGATGGAATAGGCTGTCTGGAGTGAAGGAAATGGATGTGTAGCAACTAACTGAGTGCACAATGCCTCGTACTCACTACTCAGGCTGCTAAGAACTTATAAGTTTTGGCTTCGTCTTCCCGTGTCTTCATGATTTTTGCACTATGAGTGTCTGGTAGTTCACTCAGAGGCTGTAGGTGGATTAACTCCTCCCAACGACCTTTCAAGTCCCCAAAATACTCAGTAATAGACATATTCTCCTGAGTGAGAGAGTAAAGTTTCGTAGCCAACTGGAAGATGCGAGGCTTATTAGAAACAATCCCATAAGTATCATTTAGAGACTTTTGCAGATCGGATGCAGTCTCATAAAAGAAGTAAGCAGAAGCAATACTGGGCTCCATAGAATTGAGAATCCAGCCCATCACGATAACATTTGAAAAATCCCACACATCTATCTTTGCAGAATCAATAGATGGTGAAGTGGAAGGTCTTTTGGAAGTGTCAGTAAGAAACCCAAGCTTTTCCTTTCCAATAACATACATTCGGACAGCCTGGGACCATAAAAGAAAGTTACTTCCATTGAACTTGGTGGAAGTAATGGAGAGAGATCCCTCAGAATGATGTCCAACAGCCTTAGGATCCATAGATAAATGAAATCACAGATAAAACAACACTAACAAGAGATACAAATCATAAGAGGGTCGCAGGATTATACACCGAACAAATGATGTATGCGCAGCGCCCATAAAAAGGGAAAAGTAGTCCAGCTGGCCCCTATTTTTGACCAAATCATCATGTATATGCGTCGAATCTACCCGAAACCACTTCCAATGTGTAGATTATCCAAAAAACGGTCAAAACAATATAAGTTTTACACATCGAAAACCCCTTATTAAGAAAAAATCTGAAGAATGGACGATAGGTGGGCCGGTTTCCAGAAAAACTTAGAAAATGCCGGAAAAATACCAAATGATCTCAAAAAATTAAAAAAAAAAATCACCACTACTCTCCTCTCACTTGGCTACACAAGGTTGAGGTGGATTTGACCCAACCCAACTGTACGGCCAACGTCAGCAGGGGTCTGGGATAGGAAGTCTTCTCCTCTTTAGCTTCTTGAGATCTTCTTTCAACCTTGATTGCAACGTGGCTTTGATACCATGAAGATTTTAGAGAACGTAGAGATTGTAGAGAGAGAGAGAAAGGAAATCTTGGAGCTAAAAAACGTGAGAGCTCTTTTCTGTCTTTTTTTTTTTATTTTTTAATATGTAGGGTTTCCCTTATTTAAAATAACATCCTAATAAACACAAAATTACACATAAGACCCCCATTTTGCATATTTACAGATAAACCCCTACATAATGAGAAAAATGTTCCAACAACCATTAATATAGACACCAGCATTTATCGACTATCTCCAACATTGTTGTATTATTTCAACGCACTATTGTTGCCCTTCTTTCTAGCGATTTGGTATGCTATCTTAATAGTGCACTTTTCCTCATCTCCTTAGCATCATGGGCCTCAAACAATCACTGCCTTTGCACACCTACGATGATGTATCTTTCCCTTTTAGGCCTTTTGACAAGATGTGTTTTTTTTTTTTTTGGCCTGGTGTATGGCTAGAATTGTTATTGTGTTTGGCGTATGAACTGATTTATTTTTCTTTACTGTTGGAACATCTAAGGCCAGCGGAAGAGCAACGGTTGCACTCCAAGCCATCAGAAGTGTCTATCGATTGGAAGAGCAATGATTGAAATCATGACAACCAGGAAGTGCCACTAGATTATTCGTTAGTCGTTGAAAGTGCTAGTGGTTCTCATCTCAGAAGTCGTCAAAAGTGTTTGCACGCCTCATGTCACTCGTCGTTTCATTGGCATGTTACTGTTAAGATTTCCTTCTATTGAATAAATGTTTATCGTACCTTTCGAATTCAACTTACTCCTTTTCATTTTGAGTTTTTTTTTTTTTTTTTAATTTTATGTTAGAGTAGATTAGGTTAATCTTATTAGGTTAGGATATATCCTTATTGGTTAAGTGTTGGAGTGTTAAGTCCCTTGATATACATTGTTACACCATCCTCTAATGGCTCGAGCTTTTAGAGCAAGTGATTATTTGACATGGTATCAGAGCGGAAGGTCTTGTGTTCAAATCCCGGAAGTAGTAAATATGCCATCGGAATATATTCTCCCACGGGGGGCTGTTTATGGTGTGAGTTGTGAGTGTCCCTCCACCCTTGCCCATTATGTTCCTGTGCGGAGTTCCACCCTGCACGTGCGAGGGAGTGTTGGAGTGTTAAGTCCCTTAAGATACATTGTTACACCATCCTCTAACGGCTCGAGCTTTTAGAGCCAGTGATTGTTTGACATTAAGATGTGTCTCTATTGAGATCTCTCTAAATCTCTACCGGTCCGCCATCTCTTCTATATATTCTAGTTATTTTGTGAGAAGGAAAGAACTCACAATTTCCAGTGTATTCTTGTGTTTTAACAGTTTGCTTGGTCAATGTGCAATTCTATTTGCTCTCCAGTCGGAACAAATTCTAACATTTTTTGACAATGACATTTATTAGATATGTAATGGGCTTCAACAATGGATAATAGATGTTCTCTTGGTGGATGTGTACTAGAAATTTTAGATTCCTAAAACTATATTTGAGGAGGACCATTGCTTTTGTACCAAATCATTTTTTCTGGAACGTAATATTATGGAATGATGTTTTGATTTCAGGCTGTTTAGTTTTTTCAAATTACCGTTTAAGTTTTTTGTATGCGACACTATGGTTTTCAAATTGGTCCCCCCCCAAATACTGCTATTTCCAAAACAATACCCAGTAAAAGAAGGGAACAGATTTATCTAAGTCATAGAAATTCCTGAGATTTTTTCAGCTCATTATTTTATATTTTAAATAGAAGTGGCCCATTTAACCCAAGTTGGGCATCAGATGGCTATTTATACCAAAGTTGACATGGAACACTGGCTTTGTCTGACAGGTCAATCTAGTCTTTCAATTTTGCAAAAGCAGGTCAATTTCATACTGTTATAGATTAGAAAAGCAATCTGTTTCGAGTGCCTCTTCTCATCAGTTCTCTAAGAACCTAGGCCTTGATACACAGCCTAATTTCGTAGTACTTCTTTATTGAGAAAGTCAATGCCTATTCGCAAGTGTAGAATTCCGATCATACTCTCCCAACACGTGCCAATGTATCATATGTGGGTGTTCATCAAGCTAAGCTGCCGTATATATGTGGTGGCCAGAAAAGTATACAGATCCCGTTATCAGGTGAGTCACACGTGACGGGAAAAAGAATGGTTAATGGAAATACAGTCCACACCCATCAATCGTCATACACATCTAGCCCATCTGATGACTGACCAGCCTCATTTTCAGGCCACAGTACATACACTGTGGGGCCCACCTATTTAATGTCTTGGATCACACACATGTGGAAAGAGGACTGTAGGAGTTGATATCCGACTCCTGCAAGTAGCCATTGCAGTGTTATTCTTGATTTGTTATAATGTAACTTGTTTTTGAGCATAAGATCTCCTGAAAATCCTATTTGTTGTCCATTACATAGAGAGATCCCAATTATCTGTTTTGGTTGTTTCCAAAAGGTCCCCTGGAGTTGGCTTCAGCTGGTGTTTCAATTTCAATCTTTAACATCGTATCAAGGCTATTTAATATTCCTCTCCTTAGCGTCACAACATCATTTGTGGCTGAAGACATTGCCAAGAATACCCACAGGGACTCTGTCTTAGGTAAGTCTGGATAGATATCTAATGTGTTACTGCCAATAAGAATTTTATATGGAATTTACTGCATTTATAGGGAGAACAATTCAACAAGGGGGTTATGTTTATCCATCTGAACTTGGGCCGAATTTTCTACAGATAGGGATTCTCAAGAAGAGAATGGTGTAGGTAAACCGCTTTTTGAAGAGTTATCAGAAAGAAAGCAACTACCCTCAGTCTCTACTGCCTTGTTTTTAGCAGCTGGGGTTGGTATCCTTGAAGCTGCAGGTTTGTACTTGGGCACTGGAATGTTTCTCAACATGATGGGCTTGTCATTAGTAAGTTATGCATCTTTTGAGTTTGTATCCATGTGGTTTGTTATGCTACACATGTTTTAGCTCCATCCCTCTACACCCAGCTGCATATGCCTATGTTACATGTGGGATCCAAGCCATCCGTCAGGTGGACCCATTCTATGTGTCCTAGGCCATAAATCAATCTGATCAGATGGGCAGGAAAGTCAAAGTAGTCAGGCTATGGTTGCTTATTTAATGTGCGGACCATTCTGATGTTGGAGGCGTCAGCAAACCCCCTGATATACATTGTTCTGTCATTCCCTAACAGCTCGAGCTTTTAGCGCAACTGGTTAGTAACATGGTATCAAAGCAGGACGTCCGGTATTCAAGTCCCGGGGTTTGCAAAATTTGGTATTATAGGGTATCCGGTATTGTATCAGCCCAGAGTATCACGTGTGGGGCCATTATACCGCCTGCACATGAGGGGAGGTGTTGGAGCCGTCAGCAAACCCCCTGATATACATTGTTCTGTCGTTCCCTAACAGTTCGAGCTTTTAGCGCAACCGGTCAGTAACATCTGATTCATGGGCGAGGGAACTTACACAATGTACCCACTTGATAAATGGTTTGGGTCTTTCACACATGCACCATGCTGGACATGTGGCCATGTGTAGAGGAAATCTGGTCTACATGCATATTAGAATCAGTATGCCTCTGTATCAATTCTTCTTTTATGTAAGATAACAACAAGTTAGTTCCTTTTTCTCTATATTTTTGTGTTGCCACCTGATAGAGGTTTTTTATTGTTTTCTGGTATTCTTTCATCCAGCATGTTCTTCTTTCTTCTCACCTTCCAGTTTTACTCTATTTTCATTTCTTTCATATACATGGCTTTTCATTTATATGGATGGACTGTTTCCTAAAACTCATTTTCTGAGCAGGCTTCACCCATGCGCAGCCTGGCACAAAGATTTCTCTCACTAAGGGCTCTTGGTGCTCCTGCAGTAGTACTTTCTCTGGCTATTCAAGGAATCTTCCGTGGTTTTAAGGATACAAGAACACCTTTGTTATGTCTAGGCAAGTGTCAGTCTACAGTTGAAGTTATTATGGAGTTTACTGCTTCTAAGTCCTTATAAAGCACAACTCTGAGTTTATTCAATTCAACTGATCATATTTGACACTTCTTTTCTCTTCTCCTAGCAAATTTCGATAGTACCATGGCTTGTTCATGGAATTTGTTAGTGTACATAGTTCTCTGTGTGTGCAGTACACCATCTTGTTAGTGTACATGGAGTCCGCCATACTAGAGAATATCTTCTGTATTTGATTTGATTGAATTATGATTGTACTGTATTTAATTTGGGATTATCTCTTTGTATACTGGATGATTATAAGTAAAGGTTGTGACTTGTGAGAGGAGAGAATAATCAAGCTCTCTAAATTTTTTTTTTTTTTAAAAGAACCTTGTAGATGAAGGGAATAACGAATGGAGAGAGCAAATCAAATACGAAAGATATTCTCTGGTATGGTGGGTTGCATGCACACACAGAACTGTGTACACTAACAATGTGGTGTACTGCACGTACACACAGAACTATGTACACTAACGGTCCAATTTAGTTTACATCTATCGCATATGTACATCTACAGAGTTTACAATAGAATGATAGAAAAACATTGCATGAGCTAATATCATTTAAATGCTATTGAGGAATGCACTTTTGGGGAGCCAAATTACTTGGTGTCCCCCCTCATATCAGCTAGGCCACTGCACCACAGGCTCTGCTCACGAAGAATGGGTACATCTGGGCACTATTCGTGCTGTGATGTAGGAACTGATAATGCCCTATTAGAGATATAATACATCCCAGTATTCATAGTATCGATATCGTTTACATGTATCTCTGACTGGGGATAGGGAAACATGTATCGATATCGTCAATAATGTCACTAACACCAAGAAATATATTGCTGACTGAGGGAAACATTGGGGACACATGGAGAAAGGTGGAATTATCCAGTGAAACTTCAAGAGATGCTAAAAGACACATGTTTCATAATTTGGAATAACAAAATTGAAAGAAAAAAAGAACCACACGTAATAAGTTTCCATTTAATAGGGACCTAAAGCATGTGCTATCATAAAAGGCCAGTGCAATAGTAACCAAAATAAGTTCATATCATACAAATGTAGCTAATAAACAATAATTAAGAGATCCAAAGACTAAAGGGAATGAAAAGCATACCTTTCCGGTTATCCCTCAAACCTATCCATCCATCCAACCCTGCATACATACACATGTATATGTATGATCCATCCATCCATGCATATATACATTCTTAGATATAGAATACATGATCCATCATCCACCCATCCACCCATCCGTCCATCCATCTCTCTATCCATCCATGCAAACAAACATACATGCATTATGCATTCATTACATATGTACATGCATGCATCCATTCCTCAAAATATGCATCCACCCACTCATAAATATATCATATAACCACACATCCATGTAAAAAATAATTTTTTAAATGAAAAATATTTTTTAAATAAACAGATTTTTTATTTAGCATAATTTTAAAATCAACATACTGACATTTGGGCCCTACATTAGTAATTTTAGGGGAGAAACTGGGGAAAAATAAGATTTCCACAAATTTTCCCAATTTTGACCCTCGCATTTTAAGATTTTCAGCTCAAGTTGATGTCATGCATGAAATCATGCATAGATATGGATTTGGGTTGAAATCAAACCTCAAATCTTAAGGAAAATAAGTATTTTTGAAATCAAACCTCAAATCTTAAGAAAAATAAGTATTTTTGCAAAAAAAACAAAAAAAAAAAAACTCACCTTTGAAGATCCAACCCATTGTTGCTTTCGCTGCTCGAATCTCCCCCTAAAAAAATCTCCCAAACAAATGTATTTTCTACTTTTTTTTTTCGAATTTCTAGTATTATTGCATGAATGATCGTATTTCCGGGAGAACTGGCGTCGGCAATAATATTTCCAATATTGCTGACACTAGCTATTTAAACAACTAAGCATGTGGCGATATTTTTATTATAGTGACGATGTAGTGATTTATCGGCCCTTTGGGCGATATTATCCCCGATACGGCGAAATATCACAGTTTCCAAGGGTTTCGGTATCTCCGGGCTGGCATTACTGATAATATCGACAATTTTATCCTTAACATCACTAATATTTGGAACACTGATACGTTCTATTTCTGACATCATCATGTTGGCGGCTAATTGGAGAATTCAAATAGAGCTAAAATTTCACATAATCAAGTTCCCAGTATTTTGTTCATTTTCTTAGGATTAGTTTCTAGGGCTCCAAGTGATTCACCTCTTATGGATCAATTCCAATTATACACTTCCATAGTTCGGGGCATCGGATGTAAAGCCATGAAGGATTACTAGCAAACCAGATGGTGGTGTAATGTAAATTGAATGACACCTCATCTCTTCAGCTTTGTCCATTTCCAAAACAAATTGATTTCATTCGTAATTCTTTGGTGTTTGCTTTCCTTTAACTTTGTAGATTTAATCAAATGTTCATGTCAGGTACATATACTAAGTATTTACTTGAAACAACTTGAAATCATCATGAAATCCTTGGGCATGGACAGGAATCAGCATAATCATACTGTTGGAGGCGTTAGCAAACCCCCTAATATACATTGTTCTGTCGTTCCCTAACAGCTCGAGCTTTTAGCGCAACCGGTCAGTAACATGGTATCAGAGCAGGACGTCCGGTGTTCAAGTCCCGAGGTTTGCAAAATTCGGTATTATAGGGCATCCGGTATTGTATCAGCCCAGCGTATCAAGTGCGGGGCCAGTATACCGCCCGCACGTGAGGGGAGGTGTTGGAGGCATCAGCAAACCCCCTGATATACATTGTTCAGTCATTCCCTTACAGCTCGAGCTTTTAGTGCAACCGGTTAGTAACACATACGAGGAGTAGAATACCCTCAAGTGTGCTCAAGAGTACAAATTTACAATTTTTGTATTAATTTTATTTTTTACTATGTCTATGCTAAAGGACTTCATGACATGCTTATATTAAAAAACCAACAAACATGTTGAGTTCTTCTATGACAGTGAGTGCCATTGAAAATGTCCCTTTAGATAGCAAGCATCTGGTTGTGGTCCAGATGGTAATTATTTGGAACATCAAGATACATCGTTTTGAGAATGGTACAAGCTCCTCCATGTGTAATTGGTGATGTTTCCATTCCCTAATAATTTGATGATTTTGTACAATTGTCATAAAATCTTGGTCATGTGCTTTATTACATATAAAATGTTAAGTTTCCATCATCCTAACCAACTCAAAGTTGCTGTTATTTTAGCATGCTTCTGTTTGGTACTAACTTGTACGAGTGGTCTTATGCAGGAGTGGGTAATGTTTCAGCTGTAATTTTACTTCCATTATTCATTAATTCTTTCTGCCTCGGTATAACTGGTGCTGCCATTGCTACTGTTGCATCTCAGTATGTCTTCTATAGTCCATTGTATCACTCTCTTTTTTTCTAGTTACTTATAAAGGTCAATAATGTCTACATGCATTCAATGTCCAGATTTGTAAAATTGAGGCCCAATGGTTTAATAGCCTGCTACATATTGTAGAGGCTGCCGCTGCAATCCAACATCAGAACGTCCTATATTCCACCCTTATTAGGCAAATAGGAATATGTTCCATACTGAATATTGAAATAATAAGTGTGATGTTAACTTTTCCTTTTTAGCGTATAGGTTTAGCTTAATTAGAGGGGGGGAGTTCTTAGATGGTCACCATAGTAGAGGAAAATCTGTTTATGTAGATATAGGGAAAAGAAGAGGAGTGAATGCGTGCTTTTTCCTCCAGTGTCCTTTATTTATTATTTCCAGATTACATAGATAATCTTCTGTTTAAAAACGTATTATTTACCAAAACAAATTAAATAACCAAAAGATATCTAAAAGACAATTAAAGGATAATAACTAAGATATAAATCAATATGGCATTCATCAGGAACACACAAGAGTTTGTAGACAATCAGTATGATGCTTTGGACGTACACAAAGCACAGTTTAGAATTGGGGTCGCATTGTGTCAGCTCAGGTTGAAACAGTGTCAGTCTAGGTCCCTTTTGTTTACTAAATGGGCCAAGTATTTAAACCTGAGCTGGACCCACAACCCCACTTGCAAGGCATGCCCAACCCATGCGGCACCCCGGATGCCAGGGTCCGTGGTTGCCCTCGGCCCCCGATATCCTGGGCTCCACATAATGCGGTGCACAATTGTATTGCAGTTAATTGCAGAATTGTAGAATTAGCCAAGCATAAACAACTTAATCATGGGCGAAACATTTCTAAAAGAAAGAGGAACATGTGTATATATATAATTCCAAAAAAAATGTACATAGACTATATTCCTCATATTGGGGCCCATTAGGTCCCCCACTACAAGTTCAGAGTATACTGTCCCAAAAAGGTTGAACAGGAATGCCGTGTTGGCGCCAAACCCCAACAGAATACTCCCGACGTCTCAACTCTAATAGTCCTGGTCGCCTGCGTACTGAAGGTACTCGTCGGCGTCCTCTCCAAGTTCTACGAATTAGGTCGCTTCGACCGCCTTCTGTATATCTGGGTTACATCGGTTATCTGGTTAGTGGTTTAAACCACCACCCCAGAATGGGAGTGAGTGGCCAACTCAGTGGTTTCATTCCCTTAGGTTACACATTTACCAATACAAACAATATAGATAATAACTTCATTTTCCAAAGATAGAATCAAAGAATAACACAGCATCACAAGCATGGTTATTAAATGAGATGGGTGCATGTAATGCAGATGCATGCCCGAACACCGATGCTTGTCACAGCCGCCAGTGAGTGGCACCACCACCTCACCCGCACAGACAATGTATGTCATGCTTAACTATACATGATTAGCCAAGTACTTAGTTAAATCCTTTTTATCACACAGCTGATTGGTGAAGCCCTTGTACCAACAGTTCTATCAATTTGTCCGACTGGGACCACCTGACTCCCTGCGGGGCGAATGCAGGTCACAGCCAGCAGCCCCTCGATCCTATCTCGGGTCTACAGCCCCGAGGTGCCTGGTTTGGCCGCGGCTCGTCAGACACGCCCAACACAGGCGGAATAGGGTTCATCGCCCTATCCCATAGTCAAGTAGTAGGTGCGCCACCTCTACGATGTTCAACGGGCACTACGGGGAGGCATCACCCCAGCGTAGGCTGACAGCATGGGAATAGGGCCCATACCACCATCCCCGACTCGTGAGTCTTGAGGGATCGGTATGCCGTATGTTTTCTAGTGGGCCTATGAAATGGTGCTTCGGTACATGGATTTTACATAAGTGATAGAAACACATTCAAACACTTAATACATATATTGCCATCCGACCCGGTGGTGGGCCAGGGTCCTCGGCTAGGGGAAGCAGGGGGAAAACCGGCCTTGAGCACGTATCGCCCGTGTGGTCCTCGACCATAGCCGATAGCCCCGACTTCCACCATAGTCGACCACCCCGCTCCCGAGGTTGCTGACCTTGTGCGGCCGCCTCAACTATTGTACTTGCCGGGTCGGAAGCTACTACCCATCACCCCAAACACTTCTTGATTCCCTAGCTCATCCATAATTCAATTTACAAAATGGCCCTAGCACACACCTAACATCCAAATCCCTAGGCAGCGAAATTCTACCAATCTCATATAACTTTCCTAGCTCTAATCCATCTTCCTAAACTTGGAAATTGAAAGTATCAACTACAAGTGTAGGCATTGGTTGCAAGGCAACACATGGGTAAATGATACACACCTTGGTTTGGAGGAGGATTAGGAAAATCCTGCAAGAAGGTGCTAGTAAATCAGGAAAAAGGGGAAAACCTATGTAAGAAGCTAGAGAAGATGGGGAATTTATCATGAACTTACTTCTACTGACGTTCAGGAAGGTCTCCAATCACGAGAGAAGCCAGCTTGAGTGATGTGGAGGTAGTTAGATCCGGGTAGGGTAGCATGCAAGGGCTTCTCTTTGAGAATCCTTCTTCCATAACTCCCCCTTTCTCTCCCACACACCCCTCTATCAAAAAATTGGTTGAGAAATGAGAGAAAGGCTGGGAAAATAGGTTATAAGGGTTGGGGGAATTGGGACATATAGCCCCCAATGATTTAAGTTACATAAAAGTGGCCTTTTGTGCCCTGTTTTGATTATGTGGGGCCCACCTAACCCCTCTGGGCCAATCCAGCCCATAGTATGGCCTTACCATGTTGAGGTCCTTGTTTGGGTATGATTTGGGACCGATTAGACATGGCGATTGCCAGATCTATGGCGACATCCGTTCAACTGGTCATCGGTTGTCGATCACGGCCCATGTCAGGGGATCATGTGTTGGTTTATGTTTGAAATCCATGGTCCACGTTCCATGGCCATGCAAGGGTCCATGGGGCCCACACAAGAAAAGTGAATTGGGTAATGATTACTCACTAAGGGTTCAATGCAAGTACACTTGCAGTCCGATGTACAACTGTTGGACACTACAATTTATGATTTCGGGTGCCGATTTCGATGTAACGCTCGCCTACGGGCGTCAAGCCCAGTACGTGGGTAGTCCCTGACGACTTTCGGATCTAACAGTCTCAGGACGGGCGGCGGAACAGATTCCTACGCACGTATTTAAGTTCCTGATACCATGAGACTATGGTCTTCTAAGTCATGAGCGGCCAATTATTTGTCCAAAGGGTGATATGTCTAGCGAGTTCGAGCATGTGTTCGAGTCTCAAGGAAGGCGATTTTACGGGGCGTTACAACCCATTTACTAAACGGGTATAGAATTCAAGCCTTTGGTCAAGCCTATAAACAAAGTTTTAGGCCAAGCCCCACTTGACTTGACCCATTTACTTAACAGATCTCATTTAGGCCCATCAGTACTATTTAAGAGGTTTTGTGATTAATCCGTAATGTTACTATTTATAAGGTGCTTATAAGCAGCTCGGGTTAGGGCCAGTCCAAGCATGATTTGTTTATTTAATGGGCCTCATTTTCTGCCCTAAACACAACCTGCAATTCATTAAGCCCAAAACTGACTTGGAAAAGTCTTGGGCCAGCTGGGCCATCGGCTAACCAGATCTATTCCCAGGCCCATTGGAATGTATAGCCGCATGTTTGTATGATGATTTTGTATGATTTGTTTGAGAAGGGATCTTTATTTATGACCCTTTCCTTCCTCGTCTGACTAAGAAAGGCTTGAGCCCCGTTAGCCAACCGAATCCTTTCCTAGGCCTATGGGAATGGATAGTTGTCGCCTGTTTGTATGATGGTTTTGTATGATTTGTTTGAGAAGGGAGCTTTAAGGGAGCTTTACTTATGTTCCATAGAGTAAAAACAAAAGCTACAAAATGATAAAGTCCATGGATGTGTGTTTCACAAAATAAATCAAATACAATATTGATATGACGAAAAAATGGTTAGTGTATGAATTTTAATTTCATAAAAAAAAATTGAACAAGAAAGGAAAGGGTCATTTAAAGATTATCTTCGCATTTTTAACTCAAATTTTAGAAGTCGGACTGTTGAACTTGTGTGTTGAGAAATGTGGTTAGAAGGGTTTTTCTATAATATGGGTTCGAATAGGGATATTTGTAATTTTTTAAAGTAGCTTTTGCATATATTAGAAAGGGAGTAGAAACGTCCTAAGGTTTTTCCCTAAACTTCCTCTTTTTTCTTCTCTTCTCCTCTCTTCTTCTCCTTCATTTCTTTTGGTAGGGTTTTATCCTTTATTTCTTCTTGGTATCAGAGTAGGGAAAAACACTTACGTCTTCTCACCTGTGAGTTTTACTACTGATTGTGACATCTTAGGGCCGTATGGCAGATGTCAGCGGTCGTAGGGCCTCAATTTTTGGGCCCGACAAGTAGCCCTTTTTTTTTTGGGGGGGGGGGGGGGGGGGGGGGGGGGCGCAAAGTTGTAGTGGATTTGATGAAGATCTGAAGGTTGTGTGATCATTTCTTCTGGAAATTCTGAAAAATATAGTTTTTAAGTTATTTGATTTGTACCTCGAGGTAGGGATATTTTGACAAACTAGGATATGAATGATTAATCCCTAAAGATTATTTCTAGTTGTTGGTTCTAGTCTCACTCAATTCTGTGGAGTTTTTCGAGTGAGGTGTGAAGATCTTTGTGAAGGTATGTTGCCGCACCCTACTGTAACGCCCCGTAAAATCGCCTTCCTTAAGACTCGAACACATGCTCAAACCCGCTAGACACATATCACCCTTTGGACGAATAATTGGCCGCACATGACTTAGTAAACCATAGTCTCATGGTATCAGGAATTTAGATACGCGCATAGGAGTCTGTTCCGCCGCCCGTCCCAAGACTGTTAGGCCCGAAACTCGTCGAGGACCACCCACGTACTGGGCTTGACACTTGTAGGTGAGCATTACGTGAAAATCGGCACCCGAAATCATAAATTGTAGTGGCCTGCAGTTGCACATGGGAGTGCAAGTATACTTGCACTGTACCTTTAGTGAGCAATCATTACGCAATTCACTTTT
Source organism: Liriodendron chinense (assembly GCA_003013855.2). Lineage (NCBI taxonomy): Eukaryota > Viridiplantae > Streptophyta > Magnoliopsida > Magnoliales > Magnoliaceae > Liriodendron > Liriodendron chinense. The sequence continues at coordinate 2,137,645 of ML058329.1, read as the reverse complement.
CTTGTGTGGGCCCCATGGACCCTTGCATGGCCTTGGAATGTGGACCATGGATTTCAAACATAAACCAGCACATGATCCCCTGACATGGGCCCTGATCGACAATCGGTGACCGTTGAACGGATGTCGCCTTAGATCCGGCAGTCGCCATGTCCGATCGGTCCCAAATCATACCCAAACAAGGATATCAACATGGTAAGGCCATCCTATGGGCTGGATTAGCCTAGAGGGGTCAGGTGGGCCCCACATAATCAAAACAGGGCACAAAAGGCCACGTTTATGCAACTTAAATCATTAGGGGCTATATGTCCCAATTTCCCCAACCCTTATAACCCATTTTCTCAGCCCTTTCTATCATTTCTCAGCCAATTTTCTGAGAGAGGGGTGTGTGGGAGAGAAAGGGGGAGTTGTGGAAGAAGGATTCTCAAAGAGAAGCCTTTGCATGCTACCCTACTCGCTCCACATCACCCAAGCTGGCTTCTCTCGCGATTGGAGACCTTCCCGGACGTCAGTAGAAGTAAGTCCATGATAAATTCCCCATCTTCTCTAGCTTCTTACATAGGTTTTCCCCTTTTTCCTGATTTACTAGCATCTTCTTGCAGGATTTTCCTAATCCTCCTCTAAACAAAGGTGTGTATCATTTACCTATATGTTGCCTTGCAACCAATGCCTACAATTGTAGTTGATACTTTCAATTTCCAAGTTTAGGAAGTTGGATTGGCGCTAGGAAAGTTGTATGAGATTGGTACAATTTCGTTGTCTAGGGATTTGGATGCTAGTTGTGTACTAGGGCCATTTGCATGCTCATATCATCATACACATGTTCTCATTATGCAAATATACTATGTTAAGATGTCTTAGAACTTATACCAATACGTGATAGTTGAGATTCTAGTATTACATGTCTTGTAAATTAAATTATGTATGGCTAGGGAATCGGGAAGTGTTTGGGGGTGACGGGTAGTAGCTTCCGACCCGGCAAGTACAATAGTTGAGGCGGTCGCACAAGGTCGGCAGCCTCGGGAGCGGGGTGGTCGACTATGGTGGAAGTCATGGCGATCGGCTGTGGTCAAGGACCATGCCGGCAGAACGTGCTCAAGGCCGGTCTTTCCCTTGCTTCCCCTAGCCGAGGACCCTGGCCCACCACCGGGTCGGATGACAATATATGTATCTAGTGTTTGAATGTATTTCTATCACTTATGTAGAATCCATGGACCGACGCACCATTTGATAGAGTCCACTAGAAAGCATATAGCGTACCAATCCCTCAAGACTCATGAGCCGGGGATGGTGGTATGGGCCCTATTCCCGTGCTGTCGGCCTACGCTGGGGTGATGCCTCCCCGGAGTGTCCGTTGAGCATCGTAGAGGTGGCGCACCTACTACTCGACTATGGAATAGGGCGATGAACCCTATTTCGCCTGTGTTGGGCGCGTCTAACGAGCCGCGGCTAAACCAGGTACCTCGGGGCTGTAGACCCGAGATAAAATCGAGGGGCTACTGGCTGTGACTTGCGTTTGCCCCGTAGGGAGTTAGGTGGTCCCAGTTGGCCAAATTGATAGAACGTTGGTATAGGGGCTTTGCCAACCGGCTATGTGTGATAAAAGGATTTAACTAATTACTTGGCTAATCATGTGTAGTTAAGCATGGCATACATTGTCTATGCGGGTAAGGTGGTGGTGCCACTCACTGGCGGCTGTGACAAGCATCAATGTTCGGGCATGCATCTGCATTACTTGCACTCATCTTATTTAATAACCATGCTTGTGATGCTATGTTATTCTTTGATTCTATCTTTGGAAAATGAAGTTATTATCTACATTGTTTGTATTAGTGAATGTGTAACCTAAGGAAATGAAACCACTAAGTTGGCCACTCACTCCCCTTCTGGGGTGGTGGTTTAAACCACCAACCAGATGACCCATGTGACCCAGGTATACAGGAGGCGGTCGAAGCGATCGAGTTCGTAGAACTTGGAGAGGATGCCGACGAGTACCTTCAGTACGCAGGCGACCAAGACTATTAGAGTTGAGACATCAGGAGTATTCTTTTGGGGTTTGGCGCCTACACGGCATTCCTGTTCAGCCTTTTTGGGACAGTATACTTTGAACTTGTGGTGGGGGACCTAATGGGCCCCAATGTGAGGAATATAGTCTATGTACATTTTTTTTTTTTTTGGAATTATATATATACACATGTTCCTCTTTCTTTTGAAAATGTTTTGCCCATGATTAAGTTGTTTATGCTTGGCTAAATCTACAGTTCTGCAATTAACTGCAATATATTCATGCATCGCATTATGTGGAGCCCGGGATATCGGGGGCCGAGGGCAACCACGGACCCTGGCATCCGGGGTGCCGTAAAAGTTGGTATTAGAGCCAAGGTATTAGAAACAACGGGACTATGGGTATGGACTCACCAAAAGAAAGGAGACTGGGTGTGGGGGCTAGTAAAGCTTAAATCTTGGACAAGATTGAGCTAGTCAATCTTCGTAGATGGGGGTTGATTATAAACCCCTTGAATTAGAGGGTACTTGTGTGATGGGTAGAGCTGGGACACTATTAAGTGGCCCAGGATAGAGTTGGGGTGAAGAAAGGATACCCAAATGTGGGAAATGATAGAGGAATAGGGCCCACCTCCGACTTTGGGACCTTGGGATAGACCTGTCCGGTACCACCGGATCCCCCTGGACACCCATAGAATCACCCCCACAGGTCTGTCTGGTACCACCGGACCCTGCTGGTCCAACTGGTCCAAACTTGTCCAGTACTATCGGACAGTGTCCGGTACCACCGGACGGGCCCACCAATGCACGTGTGGGCCACTTTAAAATGTAGTTTTCCCTTTCATTTCATTTCACTTCTTCCATTTTCTCTCTTCTCTCTCATTTCTTACCAAGCCCTAGCTTTCCAACTCTCCAAATCCTTCGCCAAACTTCTAGAAATCTCACCCCATTTCATCTCCAACTTCAAGAACCCATCAATGGCGGCCTTCCTCTCTGCCGTGGCTTCTTTTTTTGCTATCGCTCTCCTTGTTGCTCTCACCGGAAGTAAAAGGGCCGCTGCCGGACCTAGCCGAGAGGCTTCCAAGAAGAAGAAGAGCGACTAAGGGGCGTCTTCTTCAAGCCAATCCTGTGGTAGGTTTGCAAAACGGCCGGTAATCTTCGAACGGCTGGTAGAAGAGGATGTCTTTGAGAAATATGGGGATCTCAACGCCTTAAGGGCGAAGGGATGGGGCCCAGTCTTTAAGATTGACGACATAGCTAGTGAGGGGTTAACGCCCCTCTTCTATTCCAAGGTCATCGGCCCTAGTTTTGACCCCTTGGGCTTCAACATAGAGGCGGCGGCCAAGTGTACCACATTGACGCCGAAGTGATTGCGGAGGAGTTGGGAATCCCGTTAGGAACCGTCTACATCGAAGAAGACGATAGCAAGCCACACTAGGAGAAGTACAAACGGATCCGTGCCCTGTGTGGAAAAATGGCTAGCTGGAGGTCCAATGCGGGCCTGTTGGCTAGTGACGTGCAGACGGCAGAATCGAGTCTTCCATCAGATTTTTGCAGCAAAAGTGTACCCACGAAAGGGGAACACCACGGAGCTGTCGTATTTCATGATAGAGGTGCTCTATCAAGTGACGTGGGGAGAGGATGTGTGCCTTCCGACCCTTATACTTAGGCACATTGTAAAGGCTGCCTCCACGCTTCCGCGCAAATCACCGGCCCTCTCGTTTGCACGCCTCATCTGACGTTTGGCTCGACGATGCCGAATCGTAGGACTAAGGGAGGATTTAGAGCCGGTCAGGCCAATCGGTATCAATACCCTTCAACGGATGCGGGTGATAAAAGATTCACCGGATGAACTTGATCTGGAGATATCGGAAGAAGAAGGTGAGGAAGAAGGTGGAGACGATGAACCGAGGGCTGAAGGCAGGGACAACCAACCACCTATGGATCTCTGGGCTGAGATAATCGACCTCAAGAGGAAGGTTGAGCAAGTCGACAACCGGAACAAGAAGATGCACAGTTTTCTTAAGCGAATCCTTTGTTGTCTTGAGAAGACAAGGAGGGCGCACCCCCTCCGTAGGCCTAGATTTTCCCTTTTGTTTTTAGTAAGTTAATTAGTATATGTGTTGGAGCTTTGGGTAAAGAGTGATGCTTCCCCAAGTAGGCTAAGTATTAGGGCCAATTTTGGGTCATAATGTGGCCAAGTATGGGAATAGTTATGGGTGTAGTGGCTAACTTGTAATACTTATGAATGAAATGAAATTTCTGATTATGAATGCTATGTCTTTTTTGAATTATGTAAACTGTGATACTTATGTCTTTCTTTCTAAATTGTGTACGCTTGTATGTGTATGTCTGTATGCTAAATTGTGTACACTTGTATGTGTATGTCTGTATGTGCACACACATGATGATAGAAACTCATTACCGCTTATTACAATATGGGCCTCCGCTAGGATACTAACGGACGTCCATTGGCATGTGCAGCCCAATGTCGCATCACTTCGATCGAGTGTACACTCGGACGAATTGGGGTGCGGCACCCGAAGATGCTAACACACCGCAAGGGGGAAAAAACGACCCCAGCTCTAGCGGTGAGCGCCCTGAGATGACGGGGGAATATCCGCTAAGCTCTCACCAAGGGTCGTCATTGCCGCCACCTCCCCCGTTGCCCCAGGCCTTGCAAAATCAAGATGTGATGCAACAATTGCTGAGTGCGCTGCAGCAACAACAACAAACTCTTACCGCACTTATGGGGGTGATTGCCCAAAGTGCGGGAGGTGTTGCGTCCATGCCTGTTGCAAGCGTCGATGATGCACGAGTGACACCACCTCCCCCTCCTCGGCCGGCACGATCGGTTGAAATTCACAGGGAGGGCATCTTCGAGCACTTCCAAAAGATGCGCCCTCCGACCTTCGCCGGAACCCACAACCCGGTAGATGCCGAGCATTGGCTTGACCGTATGGAAAAGATGCTCGAGCCTTTCCAATGCTCCGAAGCCGAACAAGTGGCTCTAGTCGCCTACTCGCTTGAAAAGGACGCGGACTTGTGGTGGAGGAGCGTCAAATGCACGGTCCCGAGAAACCACGTGTGGCCCTGGCAATACTTCAAGGATCAGTTCTACGAGAAGTATTTCCCGATCACGTACCGACATGCCCAAGAGGCCCTATATTATAAACTACAGCAGGGCAATATGAGTGTCGGGGAGTACGAGACCCAGTTCTCGGAATTGTTGAGATACGCGCCGGCCACGGCCGTAGATGAGGGGGCAATACGCCACTTTTTGGATGGACTGCGGCCTGGGATTAGCACGAAAATGTGCTGTACCGAGATCACTACCTACGCGGCTGCCTTCGCTAAGGCGCTAGAGTCAGAATAGGACGCTATACGACTCTCACGAGCCCGCCTTCAAACCGGTGCGCGAGTGAGGCCGGAAACCTCTACCTTCATTGTCCCAAGCAAAAGGGTTCGCACGGAACCAAACCCATTGTGCGCCTTGATGCCACCACCCACCTCAAGTTCCACCCCGAACATGCACCTACTGCTAGAAGACAGGGAACATTGAGGGATATTACTACGCTACGATGAAAGACCACAACATCAAACCCTTCATGTCAGCAGGCCGCTCTCCATCAGGCACCAACGTGGCATCTTCTGCACAACCAAAGCCACAACTGCAAACTGGGCGAGCTTCGGTTTCCCAAGGTCTATCACACCCGGCCTCCGTTGCGTCCGGGGCTAATCATGTTCAACAAGCAAGAGTTCACGCAATGATCACCGACGAGCCTGACACATCGGGCCCAGTTCCTCGAGCTTTTGAAGGTACCGCCCACATACACGATACTCCCGTGCATATATTGGTTGATACTGGAGCTACTGCCTCCTTCATATCATACTCTCTAGTGAAGCGACTAGGATTGAAGACTACAAATGTACCGAAAATCTCGGTGATGACTGCCGTAGGGTCCTTCTTCGACTCCACAAAAACCTGCCACCAATGCACCGTCGTCATTGGTGGGAAGGAAATATGCCTAAATTTAATCGTTGCCAGCATTCGCTATTAAGACGTCATCATCGGCATGGACTGGCTAACTACAGTAGAAGCTGAGATAGACTGTGGAGCTAGAAGCATGACGGTGCAACTTCCCGGAGGAGACTCCTTCACGATCCCCGTTCAGTTCAACCACAGGTATTGTGTTAAAATTTATGCCATGCGCGATGTAGGCTATAATGATTGTCCGTCTGTGAGCTCAACCCCCGTAGTGCGGGAGTTTAGCAATCTATTTCGTGGTGTACCCGGACCTCTGCCCCAACGAGAGGTCGAATTTACAATCGACCTAGTGCCTGGCACAACTCCAATTGCCCTACTAGCATATCGCATGCCCCCATGTGAAATGGAAGAGCTGAGGCGACGGATAGACGATTTATTGGAGCACGGGCTCATCCAGCCCAGTGTATCACCGTGGGAGCCCCGGTCCTCTTTGTTCGAAAAAAGGACGGAACCCTCCGTTTATGCATAGACTATCGGAAGCTGAATAAGGTAACAATAAAGAATAAATACCCGTTGCCCAGAATCGATGATCTATTCGATCAACTAAAGGGTGCCCGTTACTTCTCAAAGATTGACCTGCAGTCGAGGTACCATCAAGTACGGGTCAGAAAGGAAGATGTACCAAAGACGGCATTTAAGACAAGCTTTGGGCACTATGAGTTTCTAGTGATGCCCTTTGGACTCACCAACGCTCCTGCAGTGTTCATGGACCTGATGAACCGCGTCTTCAGGCCATACCTGTACCGATACGTTATTGTGTTCATTGACGATATCCTCGTGTACTCTAAGAGCCGAGAAGACCATGAGGAACATCTGCGAGTTGTCCTAAACACCCTTAGGGAACACAAACTGTATGCTGCTCATAACAAGTGTGACTTTGGAAGGAAGAAGTAAAATTCCTAGGTCATGTAATTTCAGCTGATGGTATAGCCGTAGAGTGCGCTAAAGTTGCAAGCCGTGCAGGACTGGGAACAGCCCAAATCCGCAATGGATGTAAGGAGCTTTCTTGGACTGGCCGGTTATTATCGTCGGTTTATTAAGGATTTTTCAAAAATCGCGCGGCCACTTACCCAGTTGACCTGTAAGGACGTCAAATACTTGTGGAATGAAAAGGTGGAAGTTGCATTCCAGGAGCTCAAGGATAAGTTAACATCCGCTCCCGTACTGGCTCTACCTGAACAAGGTGTTAAGTACACAGTTTATACCAATGCGTCATGGGTCGGTTTAGGATGCGTTCTAATGCAGAAGGACAGGGCGATTGCATACGCGTCTCGTCAGTTGCGAAAGCACGAGGAGAACTACCCCACTCATGACTTGGAATTGGCTGCCATCATCTTTGCTTTGAAGTTGTGGAGACACTACTTGTACGGGGAAGAATTTGAACTCTTCTGTGACCATAAGAGTCTAAAATATATATTCACCCAGCGTGATCTGAATTTGATGCAGCATCAGTGGATGGAAACGCTTAAGGATTTTAACTTTGATGTGTCCTACCATCCAAGCAAGGCAAACCTGGTGGCAGACGCGTTGAGCAGCAAGAAGACGTTGGAAAGTGTAGCCACTCTGATGGTGGAAGAGTGGAATATGGTCGAATGGTTGCAGGATTTTGGTTTGACGTTTAACATAGAAGGGCCATGTGAACAAGTATTCCATCTTCGTGTAGAGCCAGAACTAAATTGCAGAATCATCGTGGCCCAGGACCGAGATGGATTGCTGCGTAAGAAGGACCTAGCGGTCAAGGAAGACAAATCAAATGGCGTATTGGGAGTGATAGGGGCCTACGATTCCAAGGCCGCCTTTGTGTCCCAGACATTTCGGAATTGAAGGACGAAATCCCAAACTTAGCCCAAAAGTCAAAACTGGCAATACACCCAGGAAGCACTAAGATGTACCAAGATATGAAAAGGAACTACTGGTGGGGGAACATGAAATGAGAGATTGCAGACTATGTGTCACGGTGTCTCACGTGCCAACAAGTCAAGGCCGAAAACCGACGACCATCAGGGCTACTCCAACCTCTACCCATAGCCGAATGGAAGTGGGACTTCATCTCGATGGACTTCATTTCAGGACTGCGAAGGACTAAAAAAGGGCATGATTCTATATGGGTCATAGTCGACAGATTAACTAAATATGCCCATTTCCTGCCCGTGCGCTCCTCGCACAATACCGAAGAATTGGCAAAGCTATACATTAAGGAGATAGTAAGATCGTGTCGGACCGTGACACTCATTTCACATCAATCTTCTGGGCTCGAATCCAACAAGCCATGGGTGCGAAACTGACTTACGGCACGGCTTTCCACCCTCAAACTGATGGCCAGACCGAGCGGGTGAATCAAATGTTGGAAGACATGCTCAGGGCATGTGCTTTGGATTTCAGGGATAGCTGGGACGAATGCCTCCTTATGCAGAATTTGCATATAACAATAGCTATCAGGCCAGTATTGGCATGGCCCCGTATGAGGCTCTATACGAGCGCCCTTGTAAAGCTCCACACTGCTGGACAAAGATTGGAGAAGGGAAAATTCTCGGGCCCGAATTGCTACAACAAACCTCCTAGAAAATTGATCTTATCAAAAGACGCCTACAGACTGCACACGGTCGTCAGAAAAGCTACGCCGATAAGCGACGTCGACCTCTCGAATTTGAAGAGGGAGCTCACGTGTTCCTATAAATCTCACCAATGAAAGGAGTCCTGCGATTTGGACAGAAAGGCAAATTGACTCCACGATACATCGGACCATTTCAGATTTTGAACCGTGTCGGCGCCGTAGCATACCCACTCGCGCTACCGACTCCTCTAGTTGGGGTACACGATGTGTTCCACGTCTCAATGCTAAAGAAGTATGTGCCGGACCCATAGCCCATCATAAAGTGGGAACGAGTTGAGCTCCGAGAGGATGCTACATACGTACTCCAACCTATCCGCATCCTGGATCGGAAGGAACACGTTCTCCATAGCAAGACGATCCCATTGGTCAAGGTACTTTGGTCCCACCATTCAGAATAAGAAGCCACATGGGAAACTGAAGCCAACATACGAAAGAACTATCCTTACCTCTTTGAGGAACCTAAGAAGGTACGAAAATTTCGAGGACGAAATTATTGTTCTTAGGGGGGGAGACTGTAACGCCCCGTAAAATCGCCTTCCTTAAGACTCGAACACATGCTCAAACCCGCTAGACACATATCACCCTTTGGACGAAGAATTGGCCGCACATGACTTAGTAAACCATAGTCTCATGGTATCAGGAACTTAGATACGCGCGTATGAGTCTGTTCCGCCGCCCGCCCCAAGACTGTTAGGCCCAAAACCCGTCGGGGACCACCCACATACTGGGCTTGACACTCGTAGGCGAGCGTTACATCGAAATCGGCACCCGAAATCATAAATTGTAGTGGCCTGCAGTTGCACATGGGAGTGCAAGTATACTTGCACGGTACCTTTAGCGAGTAATCATTACTCAATTCACTTTTCTTGCGTGTGCCCCATGGACCCTTGCATGGCCCTGGAATGTGGACCATGGATTTCAAACATAAACCATCACACGATCCCCTGACATGGGCCCCGATCGACAACCGGTGACCGTTGAACGGATGTTGCCTTAGATCCGGCAGTCGCTATGTCCGATCGGTCCCAAATCATACCCAAACAAGGATCTCAACATGGTAAGGCTATCCTATGGGCTGGATTGGCCTAGAGGGGTCAGGTGGGCCCCACATAATCAAAACAGGCCACAAAAGGCCACTTTTATGCAACTTAAATCATTGGGGGCTATATGTCCCAATTCCCCCAACCCTTATAACCCATTTTCTCAACCCTTTCTCTCATTTCTCAGCCAATTTTCTGAGAGAGGGGTGTGTGGGAGAGAAAGGGGGAGTTGTGGAAGAAGTATTCTCAAAGAGAAGTCCTTGCATGCTACCCTACCCGGACCTAACCGCCTCCACATCACCCAAGCTGGCTTCTCTCGCGATTGGAGACCTTCCCGGATATCAATAGAAGTAAGTCCATGATAAATTCCCCATCTTCTCTAGCTTCTTACATAGGTTTTCCCCTTTTTCCTTATTTACTAGCACTTTCTTGCAGGATTTTCCTAATCCTCCTCCAAACCAAGGTGTGTATCATTTACCCATATGTTGCCTTGCAACCAATGCCTACAATTGTAGTTGATACTTTCAATTTCCAAGTTTAGGAAGTTGGGTTGGCGCTAGGAAACTTGTATGGGATTAATAGAATTTCGTTGCTCTAGGGATTTGGATGCTAGTTGTGTGCTAGGGCCATTTGCATGCTCATACCATCCTACACATGTTCTCATTATGCAAATATACTATGTTAAGATGTCTTAGAACTTATACCAATAAGTGATAGTTGAGATTCTAGTATTACATGTCTTGTAAATTGAATTATGTATGAGCTAGGGAATTGGGAAGTGTTTGGGGTGACGGGTAGTAGGTTCTGACCCAACGAGTACAATAGTTGAGGCGGCCGCACAAGGTCGGCAGCCTCGGGAGCGGGGTGGTCGACTATGGTGGAAGTAGGGGTGATTGGCTGTGGTCAAGGACCACGCTGGGAGGTACGTGCTCAAGGTCGGTCTTTCCCTTGCTTCCCCTAGTCGAGGACCTTGGCCCACCACCGCGTCGGATGGCAATATATGTATCTAGTGTTTGAATGTATTTCTATCACTTATGTAGAATCCATGTACTGGCGCACCATTTGATGGGCCCACTAGAAAGCATACGGCGTACTGATCCCTCAAGACTCATGTGCCGGGGATGGTGGTATGAGCCCTATCCGGTGATGCCTTCCCGTAGTGTTCGTTGAGCATCGTAGAGGTGGCGCACCTACTACTTGACTATGGAATAGGGCGATGAATCCTATTCCACCTGTGTTAGGCGCGTCTGACGAGCCGCGGCCAAACCAGGTACCTCGGGGCTGTAGACCCGAGATAGGATCGATGGGCTACTGGTTGTGACCTGCGTTCGCCCCGCGGGGAGTCAAGTGGTCCCAGTTGGCCAAATTAATAGAACGTTAGTACAGGGGCTCCGCCAATCGGCTGTGTAATAAAAGGATTTAACTAATTACTTGGCTAATCATGTGTAGTTAACCATGGCGTACATTGTCTGTGCGGGTGAGGTGGTGGTGCCACTCACTGGCAGCTGTGACAAGCATCGGTGTTCAGGCATGCATCTGCATTACATGCACTTATCTCATTTAATAACCATGCTTGTGATGTTGTGTTATTCTTTGATTCTATATTTGGAAAATGAAGTTATTATCTATATTGTTTGTAATGGTGAATGTGTTACCTAAGGAAATAAAACCACTGAGTTGGCCACTCACTCCCATTCTGGGGTGGTGGTTTAAACCACCAACCAGATGACCCAGGTATATAGGAGGCGGTCGAAGCGACCGAGTTCGTAGAACTTGGAGAGGATGCCGACGAGTACGTTCAGTACGCAAGTGACCAGGACTATTAGAGTTGAGACGTCGGGAGTATTCCTTTGGGGTTTGGCGCCTACACGGCATTCCTGTTCAGACTTTTTGGGACAGTATACTCTGAACTTATAGTGGGGGACCTAATGGGCCCCAATGTGAGGAATATAGTCTATGTACATTTTTTTTTGAAATTATATATATACACATGTTCCTCTTTCTTTTGGAAATGTTTCGCCCATGATTAAGTTGTTTATGCTTGGCTAAATCTACAATTCTGCAATTAACTTCAATACATTCATGCACCGCATTATGTGGAGCCCGAAATATCGGGGGCCGAGGGCAACCATTGACCCTGGCATCCGGGGTGCCGCACCTACCATGCCTCACTCACATTTTTCCCCTTTCTCCTCATTTTCCCCGGATTCCTACAAAGACAAAATCAGAATTTTAGACAGTATTTTTTTCTTTAGTTTAAACAATATAAGGGTCTGTTCCTGTGGAAGATGTCGACTATAGTAGTTCAGAGGCTACTTTTAATGCTTTTGGGGTCTCAAGTTCCACGTAAACCATTTGTAGTTATGGTGACCACCCTGGTGTGTAGATCACAACTGTGAAGTTGGACGACACTAATTTTCTTGAATGGTCTCAATCTCCTAAGATCTATATTGGCGGGTGAGGGAAACTTGGGTATGTTAATGGCCGGTAAAAGAACCAGCTACTGATGAATCTTTGTATGATAAGTGGGAGCAAGAGAACTTGATGTTTATGTCTTGGCTACTTAACTCCATGCAATCAACAGAGGATTCTTGTTCTTGCAAACAACACAGGAAGTCTAGGATAAAGTTACCAGAACTTATTCCTAGCGGTAGGATATTGCTTGTGTCTATTAGCGCCGGAAAATTTCTACTATTCGTCAGGGAAGAGAAGAGTTTATCTACTTATTATTCCATTCTTCAGGGTCTATGGGAAAAGTTGGATCATTACTAGTCATTACAGTGGGATTACTAATGTAGATAGGGAGAGACATTGAAAATAGGTTGGATGAATAAGGTCTTTGATTTCTTAGCGGGTTTGAACTCTGAGTATGAGTTAACCCACATGCAGATTTTGGGGAGAGATACGCTTCCTACAGTGGACCAAGTTTATTCCTCGTTTTAGAGTAAGAAAGTCGGAAGAAAGCCATATAACCAGTTCCTTCCAGCAACGATCATTCTGCTCTTGCCATCTCTTTTGGTTCCTCTGAGGGAGGGAAAGGATCCAATTAGAAGGCTAGAATGCTCAATGAGAATGATAAGCTAAGATGCGATCATTGTGGGAAGACCTACTATACACGGGAGACTTGTTGTGATCTCCATGGTAAACCAGTGAAATTCAATTGTCCTGAACAACCTTCCCCCAATGGTCTTGCAACTGCCTCCGCTTCTTCTTCCTCAGGTGCTACCTCTACCTTCACATCAGCCCCCTTCTACCGGCAATCCTCGTCGGCCTTAGACATTTCTCTATCACATTATTGGAACGCCTTCATCATCTACTTTCTTAATTGGAAGGTCTATTTGCTTCTAATTCTTTCGCTCAGTTAGGTATACATGCGTTTGCTAACCTTGTCAATCATTCCTCATCTGGCCTAGCCTAGATTATTGATTCGGTGCATTTGATCATATAACAATTGATAGGTTTGTCATCCATTTTTTTCTCATATAGTCTGCCTCTTGGAAGAGATAAAGAGAGGATTGTTGATGGATCCTTATCCTCTATCTCTGGAACTGGTGATGTTAAACTGAGTGACCACTTATCTCTGTCCTATGTTTTTCATGTTCCAAATTTATCAATGCTGGGCCCACAAATGTTCATAACACGGAAAGCATACAAAATAACACAAAAGGACACGAAAGAAGCGGATCAAATCAAGGAAAATAAGCAAAAAAAGAGGAAAAAGCACATCCTAAGGCTGCTTGTGCATACCCTGGAGGCATGCGCATGCACTCCAAGGGCACGCGCACGCGTTCCCCGAACACGAACAAAGATCAAATGCAAAATCATTCCTGAGGGCTACTTGCGCACTCCTACAAGGCATGCGCATGCCCCCTGAGGTCATGCGCACGCGATATTTATCCGATCACTACTTGCGCATACCCCAATGGTATGCGCATGCTCCATTTTGGCATGCATAGGCAATCTAAGGCATGCACATGATAGCTGTTTGGGTTGTTTCACCTATAAATACTCCAATGCGTCCCTATGATGAGGGAGAGACGATTCTGACTCGAACTACATGCCAGAATAGCTAGGGCATTCGCAAGCTCTCACCAAACTCCCGCCAGAAGCCTCACTGGAACCCAAAACCCATTGCCGAAGTCCTCGCCAAAGCTACGTCATTCTGACGCACTAGGTGAAGCTCCTCGCACATGTCAATCATACTAATTCCCCTTCCTATGTCCAGAGGGACCTATGTGCATGCCCCAGAGACTCTTGCGCATGCCCGAAATGCCTTGCGAATGCTCCTTTCTAAATACAGCTAATGCAGTAGCATTCATGCACACTTGCGCATGCCCCAAGTATCCTTGTGCATGCTCCAAGTATCCTTGCGTATGCCCTTACCTCAACGAAATCGGCCCAATTCTCATGCACATGCTCGAAATATGCACGTGCATATCTTAAATTCCCTTGAAAGACATCTTCACAGGGAGTTTTGAGAGATTAACCCCAAGTATCCTTGTGCATGCCTAGATGAAGCATGCACATGCCTCGATGCTCCCAAAGGGCATGCGCAACGTCAAAAGAAGCATGCACACGGCACAGGAGGCATGCGGAAGAGAGGTTTTAACCTCTAATTTACCTTATTACCCCCTTTTTTTATGATTGGCGGCCTTATTCATCGGTTTTCGCACAAGCGTGCACTTCCATGAACAATGTTGTGTATCAAAATACTCCATCAAGCAGCAGAATGAAGCATAGAACATCTCCAAACAGAGCCGCCAGGCCCCCCAAATATATTATGAACGGTGGAAATCATCTATATAACGATCTATTCTTTAAATTACGACCAAGATTGAGGGTTTCGATGAGACAAACGAGACCATGGTCATCATAATAAATCAGACCGAAGAGTTCCAAACCGCTACACAATACTTGTTATAAATTGATACGTCAACAATAGTTCGATGCCCTACCCATCACAATGGCATCTACCGGTTGGGCTGCTCAGGTACATACAACTGCAGATCGGTCTTCCCGAGGTCACCCGTTCAAAATGACAGGTGCGGGCCCAGAGTTGTACCCTCTCAGTTAAAAACCCTAATAGTCTCTGCTCGGATCTTCAGTCAAAACATGGGATATAGACATCCGACTTGTATAAAGATGGATCAATACATAACAAAACATATTGGTCTCTACGGCCATGAACTCAAAGACCATGGTTCCCTGCTGACTTAGTCTTTTACCTTTTAATCAAGGGTCATCGATCATTCGATGTAATTAAGATCACGGCTTGGAATGTACAAGATCTCAGAATCTTTGGAATAAAATTCACCTTACGATATCTTTCTCTTGTGTCCTTTTGTGAATGCTTTTGATTGTCTATGAATCTTCCAATACTCAGAACCCTAGAGCAACAATATATAAAAAATGTCCCTCGTAGCATTTTCAGTTTTAACAATCAACAAATTTATTGTTTGTTAGTAGTCCCACAAAAAAATTGAACTAATGTATAACATCACTTCCTACGCAATGTTTTTTAGGCTTTGGTGACAAGGAAGACAATTGGGAGTGGTCGTAAAGCAGATGGTCTAGATATTTTTAGTTCTCCTTTTGCCTTCCAGTCAAGTAGTAGTCTCAGTAGGGATGATAATAATGCCCAGATTAGGCTGTGGTGTAATTATTTAGGAGATTTGTCATTTCAATCATTAAAGTTGTTATTTCTAAACTTGTTTAAGTCAGTTTTGAGTCATAATCTAAAGTGTGAAGTTTGTAAGTTGTCCAAACATTGTAGATCTACTTTTCCTCTAAGTTCAAATAAAAGCGTGTTTCTGTTTCATATTGTTCATTCTGATGTATGGGGACCTTCTCCCATTGTTTCCATGGATGCCTATTGCTATTTCCCTTCTTTTGTGGATGATTTCTCCCGTTGCATATGGTTGTTTCTCATGAAGACTCGTGATGAAGTACCATATTATTATAATATTTCATAAGATGGTACTCACTTAGTTTGATAAGGGAATGAAAATATTTTAGTTAGCCAATGCCCGAGGATACTTTAAAGGTGAATTACAGGGTTATTTAGAAAAAAATATGGGATGATACATTAAAGCTCTTTCCCATACAATCCCTAGCAAAATGGAGTGGCGGAATGGAAGAGTTGTCATCTACTTGAAGTTACTTGGATCTTATTGACAAAGACGCATGTTCCAAAGCATTTTTGGACTGATGTAGTGTTTATAACTGCGTATCTTATTAATAGTATGCCATTCGGAGTATTAAAGTTGAAATGCCCACATCAGGTTCTTTGCCAGATCAACCCCTTTCATTTTTCCACCTTGTGTCTTTGGGTGTGTGTGTTTCATTCTGTCCTGGGTCCTAATTGGACCAAGTTAGACCCAAAGGCTATTTAGGTTTTTTTTTTGGTATCCCTTCACATAAAAGGGATATAAGTGTTTTAATCTTCCGTCTGAGAAACATTTTGTCGTTATGGATGCCACTTTTTTTTAGTCCATGCCTTATTTTTTCTGTAATCTTGCCTCTCTTCTAGGGGAGAGTGAGTTGAAAGAGAGACATCCTTCTTCAGTTCATTCCCTTCCTCCGGTTCATCCCCCTCCTATTCTTATTTCTTATAGCCATTCGCCTGCTGTCCCAGAAAGTCCAAGGTAGCCTAATAATGCTATTTCTAATCTAGTTCAACACTCATAGGTGAAGGAATTGTAAGTATACATAAGATGTCAAAAAGGGGTGATCACTGCAATAGGCCCTGTCAAACAACCATTTTCTCTAAAAGCTCGAGCTGTTAGAGGATGGTGTATCAATGTATATCAAGGGACTCTAAGACTCCCCCACACGTGTGGGGTGGAACTCTGCACGGGAACATACTAGGCAAGGGTGGAGGGACACTCACAACTCACACCATAAACGGCCCCCTGTGGGAGAATATATTACCGGTGGCATATTTGCTACTTCTGTGATTCGAACACAAGACCTTCCGCTTTGATACCATGTCAAAGAACCACTTTCTCTAAAAGCTTGAGCTGTTAGAGGATGGTGTATCAATGTATATCAAGGGACTCTAATATGCCTATTCACTAGTTTTGATTCCATAGAACTACGTAATTTTTCTCTTTTGTATGTTTCTTCTTCCTTTGAGGATAGTCCTCCCATTGCCTTTCACAAAGGGAAGTGTCAGTGTACTTTGCACCCGTATCTAAGTTTGTTTCAATGCAGCTTTGTCTCATTCCTATTATTCTTTCTCGTCTTCAGTTCCTTCAGTTCCTTTGCCTTTAGGATTTGAAGAGGCGTTCTTCAATCCAAAGTCATGTGAGGCTATGATGGAAGAGGTGAGGGCATTGATGAAAAATGACAGATGGCAATTTATAGATCTATCTATAGAAAAGGAGCCAGTGGGTTACAAATGGGTCTTCATTGTAAAACACAAGGTAGATGGGTCTAGTGACAGGTATAAAGTTAGACTTGTTAAGGTCTGCACTCAAATATATGGAATTGACTATAAGAAAACATTTGCACCCATAGCCAAGATGAACTCCATATAGGTTCTATTGTCACTCACAACAAAATTTTCTTGGGCGTTGTATCAGCAAGGTGTGAAGAATGTGTTTCTCAACAAAGACTTGAAGGAGGAGGTGTACCTGGCTCATTTACCTAGTTTCAGGTTCCTCGATAATGAAGGAAAGGTTTGTAAGTTGAATAAGTCTAATTATGGACTTAAACAATCTCCTTAGGCTTGGTTCGAGAGGTTTAGTTAGGTAGTGAAGAGGATTGGTTATTCCCATAGTCAAGCAACCATACTTCCCTTATGAGGTGGCGAGGATAGTTGACTGTTTATGTGGATGATATTGTAGTGACTGGAAATGATTCTTAGGATATTTAAAAATTAAAGGATTTTTTTGGCAAAAGAATTTGAGAATAAGGATCTAAAACATCTGAAATATTTTTTGGGTATAAAGGTTGCTCAATCAAAGAAAGGTATCTTTATATCTTAAGGAAGTACTCCTTGGATATTGAAGGGACTGGAAAGCTAGGTTCCCCACCAACAAACTCCTATTTAGCCTAATCATAAGCTAAGCTGAAGTGAGGGGGAGTTATTACTGAATAAAGGGATGTATCAAATGTTGGTTGGTTGATTACTCTATCTTTCTCTTACCCAACCTGATATAGCGTATGCTACAACAAGTGTGGCGAGTCTGTTTATGTAGGATCCATGGGTCCCTCACTTAGAGGCGGTTGAAAGAGTCTTGAGATACTTGAAGGCATCTCCGGTTGAAAGCGCCATGGCCATCTATGCATAAAGGCCTTCACTAATGTAGATGGCGTTGGTAGTGTCAATGACATAAATTCTATAGGATATTGTGCTTTTGTTTTGGTGCTGGAATTGCATCCTGACCTGTCTAGGGTTGTCAAAAGTCGCCGAAATTGCACGCTGAACTATCTAGGGTTGGATTTATAGGAAACCTCTCCAGGTCTTCCAGAAATCATAGAAAATACTCCAGGGCCCTTTTTCAGCACTGAAATTGTTCCTGACCTGTCCAGGGTTGGTGGATCTCACTGGAATTCATTTTCCCTTTGCTAGAACTCCTCCACCCCTGGTCTGCATATGTTGATGTCTTAGACCTCGGGATTTTCTGTTCGGAGCTCTTTTTTTGACCAGATTTGAATGCATGGGCCTTTATCATTGCCGGAAGTGCCTTGTGGATCACTTGTTGGAGTCTGATTCAAAGCTCGGGTCACATTCAAACCCATACACCATTCATTACTTCCAAATCCGTCAAGCAGGATCCTTACACCAGTTTTTCTCTCTAGCCCTTCGACAGGCACTAGAGGTTATTTTAAATTATTGTTATTCCTCATCCACCCCCAACCACAGAACTTAAGCTGTACTATCAAAGAAAGAAACCCCCACTCTTCCAGAGCACCACCACTCTTCTACGATTGTACCAGAACAAGTGAATCTCTTAATTGTCCTCAGTAAAGGAACCAAGTCATGTACTTATCATCCCATTGGTAACTACGTCTCATAAAAAAATCTCTCATGCTCTTATCACCCATGCCTTTCCTCTATTTCACCTGTCTTTATACCAACCAAGATTGCAGATGCCCTTGGCAACCCTAAATGGAAAGTAACATGGAAGAAGAGATGGTTGCCCTTGAAAAACAAAATATTTGGGAATTAGACACTCTCCCACTAGGCAAATATATTGTAGGGTGTAAATAGGTATTTAACATTAAATACAAGGCAGATTGATTGAGAAATAGGTACAAAGCTTGCCTAGTTGTCAAAGGGCTGTACCTAAAAGCATGGAGAAGATTATGATGAGTCCTTTGCTCCAATAGAAAAATCAAACTCTATTCACATTCTATTGTCCATCGTTGTAAATGGTAATTGGCCTTTGCATTAGCTGGATGTCAAAAGCACATTTCTTCATGACGGTCTTCATGAAGAGATATATATGGCCCTTCCTCCTAGTTTTCAACTTAAGGGGGAGATTGGCAAAGTTTCTTGTCTTCAGAAAGCTTTGTTTGGCCTCAAATAGTCTCCTCGAGCCTGGTTTGAAAAACTGGGTGATGTGGTTTCCAACATTGGATTTAAAAAAGAGCACTTTTGATCACTTTGTGTTTGTAACACATGGATGGAAACATGACAATACTTGTCGTATATGTTGATGATATTATTCTAACTGACACGAGTATAACTGAAATATATAGTGTCAAGAGATTCTTGGCCTCATCATTCGGGCTGAAGGATTTAGGGATGTTGAAGTACTTCCTCATAATTGAAGTGGCTCTCTTAAAACGTGGAATATTCTTATCCAAACGTAAGTATGTGCTTGATCTTTTGACCAAGGTAAGTTTACTTAGTGCTTGCCTTGTTGGCATATTCATTGAGGTAAATCATAAGCTACATGAGAGACATTTAAATGAAATTAAGTATTGTTGACTAGTGGGTCGTCTAATTTACCTCAGCTTTACTTGTCTAGACATCTCTTATGTTGTTGGAATTGTAAGTTAGTTTTATGTACAACCTTGTCGGCACCATCTTAAAGAAATCTATCGAATCCTTTGTTATTAAAAAGTTGCTCGTGGTCATGGTCTTCTCTGCTTAAACCATGGGCATTTGAACATTAATGGTTTCTGCAACGCTTATTAGGCTAGCTCTTCCTTGGATCAATGCTCCACTATAGGGTATTGCATGTTTGTAAGAGGAAATTTCGTTACTTGGAAAGGTAAGAAGCCATTTGTTGTCGTTTGTTCTTCTACCAAGGCCAAGTACCATAAAATGTACCATGCAACTTGTGAACTACTATGGGTGAAAGCCATTCTTAAATTCCAATTCATTGCAATAATCAAGCAACCATCTATATTGTGTGTTTCTACTCATGGCTCAATGGTAGATACTGTGTGTTTCTACTCTGAGGTCATGGGTTCTAGAACCCATGTCGCATGTGTGTGGGTGGAAGAGTGTGTGTGTATTCACCTTTCAAAGAAAGAAAGAAAGAAAAAAGACATGGTATTCACAACATTTTCTCCAATTCCAATTCATTACGATAATCAAGCAACCATCTATATTGCATCCAACATGGTTTTTCACGAATGCACAAAGCACAGTCTGGTTGACTACTGTTCGCTAACCCCAAGTGCAAGGTTGCGATGTAGTAATAATTCGATCTTGAGACTGAGATCATCCTCAGGGATTAGGGATAAACCAATTCTAACTATTCTAATAATTTGAGATAATATAGATTTAGAAATTCAGAGATCTAGAACCAAGTAGAAATAGAAAAGTACGTAAGAGGAAATATAAGAATAAAAAAATAACTAGAGCGCTAAGGATCCACTTGTAGTAGATCAATGCCAATTCATTCATCAAGCATACACACAATTGGAATTGTAGTCCTATCTCTCATCCAATCAGAAGTATTGCATTCAAACACATAACAATCCAAACTCAATTTGGAAATCAAAACTTCTAGTTCTAATGAAGCACGGAGAAGATGAACTTGTAGCCTTTAAAAGTAAAAACCATACTAGGAGATAATGGCATGCTCCATGATTACTACAATTCAAATCTCATGAAGCCAACATGATCATTCTCAGAAATTTGCAAGTAACTTATGTCTGGAGTATACAAACTCTAAAAAATCATCTAAAAATACCAACTTTATTCAAACTAGAACTTGAAAATCCAAAGTCAAAGCTTAGAGTACTTGAATAAATGAATTGAACATCAAAACTAACTACAAGCTTCACGTCTTAGCCCTAGCTAAGAGGTTTAGCCAATCATTGTCATGATTGAACTAGAAAACAAAATAAAATTACTAAAAACATAAGAAAACCAGAAAAACCCTAGGTAGGAGGAGTTGTAGACTCTCCACTTTGATCTTCTCCACCTCCAGCGACTGTAGAACCCTTCTAGGATGACTTTAGAGGTGTCCTTTTATAGCAAAGATGCACCACCGCCTCGGAATCTTTCAGAATTTGCGAAAGAGTTGCGCAGTCTGGGTGATGGCCGACCGGTCGTAGCCCCCTAGCCGACCGGTCGTAGCTAGAGTAGCAACGAACTTTAACAGAATTTTGAAATTCTTCTTCAGATGACTGTCATGGCTTTCGGCCTACCGGTCCAGCGACCGGTGGTCGACCCACTAAATTGGTCCAACGAGTTTTGCATTTAAACTTTCGTTGTCTTAGGAAATTCGACCGATCGGGCAACCGGTCCTCTACAGTGGACGACCGGTCAAACGACTGGTCGTGGAGACAATGAATTTGAAATTTTTTCTTTTCTTCTCCATCTTTCTTGCTTCTTTCTTTCACCTCTTGACTCTTCTTCTAATGGTCTTTAATGTATATTAAAAAGGCTTTTTTTATCATAGAGGTTCCTCTTTCATTCCTACAAAAAAACACATATAAGATAGGTCTTTTAACACTCAAAATATGCATAATGTGTGATGAATTGGGGTTAGAATATGCATAATTCAGAGCTCAACAACTACCACTTCATTTGGGAAGAATTAGCTACCAAGCTTTTATACACGTCATTTGTTCATTCAGAAGATCAATTGGCAGATGTCTTCAGCAAAGCTACACCAACGGTGCATCTCAAGACTATTAGGGCATGTTTGATTTTTAAAATCCTTGGTAAATACCTGGAAATAGGTAATCATTACTCTTTTACCTTGTTTGAAAATTTATGAAATTTTTGCTTAGAAAATCGGTCCAAAAGGGCTCGCTTGAATTTGTAGGCCCCACTGTGATGTATATGACATATCCGTTTTACTAGAACATTTTTAGGCATTAGCCAAAACTTGAGCTAAATCCAACACTCAAGTGGCCCACACCAAACGAAACAATGGCACCAAAGAAGGTTTTAATGGTAGGTGTTTGTTTTCCTTTTTTTATGGTATGGTCCACTTGAGCTTTGGATCTACCTCATTTCTTAGATCATGCCATAAATTCAGCTGGCCTAACTAATGGACGATGTGGATATATGACATACATTATGGTGGGACCCACAAACATTTTGCAACATCCTTGATTTTAGCTTCTAAAAAGTAGTAGTCATATCTTGCATGGGAAAAAGTGAGGTAAATCCCTAAGGAAATAATCATTACCTATTTGCGAGGTATTTACACTTGAATTGAAAAATCAAACAGGCCCTTAGTATCAAGCTCGGCATGAATGATATCCATATGTTAGCTTGCGGGGGAGTGTTAGTGTAGACAGATTTGTATGCATCTACGATGTACTATAGGATTAGGTTTTAGTCTCCTGATCCCTTTTAGTCTTCTAATCACTTTTTTTTTAATCTCCTTTTGACTCCAATTGTAATCAAGATTAGTTTAATTGTCAAAAAATAAAGGATTAAGGAAGAGAGGGTGAGAACGTGCAACACCCTTCTCTCTTCGTCTTATCTCTTTTTCTTTTGATTACATCTGAGTTTTCAGTAACAACTGAGAACCAGCTGGTTGATAT
The DNA here is from genome assembly GCA_003013855.2 of Liriodendron chinense. Taxonomy (NCBI): domain Eukaryota; kingdom Viridiplantae; phylum Streptophyta; class Magnoliopsida; order Magnoliales; family Magnoliaceae; genus Liriodendron; species Liriodendron chinense. The sequence continues at coordinate 2,114,973 of ML058329.1, read as the reverse complement.
TCTCACTAAGGGAGTTATTAAGACAAATTGGAATCCGTTCTTATCAAGTAGGGAATGATAGATATCTATGCTCGTCTTGAAGGGGAGGGTTGAGAAATGTGGTTAGAAGGGTTTTTTTTTTTTTTTTTTTTTTTTTTTTTGTATTATGGGTTTGAATAAGGTCTTATTTGTAATTTTTAAGGGGCCAGAAACATCACAAGGTTTTTTTTCCAAAACTTCCTCTTTTCTTCTTTTTTTCTTCTCTTCTTGTGGTATGCACCTGTGGATGGTCCGTGAGATCCTTTGGTGCAGAGGCTGGCTTCTTGGCACATCTTCCCTATTCAATACTCATTTCTTCTTTTGTGGTATCATGTTCTTCTTTCTAGTTTCACCCATTCATCTCATCAGACTAGTGCATCTGCTGGTCAGATTTGCATTTTGATTTGATAGAATCACAAGGTGGTACTAATGAGGTTATGAATCAGCATTAACATATACAAGAATTATGTATTAAATGATAACTGAAATTTTCATTGAGTTTTGAATATTAGCAGTTCTTTTAAAGCCTGTTTGATTTTAGTATTTACAGGTAAATAGCCTGTAAATAGATCATTATTACTTTTTTCACCAGTTTGGTTTTTAGTGTAATTACTTCATTGAATATTGTGTCAATTTCAAATGGATTCCATATGTTTTTATACACAGAGCCAACCATGATGAATATGTTATATCCATGCTATTCATCCTTTTCACAAGCTCATTTTAGGATATGCATAAAAAAAGAAGCAAATCCACAATTCAAATGGACCACATCACATGAAAAAGTGTTCCTAACAGACGTCATGCATTGAAAGTCAATACCTTCGTAGGGCCCACACTAATGTTTATTTGTCATCCAACCTGTTCATAAGATCATACAGATATGGATAAAGGGAAATCATAAAAATCAGCTTGATCCAAAATTTCTATGGCCTCCAAGCAATTATCAATGATAAGCGTTCAATTCCCGCTTTTAATGCGATGTGATTCACTTGATTTTTGGATCTGCCTCATTTTTGGGCCCATGCCCTAAAATGAGCTGGCGGAATGGATGGAAGGCATGGATATGACCTGTACATCACTGTGGGCCCCCACAGTTTTTGCATCCATAATATATTCCCCCCTCTTAGTTGCGCGGAAACATTTTTTCTGTCAATGTCAACCTCAATTCAAGAGATGAAAATACAAGGGGAAATAATGATGGCTAATTTACAATGCATTTGCATTGTAAATTGGAAATCAAACAGGCCCTTATTATTCATTAGAATACAAGTAAACTGGTAAGCCATTAAATCAACCTCTGTTATTTATGTCTGATTGCTGTTCCATCGGTGAGTCATTGTACAAAGGATTTATTCCCACCTAATTTCATCTCATTTATTTGACTTCTATTCAGATTCAAATATGCCCTTCAAAAAAATAAGTCCAATATTACATGGTTATATATGGCATTACAGTACAAATTTGTATACGATACGCCCAATGCACGTCAATACCATTGGGTTAAAATATCATTCTTTGCATCATATTGGCACCTCGGGCAATCTGATGCACTATTGATATGATACAGTACAATTGATGCTTTTCTCAATAGTTTCATCTGGGTTTCTTCTATTCAAAATAATCAATGAAAATATGAAGAACTAAATGAGGTAGGATAATTAAAATTTAATTTAGTTTGCATGTTAGAGTTGTCTGATAAAATTTACAATTTAGTGTAACAAAAATTTTCCAGCTTTAAAATAGTGAAAAAATGCTGAAATTGAACCCTGGCATTGTGGGCTAGGATTCTTTATAACAATGTCTAATTTGATAGAAAGCAACTTCAAGTGGTTCTTGACTGTGATCTATACGATCCTGTGAGGAATTGGAAGCCATCTTTGAGAATGATTCTCTCAATGTGGTTTGATTCCACCATGAAAACCATTGTGGGTGGGTTATGGCCAGTTTTAATCACCATTAATCAGTTGATTCACCCTTTGATAAAGCTGACTTCAGTGGACTAATTACCATCAGATCCTGTGCAACTGGGAGCTTTTCATCATTTATGCCAATTGAGAGGAGCATTGTTCAAGCAGCGCGTGGATCCAATGTTCACAACCCCCAACCATTGAATGGGAGGAAGAAGTTCAGTGAGAAGGCTTGGTAACGACCCTTATTATTTGCATCATGCTAACATTAGAAGAGAGCCTAGTTAGGCTCTGGTGCAAGTGAGTGATCGAGAAGGTTAGTCAGTTGAATGTTTCATTGATTTTGGAGCTATTTATGTTTATTTTTTAATGTTTTGAAATGGTTTTTGTGAAGGATAAATTTTATAATTAAAGGGGAAGTTGGTTAGGTTTTTGTTTGGTATTTTAGAGAATTTGGAATGGAGAAGTTGGGCTCTATTGGTCTTCTTTAGATGTTAAACAAACACCTATACTTCTCCATTTAAAATAATGTTGTTTAAAGAAAGGCATTAGGGAATTTGAAATGGACAAAAGTAGGTGTCTATAGGTCTTCATTAGAAGTCAAAATATAGAAGTTGAGTTGAATTTAGGAAAGACAATGAACAGAGACCTCTGCATGTGGCATTTTTATGCTTTATGTTATCTATTGTGACAATATTGCTTAGAGAAGAAAAATCATATGGGCTGTTTTTCTTGTTGGTTTTGATACAATATTTCTTTCGGCCCTGAAAACTTAGCATATTGAGTGCATGTGGTGTAGCATATATAAGTGCATTGGCATCTATTGTTAAATTGAGTTGTATATCTTACCTTATCTAGTGCCGGATACTTGAAATATTCATGAGCTATTCACCAAAATATTTATGTTTGCATGATTGATAGGAATATTTTTGTCATATTAATGATATTCATGGGAACTTGAAACTTTCATGTTAAATGCATATTCAATATGTTAGCTGTGAAACAGAGATTTATATCACCTATTCAAACAACTTTGTAAATTTTCTGATGATCATTGCACTTTCATGTTATAGGTATATTGTTACCCTTTTGCTTATTTGGTTTCTAAATAAGAGAGCTGTGTTATTGCCTCCCAAGATAGAAGATTTGCAGTTTGATGGATATATGAAATCTGGTGAGTGTGATTGTCAGGATAATTTCAAAAGTCTGAGTTGTGTACCTCTGTTTATCATAATATTCTATAAGATTGTATGCCATGATTGTAACCTCTCAAATCGTTTTATGGGACATAAACATTGGTGGATGGGCCCTAGTACTTTTTGTTGCATAATGATCAGGTGAACAATGCATTTTATGTGGTATTTTAGTTTACTTCTTTTATTACCTTTATATAAATAGTTATTTGGTTTATGTAATGTTCTTTATGGTTTATTTTAGAGAAACATTCACATTGTAAACCTTCAAAAGAACCTTATGCCTTCTTACCGTTCAATTAAATTTTTTTTTTTCTTTGGAGTTGCATGAGCTCTTTGGAGCAAACATGAATATCTTCTTTCATAAAAGCTTAATCATTATCATCACCATACCCTTGTCCCAAACTTGTATCCAACTTCACCTTCTCCTAGGACAACTAGAGGAATTTTCCCTATAACCCGTAAAACCATAGTTGATAAAAGTTTCCCGTACATTAATTATAGCATCCATGGTGTGAACCAAACACGTGATCATCTATATCCATGATCATGGTCATCATCATTGGCTTTTCAGGGCACATAACATCAACAACGGGATGTTCCTCGGAAGGAATAAATGACACCCCTAAAGTTGTCTTATTTATATTGTATGTACAATTACAAGGTGAGGAATTACAACCACTGTTTTCTGTATGTTATCATTAGAGTATCGTACTCCTAGTATACAGGCACGTGTATCAATCTCATCGATAATATCACAGATACCAGAAATATAACACTATTTAAGGGAACCATTATGGTGGAATTCAACGGTGAAATTTTAGGAGATGTTATTAGACACATGATTACAAGCTTAGGACTCGAAAGTTTATAAAAATAAAACAATGCATAGTAGTTTTTTATTGTTTAGGGACCAAAACATTGCAATTTTCAGTGTTCTTACTTCCATTTTTCACCTCCTTTTTTTGGCTTCAAATCCATGTCAATGCACGAAAATCATGCATAGACATGGACTTCTACTAGAATCCATGCTAATATGTACCAAAAAAAGAAGAAAGAAGAAAAAATAAAAGAAAATTTAAACCAGTTGCCACCTTTTGAGTTCCAGCCAAATTCATCTCTTGAATCACGATTTCTACACTAAAACCGTGTTTCAGTGTCAAACAACTCACATGAAGTTGTTAAAACACTCCTAGGGAGAGATTCTCCATTTTTTTTTCCAAAAAATTGAGGATTTACAGGTTTTTCAATTTTTTTTATTTTTCTGATTTTCATAGGAATCACGCTGTTATAGTCAATACAAGTGATAATATTGCATTCATTGACAATACAGTGCATTTAGACTGGAGGTGACTTGCTGATATCTCACGATATTTTCATGCGTCAGCCAATATCATTGATAATATCCTCGATATTTTGCAAAGTCTTTTTTTCCCCTTCTATGTTTTGTATCAGTAGGGTGTGATGCTGATAATATCAGCTGATATTATCTGTTGTACCGCCAATATGTGGAATGCTGGTACAACAATCAGTTACATGAGTTCAACAATGGTGAGGAGTTACAGAGAGTTACAACAATGGAGAGGATTTACAACAACTATTGATGGTGAGGCCCACCTGTCTGACCCTATTTGTCTTTGTAATACCCACCCACATTCGTCTGCCACAAATGTTTTTGGAGTTGGTCTCCATGCTGTGCTCACATGCGGTCTTCATTCCCACATAATACCATAGCATCTTAATTTCCAATAATATCTCCCGCCAAGGTAACATTAACCTATTGAAAAGGGTGGGTCCATCGCACAAGAGGTCCTTTGATTTTATGGAAGAATCATTGTATTATGTGGATGAGACATTGGAAGATTTTTATTTTGATGTCCTTGCAAATGCCTCACAAAATAGAAAATGGGGGCATCTTCCATTACCGTTACCCTTTGAATTACACAGACCTTCATTCGAACTCTTGAAGATCTTGGCAACCTAACCATGAAGAACCCATGAAACATTGAAAATTTTGAAGAACACACACCAAATACAAAGTTTTTGCATTAATGTTTACAAAAAGATGGTTGACAGACTCTTCGGATTCCGTTCAAATGAAAGGGAAGTGGCATTGACAACTCTTCAGATCATCGAGAATGAGGATCTTTGAAAAAATTTCTCACAAGAGAAAACATTGTTAGGTGGCCATTTCTAAATCCTTTCTTCCACCTCTCTACATATGTAAACCAGAAGACAGGAGAAGGTTTCTATATTCTTGACTTCTTGCTCCTTGATGTTTCTTCTGAAAAGGATATCCCAAATAAGCTTCCTATTGAGGACATATCTGGCCCCGCATGTTGAAATTTGACCCCCTCTCCCCCAGGGATTCACCAACCTCCTTTACATGTTTACAATGGATAACATGTCATCATAATGCATCTTGTTCACTCCCAAAGCACCACACCATTTAGCTAATGATTGCTTATTTGAGACTTCCTTGGTAGTCAGTTGCATGTACACACATGAATACGAGTATTGTAGTCCAATACCAGCACCAAGTGTCAGATTTATTGAACTCTGAAAGATAGGATTTGTTGATTCAACATAAAAATTTAATTAATTTAAGAAGTAAATAAAAAAAAATGTCCCTCCAATAGAGCATGGTATAATCTTTCATTAACAATTTTGTTTTTTCTGGTAAGGAATTATACAATATTTGTATTATTCCTCATGTACAATTGTTTCTTAATGATTAAGATATTCTACACGTACTGTAGGTTCATGTAGTTCCTTTCTTTACCTTAGATAGAGAAACAATACAATGCTTGAAATCTTTTTGTGGTTTCCTCTTGAAATGTGGTAATGTTATTAATTTTAAAATCAACTCACCATTGCCACCATCACCATAGCCTTCTTCCGTTAATTTCAGATTGTCTGTGAAAGGGTAGATTGTCAAAAGTTTTATGACCGGCCTCTCACCAAACATTAGCCTTCCTCTTTTACCCAGGCTCCGAAACCGACCATGATGAAGGCACAAATTAACCACTCTTAGCATGCCAACACCATTCTCACCTTGTACTGACCTCGCACCAATATTATACTCCCACACTAGAGGGTCATGGAGTGGCAGTTGTTAGATATACCATCAAGCAGAAAAGGCGCATACACACGAAGGGTCACGCTTGAGTAATTGGATGCACAGAATAGCTTGGAGCTGATTGATGCATGTTTAGCACATACCACTTGCATGCAAATGCTGCCATGCTCCACACTAACCCTGAGTCTGAACTATTATACACTACCCACATGGGGGAATTCGCAAAAGGTTAATGTGTAGATTATGAGTGCCAACACGCATGCATCACCATCATAGCAAAAATGGGAAGAAGTACATGCTCAAGTAGTTGACTACAGAAAATAACAAGGATCCCATCAAATGTATTAATCACCACTTGCATGCCAATGTAGTTACACCCAATGCCACACTGTTGCCTAACTGTTGTACACTATTGGCAAGGAGACCATACAAACCATTAAGGTCTAATGCATGAGACATCCCCTGCTATCCACACACATATACCAAACATGCATGCTTATGTACTACCATCAGACGAAAAATGAAAGGGGTATGCTTGAGTGGTTGGCTGCATAAAATAGCAGGGAGCCTACTGATACATTTCTACAAAGCAATGCTCACATACCATTGCAATCACACCCATGTTGCACCTTTGAGGAACAATTGCAAGCTACTCACAGAAGGTAATTTGCAAATAGTCAAGATCTAAGATGATGTTTCAGATGAGCCACCATACATTTACTATTTTAAGGTTTACTAAAATTGAGAGGCAGAATCAACAAGAAACATCTTTGAGAAAAAAAAAGAAAAAAGAAAAAGAAAAAGAAACAGCAGGAAACCTAATTGCTTTATCTTTTGTACAGGTGGTTTTTTTTTAACAGTAACGCTATAAAAAGTAATGTTTGTTTTATGTTACTTTTTAGGAGTATCAATAAAAATATAGTTGTTTTATGTTCCAAAGTTGTTTAATTTTTTTCTTTATTTTTTATATAAAGAATTTTGTTAAGAAGTATGAGGGGATTCTTTTCTTTTAGGGCCTGTTTGGATTGGGTTTTACCACAGTAATGTAATGTAAAAACATAATGATTATGAATTACAAGACCTGTCTCCTGAAAACATCAGCATTTGACCTCCATTACTCACATTTGTTTTATCGATGTAATTATGAGTCTGCAACCCTGACAGCTTATTTCCGTCGATTGGATTGACAATGGAAACCACCTATCACTCTTTCAAAAATGATATGGTTGCTGCAGTGCTAACATGCTAAGGATTACTTCTGCCAGTTGGATGACCCAATCAATACGTTGATTTACACTAACATTGATTACATGCCCAACAAACACATTATGACCAATTGCACAATTCACTCATAGGCTTCTTCCAAGTAAAGAGGGATACACCCAAACACTACATGGGGTTAAGCGGAGTACCAACCATTAACATTTGGGGACCTACACTGCAAATGGATTTGCAATGTCCAACTATGTCTGTTTACGCACATCGAACACGAGTGGACGTCATTCTTCAGGATGATCTGTGAACTAGATCTGGGGAAAAACTCAGCAGGGAGAACTTACATCCAACACTTACTTCTTGAGAAGAACACACATACTGAAATGAATTAGAACCGTCTTCAAATAGCTGTAGTGATTACCAAAAAATCTTACATTTTTAACATCAACATCATATCAGAAAATGAAATGATTTAGCTACTGTTGTTTTAAATTGGCAGTAAGATTTAAGTCAAAGTCAAAGAGGTATGAGGTTAACAAAAATCTCGAAGTCTGGGGCTGATGACATTGTCTATTTGTCTTCACAAAAGGTTCCCAAGAATTCATACCTAAAGAGTTTGCATCAACAGAACCCTTGCCAACATGCGCAGAAAGAAACATAACAAGCTAATACAAACATAGAGGTCTTGCTACACCTTCAACTATTAACTACAAAGTACATAGACAAGGCCAAAATAAAGACACTAACTAGAATGCCAGTTAGCGTGGGCACATCTCCTGCGTAGACCTCCTTGAGGAGTGGGACTGTACCCCTGAAACACTAGAAATTTTCTCTGTAAAGTCTTGCAGCATGACACGGTCGTGGGTGGGGAGTCGCCATGCACACGATAAGTACTCGGACATGGATCCTTCTCATTGAGTTGATAAATATTTTCTGAAAAAAATTATTTTTATCTTCACATTTTTCTTTTCTTTGCTGCCTATCTTCTTCATTACCACATGCAACACCTAAGAGGGGCAAGCTATAGGCAATTGTTCCATTTTAACATTTTAGTCTTAAAATTGGGGGTAAAAATTCATTCAAGTACACTTTTGTTTTTCCCAAATTGAGACTAGATTATTATTTCGATGTTTCTTTCTTGCTCAATTCATGCAACAAGCAAGAAAGAGTAGTTTGTAAAGGGCCAAGATTTTGGAAAAGGGTATCTGCATGCTGGAAATCGTTTCAAGGGTCATTTGGATTTCAGCAGGTAGAATGGTAGTCATCATAATAAGTAAAAATAGGTTAAGTCACACACACACCCCACACATCCACACATAAACCCACACAACCATACCATATAGGCCCTTCAATGTATTAGATTTTAAAATTAGTAAACAATCAGAAATCTTAAGGTTTATCATGTTAATCATCTATTAAAACTTTCAGGTGGAGTTTATCTAAGACATGCATGGCATGTGGTTGGCTTGTTGAAGACATTGATCTGTTAAATTTCAAAACAAAAAGAAAATTTTATTGGGTTTTCTTCAACTTTTTAAATGGAAATGAGAAGGGAGGGTTGTGTCTTTTGGTGTTTGTTGGTGTCCATTGCTTTGTGAATGGTGATGCCTTTTGGTGAAAGAAGCATCATTTAATTTCGAATTCAAAGTGAAGGGCTGTCATTAATGGTGAAAGGAAGCCATTAATGAAGAGACGCCACCTTGAAGATACCTGTATGTATGAAATGAAAACAAAGAGAAAACAGGAAAATGGAGAATCCTGCTTTGGTTTATTGTATTTGAGACAACCCTAAAGGGTTGAATGTATAGAGATCTACATTCATCTATACAAGGTAAATGATAAAAACAGAATCATCTATCTATAGATGGAAATCAGCTATACAAGGCATGTGGCCTGTCTAACATGGAAATTAGCTATACAAGGCATGTTTCCTGTCTAACATCCCCCCTCAAACTGATGCTAGTCATTGACAAGTAAGAGTTTGCCAACTAGAAATGAGTGACATGCAGAAGTGACGGACTTCGTGAGAATGTCTACAATCTGATCATGGGATGCGACATGTGGAAGAGAAATGAGCCCAGACTGAAACTTCTCTCAGATGAAGTGACAGTCAACCTCAATATGCTTTGTCCTTTCATGAAAAACAGGGTTAGAGGCAATCTGAAATGAGCCCAAATCAGAAAGAAGTCCATGTAACCAGACAAGCTCACTACAAGCAGCTGACATCGCTCGATACTCTGCTTCGTGCTTGATTTGGAAACAGTGGCCTACTTCTTACACTTCCAAGAGATGAGAGAAGTGCCGAGAAAAACACAGTAGCCAGTGGTAGATCGTCGTGTGAGAGCCCAACTAGCCAGCATCCGAATAAGCACGAAGGTCCAGAGTTGCCGTGGAGGAGAAGAACAGTGATCGATCTAGAGTTCCACGTAGGTACCGTAGGATGCGCAACACTGCAGCCATTTGAAGAGTCCGAGGAGCAGATACAAACTAGCTGACTACTTGGACAGTGTAGGCAATATTAGGGCGAGTTATTGTTAAGTAAACCAGACTCCCAACCAAACAACGGTATAATGTGGGCTGCGTAAGGAGATCACCATCGTTACGGCCATATTGAATGTTAAGTTCTAAGGAAGTCTGAACAGTCTTCTGATCCGTCAATGAGGCCAAGGCGAGAAGATCCTTAGTATATTTACGTTGGTTGACCAGGAGCCCACGTTTAGAACGTGAAAATTCAAGCCCAAGAAAGTATTTCAGATGGCCGAGGTCCTTCATCTTGAATGATGATTTCAGAACTTCCTTTAATACCGAGATGCCAGTAGCATTGCTACCAGTCAGGAGCAGGTCGTCAACATATACGAGAACAATGACAATTCCGCGATCAGTGGTGCGCAAAAATAAGGATGGGTCATGACCACTTTGAGTAAAGTTAGCACCCATAACAACATTGTGAAAGCGTTGGAACCATGCCCGAGGTGCTGTTTGAGTCCGTATAGAGCTTTCTTTAGGCGACATACCTTATTGGTAGGGATTAAAGAGCCAGGAGGAGGTTTCAAATCTACTGTTTCTTGGAGGTCTCCATGAAGAAAAGCATTTTCACATCCATCTGAGCGAGTGGCTAAGAACGAACGGATGATATTACCAGAAAAGTGTGAACAATCTTTCATCTTGTCCACAGGAGTGAATGTCTCATCATAATCAATTCCGTGTTCCTGTTTGTATCCCTGAGCGACAAGCCGAGCCTTATATCGATCCAATGATCCGTCAGACTTGAGTTTTACAGAATAAATCAATTTACTACCAATTAATTGTTGGTCAATGGGTCGAGCGACAATGTCTCACGTATGGTTATCATCCAATGCTTCAAGTTCTTCTGTCATAGCCTTCTTCCAACAATCATGAGTGGCTTCCTGAGAGTATGAAGTAGGAATAGATACAATATCCAGAGTAGCATTCATGGCAAATATAGAGTATATCAAGCGGTCGAGGGAGTGTACTCGAGGCAACAGGTACAGTAGGGAGAGCAACAGGTGGTGGATCTATACGTGGTCGTTGTGAGTAAACCTGCAACAGACGAGGGAGTGTACTCGAGGCAAGAGAAATGTTAGGAAAAGCGGTAAGACCAAGAGACTTTGGTGCGTGTGGAGGAGGAACAAATGAATGAAAGGCAATATGCTCAAGAAAAACAACATGTCATGACACCCGAATACGATGAGAGACTGGATCATAACATCAAAAACCCTTTTGAGTTTCTCCAAATCCCAAGTACATACATTTGACTGATTTTGGAGAGAGTTTGTTACGTTCACGTGATGCAAGGTGAACATAACATACACAACCAAAAACACGAAATGTGGAATATGTAGGAAGTAAGCTGGTGAGAACAAAGGAGGGAGATTTACTGTTTAGAACTTTGGTTGGCAGCCGGTTAATCAAGTAGACAGAATGCATCATAGCTTCGCCCAGAAAGAATTAGGAACACTCATAGCTGTCATCAGGGTGTTTGCAGTTTCAACAATATGGTGATTCTTTCGTTCAGCCACCCCGTTCTGTTGTGGAGTATCAGAACATGTGGTCTGATGAATAATCCCATGACCCTGAAGATATGTACGAAAATTAGTGGAGAGATACTCTCCCCCTAAGTCAGAGCGGAGAGTTTGAATTTTTACCCAAAATTGAGTGTCCACCATAGAGTGAAATATCTTGAATTTTTCAAAAACCTGTGACTTAGAGTGCAGAAAGTAAATCCAGGTGTAACATGTGAAATCATCAATGAATATAACATAGTATCGCAGTCCAGAGAGTGATATAATTGGTGAAGGATCCCAGACATCCGTATGCACTAGTTCAAACATAGATGATAATTTTGTAGTACTTAAAGGAAAGGGAATACACTTACTTTTTGAAAGACAACAGGAAGAACAAGAATAATTCAAATTACTTTTATTAATAGAAATGTTCCCTAACATGCCAGAAGAAAATAACTGAATCAACCGATCGGAATGTGGATGACCCAGGCGAAAGTGCCAGAGTTTCCACATTTTATTTGCTGAACAAATATTTGAGGAAGATGGAGAAAAGAAATGGCGAGCCGGAGTGACAGATGGGTCAAAGTCCAGCACGTATAGACGACCATGCCGCCTACCCCTCCCAAGTACCTTCCCCGTTGCCAGATCCTGCACAAAACAATAGTTTGGAAGAAATATGACTAAGCAGTTATTGGATGTAAGTTGACCAACGGAAATCAAATTTGAGGAAAGTTTAGGGACATGAAACACATCATGAAGAGTGAACTGGTGATGGACAGAATGAGAGAAAGTCAATGAACCAACGGACTGAATGGGTAGTATAGTGCCATCCGCAGTAGAAATAGCCCGATTGCCAGTGTAGGGACGAATGTCGCGAAGATGTGATACGTCACCAGTCATATGATTGGAAGCACCCGAATCGAAGAACCGTGTAGAAGATGAGGATATACCTGACATACCAGCAGCAGAAAGGGCTAGCACGATCTGCTGGAGCATCGCAGGAGTCAAAAGTGAGGAAAGTCCTTCAACAAAAACAGTAGATGTAGTATCACTAACAGAAGGCTTTGAAGAAATAGTGGCAGAAGTAACAGAAAGAGCACGACCATGGCCACGACCTCAACTACCATGTCCACAGCCGAAAGAGGATGCATAGGCACGTGAACGGTAGTCCTGAATACCATGACCAATCCGTCGACAATAAGCGTACCAATCTTTGCACTGAGTGACGACATGTCCCATTTTGTTGCAGCCGCGACAAGTTAAAGGAGTGGAACCACGGTTTGGTGCAGATGTGGATACATCGAGTACCAAATTAGATGGTCCTGGAGTTGGGGAAGTGGAGAGAGAACTTTCAGTCATTGTTCCTCAGCTAGTAAATCATTAATAACTGAATTCAATGAAGGAGTTGGGTTACGGTTCAAGAGAGCAGTCCTACAATGCTCAAATTTCGGACGCAGCTTTATAAGAAACTGTCAAACCTGCGCACTATCGCGCATTGTTTGGAGTATCTTAAAGTCATGAGGAAATTCTGGATCCATCATAGCCATCTCTGTCAAAATTATAATAATCTCAGAGTAGAATGTTTGAATACTTTTGTCACCCTGAGTAAGGTGAACCAGATCTTGTTCCAGGCGGTATAACCGAGCCGCATTACTCTGTTGATAAATTGTCTGGAGATGCTCTCACATTGCCTTAACAGTGCGGTGTGGCGTGAGGCCAACAGCAATTGACCGATCGACCGAATCAAGAATCCAAGTAATAATCCGTCCATTTTTTATTTCCCACTCAGCTAATTTTTCAGGCATCTGTGGAAGTGGGGACAGTAAAAGATCCATCAATTAGTCCCCACAAACCACGACCCTTAAGGAAACTCTGAAAGTCGATGGCCCATAGACTGTAGTTGGTACCATCGAAACCACATTGTGGGGCATCCGTACGGGAGGAATCTTTGTCCATAGATCTGAAGTGATGTAAAAGACGCCAATAAAGGATGTAACTTGCAGCAGAAAGGCAGCAGCAAATCTGGACCTTGGGAGTAGATCTGGACGCAGCAACAGGTAGCATGGTGGTCCTGGATGCAGTAGCGGTGTTGTTGGACGCAGTAGGGTGGTCCTAGACACAGTAGTACCAATAGGACGCAGTAGCGGTGTTGTTGGATGTAGCAGGGTAGGTCCTGGACGCAGCTAGTGCTGGATGCAAGGAGCAGGGGTGGAAAACAGGGATAGGGTTGGTCGAAAAGGGGGTTGGGGGTGGACGGACAGGGCTGGGGTTGGTCGGAAGGAGGCTAAGGTTGGTTAAACAGGGCTGCGGACAGGGCTGAGAGGCTGTCAGGACGGGTCTCGGAGTGGTCGGACGGAGCTGCGGGGGTGGTCAGACGGGGATTTGGCTGTCGGATGAGGCTGTGGGGGTCGGACGGGGTTGTTGGGTGGTTGGACGGGCTGCAGTGGTGGTCGGACAAGGCCGGTGATGCAGCAGGGGTGCCGAAACAGGGGTGCCACCAGGGTTTGCTGACATGGGAGGGGCCGGATTTGTCAAGAGGTGGTATCGGTGATGAAGGAGGTGCCAGCTCTGTCATGGGGTGGTGCCGGAACAGGATGTGCAGCTAAAGATGGTGGAGCAGGGTTGGGTTGCCGGAGATCGGTATGGCTCTGATACCATGAAAACAAAGAGAATACAGGAAAATGGAGAATCCTGCTTTGGTTTATTGTATTTGAGACAACCCTAAAGGGTTGAATGTATAGAGATCTACAATCATCTATACAAGGTAAATGATAGAAACAAAATTATCTATCTATACATGGAAATTAGCTATACAAGGCATGTGGCCTGTCTAACATGGAAATTAGCTATACAAGGCATGTTTCTTGTCTAACATGAAAGGGCATGTGCCTTTTCATGAAAAGGAGTCTTTAATATCCCTTGAGAATCTATATAAACCCATCTTTGGGTCAATCCGAATCACAACAACAAATCCGAAATTTCTTCTTCTTCTTCTCCATTTTCGTTTTGGGAGTTTTCCGTAAAATTTCAGTTTTTCAGGTGGTAAATTGCAAACAGTTTTTCAGGTAGATAACTGTAAACAGTTTTCAGGAGGTAAATTGTAATAGCATAAGAAGTCAGGGGTGTACGCTGCATAAGTGTGTTCGGGGTGCGGTTTTCGGTTTTGCGAGCCGATACTCACATTTCTCCAGTTTAGGAGAAGAGACTTATTGTATCCTCCCTCTTGCAAACTGGTCTAATCACTAGTAGGATGTGAATATCGCCTTAAAGATAACGACATTGTACTGCCCCTTAAGCCTATCTTTAAGTAAGTTTTTCTCTTCTTTCCGCATCAAATATAACAATTTTAAGGCGATATATGGCCTCTCTTATGGGTTATCCCGACTTTATTTGAGCAACTCCTTTCGACGGCTCAAATTTCCTTCGATGGAAATTGAGGGTACATCTTTTCCTTACATCGCTCAAGTTGGATAACGTGCTCACTCAAGATCCTCCTTCCCCACCATCCAACAATGATACGGTGGAACAAATTCAAAAGCAACAAAAATGGGAGTGTAACAACTACCTGTGTAAGGGCCACATCTTTATGCTCTTTCTAACTCGTTATACGCCATCTACCGCCAAAAGAAGACTGCTAAGGAATTGTTGGAGGCGCTGCTCACCAAATACAAATCAGACGATGAAGGCAACAAAAAATTTCTTGTAAGCCGATTTTTAGAATTCAAAATGTTAGATGAAAGACCTATCTTTGATCAAGTCCATGAGTTACAAGTCATCATCCAACAAATCATTACCGATGGCACTAATCTTGACGAATCCTTTCAAGTATCCACCATTATAACCAAACTTCCACCTAAATGGAAGGATACTAGAAAATCACTACAACAAAGAAAAAAAAATGTCGTTAGAAGATCTCCTGATGTTTCTTTGAATAGAAGAAAAATCTAGGTTCTGTGACAAAAAGGAAGAACAACAGGAGACTCTGGTTAACGCCAACCTAGTCGAGAATAGTGTGAATCGGGAATCGGGGAAGCCACCTTTCAAAAAGGATAAACGGCTCAAACCTAATAATCAAAGGTTTCAAAAAGAACACATCCAAGAAGGGTCCATGCTTCTTTTGTAAAATTCTCGGCCACTTTAAGAAAGATTGCCGAAAATACAAAAAGAAAATGCAAGAAAAGAAATGGCAAGTCAATATGACTGAAGACATAAATATGGCAGCCGTCGTCTCTGAGGTTAACATGGTAAGTGGAGATATTGAATGGTGGGTAGACTCTGGCACTACCAAACATGTTTGCAGAAATCGCAACATGTTTAGATCTTACGAACTAGTGGAGGATGATTAAGAACTATATATGGGAAATGCCTCCACAGCTAAGGTTGTAGGAAAGGGGAAGGTACTGCTCAAGCTAACTTTCGAAAAAGTCCTGACTCTGAACGATGTGCTGCATGTACCAGATATTAGGAGGAATCTTATCTCTACTAGTCTACTGACTAAGTTTGGTTTCAGACTCCTCTTTGAATCTAATAAGTTGATTATGTCTAAAAATGGGGTATATGTGGGGAAGGGCTATGTATCCAATGGAATGTTCAAGTTGAACCTTATAAATGAAAATTCTTCTTCTGTTTATATGCTTGATTCATATGATGTTTGGCATGCTAGATTAAGACATATTAGTTACTGACTTACTGTAGTATGAATAATATGTTTAGTCTTAATTTAATTCTTAAGTACACAAAACCTAATAACAAATGCAGCATTTGTGTACAATCTAAAATAACTAGGAAACCTTTTCCTAAGGTAGAAAGAGAATCACAACTCTTAGAACTAGTTCATAGTGACATATGTGAGATGAACGGTTTAATAACAAGAGGGGAAAAGAGATATTTCATAACTGTTATAGATGATTTCTCTCGTTATACCCTAGTATACTTATTTAGAAATAAAGATGAGGCATTAAAAAAGTTCAAGATATATAAGGCAGAAGTAGAGAATCAGTTAGACCAAAAGATTAAAATCATAAGGTCAAACAGGGGAGGAGAATATCTATCCTTAGAATTCTCAAAGTTTTGCAAAACTCATGGAATAACACACCAAATTACAACTCCTTATTCACCCTAGCAGAATGGTGTAGCAAAACGCAAAAATAGATCTCTTATAGACATGGTAAATTCTATGCTAAATAATACAGATTTAAGTTCAGGGTTTTGGGGAGAAGCTCTTTTGACTGTCTGTCATATCTTGAATAGGATACCTCACTCTAAGACTCGTAAAACTCCATATGAACTATGGAAGAACAAAATTCCAAACATCTCATATTTTAAGGTATGGGGCTGTAGAGCCTTAGTTAGGCTTACTGAGCCTAAAAAACCTAAGATAAGGTTGAGATCTCTTGAGTGCATTTTCATAGGATACGCACAAAATAGTAAGGCTTATAGGTTTCTAGTTGTCGAACTTAATGACACGATCTCGGTAAACACAACAATAAAATCTAGAGATGCCGAGTTTTATGAAAACTCATTCTCTTCTATAACTAGAAAAGAATCAAGATCTCAAGATCCTAGTACAAGTAATAATACTCAGATACCTCAAGACGTTACTAGTCCCAATAAAGAGGACATAGAACCTAGAAAGACCAAGAGGATTAGGACAGGTACATCTTTTGAACCTGACTTCTACCTTCTGCTAATAGAAGAAGATAGAGAAAATATAACAAGGGAAAACATGTTGGTATGTAATATTGAAAATGACCCCATGACTTTAGATGATGCCCTTAGATCTCAGGATGCTTCTTTTTGGAAGGAAGCTATAAACGATGAGATGGATTCTATATTGTAAAATGGGACATGGAAGCTAGTGGATCTGCCTCCAGGATCAAAACCAATAAGTTGCAAATGGATATTTAAAAGAAAACTAAGACCAGATGGAACAACAGAAAGGTTGAAGGCCAGATTAGTGGCTAGGGGATTTACAAAAAAAGAAGGTATCGATTTTTTCTATACCTATGCTCCAGTAGTAAGAATATCAACTATCAGAATTTTAGTTGCTCTGGTATCCATTTATAAGTTAGAAATCCCTCAGATGGATGTAAAGACAGCTTTTCTAAATGGTGATCTCAATGAAGAAGTATATATGGAGCAATCGGAAGGTTTCATAATTTCGAGACAAGAAAATAAAGTGTGTAAATTGATCAAGTCGCTATATGGACTTAAACAAGCACTTAAACAATGCAATGAAAAGTTCGATCAAGTGGTCACCTCATAAGACTTTAAGATTAATGAATCGGACAAATGCGTGTATTCAAAATTCTCTGGTAATAAAGGAGTAATTATATGTCTATACGTAGATGATATGTTAATCTTTGGTACATGTTTAGAAGTTATAAATGACACTAAAAGATTCTTTTCATCTAGTTTTGATATGAATGATATGGCTGAAGCTAATGTGATTTTAGGTATCAAACTAATGAGAAATAAGGATGACATAATTCTATCTCAGACATATTGTATTGAAAAAATACTTAGAAAGTTTGATTACTATGATAAGAACCCAGTTTCTACTCTTTTTTATTATAATATCAAGTCAATTAAGAATGAAGGTCGTAGTGTATCTCAGTTAGAGTATTCCAGGGTGATTGGTAGTCTTATGTATGATATGATTTCTACTCAACCTGATATTACTTTTGCAGTAAGTAAATTGAGTAGGTTTACAAGTAATCCAAGTTCAGATCATTGGAATGCTATTTCTAGAGTACTCAAGATATTTGAAGAAAATAATTAATTATGGTTTGTATTTTTCTGGTTACCCTAAGTGCTTGAAGAGTATAGTGATGTAAGTTGGGTCACTGATTCTGATGAATTCAAGTCTACCAGTGGACAGATTTTCAAACTTGGAGGAGTTGCCGTTTCTTAGGGATCCAAGAAGCAAACTTGCATATCTCATTCTACAATAGAAGCTGAATTCATAACTTTGGCGGCTAGTAGCAAAGAAGCAGAATGGTTGCAGCATCTCTTGTTAGAGATACCATTACTGGCAAGGCCTTTACCACCTATCTCTATTTATTGTGATAGTGAAGCGACACTGTCGAAGGCATATAACAAGACTTATAATGGAAAATCTAGATATATCAGTCTAAGGCACAATTTTGTGCGGCAACTACTTGGTGATGTCGTTATAACAATACAATATGTGCGGTCCATCCAAAGCCTAGCAGACCCATTCCCCAAGGGACTGGCAAGGGATGTTGTCAGTAGAACATCAAGAGGAATGAGACTTAAGCCAATTTCACAGACACCAGATGAAGGAAACCCAACCTAAGTTAATAGGTTCAATGGGCAAAGTACCTCACAAGAAGTGGCTGAAGCAGCACTGTACGTTTTCTAATCTGTCTCATTTCTAAATGTATGTACAGTGTTGGGTACCTGTAATGATTAAAAGGAGGATGAGCTTTTGATCTTAATGAGTCTTTTCACGGGTGCTATTGTTATAGGGGCATTCATAAAGGCTCACCTATATGAGTATTGGAAGTGGGGCTGCTTCCTGATGTTCGAGAGTTTTGGCTACTCTCATGAACTCATGAATCCAGGATTGAGCATAAGGCCGTTAATGTGCTACAATTTTAGAACATATAGCAATTGAAAATATGTGTGTGTGGCATGTCTGGTTGTGTCATATATAATACTTAGTTCAAGACTATGGTCGCTAAGGATTCTGATGCAACTTTGATTTGTCTACACTAGGTGAAGGTTCAAGTCCATAAGACACCTTCTCCTATGCACATATCTTCCTTACATACCCTGACCTCTTTATTTTGAAAATAGTGCGGATTGTTAAATTTTCAAAATAAAATGAAAATTTTGTTAGGTTTTCTTCAACTTTTTAAATGGAAATGAGGAGGGTTGTGTCTTTTGGTGTTTGTTGGTATCCATTACTTTGTGAATGGTGATGCCTTTTGGTGAATGAAGCATAATTTAATTTCGAATTCAAAGTGAAGGGACGCCATTAATGGTAAAAGGAATCCATTAATGAAGAGACACCACCTTGAAGAGACATGTATGTATGAAGGGCATGTGCCTTTTCATGAAAAAGAGTCTTTAATATCCATTGAGACTCTATATAAACCCATCTTTGGGTCAATCCGAATCACAACAACAAATCCGATATTTCTTCTTCTTCTTCTTCTTTTCCATTTTCATTTTGGGAATTTTCCGTAAAATTTCAGTTTTTCAGGCGGTAAACCGCAAACAGTTTTTTAGGTAGAAAACTACAAACAGTTTTCAAGGGGTAAATTGTAACAGCATAAGAAGTTAGGGTGTACGCTGCATAAGTGTGTTCGGGGTGCGGTTTTCGGTTTTGCGAGCCGCAACTCACATTTCTCCGGTTTAGGAGAAGAGCTTATTGTATCCTGGAGGCGGATTTGTTGCAACCCTCTTGCAAACTGGTTTAATCACCTGTAGGGTGCAGATATCGCCTTAAAGATAGCGACATTGTAACGTGCCTTAAGCTTATCTTTAAGTAAGTTTTTCTCTTCTTTCCGCCTCAACTATAACATGATCTGGCATATCCATCATAAAGGGATTAAGGCATCTTATAAATCTATTGAATTGGACAATACTCAGCCATCGAATCATTGTCCTTTATTCTCTGAATGGGACTTCTTTGTGAGTATGTCTAACGCATGTATTTGCAATCCATTAATGGAAAGGATTCTTTTCACCAATCAATAAGTTATTTTGGCCATGGTTAGTACATGATGGGGCCATAAGATCAATGGACTGGATGAAGCCGGCAAAGGGGAAACCATATCATTAGGGAAGTTGATTAAATGTGGGGAAACCCATATTACAGAGACTGTGATATTGACCTTGCTGCTCTCCTGGCATTTTACAGGAGGATACACTTCACCAAAACTGCACACCAGTCTGATTTGTCTCCAACGAGCTGTTTATGTTAATGGGAAGAATAAACAGTCGATTGGCAGATGGACAAGGGTTCTGCCAGAGAAGAACCCTTTGAAAGGGGAGATGGATAGGGATGCTTCTGCAGAGGAGTTTGGATCTCCTTCTTAAATTGCATGGAAGTGTATCTTGAGCGGCTCACCGCAATAACACTGGTTAGTTGAACGGCCATCTCAATCACTGCCGAATGACTAGCAAATTGAAGAGATAGATTCGATCAGAAAACACAATCTCGTATGACTCATTGTTAGAGGAATTCGGTGGTGGAATCCATTAAAAAAACTGTTTTTTTGCAATCCTGGTGTGTCACCTAAAAAATTCATACATGCCGATGAAGAATTCGTCTGACATGTGACACAACTCCTACTTAGAAGAGTCAATATAACATAACTGGAAATAACATAACATGAACCCTTACATGACTTAATAATAGATCATAATTCGAAAGCCAGACAATATTTCTAGTATCAGAAATTATATGAATAATCTTGACACACAACACTAATGCTTTAATTGAACCTTCTATGCGATGTTCCATTAAGGATAGATACAGTTCAATGTCTCATCCCTTCTTAATCATATGCCATCAAGTCTTAGGAAGGAGAATCCCTTATCCGTATCCTTATCCAAGCACCCAACTGTAAGTACATTTTTAAAGGATTGAAGTATCATAGGTTTTCTATTTTTTCAAGTCGGTTGTTCGTGTTTGTGTTGGTCGATGGACCCGTGGCGCCCACTTGTGGACAACCACTTGTGGGTGGGGCCCATAAGGATGTTCCCGCGTCCTCCTTCTTCCGAGAGTTTGAAATTTAGTTAGAAATTTAAAACCTCGGAAGAAGATGAGATGGGATAAGATAAGGATAAACCAACCTTATCTCATCTCATCCCTTATCTTTTATCCCTCTATTTATAAGAGGATTCTTTCCGTAATCAAATGCAAGACATCTACGGAGAGAAAAAGAAGAAAGTAAAAGGAGTGTCCATTTAGCCCATCTCTTTCGATCTAAGCCATAGATCATAATCCGGGGACCATCCTCACCGTAGAATCAGAGGGGTGATCAGACCCACTTGTTCCTGTAGCAAATAGGCGGATTGCTGGATCGCACCGTACATCCTCGGCTTTGCGAAAGCTCTCATCGTGTAGACTGTCAAATCCTGGAAGCCCACACTTCCGCAAATAACTTTCAGTGGTATCAGAGAGTTGCAAGACGGATCTCCGATTTAAAGAGGAATAAATCGTAATCGAGGTAAGTGGCCTTAATCTAAATATTTTAAATTATATATATTTTATTTTAATAAATACAATTGATCATCAAATTATCCACACCATTAACTATTCCTTTTATTTATTGAATTTATTCTAATTTTTTATCTCTGATGTATGGAGATTAAAAATTTTAGAATAAGAAAAATAATTAAAATAAATGAAAATAGATTTTTTTTTGTGGTAATAGAAGGTGACCAGATTAAATTCGGATAGAGCCTATAAAAATAAGTGCCAACACATGTAACCTAGAAAATAACATTAGTGGTCCAGCTGGGCTAAGCCCAGATAGCATGTTGGGTCTAAGGCTGCTCTAGTGGAATGGACGGGCCCAACTTGTAATGGACGAGCTAGCATCACAGCCCATAGGCCCAACTCTACAAAGTCAGCCACCAATGGACCATATACTTCCTTCTTGGGCTTTTGTCATAGCATGAGGTCATGAGGATATCAATGGATGGGCCATCTGCATATCATATATGGACCATAAAGTGGGCCCTATCATAGATGGATCATGCCGCAAAAACTTCTCACACCCGAAAATACCAGCCATCCAAACCTTGTGGCCTTTTCCGTTGAATGACATTGTTTTATCCTTTCTTATCCATCCATTTACATGGCACTCATTGAGCGATTAGGATTGTCCCAAAGGAAAGATTTTTGGAACATAATCCATCCACTTTGTGGCCAATTATATCAGTGGTCTGGATTCCACACCAATGCTCCATTTGCAGGAAGTCAAGGCCCGAGGATACTATCCATATCCTTAGGGCCGAAGATCATAATTCTGAAATGGTACATCGCTGTCCAGGAATTATACAACACACTCGGGGCCCACGTTTGGTGATCTAAACGGTTGATCTGACATACATTGACAGAAAAGCACATGGTAGTTTTGGTAGGCATTGATTTGCAACCATTGGTCACGTGCCGATATGGATTCATGTGAGCCATTGCCGAAACTCTCTCCCGTTTCCTGCTGACCAGCAGCAAAGAACAGGGGCAGCGGTAGCCGTGCCTGCCGCATAAGCAGCAGCGGCAACCATGGCCACCGTCGCCACCACAAGCAGCAGCGGCAGCCATGGCCACGTCCGCCGCCGGTAGCAGCCATGGCCGCCCAAAAATCTCTCGCTCTCCCTCTCTCCTTCTCTCTTTCCCGTTTACACATGGCCACCGCCGCAGCAGCAGGCACGCCGGTCGCTGCCGCAGCAGCAGCACGAGCCGCCGCAGCAGCGCCGGTAATAGCCCACCGCCGCAACCAGGAGCAACAGCAGTACACGCCGCCACCGCCGTCGCCGGCAGTAGTGGCAACGTCGGTCGATGGCCAGCGGCAATCAATTTCAGTTCCAATTTTTTTTTTTTAAATAAAGGGGTTTCTTGAAACCCTAAAATTGCTGAAGAAGATAGGGGAGATGGGCCTTTTTGGGCCTGAATTAGCTTGGAAATGGGCCCTTTTGGGCCTAGGCTGGAGAATGGATATGGGCCTTCTTTTTTTTTTATTGGGCCATGGCTTAAGAATATTGGACATGGAGCTATCCTTTTAGGCCATGGCCTGATGGTTGGGCTGGTATAAAAGAAAAGGCTAATTAATATAAGTGAGGACCAATACAACAAAAATGATCATCATAGGACATCCATATGTGGATGGATAGCTTATAATGACCATCATATATTAAGCACAAATAGAGATGGGCCTGGACTAAGAAGCCCAAATCACTTAATATCAAGATTAAGTGTATCTTATATAAGGGCCTTTAATCGGCCATTTATGGACTGATTTAGACAGAGTAAAGGAAAGTGACTTGGGGTTTTTCGGGAAGATCTAACCGATGGTATGGTCCATTTTTGTGATTAACGGTCCAGATCTAAAATTACCATGATGATTGATGTATGTATTAAAATGAAAGAATATAAAAGAAATTTTGGATTTTATAAATAGTGGATAATTATTCTGTCTCCACATATCTCATGATTATTTAATATACATGTGCGTGCATTAATACATATATGTGTGCATATGTATGAGATTTTTTCATTATAGCCATACGATCATTATTGATCACGGGTCCACCACTGAACGGAACCATCATCAACCACGATGATCAACATTGATGAGAGGATCCATCATCAATGGTGAACATTAATGGTAATGATCGGATCCATCATGAAAGGACACGATTAATGTGGTGATTGAATTTTCTTTTAATCATAGAACTTCTTTTATTTGTGCAATGGGCATAATTGTTTTCTTTAATCTAATGATTTATTCTTTTTGGCTTTAATCTTCATATGATTAAAATTAAGCCTTATTTTCATTAGAATATAGAAGTCTTATCCCAAGGTTGTGCATAACCTAAGTGGGAGTTTAATTCCTTCCCTAAATGATGCATAAACCCATAATGGTGGGTTGTAGGTTAAATAAATAAATAGTCGTAAAAGCATCAATTTCATCTTATTTAGAGAACTTGATTGATCTGCACCACCCATACAGGTATGTAGGCTTTCAGATCTCTTATAAGATGGATTTGATACTTTTATAAACTTGAAAGTTTGTATAACCAGTAGAAATTCTGGTAATTAGTGCCAATACTGTAGATCATAGCTAAGTAGTGATACATGATGCGATGTAGAGATGGCCTCTAAAGCATTGATCGCTGATCAACTCAAAGGACAACATTTCGACGGCAACAACTACGAAGACTGGCCCCGCGCAGTGCGAAGCCTTCTGGACGAAGATAACATTTCGCACACTCTGGATGGGGTTTAAGAGGAACCCATATTGGCTGAAAATGGAAATCTAGGTGAACATAGGGCTGCGATGAATCGCTACAATAAGTGGCGTAAACAAAATCGCTCCTCCCGTAATGTTTTGATTAGGACAATGCACAAAGAACTCATTCCCACATATGAAGTGCATGAAACCGCTAAGGGGATCTGGGATGCACTGGCTAATGCCTATAAGCAGAAGTCAGAAGCAAAGGTTCGGGCTATGGAATTAGAGTTCCAAGAATACAGGATGCCAGTAGGTTGCCCCATCAAGGATTATATCCGTAAGATGGAGCAGATGATAGGCGCCCTGAGGAATGTAGGGTGCAAACTAACTGAAAATCAAAAGATTATAGCAATGCACCGTTCCTTACCCGAATCTTGGGCCCAAATCAAAACGATTCTGAACCATACTGATTTTATCACAACGTTCAGAGACTTTTGTCGCCATCTAGTACGAGAGGTTGAAATGAATACAATTCAGCCAGGTTTGGCTAAGGCTTTTGCAACAGAAACCCATAAGCGGAAAGCTAACAAGAAAAAGTTCAAAGCTCGCAAGAAGGCGAAGAAGAACAATCAGGAACAGAAGACCGCAACGCCTCCTCCAAATCCCAAGAAGGGGAAAGGAAAGAGGAAACCTAAAAAGACAAACATCACCTGTTTCGTCTGCGAAAATCTCGGCCATTATGCCCGTCAGTGTGCCCATAAAAAGAGGGTAATTCCTCTGTCATTAGATACTTTGTTTGTAGGCGTTTGTTCTGAGATCCTTTCCGTTGATACCCTATCTAACAAGTGGATTTTTTATTCAGGCGCAACAAAGCACGTGACACGAGATCGTCGAGGACTCGAAGAATTTCGACCTATAGCCACAGGGAGCTACAGGGTGTACATGGGGAATAACGCTGCTGAAGACGTGCTAGGGATTGGTGTTTATCATCTCCGTACCCGCGTAGGGCACACAATAACCCTCCATGATACTCTTTATGTACCGGGCATGCGCCGGAATTTAATTTCTGTTTCTAGGTTGTTAGTTAATGGTTTTGACATTCGTTTTTCCGAGACGAGAGTTTCTTTAAGACTCAATAACCTCATCTTTCCATGGGAAAACTTGATTTCAGATTTATTTATTGTAGATATAGATAATGATAATGCACCTCTTGCTTTGTCTGCTACATCGAATGAATATGTGATATCTGAATCTTTAAAATGGCACGCGAGATTGGTCACATTGGAAAGGACCGTATGACAAGACTAGCAAGATCTGGTCTGTTAGGTTCATTATCCAAAGTTGATTTGCCATTTTGTAAACATTGTGTGTCCGGAAAGACTTCTAAGAAACCATTCCCTAAAGCGACTAGGTCAAAGTGTTTGCTAGAGATAATCCATACGAATATCTGTGGACCCTTAAATGTATATGCTAGAAATAGATGTCAATACTTCGTCACATTTATTGACGATTACTCGCGCTATGGATATGTGTATCTCATCTCACATAAATCTGATGCTTTTGATTGCTTTCTCAAATTCAAAGCTGAAGTAGAAAATCACTTGAGAAAAAGATTAAAATTCTTAGATCTGATAGAGGTGGCGAGTATACATCTGAAACGTTTAAATCATACTGTGCAAACGTTGGCATCATCAGGCAGTACACTATGGCATATACTCCACAGCAAAATGGAGTTGCAGAGAGAAGGAAGAGGACACTATTGGACATGGTCAAGTCGATGATGGCATATGCCAATCTCTCTACCACCTTCTGGGGAGACGCGCTTCTTACAGCCGTCTACGTCCTAAATAGTCCCAACTAAATCCATTCCTAAGACCCCATATGAGATGTGGACTGGGAGGATTCCTTCTCTAGCTGACCTGCGTCCTTGAGGATCTTTAGCATATGTTTTATTGCCTGCTCAACATAGAAGTAAACTTGATAGTAAAACTATTGAGTGCGTATTCATCAGGTACCCAATGCACTCAAAGGGATACTTTATAGTTTATGAGGATCGTGGAGGATGGACTAAGATTGAATTTCGGGACGTCACCTTCGTTGAAGACAGATACCCCAGCTGAAAGAAACAAAAGGTTTCCACAGAGCTTTTTGAAATTCCCGATGTATCTCAAGGAGAGTGGGAGTTCTGCTTCTGAAAATGGAGATACTCCTATAGTTCATCAGGACAGTGGGAGTACATCTCAGCAGGTTCCTGAGTTACGTCGAAGTGAAAGAGGTTTGATTCCCAGAAGATATTTTGATATCGATGGTCAATCTTTCTCTTGTGTTGCGGTTGACGATGATGAACCTGATTCTTATCAAGATGCGTTATTATCTCCGAATTCGGCTGATTGAGTAACTGCCATGGACGAGGAGATTGCCTCCATGGAGAAGAACAAAGTCTGGCAACTTGTAGATCTGCCTTCCAATCACAAAGCAATTGGTAATAAGTGGGTACTTAAGATCAAAAGAAAGGCAGATGGTACAGTGGACAAGTATAAAGCAAGATTAATTACAAAAGGTTTTACACAAAAATAAGGTGTTGATTATGAGGAAACTTTTTCACCTGTTGCAAAATTTTCCTCAATCCGCATAATCTTATCCATTGTCGCAAGTTTAGACTTAGAGTTATATCAAATGGATGTAAAGACCGCTTTCTTAAATGGTGATTTGGATGAAGATATATACATGCAACAAACCCATAGGTTATGTGGACAAAAAATATCCAAAGAAAGTCTGCAAATTATTACGATCTATTTATGGGTTGAAGCAATCTTCAAGGCAGTGGTACGTGAGGTTCTACTTAGCCATCACCACTTTCGGATTCACGATGAGTGAAGAAGATCATTGTGTATATGTGAAACGGTCTGGAAGATCCTTTCTGATACTATCTCTATATGTAGACGATATCCTATTAGCTGATAATGACATGCAACTGTTGATGATGTCTAAAGATTGGCTTTTCTCGAACTTTGAGATGAAAGATCTTGGTGAAGCCAACTTTATTCTAGAGGTTAAAATCATCAGGAACCATTCTAGGAAATTTTTAGGCTTGTCACAAGCCACTTACATACAGAAGATCTTAGAGCGGTTTAGGATGGAAAATTCAAAAGCTGTTGAAACCCCTATGGATAAAGCTACCAAGTTAGACAGGAAATCGTGTCCCCAGACAGAAGCTGAGAAATTGGCAATGTCCTCAGTACCTTATGCGAGCACAGTAGGCAGCTTAATGTATGCTATGCTTTGCACCAGACCGGATATTAGTTATGCAGTTGACATAGTCAGCCGTTACCAGAGTAACCCGGGACAATCTTATTAGGCAAGCCGTGAAACGAATATTCCGATATCTTAGAGGAACCAAAGACTTGATGTTGTGTTATGAAGGCGCGAGTCTCGAGCTCAAAGGATATTCAGATGCCGCCTGGGGTAATGACGCCGACGAGGGAAAGTCTACTTCAGGATATGTCTTCTTGCTCGGAGGGGGAGCTATCTCTTGGTCGAGCAAGAAACAGACATCCATAGCACTTTCATCTATGGAGGCCGAATACATTGCATGTTGTGCTGCAGTTCAGGAGTGTGTATGGGTTCGCAGATTCCTATAAGGATTAGGTGTTGTTCCAGGCATACATGAGCCTATATCGTTGAGGATAGACAACACCTCGGCCATTGACTTAGCAAAGGATCCCAAACACCACCAGAAATCGAAAAATATTGAGATAAAGTATCGTTACGTTCGTGATCAAGTGAAAGAAAAGAAGGTTATCCTCAGCTACATTTCTACCAAGGAGATGATGGTTGATCCCATGACGAAACCTATAGCTAGAGATCTATTTCAGGTTCACGTCAGGCAGATGGGATTGAGGAAAGCTTGATTGACATGCTTGTATCATGTATCTTTGATCTGTCATAAATAATAAATTCCCTTTTATTCAGTATTGAGCACTTGTTAAACTAGGTACGTAGATCATCAATTTTTTTCTTTGAGATCAAGTAGGATTTCAACTATTATTGGCAGGCCGGTCACCCACTCGCACGGGATGACCAACCCTAAATGTACAAGAAAGGTACACTTGGGGTGATGTTCATACACTGAGGTATGAACCACCCTTTATTGAAAATAATAAAGGATGAGGATGCGAATGAGTTGTATCCACCTTTAGTCCTATAAGATTGAAGATGAGACTGACAAAGTTGAATAACATAGTCCCACCATTACTCATAATGCGAATAATGTTATGGCCTGAATCACAGCCAAGTCGTAAGGTTATGAGATGAGTCATACCTCATGTGAGACGACTTGCGTATTGTAAACCCGACAGATACCTAGTATTGTCTACTTTACGGCGTGGATTGTGGCCACGTGCTAGTACCTTTTACCTACAGATGATTCGATCTAATCATTGCAACATGCGAGTAGCCAGTCCCGTAGGTAACTCTTTGTGTCCTCAGCTACCCTCCTCTTGTGTACAGGAGGATGAGATTGAGTGTCGCTACTTTAGTATACGATGACGAAAGGCCCTTGATTGGTCAGACTCGGTTATGCTAGGAAAGCGACTTGATCGATTCCAAATTACACATCTGCGTGGGGAAGATCCCATGACAGCTACACCAAGTTTCTAGAACTATAAATACGCACTTGAAGACTTATCCGCTGGCAGTATCGAGTTTTCTTAAAATTTTGCAAACGAAATTCACTTTCAAAAGTATATAAATATATATCTTAATATTACTTTAAAAGGAATTCAAATTGATGTTTGTGGAAAACCAAGTTTTTCAGTAAAAACTCGATAAGTTGGATAAGTGCGTATGTTGGCCGAGTACTCTAGATTGGGAGTTAACTCTATCCGGTGTGGTCATGCGGACTAGGACAGGCAATGCAAAGCTTGGGTTATTGAGTGCTAGCTAGGTGGTCACTTAGTACTCAAACACCTGTGAGAAGATAACGGTGTTCCAGCTGGTCCCACGCCTCTAATTCTTTTGATTGTGATTCTTTTAGTTTTAATTGTTATGTGATGAGCTAGATGGACAACACATGATGTGCCTATCCCACAATGTGATTGAGTGGGAGATGTTGGTCGATGGACCCGTGGGGCTCACTTGTGGGTGGGGCCCATAAGGATGTTCCCACATCCTCCTTCTTCCGAGAGTTTGAAATTCAGTTAGAAATTTAAAACCTCGGAAGAAGATGAGATGGGATAAGATAAGGATAAACTAACCTTATCTCATCTCATCCCTTATCTTTTATCCCTCTATTTATAAGAGGATTCTTTCCGTAATCAAATGCAAGACATCTACGGAGAGAAAAAGTAGAAAGTAAAAGGAGTGTCCATTTAGCCCATCTCTTTCGATCTAAGCCATAGATCATAATCCGGGGACCATTCTCACCGTAGAATCAGAGGGGAGATCAGACCCACTTGTTCCTATAGCAAATAGGCGGATCGTTGGATTGCACCATACATCCTCGGCTTTGCAAAAGCTCTCATCGTGTAGACCGTCGGATCCTGGAGGCCCACACTTCCGCAAATAACTTTCAGTTTGTAGCTTTGATGATCAGTTTGGAATCTCCTTCTAGCCAAACTCTCTTGTATGCCTCTCATTGACTGCTATAATGTTTTCCTTTTACTTTTAATTTCCCTTTTTTCAACTTCATGAGAACTTTTGAGAATACAGGATGCCTTTATCAAGAATTTATGCTCATACCTGCATTTTTTGTAATGCTTGCTTCTTGTTTAGGTGGTTTGCTACTTGGCAGAACTCTAGCTGTGCAGATGACATTGTTTCTAGGCACATCAATGGCTGCTCGTCAAGGGCCAATAGCTATGGCAGGTCATCAGATATGCTTGCAAGTATGGTTGCCCTGCTTCTCTCCTTTCGTATGCTTTAGGTGCGGCTGGCCAGGTATGTAATTTATTACTTCTGAATCTTGCTTTAAGTTTAATGTTTGAACCATGATATCAATTTTATCCTTCTTTGTGGCTTCATGTCTTTCTGAATTTTTATTCTCAAAATGTGCATTGCTATACGGACACAAAATTTTCAAGCATGTGGATGCACTCATAATATGTTGTTAATCTTCATTTCTATTGTAAAACCAATGTTTGGCTTTCAGTCATTGTTGGTGCTG
Source organism: Liriodendron chinense (assembly GCA_003013855.2). Taxonomy (NCBI): domain Eukaryota; kingdom Viridiplantae; phylum Streptophyta; class Magnoliopsida; order Magnoliales; family Magnoliaceae; genus Liriodendron; species Liriodendron chinense. The sequence continues at coordinate 2,084,435 of ML058329.1, read as the reverse complement.
TTTCTTTACTTTTTCGAGTATTCAATGGAAACTGTGAAAGAAACTTTCTAGTATTAAATGATATTATGATTCTACATTTTCCTTCATGACTGTATGTAGTTCTTTTCTAGGATGTGGGGTGACTGAGGATTATTTTTTCTTGTTGACTTATTGAGTCCAGCCCCAGGTTCACCATGATGTGAACAATGTCATAATGTGCACAGTTCAGAGAGATGGGATCCATTATTTTCTGTTCCATACTGTTGATATGAGAGGTCTCAATGTGGGTGGAAATGCTTTAAAAGTCTACCAGATTGGAAGAGTTCATCACTTGGATCAGTGGACCACAAATACATGGTTAAGAAAAATACAACATTGTCCTAGAAAAAAAAAAAAACAAATAAAAAAAAAACTTTGATGGCTAGAATCTTTACATCTGCAAGATCTGTAAGCCATCACCATTCCACATTGGGGCCATCAGATCAACAGTTTGGATCAATGAGCCACGTGCCTATTGGTATGGGTTGGGGGCATGAGGATGCTATTAATTTCTTGATGCATCAAGACCCAACAATTCCTTTTTTTTTAATGGAAAATTTTTATTAATTCAAAATTACAGCATATATACAAAAAAAAAAAAGGTGATATAGATGCAAACTGTGATCCCATCACAACCCTCTTAGAGATATTCCTCTATTTCTCCGTCTGACAACCCTAAGCAAGGTTAACCCTCAAGGCCCAAATCATGATTCTCCTTACTCTATGAAACATCAACTCAGCCCTTTCTGCTTTATTGTTAAGAGTTCTGTCGCTTTGTTCTGTCCATGGCAGCAACAGAGTTGGAAGCAGACTCTTGTAACAGGATGTCATTGTGTTATTTCCACAGCAACATAATGTTAAAATGTCATTTTCGCTTGGCAAAACATTATGGTTCCTCTAAATGCAACAGGATGGAACATTGCATCAGTCCCTCAGTATCCCAAAATCTTGAACCACAGTGACATGCAGCTGCTACCATGTGGCACTACTGTTCTGTTTATCTGCATGGAGAGTGCAGGTCTATTAGACTTCAATAAGGATGTCCAAATTCATCTTAAAATAATCAAGAAGCTGAAATTTGTGACCCCACTTAGCTAATCCTGATAATCTGGACATGCCGAGACACTGCTCTTCTAGATTAAGTGTAAGAGGGACGCATTCACTTCTTTAGAAAGAATGACCATATGGAAAAGTAAATGTTGGATTTATTTAGAGCTCTAAAACTGTTAAAGCCCAATGACCCTAAGCATCGTGACTTCTACAACAATTTACTCAAGAAAGTAGCGTGCAGTGCGTCTTAAGAAATCAAGTAAACCATTTTTCTCTTTTACTGAAAATATGAGTTCCATGGTCACCTTCTACATCATTGTACTCTCTTTGCATGTGAGTTACATTGCTCTCTCTCTCTCTCTCTCTCTCTCTCTCTCTCTCTCTCTCTCTCTCTCTCTCTCTCTCTCTCTCTCTCTCTCTCTCTCTCTCTCTCTCTCTCTCTCTGTGTGTGTGTGTGTGTGTGTGTGTTGTATGTGCTACATTTACAGTCTCTCATTTGTCTGTAAAATCTTGTTGAAATTGCAAGCTTACTGTTTGGGCTTCGCTTTCTTTATAAATGCTATCCTCTCTAATTTGTTTTGAGTCTTGAAATTTGTTTGCGCTCATTGGCATATATTTGGACACATATTATTATGATTTTTCATATTATCTTTTATTTCTTGATCATGTCTTTAATGGATTGTTTGTTTATTCTTAGGCTCTAATTGCAAGTTCTCTCTCAAAGGGTGACTACAAAAAAGTGAAAGAAATTACTTATTCTGTTCTGAAGGTGGTTATTCTCCTATGCTTGTCATTTTATTTTTGAATAGCCTGCAACTCGAGTAAGAACTTAATGATGTTTACTCAAATGATAATCTTGAGTTGTCTTTCATGTGATTTCTATTAGAGGATTGGATACATACATATATATACAGCTGTACAGACAACTTACATACTAAAATAGGTAGATAGGTAGTTTCATATATCCCACATGTTCAATCCAGTGAGCATTTTCGATTTTCGATCTTTTTTTTTCTGTAAATCATGTTAAATCAGTGTCAAATTGTTACAAATACATGATTTTTCATGTTTTGCATAAAAAAATCATGAATTGGGAGCTTCGATTTTGAGATTTAGAGATGGGCCGAGTTGCAGAAAATTGAAAAAAATCAAAATTTCCCAATTTCTTGCAAATCGGTTGCAATCTTTGTGTCCAAACATAGAATCAAACATGTATGTAACCTGATCTAATGATTCTTCTTTTGCTTTTGAATGTATTGCTTGTGTTCTACACGTCTTCTTACATTTATAAATTATATCAATGGACTTTGAATATACTTGCATCAATTCAGTTAGACAACACATAAATTAAGACCCCATACAAAGAAAACCTATTATGTGCACTTGTTTTTTGTAATGTTTTGATTTCTAATTGTGTGTTAATGTCTTTTTCAACAATCATTGAAGTTTCATTGAAAAATTCGACCAATTTTCCAATGTTTCCCCATGTTTCCAACAACAATGATACATTACGCGATACAACTGATATATCCCATGTGATGACCGATATGTATCTGTATCCCAAGGGTGTGATACGTAACACGATAACGATATTTCGAACACTGGTTGGAGGACATGAGATGTATGTATACAGTTGTGCATACATATCCTATCCTCTAATACTTTCAAGGGTCTGGATTCATTTTATTAAGGTTGTTCGGAAACTGATGTGAACTTCCATGCTTCTCCTTTTTCCTCAGACGGGAGCATTTATGGGTGTTTTCTTAGCTATTATTCTGGGTACATGGTACAGTTCTATTGCTGGATTATTCACTAAGGATGTTGAAGTGCTAGGAATTGTTAGTTCTGGGTTTCTGGTACGTATGCATGTTTACCTGGAACTTGATTATTTCAGCCCTTGGCTGCATCTTGCGTGATGGATTCCCTTGTTATATTTTGCAGTTTGTCAGTGCCACTCAACCCATCAATGCTCTATCTTTTGTTTTTGATGGTCTCCATTGTGGTGTTTCAGACTTCTCGTATTCAGCTTTTTCTTCGGTAAGCTTCAGCCTCAAGATATACTAAATTCACATAATTTTGAGTAGTCTTCATTCGTGATGTTTGCCTGTGTCTATAAGATCCTTTAATATTGATATTTTGACTGAGCAGATGGTGGTTGGGACTATGTCATCTGCATTTTTGCTATATGCTCCTGTTTTTGGTCTTCCAGGAGTATGGTTTGGTTTGACTCTTTTCATGCTCTTGCGTATGGTTGCAGGGTTTGTGAGGTAAGATTATGCATATTTCTTCAATTAATTTAACTCACAGTTTCAAATGATGGACAAGAAAATTGGAATCTGCATAAACAGTGTGGAGAGATTTATAGTTATGCTTGCAAGTAGTACCATATGTTCTTATTTTTGCTTTGTGTTTATGCAGTCATATGGAATACCATACTAGTCTCCTTTCATTAATATTATGATTGTGTTAGTCAAAGAACTAACAAAACTCTCTTATCCTGTTCTCTTCTTGTTTTGCTCTAATCACATCCCTTAGCCCACATATGTCACTATTATGTCAGCAAATTATGACACAGTTTTGGGGCTGTTCTGGTTCTCCTTTGGGAGATATGGACTGTCTGTGATATCCAGCACATTGAACTCTTCAAACTTATGAGTTGGTTTATCCAGATTGGGGCATGGATCGGGACAAAATTGGATTTCCTAAATTGGTTGTTCTTTGAGTGGGCCACATCTCCTTAACCGTTAACAATTGTTGGATGAAATTTTAGTCTCAATGGGTTTCTAATGCGCTCTTTGAGATGGTCCGTTGGATTGGACATTACCTATTCAGATTAAGTCGGATTTGATCGTGACTGTTCGATCTTGTTTTTCATGGTTCTGATTCATCTCATATTTGATTGGGTTGAAACTTGTTGGTTAGCTCAATTGACACCCACTGAAAATATCTAATGGTTTGGAATGACTAGAGGATGGCCTAATCAAGGAGATCTGAGTTGAAACCATCGTAGGTTGTCTCATGGAGAGATCCGAGCTTGATGATTTCCTTTTACGTTTGGACATGTTTATAATATTGTTTATTGCCTTTTATTGGTGGTGTATTATCTATGATGATTGATTTTCGTTGCATGTTCACATGTGTAGGATGTGTGGGGCCCACCCATTCTTAGTGGTTGCCGGCGCTGCATGTCTAGTCACTTGTGACGTGTATGGTCCTCGCTGTATGAGCATGCAAACACATTAACTCATCTTCATTATTAAGGTTAGATTTTTCTTTGATCATGTGGCCATAGGCTTGGCCAAGCTGCAAGAGTCAATATGATGATAATATAATGCTAGATACTACGTGGAGTGGATGCTCAATTGTTTTATCTGTGAACAATTTACAGTTAGGACAGTAACATTGCCTTGCACCTTCGAGTTTGATTCCCCTCCCCGTGGATCACCCGATGCACAATCTTGCCTTGCACCTTGATTGGACTGAATCCTTCTCGTTATAGGTCCAATAGACCTAAAGATTTTATGGGGAAGTATTATTCCACATGATATAATTATTAGTGGAAAAGATCTGACGAAAGGTCATCCGATCTGTCAAAGAATGAATCTGGTCCATTTGATCTGTTTAAGATGGATTTCACTCTTTCGAGATCGGATTGGGCTTAAAATTGTTACATAGCCCAATGGTGATATGTTAATCACACCTGTAGGTCCAGATTGTGTAATAGGAGTGATTAAGATTTCTTTTTTTTTTTTTTAGATTACCTCCCTATCATGCACATAGAAGCGTTCTCATGGTCGTCATGATCTGAGCATGATAATCCTATGAATGTAATTTGAGCTCCACTCTAAGGCCTCACAAACGCTAGCAAGTGTCCTAGTTGCATTCCTTGGATGTGAGACTTAATGCATGAGGGCGGACAAGACGGTCCAATCAATAGGGCACCGGTAGAGCAATTGATTATGATACATGTTATTCTGGGTATAGTATTAGCAAGACAGTCCTGATACACGCCTTTCATGAGGACAAGAATTATGGATGGAAAAACACACTCTATGAGGCTTGTTATGTTCCCGTTACTGCCTAATGCAATGGGAGTTGTCATTTCTGCTGGGGGAAATGACACGATGGACTCTGATCTGTGTGACTAAAATACATTCCTTGGCATGAGACAGAAGGGACACTTATAAACCTAAGGTTTTGTGATAATGTAGAGAATCATGTCAAAACTAAATGCCGCTGTCCAAGATCATCACGTTGGAGAAATTATGATGGGGACATCACATCACGTGCACCTCTACGCACATATCAGGGGAGGCGGGCCCCAATCTCTTTGTGGCTTGGCGAGTACCCGTTTTGAAGACCCCACATAGCATGCATACGCATCTAGAAGATCCTACACTAGAAAGATGCATGTGGGCTGCTAGAGGAGGACATCTGGACCAGAGGATTTGATGGGCACGACGATCGGACCATCGGATCGTATGGAGGACTTGATCGGACCATTGATCGTGGGCCATCGTCATCATGGGCCATCACAGATTTTAGGATTTTGCATTACTTTATTATTTTAGTGGTTTGGATTACATATACTATCATTAATTGCTTTTATTTTAAGTTTTATTGCATTATGCGTGAGATGGCATGTAGTTGGAAACATAAATAATCAAGAGGGTATTTTGGTCTTCATAGCCTAAAAAGTCTATAATGCCTCACATTCCCCCCACCCTTTGTTTTTTTTTTTTTTTATTATTATGAAGAATTGAATGAAAATACGAGTTTTCTCTCTCTCTCTTTGAATCCTCTTTGAGATTGCATAGGTGTGAAGCCTTCCTTGGTGAATCCACAAACTTCTCTCTCTCTCTCTCTCTCTCTCTCTCTCTCTCTCTCTCTCTCTTCTCATCCCCTCATCCCCTACAAGGTATTCTTCTCAAACCTTAACTTTCTCTCTCTTCTATCTTTCTTCTCTTCTTCTCCACAAAATCGAGTAAGTGATTGTTCTTTTTTCATCCGACTCGAGATTTTTCCTTTTATTTGGATCCAAGCCGAAATCCTACATCTCTTGACCCGATTTTCATTCAGAATAGGGTCACAACCCCTTTTCCTTAGTTTTTCCTTAAAACCCTAACCTTTTGCTATCCGTTTTCATCAAACCTAACCTAATCCCACTCCGTTTCTCAAATCCGAACACCCCCTCACATCCAAATTTGAAATTTTCCTTTCCCATATCTTAAAACCCTAAATTCCCAATTCCTAAGTTATCCAAACCCTAACCCTAACCTTAACCCACATCAATCCCTAATTTTCAGCCATATCCTAGGAACCCTAGCGCCCCATCCTTGGATTTTAAGATTAACCCTATGCTTGGACATGGAAGTTCTACCTTCCATGAGTCCTGGCCTTTGGAATTTTATAGTTCCTTTACTATTTGCTTTTAGGTTATGGTCATGGTGCATGGTTTATTGCTTATTTGGAATTCCGCACATGTGATTTTCATAGATTTAATTTAATTATTCATTGTTATACATCTCTGCTTTAGTTTCATTGCGCATTATATTGATAAGACCTTTGTCCTATGTCAATTTTTTGTATTAAAGCTTTGGCTCAAAGCATAAGGTGTCTAAAGCATGTCATTCATCACATTTAGGGTTGGTTACTACATGCATCATATAGCCTAGGGTTTCATATTATGGCATCTATGGTAGAATTGTTTTTTTTTTTTTTTTTTTTTTTTTTTTTTTTGTCATAACATAGAATTGTGGGGTCTTAATTTTCAGTCCAGAGTCTCCTTGTAATGAATGGAATATAGGCGATTGAGATCCTCATGGTCATTAAGTGTTGTCTTGTGACCCTTGCAACCCAATAGAAAGCCGAACTCTGATGATTTGGCATATTTTAATGGTCACATGGACCCACAGACATTCCTTAATTGATTGGTTTGAAGATTTGGAATATTTTTTTGATTGGTATGATATGTCGGACAACCGTCGAGTGAGGTTCGCCATGTTGAAATTGATGGGCCAAGACAGGTCATTTTGGATGGACTTGGAGCGAATAATTGAGTGGAGAGGTAGAGCTCTGATCTCACAATGGGACAAGATGAAAGAGTGTTTTAAAATTGCGTCAGATCATCTAACACGACACCCTACGCTATATGCAGAAGCTTGGCGAAGCTACTAAAACAATGCTAAGGACCTTTTTAAAATTCTTTTTGCCCAATTGACTTAATTAACAATTCATACTAAGAAAGCAAGAACACTTCGGCTTCCAAGCCTAAGTGGGCCTAATCGCATAGATTAGTAAATGATAAAGTAATAAGCAAACTAGCATAAGCACATAGATTACATAGATTACAAATGATATTATTATCAATTTATATGCAATGTTTAGACTACAATAGATGTTACTAATCAAGCACCTAGTCTAAAGAGTGAAAATACATCTTTTGTGTGTGAATTAAACAACTAAGTCAATAGCATTCATCAATTCAAGTAAACATATAATTCATCAATAAAAGGCTAAAGCATGAATGGAAATGTGCTCAAATAACAATCACAAACACAACGATGTATAATGATTCGACTACTTGTCTACTCCACTCCCAGTTACTGTACTCACCCCTTGAGTACACCGGATTTCACTAGAGGGTTTTTAATCAGGTTCACCTCACAACTTAGGAGTTTTAAATAGGTTCCTCCCAACCTTACAATCGTACGCAAGGACTGGGTCCTACTCAAGAACCTCACGTACGCACCCGTGCTGGTGGACCACGTACGCACTCGTGTCAGTGGCTCCCTTTGGAGACTTGACAATTTAGGCTCTACTCAAGAGCCAAGGTCCTACAACCGAACCTTAATGGTTTTAGGCTCTACAATCGAACTAAGGTCCTATAACCGAACCTCAATTTAGACTCAACACATGAGTCAAGGTCTTGCAACCGAACCTCAATGGTTTTAGGCTTTACAATCGAGCTAAGGTCCTACAACCAAACCTAACGTATACTCCCATCGGAGGCTCCCCACAAAGACTTGATTCGACCCTACAACCGGGCCTAGGTCCTACAACCGAACCTATCGAGTTTGGCAATTCAAACTCTACACTCAATTCCCCACGGGAAGAGAGTAGACGAACTCTTACAAATGACAACCTTACTTGTCAGATTTGAGCCCTGTTGATGCGCTGCTTAGGGTTGCTTGATCTCCACTCTCCCGTGCTTCAATCAACTCCTCTTTACTATCCCGATCTTGTTGCCACTACGTTGTCAATGCCTCAGTTCCAACGATCAATCTCCTTGTATGTGATCTTCATAAGATGTCCAAGGTGATGGGAGGTGGTGAATCCTCTACAACTAATAAGAAATGATTGCCTAGAGGAATACACCTAATTGGATCTCTAGGATGTGTTTAGAAAAGGGTTCTACCTATGGTCAAGGTGCCTAAACTCCTAGAGATCAAGAGGGAACAAGATCATCTTCTTTTTTTTAAGCTTTGAATGCTCCATTCTTGTGATGAATCACAAGGAAGATGGCTTGTATGGGTTAGGATTAGAGCCTCTAATAGTTTGTAATAGTGGTGGTCTCTAAAGCACTAAAATCCTTCTCTCTAGTCCAAAAACGATTCTTCCATTTTTATAAATGAAGCTCCAACGACTATAAAAAGGGCAGAAAACGGTTGATTCGATGGCATCGAACTCATCTTCGATGGCATCGAAGTACCTTCGATGGGATCGAAGTCCCACTTTGATGTAATCGAAGAACTGTTCAGAGAGTTCCTTCAGTTGCTGGACATCTAGTTCGATGGGATCGAACACTCTTCGATGGAATCGAACAAGCCACTTCAATGAAATCGAAAGGCTGTTCGATGGTATCGAAAAACTGTCTAGAGAGTTTACAGATGTTGTTGGACCCACCAAACATTAATCGAAAACTGTTGTCTGAGCTAGTTTGTTTACAATAATTTACACCTATTTTATTAGCCTAACTTATCATGCTTTTCTAAGTGTTTTAAGGATAATGAAGATGACTAAAGGTTTTACTATATGGTCCAAGTCATCTAGAGGTTATGGTTGTTTTGGTTCTAAGGGTTAGGGTCACCAAGGCATCTCTTTTACCTATTCTTCTTCCTTGATGCTTCTTGTCCACTTAAATCTTCGGTCTTTAACTTGTGAAGGTTCAACCGACATTACAACACATGGATGCACGTGATTGGCAAATAAGGTGCACTAGTATGCCACAGAAAAGTGCACTAACACGTTTAATAGAAAGGTATCCCCTCATCTCTTACCGTCAGAAGCCCTTAGCTAAGTAAAGAGTTGTCCCACCTTCCCAACCAAAGAGAGAACCTATATGACCACCAACTTGTAAAGTGGCCCAATCCATCACTAAGGGAATCTTGGCTTTTTAATGACTTGAAGGATATTTCACACCAATTATATTTCCCTGGGAGCGAGACATTGTCTTAATGAATGGCAAGTTGGAAGGGTCCAAACAGATTGTTTGTGAAGAGTATGTGCCTGAAATTGATAGTGATGACGAAGAAGAAATTGAGGCGCCACTCACCATTGTTGAACATGAAGGAGTGGGTGCTAGTGATGAAGAGGTCGAAGAAATCAAGGCCGCACCACTTCCAATTATCATGTGTGACCTAAATGATGTGGAGTCCCAATCTAAGTCTCTTACCATAATGAAAGCGAGCGAGTTTGAAAAAGAGACCAGTGTGGATTCAATGGTGGACACCCACATGACTAGTGATGTTATTCTTGAGGCTAGTGTAGAGTTATTGTCCGAAGTGATTGTAGACTTGGAAAGGACTTGTGATATCCTACTAGATGACTTACCAGATGAACTTCCACAAAGTGGGACATTCAACACTCAATCGGTCTTGTACCTGGGTCGACTCTGTCAAGCTTTCCCCCCTTCCAAGTGAACCCCGCAGAGCATGTGGAAATACAGAGGCAATTTGATAAGCTTCTTAGGGAAGAGTTCACTTAGGGGAGTTTGAGTCTGAGTTTTATTTTGTGTGCCATGCTCGCCCTTTTCACTTCTAAGTACGATGGCACGTAGCGCACGCGTGGGCCCATTCTGGCAATCCACAAAGTCTTGGTCGAGTATCTTCAAGTATTGGGATACTTGAACATTGTCCTTGTTTATAACACGTACGAGGAGCAATACCTCTATCAGTTAGAGCGGGTTTGTGGGATACTAAAGAATGAGAAATTATGTGTCACTTGCAAGAAGTATTCTTTTGTTATATTCTCCCAAGTTCTAGATAATGGAGTTATCTATTTTGAGTCCATTGCTTTATCGGAGTGTCCTATAGTTTCATTCATGTCCGTCTCTCATAAACCATCAAAGTTAGTTAAGTCATTTGCACGACATATCCATGAGTTGCATGATGAAATTAGGAAGCGGATAAATGTGATCAACGAACAATTTAAATTAAACGCCAACTCCATCACAAGTTGCAGGAATTTCAAGTGGGTGATTACATCATGGTCCGCATAAAACCAGAATGGTTTCCACAAGAAGCAGTTAAGAAGTTACAAGCACACAGTGCCGGCCCTCATAAAATCTTAAAACGTTTGGGCACTAATGCGTATGTAGTAGATCTTCCACCTGACATAGGAATTAGTTCTACTTTTAATGTGGAGGATCTAGTGGCTTTTAAGGGTCACCTAGATGACGTATCTACCCAACCTCGTACTCCATGGCCTATCCCTATCCAGTCTTCCCAACCTTTGCCTCTTGTGCCATCAATACCTACTAGGTGAGAGGAGATTGAGGAGATCTTGGACCACCAAGTAGTGTCCACACATCAAGGAGGATTTCAGAAACTCCTAGTCAAGTGGAAGAACAGGTCGACTTCAAATAGTACATGGATGACAGAGATGGAGCTTCAGTGCATTGATCTGAACTTACTTAAGTGGTACTGGAGCTTTATTTCGCCAGTGGTGAAATCTTCTCGGTCGGGGAGAGTTGATGGGGACATCACATCACGTGCGCCTCTATGCACGTATCAGAGGAGGCAAGCCCCAATCTTTCTATGGCTTGGCAAGTACTCATTTTGAAGACCCAACATAGCATGTACGCGTATCTAGAAGGCCTTATACTGGGAAGATGCATGTGGCTGTTAGAGGAGGACATCTGAACCAAAGGATTTGATGGACACGACAATCAGACCATCGGATCGCATGGAGGACTTGATTGGATTGTTGATCGTATGCCATCATAGATTTTAGGATTTTGCATTACTTTATTATTTTATTGGTTTGGATTATATACACTATAATTAGTTGCTTTTATTTTAAGTTTTATTGCATTATGTATGAGATGGAATGTAGTTGGAAACATAAAGAACTGATTGGGAATTTTGGTCTTTAATAGCCCCAAAAGGCTATAAAGCCTCACATTCCCCCAACCCTTTTTTATATGAAGCATTGAATGAAAATACGAGTTTTCTCTTTCTCTATGAATCCTCTTTGAGATTGCATGGGTGTGAAGCCTTGGCAAATCCAAGGCTACTACATGGTGTGAATCCACAAACTTCTCTCTCCCTCTTCTCATCCCCTACAAGGTATTTTTCTTAAACCCTACTTTCTCTCTCTTCTATCTTCCTTCTCTTATTTTTCTCTGCAAAATTAGGTAAGTGATTGTTCTTTTTTCAACCGAATAAAGAGATTTTGCATTTTCTTTGGATCCAGGCCAAAATCCTACTTCCCTTTACCTGATTTTCATTTGGAATAGGGCCACAACTCTTTTTTCTAAGCTTTTCCTTAAAACCCTGACCTTTTTCTATCCGTTTTCATCAAACCTAACCCAATCCCACTCCATTTCTCAAATCCGGCCACCCCCTCATATCCAAATCCGAATTTTCCCTTTCCCATAGCCTAAAACCCTAAATCCCCAATTCCTAAATTATCCAAACCCAAACCCTAACCCACATCAATCCCTAATTTTCAGCCATACCGTAGAAACCCTAAAGCCCCATCCTTGGATTTTAGGATTAACCCTATACTTGGACATGGAAGTTCTATCTTCCATGGGTCCTGGCCTTTGGGATTTTATATTTCCTTTACTATTTTCTTGTAGTTTATGGTCATGGTGCATGGTTTATTGCTTATTTGGAATTTCAAACATGTAATTTACGTAGATTTAATTTAATTATTTATTGTTATACATCTCCGCTTTAGTTTCATTCCGCATCATATTGATAAGACTTTTGTCTTGCGTCAAATTAACTGGAAATTTTTCATTAATTGGTTCCAAAAGATTGATCTAGTACTCACCTTAAGGCGGGTGCTCTATATTATTCATGAGCCCCCTCCTCTTGTTCCTAACCCTATCAATGATGACGAACCTTTGATCGTCTCTACCAAATATGCCAAATGGGAAAGAGATAACATGGTAGCCAAAGTATACGTATTGGCCTCTAATTACTGATGTGCTCTGCAATTAGATTTAGAGTATGTTATACATGCCAGGGATATCTACCTTCGCTTCAAGGGGATGTTTGAAGGCCAAGTCACTACCTAGATCCATTTCCTCAAAAGAAAACTATACAATTTGAAACTCGAGGAGGGCGCCTTTGTGAGTGAGCATCTCTTGAAGATGCTTGAGAGAGATTTGGGATCAAGTCCCATCCCCCTGATGACTGGTTTTGGTCGGGCCTGAACTGAATATGATGTAAACAAGACGAGAAAAGTTGCTACTATCATAGTTGCCAAAAGGCGAACTTCAAAAACCAGGCTCCACAAGCATATGTTGCATTGCTTCAGAGAACAGCCTCTCGATCTGTTACCGTATTTAAAATATTAAGATTGTCACAGTTGCTTCTCTGATTATACAGAAGTTGTTGATGTGTTTATATATTGTGTTTCTGTCTATGTCCAATTTGAATGACACCTTGTTTTGTTTCTTCAGATTAGGAGCGAAAACCGGTCCATGGTGGTTCTTGCATAACGTGCCGGAAACTGAGGTTGGTGAATAAAACAACGCATCAGCTTGATGATCATTCATAACTCAGTAGCCTGCTAACTAGTGCTAATTGTGGATGACTTATTGCATGTGAGTTCCCATGGATACACATGGCAAGCATGTCCAAGATCTGAACCGCTCTTCTGGCTGGCCCACAATGTATCTGCCATGGCCCAAAAATCAGTCAGGTCAGACGATTCTAACCTCTCAATTCGAGGTGAAAAATGGCCACGACCCATTTATGGGCCTTCTTCCGAGCACCTTACAAGATCATTTGAAATCTATGGCTCAATGATGGATATCTTTTTAATAAATATCAATGCTAGGACTATCGGAGATCTTGACCTGGGCTGAAAAGGATCAAATTTCAATACACCTGGCCTTACCAGTTCAAAATCTGGCCCATACCAACAGAGGCCCGGCAAAATGACAGCCCTAATAAATAACCAGTAAAGTTCAATAAACCCCAACTATGATGATTCTTTAGACATCTGCGGTCTAAGAGCAGGATGGTGCTTTAAGTGCCTGTTTGCATTCTGGCAATCAAACTGGATAGGATTACCCCGGTCAATTTGTTTCAAGCGAAAAAAATGAAACAATTGATATTCTGAAGTGTTACTACTTCGGGAGGGGATGTTTTGGGCAAACCAAATATCCAACTTCCCTTTTATTCGGGTCTTTTATATACAAAATCCGAACTTGGATTCACCCCATCCAAACAGTATTAAATAGATAGCTGCACGTCAATTATTTTAATAACGTGAAGTATCTGTTTGATACAAATGGATAGATGTTTACATACAGAGGTTGGATCCAATAAAAAGGTTTGTATTATTGCATCTAAGTGCGTCTAACTGTATTTAAATACGTCTAAGTATGTTAAGAATTAAGATATAGTTCATGGGTGTGTGCATATTCATGTAAGTGCAATATACTTAGATGCAGTTGGATGCACTTAAACACACTTAGACTCACATTGTTCACATAAAAAGCTTCGTATTGGATCCGGGCTCTTACATGAATGAGTAAGAAAGTTCTTTAATATGATTGCTAGAGCTTTGCTAAACCCACACGGACGTACAAGAATACCATCGACACTCCACATGTTGCCTGCATAGCCGACATGTGCAGTGTCCAAGCTGCCCATCGGGTGGGTCTGACCATGTCAACATCTTTTCAAAATTTTGTAAGAAACAGTTGAATGGGCGAGAAACCTTAGCCGAATTTTTTCATCTGTACTTTTCAGAAACTGTGTCCCACCTGACACGTGCACTGGTTTGATGCTTGGGCAAGAGCACAGATATAGTGGGTACCTGCCTGATGAATGGATTGGATCTTTTGCAAATGTGCCATGCTGGCACATGTGTGGCTTGAAGATGAGCTGCCTTCTACGTGAGTAGGAAGGACGAATTTGCTCTACAATGTTGTGAGAATTTGCTATTTATGAGTAGGAAAATTCCCATTATAGGAAAAAAATAGCATAGGACCTACGTTCCTATCACTGAAAGGGCTGGAGTCCAGTCCAGAGTGTACTCTAAGAGTTGGTGCGCACCTATCTTCCACCATCCAAAGACTGCAGAAATCCAAAATGGGATTTTCATGCCACATTTTTTAACTGGTTGGGATTCTGCCTACCGTCTTTGGGCAATGATAGATGGTGGGCACACACTTTTGGTGCATGGCCATGTGCATACAATCCTTTATGGAAGGTAGCAACAATGTAAGTACACAATCAATGTTAGAATTTGATTGTTTTTTCCTCTTCTAAATCTACACTTACTAATGCTTTCTTTCCTTGTGTTGTTGTAATCCACTTCCAATCCCATGCAACTGGTTGAACCAGCACAAGATGGCTACTGCCGATTGAAGCTCCAGTCAGATGAGGCTACAAAGTCATAAACCTCAATCTCATGATTCTATCCTTGCGACGTAAGTATTTTACTTGTAATTTAGCATTTTCCATAATGAAAGGCTTTGTAGAACTGATTTTGTCATAAACAGGCAAGCTGGTATAATCTTGTTGTTATGGTTCTGTCTTTCTCGTCCGATATGAGTTTCATGACCGTTTTTTATTTTTCTTAATTATATTTCTGCTCTATCTCAGAAGAACAATTTATATTCACCAAGCAATTCGGCGATGCAATGCTATTCTTAATAATGGGATAATCTCACAGTGTTTTTGAAGTATCTTGGGGAGGGTATTATAAAGCAAAAACCAAAACTGCTCTTTGTTTTATCAAATGTGATGTAGGTATAGTAGCCACATAAACATTAATGCAATGCATTCGATTATTTATTTTATGTATGTATGTCTATAGAGGTTTGCTCACACACATTTGGGTCTAACCCTTTTTCTTCAGGTCTAGCCATTCTTGCTTGAGTTTGACCCTTTTTGTGTTGGGAATAGCCTGTTTTCTTCCCTTTTGACTTTGGGGCTTTTCCCTTGATTTCACCTGCTTAGTTTCTTAAGGTTTGATTTGATTCTTCCATTTATGTTTTGTTGATGATTGCCCTCTTATTATTCATCTTGAATCTTGAACTACGTGGCAACCATCTTGAATTGAGTCTGGATCCTCTGTTGGCTGCAAAGCAGGAAAACCCTGTTTGCAGCCATTTTATTGGTCCACATCACACTGCATGACATCAGTGTGATTAGGTTGCACTGAGGATGTGATGTGGTTGCAAACCAATGTGATGACGTGGACTAATAAAAAGGCTGCAAACAGGGATTTCCTGTTTGCAACCAACAGAGGATCGAGATTCTCTTGAATTTATCTTGCATATATGTATCTAGTATAGTTCTTCAACCGTGAATATATTCTAACAAGTGTATCTTTCATTGCGTTGTTGATTTTTATTGAAAATCATAATGAGTCTACATGTATAATGAATGTGAGTGCTTGAATCTGATTGCTTGGACTGCAAAACAGGAAAACCCTGTTTGCAGCCTTTTTATTGGTCCACATCACACTGCATGACGTCAGTGTGATTAAGTTGCACTGAGGATGTGATGTGGTTGCAAACCAATGTGATGACGTGGACTAATAAAAAGGCTGCAAACAGGGATTTCTTGTTTGCAACCAACAAAGGATCGAGATTCTCTTGAATTTATCTTGCATATATGTATCTAGTGTAGTTCTTCAACTGTGAATATATTCTAACAAGTGTATCTTTCATTGCATTGTTGATTTTTATTGAAAATCATAATGAGTCTACATCTATAATGAATGTGAGTGCTTGAATCTAATTGCTTGGATTGCTTGATTGCATTGTTACCAAGGATTGCATGTCAATTGCTTGCCTCATCATGAAATACTTTGAATTTGATATACTTGCATCGGTGGAATTATCGAGCGAAGGTTCCCTTGTTTACATAGCAAGGATGATTTGTTTTGATGGGATTATTAACCTGGGGTTCCTTTGACTACATGGTAAGGATGATTTGTTTTGGTGGGATTATCGAGTGAGCGTTCCCTCAAGTGCATATGAAGGATAACCGCATATTTTGGTGGGATTATCGAGCGGAATTTCGCTTGAATACATATCAAGGATGAGAACTGCATTATCAGTGGGATTTGTTAGTGGCATCAACAAACCCCCTGATATACATTGTTCTACTGTTCCCTAACAGCTCACGCTTTTAGCACAACCTGTCAGTAATGTGGTATCAAAGCAGGACATTCAGTGTTCAAGTCCTAGGGTTTGCAAAATTCAGTATTATGGGCATCCAGTATTATCTAAGCCCAGAGTATCACGTGCGGAGTCCAGTATAGTGCCCGCACGTGAGGGGAGGTATTGGTGGCGTCAGCAAACCCCCTGATATATATTGTTCTACCGTTCCCTAACAGCTCGAGCTTTTAGCACAACTGGTCAGTAACAGGATTATCGAGTTGGGGTTCCCTTGACTATATGTCTTGGATGATTAATGCATTATAATAAATAGTTTATGTATCCTAGCATTGCATCTTGTTGTGTTAAACCGTGATTTCCTTGCTATCATCGATTTTGTTCAAACTTATGGTATATATGATCTCACTGGACTTCTAGTTTACCAAATTTGATAACTCTTACAGGTCTACAAGATGAGAGAGGAGCAGTTGAAGAGGAATAATTGGCCGGCTATTTTTTATTAAAATTTAGTTTTTTTTAAATCATAAAAAGATAATTAGTGGTAGTAGTAGATTAGTTGGATATATGAAGTTTGCTTTAAAATTTACATGTTTTAATTATTATGGTTTGGGTGATTTAATAATGGTTTGGTTTGGATATATGACGAATTGAATGTGAATGTAATGAATAAATGCGTGAAATATTAGTTCGCACCCTAGAACTCGAGATCAAGGTCATCGTACTTGGTTCCAAATTCCGGGGCATAACAACACCATTTAAATGATTTGGTTTAGCGTACATGCCAAGTGGACAATAGGTGCTTGATCGTCATCCTAGCTATACTACACTCCACTGCACTATAGAAAGTTAGAAGCCCATTGTACCAAATTTGGGGCTGCAATTGGGAGTGGATTCCATGCCTTCGTGTCATTTTGAAGATTTGGCGAACATGGATGGGATCAAGCTATCAATTTAGTATTATTGATGTAGGATGGAGTAAAGGAAGCCTGAATGGAGGGTTAGGATCTCACAATTCCAAGCTTGAGGGCTATGGTTGCACAAGAAGGGCCTAAAAGCCCACTATAGCTTGCAACGACTATACTTTGCAAACGGTTGTCTATTTCGTGCTTATAACATTCTGAAAATTTATTGATGAGCTAAGTGTCCTAGCCAATCACCCAAGATTTATTAGCCCAAATAGTTTAGTAAAATTTAATCACTTTAGGGTTTAAATTAAAATTTTAATTTAAAACCTATTATTTTTAATAATATTTGTTTTCTCGATTTTAAGAGTTTGGTTGTAGTTCAAGATCCTTAGTTTTGGTCATATAAGAGTTGCTTATGAGTTTGGATAGGCATAAGTATATATTTACT
This sequence comes from Liriodendron chinense, assembly GCA_003013855.2. Lineage (NCBI taxonomy): Eukaryota > Viridiplantae > Streptophyta > Magnoliopsida > Magnoliales > Magnoliaceae > Liriodendron > Liriodendron chinense. The sequence goes on along the minus strand of ML058329.1, from coordinate 2,066,416 downwards.
ATTTATAGTATTTTTACTATTTCGGAAAAATTCTATATATCTTTGAGTAAATTAGAAGTATAAGATCACTTTTACTTATGTAAGGCCATCAGATATGATGTAAGCAGCACTTTCATTAAATAATATTAAGGAATTTTATAAAACACTACCTAATTAATATGGAATTTACATTCTGATATCTTTATCAAAAAGGGTTTTAAACAACTACCTCATTAATGGATGTAATTGTCATTCCATTACCTTCAATTAGCCTGCTTCCAAATAGGTTTGGTGGTTAGGGTGGGCTTTACTCTGATGCTTATAGGGCTGTAAATGGGTCAGCAGACTTGATGGGGTACCCAGACCCAACCCATTTAAACCCAACACAGATCCAACCCATTTGTTAAATGGTACGAGTCTGGGTCAAAAAATAGACCCAATTGCTAAACGGGTCTGGATCTGGTTTCCTTTATATTGGGCCTGACCTAAACCCATTTAGTAAATGGGCGAGTTTGGTCTTTGTTGCAAGGGACCCATTTGGGTTTGGACCCGTCTAGACTCGATTTTAAACTCAGTAAAAATACTTATATATTAGATCCAGACCCAAACCCATTAGACCTGACACATTTATAAATGGGTCTGGCTGGATCTCTCTCTACCAGACCCAAGGGTCTGGGTAAAACATTTGGACCCAAACCCATTTTGTAAATGGGCAGGTTGGTTTTGGCTATACCCGCCCCAAACCCGACCATTTACAGTCCTAGATACTTATATAAAATATACCCCGTGTGTCACCCCATATTAGGCCAAGTGCTAAAAAACAACTCTATTTGTGATTTAGGTGGACAACATGATTGGAAATAGTGTACAAGATAACACTCGCCCTCCAAACTATTTACATTAGTGTGGCCCGCATGAATCACGAATGGTATGATTTTTGGGCCACATGCCAATATTTTTGTATGGAATCTAATGGTTGGAGTGGATTCATGTAATTATCATAGGTGGGGCCTATAAAAATTAAGGGTGGAGGTATCTCTTGCAACTTTTTTTTCTTTTCTTTTTTTCTTTTTGTATCTAGGTCTAGTATGGTACTAAATATATAATGTTCAGAGTGGATCTAACATAAGCATCATGGGGGGCCTTGTCAAAATCAATAGCACCATCTCATTTTTTATTTTTATTTTTTTTTACATACACACTCACACCCCCACACACACAAACCCATGCACTCGCACCACAATGGGTACTAAAGCCATGACCTCTAGTTAAAACTCTTGTTACTCTCCCTATTGTCAAAGAGGGACGACAAGACTTATTTTTGGTGGGGCTTATCATGATGTGTATGTGAAATCCACTCAAACCATTGGATGCTTAATCCTAGTTTAGGCCTTGAGCTAGAAAATCAGGCTAAGTTATGATTTAGGTGGGGCTACACCAAAGAAAACAATTGGGAGAGATGTTCATCTTTGATTTTTACAAAATCTATCATGATTATTATATGAAATTCACTCCAACAATTAGATGTCAAACAAAAATTTAGGCTTATGGCCTAAAAATTCATTCGTGATTCAGGTGGGGTCATACTAATGGAAATAATTTGGAGGGCAATCATTGTCAAACCAAAATTTAGGCTAATGGAAATAATTTGGAGGGCAATCTGGCGGACGGGATGATTGATATAAACATCAATCACAACATGTGGTGATTTTTGGGCTCTCAGCTTAGCATGAGGTGACGCACCTGGTGGTCGGGGTGATTGATATAAACATCATAGATTGGCCCACCTAAGCAGCTGTCACATTTGCTCACGCACCTACTCAATTGACCATTAAAAAAGTGTAATGGAAGGGAGTTCAATGACAATAATATCGATTAATGAGGTAGCTTTTTGAAAAAAGGTACTGGAATGTAAATTCCATATTAATTAGTTAGTTTTTTTTGTAAAATATGCAAATATTAATTTTATTTTCATTTTAGGAGCTATTTATTTTGCCCATTTCCTTGGAAATGGGCAATGATTGCAAATTTTTTTTTACCAGTCTCTCAACAACCATTGCATTTGACTCTAATGATTGACAATTTTATATTATTTAATTTATTCATAAAATTATAATGATGGTAATTTTTCATTATATTAATGCCAAATGATCATCAAAATAAAATGATATTATTGTTTAGATTGGAAATTTTTATAATAATTATACAAAAATATGTAATGAATATAAATAACTTTACTGAATACACTACATTTGACTGACTAATCCTATGTTTGATTTGGCAATAGTAAAACAGCAACGATGATGACGTGATTAAAAATGGGCTTAAGGTTCTCTTTCTCCACATATGGGCTACTACGTTAATTGCTAATGATAAATGGTCTAGAGTCCAAAAATAACAATGTTTGGACGATTCCAGTCCCTAAAACAATGTCCAGGTGAAAACGGACGGATGAAAATCAACAACAGCTCCAAATTAACTGTGTATAGGCCTATTTGTTTGATTCTTAATGTAGTCCACTCGTACTGACATTTGTTCAGGGCCCAACCAACGCTAATACAACACAGGATGCCTCGTTCGGATCATCCACACAACATGGATCTTTGGTTCATTTCTATGCTAAAAATTAAAGGCCAAGATTCATCCAGAAATAGTGATTTTTGGAAAATGCCCCATCCATCATCCGGCGATATACAAAACAGACAGTTTTGATCCCATTGACGGTTTTTAACTCAGTACTTTATAGTAAATTCTGTGGGGCCCACCATGATGTACGTGCCTTATCCATCCATTTTTTCAGTTCATTTTTGGGCATGAGCCCAAAATTGAAGCATATCCGAAGTTCAAGTGGACCTTTGTAATGTTTGTGATAAACATTTTGGCAGCTTATTTCACGACATGAGACAAAAAATGAGGCAGATCATATACTCAAGGACGCTACAGGAAAAGTGGGAAAAGAAGTGCTTACCATTAGAACCTTTCTCAATGTCCACCTTGATGTTTATATGCCATCCAAACCTTTTATAAGGTCATCCCCTCCGGGAAGAACTGAAAAAAAAACAAAAAGTTTAGCCTGTTACAAAACTTTGCCTTCATATCAATGCTTCAACAGTGGTATTTCAATACCGGCTGTTTCCTCCCATGAGGCCTACTTGAGTTTTGGATTCGCCTAATTTTTCTCTTGTCCAAAAATGAGTTGGAAAAATGGATGGATGGGGTGGATTTCTCACAAACATCAGGAATGGCCCACTTAGCTAGCTTACCACCGTAGTAGCTTCATGTACAACGGACGTGATTGCAAACTGAGTAAACTCTGTGGGGCTTACTGTGATGTATGTATCTTATCCACACCGTATATCTGTTTTACTAGCTCATTTTTGGGCATGACCACAAAATTAAAGCATATCAAAATCTAAGTGAACCACACAACAAGAAACAATGGGGAGAGTGACAGCCACCATTGAAACCTTCCTAGGGCACACAATGATGTTTATTTGTAATCCAACCTGTTCATAAGGTCACAAAGACATGGATGAAGGAAAAAAATAAAGATCAACTTCATCCAAAATTTCTATGGCCCCAGGAACTGTTCAATGGTAGGACTTCAATTCACACTGTTTCCTATGGCGTGGTCCACTGAATCTTTGGATATGATTCAATTTTGGGTTCATATCATAACATAAGATGGTAAAACGTATGAACAGTGTGTATAAGCCACATAAATCAGAGTGGGCCTTCAGAGTTTACTTAGTATATTAGAGGGTAATTTAGTTACTCAGTCCGCACTCGGCTTCCCCTTGCAGCATCCGTTGTTGGGACGAGGGTTGCAGCGTACTTTTTCTTTTTTTCTGCGTACTGAGTAAACTATACTTATATCCGTTGTTGCAGCGTACTGGGTAAACTATATTTACACTATTAGGCACGCTTTTTTTTCTTCTTCTTCTTTTAATGGGTTAGTTCACACACCCCATTGTTAGTACACCCACCCACCCTTGTTAGTCACATCACAATGTTAGCCCACCCCCACTATGGGAATCAATACCATGACCGTCTGCAGCTCTTGATATTTATGGAATGACTATATTTTATGGAAGGGTAGGCATAAACTATATGGAAACAACACCTTAGCATAGATTTAAACCGTCAGTGTACTTAAGCCTATAAATTCAAAAGTAGAACATATTAACCACATAAGAGCATACTCAAATCATCCATTACCATACAACATTGGTTTGGTAGGGGTCAATATACATAATTACATGGTAAAAAATCCCTATAATAGATCATTCATTTCTGACTACCAACATGAACTCGGCGAATGCCGAATCACGACAATACTGAAAGTGGCTATGAAACTCGTAAGTCAACCTAGCCTCGAAACATCTTTGATAGAACTTGCAACATATATAAAACTAGTTGGTGTTTTTAAACACCGTTTCAGGTGGGAGTGAGTAGCTAACTCAGTGTTATCATTTTCCTAATTTACATCATGTTATCATAGACAATTCAAATAATAAATCATATAATACAAACATTTTCCTAGTCTAGTTAATTAGTGCATGAATGTATAAAATGCAATACATGTCAAGCTTGCGCTCAACATTGGTTAATGAGTGTGCACGCCTCCTAACCATCGCCAGGCCAAGCCGACTCAACCCTGAGCACTAAGTTCTCACGCCTCCTGACTATCACCAGGTCGAACCTTCAAGAGACACTGGACTATGAGTGCACACGCCTCTTGACCATCTCCAGGCCCACGATGCTTCACCATGTGATGTATGCATGATTATTCTGTCTTTATTAAGGTTTATTCAAACAATAGTTTAGAGGAAGCTAAGATACCTCAATTGTGTCATGAGATTGATACGGTAGAAATCACATGGCTCATCACCAGTGTTTCCAATTTCATTAGGGTTCGTCACCCCTACATCATAGCCATAATGTATCAATTGCTATGGGTTTACAGACCAAAGATAAATCAACACGGTACATGAGTCGTCACCTACAATCAACTCAGGATGGTAGGCTTGTCACCTCCATCAATGCTTACGGGCTACTATGGGGGGATAGTCACTCTTAGCCTTAGCTCATCACCTCCAAAATACTCACACAGTAAGGTTTCGTCACTTAACATAGGCTAACAGCTCAAACATAGTATCCCATCCACCATACTTGGCTTATAAGACTTTTATTTGAGATTATGTTCACACTAACAATTATAAGCAGTGACTACTTAATAACAGTGATCGAGGTATTCTGAGTTCCATAAGAGGTATGGCCACAAAAAAAGAGACAAATATTATCTCAAAATTAGGACGAGTTCGATGAACCAAAGGAACTACCAAGCTACACCCAATTTGACCGATTGGGTCCTGGATGGCCCAACCAAGGTGGGCAGCCCAACAACGTACTTTCTAGAGAATAACCATAGGTTGCATTCTACACATGTTAGAAGCATAATCGTAACCAATATATATGTTTCTCAATCGAACCATAAACATAGAACCAAACACTTAACATACGTCTTCAGCATGCATTCCATTCACCTAATACAAAGTCGGGAGGAGTGATGCTTCACTCCAAACAACCAAATGTGAACCATAGTTCACTCACGAATTTCATCAAACACTTAGAGTGCGAAATGAGTAAGTTCATAACTCCACACCCAATAATCCAACGTTGGATTCTAAATCCATATGCAAAGATAGCATGATGTCATTCTAACATAAATCACCATACGAAAATAATGGAAACATTCAAACCATCAACAGTCATATAAAATTGGGGTATTTATGGTCTAGAAATTGGCATGGTAAACATAGGTTAAATTAGGAGAAATAGTCCCCACCTTAGGCTTCGATTACACCTCCTAGCATCGAATACGGTTAGAATTTCGAAAGGAAAACCCATTATCCTATACAAATTTGAATGGGGAGGGATTAAAACAAGAAATGTTCAATTAAAATCTCTAATTCAGGACATAGGATGGAGCATTACCTTTGATAAACAACTGACACCGATTGATTGGAGAATCTAGTGACCGGTTAGGAGATTCTGATAAAAATCCCCAAATTTCTAAGCTAGAAAACCCTAATTTCATCTCTAAATGAAGCTTGCTGTCTATAGGCTCGAATATGAAAACTAAGGTGCGTCACGCAACTCACATTCCTGGGTCTCGATCTAAGTTGGGTGATTTAGGATATGATGCTAAATATCTGGTTTAGGTGAAATGTCAAGTCCACTAAAGCGATTGATTCTGTATAGTTTTATGATTAATAGCTGACCAATGAACGATCTATAGATCTAGTCCATAAGTTAAATTAATTCTTCGATGGATCTTCATTACAATTCGATTACATGGATAGATCAACAACGGCTTATTTAGATCGTGGTTCAAAATGTATAGATCAAAGGGTTAGATCATGGATAGATCGGCTCCTATACTTTCATTCTGAGCTCGAGCTTGCCCAACTTGAAGGAGTGTCATCTCAACATGAACCCTTCCTTGTTCCACAATATGTTGGATCCCCATTTGCACGTCGCGCAACCCATCCAATATGACCTCAAGGGTCATTTTGAGAAGTGGACACCCTATTTGCGGGATCACTTACCAATTGTGATGTAAAGTTTAAAGGCTCGAGCTCAGCTTGCACATGTACTTCCTCACAGGTGTCACAGGCTCATTAACTGCAGAAGTTCGTTCGCCTATGCAATTCATATTATAATTAAACTAGTATGTATACCTTGATTGCAGATCTTACTAGGCGTACTAAAATTTTTATTGTATGACCGGTGCACAAGAAATTTTTATGACAACTAGGTAGAAGAGAATCCACAAATGTATTTGGAATCAGTCCCATCGGGTGTGATAGAATTGTTGTCCTCGATTTTTGGCACTTGAGTAACACTTTTAGGCACGTAGTGATGTGCGCGACCATGTTGGAACTGACTGTGCAGCTCGATTCCAACCGGTTCAACCTCGACCCTGGACGCCAAGATAGGTAGACACAACCGACTCAACTATATATGATCGAGTCCCAAGAAGGTCAGTCGCTTATTCAACCACTCACGAAAGAGCTTAGGACGATCAGGTGATTGTCGGAGGGTGGGGTTCTTCCTCTGAAAGTGGGCTTGCGCTCTGCCTTCCATCAGAAAGGACTTTTAAACGCAAGATTAGTAATGGTGACATCCGGTTGAAAAGATCGATTTTTGTGCAAATAATTCTACAGAAAGAGAACTAATTATATTGAAATAGGTTTGTCCAATGAGTGTGGATCTGCGATTACAACTAAGTCCGTCCAGCGGTCGTGGACTCGATATTACAACTATTCCTAGATTACTGATTACGGTAAGATATGTTAAGGATAAATTGGATTTGTTTTGTTTGATTGTTGAGGGTTTTTTTTGCTCTATTGATTTATTCTTCTATTTATAGATTTTCTGGATAGCCAAGAATCTTCTGGATTCCTTCTTTATTACGGTTTATCTCTTCTGGACTCTTTCTTTTCTTGCGACGCTTTGTGCTCATCCATTGTTGTCCACAACTTCTCGACTTTTGGATGACGTGCTCCAATTAGCCAGTGTCAACTATCATCCCGAACTATCCTGCTCCACGTAATTCAACAAATTGCACACATGTTACTCCATTGCCATGCATTGCTAGATGTCCTGCTTTGATTTGTTCTTCAATAGCAGCCAATGTTGAAAAATATTCCGAATAAAATAATTTAGACATTAGAAAAATTAGAAAAAAATGTTTAATCAAAATCAAGCTGAAGCATGTATTGAATACGCTGTCCTTAAAAAGTTATTTGCCCCCTCTTGTCTAAGATTGCTGACGGGTTATGTGAAAAATCTCTTTCAGGATACGACAAGATTATTGGGTTCTGCGTGCAGTAATCACAAAGAAATTCCTGTAGGAACTCGTTCAATAGAGTTTATCTAACAAATTCTTATTTGCAGTCCTAAACTTGCTGGGAAAATAGAAAATAGTTTTTCATGAAGTTTATAAACTGATTAAGTTAGAGTTTTGATTTGACTCACTAAGTTAAATGCTGAAGTAAGTCACTGAGTTTTGGGCTGATTTGAGTGACTGAGTTGGATGTTGAACCACTAAGGAGATATGAAAAGAAGAGAAGATATATTTTATGTTATTGTAGAAATAATCCCAACAAGCCTCGCTTATATATGCACCTAAGGTTGGGAGTTACGGCTCATGCCATAAATAATATGACCATTTTCTGGCCGTTAAAAACTAGCCATTTATGACCATTTCTAACCGTTACAAACTAGCTATTAGTGATCGTTTTTTACCATTACATGCAACCAATGCCTGCAATATTCATAATCGTTGTATGCTAGCCATTTTTATATGGTTATAACCGTTGCTTCCTTTTCATGCATAATGGCCATCTCTATAACAGTAAAAAAAAATATAGCCTTATATAAGGCTCTCAATCACACTGATCGGTAACTTCTTACTGCTAGCGCCACTATAGTCATACTGCCTACGCTTTTGTCCACGTGTGTGCTCCAATACACCGTGCTAGAGTACATATGCCTCCATTCTCCTTCAAATTTGTCCAATTAGTAAGGTACACGAGCTGCCACTTAAAAATTCTTTTCTTTTTTCTTTTCCAAGAAACATGAGATCAAAATATTTTCTTCTCAATCCATTATATATATATATATATATATATATATATATATATATATATATATATATATAATTTTATGGGAACCAAAATACAACCATCAGAAATTTGGTACAACAGTGGGCTGACAAATCTTCATAGTTTTACTATGGTGAGCGCCTCACGGTACCATCCACGTGCGTTGCTTAATGCACGAACTTTAACTATGATAACCTGCCAGAGTAGTATCAAATAGTTCCCCTCCTATCATTTAGATTCCGCATGTCTCTCATCTTCCAATAGCGGTCAAATCAATGTGTCCATTTCATGTTTCAACATTCTAACTACCCAATTAATTAAAGGGCAGTTTCAATCTGCATGAGCTGGAAGAACGGATGGACATCATGGATAAAACAAACATTAGAGTGGCCCCACGGAGTATATTCGCAGTAAAGGGTGGTGAGTGACCTACTGTGCTATCCCCGTGCGTTAATTAATGCATGATCATGAACTATATATGGTAATCCTCTAGAGTGGTATCAAATAGCTCCCCTCCTATCATTTGGGCTTTATATGTCTTTTCATCTTCTATAATAGCAGTCAAATCAATGTGTCCATTTCACGTTTCAATGTTCTCGAACTACCCAATTAAAGGTGAAGAAATGATTAAATACAGCCGCGTATCAGAAGTTCAGGTACAGCCATTTCATGCCAATATTTTGTATGTGTAAAATATCCAATCCATGCAAAAAGCGGGCCAGACCATGAAGATAACCTGAGATGAAAATGAGGCCGATCCACTCATTGAGTGGGACCAAAAATCAAAATCAGCTGAAAGCCAACGGTACATTGCAGTGTACTACTGTGGCCCACCCATTCTCTTGTTCTGTCTGATTTTCATAACAGGGGATCATTGTGGCGTGTCCTAACTTTTTCACGGATTGGATTTTCTGTAGATATGAGATGTTTGGCTGTAAAAAGATGTCTGTATCATAACTCTGGTACATCATTTCTCAAGGTTCGAATGCTAAAAAGTTTGCTAATTCCACACGCATGCACAAATGCCAATATGGAACACGTGTAGGATCTGAGCTTTCCATTGGTGGGCTACACTTCTTGGATCTTCTGGCCTAACAATCAGGCTTTTTCATGCATTAACAATGGAATACAAACTAAACTGATGGTTTCCTACCGTTCATTTTTATTCTAATGCTGTGGCCTAACTGAGACGTAAAATGACCGGATTTTAAGGTCAGAGGATCTAAACAGTTTAGCCCATCTGCTCGAAAGCTCAGATCTCACAGAGTTATTCCACATACGCAGCACGCTTGCCTTTGTACCTCCACACGCGTGAGGGATTAGAAAACCTCATCAGCACCTTTTCTAAACCGTAGGCCGTAGCTGGTCCAACTTTTTATGATGGATGTGGAGACATTACAGATTTGTTAGTAGCCATCTAATTACAGGGCGTAAATACAAACAAATGGGTAATAATTATTTACCATGTAATTTCTCTGTCTTTCTACCATGATCCTGTTATTTTTTGTGGACTAAATTTGAAGAAGGTACAATTTTTTTTTATAGGATTACTGTGATACAGATGACTTATTCATGCTGTTTACCCATTTTGCGAGGTGATTTTAATTTTTAGGACATGAACTCAAGTGGACCATGCCACACGAAATAGTGGTTTGGATATCTACCATTAAAAACCTTTAACTATTATGATTTTTTATGTTGTAGGCTACTCAAGCTTTGTATCTGCCTTAATTTTGAACTCATTTTTTAAAATGTTCTAATAAATAGATAAACGGTATGAATATGTCACGGAGATCACAATGGGGCTAACGAATGCATGGCAATACCTTCTGAATGTTTTTACAAGGAGTAACCCATCTAATTAACCAAGGTAAACTATAATAATTACCAACTTGCATCTAATTAATGGGATTTACCATATGAAAATGAAAAACAAACATGCTCTAAAATAATTTAAGATGCTTTTGATGACTATCCTTTTCTAGGCTATGGTCCACCACGTGGAAGTTCATCAAACACATGCTCTAGACCGTACCCACATGTCATGTGATTAGTGGGAACAATGATGTCGCTCTCTACCAAACTTCTTAAATGGGCTGGGTCGACCGAGTTGCTAGGAAACCCTCCATGGGATCTGGTGATATGATGATCTGAATCGTCTATGCTTTGGACTGTTATCCTTTCGAGCAAGCCAAAGTAAAAAACACATAAGCTGAATGGATGTTGGCGATTGTCCGCAGGTGAATTCAGAACAATAAAAAGAATTTTAATGGCTCTCATTCAACTCTAAAATTCAAAGGCTAAGATCATTTGAAGCTTGACCATGGAATGATGGCTATTTCATGGGATGATAGCTTATTTGACTCAGATTGCGCTGTGTAGGACACACAGCACCTGGTTGGCACTTTGTTGACGTGGCAAGTTCTGTGGGCCCCACCATAATCTATGTGTTATATGCACACCCTTCATCGATTTTTCCAGGTCATATTAGTCACGAGCCAACAAATGAGGCCCATTCAAAGCTCAACTGGACCACACCATAGATAGTAGTGGGAACAACGTTGAAATCTTCCTCAGGCTGTTTATTTGCCATCAAACCTGTTCACATGGTCACACAGACCTGATGAAGGAAAAACACAAATACCAGCTTAATCCAAAACTTTTGTGGCCGCAAGAAGTTTTCAATGACAAGCATTCAATCCCCATTGTTTCCTGTGGTATGGTCCATTTGAGCTTTGGATCTGACTCATTTTTGGGTTCATGCCCTAAAATGATCTGGAAAAATGGATAGACAATGTGGATATAATACATACATCAAGGTGGAGCACACGGAGCTTTGCCATGTAAACACAGTAGGTACCAGATGCTGGGTTCTAAACTACGCAAAGTCCTGCCTTATTTGTGGTAGCAACGACAATATGGATGGTTCAAATCAGTAGACCCAGCATGTGGCCCAATGTGCAAGATCCAGATCATTCATTTGGTGGGCCCACTGTAAACATGTCCTAGCCTAAAAATCAGGCAGTCCCTTATTAGGTGGACCCATATATATATCAGAAATAAAAGAAAAGGACTGATCCATATGTAACATTCGCTTGTGGACCCGATGAGTGAGCCAACTTGATATTCTGGCAGCCCCACCAGATGAATGGATTGGATCTCCCACACATGGCACATGGCACATGCCGGTGCCAGGCCCCTTGTCCATCCTACTCGTGGGTCTCATTCCTCTCCCGCAAAAATGCAGAACTAGGGCTGTTACTGGGTCAGCGGACCTAATGAGTAGCAAGACCCAACTCATTTTGACCCAATCAGATCTGGCCCATTTGTTAAATGGTATGGGTTTGGGTCCAAGAATAGAACCAGCTGCTAAATGGGTTTGATTCTGATTTCCTTCATATTAGGTCCGGCTTGACCCAGCCAAGCTTGTTTAATAAATGGACAGGTTTGGTCTATGTTGCAAGGGACCCATCTATGCCCAGACCTATCCAAACTCAATTTTTAACCTTGAAAAAAATGCCTGCATACTAAATTCAAAACCAGACTCATTAGACCCGCATTTATAAATGGGCTTGAGTGGATCTCTCTACCGACCCAGTCTGATAGGGTTGACTCATACCCGACCCAAACCGGCACATTTAGTAAAACAGGCTGGATCTAAAATTTAGACCCCAATCATTTACAGCCCTGTGCAGAACACACTCCAATAATTCGTGCATTCCTGCCACCACTCCTTCAAAATGCAGCATTAGATGCGTCAGCTAATCAAATGTCCAACATGTGATCGTGGAATGTAGAGATAATCTTATCCTAACCGTCCATTATTTTTGTACACGCGAGATGCACTTGATGAGCGGCACGGATCTCTCCCCAAAATGCCACATTGGCACATGTGAACCAAGTCCACTTTTCCCAGTCACGAGTCCCGTGACCGGTGTTCGTATATTCTGTCTCATGGGCTGTCGGTAGCGGTGCCCAAGTGGTAACACACTAAATTACTAAAATGACCATCCAACTCCCCTACTCGTAATAACTACCGCATCCTTAGGGGCAGTATCGTCATGTGGAAGTTGAAGGGCATTTTCGTGATTTTAAGGCGTAGCCTGAATGATTGGGAAAAGGATAGGGATGGTGGCCCACAAGAGGCCAAAGAAACCTGCAATCACAGGCGTTGGAAAGAGAGGAGCCATTTATACGTCTGTTGAAAGCTTCTTGCATGGATTCCAATTCCTGAAAAGAAGCTTTGTAAATTCCCTTCTTCGTCCTCTCAAGATTCTCAACTCGACAGTGAATGCAGGTACGTCTCTCTCGCTCTTGCATCCATTTTTGGAAGCTGCATGGGGCCCACCCATGATGTTTTTGTGAAATCCAAACCGTGCATCTGGGGCGAGATCTTCATTTTTACTGTTTACCAAGAATCATCACGATGCGCAAAAATCACTTGAGCCACACCACAGGGAGCAATGTACGGTCGCGCCTAAAATGTGTATTTTCACCCGGTGTGGCCCACCTGGGTTTTGGTGTGTCCGTTCATCCTGGTGGGGCGCGCCTGATGAATGGGCTGGATGGGATGTTAACATCACTTTGGACCCCACATTCCTGTGGGTGTGGCCAATTGTTTCCTTTTGGTGGGGTCCACATAAATTAGGGATCGGGATTATTTTTTGAGCTCTGGGCACTGCGTGGAGGCTGCATCTAATGGACGGTTTGGATGGCATTCCCCACATTTTGGCTAGTTCAATGGTGCACGCTGATGGATGGGTGTGGCGGGGATCTCGACGCACCGTCTCGAAAATGGGATCCCGTAATTGGAGCGATTGTCTGGATTCCCGCCACATTCGGTAGCGGACGCAGTGCTTGTTGTGTACACACCATACAATCTTTTCCAATTTTCTCGAGAGATGCAGTGGTTGCTCCTGATAGTAGGATTTGGAAAGAAGCTGGTCGTCCAGGTAGAGGGGCCTTATGGGTTTTTTGGCCGTCGAAGAGGAATTAGGCCAGTCCGGCCATGAGGTTGTAGAAATTGATGGTTAAAAGAATGCTCCAATGGTCCATAATTCTTCGTACATGTGTGGTTTACCTGATGACTTAAGCAGCCCGATTTTTGGGCAGCGGCAGATACAGTGGGGCTCACTTGATGAAAGGCCTGGATCTTGCAAGCATGTGCCAGTAGGGTTGTCAATGGGCCCGGCCTGGGGTTGGCTTTGGCCCAGATTTTGAAATATTCAGGCTGGGCATGACAGGCCAGGCCTATTCAAAATTTTGATTTTGCTAGGCCCGAGCCCGGCCCGTTGACTGTCCTATTGGTGCATGTGTTAGAGGAGCTTCCACGTTTCAAGGTGTTGGACATGTGCTTCCGTTCGTATTTGATTGAGTGTTCAATGGTTCCCACCTCTCTTCCTCTCTTATTTCAAGATGGAAAGAGTGGGTGTTGGCAAGCTGAGGAGAGAGAGAGAGAGAGAGAGAGAGAGAGAGGAGAGTGTTGTTTGTGTGAGTGTGAGGAGGAAGAGAAGAGGAGTGGGCCCACTTGCATGCTTGATCAAAGCCGCATTTACCAGCTACCATTGATGCCGTCGAATCAGGTAAGTGAATTGGCTCATCTTCCCATTGTGTGATTAACTTAAGCGTGCCGCTGATTTCTATGTTTCAGCTCCCTGATTTAGTCGTCATGTAATTGTGACACTCGATCTGTCCTGTTGTTTGCATGTGCCTGACTATGGTATCTAAGTGGTGATTTACATGATTTCGATGAGAGGAAACGTTAGAATGGGTTTTGATGTGACTTCTTATTGGTTGCACAAGTCACACCATATGGGAATATGTAGTGGGCGATATATTTATAATCTCTGCCACATGAGTGTAGCATTTCACGACTCTAGTCCACAACAACATAACACTTGCATGTCATAAAACATATAAATTTACTATGTACTCCATGAACATTTGGATATGATTTATCATTTTAATAATTTATTGTGGGTATCACCTCACTATTACCATGGAAAGATTCCTTTATTGTTCTTTTGGCTTTGATTGCTTTTGCTATGTCCAAACAGGTAAGTGAAACTTTTGACCTGGACTGAAAATGAACCACCCTATTATCCTCATGTCAATTGGTTTGAGTGTTGCCAATTTAGACCATTAATGATGATTGGGCATGAATAATTAAATAAAGTGTCTCAGATGTATTTTTTGATTGACTAATATAGGACCCTCTCTTACTTGATATAGTGACAAGCAATGGCATCCAAATTAGTCATTGTCAATCTCTTGAAAGGAGAGAATTTAATGAGAACAACTTTGACGACCACTACTAGTGAGAAAATTTAAATATCACTATGTCAGAGATTAGCTGAAAGACGAGCAAGTTGTGCTTAAATATATTCCCAATAGAGAGATTTCAGTTGATCCCAGACAAAATCGATTGCTTGAGAATAGAGATACATTTAAAATATATGTCAGGCAAATGGGACTCACAAGTGCTTGATATCTTTCCTAAAAGTGGGAGTGTTATAATTTTGTGTGAGAGTTTCATTTATACTCCCAACTGGTTATGATGGTAGAGATTCCATTCTACAGTTTTTGAGATTTAGGACTTGTTTTATGAAATGAATTTTCCAAATACCCACACATTAATTAAATATTTGCAAAGTCAATTTTTTTAGGCATTGAGATCATCAGCGGTGGATCGTGTCCTTTGGTTTCTTTTCATTGACAGGCTAGTCTTTTTTTTTTTTTTTTTTTTTCGAACATTGGATAAATTTTATTAACAAAGGCCACAACCAAAATATACATATATACAGAGAAACCTGAGAATAAATATTACAACTCAAACCAACACTTCGGAAACTGAACAATGGCCTTCGAAGCTAATGCCCAATCCTTCATGTGCATCTTAGCCCTGTTGAAGACTTCTAGAACTCTACCCTCCCAATTCCTAAAGCAGTGGTTGTTCCTTTCTAATCATAGAAACCAAACTCCCGCAAGGAGACATAGGTGCCAAACTTTTGAACCCAACTTACTTAAAACATTTCCATGCCACATTAGGTTAATCTTCTCCATTTGCACGAGAATTGACCACCTCTGACATCCGGATGGAAGGTACTCTCCACTGGAGGTATGTTCATGATGAGGAAGTACATTGAGGTGCAATCGTCTTTTGTAGCGATGCATAAGATGAAGAAGCGCTAGTTAAGGCACGCCCACCTCTAGTCACAATTATGTACATTTATTATTGAATCCTTGGCACGCTGAGAGTGTTCTGATGAATTTTGCACATGTTAGTGCTTATTGGCCTGTGTTACCACATAGTTGATGGTTTTGAGTGACTAGGGATGAGACTCTGGGAATCAAATAACATTTACAGTGATAGCGGAGTTAGGAGTTTTTATATTGAGTTTGCACTCATGTGCATTAGGCAGGGCCTTTGTGCGTGTGTAGACCTAGATCATTTGGCCACGTGCGTGCGTGCGTGCGTGCTTGCGTGCGTGCGTGCGTGCGTGCGTGTGTGTGTGTGTGTGTGTGGACTTGGATAGTTTGGTTACGTTCAACAGAGGCTAAGAACTACACCGGTTAGGAGTGACATAGGTGGTCTGGCGATGTGCAATGGAGGCCAAGAACTACACTGATTAGGAGTGAGTTTGAAGTTGAAAGCTCTATGAGGGTAAGGGGAAGATTCGGAGCAACGTGGGTGGAGGTATTAAGAAAATACTTGAGGGGCTATGGTATCATCAAGGACATGGCCCGTGATAGAGTGGAATAGTGGAATAAGATTGTAGCTAACCCCAATTAATTGGGATAAGGCTTAGATGACTATGACAAGATATTGATACAAATAGAAATATAAATGTGTGCGGGCGTGTGCACGCATGTATAGATATAAATATACATGCATTCATTACATACATATATATACAGACATGCACAGAGACAGCTGTAGATTGGGCTCGGGCAGCGAACTTTTCTCTGTTGGTTTTCAATTAAGTGGGGTTGGCCTTTTTGGCCTCATTTTTTTCGATGTATTTTTTCTTTTCCTTTTTGTATATTCGGGGTATGGCCGTTCTTGTTTATAAATTTTTTTTATAACGCTAAAAAAAAAAAAAAAGAAGACATACACAGAGACGCTTGTTCAGAAAATTGTAGATGTTAACACATTCTTTGCTTTATGTGCAGTTGTTAACCTGATGCTTGGCACCAGAATCTGAAGAGATATCTGGGAGTTTCTTACCATGAAGGTCACACAACTAAGAGGCCCACTTCCTAATGGGTTGACAGCTACTCGACACAAAGAGAAACCAATGAAAAAAATGATAAGTTCCTCTGCATCTGGATGTTCAGTTGAAATCCATAATCTCATGATACTGGACAAGAATGAAATTAGTGCCCCCAACATTGTGAAACGTTCGTATGTGGCTGGTGGCCATAATAAGCCGTTCTTTTCACCAGTGATGGCCTACAGAAAGCGCATCTTTTCAGTGGTCAATAGCCAATCTTGCTCAGATTACAGCACGGGTCCTTATGATGAGGGGAGTTTTACTGGAAAGAAAGGAGATCGTCTAGGAAGTTTTATGGAGGGAATGTCGTAAGCTTCGAGACCCACCACTATTCTCTACTGTTGTATAATGTTTTCAAGCATGCCTTCCTTTACATTCAACCTATGTATGGTAGCTCTCATGATGGACCATTGGATGTTTATTTCAAAGGGTGCCACATTGGCAACAACCTTGATTCTATATGGGTATGCTCTCTTTTCGGGTGTTTCCTTGTTGCATTCGGACACAACTCAGACAATAACATGGGCAATATATTCAATATTACCAACTTCGTAAAGGTTTACTTGTTTAAGCTTTAAAAAACTGGAACTTTATCATATATTTTCTTTATATGCCATGTTTCCAGTCAGCTCATGTTATATGAGTTCATCACTCTGGTTAGGTTGCTTACGATTATGCCAACATACAAGCTATGAGGAGAGTTACCGTTGCCTGATGGCTATACATGAAATAAATGCAAACAAAAGGGTTGGGGTATATCTTTATTCAATATTTATTGCCTGCTTGGCCTCCAACTTGTATGCTATGTTATCAGTCACCCGTGTTTTTATGGAGATATGGCTTCTCTTGTAGCATAGAATATATGTCAAGATGTGATGCGGAACAAAAGCATTCAAGGTGTACCAACGAAGAAAGCGCCAACCACAAGTACCATCCTTGTGGATAGGCGACTATTGAAGAGCTGAAGACCCTTCACATGTGATTAAACACGTAGAAGACCCCACTCAGGGAAGACACATGTGAAGGATGAAAGGAGAAAAGGCCGAACGAACTGAAGAATTCGGGCGCCCGACCATAGCCTTCGGGTGCCCTATCGGGCGCCCGAACTTGGTTTGCCGGTCGCCCAAACCTCTCTGGAGGTTTTCGGACGACTTCAGACGGGACCTCGGGCGCCCGACCGAGCGCCCGAACTTTCCCGTACTTATGTTATTTGTGCGTTTTTACTTAATATTTGAGGGTAGTTTAGTCTTTTTACTTGTTTTTAGTGTTTATTTAAGAGGGCTAAGCCCTAAACTCGAGTTTAGTTGATTATTAATGAAAAGTAAACCCTTTGGTTGCCTCCTTCCTCTTCTCTCTCATGGTGATGCTTCTTCTCTTCCCTTGATCTTCATCTTCTAATTTCTTCTTGTTCCCCTTCAAGTTCTTCAAGGTAATTATCTTCCTCGTTCTATTTCCTAGTTTTGCCAACCCTTCCTCGATGAAACCTTGGGAATCAAACTAAACCCTAAAACCCCAAATTTTCAAATCCCTAATCCGAGAAACTTCCTGATTCTTCAGACTAGTGATCTTCACTGATCGATTGGGTATAGCCATGCAAGATCGGGAGGTCCCATCCCTCGCCGGATCCAACCTATGCATTAATTGAATTCCATACTCCATGGTTGTGATGATGGCCCGTTCCATTGCATGTTTCCTTTATGATTTTCTTAGTTTATGATGATTAATGCTAGATTTTATTATTATTATTGCTTTTATTTTCGCTGAATAATTGTGTTCATGAGCATGCATCATATTTAGGGCTGTCCTGCATCAAATTTGGTATCAGAGAATAGGCTTGCATGGTTTTGTCTAGATCGAGTTATAAAAAAAATTAGGGTTTTGATTTCTAGGTTTGTTTTAGGAAATTTCCAGATTTAGAAAGTTTCCAATTTTAGAAAGTTTCCTAATTTGGAGAATTTCCAGATTTAGAAAGTTTCCAATTTTAGAAAGTTTCCTAATTTGGAGAATTTTCATATTTAGAAAGTTTCAAATTTTAGAAAGTTTCCTAATTTGGAGAATTTCCAGATTTAGAAAGTTTCCATTTTTAGAAACTTTCCAATTTTAGAAAGTTTCCTAATTTGGAAAATTTTCAGATTTGAGTCGCATCATCTAGAATTAATTAGTGTTAGTTCATTGTAGTTCAAATTCATCGCATTCATATTGTGAGTCATCCAGTCCATAGAGTCGAGTTTAGGAAGAACTTAGGACAAGTCCTCCGTTGTGTGCCCATTCGTTTTGGTTATGGTTTTGGATTACACATCTCTACCATGAATCAGGATCAGATTTCAGAGGCTTTAGCCGCCATATCTCGATGTCTGGACAACATTGACAACGATTCTAGAAAATTCTTCCAGAATCTCAACGACAAATTAGAGGCATTTAACCAGACTAGCCCTAACTATGGAAAAGATGATCAACGTTATGCCTTGGTGAACGGCAAGTTGAGAGAATCCAAACATGATGTTTATGAAGTGGACGAGTACGTGCCTAATGTCACTAGTGATGAAATGGAAGAAATTAAGGCATCGCTCATCATCGTTGAGGATGACGAAGTGTGTGCTAGTGATGAAAAGGTCGAAGAGTTTGAGACCGCACCACTTCCATATGTCATGTGTGATTTAATTGATGCAGTCTCCCAATCTATGTCTCTTACCATGGTGAACACAAATGAAATTGAAGAAGAGACTAGTGAGGATATGATGATAGATGTCCACATGACTTGTGATATCCCACCAGATGATTTATGGGATAAATTTTCACCCATATGGGACATTCAACACACAATCAATCTTGTCCCTAGGTTGGTCTTGTCAAGCTTTCCTCCATCCCAGGTGAACCCCGTATAAAATACAGAAATGCAGCATCAATTTGATAAACTTCTTGGGGAAGAATTCAATAAGGAAAGTTTGAGTTGGAGTTTTGTTTTGTGTGTCATGCCTGCTCTTTTCACTTCCAAGAACAATGGCATATGGCACACATGTGGGCATATCCTGACCGCCCACAAAGCTTCAATCAAGTGTCAAGCCATCATGCGACGTATTCACGTCATGGTGGATATGATGACCATAGTCCCTATCCCGCATCTTGATGACATTTTGGACATAATAGCTGATGCCAAGATCTGCTCAAGACTTGGTATTAATAGTGTGTGTTCTCAAGTGTTGGGATACCTAAAAATTATCCTTGTTTATAATACTTATAATCAGAAATTATGTGTCACCCATGAGAAGTATCCTTTTGTTTCAGTCTTCTAAGTTCTAGGTCATAGGATTGTTTATTTCCAGTTCGTTGATTTTTCAGAGGGTCATTTAGTTTCACCCATGTCTGTCATCCAAAAGTCGCAGAGTCAGCCAATGCATTTGCACGTCACATTCATGATTTGCATACATATATTAGACAGCGGATCAATAAGAGCAATGATAGTTATAAATATTCAGCTGATTCTCATCGTAGAGCGCAAGAATTTCAGGAAGGAGACTACGTAATGGTGCGTGTAAGGCCAGAGCGATTCTCTCAAGGATCTGCTAAAAAGTTACAAGCGCGTAGTGCTGGACCATTCAAGATATTACAAAAGGTTGGGTCCAACGCGTATCGGATTGACCTTCTACCGGAAATGAGCATTAATCCAACTTTTAATGTGGAAGATCTAGTCCGTTCCCATACTCCCATTGATCCCTCGTCCCTTTCATGGCTTTTTTTCTAAGTTCTCTTCATAACCTACTCTACCCCTTCCTCCACCCATTATTCGCAAACAAGAAATTGAGAAAATTGTGGATGAGGAGATAGTTTCCACGAGAGATGGAGGTCCAAAGATACTTTGTCAAATGGAAGAACAAGCCACCGTCAGAATCTACATGGTTGATAGAAGTGGAGTTACAGAGCGTTACTCCAGATTTACTAGAGCGCCATAAGAGTTTTAACTCGCCGGAGTCGAGTTCTTCTCAGACGAGGAGAATAATGCGAAACAAAAGCATTCAAGGTGTACCAACGAAGAAAGTGCTAACCACAAGTACCATCCTTGTGGATAGGCGACTATTGAAGAGCTAAAGACCCTTCACATGTGATTGAACACGTAGAAGACCCCACTTAGGGAAGACACGTGTGAAGGATGAAAGGAGAAAAGGCCGAACAAACTGAAGAATTTGGGCGCCCGATCGGGCACCCAACCACTGCCTTTAGGCGCCCTATCGGGCGCCCGAACTTGGTCTGCCGGTCGCCCAAACCTCTCTGGAGGTTTTCGGACGACTTCGGACGGGACTTTGGGCGCCCGACCGAACGCCCGAACTTTCCCGCACTTATGTTATTTGCGCGTTTTTACTTAATATTTGAGGGTAGTTTAGTCTTTTTACTTATTTTTAATGTTTATTTAAGAGGGCTAAGCCCTAAACTCGAGTTTAGTTGATTATTAATGAAAAGCAAACCCTTTGGTTGCCTCCTTCCTCTTCTCTCTCTCATGGTGATGCTTCTTCTCTTCCCTTGATCTTCATCTTCTAATTTCTTCTTGTGCCCCTCCAAGTTCTTCAAGGTAATTATCTTCCTCGTTCTATTTCCTATTTTTGCCAACCCTTCCTCGATCAAACCTTGGGAATCAAACTAAACCCTAACACCCCAAATTTTCAAATCCCTAATCCGAGAAACTTCCTAATTCTTCGGACTAGTGATCTTCACTGATCAATTGGGTATAGCCATGCAAGATCGGGAGGTCCCATCCCTCGCCGGATCCAACCTATGCATTAATTGAATTCCATACTCCATGGTTGTGATGATGACCCGTTCCATTGCATGTTTCCTTTATGATTTTCTTAGTTTATGATGATTAATGCTAGATTTTATTATTATTATTGCTTTTATTTCCGCTGAATAATTGTGTTCATGACCATGCATCATATTTAGGGCTGTCCTGCATCAAGATGATTATACCAACCAGTGAGTGATGAATTAACAAGAGAGCAGTGCTGCTTGAAAGCAACTTGAAAGCAACACATTAGCAAAATTGCCAAGGCAAGACCATTGTGGGTTTTTTAATTTTTTTGAAATTTATTAACAACAAGAAAAAAAGGAGGGCAAATTGCTTGGAGGCCAAAATGAAAAACAAGATACAAGAGTGATCTCTCATTGCTCCAACTTCAACCCAGACAGCCTCCAAGAAAAGAAGAGTAAAAGAATACAAAAGATCAAGGGAGGCCGGTGCTACAAATGGAAAATGAAATACCTTAGAAGGCACTAGGACATTGCTTCTTCACCACTTGACATGGATCTCCAGTCCTGAAGATCCCCTCTCGACACGCCATGAAATTGAGGTCTCACTATTCTTAATCACCCATAGAAGCAACAATTCATCTCTTTTATGATTCCAAAGAGAGCTATAGCCAAGATCTGTTGTTCTTTCTGCCAGAATAAGTAAACATGCACCGTCTGTGATGGAACTTGTCTCACTTGTGCTAAAGATACAAAACTCCATATGATTCAATAACTATGTATCATAGAAATAAATTGACTTACCCATCGGATAGATGTGAACTCTGTAATAAGCTCTCATCCTTGGTCCTTGTTATTCACAAGTTTTCTGTAATATGATCCATTAATCCCCCAAACTCTGTAATATGATCTGTTAATCCTTCAAGCTAAAAACAATGTAATGCTTAATGTCGTAGACTTTATTGCTATTTAGATCTTTGAGTTCTCAGGTTTTAATCCTTTAGGTAGGTTCTTCACAAAGACTACTATATGGCTGTAGATATAATCATATTTTCTTGTACCTTTCAAAAAAAAAAAAAAAAAAACATGTTTCTGGTAGTTCATCTGTTCGATTTATTTTCTATGGCCTATAGTTTTGGTCATTGTGTAGTAGGATAGTCATAATTTATATGCCCTTAAATGTTAATAATGTTCTATGTATATTAAAAGCATGTTTTGTTGGGAACGGTCTCTCTAGTTTTGAATATATTGTGTAGGGAGCATATTTTGTTCCTCTCTAAGCTACAAGAAGTTCCCAAAGAGCCAAAACATGCAATCTGACACCTATAAATGAAATGGTTTTAGCTTCCTAACACCTATAAATGTAGTTAAAAGATATCTAAATGGTCCTTGTTCAATTGTTGAATGGATTTCAGCAAAATGTTGCCCCCACTCAGGAGATGGGAGAAACTTCTTCATTGACTCCATTCATTCTCTTAAACTCATTGAGATCCCCATCTAGGTTCAGGTCCAACCTCTCATGAAAGAAAACCATTGGTGTTTGGCCTGCTGGCATGGTTTTGCACTGGCAACCCCTTTTCTATCTTTCCAACAACCTCAACAGCCCATCACTCCAATTTCTCTCCAACATCCACTCTCCTTCAAGAACACACCTGTCCAATGGTTGTTGCTTCATTCTCTTCTTTTCTCATCGTTCGAATTTTCCGAACTTGCTATAAATATACACTTTCTATGGACTTCTCTCTGATACTCTGAGATATGCCACAGTCTCAGTTTGCTTCTTTTTCCCCGGACTTCCCTCCTAATTTCTACTTGTTAATTCCTCATCCGGATTTTGTGTTTTTGTCTACTAAATTCAGCTATAATTCCATCCCCATCCTTCTTCTTTCTCTTGGAAACATAAGCTCCTATTCTACCGGCCTTGGAATCATCATCATTGTTATCAACATAAACTCCCACAGGTGCAATGAAATAGACCATTACATAGGGTGATTACAATCAGGAATTATCTAATAGTCTATTACATAAGTTGATTACAATCAACGAGTTTGTGCTATTGCATTATTTATGATTCCTCTAGTTCTCCTATCTCTATAAGGTTAGTTTGGCAGGTCTACTGCGCAAGGTGACTTTGGCAGTATCTATCAGTCTATTTTGGCTGAAGGAATCATGATATGTCCAACTCAATGGGCACTAACAATCTCTGTGCTGCGAAAGAAAAACATTCTTAATGATTGGGTTTCTTCTGAAGACCTCACTGAACAGTGCACTTGTTCACCGCTTGGATTATGAACGGGCCAATGATTTTCTATTTCATAGTTTGCATTGGTGTGAGCATCGAGATTTGTAATCATATAATAGTCCCAAAATTTATAGTGTTGTTGGACTTAACATTCCTTTAGTAGGTTTCTCTTGCCTTTATTTTTTATTTGATCATGTAAGTGTTGCGATTGTATCTGGATATAATAATTTTGTAAGTCTTTTGTTTTCATGTTCTCATCCATTGATCTTTGATGTGGGTCTGGCTCCATGGCTCAGTGGTAGACATAATCTGTTTCAACACCGAGACCAGCGATCGGAGGGCCCATATGGTGTGGGTGGGTGTGTGAGTGTGTGGAGTATGGGTGGGTGTGTAAAAAAAAAAAAGTCCATCGATCTTTGATGTCAATAGAGGAGAATATGACTTACAAAAGATACTATAAAAGCTTTGCTACCTCCATTAATGTCATTCGCATATATTGAAACTCCAAGTAAATAAAATGAAAAAGGAAAAGTCAATCGAGTTGTGTGTGCACGTATGTGGTTCTTCATTTTCCTTCTATGTTTTATATTAATACCATGTTTCTATGTTTTCTGTATATTTCTGAATGACATTTAATTTTACACTTTAATGTTCTAGGTTTGTAATCCCTCTCAATGACTGCTTCCCATTTCGTTTTGTTCTCAGTGAGTTGATGGGAATCCCTTCCAGCGGGTCACATTCTAAAAGTGTCGATAGTGAGCTTATAATTCTTGCCTTACCTGCAATTATAGGACAAGCAGTTGAACCCTTCTCTCAATTGATGGAGACAGCATTTATTGGTAGATTAGGTATTCTTTTTATGCTGTTACATGTACTCCAATAAACATATCTATTCATCTTGGTCTTGTTAGAAAACGCTTTATTTGATCTTTCCTCAGTACATCAAATATGACATTCGTGTCTGTGTTATTCTGTAGATTATATCAAGGGTGATTTTTTTTTTTCATCTATCAGTTTTGGAGCATGATGATTGATATGTTCCAATCATATTTTGACTTCTTTGCTTCAATTGAATTGGACATTCAGTGGGCAATCTCCACACCCACCATGTAACAGTCATATTAGGTTTCCTTTGTATAGGATTATAGAGATGAAAGATCACGGTGGATCTAGATAACGAGTCACTGCTTTATTAAGATCAAGAGGTAGGGTCCAGAATGTGGTTTGACATTCAACCGAAACCAGTACATTGTCAAACAACCACTTTCTCTAAAAGCTCGAACTGTTAGAGGATGGTGTATCAATGTATATCAAGGGGCTCTAACACTCCCCCGCATGTGTGGGGTGGAACTCCGCACAGGAACATACTGGGCAAGGGTGGAGGGACAACTCACACCATAAACGGCCCCCCATAGGAGAATATATTACCGGTGGCATATTTGCTACTTCCGGGATTTGAACACATGACCTTCGGCTCTGATACCATGTCAAATCACTACTTTCTCTAAAAGCTCGAACTGTTAGAGGATGGTGTATCAATGTATATCAAGGGAGGAACTCCGCATGGGAACATATTGGGCAAGGTTGGAGGGACACTCATAGCTCACACCTAGGTGGAGGGATAATTACAACTCACACCATAAACAGCCCCCTGTGGGAGAATATATTACTGGTGGTATATTTGCTACTTCCGGGATTTGAACACAGGACCTTCCTCTTTGATACCATGTCAAACAACCCCTTTCTCTAAAAGCTCGAGCTGTTAGAGGATGGCGTATCAATGTATATCAAGGGACTCTAACACTCCCCCACACGTGCGGGGTGGAATTCCGCACGGGAACATATTGGGCAAGGGTGGAGGGACACTCACCCCATAAATAGGCCGGGTGGGGGGACACTCACACCATAAAATAAGCCGAGCTTGCCCCCTGTGGGAGAATATATTAACCAGTGGCATATTTGCTACTTTCGGGATTTGAACACAGGACCTTCCTCTCTGATACCATGTCAAACAACCACTTTCTCTAAAAGCTCGAGCTGTTAGAGGATGGCGTATCAATGTATATCGAGGGACTCTAACATACATATCACACCATATGCACTGGTATTACCCATGAACTATATGGTTGTATCGGCCCAAAACAGCCTGATACAGGGGAATATGACCCTGTATAGGTGATGACTGATATAATACATATAATACATCGAATCTGATTTGCAGAAATTGTTCCTGAAAGAATTATGCATCTGCTCATCAGAAAATGTAGCTTGCTGATGTGTATGTTTCTGTATGCTTGGAACCATGGCTTAGTGATCGAAAAAGTTGATCTGATGGGGCCCACTGTAGATAGGGGATGACCACATCTTCCAGCCTGAAAGATCTTAACCATTCGGTCAATGGCCTGCAAGTAGACAGTCGAGCAAGAATGACCTCCATTCAACAAAAAAAGAGTCTTTAAGTAAGTTCTGATAGTTGAAAGAAGCATATCAAGAGATAGGAGGAGAAGAAGGGCATAGAGATTCTACAATATTTCTTTTATTCTTCAAAGAAAATAGAGAAGCTAACATAGTCCATGGAGCAGTGAAGGTAAATCAGAGTCAAGAATAAGAGAATAAAATATCTAGCAAGCTATAGGAGGAAGATTTTTTTTCCTCCCTACAGAGCTTTAAATTGAGATAAAAAATATCTGGACATTAAATAAAAATTTGCTTCAGTGCATGATCTTTTCGTCTTCCTACAATTTGAATGCCTTGGAAAATCTTTGCCTTCATTATTTGTTTCCTATGGACTTTTGAGAAGTGTTAACACTCCGTCTTTTAATACTTGCTCATTGTTGGAAATTTTCATTTATGCTTTTTCTTGTTCCTTCAGGCATAATTTAATTGCCAAAAATCCACTTCGTCTTGTCAATGTTTATTGTTTAAGGAAATATAAAATGCTCAATCAAGCTTTGTTTTTGCCCAACAAAGTGTAGCCTACGCACCTCATGGTGATCCAAATTGGTCATATGGTGCGCCCCATGGTAAATGGTGATATACCTTGAAATCCGCTCATCAACTAGGATCATCTGATGGGGGAGATATGAGGGCACACGCTATCCATGATGATGCCCACAAGATCAAATGGTCCCACTTGTACGCTTTTTGGGTTGACAAAAAAAAGAAAAAACACTATTTTTCTCAGTCAGGCATCCTATAAGACCTCTTTTTAGATACCTTTTGGCTTTAGCATAATGCATTAACTTTTCTTAGCTTAGGAAAACACATGTGTAGTAGAAAACTATAGGGCACATGCATAGTATGAATTTCAATCTTGACCGCATGAAGCATGCATGCTCATGTTATGTAAGTCATCGAGTTAGACTGTTGTTGCAAAGGTGTAACTTTAGGTGCTGTTAGACAAATGTACTACAATTACTAGTGGTACCATAAAGTTACTCATTCCTTGATAAACACTAGGCCAACTCTAACATTCCCTAGGAAACATAAAAACCAGGGAATGAATTCCCGAACAACCAAACCTGCCCATGTACCTGGTTTGTGTTAGAGTAAATTATGATTTTCTTATTAGTTAAGATGTATATCTATTGAGATCTCTCCAAATATCAGCAAGTATCCCATCTCTTTTATATATTCCAATTGTTCTTTGAGAAATAAAGAAGTTACAGTTTCCACAATGTAGTCTCTTATGGTCTAACATAGTATCAAAGTTACGGTTCTAATCCATCATGTCTCCACCACCATCCGTTCCCATCCACCGTTTGTTCTCATTTGATGATCTTATAACCGCCATTGTGAATCTCACAGTCTGTCACCATTTTCAACACCACCATCATTTTCGGCATATGCTTGCGCTAAACCCATCTCTACCACCATTAAATCCAATAGCCATTGTCTGCATCTTAGGCCATCTCCGTTCTCCAGATTTGCTGTAATCAAACCCATCTCACTGTTTGCCACACCGGCGACCATGACACCTTCCCTCTCGATTGGAACTTCAACCAGATTTACATCTCTATCCACCACCGCCATCTCTGTTGTAATCCATCAGAACCCTTGTTATGACTGCCCTTGTTACTAGTCAGCTCATCACCGCCGCCTTCTAGATCCGGCCCTGTTGTACCCCCATTCATTTTGGCACACAACTGCATCTCCTATGGCAAGCCCGATCTCTGGAATCTCCAATTGTCGCTTCCACCATTGTTGCTGCAATTTGTGGGAACCCATTTTTTTCGGCTCCGTCAATCTATTCTCACAGTCTATTGTTGCCACCTCCATTTTCAGTGACCCATCTCCATTATCTCCAACAACCATCACCCATCTCCAAACTCGCCTGAGCTTCTCTCTCCCTTGGTTCTTGTTTCTTCCTTCCACTTGGCAACAGTACTCCGACTGCATCATTGTTGTTGTAGGTCGTATCTCTACAAGTGCCCCATCTTAGCATGAATCACCGATCGCTGCAAGCCCCGACCTGTTGCTGCCTCTGCATTGCACATCTGTCACCACAACCCTTCTCCATATCCAGCGTCGTGAAAACCCCTTGCCATCATCACCACCATTCCGCTACCGAGACTTACGATTCTCCGTCATTGGTGGAATATCCTACTGTAACTTGTCATCAACAAAACCTACTACCATTGAACTGTCTTTCTCCGCTCCTACCAATCGCCACTGCTGGTCCATCTTCCTATGCCCTTGGCACAATCATCTTCTCTGTTATTGGCCATCACCACCACCATTGCAGATCAGATATGTTTGTTTACAGCTAAACCCATCACCGATCTACTAAAGTAAAATCCCACCTTCTCTGGCAAACCACCGTTGTTGCCATCATTTCCAATGACCCTCTGCTATCAATCTTTGGACCTACCACCACATGCATCATCTTCTCCGATGGCTCCTATTGGAGCCGATCCTTGGCATCATCAATTCCTTTGCAGTAGATTTGAGATCTGCCCTGTCTGTCACTACTTGAGACCTAGAACCCACCGGATCTCTGACAACTTGCCATCTCACTGGCAAGCCATCACCATCCATTGTTTTTCAAAATGCATTAGGAATCAAAAGGCAGGGTGTTTTCCATTGTTTTCATTTTTTTAAAATTTTTTTCTTTTCTTTTTTGAGGTGGGTTTTGCTGTATGGGATTTGGGGTGTTGGATTTTGTCATGAATATGATGGAAGGATTGGTTATTTGGAAGTGGGTTTTGTTTTAGAGGATTGGAGGTGTGGGATTTCATCGTGAATTGGAAGAAAGATCGGTTTCCGCATGTTAGTTTTAATTTTGAATGTTGCAATTCGGGAATTTTATTTCAATTTTTTGAAGTGGGTTTTCTTGGGAGATTGGAAGCTAGGGATTCTGTATTGAATTTGATGGTAGTTGTCGTTCTAACTCGTTGTTGGTGACTAAACACCAACATTAATCTACTAACTCCAACATCGCTGCATTATTTCAACACACTACTGCTGCCCTTCTTTCTAGCAATCTTGTATGCTGTCTCAATAGTGCACTTGTCCTGTCCTCATCTCCTTAGCATCGTGGGCCTCAAACAATCATCGCCTTTGCACAACTTCAATGATGTATCTTTCCCTTTTGAGCCTTTTGACAAGATGTGTTTTTTGTTTGTGTCGAGCGTAAAGACCAAACTTGTTATTGTGTTGGGTGTATGGACTGATCTATTTTTCTTTATTGTTGGAACATCTAGAGCCACTGTAAGAGCAACAGTTGAACTCTAAGTCATCGGAAGTGTGTATTGACCAAAAGAGCAATGATTGAAAGCTTGACAACTGGGAAGTGCCACTAGATTATTTGCTAGTCGTTGAAGTACCAATGGTTCTCATCCTAGAAGTCGTCAAAAGTTCTTGCTCGCCTCATGTCACTCGTCGTTTCATTGCCACGTTACTGTTAAAATTTTCTTCTGTTGAATAAATGTTCATCATACCTTTCAAACTCAACTTACTCCTTCAGTACACATTGAGGTTTTTTTTTTGGGTGATGTTAGAGCAGATTAGGGTAAATCTTATTAGGTTAAAATATTTCCTTATTGGTTAAGATGTGTATCCGTTGAGATCTCTCGAAATCTCTACCAGTCCCCCATCTCTTCTAGTTATTTTGTGAGAACGAAAGAACTTACAATTTCCACAGTGTATTCTCTTGTGGTTTAACAGTTTGCTTGGTCAATGTACAATTCTCTTTGCTCTCCAATCTGAACAAATTCTAACATTTTTTGAAAACAACATTTATTACATATGTTACGATCTTCAACAATGGATAATAGATGATGTTCTTTTGGTGGATGGTGCGGAAGAAACTTTAGACATCTAAAGCTATATTTGAGGAGGGCTGTTGCTTTTGTCCCAAATCTTTTTTTTTTTTTTTTTGCTGGAATGTAATATTATGGAAAGATATTTTGATTGTCAGGCTGGTTGGTTTTTTTCAAATTACCGTTTAAGTTGTTTGTATGTGACATGGTGGCTTTTCAGATTGGCTTACTTATTCATTTATTTCCCTAGTCACTGCTATTTCCAAAACGATACCCACTAAAAGAAGGGAACAGATTTATAGAAGTCAGAGAAATTCCTGAGATTTTTTCAGTTCATAATGTTATATTTTAAATAGAAGTAGCCCATTTATTCCAAGCTAGTCATCAGATGTCTATTTATACCTAAGTTGAAATGCAACACTGGTTTTGTCTGCCAGGCCGATCTGGTCTTTCAATTTTGGCAAAAGCAGGCCAATTTCATACTGTTATAGATTACAAAAGCAATCCGTTTCAAGTGCCTTTTCTCACTAGTTCTCTAAGAAACTAGTTCTTGATACACTCAGCTTAATTTTGTAATACTTCTTTATTGAGAAACTCAATGCCTATTTGCAAGTGTAGAATTCTGATCATACTCTCCCAACATGTGCCATTGTATCATGTGTGGGTGTTCATCAAGTGAAGCCGCCGTATATATTTGGTGGCCAGAAAATTATACAGATCTTGTTATCAGGTGAGTCGCACATGACAGGAAAAAGGATGGCTAATGGAAATACAGTCCACACCCGTCAATCGTCATACACATCGAGCCCATCTGATGACTGGCCCAGCCTCATTTTCAGGCCACAGTATATACACTGTGGGGTCCACCTGATTTAATGTCCTGGATCACATGCATGTGGAAAGCGTAGGATTGTAGGAGTCGATTTCTGACTCCTGTGAGTAGCCATTGCAGTTTTATTCTTGATTTGTTATACTGTAACTTGTTTTTTGAGCATAAGATCTCTGAAAATCCTATTTGTTGTCCATTACTTGAGTGATCTCAATTATCTGTTTTGGTTGTTTCTGAAAGGTGCCATGGAGTTGGCTTCGGCTGGTGTTTCAGTTTCAATCTTTAACATCATATCAAAGGTATTTAATATTCCTCTCCTTAGCATTACAACGTCATTTGTGGCTGAAGACATTGCCAAGAATAACCACAGGGATTCTGTCTTAGGTAAGTCTGGATAGACATTTAATGCATTCCTGCCAATAAAATTTTATATGGAATTTACTGCATTTATAGAGAGACAATTCAGCATGGGGTTATGTTTATCCATCTAAAATTGGGCTGAATTTTCTACAGATAGAGATTCTCGAGAAGAGAATGGTGTAGGTAAACCACTTTTTGAAGAGTTACCAGAAAAAATGCAGCTACCCTCAGTCTCTACGGCCTTGTTTTTAGCAGCTGGGATTGGTATCCTTGAAGCTGCAGGTTTGTACTTGGGTGCTGGAATGTTTCTCAACATGATGGGCTTATCATTAGTAAGTTATGCATCTTTTGAGTTTGTATCCATATGGATTGCTATTCTACACATGTTTTAGCTCCGTCCCTCTACTCCCAGCTGCATATGCCTATGTTACATGTTGGAGATCCAAGCCATCCATCAGGTGGGCCCATTGTATGTGTCCTAGGCCATAAATCAGTCTGATCAGGTGGGAAGGAAAGTCAAAGTAGTCAGGCTATGGTTGCCTATTTCATGTGCGGACCATTCTGATTCGTGGGCCAGGGAACCTACACGATGTGCCACTGCCATTTGATAAATGGCTTGGATCTTGCACATGCGCACCATGCTGGACATGCGGCCATGTGTAGAGGAGATGTGGTCTACATGCATATTAGAATCAGTAAGCCTCTGTTCAATTCTTCTTTTGTGTAAGATAACAACAAGCTAGTTCCAAACATATGCTTAATGTGCATGGGCAATGAGGAGTTGATCAACCATCTCTTTATCCATTGCCCTTTTGTCACGAGAGTCTGGGATTATTTTCTTTTGTGCTTTCATACGGATTGGGCTATGCCGAAGACGGTGGAAGATTTGTTATGAGCTTGGCATGGAGGTTGAGTAGGAACTATATGGTGGCTGCTAATCATGGCTGTGTTTTGGGTTATTTGGGGCTTCTAGGAATGGCCGTTGTTTCGGAATGTTGTTGAAGGGGTGAACAAGGCTATCTTCAAATTTAAACGGCTCATGTCACATTGGGCAGTTTATGTTTAGGCAGCCTTGGCTGCCCTTCCTTTCTAGTAGTTTGGTTGTGTGTTGGGCCTGTATTCTTTCCTCGTTTTTGCGAGTTTCTTAATAAAAAATTCTTGATCTCTCAAAAAATAAAAAATAAAAATAAAAGGTAGTTCCTTTTTCTCTATATTTTTGCGTTGGCACCTGATAGAAGTGCTTTATTGTTTTCTGGTACTGCATTCTTTCATCCAGCATGTTGTTGTCTCTTCTCAGCTTCCTGCTTTATGCTATTTTCATTTCTTTCATATACATGGCTTTTCATTTACAGGGATGGACTATTTCCTAAAACTCATTTTCTGAACAGGCTTCACCCATGCGCAGTCCGGCACAAAGATTTCTCTCACTACGGGCTCTTGGTGCTCCTGCAGTAGTACTTTCTCTAGCTATTCAAGGAATCTTCCGTGGTTTTAAAGATACAAGAACACCTTTGTTATGTCTAGGCAAGTGGCAGTCTACATTTGAAGTTATTATGGAGTTTACTGCTTCCAAGTCCTAATAAAACACACCTCTGAGTTTATTCAGTTAAACTGATCATATTTGACACTTCTTTTTTCTTCTCCTAGCAAATTTTGATAGTTCCATTGCTTGTTTATGGAATATGTTACTGTACATAGTTCTGTGTGTATGTGCAATACGCCATCTTGTTTTTTTTTTTTCCACACGCACTTACACACCCCACGCACGCCTGCACACTCACACCACAATGGGTGCTCGAACCAATGACCTTGTGTTGAAACTCTTGTGAGTATACCATTGAGCCCAGTGTTTTAAATAGCTACGCTATGTAGCGTGTAGCTTACGCTACATAGCGTAGCTTAGCCTAAACGCTACATAGCTCATGAAAATAGCTTAAGTTGCGTGTAGCCTACACTACATGATTAATTTGGATACACTACACGCTGCATAGCTCACATTACGAGTCATTTTTCACTATAACATTAAAATCAATAATGTTTTTAATGATTTGTTATATTTTTCTATTTCAATGAAAATTAGTTAGTCATTTCAATGCTTTTAGTAAAATAATATAAGAAATAGTTTTAAATAAGTTTTGTTGCTCTTTCTTCAATTTTATATTTAATCACTTTTATCTAGCATGTTATGAAATTTTGTCAAATTTTATTACTAATCATCTAATTTGGTGCAACCTAGATTAAAAATCTAAGTAGTGTGTAGCTTACGCTACACGCTATGTAGCTTACGCCTCACGCTTCAGAGGGGTGAAGGCTACGCTACACGCTAATCGCTATTTAAAACACTGATTGAGCCATAGGGTCGCAGGCTAGTACACCATCTTGTTAGTGTACATGGAGTCCACTATAGCAGAGAATATCTTCTGTATTTGATTTGATTGGATTATGATTGTATTGTATTTAATTTGGGATTATGTCTTTGTATCCTGAATGATTATAAATAAAGGTTGCGAGAGGAGAGAATAATCAAGCTCTTTGAAAAAATAAAAAAATAAAAAAGTGTTGGGGAGCCTTCAAACATCGTGCACGGTTTGGGTGCTCAGACCGGTCGGGCAACCGATCTGGCTGTTTGGCCCAGATGCACGTGGAAGGCTGGACAATTTTGTGTGCCCAGACAGGTCGACCGACCGGTCTGCAGAGGGCTCTGACCGGTCGGGCGACCGATCGGCAGTGAGGCAGAGATGGGTGTTTTTCCTCTGGACTGTTTTGTGCACTGGCTGACCGGTCAGCTGTGCACGCGGCTTTCTTGCGCAACTCGTAGTACTGCGTAAGATGTTTCTATTTCGGGTGTTTTGCCTATTTAAAGGCTGGTAATTTGGATTTAGATGGAATCCTAGGGTATCCAAGGTTTCCTAATTGCGTTAGGAATAGGGGAGAGGTGTTTGTGAGAGAGAGAACTTGGGTTTTCTCTGTTTTCCTTGCTTGTGAGCTGTCAATCTCTGTAATCTTCTGTTTATTCATAGTGTATCGCTTTGTGCCGTGGTTTTTTTACCTGTTGAGGGGTTTTTCCACGTAAATTCGGAGTCTCTTGTGGTGAATGCTTGTGTGTGATTGATTGCATTGTGTTTCTCGTTTGATCTCGCATTGCTCTGCGCGTTTCGGCTTTCGCTTCCGCTGCCGGTTTTCCCAACAAGTGGTATCAGAGCTAAAGTTGGGGTGGAGTAGAATTCAAATCTGAGACGAGAAGTTCTCCAGGAAAAATAACTTTGAGCTATAGAAGGTGAAGGTTGAATCCTTCCTAGTTCAGCAAGGCCTTGATGAAGCTCTTGGAAAGCGACCCAAGGCTATGAAAGATGATGAGTGGATGAGGCTCGACAAGAAGGCTAGAACCTCAATCCTGTTAAACCTTACGGATGATGTTCTCTATCATGCCATGAAGGAGAAGACTGAGACTGAAACAATGGCGAAGCTAGAGAAGGTTTATGCCAAGAAGTCTTTAGAGAATCGCATGTACGTGTTGATGCAATTGTTCACCTTGAGGATGGTTGAGGGAATGGAAGTGGAGGACCACTTGAGCACGTTCAATAAGCTGGTTTGCAAGTTGGTGGAGATCGATGAACCGATGAAGGATGAATATCAAGCATGCATCCTGTTGAATTCTCTTCCAGATTCATATGAGTCGTTTAGGGACTCTGTATGCGCAGGAAGGGAAACCATAAACGTCAAGACCGTTATCTCAGCCCTCCAATCGAAGGTAATGAGCAAGAAAAGTGATGACGTGGCTTCCCGTTATTCCTCAGAGGCACTGGTTCTGAGGGGAAGAAGTTTTGAGCATGGAGGATATTCAAATCGGGATCTAGGGCCAAGGGCAAAGGGAAGGCTAAAGTGAAGTGCTGAAATTGTGGTCAGGAGAGCCACATGAGAGGGGATTGTCAGAATCCCAGGTTGAATCAAGAGAGGTATGAAAACTCTTCTGGAGAGGGAGCCAATACCGTAGAGGACGGTAGCGATTTTTGTGAAGTTCTGACTGTATGTGGCAAGGGATCTCATGGTAGTGAGTGGATCTTAGATTCAGGGGCTTCATGTCACGTTTGTCCTGACCGGAGTTTATTCACGACATACAGGGAGTATGGTGGTGAATCGGCGTTTGTGGGCGATGGCTACGCTCATAAGGTTGTGGGTATTGGTACGATGCGCATTAGGATGTTCGATGGGATCGAACGAGTCCTAGAAGATGTGAAGCATGTCCCCAAGATGAAGATGAATGTGATTTCTCTTAGTGCACTCAAGGCGAAATGGTGCGTGTTTATCGACTGCGATTGTTGTTGTGAAGTGATGAAGGGGGCACTCGTGTGTATGAAGGCACAGAGGTGTGACCACCTTTACAAGTTAATCAGCAGCACAATTCATGGTGGAGCTGCGGGAACGGCAGCGAGATCCACGGTTGCTTGTATGTGGCGAGTGCCTAAGGGCCACATGAGAAGAGCGGTAAAGGGCGTGAATTTGTAAAGTTAGAGTCGATGGTAGCACGAGAAGCGGTGGAGCTATGATTGAAGATGAGATGACGTTGCAAGGATAGTATTAATTCGTCGTTTGAAGCCTCGGTGGAGATTGTTGGGGAGCCTTCAAACATCGTGCACGGTTTGGGTGCTCAGACCGGTCAGGCGACCGG
Source organism: Liriodendron chinense (assembly GCA_003013855.2). Lineage (NCBI taxonomy): Eukaryota > Viridiplantae > Streptophyta > Magnoliopsida > Magnoliales > Magnoliaceae > Liriodendron > Liriodendron chinense. The sequence goes on along the minus strand of ML058329.1, from coordinate 2,030,395 downwards.
TCTGGCCGTTTGGCCCAGATGCACGTGGAAGGCTGGACAATTTTGTGTGCCCAGACCGGTCTGCAGAGGGCTCCGACTGGTCGGCAATGAGGTAGAGATGGGTGTTTTTCCTCTGGATTGTTTTGTGGACTGGCCGACCGGTCAGCTGTGCACGCGGCTTTCTTGCGCAACTCGCAGTACTGGGTAAGATGGTTCTATTTCGGGTGTTTTGCCTATTTAAAGGCCGGTAATCCGGATTTAGATGGAATCCTAAGGTGTCCATGGTTTCCTAATTGCGTTAGGAAGAGGGGAGAGGTGTTTGTGAGAGAGAGAACTTGGGTTTTCTTTGTTTTCCTTGCTTGTAGGCTGTCAATCTCTGTAATCTTCTGTTTATTCATAGTGGATCACTTTGTGCTGTGGTTTTTTTACCCATTGAGGGGTTTTTCCACGTAAATTCGGAGTCTCTTGTGGTGAATGCTTGTGTGTGATTGATTGCATCGTGTTTCTCGTTTGATCTCGCATTGCTCTGTGTTCGCTCGCCTCAAGTGCAAGGCTGCGATGTAGTAATAATTCTCGGTAAGACCGATATCGATCCTCAGGGATTGTCGTAACAATTCTAAACAATATAACTAGAATGGGCTAAATTCAGATTTATATCGATGGATGGAAATTAAGAACATAAAAGTATCTAATTTAGAACTAAATCAAGGAAATAAACACTAGATTGCTAAGGATCCACTAATAATCATTCACAATGTCAATTCAAATCATTCAAGCCAATCACTCAATTGGAATCGGAGTTCTATCCCTATCCAATCGGAATATAGAGCAATTAAATCATCATAATGTATCTAGCATAGATGGATAATCCACTGATATGGTTCTCTCATAAACAACTAAGGCATTGGGGGTAGTCAATCACACAACCCAATCCTTCACAAAACAAGCAAGATCACATTCATGATTCTTCGTCAAGCCTTGTCACTAGACTTGATTTAGAAGCATGAATTGAACTTCTATTGAACCAAAATCAATACATAAACAACTATCTTAGATCAATTCCAAAGATAAGAACTTCTTCTAGTTTAGTTTTAGATAAGCATGTAGGAAACTTAGTTTGTAGGATCCCCTAGCATCCAACACATCATGATGGATCTAGGATCTCTACAACCCAAAATCCTATCAATCAATACCCCCATTAAGCAATCTCAGTAATCAAAACATCCCATGTAAAAGCAATCACAAGAGATAGAAGATTAACTAAAAATACTAACTTTATTTTAAATTAGATCTAGAAGTGTTCTTCATGAAATAAAAAATACTTGAACTAATTCGAATTAAGCATTGCAAACAACTTAAAACTTCACCTCTTAGCCCTAGCTAAGAGGTTTAGCCAACCATTAATAGGTTAAACTAAAACTCAAAGGAAAAACTACTAAAAACATAGAAAAATCAAGTTTGGAGGAGTTGCAGACGCTCCACAGCGATCTCCTTCACCTCCCACGACTTCCCAAGCCTTCTATGATATGTTTAAATCCACCCATAGGTATCCTTTTATAGATTTGGAGCTCCACCGCGTGAGAAATTCGCGCAACCGAGTGTCTTAGCCGCACTAGGAAACCAAAAAATCGCGTAATAGAAAGTGTAGCTTGCTATCTTCATGCTGTCGACCAGTCTTGACCGGTCGGACCTGTCTGGGTCTAGTACAGCAAATGCAGGAAAGGGTGGCCGACTGGTCTTGACTGGTCGTGGCCTATTTGGCCGACCGGTCTTGACCGGTCTAGGCCCTTTTTCTTTGATTTCTTCTCTCTCTCTCTCTCTCTCTCTCTCTCTCTCTCTCTTCTCCTTCTTTCTTCATCATTCTTTGGCCCACTTTGGATCATCATCAAAGGGGCTTCTAAGTAGGTCTTTTAGCCATCATTTATGTGAAGTCTCTCTCTCAATCCTATATCCACAAAATATTCATTAGATGGGTCTTTTAAGCATGCAAATCATGCATATAATGCGATGTAATGGCTAGAAAATGTATAAATTGGAGGCTCAACACTCTGCGCGTTTCGGCTTCCGCTTTCGCTGCTAGTTTTCCCAACAAAAAGAACCGTATAGATGAAGGAAATAACAAACGGAGATAGCAAATGATTGGATTATGATTGTATTGTATTTGATTTGGGATTATCTCTTTGTATCCCGAATGATTATAAATAAAGGTTGCGAGAGGAGAGAATAGTCAAACTCACTAAAAAAATAAAAAATAAAAAAGAACCATATAAATGAAGGGAATAACGAATGGAGAGAGCAAATCAAATACAAAAGATATTCTCTGGTATGGTGGGTTGCATGCACACACAGAACTATGTATGCTAACACTCCAATTTAGTGTACATCTATCGAATATGTACATCTACAGAGTTTACAATAGAATAATACAAAAATGTTGCGTGGGATATATATCATTTAAATGCTACGAGTAATGCACTTTTGGGGAACCAAACTACTTGGTTTCCCCCTTCATATTAGCTAGGCCACTGCACCACTGGCTCTGCTCATGCAGAATGGGCACATCGGGTACTATTCATGCTATGATGTAGGAACCGATAATCCCCTATTAGAGATATAATACATCCCGGTATTCATATTAATGATACTGTTTACATGTATCTCTGATTGGGGATATGGAAACATGTATCGATTTCGCCGATAATGTCACTGATACCAAGAAATATATCGCCGAGGGAAACATTGGGGAAACATGGAAAAAGGTGGAATTATCCAATGAAACTTCAAAAGATTATAAAAGACACATGTTTACATAATTAGGAATAACAAAATTGCAAAAAAAGAACCACACACAATAAGTTTCCATTTAATGGGGGCCTAAATCATGTGCTGTTGTAAAAGTCTAGTGCAATAGCAAGCAAAATAAGTTCATATCATACAAATGTAGGAAATAAACAATAATTAAGACATCTAAAGGCTAAAGGGAATGAAAAGCATACCTATCCGGCTATCCCTCAAACCTATCCATCCATCCATCCATGCATACATACATATGTATATGCATGATTCATCCATCCATGCATATATACATACTTAGATTTATAATACATGATCCATCATCCACCCATCCATCCATGCATATATACATACTTAGATTTATAATAAATAATCCATCATCCACCCATCAAGCCACCCATCCGTTCGTCCGTCCATCCATCCATGCAGACAAGCATACATGCATTATGCATACATTACATGCGTACATACATTCATCCATTCCTCAAAATATGCATCCATCCACACATAAATATATCATACAACCATACGCATGTAAAAAATAATTTTTGAAATGACAAATATTTTTTAAATAAACAGGTTTTTTATTTATCATATTTTTTAGATCTTCGAAAATATAATATATTTCTAAAAAAATGACCCCCATCAATCATCAACATCCAACCATGAATAAACAAGAAATAAAATAAAATAGATAGTTAACTTTCCAAGTAGCAATTTTTTTAAAAATTATTTTTCATAATTTTAAATAATTAAAAAATTTCTGAAATATTGGAAATTTACATGAATGGATAGATCAACCAACTTTCATCAAAATACTAAAATTTGGGCCCTCAATTAGTAATTTTAGGGGAGAAAATGGGGAAAAAAAGAGATTTTCACAAAATTTCCCAAAATTGACCCTCAAATGTTGAGATTTTCAATTCAAATTCACGTCAATGCATGGGAATCATGCATACATATGGATTTGGGTTGAAATCAAGCCTCAAATCTTAAGAAAAATATGTATATTTTAAAAAAAAAAATCACCTTTGAAGATCCGACCCATCGTCGCTCTTGTTGCTCGAATCTCCCCCAAATTGAAGCTTCTTGCTAAAAAAAATCAGATAGGAAAGTCGAAATCCACCAACCAACCAATTCCCCTATAAAAAAAATTCTCTCAAACAAGTGTATTTTCTATTTTTTATTATTATTATTTTTCAAATTTCTAGTATTATCCCTCGAATGATTGTATTTCTAGGAGAATTGGTGTCGGTGATAATATTTCCAGTATTGCCAACACTAGCCATTTAAACAATTGAGCACGAGGCAATATTTTCATTGTATTGCACACTATAGTGATATATCGGCCCTTTTGGCAATATTATCGCCGATTTGGGGAAATATCGCAGTTTCTAGGGTTTCAATATCACTGGGCTGCAATACCGATAATATCACTAATACATCCTATTACAGACATCATCATGTTGGCAGGGTGATTGGAGAATTCAGATAGAGCTAAAATTTCACACAATGAAGTTCCCAATATTTTGTGCATTTTCTAAGGGTTAGCTTTTAGGGCTCCAAGTGATTCACCTCTTATGGATCAATTCCAATTATACACTTCCATAGTTTGGGGCATGGGATGTAAAGCCATGAAGGATTACTAGCAAACCAGATGGTGGTGTAATGTAAATTGAATGACACCTCATCTGTTTGACTTTGTCTATTTCCAATTTTTTTTTATTCCATTCGTAATTCTCTGGTTGTTGCTTTGCTTTGCCTTTGTAGATTTAATCAATGTTCGAAGTTTCGGTATCGCTACAAGTTTCGCTAGTCGGGGATACGAAAACAATATCGATATCGCCGATAATATCGCTGATAACTGGAAATGCGGGGAAAATGGGAAAAACAGTGGAATTTTTCAGTGAAACCTCAGGAGTTGATAAAATACACATAGTTGCATATTTAGGAATAAAAAAATTGCATACATAATAGGTTTCTATTTAATGGGGGCCTAAAAGCATGTGTTGCCGTAAGAAGTCAGTCCAATCATCTCATCCATCCAAAATCTGGACTTCCATCCAAACATCCATTGATATTTCAGAATATCGGCAATACATGAAATTTCTAAACAAATCGTTAACAACTGAAAAAAGAAACTAAAGATTGTGGTCTTGTTATTGCCATATTGCGATAATGATAATATCGTGATATTATCAATGTTATCGTCAACAAATTGAATGCTGCATACAACCATGCACCCATAAAAAATATGAAATGGAAATTTTTTTAAATATATAGATTTTTGGCATATTGATACATTGGCGATATTATCGAAATATTGCAGATACATTGACGATACAAGTGACACTTGGAATTTACATGGTAAAAAATATTGGCGATACACCGACGAAATCAATGTATTGACAATACAAATGACGCCTGGAATTTACACAATTGAAAATATTGATGATATCGATACATTGACAATATTTAGTGATACATCACCAATATCAAGAATTTTTTATACTATCAGTGTTATCGGTATCGCTACCAGTGTTATCGGTGTCGCTGAGCTAGAAATAGAGATAATATCGGGGATATTTCGATAATATCGGAGATAATACAAACATTGGATTTAATCAAATGTTCATGTCATGTACAGGATACTAAGGATTTACTTGAAACAACTTGAAATCACCATGCAATCCTTGGGTATTGAAAGGAATCAGCATAATCATACAAGGAACAGAATACCCTCAAGGGTGCTCAAGAATACATGTTTACAATTTTTGTATTAATTTTATTTTTGACTATGTCTATAATAAAGGACTTCATGACATGCTTATATCCAAATACCAAAAAGACATATTGAGTTCTTCTATGTCAGTGAGTGCCACTGAAATATCCGTTTAGATGATATGTAGCAAGCATCTGGTTGTGGTTCAAATAGTAATTATTTGGAATGTCAAGATGCTTCATTTTTGAGAATGGTACAACCTCCTCCATGTGTAATTGGTGAGGTTTCCGTTCCCTAATAATTTGATGATTTTGTACAATCATCATCACATCTTGGCCATGTGCTTTATTACATATCAAATGGTTAGTTGTCATCATCCGTAACCAACTCAAAGTTGCTGTTGTTCTAGCATGCTTCTGTTTCGTGCTAACTCGTGCAAGTGGTCTTATGCAGGACTGGGTAATGTTTCAGCTGTGTTTTTACTTCCATTATTCATGTATTCTTTTCGCCTTGGTATAACTGGTGCTGCCATTGCCACCGTTGCATCTCAGTATGTCCTCTACAGTCCATTGTATCTCTCTGTTTTTTTTTCCTAGTTACTTATAAAGGTCAATAATGTCAGCATCAAATTTTTATTTATGAGCTATTCACCAAAATATTTATGTTTGCATGATTGTAAGGAATATTTTTGTCATATCAAGGATATTCATGAGATACAAACTTGGAACTTTCATGTTAAATGCATATTCAGTATATTAGTTTGGAAATGGAGATTTATATCACCTATTCAAACAATTGTGTAAATTTTCTCATGATCATTGTGCTTGCATGTTATAGGTATATTGTTGCCCTTTCGCTTATTTGGTTTCTCAATAAAAGAGCTGTATTATTGCCTCCCAAGATAGAAGATTTGCAGTTTGATGGATATATAAGATCTGGTGAGTGTGATTGTCAGGATAATTTCAGAAGTCGGTCTTGTACCTCTGTTTATCATAATATTCTATAAGAATGTAGATCGTGATTGTAACTTCTCAAATCGTTTTATGGGACATAAACATTGGTGGATGGGCCCCAGTACTTTTTGTTGCATAATGATCAGGTGAACAATGCATTGATTTTATGTGGCATTCTAGTTTCCTTCTTTTATTAGCCTTTATAGATAGTTATTTGGTTATGTAATGTTCTTTATGGTTTATTTTAGGGAAACATTCACATCGTAAACCTTCAAAAGAACCTTATGCTTTCTTAGTGTTTAGTTTAACTTATTTTTTTGGAGCTGCATAAGCTCTTTGGATCAAACATGAATATCTTCTTTTATAAAAGCTTAATCATTATCATCATCATACCCTTGTCTCAACTATTTGGGTTCTGCTTTATGGATCATATTTATTCTTATGATTACTTGGCAGAAGTTCTAGGACGAGCGGTCCAATTGACATCAACCCTTGTCTTTTATTCAGGCTTGTACCATCTCTTGCCTCACTTTTGGAGCAATGTACATAGCACGGAGAAAAGCAAACACCCCCCCTACCGTGAGATAGATTATTAGATAGTGCTTGATTTTAATCAACCTATGTAGTGGAATAGTAAATTATGCCCACGGGAGTTTTGTGCTCTCATTGTTGGTCCAAAGCCCAGATAAAGGTGGGTTGCAATCGGCAGTTGGTGTCAGACTTATGCCGTAACTTCTAACACGTATCCGAACAATATGGCATTCCAAATAGTGGAATGGCAGAAGTTGGAACAGGATTCATATGGCCGACCCCAATTAATTGGGATAAGGCTTTTACATGATGATGGTGATGGTGATAATGGAGAACAAAATTCACGATATGTAATGAATGTCTATTCAAGCCATCCTTTCTTTCTGCAAAATGGTGAAGGAAATAGAAACCTACATTAGATATCTATGATAACAATTCTCTACCAAAGTCGTAACAAATCTACACGCACTTGGGACATCACTTTTAACTGATGTATGCTTAAGTGTGTATAGTGTGTTGTTTTCTATTCTTTTTCCCCTTTTGCCCCTGCCCTTTGTTGGGTTGTTCTTCTTTGTAAAGGGGTATTCTTGTACTTTGTTAGAGATATATTGATGATTCTTTTCTTGAGGGTGGTAAGGAGAAGCCCTTCAATCGAGAGCTTGTATGACACCTTGTCCTTGATATTCTCCATGGAAAGCTTGCCTAACATGGCATCAGAGCTTCCTCTCTGATCTGTCCTTGCCTTAGTCACTCTTACTCCATTCTACTCCGGTCTCTAATCTCAGCGAGAGCTGCATCTTCTGCTTCGGTCTCTCAGTCGCAAGCACTTCTCAGAACGGCGCTGCCCTCTCTGCCGCAACCTTCGAATCTGCCTCTGGACCCTAGCACCAGCTCCATTCAGCGGCACTACCATCAACAGAGTCGGCCCCTTCTCCACCTTCCGCCATAAAATCTGACGCACCTACTAGCTAGGGCCATTGGAATCAGGGCTGATTGATACTCCGTCTCCGATCTTCATCTAACAGCAGCTCCAACAGCCCTTGAATCACCGAGATTCGTCACTCAATACCTCCATCGTTGCACTAGTAAGAAGAAAAAGGGGGGTTCCTTTTTGTAAGCCCTTCATCTGTGTAGCGGTCCTTTTCCCTTGCAACAACGGCAACTCTGTGCGTGGTTGTGCGCTCATTCTGGTTACTCGTTTTTTCTCTATACAATTATGGACAAAAAAAAATTCTTGGGGCGATGCCCCCTGGTGTACTTAACTAACTACGGTCTATGGTCAATACACTTCTAGAGTTTCCTCAAGGGATGCGGCCTATGGGGACTGATTGATGGGTCCGTTACAACCTCCTCTACCAATTTGGAGCAATGGGCCGATTGAGAAATGAAGAATGGAAGAATCATCACTTAGATTCTCGACTCCGTGCACGAATAGATTGCTATTAGGTTGACCCCACATCGTACAGCCAAAGCGATGTCGGACCAAAGCGATGTCGGATCACCTCAAAGTAATCTACCAACAAAGCAATGAGGCCCTTCTCGACTGTCTGGAGCAGTATTTATCCCATATCACTTAGGGTGATAGGAGCATCCAAGCCTTTTATTTTGACATTGTCGTCATATGGACAGAGATGGCGATTATGGACCCCGAATTTTCCACTAACTTTCTCGTTTTCTAGAGTATGCAAAGAGCGCACACGTGTATGAAAATTTCTCATGAAGTTGCAAGAGGAATATGAGCCTTGCCGGGCTACTCTTTTGAATCGTAGCCCCCTTCCATCTCTGAATGTTGTGATCAATGATCTGCTAGCTGAGGAGCAGAGACTCAACGTTCTCTCCTCCATGCCTCAGTCTCTTGGTTCGTCTGATCTAGTGTTGGTTGCCTCTAGTCCCTCGGGTAACCGTGGGATGCACTCCATATCTTCTGATGTTCGTAGTGTCTCTTTTGGTGCTTGTGGTGTGCGCCATGTGGCGTGCCATGACTGCAACGAAGTAGGCCATGTTGTCTTGTCTCTTAATGCGGCATGTGGTGTGCCTATTGTTGTAGGACGAGACATGGTGTTACTGATTGCAAGACCAAGGCATATGCTTCTTCCTGGGGACGTGGCCGTGGTTGTGATCGTGGATATGCTCCTAGTCGAGCTCTTGTTGCTGCTTCTCCTCCTTCGATCCCTGAGCCTACTACGAGTGATATTGCTAGCTCCTTTGCCTCCTCTCCTTTAACTCCTGAGATGCTTCACCAGATCGTGCAGACTCTTTCCGCTGCTAGTCTGTCAGGTACTCCTTCGTCTCCATGATTTTTTTACTCTGGGGCCTCCAATCATATGAATGGTAATCACTCATCTCTTCGCGATATTCGACCCTATATTGGTTCGCAGGTTATGTCCACTACCGATGGCAGTCAGTTGCCCATCCAGTCTGTTGGCTCTTTGATCCTTTCTCATTTTTCCTCTAATTTGATCTCTGTTGTTCAACTTACTGATCAAAATTGTTTAGTCGTGTTTCTCCCTGATTACTGTTTTGTGCAAGATTTGGCAACAGGGAAGACGGTTGGGAAGGGTAGGAGGAGAGGGCGTCTTTTCATGTTGGATTTTGATACATCTGTGACACCAGCCTCGTGTTTTTTTGCGCCATCCGATTCTGATATTTCACTGGCAAACCAGAAGTGGACACTATGGCATTGTTGTCTTGGTCATTCACATTCTGACCGGTTGCTTCATTTGTTTTCTTCTGGCATGTTGGATAACTTGAAAGTTAACAAATCTGCTTTGGATCTTGTTTGTTCTTCTTGTTGCTTATCTAACAGTAAGGGCCTGTTTAATTTTTCAAATACATGGTAAATACAATGCAAATGTGTAATGATTATTTCCTTAGGAAATTACCGCACCGTTCTCCACACCTGATTTGACGGCTTACTTTTTCATCGTTAAAATCGAGGAGAGTGCAAAATATAGGTGGGGCCCACCGTGACATATATGGATTATCCACACCGTCCATCTATTTTTCTAGATGAATACAAGGCATGATCCAAAAAACAAGGCAGATCCAAAGATCAAGTGGACCACACCACAAAAAAAGGGAATCGAATACCTATCGTTAAAAACTTCATCAGTCCACTGTTTCCTTTGGTGTGGGCCACTTGAGTGTTGGATCTGCCTCATTTTTTGGCTCGTGCGTCAAAATATTATGGTAAAATTGATGGATGGTGTGGATATATCATATATATATCACTGTGGGGCCTATAATTTAAAACCACTTCTTTTGAACCGTTTTTCAAGATAGAAATTACTCCAAATTTTCAAACAGGAAAGAAAGTAATAATTGATTATTTCCAGGCATTTACAAGGAAATTGAAAAATCAAACAGACCCTAATGTGCTTCGTTCTCTTTAAGCACAACTCGATCTGCTTCTATATTTGAGCTTGTCCATACTGATATTTGGGGGCCTTCCCCTATTTTATCCATTTTTGGGTTACGTTATTATGTGATTTTCATTGATGATTTCACTCGTTACACATAGAGGTGGGCACAAACCAGGCCAGCTCGAAAGTTCAGCCCGGCTCGGATCGAAAAAGCTCGGTTTGGCCGGTTTGAAGTTGAGTTTGATCCAATGATGAGCCACCCAAACACGGCCTGGTTAAGAAACGGGCCAAACTCAAACTCTTGCAGCGTCAACCCGGCTCGGTTCGAAGCTCGGCTTGGCTCGGCTTGGTTTGGACCGGCCTGGCCCAGCTCAGCTCATAAGGTCAGTGATATTAGACTATTAGAATATAAATGTATAAAAAACAAAACCCTAAAATATCTCCCACACCCTACCCTCTACTGCCCCCGAATCTCTCTCATCTCTCTCCCTCTCTTTCCCAAACTCTCCCTCCCCCTCTCTCTCTCACTCTCTCCATCTCTCTACCCAATCAAAACTAGCCGATGTTGTTGCCTTGGGGTGTAGGGTCTCTCTCTCTCTCTCTCTCTCTCTCTCTCTCTCTCTCTCTATTTCTAAGGTATTTCCCCAACCTCCAAAACCCTAAGATGGGCCCAATCAGTAGGCGTGTAGGCCCCCATTTTTCTACACCTACGTGAAGGATTATCATTTCGTCAGCATCAGATGAGGACCATTCTTTTGGCCCCACAATCTCTGGGCATTATGGATGCATTCTGAGATAATACGGACCGAACATTGGTTGGGCCCACCATTGGTGAGGCACTGTGGAAAACCTACATGGATGACCTGATGCTTGGGGTGTCCATTCATATTGGGCCGCATGCACAATCTGGACCGCATGCTCTAAAATCATGTGGTGCGGCCCACCTTAATTTTGGAATGGCCTAATGCTTGGGGTATCCATTCATACTGGTGGGGATGAATGGATTTGATGATAGAAAAAAAAAGTGGGTCCACATGATGGACAGTCGGTGGGCATGCCAGGTTTTCTAAGCAGGGCCACTTCTAGTTTATTAAGTTTAGTCATTGTTTGGTGATGTCCCATTTTGCTGGACTTGTGCATCTATGGTTTCACATGTGAATCGATGATAAATGGGTCCCAATCTCTTTAATCATTGTTTGCTTGTTTTGGGGCAGTTCCAGTCTAGCCATTGGTGCATTTTGCTGCCAAACAGCTCCACCTTGATAAAATGTGGTGAGTTTGGGCACCATTCCACCGCATGCACCTTCTGGTGACCATCCAAACAGGGCATTTATACAGTCATTTCATTTTGTTGATTCAAAGCATGAATATGGATATGGCTGAGATTGGGGCCATTTTAGTGGTTTTCCACCCATTAAAGGGTGGAGATTTTTCATACAGGTTTTTGGAATGGGAGGTGAATTATTTCTGGTATTGGAATTTCATTATATTGGCCAACCTATACCACACAAACATCACGTGGTAAGATACTTTCGTATTTTTATTGCCTGTTATTTCTAATTTTTTTGATTCTTTTCAATTAAAAAAAAAAAAAAAGAGTCGCCACCTGTTCGAACTCGGCCCGGCTCGGTTCGAAAATTTTGACCAAATCGATCCCGGCCCGAACCAGATTTTTTTGGAGCAAACCAAACTCGGGCCGCATGGGTCGGCTCGAAACCCAAACCGGGCCGATCCACAAACTAGGGTGGCATAAAAACGAGCCAAACCAAACTAGGGCTAACTCGGCCCGGCCCAGATCGTTGCCCACCTCTAGTTACACATGGATCTATTTATTGCACTCCAAATCCCAAGTCTTTGGTATCTTCAAGCAATTTTCTTCTATGGTCGACACTCAATTCGGGGCCAAGATTCGAACCCTACGTTTCGACTTAGGGGGGAGTATCTCTCCCCGAATTTCAGTACTTACCTTCGAGACCATGAGATTATTCATTAGAGGACATGTCTTGATACTCCTCAACAGAATGAATGATATGTCTATTCCTCTCTCTCTTTGGGCTGAAGCCATGTTACTCTTAATCTACTTAATCAATCGCATGCCTACTAAACTTCAAGATAGCACTTCCACCTATTTTTCCCTCTATGTTTCTTACCCTGACTATTCAACATTTTGGGTCTTTGGATGTGTTTGCTATGTTCACCTTGCTTATCGTGAATGTAACAAACTTTCACTCAAATTCGTTAGATGCATGTATTTGGGCTTTGGGGAGACACAGAAATGGTTCCGGTGCCATGTTCTCGTTGCTCATAGGCTACAGGTATCCCGTAATGTTATTTTCCTTGAACACGTTCCTTTCCATGTGCTGTCTGTTACTTCTACTCTTACATCTCCATCACCTGGTGTGGCGCTCCGGATGCTAGGGGCTGCGGACTAACAGGGTCCCCGATATCCCGGGTCCCACATAATGCAATGCATATGTCTATGATTAGCATAATCAAGATAGAATAAGATTAATCTCACCTAGAAGACAGTCAGACATGTAATGAGGCCATCCAAAATAGACCCCGCAAGGTGGGAGTGAGTGATCAACTCAGTGGTTTCATTTTCCTAAGTTACTTAAGGTACAAATGCAATTAGGCATGGGTAATGATTCAAACATACATACATAGTAGTCACAGGCATAGACTAAATACAACATCTTGCAAATCTTAATGCTTGAATGCATGAAATGCAGATGCATGCCCGATCATCGTTTTGGTCACAACTGACAGTGAGTGGCTCCACCACCTCACCCACACAGACCCAAGCCGCTAGCGAATGAGGCACCACCTCATCGCTTGCACAATGCATGCCATGCTGAACCACACATGATTAGTCGAGTTATTAATTATTCCATTTGAGCATCTAGTCGATCGGCAAAGCCATAGTACCAACATTCTATCACCCTGCCAACTGGGACCATCTGGCTCCCTGCATGGCGAATGCCTATCATCACCAGTAACCCCTCGATCCATACTTGGGTCGTGCCCGAGGGCCTAATTTGGCCGTGACTTGTCAGCCACGCCCAACTCAAGAGGGAAAAATGGCTCATCACCCTATCTCATAATCAGGTGGTAGGCTTATCACCTCCACGGGTGCTCACTGGACATTATAGGGAGGCTTGTCATCCCAGCGTAGGCCGACAGCTCGAGCATAGGTCCCATACCACCATGCCCGGCTCATGCGACGTGGGGATCGATACATTGTGCTATTACAAGTGGGTCGTCCAACGATAACGCTGGTACTTGGATTCGATTGAAGATGACAATTCACACAACACATACAAGTCCCAACTCGGTGTTAGGCTGGCACCTTCGATTTGGATGAAGAACGGGAAGGCCAACCTTGGGCATGCAAGGTCCGTGTGGTCCTTAACCACGACCGGTCACCCGCCTTCTGTCTCAAATCGACATTTTCGGCCCAAGGGCGGTCAACCTCAATCGGCCGCCCCCAAATTTCATCCAATTACCAAGTCGGGCGATCATTCCAGCCAATTCTATAATCTAAATCATGGTGGATTTCGTACAAGAGGCCTGAATGACATATCATGCAAGAAACATGTAACCCCAAGCCTAGCATAACATGAATTCACCATAAGTACCAATTTCTGGAACATATAATAAAATTTAACAACTTTCATCACAAAATATCCTACTTTATAACAATCAACACACTTATCAAGAATTATTATAGGCATGCATCACACATACAGGCATGCAAGTAGTTCTAAGTATATGTAATGGAGCCCAAGGACTCCAACATAAAATTTTGGCACCTAGGGATGAAACTAAGCAAGACATATCCTTTCAACAGAGAATTAAACATGAGTAAGAGAAGAATTCGAGTATTAACCACGTCTAGTAACATTTGGGCCTTAGATAACCTAGAGGTAAATGGCTTGCACCTTGATTCTTGGGGAAAAATCAGCAATCCTACAAAGATGAGGTTTGCATGTCAGGCAATTGGGGAAATCCTTGAAGAAAACTTAGGGAAATTGGGTATGGAGCTCTACTCCTTACCTTTTGAGCTAAGCATGTCAGGTCCAGAGTAGATCTTGCCTCCTAGGTAGCTGTGGGTGTGAGGAATGAGCAAGGATGTGACATGCACAAGCACTTCCTCCTCTTCTTCCCTTCTTCCCAAGTTCTCAAGCTCTCTCCTACTTCTCTCTCTCTCTCTCTCTCTCTCTCTCTCTCTCTCTCTCTGAAATCTTCTGAGAAAATGAGATAGAAGGGCTAGAGTAAGAGTCTTTTATATGGTGGGGCTATTAGAGGAGATAGCCTTGGTGATTTTAGTCGTGAAAAGATAGCCTTTTGGGGCCTATTTCAGTAATGTGGGGCCCACCTAGCTCATCTGGGCCGATCAAATCCACGGGATAATCTCCTTGGTATGAGATCTTCCTATGGTTACGATCTCGCGAAGTTCGGATGCGGCGTTTATTGGATATGGAGGTGGATCCGTTCAACACTCACCGATCACTGATCGGGGCCTGGGTTTTGGGGACAAGTTCAATGTTATATTTAGGCCTTAGGTTTTCCATCTCATGGCCATGCAAGGGTCCTAGTGGACCACCCAAGAAAAGTGCACTTTGGAATGATTGCTTAAGTAACTCTTAGTGCAAGTATACTTGCACCCTCATGTGCACTTGTAGGGTGTCGCATGAACATGGAATCGCATGAAGGTGTCATAGATCTCTCGGGAGATAAGAAAGGTATTGGCTGAGGAAGACTTCCCTTGAGATTCTCTGAGTGTAGGTTGCGAGGTAGAATCAGACGGTGCACTACTAGCTAAAGAGGCACTCGCTCAAGATGGACGACCCAAAAGTCTCCAACATCAATCGATAGAATGATTTTTTCCCCCACAGTGTGTGCAGCTGCAAGATATATCACGACTGCGTCCACGTCCACTTCGACTATGGTAACCACTGTGATCAATAGTACGACCCTGTCCTTGATTACTATAACCAACATCACAGCCACGCCCAAGAATTTTAGGTGTAGGATGGAAGGAGGGACGATTACCAACTGCGTATGTAGAGTTATCAAATGATACCAACGTAGTTGTGGTAGAGGTAGTAACATGTTGAACCATAACATAAATCGCAGTCAAGGAAGGAAGAGGATCCATTGCAACAAATCTGATCATGGACACTTCAGAGTTAAGGCCAGAAAGGAACTGCATGCTTTGAGTTTCTTCCCGTTGTTTACGAACAAGCTCATAATCTTTCTTGCTTTCAGACGGAATAGGATGATAGAGATCTAACTCATCCTACATACCTCGAAGGGTGAAAAAGTACTCCTTTAGAGGTCGGGAATCCTATTGGAACCTGCCAATGTCTGAAATCAACTTAAAGACCTTTGATAAATTTCTCACCTCTAAACACACGTCATGCAGAGTATCCCATATCTTCTTTGCTGATGACAAAAACATAACTGAATTACTGACAGATGGGTCCATACTATTAAGTAACCAAGCCATGACTTGGTAGTTTTCCTTGGTCCATGTTTTGTAATTTCCATCTGTAGGATCTGGGGGATTATCCAATATGTACGTGCGTCTATCTCTTCCTCCTAAAAATAATTTAACGGACTGAGCCGATTGCAAATAATTATTACCATCCAACTTGACAGTGGTAATCAGAAAGGGGTATGAATCCAATGAACCCCCACTCGATCAGGATTGTATTTTGTCATCCATATGGTCCATAGACACTATTTTGAATCAAGCACAGTGATAGAGATTACTAGATTGCCACGCAACCGAAGGTCCAGACAATGGCCCACAAGTAGAGGTGGGCAACGATCCAATCTGAGTCGAACATGGACCAGATTGGATTGTTCGGTTGCTTGAGTGGGTGTGTTCGAACAAACATTTGAACAGGGTGGCTCTGTATAAACTCGGTTTGGTCTGGCCCGGCCATGTTCGAACATGTTTGAACATCTGGATTTCAGACAATTTTTATGAGTTCGAACAATTTCACTTCTTTTCGCTTGAAAATATTTTTTCTACTACAAATTCCATCCGCGGGCGTGGGTTGGCTGGTGACGCGAACACCAGCCAGCAAGCCGCTGTCAAAGCTCTGTGAGTCCCACCATGATGGATTTGTTTTATCCACTCCATCCATCAATTTGTACAACTCATTTTGAGGCATTAAACAAAGAATGAGGCAGATACAAAGCTCAAGTGGACCATACCACAAGAAATAGTGAGGAGAATGATGTCCACCATTGAAACCTTCCTAGGGCCCACAGTCATGTTTATTTGTCATCCAACTCCCCCCCCCCCCCCCCCCCCCCCCCTGTCTCTCTTTATATATATATATATATATATATATATATATATATATATATATATATATATATATATATGAGTAATGCTAATGCACAACTAGTTGTACGTCCAACTAGTTGGTGTTTGGGGGTGTATCTCAACCGCTACACCGCAATAACACTGGTTAGTTGAACGGTCATCTGGGTTGCTGCCGACTGGAAAATTGAAGAGATGGATTTGGTTGGAAACATGGATCTTGTATGACTTGTTGTTAGAGGAATTTGGTGGTGCAATTAAAAAAAGCAGTTTTTTTTCACGATTGACGGCAACTCGAAATGATGGCACTTTTACTTGCTTTTACCTACATAATACTCAATCCAAACAGGCCCTTAGACGTCTAAATGGTTGGATTTGATGGGCTTCAGCTGGGAGAGAATCTTGGTGTGTCACCCAAAAATCCATACATGTTAACGTAGGATTTGTCTGACGTGTCACGTGTGATACATCTCCTACTTGGAAGAGTCAATTTAACATAGCTGGACAAAACATAACATGAACCCTTACATGACTTAATAATCGATCACAATTTGAAAGCCAGTTAACACTGTGCAACAAACAGTATTGCTAGTATCAGAAATTACATGAATAACCTTGACACACAACACTAATGATTTAATTGAATCTTCTATGTGATGTTCCATTGAGTTTAAGGACAGATACAGTTCAATGTCTCATCCCTTCCAAAGCAAATGCCATCAAGTCTTAGGAAGGAGGATCCCTTATTCTTATCCTCATCCAAGCACCCAAGTGTAAGTACATTTTTGAAGGATTGAAGTATCATAGGTTTTCCATTTTTCAAGTACGTTGTTCGTGTTTGTAGCTTTGATGATCAGTTAGAATCTCTTTCTAGGCAAACTCTCTTGTATACCTCTCATTGATTGCTATAATGTTTTCCTTTTACTTTGAATTTCCCCCTTTTCAACTTCATGAGAACTTTTGAGAATACAGGATGTCTTTATCAAGAACTTATGCTCATACCTGCATTTTTTGTAATGTGTGCTTCTTGTTTAGGTGGTTTTCTACTTGGCAGAACTCTAGCAGTGCTGTTGACATTGGCTCTAGGCACATCAATGGCTGCTCGTCTAGGGCCAATAGTTATGGCGGGTCATCAGATATGCTTGCAAGTATGGTTGGCTGTATCTCTCCTTTCGGATGCGTTAGGTGCGGCTGGCCAGGTATGTAGTTTATTACTTTTGAATCTTGCTTTAAGTTCAATCTTTGAACTGTGATATCTATTTTATCCTTCTTTGTGGCTTCCTGTCCTTTCTGATTTTTTTATCCTCAAAATGTGCATCACTATATGGACACAAAAATAAAATTTCCAAGCATGTGGATGTGCTCATAAGATGTTATTAATCTTCAGTTCTCCTGTAATAACAATGTTTGGCTTTCAGTCATTTGTTGGGCTGTTTCTTTACTTTTTCAAGTATTCAATGGAAACTATGAAAGCAACTTTCAAGTATTAAATGATATAATGATTCCACATTTTCCTTCATGATTCTATGTAGTTCTTTTTTAGGACGTGACGTGACGGAGGATTATTTTTTCTCGTGGACTTATTGAGTTCAGGTGCACCATGGTGTGAACAATGTCATAATGTTCCCAGTTCAGAGAGGTGGGATCCGTTATTTTTCCGTTCCATACTGTTGATATGTTGGGTCTCAATGTAGGTGGAAATGCTTTAAAAATCTACCAGATTGGAAGAGTTCATCCCTTAGATCAGTGGATTACAAATATATGGTTAAGAAAAATACAATAATGTCCTAGAAAAAAAATCCCAAAACTTAGATGGCTAGAATCTTTTGCGATTCCACTTCGGGGCCATCAGATCAACGGTTTGGATCGATGAACCATTTGCCCATTGCTACAGGTTGGGGGCATGAGGATGCTATTGATTTCTTGGTGCATCAAGACCCAACGATTCTTGCTTCTTTTTCTTTTTCTTTTTTTTTCTTTTTCTTTTTTAAATGATGAATAATTTTTTTGAATGGAGATGCAAACCATAATTCCATCACAACCCGATTTAACATGGTTCTTATTTCTCCATCTTACAACCCTTACCATGGTTTACCCCTAAGGTCTAAATCATTATTCTCCTAACTCTATGAAACACCAACTTAACCCTTCCGCTCTATTGTTAAGAGTTCTGTCAGTGTGTTCTTTGCATAGGAAATGCAGAGTTAGAAGGGGACTCTTGTAACGGGATGCCATTATGTTATTTCCACAGTGGTATATTGTTAAAATGTAGTTTTCACTTGGCCAAATATTATGGTTCTTCTAAATGCAATGGGATGGGAACATTGCATCAGTTCCTCAGTATCCCAAAATCTTGAATCACAGTAACATGCAGCTGCTACCGCATGACGCTACTGTTTCATTTATATGCACAGAGAATGTAGGCCTATTATACTTCAATTAAGGATGTCCAAACTCATCATATAATAATCAAGAAGCTGGAATTTGTGAACCCACTTAATTAATCCCGATAATCTGGACCTGCCGAGACACTGCTGTTCTGGATTAAGTATAAGATGGACGTATCACTTCTTTTAGACAGGAATGACCATATGAAAAAGTAAATGTTGGATTTATTTAGAGCTCTCCCTCTCTACATGTCTTTAGTGTGCGCCACATTTACTTTCTCTCATTTGTCTGTAAAATCTTGTTGAAATTGCAAGTTTACTGCTCGGGCTTCACTTTCTTTATAAATGCTGGTTTCTCTCAAATTTGCTTTGCCTCTTGACATTTGTTTCTGCTCATTGGCATATATTCAGGCACATGTTACTGTGAATGTGCATATTTTCATTTATTTCTTGATCATGTCTTTAATAGATTGTTTTTTTTTTCTTTTTCTAAGGCTCTAATTGCAAGTTCTTTCTCAAAGAGTGACTACAAAAAAGTGAAAGAAATTACTTATTCCGTTCTGAAGGTGATTATTCTCCTAAGCTTGTCATTTTATTTTTGATTAGCCTGCAACTCGAGTAAGAACTTAATGACGTTTCCTCAAAAAATAATCTTGAGTTGTCTTTCATGTGATTTCTGTTAGAGGATTGGATACATATATATACAGCTGCACATACAACTTACATGCTAAGATAGGTAGCTGGGTTGTTTCATCTCTGTTAAGATATGCTGAGGTTGTTGGAGGATACGAGATGTATGTACACAGTTGTGCATACATATCCTATCCTCTAATACTTTCAAGGATCTGGATTCATTTTATTATTCGGAAACTTATCTGAACTTCCATGTTTCTCCTTTTTCCTCAGACAGGAGCATTTACTGGTGTTTTCTTAGCTATCATACTGGGTACATGGTACGGTTCTATTGCTGAATTATTCACCAAGGACGTTGAAGTGCTAGGAATTGTTAGGTCTGGTTTTCTGGTACGTATGTTATGTTTACCTTGAACTTGATTATTTTAGCCCTTGGTTGCATCTTGCTTGATGGATTCCCTTGTTATATTTTGCAGTTTGTCTGTGCCACTCAACCCATCAATGCTCTAGCTTTTGTTTTTGATGGTCTCCATTATGGTGTTTCAGACTTCTCATATGCGGCTTTTTCTTCTGTAAGCTTCAGACTCAAGACATTAAATTCACATAATTTTGAGTCGTCTTCATTCATGATGTTTGCTTGTGTCTATAAAATCCTTTAATATTGCTATTTTGATTGAGCAGATGGTGGTCGGAGCTATGTCATCTGTATTTTTAGTATATGCTCCTTCTGCTTTTGGTCTTCCGGGAATATGGTTTGGCTTGACTCTTTTCATGCTCCTGCGTATGGTAGCGGGGTTAATGAGGTGAGATTATGCATATTTCTTTCATAGACTGGCAGTAGGTTCCATGGTTCGATATTATTTGTGTTCACCAATCTCATGCCGCACTAAACTACTATGTTACCCACTCGTCATTTTAATTCTTGGAATGAAACCATATGTTGAAATTCTATTCCATAAATCAAGGTACCGGAAAATATGGTTAGTCAAATTTTGTTGGCATTCCTGCTTTTAACATTACAGACATGCATATTGCACTTTCTTCGATTAATTTAACTCACAGTTTCATATGATGGGCAAGAAAATTGGATTGAATCTACATAAATAGTGTGGAGAGATTTATAGTTATGCTTGTAGCATATGTTCTTATTTTTGCTGTGTTTGTGTAGCCATATGGAATACCATACTAGTCTCCTTTCATTAATATCGTGATTGTGTTAGTCAAAGAACTAACACAATTCTATTAACCTATTCTCTTCTTGTTTTTCTCTAACACATTCCTTAAGAGTGTAATAATCTCTAAATGACTTCTCACCCTATGCATGAGGGCCCACATATGTCACTGTTATGTCAGCAGCTTGTGGCCTAGTTTGGGGCATCTCCTTTGGGAGATCTGGACTGTCTATGATATCCAGCATGTCGAACTCTTCAAACATGTGAGGTCGTTCATCCAGATCGGGGCACGGATCATGAAAAATTGGTTGTTCCTTTAGTGGGCCACATCTCCTTAACCGTTAATCAGTTTTGGATGAAATTTGGTTTGAGTGGGTTTATCAATGCGATGTTACCTGTCCAGATTTAGCCGGATTTGACCATGACTGTTCGATCTTGTTTTTAATGGATCTGATTCATATCATATTAGATTTGGTTGAAACTTGCTACCTATTGCAATCAACACCCACTAAAAATATCTAACGGTTTGGAATGACCAGAGGACAGTCTGATCAAGGAGATCTGAGCCGATATTGTCCTAGGCTGTCTCATGGAAAGATCCGAGCCGCATGATTATTCCTTTTATGTTTGGACATGTTTATAATATTGTTTATTACCTTTTATTCGTGATGTATTATCTATGATGATTGACTTTGATTTGACATCCACACATGTAGGATGACTAGAGCCCACCCACTTTTAGTGGGAAGCAGATTGCATGGTGTGCCACACACCACCGACCTCGATGATGTGCTGACGGCACCAAGTTCTGCGGGCCCCATCATGATGTATGCGTTATACCACACCATCCATCCATTTTGCAAAATCATTTTAGGGTATGTACCCAAAAAATAAGGCAAATCCAAAGCTCAAGTGGACCACACCATAGAAAGCAGTAGGGATTGAACGCCTACCATTGAAAAATTTTGGGGGCCAGAGAAGTTTTGGATCAAGCTGATATTTGTGTTTTCTGAACAGGTTTGATGGAAAATAAACGTCATGGTGGGCCCTAGGAAGGTTTCAACGGTGGGCGTCATTGTTCTCACTGCTTTCTGTGGTGTGGTCCACTTTAGCTTTAGATTTGCCTCAATTTTGAGCCCATGCCCTAAAATGATCTCGCAAAATGGATGGATGGTGTGGATATAACACATACATCATGGTGGGGCCCATAGAACTTGGCGACATCAACACACCACTAAGGTCGGTGGTGTGTGGCACACCATGCAATCCTCTTCCCTCTTGTGGCTGGTGGTGCCACAAGTCTAGCCACTTGTGACGTGTATGGTCCTCACTGTGTGAGCATGCCTACAGGTTCACTCATCTTCATTATCGAGGTTAGATTTCCCTTTGATTGTGTGCCCATATGCTTGGCCGAGCCGCGCGAGTCAATGGGATGATAATATAACACCAAACACTACATGGGGTGGATGCTTAATTGTTTTATTTGCGAACATTTTACTTTTAGGATGGTGACATTACCTTGGATCTTGATCAGACCAAAGCCTATTTGTTATAGGTCCAATGATCTAAGATTTTATAGGAGTAGAAGAATATTAGATGATTAGGGTGGAAAAAGAGGAGAGAAGAAAGGGAAGAAGAGGAGAGAGAGTGAGAGAGAGTTTTAGGGTGAATGTTGTGTATGTGGGCCACATGCCCACCACACAAAGCTTTATTAGAATAAGCATATAGTACACTGTAGGAGGAGAGAAAAGATGTGCACATGCACTTACAATAAAAAAGTCACATACTAACACACATATATACTAATATTTTCTAGACTCCCCCTCAAGTTGGAGCGTAGATGTTGATCATGCCCAACTTGTCACGAACACGATGAAGAGCATCTTGACTTAAAGACTTCGTAAGAACATCCGCAAGTTAATCCCCGGACCGAACAAAAGGAGTGATGATTTCCTTCGAGGCAACTTCCTCCCGAATAAAGTGACAGTCAACCTCAATATGCTTGGTGCGCTCGTGGAAAACAGGATTACAAGCAATATGTATGGCTGCCTGATTGTCGCAAGGAAGAGGAATAGGGCCCGAAGGAGAATAGCCAAGTTCGTCAAGAAGGGTGCGAAACCACACGAGCTCACATGTAGCATGAGCCATAGCACAATATTCTGCTTCAGTCGAGGAGCGCGCAACAACCGATTGCTTCTTACTTTTCCACGTGACAAAATTACCACCTAGGAAGGTACAAAACCCGGATGTAGATCGACGATCATATGTACTACCCGCACAATCGGCATCGGAATAGCCAGAAAGATAAAGATGACCATGAGACTGAAAATGGATGCCAAGGCCCGGTGCTGATTTAAGATACCGGAGTATTCGGTAAACAACCGTGAGATGTGAAGAACGGGGAGCTTGCATGAACTGGCTGACAACTCCCACCGCAAAGGAGAGATCTGGACGAGTAATAGTCAAATAAATAAGCCGACCTACAAGCCGACGGTACATGCCAGGATCGAAAAGAAGAGTACCATCATTTGGCTAAGGCTTATGCACAGTATCCATAGGGGTGGTAGCCGGTTTGCATCCTAGCATGCCAGTCTCCATGAGAAGATCAAGAGCATATTTTCGTTGGGATAAGGATACCCCAGTTTGGGAGCGAGCAACCTCGATGCCCAGAAAGTAGCGAAGAGGACCAAGTTCCTTAATCTCAAACTTGTTCTTCAGAAATTCTTTGACATTGCCCATGCTAACCAAATCAATGCTTGACAGTACAATATCATCCATATACACAATGAGAACCATGATGCTTGTCGATCGTCAACATATAAAGAGAGAATGGTCGGCATGACTACGAACAAAGCCAAACTCCATAAGAGCTTGACTGAATTTGTTGAATCAAGTACGCGGGGACTGTTTGAGCCCATAAAGGGCCTTCTTCAATCGACACACAAGCGTAGGATTGTGGGAAGCAACAAAGCCTGGAGGTTGATTCATGTAGACCTCCTCCGCAAGATCCTCATGAAGAAATGCATTCTTGACATCTAGTTGGAACAAGGGCCAGGATAAATTGACTGCCAAGGAGACCACCACACGAATAGAATTAAGTTTTGTCACTGGAGAGAATGTCTCGAAGTAATCCACGCCCTGAGTTTGCATATATCCCCGAGCAACAAGACGGGCCTTGTAATGATCAATGAAGCCATCGGGAAGGAATTTGATCGTGTACACCCATCAACACCCAACAGGTTTGTGCCATGGAGGAAGAGAAACTAGCTCCCAAGTATGATTCTTGTCAAGAGCAAACATTTCTTCCATCATTGCCTTCGTCCAGTCAGGACTTTGAAGAGCGTGGGAGAGAGACCGAGGAATAGCCTGTGATAAAATGGAAGCTGCAAATGACTGAAAGGACGGTGAAAGATGATCATATGAAACAAAATTGCTAATGAGGTGTTGAGTACATGATCGTGTCCCTCTATGCAAGGCAATGGGAAGATCCGGACTTAAGGTAGGAGAATCACCTGAGCCAACATCCAAAGTGAGTGGAAGAGTGGACGGCGGAGCGCGTGAAGATTTATCTCGACGATGATACACTCGTAGAGGCTTCGGGTCACCCAAATCACCAACAGAGTTAGGAATGGGAGGTGAAAGAGTCTCCCTATGATGACTAGTGACAAGAGGAAGGGGAGAATCAGTATTCTCCCCCTGACTCGCAAGAGGATCATCGACTGTGAAAGCGAAAAAAAAAGGAACATCTTGAAAAAATGTTACATCGGCAGAGATATATTTCTTAAAAGTCGAGGGGTCATAACACTTATACCCTTTTTGGCTCCGAGTGTACCCTAAGAAAACACATTTAGTTGCCCTAGGACTAAGTTTATCATTATGACCATCCAAAATTTGAACGAAGCATGTGCAACCAAAAACTTTAAGGGTTAAAGGAAATGGATTGTCATGAGGATACAACATATTAAATGAGGATTTGGAAGACAATATACGTGAGGGAATACGATTAATAAGGAAAGTTGATGCTTACGTAGATGCATACTAAGAAGAAGGGTATGTGGGACTTCAAGAAGGTGACGGTTCTTTCGTTCTGCGATACCATTTTGTTGTGGAGTGTAAACACATGATGTCCGAGACAAAATACCATGTTCCTGTAAAAAGGACAAAAAAGTTTTGGACATGTACTCCCCCCCATTATCAGAATGGAGGGTTTTGATTAAGCATTGAAATTGAGTGCACACTTCACGATAAAACACTTTAAACATATAAAACACTCTTTGATTTCATAAGGTAAACCCAGGTCATGCGAGAATAATCATCAATAAAGGTGACAAAATATTTAAAACCAAAAGTGGAAGTAATCGGGGCTGGTCCCCAGACATCTGAGTGAACCATATCAAAAGGTTGAGATTTCCTTCCTGAAACACTTGGAGGAAACGTAGTACAATGATGTTTTGATAATTCACAAATATCACAACACAAAGGTTTAGTAACCGAGAATGAAGGAAACAAAAATCTCAATCAAGCTAAGGAAGGATGTCCTAAGTGGCAATGCCACCGTGTGATAGAGTCTCAATCAAGAGAAGAGGTACATGAAGCAGTAACAGGTGTATCACTGAGAAGACAAACGCCTCCTCGCTCATGCCCCCACCAATCACTCTCTTCGTCTATAGATCCTGAAAAAGACAATGAGAAGGGTAAAAGGTAATCGAACAATTCAACGATTTAGTAAGGGAACTAACAGATAGTAAGTTTAATGGAAAACGAGGTACATGCAAGACTGAGGACAATGACAAGGAAGGGGAAAGGGAGATGGAACCAATCCCAGAAATGGGGGCATGTGTTCCATCTGCGACTGTAATATATTGAGAGTGGGAGGAAGGAGAATAAGATGAAAAGAGATGTGACTTACCAGTCATGTGGGAGGAAGCTCCAGAGTCAATGACTCAGGAGGTGCTAGAAGAAGACGTTAGAAGAGCGGTACCTGACTGGGCCGAAGTTGCATGAGAAGGCTCAGGAACATCACGAATATGAAGCCGCATCAGGGCATCATAAGCTGCTTGAGAAATAATGAAAGACTCTCCTGTAGAAGGCTGCTCAGTTGCCAGGGTAGAAGGTTATCTCTCAGGAGCAACAGTAGCTGTAATAGAGGCAGCAGTACACATAGGACGACCATGGAGCTGCCAACAGTAATCAATAGTGTAATTAGTTCTGCCACAATGCGAACAAATGTGAGAACTATCACATCCTCGTCCATGTCCACCATGACCTCGAAGATGATGACCAACACATCCCTGATCTCCCTCTCGGCCTTTGCCACGACCACCATAACCAAAAGTGCGCCCTGAACTCAAGGATGGTGCGCGAGATCCAGGAAAAATGAAAGATGGATCGCCAGCAAGGTGTGCTGAACGCTTTGGTGGTACAAAAGGATGTGAAGGAAGAGCTGATATAGTAGCGTGCTGGCACATGGCATAGACTGTTGTCAACAGAGGAAGGGGATCATTAACAACCACTTGATCCCGAACATTAAAGTAGACGGAGTTCAACCCTGCGAGGAACTACATAACACGAGTGTCATCCCGTTGCTTACGAGCATGCTCATGATCATCTAGACATTTTGAAGTAAGAGGTTGATACAAGTTCAGCTCATCCCACATGCCTCGAAGTGTCGAATAGTAATCTTTTAATGATCTTGAGTCTTGTTGGAACCGACCAATTTGTTGAATAAGCTTAAATACCCGTGAAATTTTTTTAGACTCGGAGTACATATCATAAAGGGAGTCCCAAATGCCTTTAGCCGATGACAAAAACATCATGGAGTGGCTAACCGAAGAATCCATACTGTTCAACAACCATGCAATGACTTGATAGTTCTCCTTTGTCCAAGTCTTGTAGGTGTCTTCTGTAGAGCTTGGGAGATCATCCAGAATATACGACAACTTCTCACGGGCCCCCAAGAACACTTTTACAGATTGTGCCCATTAAAGATAGCTATCACCATTCAACTTAATCGAGGTGATTTGGAGTGGGTTGGGTTCAAGCGAACCCATGCCAAGATGAGATTGCCCTTTGTCCCCCATAAGAATGAGGGGTCAAAGTAAAATGTACTTCAACAAAGTCTCTAATAAGCAATCCTTTGAGGAGATGAGAGACTAACCCCAATCATCTAGAAAACTCTGAAAATATCACCCTAAAGTACTCAAATTTGACGCAAACAACAAAAAGAATAACATGGCCGCACCTCTATTTGAGGTTAAAACCCACTCAAATCTTCATATCAGCTAAAAAATCCTCCAATATTAGCTTGGGTGAGAGATATCAATCCATCTAGAGAAAAGAAACAAGAGAAAAGCTTACCGATTTGAGAAAAATCGACGAAACACTGATTCGGGGCTCGATTTTCGAATTTCACTATTTCAGCCAAATCACTATTAAGAAGGCTCTAAAAAATTCTCAATAAATCATGAAAAATCTTCTAAAATAGAGATCTATCAAACCCCTAAACTTTCAGCTCAAACGGGGTCCATTTGACCTTACATTGTTGACATCAGCCGTACGACCGCTAACGTTAGCAATCTGACGTGTCGCCTCTCAACTCCCTTGATGTGGAATAGTCTGATCTTATCTCTGATACCAAGTAGAAGAAGATTAGATGATTAGGGTAGAAGAAGAGGAGAGAAGAAAGGGAAAAAGTGGAGAGAGAGTGAGAGAGAGGTTTAGGGTGAATGTTGTGTATGTAGGCCACATGCCCACCACACAAAGCTTCATTAGAATAAGCATATAGTACACTGTAGGAGAAGAGAAAAGATGTGCACATGCACTTACAATAAAAGAGCCACATACTAGCACACATATATACTAATATTCTCTAGAATAAGGAATTGTTATTCCACATGATATAATTATTGGCGGAAAAGATCTGACCAAAGGTCATCCAATCCATCCAAGAATTAATCTGGGCTGTTGGATTTGTTTAAGATGGATCTCGCTTGTTCGAGATCGGATTGGGCTTAAAATTGGCAGGTAGCCCTATGGTGATGTGTTAATCACACCTATCTGGCTATCGGTCCAGATTTTGTAGAAGGCCTGATCAAGAGTTTTTGTTAGCTCAGCCCCTATTGTGCACATAGAAGTGTTCACAGGGTCATCATGATTCAAGTATAATAATCCTAGGAATTTAATTTGAGTTCCACTCTAAGGCCTTATAAATGCTGGCAAGTGTCCTAGTTGCATTCCTCAGATGCGAGACTCAATGCATGAGGGCAGACAAGACAGTCCAATGAACGGGGCATCTGACAAAGTAGTTGATTATGATACATGTTGTTCTATCTTGTGGTGGGTGTATTATTAGCAAGACAATCCCGGTACATGCCCATGGTGAGGACAAGATTTATGGATGGAAAATACACTTTGTGAGGCTTGTTATGTTCCTATTACTACATAGTGCAATGGGAGCCATCAGTTGTGCTAGGGAAATGACATGATGGACTCTGCATCTGTAATGCGGGGCATTGTCACACCAGCCTCAAGTGGGGTAGCTTGTGGATGCGGGGACACACTTGGGGTGGGGCGGCTCGTGTAAGGTGGGTGGCTTGTGGACTCAGGCCCCACCTACGTAAGTGGCTCGTGAATTCGGGCCCCACCCGTGGACTCGGTGGCTCGTGTGATGCGTACCCATGGACTTAGAGCCCACGAATGAGGGTTTGGCCGAGGACCCAACCCGTGGACTTGGGGCCTGGGCTATGAGATAAAGGAATTGATTCGCCACGCTCTATCAGTTTGGGCTTTTAGAACAAGTTGTTAGTTGTTCTGCATCAAATTGGTATCAAAGCGAGAGGTCTTGTGTTCGAGACTCCTCGCTAGGGGTGATTGATGCGGGGGCATTGTCACACCGGGCTCTGAGTGGGGTAACCTGTGGAGGTGGGGTGGCCCGTGTGAAGTGGGTGGCTCGTGGATTCGGGCGAGCTTTTAGAGCAAGTGGTTAGTTGTTCTGCATCAATCTGTCCCTAAAATACATTCCTTGGCATGAGATAGAGGGACACTTGTGAACCTAAGGTTTTGTGGTCATGTAGAGAATAATGTCGGAACTAAATGCTATGTCCAAGATCATCACGTTGGAGAAATTAATTGGGAAAAATTTTCATTAGTTGGTTCCAAAAGATCGATCTAGTAATCACCTTACAACGAATGCTCTATGCTATTCATGACCCCCTTCTTGTCCCTAACCTTGCCAATGATGAGGAACCCTTGGTCGTGTCTACCAAGTATGCCAATGGAGAAAGAGATTACAAGGTGGCCAAAATATACATATTGGCCTCCGGGTAATGATGCACTCTGCAATCAGGTGCAAAATATGTTATACATGCCAGGTATATCTACCTTCGCCCAAAGGGGATGTTTTAATCTCAAGTCGTTGTCTACATCCAGCCCCTCAAGAGAAAACTATACAATATGAAACTTGAGGAGGGCGCCTTTGTGAGTGAGCATGTCTTGAACAGCTTATTGTAAAAAGAAAAGAAAAAAAAAAGTTTAACATTATTCTCAATGTCAGACAGTGGGGTTTCATTTAGAACAACATTTTGAAAAGCAATATTGGTGGAAAGAGGAAGAGAGTTTCAAGTAATAAAAGGGGCTTTAAATGAACGTTTTCTTAATAAACAAAGAAGAATGCGACTATGTAACATTTCTTTATGTTAATGTGGGAATTAACAGATTTTGTAAAAATACAAAGAAGAAATATGATTCAATATCATAATATCATACATAAAGTCAAGTAGCTACTATCAAATCCCGCTTGCTACTTGAGCTGGTTAGTGTGCCACATCTAAAGGAGAGAGATTTGGGTTCAAGTCCCATCCCGCTGATGCGCTGCTTTCTGTCGTGACTGAACTGAATATGATGTAAACAAGACAAGAAAAGTTGCTTCTATCATAGTTGCCAAAAGGCGAACTTCAAAAGCCAGGCCCCACAAGCATAGGCTGCCTTGCTTTAGAGATTAGCTGCTCGATCTATTACTGGATTTAAAATGTTGAGATTGTCACAGCTGCTTCTCTGATTATGCAGTTGCTAATGTCTTTATATATTGTGTTTCCATCTATGTCCAATTTGAATGATGCCTTCTTGTTTTGTTTCTTCAGATTAGGAGCGAAAACTGGTCCATGGTGGTTCTTGCATAATTTGCCAGAAACCGAGGTTGGTTAATAAAACAACGCATCAGCTTGATGATCATTCATAACTCAGTAGCCAGTTGACTAGTGCTAATTTCAGATGACTTATTGCACGTGAGTTCCCATGGATACACATGACAAGCATGTACAAGATCTGGACCGCTCTTCTGGCTGGCCCACAATGTATCTGCCATGGCCCAAAAATCAGTCAGGTCAGATGATCCTAACCTCCCAATTTGAGGTGACAACTGGCAGCACCCCATTTATGGGCCTTCTGGGCACCCTGCAAGATCATTTGAGATCTATGGCTCAATGATGGATGTCTTTTTATTGCTGAAGAAATTAATATCAATGCTAGGACTATCAGAGATCTTGACCTGGGCTGAGAGGGATCAAATTTGAATACAGCTGGCCTTACCAGTTGGAAATCTGGCCCAGACCAACTGAGGCCCGGTTCAATGACAGCCCTGATAAATAACCAGGAAAGTTCAATAAACCCAAACTGCGAGGAATCTTTAGACATTTGCGGTCTATGAGCCAGGATGGTAATTTAAGTGCCTGTTTGCATTGTGGCAATCAAACTGGAGAGGATTAGCCCGGTAAATTTATTTCGAGCTATAGAAAAAAAATGAAACAATTGATAATCTGAAGTGTTACCACTTCAGGAGGGGATGTTTTGGGTAAACTGAATATCCAACTTCTTTTTATTTGGGCCTTTATATACAAAATCCAAACTCGGATTCACCCCATCCAAACAGTATAAATAGATAGGTGTGCATCAATTATTTTAATATTGTGAAGTATCTATTTGATACAAATGGATAGATGTTTACATACAGAGGTTGGATCCAATAAAAAGGTTTGAATTATTGCATCTAAGTGCGTCAAAGTGCATTGAACTGCAGTTAAATGCATCTAAGTATGTTGAGATATTGTTCATGGGTGTGTGCATGTTCATATCAGTGCAATATACTTATATGCAGTTAGATGCACTTAAACACACTTAGACGCACATTGTATATGTAAAAAGCTTCGTATTGGATCCAGGCTTTTAACATTAATGAGTAAGAAAGTTTAATATGATTGCTAGAGCTTTGCCAAACTCAAACGCACATACAAGGAATACCATCAACACTCCACATGTGCCTGAATAGCTGACATGTGCAGTGTCCAAGCTGCCCATCGGGTGGGTCTGACCATGTCAACGTCTTACCCAAAATGTTGTTAGAAACAGTTGGATGGGCGAGAAACCTTAGCCGAGTTTTTTTCAGCTGTACATTTTTCAGAAACTGTCACACCTGACATGTGGACTAGTCTGATGCTTGGGCAAGAGCACATACATAGTGGTACCTGCCTGATGAATAGATTGGATCTTTTGCCAATGTGCCAGCTTGCTGGCACATGTGTGGCTTGAACATGAGCTGCCTTCTACATGAGTTTGGGTTTAGCGAAGTTCTAGTTATCCTACTATTAAGAGCGAATTTTCTCTATGATGTTTTGAGAATTTGCTATTTTATGAGTAGGAAATTCCTATTAAAAAAGAAGAAGCATAGGACCCACGTTCCTATCATTAGAAGGTGATGCAGGACAGCCCTAAATATGATGCATGCTCATGAACACAATTATTCAGCGGAAATAAAAGCAATAATAATAATGAAATCTAGCATCAATTATCATAAACTAAGAAAATCATAAAGGAAACATGTAATGGGACGGGCCATCATCACAACCATGGAGTATGGGATTCAAGTAACGTATAGGTTGGATCCGGTCAGGGATGGAACCTCCCGATCTTGCATGGTCATACCCAATCGATCAATGATGATCACTAGTCCGAAGAATCAGAAAGTTTCTCGGATTAGGGATTTGAGAATTTGGGGGTTTAGGGTTTAGATCGATTCTCAAGGTTTAGATCGTGGGGAATAAACAAAACAGAAGTTTAGAAGGATAATAATAGAAGATGAAATACCTGGAAGAAGTTGGAGGGGCACAAGAAGAATAGAGAAGAAGGAGATCAAGGAAGAAGAAGAAGCACCATGAGAGAGGGAAAGAGGAAGGAGGCAACCAAAGGTTTGCTCTTTTTCATAAATCAACAACTAATCAAAAAGGTTTAGGGCAACACCCTTATAAAATTCGGAATTAGCA
Source organism: Liriodendron chinense (assembly GCA_003013855.2). Taxonomy (NCBI): domain Eukaryota; kingdom Viridiplantae; phylum Streptophyta; class Magnoliopsida; order Magnoliales; family Magnoliaceae; genus Liriodendron; species Liriodendron chinense. The sequence continues at coordinate 1,998,211 of ML058329.1, read as the reverse complement.
TAATTACCAAAATACCCCTATAAACAAAATTTCAAAAAAAAAGACATTTGCATGAAAAAAACGTACCCACACTAACCCAAAACTCAAATAAGTAAAAAATGCGTAAAATAAACTCAAATCTAAGATGTCCAATGCGCTTCAATGATGGTGTGATGAAAGTGGGCCACAATGAACCAACGGTCCGATCACATCATCATCACGATCCAACGGTCTGATCATCTCCTCAAAGCAACTTACACATGTCTTCCCAAGGTGGGGTCTTTTCAAATGTCTCGGACCACATGTGTAAGGTCTTAAATGCTCCTCAATAGTCGCCTATCCACAAGGATGGTACTTGTGGTTGGCGCTTTCTTCGTTGGTACACCTTGAATGCTTTTGTTCCGCATCAGAAGGGCTAGCCTCGAGTCCACAGTACACTCTAAGAGTTGGTGTGCACTTATCTTCTACCATCCAAGGACAGTGGGCAGAAATCCAAAATGGGATTTTCAAGCCACATTTTTTAATTGGTTGGGATTCTGCTTTCTGTCTTTGGGTGGTGGTAGATGGTGGGCACTCTTGATGCATGGCCATGTGCATGCAATCTTTTATGGAAGGCATCACCAATATAATTACACTTGATCAATGTTAGAATTTGATTGTTTTTTCCTCTTACAAATCTACACTCACCGATGCTTTCCTTCCTCGTGTTGTTGCAATCCACTTCCAATCACACGCCACTGGTTGAACCGGCACAAGGTGGCTACTGCTGATTGAAGCTCCAGTTGATAAGGGTACAAGCTATAAACCTCAATCTCATGATTCTATCCCCGTAACTGCAAGTATATTACTTGTAATTTACTATTTTTCCATGATTAAATGCTTTGATTTTGTTGTAACTGGGGAAAAAAGAACTGCTTCTATCATAGACTGTCATAAACTGTGCATTTGCAATTTTGTTAATGCAATAATATGATCACATAACGATGGTGTATTCATTTCTCTCAGGTATGTTTGCAAAATATTTCCTGTAGAACTGATTTTGTCAGAAACGGGGAAGTTTGTATAATCCCTTGTTGTGGTTCTGCTTTCTCCTCTGATATGAGAGTCATTACCGGCTTTGATTTTTCTTCAATATATTTTTCCTCTCTCTCAGACGACAATTTATTCAAAAAGATATTTGGCGATGCAATGCTGTTATTAATAATGGGAGGATCTCACAATGCTTTTGGAACATTGATGGGAGGGTATTATAAAGCTAAAACCGAAAACTACTCTTCGCTTTATCAAATGTATTGTAGATATATTAGCCACATCAACATGACATATAATACATTCTATTATTTATTTCATGTATGTATATGTCTGTAGAGGTTTGCTTGCATACATTTTACATTACTATAATACGTTGAGACTCTAGCCGTTGGATTTGGGTCTTTTTCATTGACCCAAACTGTTTATTTGATAGAGTTCCCCTTCGATGGGGGTGCCCCAAAAGACTCTCAGATTGAATATAACCAGATGCTTTGAATGACCGAAGGGTTGAAACAGTTCATGTTCAAACCAAAAGGGCCTAATTATCAAAGGGTTGAAACAATCCAATTGAAAGCATTTATTTGTTTACTTTCCACCACACTAAGTGAGACTTGTCACATAAATGGCTTGGATCATTGGAAGATGACCCAGATTCAAAGGCTCAAGTCCCAATGCACAGTTAGTTGCAGATGATAATTTCCTGCACGATAATTTCCTGCAACTAGCTGCATGTCGGAGCTACAGTTGTGTGTGTATCCAGGTTTAAAGTATCATCAGAAACTGGTATATATTGTCCAATACGTATTGGTTCATCCATGAATGATGTAGGTGTATTGGTGCTCCGTATTGCTTTCGAAACAGCCTGATATGGGGCGATACGTAATGGTATTGGTGGTGAACAATATATTATGTAACACACCTAGAGCTGGACACAAACCGAGTTTGATCGTTCGGATTGACTCGGATCGACTTGGTAAAACTCTGTTCGAACAGAAAGTCTTCGTGTTCAAACTTTGTTCGAACACATAGGGTCTGTTCGAAAAAAAATTCGAGTCGATTTCAATCATAGCCCTATTTGACTCGACTCGAATATTGACCGACTCAACTAGGTTATATATATATATATATATATATATATATATATATATATATATATATATATATATATATATATATATATATCAAGAGAGAGAGAGAGAGGGTTGGATGATTGGATGACAAATAAACATGACCGTGGGCCCTAGGAAGGTTTCAATGGTAGGACATCATTCTCCTCACTGTTTCTTGTGGTGTGGTCCACTTGAGCTTTGTATCTGCCTCATTTTTTGTTAGTTAAAAACTTTAAACCTTGTGATTTGTCATTTGTGATATGTAATTTGTGAACAAATTGGTATTCACTATTCAGTAATAGAAAAAGTATTTTCAAGCAAAATTGTTCGAACTTGTTCGAAACTCATAAAAATTGTCTGAAATCCATATGTCGAACATGTTCGAATATGGCTGAGCCAAACCAAAACGAGTTTGAACAGAGCCACCTTATTCAAATGTTTGTTCAGACACACCCACTCAAGCAGCCGAATGATCAAATCCAGTCTATGTTCGACTCGGATCGGATCGTTACCCACCTCTAAACACACCGATTTCAAACCTTAGTGTTTATGCCATCCAACTCGTAGGGTTGTCGCAACATGAAAATGGGATGCCTAGAAATCAGGTAGTGCCATTTATAGAGTGGGCCACACCACAAAAAAAGGGGGGCTACAACCCATAAACCTCCAGATTCATGTGGCTGTCCACCTGATAGGGCAGATAGGCCTGATCCTTGGTATATTCCTCTTTTATTTATTTTTTTAGTGGGGAGACTGACGCAGGGAGGACGTGGTAGGTCGATCACCATCTCCCTAACCGATAGTTTCTCGAATCCATGAGAAGAAAGAAAAGATAAAAAAAAAAAAGGAATTTAATTACAAATAATTGTTTATTGAAGATTGAATTAATGAAAACGAAATTACAATGCATATAAATAGGAAACTAAACCCTATGCAACGTATCAGAATCCAACTCCAACTTACACTCCTAGAAAACGCAACTTACTATAAATAATAAACTTACTATTTATAGAAGTCGTTCAATCCTACGCGAACTCTTGGTTTTCGGCCAAAAATAGAAAGTTATCAAACGGCCTCAACCATGTTGTTCTACGAAATATTCTAAGCCCTTTTCATGTTGGGCACTAACTCTAAAACCCTACAGATGCAAAGTTATGATCGAATTACAACTTACTATAAATAGTAAAACTGAAAATAAACTAGCCTAATGGCCGTCGATACGGTCGATTCTCGCGATTCCGGCTTGGGCAACCCGGCAGTAGCGGGGTTGGTTGGCTAAAGTAGCTCGAGTTACCCCAAATTGATATATTATACGTCCCGTAACTCATTCTGGATTGTGAGATATGACCGATTTACGGTCCTGACGGTCCGGATCACTTTCGACCCCGACCGGTCTTCTTTTGCTCCATCTCGGCCATGAAATAGTCAGCGACCCGTTCTACATCAGAGACCCTGCTAAAAGGTTGCATGCACTTTACACAAAGCAGTGGTCCCCACATGCAGCTAGTAGCACAAAATTCTCATCTACAATCAGTAGCGTCTGAGACATCATCGTATGTGTATACATATGCGTCGCCCCAGATGCCAGGGTCCGTGGTTGCCCTCGGCCCCCAATATCTCAGGTTCCACGTAATATGGTACATGAATGAGCTGTAGTTAATTGCAGAATTGTAGAAGTAAATTTGCCAAGTATAAACAACTTAATCATGGGAGAAACATTTCCAAAAGAAAGAGGAGGAACAGTGTGTGTGTGTGTGTGTGTGTGTGTGTGTGTGTGTGTAATTCAAAAAATGTACATGAACTACATTCCTCACATTGGGGCCCATTAGGTCCCTACTACAGGTTCAGAAAATACTGTCCCAAAGTTGAACCATGAACGCCACGTAGACGCCAAACCCCAAAAGAAGTACTCCCGACGTTTCACACTCTAGTAGTCCTGGTTGCCTGCATACTGAAGGTACTTGTCAGCGTCTTCTCCAAGTTCTATGAACTCGGTCGCTTCGACCGCTTCGTGTATACCTGGGTCACATGGGTCATCTGATTGGTGAAGGGGAGTGAGTAGCCAACTCAGTGGTTTCATTTCCTTAGATTACACATTCATCAATCCAAGCAATATAGATAATAATTTCATTTTCCATAGATAGAATTAAAGAATAACACATCATCACAAGCATAGTTATCATATAGGATGAGTGTATCTAATGCAGATGCATGCTCGAACACCGATGTTTGTCACAGCCGCCAGTGAGTGGCACTACCACCTCACCCGCACAGACAGTGCATGTTATGCCTAACTATACATGATTAGCCAAGTAATTAGTTAAGTCCTTTCATCACATAGCTAGTTGGGGAAGCCCCTGTACCAACGTTCTATCAATTTGGCCGATTGGGACCACCTGACTCCCTACGAGGCGAACGCAGGTCATAGCTAGTAGCCCCTCGATCCTATCTCGGGTCTACAGCCCTGAGGGCCTGGCCGTGGCTTATTAGTCGCGCCTAACGCAGGTGAAATAGGGTTCGTCGCCCTATCCCATAGTCGAGTAGAAGGTGCATCACCTCTACGGTGCTGAATGGATACTACAAAGAGGCATCACCCTAGTGTAGGCCGACAGCACAGGGATAGGGCTCATACCACCATCCTTAGCTCTTGAATCTTGAGGGATCGGTACGCTGTATGGTTTCTAGTGGGCCCATCGAATGATACACCGGTACATGGATTCTACATAAGTGATAGAAGCACATTCAAATACTTAAATACATATATTGCTATCCGACCCGATGGTGGGCCAGGGTCCTCGGTTAGGAGAAGCAAGGGGGAAGATCGGCCTTGAGCATGTATGGCCCGCATGGTCCTTGACCACAGCCGATCGCCCCAACTTCCACCATAGTTGACCACCTCGCTCCCGAGGCTGGCGACTTTGTGCGGCCGCCCCTACTATGATACTTGCCGGGTCGAAAGCTACTACCTGTCACCCTAAGCACTTCCCAATTTCATAGCTCATGCATAATTTGATTTAAGAGACATGTAATACTAAGATCTCAAAAATCACATATTGGCATGAATGTTAAGACATCTTAGCATAGAAAATTTATATAATGAGAACATGTATAAGATGACATGAGCATGCAAATGGCCCTAGCATACACCTAACATCCAAATCCCTAGGCAACGAAATTCTGCTAATCTCATATAACTTTCCTAGCTCCAATCCAAACTTCCTAAGCATGGAAATTGAAGGTATTAACTACAATTGCAGGTATTGGTTGCATGGCAACACATAAGTAAATAATACACACCTTGGTTCGGAGGAGAATTAGAGAAATCCTGCAAGAAGGTGCTTGTATATTGGAAAAAAAGGAAAAACCTATGTAGGAAGCTAGAGAAGATGGGGGTTTTGTCATGGACTTTCTTCTACCGACGCCCGGAAGGATCCCCAATGTAAGAGATGCCGACTTGAGTGTTGTGGAGGTGGCTAGGTCCGAGTAGAGTAGCATGCAAGGGCTTCTCTTTGCAAATCCTTCTTCTACTAGCTTCCCCTTACTCTCTCACACACCCCTCTTTCTTAGAAAATGGCCGAGAAATGAGAGAGGGGGCTGAGAAATGGGTTTATAAGGGTTGAGGGAATTTGGACATATAGCTCCCCAATGTTTAAAGTTGTATAAAAGTGGCATTTTGGGCCCTGTTTTGATCTTGTGGGGCCCACCTAACCCCTCTGGGCTGATCCAGCCCATAGGATGACCTTATCATGGTGAGATCCTTGTTTGGATATGATTTGGGATCAATCGGACATAGCGATTGCCGGATCTGAGGCGACATCCGTTCGATGGTTGCCGGTTGCTGATCGGGGCCCATGTCAGGGGATCATGTGCTGGTTTATGTTTAAAGTCCATGGTCCACATTCCATGGTCATGCAAGGGTCCATGGGGTCCCAAACAAGAAAAGTAAATTGAGTAATGATTACTCACTTAAGGTATAGTGCAAGTACACTTGCACTCCAATGTGCAACTGCAGGACACTTCAATTTATGGTTTCGGGTGTCGATTTCATCGTAACTCCTACCTAAGAGTGTTAAGCTCAGTACGTGGGTGGTCCCCGACGAGTTTTAGGCTTACGGTCTCGGAATGGGCGGTGTAACGGACTCCTATGTGCGTATCTAAGTTCCTAATACCATGAGACTATAGTTCTCTAAGTCAGGTGCAATCAATTATTTGTCCAGAGGGTGATATGCATCTAGTGGGTTCGAACATGTGTTCGGGTCTCTAGAAAGGACAGTTTTGCAGTGCGTTACAACATATGTATTATGTCCGGCCTCATTTTTTTAGTTTTGGATTTTGGCAAAGTCGAGAGTCGTTTTCCCTTGGTGACGAGCTTGAAAGTAATTAGCCATGTATTCCCCAAACAAGAGCTGTCTGTGGACAGGCTTGCCATTCTTCATTGGGAGTCCTTGCAACGGTCCGATCATGGTGTGGGGGCGTGTGCTCACAAATATGGGGACCGAAACTCGAGCTTTAGTGCTGCTGGCTATGACTCGGGGTGCACTGCACTCTTGTAACTTCCATTGCTCAATGTCTGCAAAATCCAAGGTAACCTGCACTACATGGGGCTTGATTCTCATGACATGGCTTCTCTTTCATATATCATAGTTCTAAAACTCTCCAAACTCAGAACTCAGCTTGCTGAGATCTCAAGTCGAGTCGCTGGGAAACTCCATTGCGGTGACTAACCAGCAACCTATGCTGTGTATCGCTGTCAAGTTTCCTTCTCTTTTTTATTTCCTGTACTAATTCTAACTTATATTTTAAATATATACTCCCATTCTAAGTACAGAGAGGTGAGTTTTCAGGTTCTCAAACTAGTCTTTATATCTCACAAGCCAGTATTACCACTGCATTGTTCATAGTTCTATGAAATGTTCTTGTGATGTATGTGGCAAATGTTTCTGATGATTTGGACAATGGATCTGGTGGTCCATTTTGATGGAGTCTAGGCAAATAGCAGTAGTGATTGGACGAACCCAACCGTCTGATCCTTGTGAGTGTTGGTCATTGATTGCAGATTGTTGCTTGTTTATTTATTTATTTATTATTCTTATTTAACCTTCCATTTGAAGCCCACTGATCTCATAGAAAACATGATCCAATCCCCTTTAATTATGGGCCTATGGTCCTCCAAATCTACGGTCTTGATCACCTTATACAGGCACCACATGTTCCTCATGAAAAATTCATCCATGCTTTGTAGCATTCCTCCCAAAGGATTATAAATTGTTCCTTTCGAGCATGGAAAAAAAAAAAAAAGGCTCAGCTTGGTTTAGAGCCAACATTCGAATCGTGCCAAATTGAGCTATTCCGAGCCAAGTCGAGCTCGGCTTGTGTACAGCTCTACATACTGACGCTGCCGGTAGGGAGGTGGCTTCTGGCAAGTGCTCTGTGGGCCCCTCCATGATATATGTGTTATATCCACTCCATTCATCTACTACGTATCAGTTTAGGGCATGAGCCCAAAAATGAGACAGATAAAAATCTCAAGTGGACCACACCACAAGAAAATAGTGTTGATTGAACGCCCACCATTAAAAACTTCTAAGGCCCCACAATAATGTTCATTTGCCATCCAACCTGTTGATTAGGTCGCACAGACATGGATGAAGGAAAAACACAAATTTCAGCTTCATCCAAAACTTTGTTGGCCCCAAGAAGTTTTTAATGGTGGGTGTTCAATCACCACTGTCTCCTATGGTATGGCCCACATGCGATTTGGATCTTCCTCATTTTTGTCTCAAGACCTGAAATGATCTGAAAAATGGATGGACGGCATGTATAAGACACATACATTATGGTGGGCCCCACAGATCACTGTCCAGTAGCTACTGGTTGGGTACTGACAGCGTCAGTAGACAATCCGCGTCCATCCAAAGATCAGCTGCTCTGAAACCATCTTTAACTACGATTGGTGTGCTTACCTATAAATCCCGATCGTCTGGTTGATGGTCCATAGACATAATTTTTCGCTGATCTAATATTCCTGACCATCCATTTGATAGCTTCCGTTTGGATGCCGAAGCCTTCATAGAACTGGACCATCCAATCATAGTGTACTTTTGGATGGTATGATAGTAACTAGCAATGGTCTGCTACAATGTTCACTGATCTAATGGTTAGGATCATTTACTGGCCTGTGGCCCACCAAGTGAACAGTGGATCTATTGGCATGTTCAACTGTTGGATGGTAAAGAAGAGATCACACATTGAATCCATGTTGAATCTGGCATGAACCCAATTGCGGCGTTTATGGGATTCTGACGATGTTGCCGGAATCAGGCCTGAAATATGCATACAACAATATGATGAATGAGCTCATGGCATGCTTACTTCCAACGTGTCACCTACATTGACGACAAGAGTGCCTTCGACCGATGGGATCTCGATCCAGCCGTTAGTCTTCAACCTTGAAGAAGAGTCCTCCTATGTTGTCTTGCTGAAGGACGGTCACAGCCGCTGGATCAGACTGCCTGAACTATAATGAAAACGAATATTACACATTCAATAAGGAAAGGGTCATACTATGAGCATTATTTCTCTTTAAAGCATACGATCTAGAACCTAATTAATTAGAAGAAAATCACTATGGCAGCCCCTGACCCAGCCACTACTAATAGCAACAACATACTCTAGAATTCTTTACCGCGGCATAGGCAGGTCCTAGCACATCAGGCACCCCCACTGTCAACATCATTCAGGGAGACTACCCACCCCACGTCTTTCAGGTAAACGTAACCCTGAGTTACAATCAGGAATGTTCTCCTCTCATCTTGAAAGAGGCACCGCCTCCCCCTCCACTGGTTCTCCAGGTAAAGGTCCCAGAACTAGTCCGTGACTCAACCAATAACATAAATCAGTCGTGGGACCAGCCCTTGGTTCTACAATGGCATGCCCCGATAGCCAATCGAATCACCAATCACAGCCAATCTTCGACCCAACAGCTAGTGGTGCTTATGAGAAAAGCACTTGAACCACCCCCTGTGGCCAACAAGTCCAGCAGTCACCTTGCACAGAGGATATTCCTCCCCATTCTATAAGTGCAACAATTGGCCAAATCGGCCAAAATGGTCCCTAAGGACAAGCCCGACACCTCGGCCAAATCACCTAGCCCCCATCTCCTACCAACCATCACCCCTGGCACCGCAATCTCCTTTTGTTCTCCAAAGAACGACAGTACCAGTCTTTGATAACAAAGCAGAACCATGACACTATCCTGAGTGCTCTGAGGTGAGAAACATGAACCCAAATGGGCAATGTTTTAATTTATAGAGATATTCCCAAAAGAGATCCTAAGGGACCTTTGGCAGGGTTGACTTCCATGGCCGAAGGTGTATATGATATGAAAACCTAACTCTAATCTATCCCTGCTCAAATATCTGTTTGGGAACTCCTCTCTGTATGTTGCAAACTCATCGAGAAATATTTGTCAAAACTCTGAACGATGCACATATCTCTTAGGAAGCACCACCTGAGATGGTCGCATACATGATAGGATTAACTCTTCTCCCCGCAAGCCATCACCTTTTCAGATGACACACTACTACCAGAGGGTTGTGACCACGGGCATCCATTAAACTTAACCGTTTGTCACAAAGATTGCAGTATCTCACTCGTACTTATTGGCAACAATTTAAGTTTGAATGTATTCCCACTTCAAACTGCGACGTATCTCGGACTGGAACCATCCATGTTCAAGCCAAGCAACATAAATGTTAGAGCATTTGACAATTTCTGAAGACAGACCTAAAGAGAGATTGGCATTGAACTGCAAACCAGACCAGACACATCTATGATCACATTTCAAGTCTTAGTCATCCCTTCCTCATTCAATCTCCTCCTCGATCGGCCCTGGCTTCACAAGGTCGAGGCCATACCTTCGACTCTCGACCAGCGAGTTAAGTATGTCCTCAAGGACAAAGTCTCTCCATCTTAGCAGACCCTGTAGAACAACTCTTTCCCATAGAAGCAGTCCATCTAGGGGAACCTAATATCCCAATAATTGACTTATAGTGCCCAGAGAGAGGCAATCCATCTAGGGGAACCTAATATCCCATTCATTGACTTATAGTGCCCAGAGAGAGACAACCCATACCAAAGCTTTCAATTTGAGGCAATAAATCATATACCAGTGGCATGTTCTCTCAGATTAAACTACATCTTCACTCTAGCCAAGCATCAAATCTTGAAATATATGCTCAAACACCAAGATACGACCAAGGTAATTGATGTGCAAGAAACGATAGGTAGGAAAACATTATGGTACATCTCTCCCACGGAAGACGAGCTAGATGAGCCAAATCCCAAAAGGAGATGATAAGGCCAGGAGATGGGGTGCCTTATATTCCTCTCACTGATCAAGTTCATCAGTGTTAGAGTCATCCACCAGGATAAGAAACTGAATTCCATCCCGCCAAACCATAATTTCACCCTTATAGAGTTGTCCAAGGAATATGTAGGTAAGGGACAAGAATTGCCCCACCTTGAATGGACCTCCATCATGGTCACGGCAGAGTTGCAACAGCCCGAGGAGTGACACAACCTCGGAAATGAAGAAGAATTTACCTTGTCTGACACTAAGTTAGAGCCCAACACCTGCTTCAACATGATGGTTGGGCATGACGGAGTAGAGCCAACCACTTCCTTCTCAAGCATTGCCTCTTGAGGGGAGGGAGCACAGAGCACCAATTGGTTCACGATCCCCATGACAATTGAGTCGGCCGATCAAACGTCTAAAAACATTGGCCTAAAAAAAATCTATGTAAATAGACATCAGCACTTCGAGCCGAATTAGGGCAGCCCATGGTTCAAAGTGTCATCTTACTCGGGGACCAACAAATTTAAAAATCTAAAAAAAAAAAAAAAATAGAAAAAGACAAAATTCAAAACAACAAAAAAAAAATGAAAAAGTAAAAAACAACTGAAAATTTTTAAAAATCCAAAAAAATCAGAAAACATTCAAAAACCTTTTCAAAATCTAAGTAGTAAGGTGTCAAACTTATTTAACGAGCCACATGATTTCGAAGTCAATGTCTATCATGTTGACACAAGACTAGACTTTGAACTCATAGGTTTGGAAGAGGTCAAGGATGCGGGAAATGATCACCCAACTCCTGAACTTGAGGATCTTCTCGATAAGTTCGATTCCAAAGCCAACGTTGCACTCGTTAACTTCAAGATTGTCAATTTTAAGACCTCGAGAATCCTCGAGAATTACGCATTGGAAAAAACTTTTTCTTTGATGATAGGTAGAGGATGATCGAGTTCTTCAAACTATGGTTGTTAAATTTTTCATTCTCTTATGAAAATATGTCGAGGCTCGATGAAGACGTGCTTGTACTTTACCTACTCAAGAAGCCTGAAATCAAGCCAATCAAGCAGAAGTTAAAAAGAATGTGAGCAAAATAAATCTTGAAGATACGGGAAGAAGTAATCAAACAATACAATATTGGTTTTCTAATAGTGTCTAACTATCCAGAATGGCTTACCAATATCATCCCAGTTCCCAAGAAAGATAGCAAGGTCTAGATGTGCATAAACTTTCGGGACTTTAACAAGGCTAGTCCCTGAATGATGACTTCCCTCTACCCCACATTAATACTCTAATCGACAACAGGGCAAGGCACATGATCTTCTCTTTCATGGATGGCTTTTCTAGTTATAACCAAATCAAAATGGCCATAGAAGACCGTGTAAAGATAACATTCATCATGTCGTGGGGAACATTTTCTTACTGAGTCATGCCATTCGAGTTGAAGAGCATCGTGAGATTACACCTTTTGAATTAAAGGTGTATTAGTGCGAAAGCTTGTAGAGCAACTAGTATTATGGGTAAGTCCTAGAGGGGGGTGATTAGGACCATTTAAAAATCACTTTTAAAACCTCTTGCCTTAATTAAACTAATTAGCAATTCTAAACTAATTAAGCAAGAACACTTAGCTTCCAAACTTAAGTGGGTCCAATCACAAGGCTAACATATGATAAATATAAAGACAACCTAGCCTAAGCATGCATAGATAATCAATTGATTAAACTAATCAAGCACCTAATCTATGTAACCTAAGTAGACTATATAAGAGTGGATCATATAAGCTTAACTTTACTCAACTTAGTAAAAGTAGATCTTGTGTGTGGATGTGTCTAACTAGTGCCTAACATACATCTCAATCAAGCATGGATAATTAAGTAAGTAGACCATACAAAGCCAGATTAACAATGTGCTCAACTCAATCACAGACACAAGCATGTATAGTGGTTCGGTCACCCTACTCCACTCCCGGTTCAAGTACTCACCCTTGTGAGCACACCGACATTCACTAGCTAGGGAGTTTAAATACGGTTCCTCCAAACCAAGGTGTTTAAACAATTTCACCCTATCGGAGAGTTTAATAAGGTTCCTCCCAACCTAAAATACAACTGGATCTCTCCTTGAACCATAGCATGAGGAAACCCTTATAATGAGTAAAGTTTAGGCTCGATTAATTAACCAATAGGTTTGACTTGTCTAGGTATGTTAGGAAATTTGAGAACCTATGTTTGGTTGGTCAAACCAACCTGAGTATTGATCCTTGTTGGTCCAACCAGAATTCCCACCTGTTCGACCGACATGCTTCATTTTTATTATATTAAGTCACCTAATAACCTATCCAACCGACCTTGTGAGGCTATATAATCCCCCTGAACCATTTGCTTCTTCATTTTCCCCTTTCTCAGCCATGAGAGAGGAAAGAGAGAGAGGAGAAGAGAGAGAGGGTGAGAATAGAGCTCACCTTGCTGGTTGTCATTGCTAGGTTATTTTCCCATCGATAGTGGGCTGTTTTGACCGCTGACGAATCTTGATATTTGAGTATGAACCGTGTGGAACCCGATCCAAGTTAAAAAATTTCCTTCAAACCCTTGCATGTGAGTCTTCCCTTCATTTCCTGTCCTTTTGTTGTTGATTGTTGGAGATTTCTTGTTAATTCCTTAGACTTCTCGAGATCCTAAACCCAGGGTCCTTACATGTCAGATTTTGGGCATTTTAGTTGTCCGTAAGTGCATCCCAGCAATTTTCATGTGCTGCTCGAGAGTATGGTAGCATCGAATTGTTTAGCTCGGGGATGAGAGCGGGAACCTCGTTGCCATAAGTAGCCAATTCAGTTAATCTAGTAGGACTGTCCTAGTAGTTTTTATTTAGGTTGATTTTAGTTCTAATTGCAGGTTGTGATTTCAAGTTTAAGTCTACCCAAATTTTCCTATCTAATGATAGTAGAATCCATCGCCATTATAAGGCATTCGCATGGGAGCTCTCGTAGCTTAAAAACCCTAGTTGTGATCAGCTGAAGATCTACCCTTAAGCTTTTACCACAACATTTTAGCGTGATAACTGTTTTCATATTTGTTTTGTGCAGTTGACCTGAACTATGGATAGATTTAATTTCGTTAATCTATGCAATTATGGTCAATTTCCCTTGCCACCTTATGATAATGACGGGCTTTGGCCAACTGTTGTGATTAGAATGGTTAAGTTGATAGATATTGGAAGCACACCTGGGCTTGTGGCCTCGTCCTTGTTGAATTTCTAAAGCTCACGATGGATTCCGATTAGAAGCATGGGTCCTTGTGGCATTTTCTTAGGAATTATCCCTCACACTCGTTCCTATCCTTCCGACGATTACTCTTGTGAAAGGGCCACTGGTCGAGGAGTTGACAAAAATTGTGTCGGTCGTGGGTTGTATTATTTATGAGTCAAATTATTTTTTGATAATTGTGGGAAATCAGACTAATAATGGTTGGGATAATCACATATTCATGGCACGCAAACTTTACTGAGTGGGTGGTGTAAGACACGAGGTTTCTCAGGTCATTATGGGTGTACCTTAAAGTATTTTATCGGGTGACTTCGAGTTATTATCATGTGTTGTTGTCTACTATATGTGTCCTTTTACATGTGCTTTACTAGGTGGCTAACCAACTTACTATAGATGTATCAGAGAGTACTTTATTGGATGGCTGATCAATTTACTATGGGTGTCCTTTTCGTATGAACTTTATCGGGTGGATAGCCAGTATGGGTGTACCCAAGAATACTTAATTGGTTGATTAGTTTACTATGGGTGTCCTTGTTAACTGGATTTGCATCCGCAGTTTGATTGCATTTCATGCATCCATACATATAAATAAGACAATTGTGTGTCTAACATGCTTAAAACTGATATCCTTGTCATAATATACTTAGTTTAGTGGATTAATATAACATGTTTAGATTAATAGATTAGTATAACATATTTTAATTCAGTAGATTAGCATAACATGCTTACTTCAATAAATTAGCATAACATGTTTAGTTCAGTGGATTAGTATAACATGTTTAGTTCAATAGATTAGTATAACATGCTTAGTTTAGTAGATTAACATAACTTGCTTAGTTTAATAGATCGGCAAAACATGTTTAGTTTAGTAGATTAGTACAACATGCTTAGTTCAATAGATTAACATAACATGCTTAGTTCAGTAGATCAGCATAACATGCTTAGTTCAGTATATTTATATAACATGCTTAGTTCAGTGGATTAGTATGACATACTTAGTTCAGTAGATTTTATAACATGCTTGGTGTATTCTTAGTAAAATCGCACTTGCTGACGTGTCAAGGGCAAGATCTTAGGGGTATTTCTTTATTATGTTAACTTCTGTCACCTTCCATTTGACATATGTATAGGTGGCTTGGGAGTAGGTAGGATGTTCAGGGAATGCAATAGAGGGAGAGTGTAGGGTTGCATTGAGAGTCACGAAGTTCTCTTTCTTTTATTTTGTCTAGCCTTACATTTCCTTATATTTTGCACATCGTGATGTATATCCCCGTATATGGGATTTGACTATTTGCACTTTTTTTGCTAGATGATTACTATACTACTTCCTACTTTGTTTATATTTATACTCGCCTTTTATTACCGATGTGTCGCTAATTAAGACTCTGATTGTGAATTTTGAGCCAATGTTACCCATGTCATGTATACATGTGAGAAATCTATCCCACATGCAACTCACAATTGAGTTAACATCTCCGAATTGGGCACTCGTAGCGGCGTACTTCGGGTTCGGGCCGTTACATATATAGATCCGCATAAAAGCCTAACCCCTGAGGAGCACACTGAAGTGGAGAAGGCATATGATATGGAGGGTTGAGATGCCTATGGAAATTAAATTCCTGGATTGATGATGAAATAACCATACTTGCTTCTCTTTTATTTATTTAATATGTTCTACTATACATGTTTATGGAGCCCTTTTTCATACACAGAGAGTAAACTTGTATATGGAATTTTTTTACCGAGCGTCACAATCAATATCCCATTGCTTACCCACAAGATTGCATATTGATGATAAGTTTTTAATGATAATATCTATTGCTAGCTTATAGGTTACATTTTTCTATGAATGTTTACCGTAAAGATGTTTCTTACTAGTTTTAATTATTTTGTAACATTAATTCTTGAAAATTGATGTCAATGTGATATGTGAATATGCTTGTCGAAGGATAGATATGATATAGAGTTCGAGCGGGTTAATAAAAACCTTATGACTTTGGTTAAAGCCTTAATGAGCATAAAGTTTTGTAAAAGTATGATTGTATAAGCCCTTACTTGCATATCTAGTTAACTAAATGGTACTAGTTATTGCTAAATAAATATACTTATTGTTCTGATGATAGACCACGCCAAAAAATCAATACTACTGGTACACCTTAAGTGAAACATACACCTACCAAGCACATGAAATCATTGGTCAATGGACTCAGGTGGTTGTTTCATATACTTGAAGACAAGAATTATTTTTAGGAGGTTCAATGGAACACTATAATAATGTCGAATATCTCGAAACAAATAAATGTGAATGATTAAAGCATGTACATGATGAAGTTTATTGATTTCTTATATAGTAATAAGATTATTGAATTTTAACTAGTAATTTTACAATATACATGTGGGTGTTTATATCACATATGTACGTTTTTTTTTTCTTTTTTGACTAATTTTATTCACTTGTATTTTGTATTATAGGAAACAGTCACTAAATTTAGATAGAGCATTTCATTTTATTATCTCCAACACCTTAGAATGATGGAAGGACTAAGAAATTTTAAAAAGCAAAAGAAGAAGAAGATTGATGAAGGGAAGGAGATTAAGGAACTGGAAACCAAATCGGATGTTCCAGTCCTATAGAAGAGGAAGAAGATAACCACTAAAACTGCTATAAGGAGATATTATCCCAAAAAGAAGAAAAAAAGAACATTACACACACACACACTCTTGTAAGTTGTATACAATTGTAAGAATGAATATTCTTTTATATGATAAAAGAAAATATAAGTTTTTATATAAAGTTATTTTTATATGAATGTTGAGTAAATTTTTAGATGAAATGGTTCATCATTATGTAATGCAAATTGATGGAGTTAGATTTTGGATGAAAGGCTTCATCATTATGCAATGCAAGTCATGGTTGTCATCCATTAAGAGTTGAGGTTATTATCCATTAAGGATCGAGGTTATTATCAATTAAGGATTATGATTGTCATCCATTAAATGTCAAGATTGTCATATATGGGTTATGATTGTCATCTATTAGGGGTCGTGGTTGTTAGGACAATATAGGAGTGGATCCATTGAATCTTTGACATTGTGGTAAATACATTGATAATACTCACCACCATATAATAAGCACACAAATAGATGGCCCAAACATGTCACATTATAAAAGTACAAAAAGTTTAAATATGCATTTATTTTTTGTATGAGACTAAACTATTAATTTTCACCTGCTGATGAGGATGAATGTGCACTTAATTATCATTTATTTAAAATAAAGAACATCGAAGAATGGAATGTAGAAGAAAAGTTCGTCGAAAAATAGTACATAGAAATGTAGTGGTGAACCTAGTGCAGGAAGTTTCAAAGAAGAAAATTTGAAATAAATAATATCGAAGAATTTCACG
The DNA here is from genome assembly GCA_003013855.2 of Liriodendron chinense. NCBI lineage: Eukaryota > Viridiplantae > Streptophyta > Magnoliopsida > Magnoliales > Magnoliaceae > Liriodendron > Liriodendron chinense. The sequence continues at coordinate 1,981,075 of ML058329.1, read as the reverse complement.
CCAGAGACTGAAGTGCACTGGGGAGTACTGGTCGTGGGCCCCATTAATGCATCTTTAAAGGAAAAAAAAGCTTACTAAAAAAAACTACAAAATGTAGAAATGGTATCTCTCAACACACTTGGCCCTACTATAGGATCTTTGAACACCGACTGTAGGGCTAACCATGGGGTATGTATCAAATCCAGTCTACCCATTGGATTCAGAATTTTATTAAAGAGCATGGACCCAAGAGTGAGTCACATCCACACAAAAATGTGGACCACACCACGTGAAAGTTTTGGGATTGACCGATCACCGTTATCGGCTATTATGGGTCACAAGTTAAACTGAAATTAGTGTTTTCCACTAAAATTATGGGTCACAAAGAGAATGAATGGATTTGATCTCCCATATAATCGACTAATCACCCTTTGATGGGCCACATCATAAATCAAGGTGGACCCTATATTTTCTCTCATGCTCAAAGGCCAGTATGAGCACAACTATTGAGGCCAAGGGGCAATTTTATCTCTGTAATAAAAGAAAGCTATCAGAAAATTAAAACGTAAACATTTGAAAAGAAATGCTAAATACATGCAATATCCATACCTTCGGTCATTTTTTTATAATTCCCTTTTTAAAAATGACGACAGCTACCTTTAATAAAAACTTCTTATTTAAGTATTTTATAAATGTTCTTATTTCAAATGAGAATTTTTTTATAATGAAAAAGTGATTTTGCCAAACCATTTTACATAAAACAAGAGCTTGTGTAAAAATTTTAAATTCTCTAGCTCTTATTGAATTAAATAAGAGGTGACCAACATGCCCAAAATTTATAATTATTTAAATTCTGCTTTTGATTTTAATAAGATTTCATTTATGTTGGGAACCTCGCGGAAGCACGGAGTAGAATCAAACAAGTACCACACGACTCATACAAACAATTATACACAGAAGACAATCCAATTTTACGTGGAAAAACCCTTACAGGAAAAACCACGACACAAAGTGAGTTGCACTATAAATATCAAAAGTTTACAAGAGATGATCAATTCACAAGAAAAACACCAAGAGAAAACTCAATCTCTCTCTCTTTCTCTCTCTCTCTCTCTCTCTCTCTCTCTCTCTCAAAACTCTCACCCAAAACCCTAATTGAATTAAGAACAAATTGGAATCCCCTAATCTCAGTTACACCTTGCTTAAATAGGAATTAAACTGGAAAAAAAATAATTTACACAAATTTGTGTAAATCAACGATCATCGGGTCAACGGTCAACGCCCATGATTGACCGGTTGACACAAACAAAAACATCCAGGGAGTTCTGTTGAAATACGATTCCTGTCGGCTGGTTAAGCCCCCAAATTGGTCAGTCGTTAGCCTTTTGTCGATCGGTTGACATCCAACTGTCGGCCGGTCGACAATGCCCAAAACTGTCTAGAGACCAACTGCACTTTCCTGGTTAATTCGGTTGGCCGACTAGTTTGGTCAGCCGATCAACAGCACATGTAAAGTACAGATTAAAGGCTCTTCCAACAATCTCCACCGAGGCTTCAATCACCAACTCTTCCTTTTCCTTTGCTTCATCCATCATCTTTACTTCAATCAGAGCTTCACCACTTATCATGCACACTGCATCTTCATTTTATCTTTGCCAATCCCTAGAGAAGTTGCGTAGAACTTGAACTTTTCTGTAGGAACTACCTTGGTGAGCATGTCCGCCGAATTCAAGTTGACGCGAATCTTTTTTAGAGTTACATTACCTTCCACAAGCAATATCTGTCGGATAAAATAATGACGCACATCAATGTGTTTAGTACAAGAGTGATAAACAAAATCTTAGCCAAATTTATAAATATCGCAATTAACCGGCATAGCCTCTTGCTGAAGCCCCAACTGATTTATCATGCCCCTCAACCAAACAACCTCCTCGAATGCTTCTATCATTGTCATATACTCCACTTCAATAGTGAAAAGAGTCACCACCAACTGAAGCTTAGGCATTCAATTAATTTCTCCACCCGCTAACACAAATGAGTACCTTGAAGTCAATCTCCTCCAGTCCACACTACCTGTGTAAACTGAATCCACGTACCCAATCAACTTGTCTTTAGACTTTGTGAATGTCAAAACGTAGTCTTGCGTACCCTGAATGTATCGAAGTAGCCATTTCATAGCTTTACAATGTTGCTTGCCTGGGTTATTCATGAATTGCTCACAGCACCGACTACATATAAAATATCTGGTCTCATATAGACCATAACATACATCAAGCTACCCATTATGCTCGAATAAGGCACATGAGGCTAACTTGCTTTTCTTCATCTAATTTAGGACATTGCTCTGAAGAAAAGCTTGAAGTGAGCCGCATGGGAAACGTTGACCGATTTGGACTTATCCATATTAAACTTTACTAATACCCTTCTAAGTTATTCAACTTGAGATAACTATAACATGCTCCTCTTTCTATCTCTATGTATATCAATTCTGAGAACCCTCTTTGCAATGTATAGATCCTTCATCTCGAATATCCCTGAAAGCTGAGTATTTAATACATCAATATTAGACATGCTATGACTGACGATAAGCATGTTAATTCATTAACGTAAAGCACTAGTATTATGAACTTCTCATTAGTCAGTATCTTAAAATAGACGTAATGATTGTACTCTCCTGAAAAAGCCTTGATTCATTATGAAGGAACCAAATTTCTTTTACCTGCCTAAGCGGCTGTTTTAGGCCATATAATGACCTTCTCAACTTGCAAACCTTGTTCTCTGCCCCTTGTACCATATAACCTTCTGGCTGTATCATGTAAATTTGCTCGTCCAATTTCCTATGTAGGAAAGCAGGTTTTATATCCATCTGTTCCAGCTCGAGGTCGTGTTGGGCAACCAAAGCCACACATGAACCTAATAGATAATTGCTTCACAATTGAAGTGAATGTGTTATTGAAGTCCACACCTTTTAGTTAAGTATATCCCTTCGGCACCAATCTCGCCTTATACCTATCATGTTTATTTAAAAAAATTTATTTACACCCAATCGCTTTTCTACCTACAAGAAGCTCCATCGGCTCCGATGTCTCATTCTTGTATAGAGAATTCATCTCATCTTGCATTGCCATCTTTACTTTTGGCATATACATCATTAAGTGCCTCTTGAAAAGTAGATAAATCTCTCTCATCCGTAATAAAGGAGAATGAAATGTTCGAGTCATTCCTATACCTCACCGGTAATCTATGATCTCTGGGTGTATTTCTTTGCATAGGTAGTTGCTCCACCTGATGTTGTACTTCTGCCTGCGTCTTAGTCTTGACCAATGTCTCATCTTTGTCAATCTGGATGTCAATAACTTTTTATTTTTTTGGTTCCTTTGGCACATTCTTTCGGAACAAGGACCTTTCATCAAATTTGACATCACGGCTCAAAGTAATAAAGTAATTTTTCGTATGATAGGTCGTATAGTCTATAACCCTTCACACCATCACTATAGCCAACAAAAATATATTTTCTGACCTTTTGATTTAGCTTATTTCTCTCAAGTGACGGTACATGAGAGTAAGCTTCACAACTAAACACTCGTATACTTGAGTAGTAAATTGAATAACCATTGCACACTTCTTCTGAGATCTTACAATCAATAACCATAGAAGGTGACTTACTTATTAGGTAATGAGTCATGTTAACGGCCTCAGTCCATAGCTCTTTTCTCAACCCATTGTTACTTAACATGCACCAGACTCTTTTCAAGAGAGTCCGATTCATCTGCTTTGCCACACCATTTTCTCTCGTGTGTGGTGCACTGTGTTGTGTCACACGATCCCTTCATCTTTACAATACCGATTGAATTCTCCTGAAGTAAATTTTTCACCGTTATCGGCTCTTTAGCACTTTCAATATCTGTCTTGACTGATTTTCCACCATGGTCTTATAATGCTTAAAAGTGGTGAAAACATCGAATTTATTTTTTAGAAAATAAACTCATACCTTCGTGCTATAGTCATCAATAAATGACACGAACTATGATGACTCCCTAATAAAAACTACGGGCGGCGACCCCCATACATATGAATGACCATAACTAAGTACCCTTTTACAAACATATTTTTCAATTTTAAATGCTAGCCTAAACTATTTACCATACATACAATGCTCGCATATACTAAAGTCTATACTTTTAAAAATTAGAATCAAAGAATGATCGGAAAGTACCTTCATGCCCTACTCACTCATGTGGCCCAAGCCTGCATGCCACATACATGTAGACGTGGAATCCCCTACAGTCATTGCAGCTCCACTCGATGAAATACTTCTAATCAACCTGTAAATATTTCTATGCCGTTTTCCCTTCATAATAACAAGAGCCCCTTTTAAAATCTTGCAGAACTAATCAAAACCGATGAACTTACGCCCCATCGTCTTGAGCACACCAAGAGAAACTAAATTTTTCTTCAATATGGGAATGTGCCTCACTTCCATCAAGGTTTATTCAATTTCATTGAAGATCTTGAAGCGCAGTACTGATCCAATCCCCACAACTTTGTAGGTGTAGTTGTTATAGACAAAATAATGGAGACCAGCTCAGCTATAATTGTACACGGACACCCATTCGACTCGCGAGATCATCTGATCGAGAGTCGCAGATTGGGAAAGTACGGATGCCCATCCGACTCTCGAGACATATGCTCGAGAGTCGTAGGATGGATAAATACGGAGCACCTATTCGCAAGGCTTCGAGCTCCCCTAGCCGATGATCAGATAAAGCGAAGCAAAGATTCCCTTCTTGAACAGCGAGCAGACCTTCTCACAAGTCGTTGAAAGGTGTTACGTCAAAATGAGCGAGCACTTGGACTCGCGACTATGTTCCAACATGCGAACAGCTTTTTCTGCGGCTACACCACTTAACCTTCAGTACCAGCACCCGATTTCCATCGAGCAGCTTGTCCAATCCCTCTGCGATGCCAGGCAGGGCTACACCTAGTTCGATGGTTTCCGTCTCATCGGCGTCTCCTTCCTTTTTGCTGGCTATGACTCCAACTACGGTTTTCAGCTCTACATGAGCGATCAGCGCTATTACTACGCCCACCTGCAGCCCGTATAGGTCGGTTTTTGGGCTTATCTTCTCGGGTGGTTCCGGATCTCAAAGGATTGCCATCAAGGGACTTGATTGCCGAAATAAGTCATTGGGTTGGATCTCGTCTCCTAAGATGAGGATCTTATCCCACGAAATCAGCAAGATCTCAGTATCGTACACGAGATCAGCGGGATCTCGATATCTTGTGTAACAGATTGAACCGCTTCAGATCTATATAAAGGGACGACTCCATTAAGGAAAGGTACACACAATATTCAATCCCTGCCCTGTTTTGGCTCGGTGACTCTTCTTCTTGCTTTGGCCTGACTTAAGCATCGGAGGGCTAACGGCTGGACCCCAGCCACCCTTAGTTGCTGTCTGTCTTCTTTCAGGTTTGGCGGAGGAAATCTCGGTTGGAGAGAAGGCGAACGTCCGGAGGATCCTGTTACAAAATCTGACATTAACAGTTTGGCGCCGTCTGTGGGAACGACTTGATCGTCGAAATCAATCGTTCTACCGATCAAAATCCTCCGGCGATGCCTCCTAAAAAGGCTGTTCATCCTTCGACTTCAAGGCAGGCACCACCTCCGCCCGATGAGGCGGAATCCGTACCTGCTCTACCGCCCGCGTCGACGAATATCCCTCAAGGAGCCCCGAATATGCCATCAAAAAACCCATTATTGGAGGCTTCTGGAAATCAAGACGATGTCTTGCGTTTCCTCGGTAATACTCTTCTAACTCTGAATGCCGGAGTTCAGGCCCTGTCAAATCGGCTTGACCAGCATTTCCCTGAACCGCATAGACAACCCTCCGAAGGGTTACCACCGCAACCCATACCAGTGGCTTCCAGACATTCTATGGACGAGCCACAGGTCCCACCACTTGGCAGCCATCCCCCTGTGACGTCTCCACATTCTATACATTCTAGCTCGTCTCGACAACCTCAACCGCAGGGCTCCACCGCCGAAACATCAAGCTATACCCTACCATGGGAAGGAGATCTCAAAAGAATCCATGATCGTTTTGATGTCATGGAACAGCGATACCAGGCAAATCGACCATCTGCAGTCATGACAGCGATACATCAATCCGAATCCCCCTTCACCAGCGAGGTTATGGAAGCCCCGTTACCCAGAAAGTATCGAACGCCTGTTATCACCCCCGTACACAGGTATTGGCGACCCTCTTGAACACCTGGAAACATACAGGTCCCTCATGGAGTTGGAGGGACATGGTTCAGAAATCATGTGTAGGGCTTTTTCCCTAACATTGAAGGAGGCAGCTCGTACGTGGTTCCGAGGATTAAAGCCTCGTTCCATCAGTTCCTTTTTTCAGTTATCGGAGATATTCCTTTCTCAATTCATGGGAAGCATCCGCAACAAGAAGCCAGCCTCCCATCTAATGAATCTAAAACAGCAGCATGGGGAAACGATAAAGGAGTTCACAGTACGGTTCACCGCTGAAGCCGTTCAAACTGAAGGTTATACTGAAGAAAAAGGGCTCGCAGCCCTCATAGCAGGAATAACGATCGAGAAATTTAGGTTTGCCTTGGATAAAAGCCCACCGAAAACTATGGCAGAGTTCCAAGCCAAAGCTCAGAAGTACATCAATGCAGAAGAAATCGCGTTGACACGTCATGGGGCACAGGGTAAGAAACGCAAGCCAGAAGGAGCCTCTTCTACAGATAAAAAATATCGTCGTGATCAACGCGAACGTTCTCCCAAGAAGCCTTATTCCGGTAAATATCATAACTACACTCCTCTTAATCGGTCTCATGAAAAGGTTCTAATGGAGATTAAACATAAGCCATATGTAAAGTGGCCTGCAAAGATCAAATCTGATCCCGAGAAGAGAGACAAGAGCAAGTTCTGTTACTTCCACAAAGATCATGGGCATAGAACCCAGGACTGCATCTCTCTACGAGACCATATCGAAGCTCTCATTCGAAAGGGCCATCTCCAGGATTATGTTGCTCGTAAAAATCGATCACCAGAAAGGGTGAACACCTCGACTCACAAAAAGGAACAGCCTCATCATCAAACTGGCCAAGAGGACGCTGAGCCTACGGGGGAAATTCGCACCATCATCGGAGGACCGGCTTGCGGGGGTGATTCTCAAGCTTCCAGAAAAGCATACGCCCGAAAGGCATCCAAAGAACCCCAGCAAATCTACTGGCTGGAACAGACGTCTAACTCGTCGAAGACCAGTCATCCTCCAATTTCCTTCACTCTCAAAGATGCAAAGGGAATTCACTTCCCTCATGAAGACTCCATCGTAGTCACTTTGAAGGTATCAAATTATCTGACACATTGAATTATGGTGGATACAGGTAGCTCAGCCGATATTCTATACTTGGAGGCCTTCAACAAAATGGCACTTGCCAGAAGCCTGCTCAAACCAGTTTCGACCCCCCTCGTCGACTTCGAAGGTGAGGTAGTAACACCTGAAGGAAGCATTGATCTCCCAGTTACTTTTGGAGAAAGTCCAGCGAAGACCACCATCTTCGTAAATTTCCTCGTGGTGGACCGAAAATCAGCGTATAACACCATTTTAGGACGGCCGTCTCTTACCAAGGTCGGGGCAGCCTTGCACCCTTCGTATCTGTGTGTCAAATTTCCTACCCTAAATGGTATCGGGGTCGTGCGAGGGAGTCAACAGGAGGCACGGTCTTGCTATCAGATAGCCCTACAAGATCGGAAGAAGGCTCAAGCAACACCCGTTATGGAGATAATACAAGGTTCACCCACCTTCTCCACCAAAACCTCGTTGGATCCGAGAGAGAATGCTCTCCAATCAGGAACTCCTGGGGAGGAAACAGTGGCGATTCATCTGATCGAGGATGACCCGTCTAAAATCGTGTACATTGGATCCTCTTTAACCAGTGTCCACCGTGGAGATTTGGTCCGTTTCCTCACTGAATACCAGGACGTGTTTGCTTGATCTCATAAAGATATGCTAGGCATCGACCCCAACGTCATCGTACATCGTCTCAATATCGATCCAAAGCATAAACCCGTACACCAACGCCGACGTGCCTTCACTGCAGAAAGGCAAATGGCGATCAAAGCTGAAGTTGAAAAGCTACTCACGGTCAATTTCATAAAAGAAGTTGACTACCCAGAGTGGGTCGCGAACGTAGTTCTCGTCCGGAAAGCTAATGGAAAATGGAGAATGTGCGTCGACTATTCAAACTTGAACAAAGCATGTCCCAAAGATAGCTTCCCGACGCCGCGGATCGACCAGTTGGTCGACTCAACAGCTGGACACGCACTGCTTAGTTTTATGGATGCTTATTCTGGTTACAACCAGATCATGATGCACCCACCTGATAGCCAGCATACCGCTTTTATCACAGACCGGGGATTATATTGTTACTAGGTAATGCCATTCGGTCTTAAAAATGCAGGGGCCACTTATCAACGTCTCGTCAACAAAATATTCGCTGCTCAAATTGGTAGGAATATGGAAGTCTATGTTGATGACATGCTCGTGAAAAGCACTATAGAAGATGATCATATTTCTGATCTTCGAGAAGCCTTCGACCTAATGAGGAGGTATCAAATGAAATTGAACCCAGAAAAATGTGCGTTCGGTGTGTCTGCAGGGAAATTTCTCGGGTTCCTGGTTGGCCAACGCGGAATTAAGGCTAATCCCGAGAAGATAAAAGCATTGATAGAGATGAAATCCCCCACCACTCTGAAGGACGTCCAGCGCCTGGCTGGTCGCATCGCATCGTTAAACAGGTTCATCTCAAGAGCTTCTGACAAGTGTTTACCATTCTTCAAACTCCTTCGTGCAACGGCCAAGTCTGATTGGAAATGGACGCCACAATGTGAGGAAGCCTTTCAACAATTGAAGCTATACATGAGCACACCCCCCATTTTATCTAAACCTGTAGCACATGAGCAACTCATTCTTTATCTCTCTGTGTCTACTACGGCCGTTAGTGCCGCTTTAATAAGAGAAGATTCCGGGGTACAGAGGCCCGTTTATTATATCAGTCGAGCAATGGTTGATGTAGAAACTAGGTATTCTGATATGGAGAAACTGGCCCTAGCCTTAGTCACGGCAGCTCGAAAACTGCGACCATACTTTCAGGCTCACGCTATTTTAGTACCGACGAATCATCCGCTACGACAAGTCCTTCAAAAACCTGAGGCTTCCGGACGGTTAACTAAATGGGCAGTCGAGATCAGCGAGCACGATATCTCATTCTACCCTAGGACCGCGGTAAAGGGCCAGGCCGTGGCTGATTTCATCGCCGAATTCACGTACTCTCCTGATGATAATACCATGACCAACGACCAGCTTCCTTGGTTACTTTTCGTGGACGGGTCGTCGCGGGCCACTGGTAGCGGAGCGGGCCTGATTTTAGTGGCTCCCGACGGGTCACATTTTCAATATGCTCTACGTTTCGAATCTCGCGTCTCAAATAATGAAGCAGAATATGAGGCCCTCATCGTTGGCCTCGAACTGGCCATTGTCCTTGCAGTTCAGAATCTGTTAATTCATAGCGACTCCCAACTCATTGTTAACCAAGTCCTTGGTGAATTCGAGACCAAAGATGAAAGGATGGCCTTCTACAAGTCTCGTGTCCTCATCCTACTCGCAAAACTGAAGACTTATGAAATAATTCATATTTCTCGCGAGAAGAACCAACTTGCTGATTCCTTGGCAAAGCTCGCTTCTGCACCGGAATCTGAGTTATCACATTCGATCCCCATCGAGCATCGTCAGAGCCTGAGTATCGACCAAGCGACTCTCGAGCATGTAATATCTGTACAATCATCTCCGTGCTGGATGGATCCTATCATCCTTTATCTCAGAGACGGACATTTACCAGAGGATAAGAAAGCTGCAAGGCAAATTCGTCTCCGGGCTGCCAGGTATACTTTAAAAGACGGAATATTGTTGCGCAAAAGCTTTTCCTTGCCTTATTTAAGGTGTCTTCATCCAGAAGAAGCACTTCGTGTTCTAGATGAAGTACACCAGGGGGCATGTGGTAACCATCCCAGGGGACGATCCCTAGCATATAAAGCGATGAGGCAAGGATATTATTGGCCCACTATGAAAGCAGATGCAATTGAATTTTCTAAAAAATGTGACAAGTGTCAACGATATTTACCTATACCTCATGTACCATCCGAGCGGATGACCCCAGTTGATAGCCCTTGGCCTTTTGCTCAGTGGGGGGTCGATATCATCGGGCCCTTACCCATGGGAAAGGGACAAAATAGGTTCGCGATCGTGGCAGTTGATTATTTCACCAAATGGGCCGAGGCAGAACCATTAGCCAAGATTACTGAGAAACAAACTACTAAGTTTGTATGGAGAAATATTATATGCCGTTTCGGACTTCCTCACACTATAATTACCGATAACGGAACACAGTTCGACAACGCAGCTTTTGATGAATTTTGTGAAAAATGGAAGATACGTAATCTCCGCACTTCTCCATATCATCCTCAGGCAAATGGGCAGGTCGAGGCAGTGAATAAGATCATCAAGCACCATTTAAAGACCAAGCTAGGGGAGTGTAAAGGGGTGTGGCCAGAACTTCTGCAGGAAGTATTATGGGCATATAGAACCACGGCTTGTACATCAACAGGAGAAACCCCTTTCTCCTTAGCTTTTGGTGTCGACGCAGTGGTACCAGTGGAAATTCAAGTGCCCTCATATCGGATCGAGGAGTATGACCCCGCGAGTAATCAGGAAAACCTCTGGCTTCATCTCGATCTCTTGGAGGAGCGAAGAAATGCTTCCCAAGTACGAGTGGCAGCATATCAACAACATATTGCTCGTTATCGAAATGCTAGGGTTCGGCCTAGATCCTTCCAGCCCGGAGATTTGGTCCTGAGGCAAAAACTTGGAGTTCCCGCTCGTTCGCTGGATCCAAATTGGGAAGGCCCATATCGGGTTATTAGGATTGTACGACCCGGTACTTATTATCTTGAAGACATGCAAGGGAAGCCCGTACGTCGCCCTTGGCACGTGGAGCATTTGCTACGATACTACCCCTAGATTTGATGTAGTTCATAGACAATTTTTTATGAATAAAGTGAAAGACATCTTTTGGTCGCTACTCCATTAACTTGGATCTGAATAGCCCCGAAGAGGATGCATACAATCCCTTGGCCAATTGCCTACCTTTGGTAGGGTTAAATTCACCTAGGATGGTTGCATTTCCATTTTATGGATGACCTTCATACCCTTGGTAAATTTGGAGGTAAACTTGAAGTCTCAATCGATAGATCAGTCTATCTCCACGAGGGTTTGGTCGCTACGACCCCCCGGATTGAGCACATTCTCTCAATCTATAGACCAGTCTATCTCCACGAGGGTTTGGTCGCTACGACCCCCAGGATTGAGCACATTCTCCCAATCGATAGATAAGTCTATCTCCACGAGGGCATGGTCGCTACGACCCCCCGGGTTGAGCATAACTCATCGCAACGAGAAGGCATTCAGTGCACGAAAAGAAAGTAAACAAGAGCGAGAAGGCATTCATTACATGAAGGGGAAAGAGTAAACAAGAACAACACTTCCAAAAAATATCTTTTCATTGATGATAAAACATTTACAAAATTTCTGCTCGCGAGTACAAGAGGGGAAAACAAAAAGATCAATCTCTTGGAGGAGCCGTGCTCTCGACTTCAGGGCCCATTTCTGGAGCCCCTCCAGCTTGCGTGGCTTCAGTCACCTCGTTCTCAGCAGCAGCTTGCTCTTCTGCAGTTATGATGGTCGCGACTCGACCAAACTCCCCCATATCAAAGGATGGGATCATTCGTTGCACTACTCTTAGCGCAAAGTCGCGACCAGCATCATACGACTTGTATCTTTCATCGTCATATAGCTGCGAAGTCCGGAACTCGGAAATTACCGGAGGACCTTCCTCCGAGAGCATTTTTACAAGGGCGACTTTCTCCTCGTCCCAGTGGATCGAGTCGTCCTTGAGCTGTGCAAGAGCGGAGCGCTCCTTGGTCAGGTTGTCGTAGGCCTCCTTGAGCTGCGACCTGGCCTCCGCGAACTGCTCCTCCAACGAGATCTTGTCTTGGCGGAAGATCTCCCTCTCTCTCAGCCTTCTCCTTCAAACCCGTGAGCTTCACGAAGTCTGAGTCCAAGGCCTGATACCTGTCGGTCAGGACTTGGATTTTCTCGATGAGGATCTTCTTCTCCTCATCTCTCTTCGCGATCACCGCCTCACGGACCTTGAGCAGCTGATCTCTTCCTTGAACTACCTTCTCCAAGGCAGTCCTCTTCCCCTCAGCTTCATCTATCGTGCGACGGGCGACAACGATATCACGCCTCGTTCGCAGGATAAGATCTAAGCCCTGCAAAAGCGATGAAAAATGTGAGAAAGTATTCTGGAACGTAATAACAGATTAAAGCAGGTCTTGGCAGAGTCTCACCTGAACCATCCTCACCCCCGCTTCGAGGAAAAGGTTCTCAGGGCTTGGCTCGGGAAGAGAGCCGAAGGCTTGGGGGGGACGTTCTCGAATAAAAATTTACATACTGGATGGAGGTGGCGGGGAATAGAATATGTCCCGCTCCCTGACGGTTGGGCAACGACCAACCCGGCCGGCTCGCGAGGTGGGGGCATCGGCTCGCGAGGTGGGGGCATCGACTCGCGAGCAGGTCCCTGCTCGGCAGCAGGGATCAGTTCACGAGCCGGAGCCGGCTCTTGAGGCTCTATCTGCTCTCGAGCCTCTTCAGCTGGGGGGCAGCCGGACCCCGCCCCATCTGGGGAATTGTCAATAATGTTAATCACTGGCGGTCCAGGTGCGACCACCAGTGAGGGAATAGTGGGCCCAGCCGGGGCCCCCGCCATGCTCGCGGGAGGGGCAGGCTGATCGCTACCCGTGCGGATGGATGGTTGAGATGGTTCGGCAGGTGTTCTCTTCTGCCTCTTGGAACTTGTGCCCTTCAGTCGGGGCAGCAGACCCCTCTTCTCTCCGGCCTTCGTCATCTCAACCTCTCTTCTGGATATTAGGCCCGCTGCTGCAAGTCGCGAAGGAGACAAGCAAGCCTCGATGTGCCTATCTCCAACAGGCACCTTGTACACCTTGACAATCTTCTCGTTGATTCCTCCTTTCAGATTTGGTTTTCTCAAGGCCGGGATACCTGCGAGCATAAACAGAGGTCAAAGAATGAAGTAAAAACTCTAAAATCCTAACTGGAGAAAACTGCACAATGTGGGATTGTGCCTACCTTTGCAGAAAAAACAGGTAACCCCTGGACCTCTGGAGGAAGCAGACTCCCAGTTCCCGGAAGCGTAGAACCACCGTTTCCTCCAGTCGGGATAGTTCGAGGAGGGTTTCCCCAACACGAAGTTATCCCGGTGCTAGTAACACAAATAATACCAGCCTTTGCTGGAGGGAGCCTTTTTCAGACGGAACATACTGAGGAACTCCTCCGCCGTGAGCTTCCCGTTGCAGGCCTGAGCCCAGAGGGCAAAGGAGCCCAGAACTACCCTCCATCCGTTCACGATGAGTTGCCCGGGGGCAATCTTGTAACACCGGAGAACATCGCGTATGAAAGGATGGAGGGGGAGGCGTACCCCCAGGATGAGCTGGTACTCGTAAAAAGCTACACATCCTGGGGGGGGGGGGGGGGGGGGGGAGTCTGGTGTCTCTCTATCTCCGGGCAAACGGAAAGCGACTGAGTCGGGGATCAGGTATCTCTCCCATAACTCAGCCAGTCGGTCCTCCGATAGAACAGAAGGATATCCGGCTACTGTATATCTCCCTGCCGGAACCCTCGCACTGTTAGAAGCAGAGGATTCCGGGGTGGCATCTCCTAGAGGAACGGTGGTCTCGTCAGAGTTCCCAGCCATGGAGTTTTTAAGAAGATTATGAAAAAGAAGAGAACCGAAGCCTATACCCAGAAAAGAAAGAAGGGAAAAGAAGGAGCGCCGGAGGAAGGAGACTGAGAAAAGATTTGACTGCAGAAAAATTCCTTTCGAAGAGCTTCTGTAGAAAACCAGAGAAATGGCGGACTCCGTATATTTATAGGCAATCATTCCGCCGCATCTGATGGCACGTGGCAGTCCCTCCTTCGGCGCAGCACTCGAGCAGGCACGCCCATTAACTCCTCAAACACGTGGCGAGCGCCCCTTCATTTTCTGTCTGCGGAAAGGCTGCGGAAAGCTGGCGCTCATTAATTCCAGCCCATCATGTGAGGTTCCATTCTCGATGAAGGCAGCGGGCGGTTACGTGTGATAATGAGCTAAGTCCTTCCCTTAAAAATTCTTGGCGGCAAGGACTTGGGGGGCATCTGTTATAGACAAAATAATGGAGACCAGCTCAGCTATAATTGTACACGGACACCCATTCGACTCGCTAGATCATCTGATCGAGAGTCGCAGATTGGGAAAGTACGGATGCCCATCCGACTCTCGAGATCATATGCTCGAGAGTCGTAGGATGGATAAATACGGAGCACCTATTCGCAAGGCTTCGAGCTCCCCTAGCCGATGATCAGATAAAGCGAAGCAAAGATTCCCTTCTTGAACAGCGAGCAGACCTTCTCACAAGTCGTTGAAAGGTGTTACGTCAAAATGTGCGAGCACTTGGACTCGCGACTATGTTCCAACATGCGAACAGCTTTTTCTGCAGCTACACTACTTAACCTTCAGTACCAGCACCCGATTCCCGTCGAGCAGCTTGTCCAATCCCTCTGCGATGCCAGGCAAGGCTACACCCAGTTCGGTGGTTTCCGTCTCATCGGCGTCTCCTTCCATTTCGCTGGCTATGACTCCAACTACGGTTTTCAGCTCTACATGAGCGATCAGCGCTATTACTACGCCTACCGGCAGCCCGTATAGGTCGGTTTTTGGGCTTATCTTCTCGGGTGGTTCCGGATCTCAAGGGATTGCCATCAAGGGACTTGATTGCCGAAATAAGTCATTGGGTTGGATCTCGTCTCCTAAGATGAGGATCTTATCCCACGAAATCAGCAAGATCTCAGTATCGTACACGAGATCAGCGGGATCTCGATATCTTGCGTAACAGATTGAACCGCTTCAGATCTATATAAAGGGACGACTCCATTAAGGAAAGGTACACACAATATTCAATCCCTGCCCTGTTTTGGCTCGGTGACTCTTCTTCTTGCTTTGGCCTGACTTAAGCATCGGAGGGCTAACTGCTGGACCCCAGCCACCCTTAGTTGCTGTCTGTCTTCTTTCAGGTTTGGCGGAGGAAATCTCGGTTGGAGAGAAGGCGAACGTCCGGAGGATCCTGTTACAAAATCTGACATTAACAGTAGTTATCGCCTAGAAACAATAAATCGTTGTCATACTCCCTGTATGAAGAAAATGCGCTCTTACCAGGGCACATGTGATATGGGGCTCTGAAGTCCATGACCCACTCATCGATGAGAGACTCTGTCTTTGACATCGTTAATACCTCATACACATCACTAATGCCCTCAGATGATTCTACGGTATTGACCTCCCTTAAAGATTCTCTTGTCTTCTCCTTTTTATTCTTGAGATTTTACAATCCCGTTCATGTGCCGTGTCTGGCCACATACCCAACACTTCAGTTTGATCTTCCCTTGCCCTTGGACTCGGATATCGAGCGAGAGGATCCAATATCACGATCAGAATTTCCCCCCTTGTAATCAGTGCATCAGAGGATGACCCTATATCACTGCTCTTCTTTCTCATGGCTCATAGCTTTCAACTGAAGGGTTGAGATGACGGTCTTAACGTTTATGGTCTCTCTTCCTGCGCATAAATGAATATTTAAATGACTCATATGAATCTAGGAGAGAGTTTAACAAGATGCATGCCTGGTATTCATCCTTCATCTGTTCACCTATGTCCAATAACTTGCAAACGAGTCTGTTAAAAGTGCTAATGTGATCCTTAACATCAGTGCCTTTCGTCATCTTCAGGTTGAACAACTGTAGCATCAGATACAACCTATTCTCTAGAGACTTCTTCGCATAGATGTTCTCTAGTTTTGGTCATGTATCATCCGTCGTCTTCTCCCTCATGACGTTATAAATGACGTCATCCGTTAATTAGGCACAATTGAATTGAAATCTTGGCGTTCTTATCGTATTTGATCCATTCTTCTTCTTTCATAGTCTCAGGTTTCTTTCCAAAGAGCGTGTCTTCGAGCCATTGTTGAACTATGAGGCCTTCCATCTTGACCTTCAATAGTTTGAAATTGCTTTTATCGGAGAACTTCTCTATGTTGAACTTCGTGTTAGATGCCATGATACTCGTCTCATATTCAAATCTACACCCCAACGTTATCTTTGATACCACTTGTTGGGAACCTCGCGAAAGCATAGAGTAGAATCAAGCAAGCACTACACGACTCATACAAATAATCACACAAATAAGACAATCTGATTTTATATGGAAAAACCCTTACGGGAAAAAACCACGACACAAATCGAGCTGCACTATGAATCTCAAAAGTTTACAAGAGATGATCAACTCACAAAAAAAGCCCCAAGAGAAAACCCAAGCTCTCTCTCTCAAAACTCTCACTCAAAATCCTAATTGAATTAAGAATGAATTAGAATCCCCTGATCCCAGTTACACCCTGCTTAAATAGAAATTAAACTGAAAAAAGAAATAATTTATGCAAAACTACATATTTGCGTAAATCACCAACCATTGGGTCGACGCCCATGAACGGCCGGTCGACACAAAAGAAAAATGTCCAAAGAGTTTTATTGAAATACAAGTCTTGTTGGCTGGTCGAGCCCTAAAATCGGCCGGTCAACAACGCCCAAAACTGTCCAAATACTAACTTCACTTTCATGATTTATTCGGCCGGCCGACCAATCTGATCAGTCGGTTGACAGCACCTGTAAAGTACAGATCGATTGAAAGCTCTTCCAACAATTTATGCATTTTTTTTTACTTCTATAAGCTTTAAATAATAATAAAATTCACACTTTATCTTTTGGAGCCAACCTTGATCTGGCTTGACTTGGATCGGGCTTGGACCATGGCTTACGGCTAGCCAGGGCCAACCTCTGCATGGTCCTAGCTCAACCCATTGCCACACCTAATTTTGAGGTCACCCCTGACATGAGCTAGCACAGATAATGTATGGAGTAGGTAAGACACTGGCAACATTATGGTGGCCCATATAGGTTGGCATTGTATGGTTTCTCATGACCCCGATTACAAGAAATTCACTTCTAGTCAGATGGGTGGGTTGGATTCACCGGCAAACTTCCACGTTTACGGATGCAGATTCCCTAGGACATGTGTTGCAGGAAGTTCTTGCAATCCCCCACCCTGAGGTTTTTGAGAAATCCACCCCGTTCATCTATTCTACCCCCTCAATTTTGGACATCAGACCAAAAGTAAGGGGAGCAGATTAGGTGAGACGCCGGATCCACCAAGTGGGTGGGACCCCTGACTGTGGGGCCCACCCCGATGTATGTAACTTTAATTTACACCGTCCAACCATTTTGACAGCTCGTTTTAAGGCATGATCCCAAAAATGAAGCTAACCCAAATCTTAAGTGGACCACACCACACGAAACAGTTGTGATTGAATCCTCACTATTAAAAACTTCATGGATTCCACCAGAATGTTTATTTGCCAAAAGTACATGTTGAGAAGATCACAAAGACCTTAATGAAGAGGCCACAAAAATATCATCTTGATCCAAACCTTTTGGCCACAAGAAGTTTTTAATGATTAATTACCACTGTTTCCTGTACTATGGTCCATTGAGACTTGGATCTGCTTCATTTTTTACATCATGCCCTAAAATGAGCTTTCAAGACATATGGTTGGCATAGATGTAGTCACATACATCACGGCAGGCTCCACAGTCAGGGTCCCACCCACCTCGGTGGACCAGGTCTCACCTAATCCGCTTCCAAAAGTAAGACAGATAAAAAACTTAAGTAGGTCACACAAGCGGAAAAAGTGGAAAAAGAAATGTCTACAGTTGAAAGCTTCCGAAGTCCATGTTGACGTTTAAGTCATTCAAATGACTAATAGAAAACATATGTTAATTCAAAACTCATGTTGCCTTATAAATGTTTCAACCTTGTGGTCAATCAATCTTCATCGTTTCCCCGTGTGGCCAATTTGAGTTTTGGTCCACCTTATTGTCCGATATCCTAAAGTTAGCTGAAATAAGAGGATGGATGTGTAAGAAATCTGACATTGCGGAATTCATAGGACCGTGCAGTGCATCGGATATGTAGATCTAATAAACTGAATAAAGACATACCTATCTGGTGGGCCATCTCGAATTGGAGATCTGGATCTTCCTCTCCTGGGATTGCTGTAGAGAAAACCTTAGATGGGGGTTGTTTTCAGTGTTATCCTGAATTGGGGACCCAGCACCCTTTAAATAGGGTTTGTAGTGAGTGTGGTAGTGTTTGAAACCCACCAAAACACTGCCACCCTTGCTCCACACGAATTTGGCTAACAATAATCCATGTTCAACTACAATACTGCCACAGGCAGTGTAGATGCGCAACCCCTCTTAATTCTGTAGATCACGACTGTAGTGGGGTCCACTGATCAGTCCACACATGAATCTGCATCTGTATTCAAATCTGGACCATTGATCAGTCGGCCCACTATATAGAAAACTTACATTCTCCCACTTGGGCCATACTGTTCAATGTCACGGATTTTAATTATACTTAAGTGGTCAACCAATATGTCAGATTCTGTGGACAACATCTTTTCCAATCTAGTCCATCAAGACTACTAATACTGGATCGTGGTAGTCTACACAACATTAATTGAGGCGAAGTGAGACGAATCACGGTCACTAGTATCATCAATCTTAATGACGTAGATTGTGAACATGGTCGTGTGATATGAAGGTTACACTCAAGTGTGACTGAAAGTGCCTACCTTCAAGAGGTCCTAGGAGCTTTCTTAAGATGTCTCCAATGAGACAATACTGAAATTCTACTATTCTCAAAATATATTGTGCACACCAAATGAGAGAAATAGTATAAACCAAAAGATGGAATCATCAAAGTAAATGAGATCTCTACGAGTGTCTGAACAAAATAGATGTAAACTGAATCTTAAAACTCCCACTAACTAAATGTATCTGTGAGGTCAATGACTCCCATAGATACTACATGCTCCTGAAATGGCGCCATAGGAAGCCCTTTAGTGAGAGGATCGGCTATCATCTCTTTAGTACCGATAAGTTAAATAGACACCGATGATCCCGCACTCTATCCTTTACAACATGATACTTTACGTCGATATGCCTCAACCTTGATGAGTGCGTGTTGTTATACGAGAAACTGAACGCAGCTGAACTGTCACAAAATATTCTCATAGGTTTTGGGATATGCTCCAAGACCCGTAAACCAGTGAGAAAACTCTGTAGCCACACCGCTTGATTTGTGGTTTCATGACATGCGATGAATTTTGCCTCCATAGTGGATGAAGCTGTGGTAGATTGCTTTACGCTTTTCCAGGACACAGCTCCTCCACTCATAAGAAAAATGTAACCAGACGTTGACCTTCTTGTGTCGACGCAGTGTGCATAATCTGCGTCTGAATATCCGACCAAATCCAAACGATTGGTTTTGCTGTAGGTGAGTGCAAAGTCTTTTGTCCGTTGCAGGTAGCGCAATACTTTCTTTACTGCGGTCCAGTGCTGAATTCCTGGATTAGAAAGGTACCTGCCTAACATTCCAACCACGAAGGCAATATCCGGACGCGTACAGACCTGAGCATACATTATACTCCCCACTGCTGACGCGTACGGAATTTCCTTCATGTGATCCTTTTCCAAATCATTCTTGGGGCACTGAAAATTTTCGAATTTGTCACCTTTAACTATAGGTAATTGACCAGGAGAGCAATTCTGCATGCCGAATCGCTCGAGTATCCTACCAATATAGGCTCTCTGTGACAAACCAAGCAGTCCTCGAGATCTATCCCTATGAATCTCGATGCCTATGACAAAGGAAGCGTCACTAAGATTCTTCATCTCAAACTTTTGAGACAAAAACTTCTTGGTATTACGAAGCATCCCAATATCACTGCTGGCTAATAATATGTCATCGACATACAAAATCAAAATAATGAACTTACTCTCACTGATTTTAATGTAGATACACTCATCTGCCGTGTTTTCTACAAAACCGTATGAGGAAATCACCTTATGAAACTTTAGGTACCACTGACGTGATGCCTGTTTCAAACCGTATATGAACTTCTTGAGTTTACATACCAGTTGCTTTGAGCTTTCAACTTTAAAACCCTCTGGTTGTAACATGTATACGTTCTCATCAAGATCTCCATTGAGAAACACAGTCTTAACGTCCATTTGTTGTAATTCTAGATCCATATGAGCTACAAGAGCCATTATTATTCTAAATGAGTCTTTCTTTGAAACTGGAGAGAAAGTCTCTTTGTAGTCAACGCCTTCTCGTTGGTTGAAACCCTTAGCAATAAGTCTGGCTTTATACCTTTCTATGTTTCCCTTGGAGTCCCGTTTGGTTTTAAATACCCATTTACAACCAATCGGCTTAATTCCTTCAGGTAATTGAACAAGGTTCCAGACTTCATTGTCCTGCATGGATTTCAACTCGTCTTTCATGGCATTGTACCACTGAGAGGAGTTAATGCTTTGTTTGGCTTGTGTGAAAGATTCAGGATCCTTTTCCACCCCTATGTCAAACTCACGTTCCTGCAAATAGATGACATAGTCATCAGGGATTGCAGGCCTCCTCTCCCTTTGGGATCTTCTTAATGGCTCAATCGGATCAGGATTTTGATTTCCTTCATCAGTAGGTTGTACTTAAGGTTCATTAAGGCAATCTGCAGCAACTGCAGGACTTAATGCCTCATCTGTAGGAATTACTGTCATGGGAATCATGATTCGTTCCTCCTCAAATACAATCTCTCTAACGTTCATGCTCCCACTGTCTTCAGTGTCCTCAAGAAATCTGGCATTCCCAGTCTCAATGATCTTTATAAAATGGGAAGGACAGTAGAATCTATGGCCTTTTGACCTTTCAGGGTAATCTATAAAGAAACAGCTTATAGTTCTTGGGTCAAGTTTATTCTGGTGCGGGTTATAGGGTCTAGCTTCTGCACGACAACCCCAAACATGAAAATAGGTAAGACAAGGCTTTCTCCCATTCCATAACTCAAAAGGGATTTTCGGGACAGATTTGCTAGGAACTTTATTGAGGATGTGGACTACAGTCTTAATGGCATCACCCCACAAGGATAATGGCAATGTCGTATTACTTATCATGCTTCGCACCATGTCCATAAGGGTTCGGTTACGCCTTTCGGCCACACCGTTTTGCTCTAGAGTCCCAGGCATGGTGAACTGAGCGACAATGCCACATTCCTGCAAGTACCTGGCAAAAGGTCCTGGATTCCTGCCTGATTCGTCATATCTCCCGTAGTACTCACCACCACGGTCAGATCTGACGACCTTAATTTTTCTATCGAGTTGGTTCTCGACTTCAGCCTCATAGATTTTGAAGGCATCCAGGGCATCCAATTTCTCATGTATCAGGTACAGGTATCCGTAGCGAGAGTAGTCATGTATAAAAGTGATAAAATATTTATGTCCACTCCATGAAGCTGTAGCGAATGGACCGCAAATATCTGTATGTATCACTTCTAGTAGACCTACGCTCCTGGTGGCACCCTTTTTCCTCATTCTAGTCTGTTTTTCCTTAATGCAATCCGTACATGCTTTAAAATCGGAGAAGTTTAAGGATTGAAGTATTCCATCCCGCACAAGCCTCTCTATTCTCTCGCGAGAGATATGACCTAATCGTCTGTGCCACAGTATGGAGGAAACTTCATTTCTCTTTCTTCTTTTGATTCCTGATCCATTATTAAGTTGCAGGTTCATGTTCAGGACATTTGCGGCATGTAAGTTTAACTAATATAGATCATTCACTAAAGTACCATGGCCAACTCCATTTAAACCAAAATAGATACTAAAACCTTCATTCTCAAATTTAAAAGTGTACCCACCTTTAACTAAGCGAGAGACCGAAATTAAATTTCGTCTTATTGAAGGTACATAGAAAGTATCTATTAGGTCTAAGTAATGGCCAGATGTTAATCTAAGTCTGCAAAGACCTACTGCCACAACATTTACCTTTATGCCATTGGCAACGTACATTGATTGCTCCGTGTCAGTTGGCGGTCGGCTCTGTAACATATCCTGCATGGAAGTGCATATGTGAATAGAAGTGCCAGAGTCTATCCACCAGGAATCTGCCGATACATCAGTTAGATTGCTTTCAAAATAGACAAGAACAGAATTACCCTTTTCTAAAGTCTGTTTTCTTTTCCTGTATTTCAAAAGGGGTACTGAAATAGAATCGTTTGGAATGTTAACTATAAAATAAAACTCACATTAGGCTATATTATAAAATTTCAGGCGATTAAACATTCAATTGATTGAGGGCCTTCAATTGAATTATCCAGGATGAAGGTGGGCCAAAAATCAATCCTGGTGAAAATTACCCACATCATCATGACTCCTCCTGTGGGTGGTAGTCATAACATGCAAATGGTTCTCCTATACTTAAAACTTAAATGGTAATTGTCTGTGTTTTCGTCACCGTCTGCATGTGTTCATGTCCGTGCTAAAGTGGTGATCGTTTGTGTTTTCGTCACCGTCTGTATTGGACGTGAAAGCAACTGTATGCAATCCTTTAACTTAATCCCAACATTATAAGTCTGAATTCGTGCAAATCTTCACTGATAGAGGTCACTGTGGTGGCTAGCACTATCAGATCTAATCCCACAAAATTTAGACTTAAGATTGCGATTTAATCCCGCCCTTAGTGGATTAACAATTAATGGTCTAATTTGGCCTAAATAGATCTGGTCTAAAACATGCTAAAATCAGGCCTATAGATCTGGCCCAAAACATGCTAAAATCAGGCCCATAGATCTGGCCCAAAACATGTTAAGATCAGGCTGATAGATCTGACCCAAAACATGTTAAAATCAGGCCCATAGATCTGGCCCAAAACATGCTAAAATCAGGCCTATAGATCTGGCCCAAAACATGCTAAAAACAGGCCCATAGATCTGGCCCAAAACATGCTAAGATCAGGCCGATAGATCTGGCCCAAAACATGTTAAAATCAAGGCCCATAGATCTGGCCCAAAACATGCTAAAATCAGGCCCATAGATCTGGCCCAAAATATGTTAAGATCAGGCCGATAAATCTGACCCAAAACATGTTAAAATCAGGCCCATAGATCTGGCTTAAAACATGCTAAAATCAGGCCTATAGATCTGACCCAAAACATGTTAAAATCAGGCCCATAGATTTGGCCCAAAACATGATAAAATCAGGCCCAACACCAAGCCCAAAACTAGCCACAAATTAGGCCCAATAAACTGGTATGGTCCCAATCGATGGAGTAGGCCCAATTAGAAACTCAATTACATGGAGCAGGTCCATATTTGGGCCCAATAAGTTAGGGGCAAGCCCAGTAGAGGGGAGCCGACCCGGCTCGTTTTAATCAAAGAGTCCCACGATGGGCTTCTTATATAAAAAATAACAAAGGCTTTTCCAAACCCTAGAAGGAAAAAAAAAAAAAAGATTTTCCAAACCCTAGACCAGCCGCCGACCTTCCCACCTCTGAAAATGGCCGGTTGGAAACTGCAATCGCCGTTAATGCGCCAGCCATGAACGCGGCACTGCAAGCACCTCCAACATCTCAAACCCTAACCCCTTTCTATCTCCTTAAGGTTGAGAAAACCTGGTCGTTCCAGCCTCTCCACCACGTCCTAGCTCACAGCCACCAACGATTGGCAGCTGGAAGCCATGGTTCCTGCCATGTATTAGGTGTGCCGGCACTAATCAGGCGTTAGCACCACAACCGATCACCACATTGCTGTAGAAAATCCTAGCCCCGGCCTGTCCCTTTTCTAGAATCGGATCCCAGCCATGGATTCCGGTGATTTTAGATGTCGAAAATCCATTTTAAACTGAACGGCCGAGGAAGAGGAGGTGCGAGGTGGGTTTCGATAGGGTGGCAGCCATGAATGGCGATGCAGAGCTTGCTGTCCTGAGTGACAGCCATGACGGATGCAGGTTGCGGCGCTGGTTTATCTTAAGGTGTTATTTATTTATTTATTTATTAACTGAATGGGTTTTTGCAAACCCTCTGTAATAGAGATAACGATGGTTTGTGGCTCAGATCTAGTCCTGACAATCGATCAACAAACGGTCTAGATCTGAGCTTGTTTGGGTCATGGATGATGGGTCTGGATTGCAGTAGAATTCTCAGGCAGATACTGAATTGATTTTCCATAGCCGATGCACAGTAGGCTCTGATACCAACTGTAAGAAATCTGACATTGCGGAATTCATAGGACCGTGCAGTGCATCTGATATGTAGATCTAATAAACTGAATAAAGACATACCCGTTTGGTGGGCCATCTCGAATTGGAGATCTGGATCTTCCTCTCCTGGGATTGCTGTAGAGAAAACCTTAGATGTGGGTTGTTTTCAGTGTTATCCCGGATTGGGGACCCAGCACCCTTTAAATAGGGTTTGTAGTGAGTGTTGCAAGTGTTTGAAACCCACCAAAACACTGCCACCCTTGCTCCACACGAATTTGGCTAACAAGAATCCATGTTCAACTACAATACTACCATAGGCAGTGTAGACGCGCAACCCCTCTTAATTCTGTAGATCACGACTGTAGTGGGGTCCACTGATCAGTCCACACATGAATCTGTATCTATATTCAAATCTGGACCATTGATCAGTCGGCCCACTATATAGAAAACTTAGAGGTGAATTTCTCACGAACATCACATCACATTAGGCCCCACCTAACTTCCGAGCACAGGAACTTCCTATCGCACCATGTCGCAGGCAACCCGCATCGGACGCGGGTTAGCTGCTGACAGGTTGGGTAGCTATCTGGCTCCTGAAGTGACTGAAGTCACCAACTTTCATGGGCCCCACCATGATGTGTGTGTTATATCTACACCGTCCATCCATTTGGAGAGATCATTTTATGTCGTGATAAAAAGAATGAGGCAGATCCAAATCTCAAGTGGCCCTCACCAAAGAAAACAGTGGGGATTCATCTCCTACCATTAAAAACTTCTTGGGGTGACAAAAGTTTTCGATCAAGCTTATAATTTTTTTCCCCTTCTTCCATGTATGTGTGAACTAATGAACATGCATATCATGCCCTAAAATAATCTCTCCAAATAGATGAATGGTGTGGATACAACACACATCACGGTGGGCCCATAGAAGTTGGTGACGTTACTTCAGTAGCCAGATAGCTACTCAACCTTTCAGTAGCTAATACCTGTCCACCGCATCCACGTTTACAGCACCGACCCATCACGCGGGACGCGGATTAGCTAGCTATTGAAGTGACATCATCAACTTTTGTGGGCCTTACCATGATGTATGTGTTGTATCCACACTGTTGATTCATTTGGACAAATCATTTTAGGTTATGATCTAAAGAATTAGACAGATCCAAATCCCAAGTGGACCCTACTAACGAAAACAATTGGGATTGATCTCCTATCATTAAAAACTTCTTGGGGCCACAATAGTTTTTGATCAAGCTGACAATTGTGTTTTCCCTTTTTCTATGTCTGTGTGAACTTATTAACAAGTTGGATCTCAAATAAACATCATGGTGGGTCATAGGAAGGTTTCAATGGTCTCGTCATTGTCCCCACTGTTTTCTTTGGTGGGGTCCACGTGATCCGTCTCATTTTCGAAATGAATGAATGGTGTGGATACAACGCATACATCATGGTGGGGGTATATAGAAGTTGGTGACGTCACTTCAGTTAGGGCTGTCAATGGCACGGATCTTGATCCGTATCCGATCCGTATCCGATCCGATTTAATCGGATTCGGATCAATAATTGGATAATCGGGTCGGATACGGATATCCAAAGATGATCCGTTTAATATTCGGGTCGGATTCGGATTAACCTTGATCCGGCCCGTTAACGATCCGACCCGATAAAAAAAATAAATAAAAAAATAAAATAAAATAAAATAAAATAAAAACATAGGATAATCTTTCTTTCTCTCTCTCTCTTTCTCTCTTTCCTCTCTCGGATATCCGGTTGGATATCGGGTCGGATCATAATCGGATCGGAAACGGATTTCGAAAAATTTAATCGGGTCGGGTTCGGATCATATACTTGTGATCCGAATCGGATTCGGGTCGGATATATTCTTAATCGGGTCGAATTTGGATCATCACTGATCCAGCCCGTATCCGACCCGTTGACAGCCCTAACTTCAGTAGCTAGGGGCGCGGATTTCCTACGAAAGCCTTGCGCAGGAAGTTCCTGCGCTGGGAACCAAGGTGGGGCCCACAGTGACGTTTTTGATGAATCCACCCCGTCCATCCGTTTTGGGAGCTCATTTTAGGACATGAGAGCAAAAATGAACCGGATCCATGACTCAAGTGGGCCTAAAACGTGAGGATTAAACTTCCACAGTTGAAATATTTGTGGGGCCACAGTAGTTTCGAATCAGGATAATATTTGTGTTTACAGTTCATCCCAGTAGTAGTGACGTTATGAATGGTATGGATGTCATATAAACATCACTGTAGACCCCAGGGAGGTTTCAACGGTTGTAATTTACCTACCCACCTTTTCCTTTAGTGAGGCCCACTTGAGTTTTGGATCTGGTTCATTTTCGTTTTAGTGTTCTAGAATGAGCTCCCAAAACGGATGGACGGGGTGGATTCATCAAAAAACATCACTGTGGGCCCCACCTTGGTTCCCAGCGCAGGAACTTCCTGCGCAAGGCTTTTGCAGGAAATCCGCGCCCAGTAGCTAGGTAGCTACGGTAGCTAATCCGCGTCCAGGCCTATCTCAAGTACGAAATCGGAATTGCATACAGCTCAGTACACTTTTGTCGTATTGAGTAAACTCAGTTAGGTAAAGGTATGCGGTTTATACCCACCGTCCACCTGTTCTTCCCACTTATTTTAAGGGTTGAGCCCGAAATCGAAGCATATCTAAAGCTCAAGCGGATCATACCACAGGAAAGAATGTGATAATAATTTCCACCGTTGAAACCTTCCCAGGCCCTACAGTGATGTTTATTTGTCATTCAAACTGTTCATAAGATCACATGGACATGGATGAAGGGAAAACACAAATATCAGCTTGATCCAAAACTTCTGTGTCCTCCGATAATTTTTCAATGGTAGACATTCAGTTCACACTTTTCTTATGGTGTGGTCCACTTTAGATTTTGATATGCTTCATTTTTTGGAACCACACTTAAAATTTTCTGTTAAGATGGATGAACGGAGTGGATAAAATACATAAATCACTGTGGGCCCCACAGATTTTACTCCGCACGCTAGCCTACGGAGTTACTCAGACCATAACTTCCACCTTGGTGTACCTTAATTTATAGTCCAACCCTACTGGACTCGAGCCCTTCTGCATAAACAATCCTTTGCCATTTCTGTCGTCTTGCCTTAAACTTCTGTATCATCGCCTTGGGGTCTTAAATATTCAAGGCGGCCCAAAACCACACGACAAAAACCCCACCAAGCGATCAAAACCACTCATTTCTCGCCATTTTAGGCGAAGAACCAAACCATGGCGGGTGCAACCACCACCTCTCCCACACTATCCACCACCATATGGCGCCCTAGGCTTCTCTTCTTGGTAGTGGTCCCAGTAGCGGTCGCAGTCCTTCTCTACCGGGCTGACGAATTCGACCCAGCTCCGCTGCCCGACCACGGCTCGTGGCCCTCCAGATCCGTGCCGGCCCGCAACTACCGGATACTGAAGGTGACGGAGAAGTTGGGTGATGGGCTTTTGCAAGGACCCGAAGACATGGCCTATGACGCTGAGGCCCATGTTTTATACACTGGCTGCTATGATGGGTGGATCAAAAAGGTCACGCTTGCTGACGTGGCGTCGTCGGTGACCGTTGATAACTGGGCCAATGTTGGTGGCCGACCGCTCGGCGTTGCTCTTGGATTTGATAAGGACCTCATCGTCGCCGATGCCAATAAGGTACTCTTTTTTGGAAGAGGAGTTGTCTAATGTACTCGGGCTGCGTATATTGCTTGATACGCAGGCACTCAGAAATCGTAGACGTGGCATATATCATCTCAAATTAAAACCGTCAGATTGTGCGGCCCACTATCTACAATTCACAATCTCCAGATTAGATTGGCTGAACAATCCTAACCTCTGATTCGTGGACACTTGTTCATTGTTAACCGTCCAATAAACCCCCACCAATCTAATATCAGAGAATCAAACAGCTTGTTTTTTGGTTTATGACACATCTACACTGGATACCATAATTGGGACGGTTTAATTTTGACTAATTGTACTCCACGCTTGCAATTTCTAAGTGCCTGTGTATCATCCATCACACTCTGCTAGAGTATTAAATCTCTTAGATTGGATATTTTGAACCCTTTGACTATGTAGAAGTCATCCTGACCGTTATTTTGAAATCAAATGGTTTGAGATAGTCCGATTAGAGAGACTTTATTTGTTGTATCCTCCTTACAAAGTGAGGATCATCGTTTAAACGGTTTGGATCATTTGAAGACGATCCAGATTCAAAGGATAAAATCCGAAGGGATTTATACGAGCAAATATCGTATCATCGCGGTAGGCACTACGAAAGTTTCACCGACGCGGATCATCCCCACTAGTGGGAGCGGATTAGGTGACAGCCGGATCGATCGACGCAGATGGGACCCCGAGGGGCGCACTGTGATGTTTGTGACTACATCCAGGCCATCCATCCACATTGAAAGATCATTTTAGGTCATGATCCAAAAATAAAGCTGATTCAAATTTTAGGTAGACCACACCACAGGAAACAGTCGCGACTGAATCCCAACCATTAAAAACTACATGGATTCCACCGGAATGTTTATTTGCCATCCAACCTGTTGATATGGTCACAAATACCTAGATGAAGGGACCACAAAAATATCATCTTGATCCAAACCTTTTGTAGCCCACAAGAAGTTTTTAATGGTCAATCACCACTGATTTCCTATACTATGGTCCATCTAGTATTTGGAACTGCGTCATTTTCTGGATTATGCTCTAAAATGAGCTTTCAATACTGATGGATGGCATGGATGTAGTTGCATACATCACAGTGTGCCCCACTCAGGGTCCCGCCCACCTCGGTGGATCCGGGGTCTCACCTACTCCACTCCCCTGCGGGGAGATATTTTGTAGCCTTTTGACAAGTAAACACCCCCCCCCCCCCCCCCCCCCCCCCCCCCCCCCCCCCCCCCCCCCCGCGTTCCCGGTGCGAGCTATGGATTTCCCTTGGGGCAAGGTGGATTCCCGCTGAGCACATGGTGGTCAGGAGGGGGATTCTCGAATACAAAATTTTCAATTTCTCATTAAAAGGCCAAAAAGATGAGCCGGATGAGAAATTGGAACTTTTAGTAAAAATAGCTATAAATCAGGGCAATATTGCGTCCCACCATGATGTATATGTTTATCCACTCCTTACAACCATTTTATAAGATCATGTTAGAATACGCAGATCCAAGCTCAAGTGGCTCAAGTGGGCCACACCAAATAGGGGGATGAACCTGGTGATGTCATCACTACAGGTAGCGCCCACTTGAGTGTTGGATCTTCCTCCTTTTTAAGTCATTCTTTAAAATGATCTTAATAAATGAATAGACAGAGTGGATAAACAGATACATCAAGGTGGGGCCTCCACAGCTCGGTATGGAACGACGCAATCTGACTCCGGCAAAACAGGTACTTCGTACTCAGGTAAGGTAGCCGATTAGGTGCACCCCGGCTGCACCGACGATAGTGCGGCCCTTACCGTGGGGCGCACCTTGATGTATGTATTCTATATCCACACCATCTATCTGTTTTTAAAGGTCAGCTTAGGGAATGAGTCCAAAAAAGAAACATATCCAACTCTTAGGTGTACTTATACCATTAAAAACTTGTTGTGGGCTAGAAAAGTTTTGTGTTAATGTGATATTTGGTTTTTACCTTCATCCAGTTATATATCACCTTATCAACAGTTTGGATGGCAAATAAACGTTAGTGAGACATTAAGGTAGGCTCTACGAAGTTTTTCATGGTAGAGGATCAATCACCACTCTTTCCTATAGTATTGTTCACCTGGGATTTGGATCTGCTTCATTCATGGCTAATGCCCTGAAATGATATGCAAAAGCAGATGGCCGCAGTGGATATAAAATACATACATCAAGATGGCCCCACATTGAGGGCCGCACCTAAGCCCCTCCCCTATGGTAGTTACTCCTACCAAGCCGGTACGGGTACGTTCTATGTGGGCCACCATGAATTTTGTGTGGCAGCTCTAAATCTCACATGAACCACGTCATATAAAAGAATGGGGAACTAACGCCCACCATTACTCTAATGTTTATTTACCATCCAACCTGCGGATTAGGTCACAAGGACCTGGTACCATACAACGTGTCGATTAGTCACATGGACCTCGACAAAGGGAAAACAAAAAAAATATCAGCTTGATCAAAAACTGTTGTGGCCCACGAGAAGTTTTAAATGGTGGGCGTTCAATCACCACTTATTCCTGTGGTGTGATCTCCTTGGGTTTTGCATCCTGTTCCTTTTTTGTCAAATGCCTTAAAATGAGTTGGCAAAATGGATGGACGGCATGATAAAACACGTATAGCATGGTAGGGCCATAGACCACAAGCATCACGGTGGCCCCATCTAGATTCCGAGTGCAAGAGATGCTTGTGAAAGGCTTTCGCAGGCAATCCGCGTCCGTTGAAGGCACAAAAATATTCAGTGCCATCTATTCTCATTGGTCCACGTCATCATTAATGACGTCAGCTCACAAATCAGGCCGATTTTCCCTCTCAAGCATGGATTTCGTGCTACACAACTCCACTTTTACCGTGTGGAATTTCAAAATACTCTGGGCCTCATCATGATCTATCTGTTAGATCTGCATCGTCCATCAATTTTTTTCAGACTATTTTAAAGAATAAGACAAAAAATGAGGTGCATCCAAAGTTCAAGTGGACCACACAACAAAAAGCATGGGATTGAACGAGTAATGTTGAAACCTTCCTACGGTCCACTGTGAGGTTTATTTGCCATCTAACCTCTTCATAAGATCACTCAGACCTTAATGAAGGGAAAACACAAACATCATCTTGATCAGAGTCATCTATGGCCCCAAGAAGTTTTTAATGGTAGGCATTCAATTCCCACTCTTTCCTGTCGTGTGGCCCACTTGAGCCTTGGATCTGACTTGTTTTCTACCCCATGACTAAAAGGTATGAAAAAAAAAAAAATGGATGGACAGTGTGGATCTAATAAATACATCATGATGGCCCCACGTGAGTTCCACATTTCAACCATTCCCATTTTCTTCTAAGCGAGCCGGAATTTGGGAAATTTATGCGGGTCTATGATGATTTATTCCCAGATCCACACCGTTCATATATTTTTCAGATCTTTCTAGGTTATAAGCCTAAAAACGAGGCAGATCCAAAGCTTAAGTGGAACACACCATAGGAAACAGTGGAATTGATGCCACCGTTGAAAACTTCGTAAGGCCACAGACGGCTCTCATCAAGCAGATATTTGTGTTGTATCTTCATCCAGGTATGGGTGGCCCTATGAACAGGTTAGATGTCATATAAGCCTCACGCTTGGCCCTAGGAAGGTTTCAACCACAATTTGTGTAATCCCCATTACTTTCTTTGGTGTGGTTCACTTGAGCTTTGGAAGTACGTCATTTTTTGAATCATGCTTTCTAACCTATTTGAAAAAATTGATGGATGGTGTGGATGTAACACAAAGGTCATGGTGAGGGGCAGTGAAGTTTCACACGTTAAGAGTTGTACTATGCACCACGCAATGTAACGGGAAGATAGAAATTCGGGTTATTTTGTGAGGTAGATATCGAAAGCGATATGGGTGAATGAGAAGGGCTCAAGCTGTACATGTTCTAGAGACATTTAGAACAGGCTAAAAGTACATTCCGTAATCCCGTGTAACACTAATGTGGATTGCGTCCGACCAAAACTATGTGGGGGCTAAGGCATGGCCAAACTTGAGACAGATCCAACGCTGTAGTGGATCATACCAAGCTGATTCTTGCATTTAATGTTATGTGCTTTTAATGCACATTTAATGCAAGTAAGCTTACTATTTTGGTGTGGTCCTTCCCAATCTGCCTGAATTTTGGGCCTACCTGATGAGTGCACCCATCTCCAATTGTAGTTTCCAGTCAAATTTGGGCTCCTAGGTTGAATCCCAAGTCTTTCTGAAATTACGGGTATTGCTGTAATTTTAAGGATGATGATGGTCATTGATAGTTGATGCTATATTCAATTCCATCGGCATCAATCTCTCTCTGTCCGTTATTGAATTCGCTAATCTCATTATGAAGCGGTAGATATCAACCTTCACCTGCCGTGAAAGACTCCTTCATCTCCTAACTTCTATCAATAGTGATGATGTCATTGTCATCGTAACCCTCACCTGCCGTGAAAGATTCTTTCATCTCCTTACATGTATCCATAGTGTTCTCCTTGTCGTCGTTATAATATATATATATATATATATATATATATATATATATATATATATATATATATATATATATGAGAGAAAGATGCTCACATGTGAACCTAAGTTGCAGCACCTTCACACACATGTCACATAAAATCTGCACTAGGCTATGAAACCTCCGAGGCACCTGCGAACCTAAGGTGCGCACCTTCACACATGTGTCACATATAATCTGTACTTGGCCATTAAACCTTCGAGGCCTAACTTTTAACTCTCTCGTGGGCCATAGTAAAGAGAGGCAAATCAAGAGAGAAAACTACACACCCACACACACACACACACACCCACACACACCATAGACTTATTTTTATCACAACTGAATCGAAAGAGGCCCAAACGGAAGTGGATGTGGTCTGTTAGATCCGGGTTGTCCGCTTCCATTACGTAGGGTGTGACGTAACAGAGCGACAGTCATGTTCGGTCCGATGAAATTCATTTTAAACAAGGAGAAATTTCCATTTGAAGGCGGGATCGTAAATTAGGCGTAACTTTTATTTGGGGTATCATCATGGGACTCACAACCTAGTGATCTTTATGTAGTGGGTCATCCAAGGTTAGCTGACCTCTATAGCGGGTCATGCTGGTCAATTTCACAAGAAAACACTTCTTTTCGATTCAATATTTTTAATAAATTTTAATTATTTCATATTTTCTTTGTTTTAGAGTTTTAGATTTCTACAGTTTTTAGAAATTAATTATAATGATGTCAAGAATATTGCTCTGTTAAGAATAATTTATGACTTTTTATTTTGGTGAAATTTACTATTTTGGATAATTTTCATTCTAGTCGAATTAAGACTTCTGTTAGGATTTGAATCTTTCATATAAATGGTGCAACGAAGTACTCTGAATTAATTATTGAATAATACAATTTCAAAATTCTCTTTTTAATTTATCTTGTAGATTCAAGACCACCTTGTGGATTCAAGGTTTTGATTGGTTTGACAAGATAATGTTCTTCTTTTACTTGTTACA
Organism: Liriodendron chinense; assembly: GCA_003013855.2. NCBI lineage: Eukaryota > Viridiplantae > Streptophyta > Magnoliopsida > Magnoliales > Magnoliaceae > Liriodendron > Liriodendron chinense. Next base: position 1,947,460 of record ML058329.1, on the reverse strand, counting down.
TGCCCTTCCATGTGTCAAAAAGCCATTAGAAAATTGATTTTATACATTAGAAGAATCCATTTTGTTATTAATAAACCAAGAGGGAAAATGAATGACTGAATAAAAATAAATCAATTTCTTATTCACCAAAGTTGAATTTGATTTAGTGACTGAAGTTAGATGCGGATATATAGTTTGGAGGCTAATCGAATTGATTTAAATTGTGCTTGCTCATGAGCAGTGAGATATTTTCCTCGCTTCTTCGCTACTGAAATTATATCTACTTTATAAAGTCAAATAGAGAATCATTTTCTTACAATAATATGAATGATTCGCGATTCACTAAGTTTTTGGGTCATAATCATAAGATTATACATGAGAGATGGCTGAGTGGTTAAAGGTGTAGCATAATGGTGGGATCATAGAGCTTTTCAAGTGGCATATTGCCTCGATGCATATATATGAAGGCACTATAATCCCAGTCCTAGACAAATGAAATTTCAAGGGACACCAACCCTTGCTTTTGATGGGCCCATCGTGATGTGTATTTGATATCCATTCTGACCATTAGATGCCACTCTAAAATATAGGCCCATAACCCAAAACGTCAGGCCCATCTATGATCCAATGGGACACACTAAGGGTTACAATTTTGAGGGTAAAACTTGCCCTATACACTGTTTCCAATCATGTAATCACAAATGAGGCTGATTTTTTAGGCTTTAGGCCTAACATGAAGGGGACACAATTAATGGAGGTAGATTTTATAAAAATACCATGGTGGGGCTAGAAATTAGTTGCACCATTAACAACCGATATTGAAGTATGTAACTAGGAAAAAAATATCAACCAAGGTTCCATTAGGTCACCATGATGATAGAAAGACATTCACTTTAATATATCTATTATATCAGCTCAAGTTCATATGTCAGTCTAATTCAACATACAATTGAGTGAGCCACAGCAAGGAAAACAGGGAAGATGAGTTGTCTATTATTTCCTTATCTCTCTTTGCAATATGCACTCATGTATTGCCTCATATTTCCTATCTCTCTTTTGGCTCCTCTCTCTTTCTCTCTCTTTACACACACACACACACACACACACACACACAAAGAGAGAGAGGAGCCGAGAGAGAGAGAGAGAGAGAGAGAGAGAGAGAGGTGAGTATTCCTCTCTCTTAAATGCTCACCTACGCACTAGTTCCCATGAGAACTCATGAACACTTTTTGAGAACTCATCACACGTGATGTGAGCCCAAAATTTAAATTGTTCACATGATGCAACACTCAAAAAAACCTCTAGGGCCTAACTTTCAACCTGATTCAAAACTCCAGTGAGCCGTAACAGAGAAAGAGATAGAGAGAGGGAGGAAACTATTTCCTTTTGCCATGACCCACTAAAGTTTTGGATTAGGGTAAAAGTTAGGCCACATCATGTGTGATGAGTTCTCAAAAAGTATTCACGAGAACTCATGAGACCTGTGCATAGGTGAACATTCCTACTCTCCCATGCAGATACTCACGGGAACTCATGAGCATCCTTTTGAGGACTCATCATATGTGATGTGAGCCCAAAATCTTAGTCGTTTGCGTGATTCAAAACCTTAAAAAACCTCTAGGAATCAGCTTTCAACCTAATCCAAAACTTTAGTGGGCCGTAGTAGAGAGAGTGTGGCAAATTAAGGGAGGAAACTATTTCCTTTTTCTATGGCCCACCAAAGTTCTGGATTAAGTTGAAAGTTGGGACCTAAGAGCTTTTTGAGATGCTACATCACGTGGACGGCTCAAATTTTGGGCTCACATCATGTGTGATGAATCCTAAAAATCTCAGTGGGCGGGAGATCATCTCTCTCTCTCTCTCTCTCTCTCTCTCTCTCTCTCTATATATATATATATATATATATATATATATATATATCTTTGCCCTTGCAATTATCTTAATTAAGAATAATTTTGTTATTGGAGAGTAAAATTGTCATTAAAAATGTAAGTGTTTGGCTAAAAATAGTTGCACCATTAACCGCCAAGATTGAACCAGCTTCCTTTCACTTCTTTTTGTGTAGGTAAATTGAAGTATCTAATTGGGGATCACCTGCTAGCCCAGCTGGTAGATGCCTGGGCGTTTCAACTGCTGGTCTTGGGCTCAAAAAACACTAACCCCACCAGTGGGTGGGAAGCGGATTGCATACTGAGTAGTGCTTACATGCTGAGTAAACTCTGCGGGTCTACCTAAAAGATAATTTTATGGCTTGAGACAAAAAATAAAGCATATAAAAATATTAAATGGACCACACCACAGGAAACAGTATGAATGAATCTGTACCGTTGAGAAATTCTTGGGGCTGTGGAAGTTTCGGATCAAACCTGATATTTGTTTTTTCCCTTCATCAATGTCTGTGTGATCTTGTGAACATGTTGGATGACAAATAAACATCACTGTGGGCCCCAGAAAGGTTTCATCGGTGGAAATCATTATACCCACTGTTTCTTGTGGTATGGTCCATCTAAGTTTTGGATATGCTTCAATTTTGGTTTCAACCCCTCAAATGAACTGAAAAAGCAGATGGACGGTGTAGATAAACTACATACATTTACAGTGGGCACAACTGAGTTTACTCAGTACGATAAGAGCGTCCTGAGTTTACTCAATCCGATTCCCAGTGGGTGGGAGCACCGTGTGACTGACCGGGTGGGTGCGTTGCCCATCTAACAGGGTGTGTGTGTTGTTGCATGACTAACCTAAAAAAAAAAAATATATCTAACTAAAAAAAAAAAATCAACCAAAGTTCCATTAGGTCACGACGATGACAGAAAGTCATTCACTTCAATATATCAATTACATCAATGCAAATTTTAATGTCAGTCTAATTCAACAGACAATTGGGCGAGCCACAGCAAGGAAAACAGGGAATTGAGAGGAGTTGTCCACCATTTCCTTCTCTCTCTCTCTTTGCAACATTAACTTGTGTTGCCTCATGCCCCCTTTCTGTGCATGCGTTGCTCACGTGCCATATGCCTAACCTCCATAAAGGACCAGACTCCACTGGCTCGACTAAGTAGCATAAAAATAAACTAAGGCAAAAACAGTCAATTTACAAAGACGGTGTGGTGGCAGGGACTGCTGAGGGTCACGAGAGAGGGTGCGGTGGAGCTGCTGACAGATGAGGCCGAGGGCCTCAAATTCCGTTTAACCGACGGTGTAGATGTCGCCAACGACGGCATGATTTACTTCACGGACGCATCTCACAAATACAGCTTGGATGAACACATGATGGACATTATGGAGTGCCGTCCCCATGGACGGCTGATGAGCTTCGATCCATCGACCAAAAACACACAAGTCCTCGTCCGTGGCCTCTATTTCGCCAATGGCGTCTCACTCTCCCCTCAACAAGACTTCCTAGTCTTCTGCGAGACCGTCCTGTAAGTTCTCACTGGACTCCAAACCGTTGAATTTTGATCAGATGGTGATTAATTATATGTGGGACCCATGGTTAATTGGTCCTGACCGTTTATCTGATGGGCTGATCCTTCTGATCAGAGGCCTACAAATAAACGGTTTATGATTAGAAAAGCAATAGACCAGACAAAATCCAATGTCCAGCATCCATCCATTTCTGATGGTTCTGATCATCTAACAAGATGAACCAAGGTAGTATTCACGTCTATAAAGCGGTACTGTGCCCACAATCTTGAGGAGACAGCCCATATGTAACACTCATGCAGGATCTGAGTTCACCGTCAGGTGGACCACGCTAGCTGCTGACATCTTCCTCATGGAAAGGAATTGGATCGCGTACTGAAAAACACTATGGGCCCACCGTGATATGTGTGTCTTATCCACTCCGTCTATCCATTTTATCAGCTCATTTCAGGATATGAGCCCAGAATTGAACCATTTCCAAAGCTCAACTGCTCCACACCACAGGAAACTGTGGGATTTGAACGCCTACTGTTGAAAACTTCTTGGGGTTACTACAGAAGTTTTCGATCAAGCTTTAATTTTGGGTTCATGCTCTAAAATGATCCGGAAAGACGGATGGAAAGCATGAATAAGACAAATACATTCAAAGTGGGCCCACAGAGTTTACTCAGTACGAAATCTGCTTCCTCGTGGAAAAGCAGGGCGTTTCATTCCCAAGGTGGCTAAAAATAGAGAACAACGCGCATGGCCTGCATGCTTACGTGTTCTCATGGGAAGCCTATACGCACGCTGACAGGTTGAGTAGCTATCTTTCTAATGAAGTGACGTCACCAACTTCTGTGAGCTCCACCGTTATGTATGTATTATATCCACACCGTTCATTCATTTGGAGAGATCATTTTACTGCATGAGGTAAAGAATGAGACAGATCCAAAGCTCAAGTCAACCCCACCAAAGAAAACACTGGGGATTAGTGAATCAACTCTTGAAACGTTCCTAACGCCTGCCATGATGTTTATTTGAGATCAAACCTGTTCATAAGTTCACACAGACAAGAAAGAAGAGAAAACACAAATATCAGCTTGATCAAAAACTTTCTTTGACCTCAAGAAGTTTTTAATTGTAGGAGATCAATCCCCCCTGTTTTCATTAGTGAGATCAACTTGAGCTTTGGATCTACCTCATTCTTTGGGTCATGACGTTAAATGATCTCTCAAAATGAATGGACAATGTGGATACAACACATACATTATGGTGGAGCCCATAGAAGTTGGTGACGTCACTTCAGTAGCTATATGGCTACTTAGAGGTGGGCTACGATCCGGCGAGCCGAGTTAGTCCTAGTTTGGTTTGGCTTGTTTTTGTGACACCTCAGTTTGTGTATCGGCTTAGTTTGGGTTTTGGGCCGGCCCATGCGGCCTGAGTTTGGTTTGCCCCAGAAAAATTTGATTCGAGAGCCAGGATCGGTTTGGTCGAAAATTTCGAACCGGACTGGCCAAGTTCAAACAGGTGGTGGCTCTGTTTTTTGCTTGTTTATTTAAATAGAAAAAAAATTTAATCGCTATAAAAAAAGTACAAACATATCTTACCATATGATGTTTAATATCCTCCAAAGGAGTGCAGCTTCAAAATAAACATGTAAGAGCATTTTTCAAACAAAAGTATACTCGCATAATTTTACAACTGCAAGGAAACAATGTGCATTCATGCATATATATTATGTATTATCCATGTCACCATGTATATGTATTGTCCAAGCTGTCCATTTTTTTACATGATCCCAAAATGGAATCATATCCAAAGCTCAAGTGGATCACACCACAGGAAACACTGTGCTTACAATTTACGAGCTGAATCAAGCCAAATCAAACCAAGCTAAATCAAATTGAGCTTCGAGCCAAGCTGAGCCAATACTACCTCAGTTTCAGCTTGGTTTGTTTTTTCAAACGAGCTTGACGCTGAGGCTTGGTTTGATTTAAACTTCCATTAAAACAAATCCAAGCTGAGCTTTTTCAAACCAATCTGGGCTGAGCTTTCGAGCTGGCTTGGTTTGTGCCCAGCTCTAAGCTATTCAACTGGTCAGTAGCTAATCCGTGTCCTGCATGGGCTTAGCAAATCTGTGCATCACTAAATTCCTGCGCTGGCAGCCTTAGGTGGGGCCCACAGTGATGTATTTGAAAAATCCACGCTGTCCGTTCGTTTTTTTGAGCTAATTTGCCGATTTTTACTGACCAGATTTTTGGTAGGTCTTATCAACACGATAGAGTTCACACACCACACGAACCTCGCAGCTCTAGCTTTATACCACTTTTTGAAGAAAAGATAATCAAAGTATTTTGGAAATTTCTCTATAAAATGAAGACTCGGCGTAAGACTTGCCCGTAAGAAATCTTTAAAAACACACACAAAAAAAAAAAAAAAAAAAAAAGCACTTTTTCCAAGAAAGGATTAAAATGCCTTTTGTCCTCTTTTTTTTTTTTTTAAGAAAAGAAGTGAAGTCATGCATTGTGGAATTATATGGTGTATGCATGGCATAGAACCGTTAGACTAACAGGCACAACCCATGACCAGACTCACCAAAATCAGGCTGCTCCAGTCATAAGGTGGGCCATACTATGGAAAATAATTCACACCACCCAAAACTTTCAAATTCACGTGCGGCCACAAATGTCAAGCATGGGTCCCACCACCCACAAAGAATTTTGGAATAGCATACCAAAGTCATCAACTAACAGTGATAGCCTATCGTATCAATTATCTTTCCGTGGGGCCACCATGGATTTGTATGCAGATGGAAGTACGTGAAAACGATCCAATGCAAATGTTTTCACTACACGAACGACCTCTATAGGCCTCACCATGATGTGTTGATGACATCCACTCCAACTATCATGGATGTCCACACATGTTTGGTCGACTAGGTTTGACTTATATATATATATATATATATATATATATATATATATATATATATATATTGCAAAAATCTAAATTAAACCCAACCAACCTGGTTAACCAAGTTCCAAAAACCTAAAATCTCGAAAATCTAGAACCATAAAACAACTCAGCGAATTAACCTATTGAGGTAACTCACCTGATCAACATATCCCTAACCATCAACCTAATCAACTCACCTTGTTGAACCCAAGTCTATAAACCAAGCCCAAAAGAAAAAGGCCCAAAGAGCACCTCATATCAAAGTTTTAGAGAGTGTGGACTAACCCAATAAAATAAATAAATAAATAAATAACCCTATATCACCCATTAGATATCCAACTGGGTTTGACTTCTATTTTTATGTGGTAGTATTGAAATTTCAATACATGCGATGGGGGAGAAAACCAGATCCTCATTTATCCACTAGCTGGTGAATCGTTCAATTTGCAAAGCTCAAGCAAAAATATTGACTAGCCATTCATCTAAACGCTTGATTTTCTTTGGTACATGCGTAGTCATCATCTTCACCAATGTACTACCTTGGCAGATGTGTGGCATGCACATGACCTGCCTCGTAGAACCGTGTGATTGGCAAAGCTCAAGTAGGATGTTGACGGGCCGTGCATGTAAACATTTTATTTCATTTCGCACAAAAATCATCATCATTGTTGCCATCTTCACCAGTGTGCCACCCTGGCACATGAGTTGTCTTTGACACACGTCTGACTAGCCATGCATATAAACACTTTATTTTCTTTGGCACAAGCATTGTCATCCACTTCATCGTCGACACCATCATCTGTCATCAATGTGCCACCCTGGCAAATGAGTGGCATGCACATGAGCTGCTTTGTACATGCATCAAGGAAGAATATTGGTTGGCATGCATGGGAACACTCAATGTTCTCTGGCCCATACATCTTCTTCCTCATCTTCATCCTCATGTAAGTTGATTCGTATTGAGAAATAACATTTCTACCCTAAATGACTAAATAACTCCTCCCACCATAGAAGTAATTAACATTCCTCATATGCAGGGCTGTCAACTAGCCGGGCCTACAGTTGGCTTGGGCTCAGATTTTGAACTTTCAGGCTAATCCTATATAAAAATTTGATTTTCTTGGCCAGGCCGGCCCATCTACGGCCTAATGTAAGTGTTTCCCTACCATAAACTTACTAGAATTTGCTTTCTGATTGTAGGAGAAGGTGTAGAAAATATCACATCCAAGGTGAGAAGAAAGGATCGGTGGACGACTTTGTCGATAACTTGCCTGGATATCCCGATAATATCAGATATGATGGCGATGGTCATTTTTGGATAGGAATCGCAACGGTTCGTTCCTTATTTACCTTAATCCATGGATGCATTTTTCATTTTAATTTTTTCACATACACTAAACAATGAAGGCCCACTAGATGTGGCGATGAATGGGCCCTGTGGGGCCAGCATCCAGATTGGATTTGATTCAGGACTGATTTTAGACCTGAGCTGATATCTAGGCCTCCAAGTTGTTCATTGGATTGATTGCTGGCTCACTGAAAATAAGACTGCCCAGTTTTAACCACCTTTCGATCGAGGCATGTGCAGAGCCCAGCTCCAGGCTATTTCCAGAGCTTACAAATAAATGGGTCGTGCTCAGGTTGTTGATGAGATGCCCCGTTTCCACTCCCATTGGTTACAACCTCATGATGTGGGCCGGAGGTCTTACTATCACTAGGTTCATGGACTGTACACATGGTCATAAGCCTTTCAGTTTTTTTTATTTATTTATTTTGATCTTGGCCTTTGATCTTGTAGGCAAGGACAATGTTTTGGAATTGGATGATGATGAACCCATTCGTAAGGAAGACGGTGGTGATCATAGAGAAGTTCGTAAAGATGCCCCAGATGATGCGGGATGGCGGGGTGTTGGAAGTCAGCTTGGAGGGTGAACCGCTCTCCCTATATTCGGACCCTGCTCTCTTTGGGGTGACCGGCGGGCTTAAAGTAGGAAACCATCTTTACTATGGCTTGCTTGCCGGAAGCTACATAGGCCGCATCGATCTCACCCAACGTGGGTCACGTGCCGAATGAATCTCTGTGTGTGTCTATTTACATAATAAAAGAAAAGAAGGTGTGCTTGGGCTGTCTAAGGTATTAAATAGAACAATCGAAGGAGCATACGTTTGAACATTCGGTGTATATGTGAGCATTCATGTGTAATCTGCCTTGCGTGGTAGCCTACGCCCCTAACAAAATCCCAAGTTATTCCTAAATAACATGATAAATGTTGAGAAAAAATTTGCTACACCCACGGGTTAGCTACGCTAGCTACACCGGGTGTAGCAATGACCCTACCTTGATGTATGTGTTGTATCCACGCCGTCCATCCACTTGGAGAGATCATTTTAGGGCATGACACTAAAACTAAGGCAGATCCAAAGCTGAAATGGACCCCAATATATTTTTAATGGTTGGTGTTCAATCCCCACTATTTTCTATGCTGGGTCCACTCGTTCTATGGATCTGCCTCATTTTTGGTGTGATACCCTAAAATGATCTCGCCAAATGGATGGACGGAGTGGATACAACACATACATCATGGTGGGGTCATTTCTACACCCGGTATAGCTAGCGTAGCTAACTCATGGGTGTAGCAAAATTTTTCTCATAAATGTTAGAGTCCTGCGCTTATTCTCTCTCTTTTTTTTTTTCATTTTTTAAGCTTAAAATTCAAATTAGTTTTAAATTTCGATTTTACCTCCGAAACCTTGTTTAAAAGGTGAAAATTCTTTGGAGATGTTTTAATTAGGGTTGAAAGTTGGGCGAGTTCAACCCAACCAACCCATGACCGACCTGACATTGGGTTGGGCTTGGGCAAGAAGTATCGAACTCGATCTCGAGCTTGGGCTATGAAAACATCAACCTGATGAAGTTTGGGTCGGGCTTGGGTTGAGGTCTCGGGTTGCCCGACCCAACCCGAACCCGATCTATATACAAGTAACTTATACTTTTATTATACTTTAGTGAAGTAAACTTGTAATATTTACTTGTATTGTAACTTATTTGTTTAGGAAAAGTGAAGTTCTTTACATAAATAAGTACATATATAGTTAATAAAGCCATAGGTACCAAAAATAAGGCGTGTATTGAAACATAATAGACTAATGCAATAACGAAAATATTAGCATGTATCAACCCGATCAGCCCGACCGAGCCCGCTTGGGTTGGGCTTGGGTTGAGAATTCCCAACCCGAGGTTGGGTTGGGTTGGGTTAGGGTTGAGGTATAGGAACCTTGGGTTGGGTTAGGGTTCAGCACCAACCCGCCCCAACCCACCCGACTTTCAGCCCTAGTTTTAATTCCACATTGTTGAGAGAGAAAGAGTTAGAGGAGTCTATGAGCCTTGAATTCTCTAGTGTTTGTACTCAAGGATGGAGATAAAAGAAGGTTAGCTTACGTGTTCTAGTGACGCACACATGCATGGTGTAAGTAGTGGGCTGTGAGGCAATATGACTATGGAGGCGCATCATGTCGCGACTTTGAACTGCGCATCATGTCGCGATTGGCGCTCCCATGCGACCTACTGTGGATTAATGCGATCTGATGCGACTAGGCTAAGTCATTACAAAATCGACCATAGCTAGTATGTCCATCACAAGATCAACTGAAAGAGAATGAAGGTAGTGGAAACTAGCCGGCTGTCAACAACATTGTGCTAATCGACTAGAAGAGAATGATTGTTTTACCTATGGTCGACAGATATGGTCGTTGAGCTAATCGGCCAAAAGAGAATGGTTGTTTTACTTATTGATTGGCAAATATGACTGTCCCTTCGATCAACCAACAAATTTCACAAAAAAAAAAAAAAGAAGAAGGATTGCATTGCCAATTGACATATGAATCTCGATCGTTACTATGTTTTGGCCGGCAGGATCATATCGTTGTGCCTAATGGTAGGTAGATTCCAACCATTGCACCGATCGGCATGCAAATATCAACCATTGCGACAATTTGGCCGGCAGATGTCAATCGTTATGATGGTTCGATTGCCAGAATTCGATCGAGAAATGATTAGTTCCGCCTTTTTGAGTTAAGTCACGTCTCTTTTTTAAATATTTAATCTTTGTGAACTGTTTCGGATGCATCTTTAAGAAACACCTCTTTGCGAAAATATATAGCCCTTTCATTTTCTATAAAACCCAGTGTAAAAAGAGGATTAAACATAACTTGTACTACTCTATTCATTGACAGAAACTCTCTGTTAGATTCTCTTTTATTCTCTCTTAAAAGCACGTAAGTGAGTTATCTGTTTTCTCAATATACATATTCTGTCAGAAATTGTAAACTGTGTATCGAGTTTCGACTATGGTATCTTTATGAATGTTGCACATAGAACCACCAAGGCTTATCATATCCTTAAAGCGGTTTACTAGAAACCCGACAATGATTTTATACCGATGAGGTTGGGCGAATAATGCTTTAAGGAAAGCGCATTTAATACATACTTTGAGTATGGTTTGATTTTTTTGGTCTATCTTATTTTCAATTTCTTCCAAGTTATTAATAATTTCTCAACGATCTTAAAGCATTATTCTGTGGAGATTGAAACCAGTATTGCATCCATCAAGTTGATGAAATAGGATCTGGTCAAACTTAACCGATTCGATGGCATGAATTTCACCTGTTAGCAAGATAAACTCTTGCTCTTGTTGACGTCATTGAGGCTCTTCTACAAGCTGGATTCGAATATGCCTAAAATTCCTCTACCAACTGATTCAGATTCTCAAGAACGAATCGTTGAAAGAAGAAAAAGAGATGAGCTCGGATGAACTAATTTTCCAAGGACGCATCATCAACGCCCTCTCGGATTGTCTATGATCTATAGGACATGACTTCAGCCAAAGATATTTGGAATACCCTCGAATTCAAATACAAGGGTGAAAAAAAATGTACCAAGAAATTCTGCATTGTAAGGTACTTTAATATCGTTATGATTAATTACAAGTCGATCTTATCTTAAGCACATGAACAACAAATTATTGTCAATAAGATAAGTATCCGCCATTATTACTGTTGTCGCTATATATTTAGTGATGGACTCTCATTCACCGCTATTTGTAGAATTATTGCATTGAAAATATCCTCCGCTATAAACCATTAAAATACAACGACGATCCCTATAGTCCACCACAACTTGTAGCAGTGGACATTGAAAGTGTGTGGGGTTGTTTAACATGACAACTTATCATGCTATGCGCTTTGTGGAAGCTTGGCGGAGCTACTAGAATTATGGCTAAGTTCTAGGGGGGAAGGGGGTGATTAGGATATTTTTAAATTCTTTTCGCTTACTTAACTAATTTAACAATTTAAATTAAGTAAGCAAGAACACTTCGGCAAGCCTTAGTGGATCAAATCACATAGACTAGTAAAGATATAACTATTAAGCAACTAGTCTAAATGCATAAATTAACAAATGATTTAAATAATCAAGTATCTAATCTATGGAACCTATGTAGACTATATGAGATGCAATCATATAAGCTTAAGTTTACACAACTAGTGAAAATACATATTGTGTGTGAATATGCCTATTTAGTGCCTAACATACATTCCAATTAAGCATTCATAATTAAGAAATTAAACATACAATGCATAAGTAGAAATGTGCTCAAATACATCACAAACATAAGCATGTATAGTGGTTCGATTATTTGTCTACTCCACTCCCGGTTACCGTTTCCAACCCTTGAGAATACCGAATTTCACTATAAGGGTTTTAAATCAAGTTCACCTCACAACCTAGGAGTTTTAAATAGGTTCCACCCAACCATACAATCCTACACAATGACTGGGTCCCACATAAGAATATACACGTACGCACCCGTGTTGGTGGACCATGTAGTCGGTGGCTCCCCTTAGAGACTTAACAATTTAGGTTCTACATAAGAGCCAAGGTCCTACAAAAATTTGATAAATCCACCCCCGTCTATCGATTTTGAGAGCTCATTTTAGAACATGAGGCCAAAAAGGAACCGAATCCAAGGCACAAGTGGGCCGAAAACGTGACGATTGAACGTCCATAGTTGAAATATTTGTGGGGCCACAGGAGTTTCAAATTAGGCTAATATTTGTGTTTTCAGTTCATCCCAGTAGTAATGACGTTATGAACGATATGGATGTCATATCAAGATCACTGCGGACCAAGGGAGGTTTCAATGGTAGTAATTTCCCCACCCATCTTTTCCTTTGAGGAGGCTCACTTGAGACTTGGATCTGGCTATTTTTTGGTCTAATGTCCTAAAATGAGCTCAAAAAACAAATGGACGGAGTGGATTTCTCACAAACAACACTATGGTCCCTACCTAGGTTCCTAGTGCAGTAACTTCCTGTAAAGGCTTTTGCACGAAGTCCACGTCCTCATGGGCTTAGCAAATCTGTGCATAGCTCATTTGACGATTTTTACTTACTAGGTTATTTTGTAAGTCTTATCACCACGATAGAGTCCACACACCACAGGAACTACGCAACTCTGTCTTTATACCACTTTTTGAAGATAAGATTATAATCAAAGAATTTTGGTAATTTCTCTATAAAATGAGGACTCAGCGTAAAATTTGAGGTAAAAAATCTATAAAAACACACCCAAAAAAAAAAAAAAAAAAAAAAAGCACTTTTTCCAAGAAAGGACTAAAAATGCCCTTTGCCCATTTTTTTTTTTTCCAAAGAAATGAAGTCATGCATTGTGGAATTTCATGGTGTATGCATGGCATAGAACCGATAGACTAATAGGTACAACCCATGACCAGACTCACCAAAATCAGGCTGCTCCCGTCATAAGGTGGACCATACTATAGAAAATAATTCACACCACCCAAAACTTTCAAATTCACTTGTGGCCACAAATGTCAAGCATCGGTCCCACCTGCAAAGAATTTTGGAACAACACACCAAAGTCATCAACTGACAGGGACAGCCTATTCTGCTGTATCAATTATCTTTCCGTGGGGTCACCATGGATTTGTATGCAGGTGGATGTACGTGAAAACGATCCAATGCAAATGTTTTCACTACACAAACGACCTCTATAGGGCTCACCATGATGTGTTGATGACATACACTCCAACTATCATGGATGTCCACACATGTTTGGACGACTGGGTTTGACTTCTATAAATTTTTTTTTTTTTTTTAATTTTTTGGCAAAATCTACATTAAACCTAGTCAACCCAGTTAACCAACTCCTGAAAACCTAAAATCTCAAAAATCTATAACCATAAACCAACTCAGCGAGTCAAGCCATTGAGTCGACTCCCCCGGTCAATACACCCCTACCCATCAACAAAAAAAAAAGAAAGCTAAAGAGCAGCCCGGTTCCTAGTTTCAGAGGGGTGTGTGGACTAACCCAATAAACGTGTGATTGGCAAAGCTCAAGTAGGATGTTGACTGGCCGTGCATGTAAACATTTTATTTTATTTGGCACAAAAATCATCATCATTGTTGCCATCTTGGCCAGTGTACCACCCTGGCACATGAGTTGTCTTTGACACACGTCTGACTATGCATGTAAACACTTTATTTTCTCTGACACATGCATTGTCATCAAGTGTGCCACCCTGGCACATGAGTTGTCTTAGACACACGTCTAACTAGCCATGCATGTAAACACTTTATTTTCCTTGGCACATGCACTGTCACCCACTTCTTCGACACCATCGGCGTCAGTGTGCCACCATGGAAAATGAGTGGCATGCACATGAGCTGCTTTGTACATGCATGTGTGTTTGGCAAGGCTCAAGGAAGAATATTGGTTGGCATGCATGTGAACACTGAATGTTCTTTGGCCCATATATACATCTTCTCCCTCGTCATCGTTCTCATGTAAGTTGGTTAGTATTGAGAAATAACATTTCTACCCTAAATGACTAAATTACTCATCCCACAGTAGAAGTAACACTCCACATATGTAGGGCTGTCAACTGGCCGGGCCTACAGTTGGCTTGGGCTCATATTTTGATTTTCTAAGCCAGGCCGGTCCATCTACGGCCTAACGTAAGTGTTTCCCTACCATAAACTTATTAGAATTTGCTTTCTGATTGTAGGAGGTGTAGAAAATATTAAAATTACATCGGTAGTCTATCACGACACTAACGCATACGCATGCGGAAGCTTAATGAGCAACTAGGATTATGGTTAAGTTCGGGGGGGGGGGGGGGGGGGGGGGGGGGGGGGGGGGGGGAGATTATGACCTTTTGAATTCTTTTTGTCTACTTACACAATTCAACAATTTAAACTAAGCAAGGACACTTCGGCTTCCAATATTCAACTTGTTTGAATTAGGAATAGAGCTCTTAATGATCTTCAACAATTGTGGCTTCTATCTCCTCAAAATCTCCTCTCTTAGCTCAAAAATGAATCCCCTCATTTTATAGATTTTCTTCAAACGGTCAGAAAAGGCGGCAGATTCACGTATCTCCAATTGATCGAAAAAAGGTCCAATGGATTGGAGTTCACATTCAATTGATCGAAGACCTGTCCGGTTGATAAAAAATCTGTCCAGTGAGTTTTTCAAACTTTTTGAAAGAAATTCTGATTGATCGGAAGGACCTCAACGATGGATCGGAAGAAATTCCGATTGATCGGAACTTCTGTCCAATTAATCGAAGTCCTATCGGAACCATTGTCCGATTGATTGGAGATCAATCGAAAATTGTTGTTTGAGCCGAATTGTTTACGACAGCTTCCACCTCTTTAATTAGTCAACTTATCATGTTTTTTAAGGTGTTTTAAGACTAATGGTGATGAATAAAGGTATTCCTAGTTAGTCCAAGTCATCTAAGAGGTTTTGGGTATTTTGGTTTAAAGGGTTAGGGTCACCAAGGCATCTCATTTAGCTGATCCTCTTCCTTGATGCTTCTTATCCACTTGATTCTTCGATCTTCAGGCTCAACCGACATTGTAACACACGGACTCACATGATTGACAAATACGGTACACTAGTATGCCATAGAAAAGTGCACTAACAAATATCACATTCAAGTTGAGAAGAAAGGATTGGTGGACGACTTTGTCGATAACTTACCTAGATATCCCGATAATATCAGATATGATTGCGGTGGTGATTTTTGGATAGGATCGCAACGATTCGCTCCTTATGTACCTTAATCCATGGATGCATTTTTCATTTTAATTTTTTCACCTACACTAAATAATGAAGGCACACTAGATGTGGTGATGGATGGGCCTTGTTTCAACCACCTTTCGATCGAGGCATGTTCAGAGCCCAGCTCAAGGCTCTTTCCAGACCTTACAAATAAATTATTTATAAATTGTATATTATAGGTTTACAGGATGTATTGGGGCATAGCCCCTATAAAATGTAGGTTTTTTTTTTTTTTTTTTTTCTGTGCAACCACAAATTCGACGGTTCATGACCGTCCTTAAAATTTCTTAACGGTTAAGGACAGTTAAAAATTCTTATTTTCACCCAGAATGGGCGGATTTGGACTGTTGAAATATTTTCGACTATTCACAGTAGTCGAAAATTCCTTATAATTTTCAACCAGATCGGCGGATTTGAACCGTCGAAAAATTGTCGACTGTTTTTAGCCGTCGATTTTTGTAAACAATTGACGGTCTCCAAGGGTCGATTCCCTACACTATTCGACCGGTATGGACCGTCGAAAAGTATTTGACTGTTTGGGACCGTCGAGTATTGGCCGACCGTTGGGGACCGTCAAATTTCATTATCAACGGTCGATGTTACTACTGTTTTTTTTTTTTTTTTTTTTTTCAACTGGATGGACTGCCAAATTGAAGCTTTTTTCACATAGCACGACCTCCAAATTGTTTTCCTTGGTGTGGCTTACCTAAATCATTGATGGCCTGATTTTTACACTCTGGACGGTCCTAAATTTTGATTTTTCATATAATGGTTGGAATGTATTTTATATAAGCACCACAGTAGTTCGTGAAAATTAAGGGTGGTGGTCTCATCCAAATGCTTTCTTTTATATAGCCCACATGAATCACTAGTTAGCCTGATTTTTTAGATTTGAGCCTAAAATGGGATTATGCATCATGCATATATCATGAAAGTCTGGGCATCCATCTGCAAAACTGTACGGAGACTATCTAAAAAAATGGAATTCTACAATACACTGATATCGACTTTGATAGGGACCACTGTGATGTTTATATAAGATCCACTCCCACCAATAGATATTGAGGCATAAAAAAAATTAGGCTGATCTAATCATACAATGGACTAAAATCATGTCATATGTGATTCACTTGGGCCACCTAATGTAAATAGTTTGGAGGTGAGCAATGCATGTTAGTTATTTCCAATCATGTGTCCACATGAATATAAATGTAGCTAATTTTTTATCCACCTGAATATAGATGTAGCTAATTTTTTATCCCATGGCCTAACTGATGGGGTTTTCCTCCTCAGTTCAATGGAGAGATGGTGCAACCTGGGTGTCGTCGGGTGCCTGGACCAATTGTGGTCGAGCGATCGAAATTCACCCAGATGGGCATTTAGTCGCTGGGCTGTTTTCATAACAGTCGGGCACCCGACCATGTTGGTCCAGGCGCCCGAAATTCGACAGTTCTCTTCAAAAACTTGCTGGACAGATTTGTATCTAGCCCGGCGCCTGATGGTCCACTGACTGGGCGCTCGACCGTGCGCGGACTAGTTAAGTCCAATTTCCTTATTTGGTTCTAATTCCTCCGGTTCTCTACTTAAGGAGTTCCAAAACGGGATTAGGATATTCCATTAAGGTATTTCCACGTCTGAGGTGAGAGAGAGAGAGAGAAAAAAAAGAGGAAGAGAGAGGAAGCTTATGGAAGGGAAGATTCTTCTTATAGAGTTGATCTACTACGTAGTCGACGTCTCAGCGCTTCTACGTCCTCTTAATCGGTGAGATCTCTTCATTTTCTACATTCTCTTATTGTTTATCCACTCCTACGTGAGTGAAGAAGGTTTGATCCAAGCGGTGTGTGCTTGTGATCAGTTGTAACGGTTTTACTTCATATTGAATTGTTGCTTTGGACTAGGTCCCATGGTTTTTATCTCTTTGAGGGTTTTCCAAGTAAAAATTCTTTGTGTCGTGTGGTTTGTGCTTTGATTTATTTCATTGCTTTATTATATCCCATAATTCAAGTAGTTTAGGGGGCGAGATCCTAAGGTTTTTGTACAACACACCCTACAAAGTGGTATCAGAGAGTTCAGGTTGGTTTGAATGGAAGTGGGATCGGTTCTGAATTATGGAATATGGCTCATTAAGTATGATCAGTCTCAATGGTTCTAACTGGACCATATGGAAGGCTAAGATGGAGAACTTGCTTTATTGTAAGGACTTGTATGCTACAATCTTAAGCATATCAGCAAAGATAAAGGATATGTCAGATGATAATTGGTAGAAGTTGGACCGAAAGATGGTAGGGATTTATTAGACAATGGTTGGATGATTCGATATTCCACCATGTGTCTATGGAAATCTCAGTCACTAGCCTATGACAAAAATTACAAGGGCTGTATAAGAGGAAGATAGCCTGGCAATAAGATTTTTCTGATAAGAAGACTTATAAATCTCAAGTTTACAGATAGTGGTTCTGTGGCTGAGCACATGAATGAGGTCAGCAACATTGTGAACCAACTCTCCGCCATGAAGATGGTCCTGGATGATGAACTTTAGGCTTTGCTATTGCTTAGCTTGTTGCTTGACAGTTGAGAGACATTGGTGGTGTCTTTGAGTAACTCCGTGCTAGACGGAAAGGTGTCTATGGAGCAGGTTACTAGTTGTCTCCTCGATGAGGAGACAATGAGGAAGTCTCAGGGTATACTCAACTAAGAGGCCCTTGTGACACAAGATCGAGGGAGAGGAAAGAGCAAAAAGGGCGGGAAGGCCCGAGATAAATCAAGAGGCAAGTTGAGTGTCAGGAAGGATATTAAGTGCTAGAATTGTGGCAAGAAGTGCCACTACAAGCATGAATGTCATAAGAAGAAGAATAACAAGAAAGGAAAAGGAAAAGAGAAGGAAGATGAATTAGACTCCACTGTGGTCGCTTCAGATGGCGACGTTGTAGTTATTCTTTCGACAGATCACAATGTTTATCTCACGACTATGGGTCAGGACACTGACTGGGTGATAGATTTGGGAGCCTCATTTTATGCTACTCCACGTAGAGATTTCTTCATAAGCTATAAGTCAGGTGACTTTGGAACCTTGAAGATGGGAAATTCTAGCGTATCGAAGATCGTAGGGGCCAGTGATATTTGTGTGAAGACCGATGTGGGTTGCACATTAGTTATCAGGGATGTGAGGCACATTCTAGACCTTCGCGTCAACTTGATGTCGACGGGTAGGTTGGATGATGATGGCTATGAAAGTCGATTTGTTGGTGGGCGTGGAAGCTCATCAAGGCCTCGTTGATCGCAGCTAGAGGGAAGAAGTGTGGCACCCTTTACAAGGCAAGTGTCAGTGTGTGCAAGGGTGGGTTGAACGCAGAAGAAGATTCAGCTACTGACATGTGGCACAAGCATCTCAGCCACATGAGTGAGAAAGGACTTCAGCTACTAGCGAAGAAGCGGCTCCTTCCAGACATGACAGGTATACCTCTCAAAACCTGTATTGATTGTTTATCAGGAAAACAGCATAGAGTTTCATTTATAAAAACTTCTTCTCATGTTAAGAAAGTGCATGTATTAGATTTAGTTTATTCTGATGTTTGTGGTCCTATGAGGATAAAATCCTTGGGTGGGGCATTGTATTTTGTCACTTTTATAGATGATGCATCTAGGACAGTTTGGGTTTATGCTTTAAAATTTAAGGATGAAGTCTTTGGTGTGTTTAAAATGTTTCATGCTATGGTCGAGAGAGAGATAGGTAGAACATTGAAGTGCATTCGCACTGACTAATTAAAGTGCATATATTGGTGACTTCTATGAGTGTTTACATCAGATTTTGTAACAGGGTCCTCCAGATGTACACCTTTCCTTGCGAGCGATTTCCTCCTGACCTAAAAGAGGAAAAGAAAAACTATGGGTGGCCGGCGTCCAGCCGTTGGCCCTCCAATGCTTAAGTTATATAGGGTCAAGAAAGAGAACTAATCAATGACAGGGATTAGGGATTGAGTGTTGTGTACCTTTATCATCAATAAAGTCATCTATTTATACAGATCTAAATGACCCAACCCGCTAGGCAAGCTATTAAGATTAGCACTGATTTCCCGGGATAAGAAGCTTATCTCGTTAATCCTTTCATAAAAGAAGTAGTCAAAACATCCTAGACGTCTAGCTGATTACGTCTCTGGATATTCGGAGCTAAGAATAGATATAAATCGAAACCGACCTATACGGGCTGCTGGTACTATGAGACGAAGGCCGTCCATGCCAGAGACCAGAAACCACGATCACTCAGATGCCGGGAGCTGATCATATCAAGAGTGCTCGCATTTAGCGTACAGAATGCGACCCCTTCCGTCGAGCACGAGCCGAGCTGCTCGCATTCTGGAGATGCGACCCCTTCCGCCGAGCACGAGCCGAGCTGCTCGCATTCTGGAGATGTGACCCCTTCCGTTGAGCACGAGCCGAGCTGCTCGCATTCTGGAGATGCGACCGCGATTCCTCACGTCTCTTTCCAAAGCCAAACTTATCTACAACAGATGCCCCCCAAACCCTTGGCGTTGAGGAGCTACGCCAAGGGTTTTGTTTGTATGTGTAGCTGGCTGCTGGGAGAGAGTGCGCATGATTCCGCATTTATGATAGCCACCTTTATGCAGCTTTTTCGACCGCAAGAAATGAGGCGTCGGTCGCCACAGTGTCTCCATATTTAATGCTAGTGCCCGTTCGTCTGTCGTGTCGATGAGAGGCTGCCGCGTGTCAACCAAATCAAACGGAATGATTGCGTATAAATATCAAATCATGCAGAAATTCTTCCATTTTCGAACTTCAAGCTTGTGGAGTTTTCTTCTTTCTTCTTCTTCTTTGTTTTCGGTGCAAACCTCTTTGCAGAGGTAGTCTTCTTCCTATTTTCTTCTCCTGTCTTGCTTTTTCTTTGTAATGGCGGAGGTTTCGGATGAAGAGATTGTTCCTCTGGGGGATGAAACCCCTGATTCTTCTGAATCTAATAACGCTAGAGTATCGGCCGGGAGATATTCTGCTGCCGGTTACTCCTCTATACTGACGGAGGAAAGGCTTTCTAGCCTTAGGGAAAAATATCGAGTCCCAGACTCTGTTTCCTTCAGATTGCCCGGGAGAGGGGAGACAGCCGATGCACCGCCACCAGGCTGCGTAGCTTTCTATGAATATTTTTTCAAAGTGAGCGTGCGTCTTCCCCTCCATCCATTCATACAAAATTTTCTTCGTATCTGCAAGATTGCCCCGGGCTAGCTAATCGTTAATGGCTGGTGGGTGCTTTTAAGCACCTTTGTCCTCTGAAAACAAGCGGGTAACGATGAGTTAACCGTTGAGGAATTTCTAAGGTTATTCCAGCTGAAGAAGGCACCAGCTAGCGAGGGTTGGTACTACCTCTGCTTCTATCATAGGAACAATTTCATTTTGGAAAACCCTTCTTCTAACTGCCCGGGGTGGAGGAAAAAGTGGTTTTATGTTTACGGCAACTGGGAGTCCGAAATGGGCTCTGACCCCAAAGGCCATAACGTTAATCGCTATTTTGGTGAAGGTGGGTTAAGTGTTTGCTGTCTATCTGAAAGGAACAAAGCCATTGCTCTATGATAATTAATGTGCCTCCTCCTTTTCTTGTAGGGATTCCGACTGGTGTGAAGCCGAACTTGCGAGGAGGACTCAACGAAAAGTTAGTTAGAGTCTATAAGCTCTCAGTGGTTGCACGCCACGTCAACGCTGCTCTAGAACCTCGTTGTCTCTGTGCGGCGGGTCTCATCTTCCAAGAAGAGATGACGAATGTTGGAGATAAAAGGGGCGCACTAGGGGTACTTCCCCGTTTGAAGGGTACAACCTCGAAGAGGCAAAAGAAGACTACAGGTGGTCCTTCAAGTGCACCTGCTCCAGCAGAGGGGTCTGCTCGCGGCCCACAATCGCGTGTGGCTGCACCAGGAGGGGTCGCTATGACCTCTCGTACGACCGCGACCCCTCCAGCCAATGCGATCGACCCCTCCGGCTGACATTCGTGGTCAACCAATCATCGAAGTTATCGATAACTCATCGAAAGGCGATCGAAGAGGGAGAGGCCTCCCTCCAAAGGGGGCTACATGCGAGCCTACTGCTGCTCGCGAATTACTGACGCCCGCCTAGGGTACTACGAGTGCTCGCGAGGCGGGCTCTAAGGAGATGATTGTAGCCCAGCCTTCTGGGTAGGGAGCTTTTGTCATCCCACCTCACTTGCATCCAATATGCGAGTTTATGTTTGACAAGATTTCTCCCAACTCCTTCGAAGGCCTCCCCGAACCAAGCCCAGAAGCTCTCTCTACCGATATCGGAGTGAGATTGCTTCAGGTAACCAACCTTCTTCCATTGTCATTCTTTCTTTATTACTAATATGGTGGGCCACTCTAATTTCTTCTCTTTTTTTATCAGAGTCTGGATCTCACGCTTCATGTCAGACGTGACATTGAAGCAGCCCGTCGCAGCATGGAGGATGCGGAAAAGAAGAAGAAGACGATGGAGGCCGAGGTCCAAGGGAGGAACCGTCTGGTGAAGGCTTTGGAAGCCCAAATCGCCAAGCTGGACGAGGAAAAGCGGATTCTCCTTGTCAAGATTCAAGCCATGACTGATCGCTTTCAGTCATTGGATCTCCAACTCGCGAAGCTTCAAGAACTCCATACCAAGAGTGAGAGAGAGAATGAGATATTCCGCCAAGACAAGATCCAGCTCGAAGAGCAGCTCAAGGAGGCTCGGGCTAAGCTAGAGGAGGCCCAGCAGAGACTCAACCAGTTGAAGGATGACTCCATCCACTGGGAAGAGGATTGGGTGGCTCTCGTCCAGATGGTATCTGACGAAGGCCCTCGCGCAGTTCAGGAATTTCGAACTTCTCAACTTTACGACGAGGAGTAATATGAAGCGTATATCGCTGGTCGCTGATTTTGCGGTCAGGGTTATGCAGCAGATCACTCCGACTTTTAATTTTAAGGAGTTCGAAAGGGTGGCCTTCGAGGTTGCGGCCAGAGAGCGAGCTGCCGCTGAGAATGAAGTCACTGGAGCTACAGATGCTGCACCTGCTCCCAAGGCTGGTCCTGAAGCTGAGAGCCGCGAGCCCGCTCAAGACGGGGATGACCAACCTTGACTTCGTGCTATCCTTCTTTCGCATTGTGTATATATATATATATATATATATATATATATATATATATATATATATATATATATATATATTTGAAAGGAAATTGTCCATGTAACCGACTTTTAATCAATAGTAATGGAAACTTCTCTTTTCTTTAATGTTGTATACTTTTCCTAGCTTTTTCGCACTGTGTTGATCGTATACTGACTGCTCGCATAACTAACTCATGAAAAAATGAATTAGACTCAATCCGGGGGTCGTATGACCATGTCCGCGTTGAGATAGACTGGTCTATCGATTGAGATTTGATTCCACCAAGGGTAGAAGATTGGTCAAGAGAACACGTATGTTCTCTTCCAGGCTATTTTTGATCCACAAAATGGAGAGGCGACCAACAAGGATGGTTTTAACCCTACCAAAGGTAGGCAATTGGCCAAGAGAATGTATGTATTCTCTTCGGGGCTATTCGAGTCCAAGTAAATGGAGTAGCGACCAAAAGATTTCTTCAATCCTTAATTCATTCGAATGTTGTTAAGAGTTACATCGAATCAAGGGAAATATTGCAGCAAGTGTTCTACGTGCCAAGGGCGACGTACGGGTCTTCCCTGCATATCTTCAAGATAGTAAGTGCCGGGTCACACAATTTTGATGACTCGATACGGGTCCCAATTTGGATCGAGCGATCGAGCAGGAACCCCGAGGTTCTGTCTGAGAACTAAATCGCCAAGCTGGAAAGCTCTAGGCCGAACTTTAACGTTACGGTAGCGAGCAATGCGCTGCTGATACGCTGCTACTCGCATCTGGGAGGCAATTCTCCGTTCTTCCAAGAGATCGAAGGTGAAGTCGAAGATTTTTCTGATTACAAGTGTGATCGTATTGCTCGATCCGATACGAGGGTACTTGTATTTCAACTGGTACTACTGCATCGGTACCGAACGCCAAGGAGAAGGGAGTTTCGCCTGTAGACGTACGAGTCGTAGTCCTATACGCCCATAAGACTTCTGGCAGGAGTTCTGGCTAGATGCCTTTACACTCATCAAGCTTGGATTTTCAAATGATGCTTGATGATTTTATTCACTGCCTCAACTTGCCCATTTGCCTGAGGATGATACGGAGAGGTGCGGAGGTTGCGTATCTTCCACTTTTCACAAAATTCATCGAAAGCTGCATTGTTGAATTGTGTTCCGTTGTCGGTAATTATAGTGTGGGGGAGTCCATAGCGACATATGATATTTCTCCATATGAACTTAGTAGTTTGTTTCTCAGTGATTTTGGCTAATAGTTTTGCCTCGGCCCATTTGGTGAAATAATCGACCCCCACTATCGCGAACCTATTTTGTCCTTTTTCCGGTAGGCAAGGGCCCGATGATATCGACCCCCCATTGCGCAAAAGGCCAAGGGCTATCAACTGGAGTCATTTGCTCGGACGGTACATGAGGTATAGGGGAGTATCGCTAGCACTTGTCACATTTTTTGGAGAATTCAATTGCGTCTGCCTTCATAGTGGGCCAGTAGTATCCTTGCCTCATCGCCTTATATGCTAGGGATCGCCCCCTTGGGTGGTTATCACATGCCCCCTGGTGTATTTCATCTAGAACACGATGTGCTTCTTCTGGGTGAAGACACCTTAAATAAGGTAAAGAAAAACTCTTACGCAATAGGATCCCATTCTGTAAAGTGTACCTAGCAGATCGATATTGAATTTGTCAAGCGATTTTCTTGTCGTCTGGAAGAACTCCATCTCTGAGATAAAGAGTGATGGGATCCATCCAACTTGGAGAGGGATGGACCTCGTCTGCTTCCTCAGGTGTTATTTGATTGATACTTAATGTCTCGATGTGCTCGATAGGAATGGAACGAGATAATTCAGATTCTGAAGCGGAGGCCGGCTTTGCTAAAGAATCTGCGAGTTTATTCTTCTTGCGAGGGATGTGAATTATTTCATAATTCTTCAGTTTTGCGAGCAGGATGAGTACTCGAGATTTGTATAATGCCATTCTTTCTTCTTTTGCTTCGAATTCGTCGAGTACCTGATTGACAATGAGTTGAGAGTCACTATGGATAAGTAGATTCTGGATGGAGAGGACGTTGGCTAATTCGAGACCAACAATCAGAGCCTCATATTCTGCCTCATTATTCGAGATGTGAGAGTCTAATCATAAGGCGTATTGGAAATGCGACCCGTCTGGAGCAACTAGAATTAGGCCCGCTCCGCTGCCGGTGACCCGAGAAGACCCGTTCACATAGAGTGACCAGGATGGCTGGTCGTTGGTCGTGGAATTATCATCGGGAGTGGAGTACGTGAATTCGGCGATAAAGTCGGCCACGGCCTGTCCCTTGATTGCGGTTCTGGGGCAGAAGGAAATATCGTGCTCACTGATTTCGATTGCCCATTTAGTTAATCACCCTAAAACGTTGGGTTTTTTAAGGACTTGCCGTAACGGGTGGTTTGCTGGTACTAATATAGCATGGGCCTGGAAGTATGGTCGCAGTTTTCGGGCTGCCGTGACTAAAGCAAGGGCCAACTTCTCTATATCAGAATATCGGGTTTCAGCATCCACCATTGCTCGACTAATATAATAAACGGGTCTTTGTACCCCCGGAATCCTCTTTTATTAATGCGGCACTAACGGCCGTAGACGACACAGATAAATAAAGGAGAAGTTGCTTGTGCGCCACGGGCTTTGATAAAACGAGGGGTGCACTCATATATTGCTTTAATTGTTGAAAATCTTCTTCACATTGTGGTGTCCACTCCCAATCAGATTTAGCTGTGGCCCGAAGGAGCTTAAAGAAAGGTAAGCACTTGTCAGACGCTCGCGAGATGAACCTATTCAACGACGCAATGCGACCAGCCAGACACTGGATGTCCTTAAGAGTGGTCGGGGATTTCATCTCTATTAACACTTTTATTTTTTCAAGATTTGCCTCAATTCCTCGTTGGCCGACCATAAATCCAAGAAATTTTCCAGCAGACACTCCGAACGCACATTTTTTTGGGTTTAGCTTCATTTGATATTTCCTCATCAGGTCGAAGGCTTCTCGAAGATCTGAAAGGTGATCGTTTTCTAGGACGCTTTTCACGAGCATGTCATCAACATATACTTCCATATTCCTGCCGATTTGCCCGACGAACATTTTATTGACGAGACGTTGATAAGTGGCCCGTGCATTTTTAAGGCCAAAAGGCATTACCTGATAGCAATATAGGCCATGGTCGGTGATGAAGGCGGTATGTTGGCTGTCAGGCGGATGCATCATGATCTGGTTATAGCCGGAATGGGCATCCATGAAACTGAGCAAAGCATGCCCAGCTATTGAATCGACCAGCTGGTCGATCCGAGGAGTTGGGAAGCTGTCTTTAGGGCACGCTTTGTTTAGATCTGAATAATTGACGCACATTCTCCATTTACCGTTAGCTTTTCGAATGAGAACTACGTTCGCGACCCATTCCGGATAATCAACTTCTTTTATAAAATGGCCGTGAGCAGCTTTTCGACTTCAGCCTTGATTGCCATTTGTCTTTCGGCAGTAAAGGCATGTCGGCGCTGATGGACGGGTTTATAATTCGGATCGATGTTCAAACGATGCGCAATGACACTGGGGTCGATGCCTGGCATATCTTTGTGAGACCAAGCGAACACGTTTTAGTATTCGGTGAGAAAACGAACCAGATCTTCACGGAGGGCGCCGGTTAAAGAGGATCCAACGTATACGAGTCTTGCATGAATCATCTTTGATTAGGCGGATTGACACTGTTTCTTCCCCGGGAGCTCATGATTGGAGAGTATTCTCCCTTGGATCCAACGAGGCGGCCATTGGAAGACTTGATGAATTTTGCTCTATCATAATAACTTGGACTCGCCTGAGTTTTCTTTCGATCTCGTAGGGCTATCTCGTAACAAGACCGGGCTTCTTTCTGATTTCCTCGCACAACCACAACACCATTGGGGGTAGGAAATTTCATGCACAAATACAAGGGATGTAAAGCTGCCCCAACCTTATTCAGCGATGGTCACCCCAAAATGGCATTGTACACCGATCTCCGATCTACCATGAGGAAGCTGATGAAGATAGTCGTCTTCGCAGGGTTCTCACCAAAGGTGACTGGAAGGTCAATGCTCCCTTCAGGCAGTCACCACTTCGCCCTCGAAGCCGACGAGGGGGGTTGAAACTGGCTTGAGCAGGCTTCTGGCAAGTGCCATTTTGTTGAAAGCCTCCAGGTAGAGAATATCAGCAGAGCTACCTATATCCACCATAATACGATGAGTCAAATAGTTTGATACCTTTAGTGCGACTACGATGGAGTCCTCGTGAGGGAAGTGAATTCCCTCTGCATCTTCGAGGGAGAAGGAAATGGGAGGATGACTGGTTTGTGACGCGTTGGGCGTCTGTTCTAGCCAGTAGATATGCTGGGGCTTCTTGGACGCCTTACAAGTATACGCTTTTCTTAAAGCTTGAGAATCTCCCCTGCAAGCTGGTCCCCTTGTGATGGTCCGTATCTCGCCGGTAGGCTCAGCGTCTTTTTGTGAAGTATATCCATGAGGTGATTTCTTCTGTTGTAGCGGGGCTTCCCCCCTCTTTGGCGAGCGACCTTGCCGGACAACATAATCTTGAAGATGACCTTTTCGAATAAGAGCTTCGATGTGGTCACGCAAAGATATGCAGTCTTGGGTAGTGTGTCCATGATCTTTATGAAAATAACAAAACTTGCTCTTGTCTCTTTTCTCAGGGTCAGATTTTAATTTTGCGGGCCATTTTACATATGGTTTATGCTTAATCTCCATTAGCACCTTTTTTAGAGGCCGATTAAGGGGAGTGTAATTATGATACTTACCAGAGTAAACTTTCTTGGGAGAGCGATCTCGCCGATCGAGCCTATACTTCTTATTTGAAGAAGAGACTTCCTCCGACTTGCGTTTCTTGCCCTGTATACCATGACGTGCTAATGCCACCTCTTCTGCATTGATATATTTCTGAGCTTTAGCTTGGAATTCTGTCATGGTTTTGGGAGGATTCTTATCTAAAGCGAATCTGAATTTTTCGCTGGTGATCCCGGCTATTAGGGTGGTGAGGCCTTTCTCCTTAGTATAACCTTCAGTTTGGACTGCTTCGGTTGTGAACCGCACGGTAAACTCCTTTATTGTTTTCCCATGCTGCTGTTTCAAATCCATTAGGTGAGACGCCGATTTTTTGGTACGGATGCTTCCCATAAATTGGGAGAGGAACAGCTCCGATAGCTGTGAAAAGGAACCGATAGATCGAGGTTTTAACCCCTGGAACCAAGTACGGGCTGCTTCCTTCAAAGTTAAGGAAAATGCCCTACACATGATTTCCGACCCATGTCCCTCCAGCTCTATAAGAGACCTATAAGTTTCCAGATGTTCGAGAGGATCACCGGTACCTGTATATGGGGTGATGACGGGTGTACGATACTTTCTCGAAAGAGGTGCTTCCATGACTTCGCTGGTGAAAGGGGACTCGGATCGATGTATTGACGCCACAGCGGTTGATGGTCGATTCGCCTGATATCATTGCTCCATGTCATCAAAACGATGATGAATTTCTTGAGGTCTCCTTCTCATGGTAAAGTATAACCTGACACTTCGACGGTGGACCCATGAGATTGTTGTTAGCGGGAAGCACTGGAATGTACGGAATGTGGAGATAGTATGGGGGGTTGGTTACCGATTGGCATTCGGTTCGATGGAGGATGATTTGGTTGGACCTGTGGTTCGTCCACAGAGTGTCTGGAAGCCATCGGCATGGGCTGTGCCGGCAACCCCCCGGAAGGTAGCTTCTGAGGCTCTAGGAAATGCTGATCAAGTCGGTTAGACAAGGCTTGAAACCCAGCATTGAGAGTTAGAAGTGTGTTTCCTAGGAAACGCATGACATCTTCTTGACTTTCGGAAGCCTCAAATAACGGGTTTTATGATGGCACGCTAGGACCCCCTTGAGGGATGCCCGTCGAAGTGGCTTGAGGGATGGGTACTGGTTCTGTAATGTCAGGTGGAGGTAACGTCTGCCTTGATGTGGAAGGATGAACAGTCTTTTTAGGAGGCATGGTGGAAGAATTTTAATCAGTGGTAAAACGATTGACTGTGATGATCAAATCGTTCCCACAGACGGCGCCAAACTGTTTACGTCAGATTTTGTAACAGGTTCCTCCAGATGTACACCTTTCCTTGCGAGCGATTTCCTCCTGACCTGAAAGAGGAAAAGGAAAACTATGGGTGGCCGGCGTCCAGCCGTTGGCCCTCCTATGCTTAAGTTATATAGGGTCAAGAAAGAGAACTAATCAATGACAGGAATTAGGGATTGAGTGTTATGTACCTTTATCATCAATAAAGTCATCTATTTATACAGATCTAAATGACCCAACCCGCTAGGCAAGCTGTTAAGATTAGCACTGATTTTTCGGGATAAGAAGCTTATCTCGTTAATCCTTTCATAAAAGAAGTAGTCAAAACATCCTAGACGTCTAGCTGATTACGTCTCTGGATATTAGGAGCTAAGAATAGATATAAACCGAAACCGGCCTATACGGGCTGCTGGTACTATGAGACGAAGGCCGTCCATACCAGAGACCAGAAACCACGATCACTCAGATGCCGGGAGCTGCTCATATCAAGAGTGCTCGCATTTAGCGTACGGAATGCGACCCCTTCCGTCGAGCACGAGCCGAGCTGCTCGCATTCTGGAGATGCGACCCCTTCCGCCGAGCACGAGCCGAGCTGCTCGCATTCTGGAGATGCGACCCCTTCCGTCGAGCACGAGCCAAGCTGCTCGCATTCTGGAGATGCGACCCCTTCCGTCGAGCACGAGCCGAGCTGCTCGCATTCTGGAGATGCGACCGCGATTCCTCACATCTCTTTCTAAAGCCAAACTTATCTACAACAATGAGTATTGTAAGTCCTTAGGTATACTGCATGAACAAAAGGTTCCCAAGACCCCCAGCATAATGGTGTAGTTAAACGCATGAATCGCACCTTTGTAGAGAAAATCAGATGCATTTTATCCCATGTAAAATTACCCAAGAAGTTTCCAGGGTAGGGAGAAGTAATGCACACAGTAGTATACTTGATAAACATGTTTCCATCAGCCCCGTTGAATGGAGAAGTACCTGAGAAGGTGTGGACTGGATGTGATCCTTCGTACAATCATCTCAAGTTGTTTGGATGCAGGGCATCCGTTCACGTACCAAAGGACAAGAGGTCCAAGCTCGATACGAAGAATAAGCAGTGTGTTTTCTTAGGGTACGGTGATGAAAAGTTCAGTTACAAATTGTGGGATCCGATCGAGAAGAAGCTCGTCAGGAGCAGAGATATGGTTTTCATTGAAGATCAATGTATAGAAGACAATTGGAAAGTCAGAGAAGACCAAGCCTAGTTCAGGTGAGCTGGAAGACATGGATCCGGTTACTCCTCCTGTAGTGCCTGATGATGGGGGAGTACAGCAAGATGCAGAGGATGTGGGAGTTGATACAGAAGATGGACTTGGGGAGCAGCCCCCACTTGATCTACCTGTTGAGCCACATGTGAGGAGGACATAAAGGGACAGACACCCGTCCAAGAAGTACTCACCGCATGAGTATATTATGCTCACAGATGGGGAGAGGCAAAAAATTATTCTGAGGCCCTAGCTGACGAGCATAAGGGAGAGTGATTGAAAGCTATGCAAGAGGAGATAGAATCCTTGTATAAGAACTATACCTATGATATGGTGAAATTGTCTAAGGGCAAGAAAACTCTAAGCAACAAGTGGGTGCTCAGAAAGAAGATTGAGCAAAAGAATTCACAAACAAGGTTTAAAGACAGACTTGTGGTGAAAGGTTTTGGTCAGAGGAAAGGTATAGACTTCGAGGAGATATTCTCACCAATGGTGAAAATGACATTCATACGGATGTTTCTTATGTTGGCAACTAGCATGGATCTGGAGATAGAGCAGTTAGATGTTAAAACTACCTTCCTCCATGGTGACTTAAAAGAAGAGATCTACATGTACCAAGCAGAGGGGTTCGAAGTCAAGGGCAAAGAGCATATGGTGTGTAGGCTTAGGAAGAGCTTGTATGGGTTGAAACAAGCTCCGAGGCAATAGTACAAGAAGTTTCACTCGTTCATGTTAAAGCATGGATATGACAGAACGGAGTCGGACCACTGTGTGTTCATGCGTAAGTTCTCAGACAGTGATTTTTTAGTTCTGCTATTATATGTTGATGACATGCTCATTATGGGAAAAGACATCAAGAAGATTGATAGGCTGAAACAGGAGTTAGGAAAGTCGTTTGCGATGAAAGACTTGGGCCCGGCTAAGCAGATCCTAAGTACGGAGATAACCCATGACAGAAGCAGCACAAAGCTTTGGTTGTCACAAAAGCGGTATATTGAGAAAATCTTAGAGCGGTTTAATATAAATGCAGCGAAGTCGGTCAGTACTCCACTAGATGGTCACTTCAAATTGAGTGACAAGCAGTGTCCCAAGACGAAGCAGAGGTGGATGAGATGCAGAAGATATCCTATGCCTCAGCGGTAGGAAACTTGATGTATACTATGGTGTGTACGCGCCTAGACATAGCATATGCGGTTAGTGTTGTTAGCCAGTATCTTGTCAATCTTGGCAAAGAACATTGGACATCGGTATCTGAGAGGCTCATCCAGGTTGAGCCTATGCTATGATTATGGAAAACCAATGTTAGAAGGATACACAGATGCAAATATGGCAGGTGACATAAACTCTAAGAAGTCTACATCGGGGTTCATGTTCACGTTTGCAGGGAGAGTGGTCTCTTGGCAAAGCAACCTACAGAAGGTCGTAGCATTGTCGACGATAGAGGTCGAGTACATCGTGGTCACAGAAGCATGCAAAGAGATGCTTTGGATGAATAGATTTCTACAGGAACTCAACCTGAAGCAAGAGCAGCATGTGGTCTATTGTGATAGCCAAAGTGCTATACACTTGAGCAAGAATCCAAGTCAACATTTCAAGTTGAAGCACATAGAGATTCGGTGTCACTAGATCAGGGATACTTTAGAACAGAAAGTGTTACAGCTTGAGAAGGTCCATATGGACGATAACGGGTTAGACATAATGATCAAGGCTTTGCTTAAGGGCAAGTTTGATGTTTGTAGAAACTTGACCGGCTTGAAGAAAGCGAATTCCTCCTGAGTTGAAAAGGGGGAGATTTGATGGGGTTTTCCTCCTTAGGTCAAAGGAGAGATGGTGCAGCCTGGGTGTGGTCGGGTACCTGGACCAACTGTGGTCGG
This sequence comes from Liriodendron chinense, assembly GCA_003013855.2. Classification (NCBI taxonomy): domain Eukaryota; kingdom Viridiplantae; phylum Streptophyta; class Magnoliopsida; order Magnoliales; family Magnoliaceae; genus Liriodendron; species Liriodendron chinense. The sequence continues at coordinate 1,915,611 of ML058329.1, read as the reverse complement.
GCAACCGAAATTCACCCAGATGGGTGTTTAGTTGCTAGATTGTTTTCATAGCAGTCAGGCGCCTGATGGTCTAACTGACCGGGCGTCCGACCATGTTGGTCCGAGTGCCCAAAATTTGGCAGTTCTCTTCAAAAACTCGCTAGACAGATTTGTATCTGGCCGAGTGCCCAATGGTTCACTGACCGAGTGCCCGACCATTCGCGGACTGCTTAAGTGCAGTTTCCTTATTTGGCTCTAATTCCTTCAGGTTCTCTACTTAAGGAGTTCCGAAACAAGATTAGGGTATTCCATTAAGGTGTTTCCACGTCCAAAGTGTGTGTGAGAGAGAGAGAGAGATAGAGACAGAGAGAGAGAGAGAGAAAGAGGAAGAGAGAAAGAGAAAAGAGAGAGAGAGAGAGAAGAGGCTTGTGGAAGGAAGGATTCTGCTTGTAGAGTTGATCTACTGTGCAGTCGATGTCTTGGCGCTTTTATGTCCTCTTAATCGGTGAGATCTCTTCGTTTTCTACATTCTCTTATTGTTTATCCGCTCCTACGCGTGTGAAGAGGGTTTGATCCAAACAGGTACGTGTGTGCTTGTGATTGGTTATAACGGTTCTACTTCATAGTGAATTGTTGCTCTGTACTAGGTCTCGTGGTTTTTACCTCTTCGAGTGTTTTCTATGTAAAAATTCCTTGTGTCGTGTGGTTTGTATTATGATTTATTTCATTGCTTTATTATATCCCATAATTCAAGTAGTTTGGGGGTGAGATCCTAAAGTTTTTATGCAACGCACCCTACACTAACATGAGTGAAGAATTAATTTTATATAAGCATCATGGCGGGGCCCACCGAGGTGCTCGCATGGGGCTATGATATGGAAAGCTATGGAATGACAAAACCTTTTTGAAAAAGTTATCAAACAGTAAATTACATATCGAGTAGGTAGTTTTAAATAAATTACCATACCGAATGAGATTTCAGGACATAGGAAATCCAAGTACCGATACATCGACATTATGTGGATGAGATCCACCCCGTCCATCAGGAGGCACCTAATGTTTGGACAGGAACTAAAAAATTAGGCCGATTCAACTGTCAGATTGATTGCAACATGGGATACAGTTGAAATGGGAAGTCCAACCATTGAAATCGTCTAAATTGTATATGTGTCCACCTTACCATGGATATTCCATCCAATCCACTCAAATTACTCCACTGAACCAGGACGAAAGGCTTCAGCCAAAATCACTACATCCAAAAGGCTCATAGGCATGATCTAACACCATTCCCTATGTTGTTGCCCACGTCTTGAGTTTCACTGAATTTTAGTACAAATGGTGAAATGTGATTGTGCATCTCATGTATGATTGTCTGCATATAGTTTAGTATGAGACTGAGGTCTAAGACCGACTGGTTGGACCACATGTTATAGTCTACCTAGCCAATAACTTATATTTACCAAAACGTTCCTCGCAATGCTTATAAAGTTCAAAGTCTATTTTTCCTTTAATAGAGAATAATAAGTAAACCGGGAAGTCCCAGCCACTACCTTTACAAATGCCAATTATGATTAGGATAAAAGAAAAGCTATGTGGGCTGAACATGTGTTTTAATTTCTAAATTCAATTTGATCACTAATTGCATGCAATAACATTAGGTATTGGTATAAATAAAAAAAAAAAACCAATTATATCCATGATTCAGCTGAGCTATACGATTAGAAACAATGTATTATACCAAAATCTTGCGGAACCAAATCAAGAGCACAAATTAAGCCAAGTGGCATATCTAATATCTTTAGAGCATGCACCAAATATATGAAGGACAGATCGGATCTTCGATAAGCTTTAGCATTTACCAGTACGCCAAAACAACGAAAAAGTGACCTACTACCAAAAAAATGAAAAAAGGCTACGGAGGAAGTGTGTTTTTAGCTTCGGATATAGTCCGTCGCTATGTAGCTGAGAATTTTATCAATTGCCATCAACTGCCCCAACCACGGCATGCCTACAAGTTTGGTTGTCCCATAGGGGGCTCTTCGGGGCCCACTGCAATGTATGTGTTTTATCGAATCCATCCATCTAGTTTTGAAGTTCAGTATAGGGCATGGTCCGAAAAATTAGACACATTAGATGTCTCAAGTGGACCACACCATGGGATACAGTAAATATTAAGTTCCCACCTGTTGATATTGTTTGTGGTCTGCTTGGGCCTTCAATCTTCCTCCTTTTTGGGTGAAGTGCCTCAAAATGGTGATTCAAAATTAATGGACGGAGTAGATAAACCATGTACATCACGGTGGGCCCTACGAGCCACTAATGGATGGAGTGGATAAACCATATAACCTCTCACGCGCGCTGATTTGCAGCCTGAGCTCCAATTTTCCCCCCGAAACAAAAAACAAAACCCAATCGTTCTCAGCCCCAAAAAAACCCTCAGCCCCTCTTTTAACTCTCCCTCGCTGATCGCCATCTCCCTCACTCTCTCTCACGCTCTCGCCCTCACCATTTCAATTTCAGGTTTTCCATCCAGTTTTTTTTTTTTTTTTTTGGGAGGGGGGGTAATGGGGGTAATTAGACATTTTCATTATCTACTTAGTTTGATTTTTTGTCTTAAAAAAACTATTCATCTAACAAATTTCCTATAATGGGGTGGTTCAAGGCATTTTCAGTGGGGATCGTGGCTAATGAATGGAGCAAATACAGTACACATTTAGTGGGGACTCTGGCTAATGCTGGCAGGGCTTCTCTATAATAGTTTGGAAGACGAAAGGAAAACAATTAGAAAGTGTATATTTTTTAAAAATCTCTATGAAGGGAGCATTACATGGGAGGCTTCTCTCTTTCCAACAACTCCCTCCCCTGGTTACCAGAAAGGCCTTCCTGCACAACCAGTGGTGTTTTAGTTACTGCCACAAGCTGAGATTAATGCTCTTGATGATGGATTAAATTGAAAAATGCTAGGTTTAATGGCTTGGGGCTTCTTCAAGAATAATGTCTAGTCTAGCCATGCTACAAACTCATACTATTGTTAGGAATAAATGCACAGTTGAAGTGCATTCGTGCATCATGCTACCAACATGATGTACTATGTGAAATGTAAGCCATTCATTAGGTTAGGTCCACCATGAACAAACACTAGACGAAAACTCAGTGTAGTCCACTTATCAAGCAGGTCACATGGTGTACCAAAAAGATGGGGGTTAAGAAAAAAATGACCAATTAATCCACTGGCCCTGTCCAGTAGAGTTGTGGTTGGGTCCACAATGCAATCCATCGACCTAGTTGTGAGGGAAACTCCTCTAAACTGGCCCTGTCCATTTTGAATTTTGCATTTATTAGTTGGTAAGTTGGCACATGCAACAAATGCTTCATTTAATTATGCTTTGGTACCTTACATGCTCAATCAAATGCCAAATGGCCCAAACCTGTTGTAATGTCGAGAACCATGCTGTATTCGTGTAATTGATTTGGGTTTCTTGTGTCGTGCTTGGTTTATGTGATTACTTAAGAAGTTGCGTCAGATTTTTAGATTAAGATTTGTGGCATTTGACATTGAAGATTTGATTTGTTTCTTAATCAGGCTTATGTAGAGATAAATAGATAATTAGTATATTGTTTAATATATAGCTTTGGACTTGTTGATTAGTGAGAATGGATGGAATTATTAATTTCAAATTTCGGTCTTTTGGTGGGGATTTGTGGGGTTCGCCATGCTTGTTTAGAGATGATTATCATGTTGTGTTGCATTGATATTGTGTTTGGTTGTTTATGATTCTTTTGTATTGTTGCCTTGATATGGTTTACTCTCTCTATTTTTTTGTGGGAATGCACCACCTGCATTATTGAAACGGGGTGGGAAGTACAACCCAAAGCCAACCTCATGCTAAACTCGCAGCCAAAGAAACACCCCACCAAGAAGGCCACGGGCCTCCCGCGAGGCTGACAGACACAACTGATCGCCATTACCGCCATGTGTGATGGGGGACCAAGCCTACAACAAAATCAATCACCATTTTTTGTGGGTACAGGGTACTCATATGCAGGAACAATTTCATGAGAAAATTGATGCATCTATGCATGTGAAAGGTGCCAACTATATGTTAGTCTCATTGATCAGGTTGTCAAGGAGATTTCCAGGTTGGGTTTAAGCTTAAGTTGAAAAGTGCTGAGTGGGCTTGGACAGATTTTCCCTTAACTCAGTTTGTTGCTGTGGAATCAGTTTGATAATGAACTCATTTTTTTATGGCTTTTAGTTTCATTTGAATATTCTTCTTTTCTCATGGAGTAGTTTTGTAAGGCATCAGTAGGACTTCCTTTTGTATATGTGGAAAATTTTCTTTATATGCTTTCCACTTCATATAAATTTCTCATTTTATTCACTGAATTTGTTGCAGTACACTCCGACGATAGACATATGGAGCATTGGCTGCATATTTTCTGGGAGGAGTCTGTTTTACTACTTTGTTGAAGCAGATGGGCATTATGAGAAGAAGCCATTTTGATTTCTTTTGGGTTTTTGGGGTGTTTTGATGTTGGTTTTCTTGTTCTCTTCTTTTTCAATTGGGTTCTTGGTTTTTATCTTACATTAATTTGTTTTGCTTTCTTGTTTGTTTTCTCTCTCTACATTCATTGTTTCTTTATAATAATTGGGTTTTCTAGTGTCATTAGTTCTGGGGATTTGAAGAACCCAATTATTTTTTTTTTCCTTGAATTCAGGTAGTTTTCTTTATCATAATTGGATTTTTCTAACTTTCAATAGGAAAAAGGTTTTTCTGGCTAAGACTTCAAAACCCATTTCACATTTCCATTTGTCGAAGATATGGGAGTTTAGCCTTCAAATCTAGGTCATCTACCAATGATCCAAACCGTTTATGCAACTGAGGCTTTTTACGGTGGAAAGTCAACAAATAAAATCTCTCAGGTGGAATATTTCAACCCTATGATAATTTGGTTCTTTGGCTTTGAACCCGAACAGTCACCATACCCTTTGTTTGATTAGAGTGTTGAAATACTGAGTCTGATAGTTTTCCCGAACATGCTGCATCCATGGGGAGCCCTATCAATAAACGGTTTGGTTCATTGAGAAACACCCAGATCCAACGGCTAGAATCCCAACATATCTTATTGCATTATGTCAAGATGTATTTGGGCAAACCTCTTTACTAGAACCCCATATTTTGTTGATATAATGATTCTTAGTCGATTAAAGGCTTCAATCCATGGTGTGAAAATTTCAAGTAGCTTTAATCTAGCCAGTGGGATCTTGTTTCTGATAAACAAATGATGCAGGAGGAGCGGCCTCTTCAGGTAACCTTTAAGAGTGCTGCCTGTTGTTGTGCAAGTTTATTCATGTTTTGAGCAGGTTGCAAGATGCATAAAAATAATAAACTATATAATTCTGTGGATGCAAAGTATGTAATAAATGTTAAGCAAATTTCTAATGTATATTTTCCATGCGATGTTTTGTTATTTCAGGTTGGTATAACTTAAGAAACTTGGTACATTTTGATGGACCTAATTCTTTCTGTACCTGCACTTCGTTGTTGGTTTGGGCGATAAACTTTCACCAACAGATATTGAAGAAGGCATGCATGTCGGGTAAGTTCAATTTTTCACTTTACGGTTTCCTTTCTTTATTTCCTTGACTTTTTTTTTTTTTTTTTTGAAATGGCTTTCCAATGTTTTGTTCATCTTGGATTTACTTAGGATGTTTCATTCATGATAAGACATGCAATTGAAATTGACATGACTATTACTCTTTTACCATGGCTTTAGGATCAGCCATGGTAGAGGCACACATTGACATCACTTGCAACACAAGATGTGGTGACAGATATGGGGTAATTTTTTCTATTCCTATGTTAATTTGCTATTGATTACATGTAGCTTTCTTTTTCTTCTTTATATAGTTTTTATGATGATTTGTATTTTTTTTATGCAAGGTTTGTAGAGAATATATGTGCGTAGGATTGCTTCAATCAGTTCCAATCTCAGTTTCCACACAAATAGAGGTAAATTCTCATTACAAGTTTCAAAATTGGCGTTTTTATTATTTTCTTCTGTTTTGCTTTGCATGGGAATGAAGATGAAAACACAGGGTTTGGATTTTAGGTTGGATATTTGATTTGCTTTTCTCCACTATGTGCTGAATTTGATGTAGATGATGAATGGTGTGAGTAGCGACCATTTTATGTGAAAACTATGTTGGTGGTGGTTCTTGGTGTTGGGCTGCAACCATTTTCTTACATAAGTTGGCAGGTGTGAGTAGCGATAACTAAGTTTAACAATCTTGTCCCTGCAACATTTGCAAGCTGCAAGTATTTGAAGATGTTTTAGTGTGATCTAGAACAGAGTAATTGGGGAATTCAGTTTTTTTTTTTTTTATCTAAAAAAATATTGTTGAATTTCTTGTAGCTAGTCTTTGATGTTAATGTCTCCATATTAGCTATTCACTTTGTTGTGGGTGTGATATGACAATCTTATTTGATGTTCACAAACACCAAGATCAATGGTCCCTATCATCACAAATCCTTACCATGTGTAGTGACGTAGGATGCCCTAAGTATGATGCATGCTCATGAACTCATATAATCCAGCGGAAATAAAAGACAATAATAATATAAAATCTAGCATCAATCATCATGAACTAAGAAAATCACAAGGAAACATGCAATGGAGGGGGCCATTCATCATAATAACGAAGTATGAGATTCAATTATTGCTATCGTTGGATCCGGCGAGGGATGGAACCTCTCGATCTTGCATGGTCTTAATCCAAATACCCAATGTGAATCACTAGTCCAAGGGATAGAGGGATTTCTCGGATTAAGGATTTTGAAATTTGAGAAATAGGGATTTTGGATCAAATCTCAAATCTAGGATCTAGAAGTTATGAGAGAATAGAAATAGAGAAAGAGGAAATAATAAGTTTACCTTAGAAGAAGTTGGAGGGGCATAAGAAGAAAAGAGAAGAATGAGATCAAGGAAGAAGATGAAGGACCATGAGAGAGGGAGAGAGGAAGGATGCAACCAAAGGTTTGCTTTTTTTCATTAATTAACAACTAATCTCGTTTTTAGGGATGAGCCTTCTTAAATAATAAATAAGAAAATATGAAATTACCAAAATACCCTTAAAAATTAAGCAAAAAGGGAACTTAAAACAAATTGCGCAAAAGTTCGGGTGCTCGAGCGCCTGAAGACGTCCAAAAAGTCCAAAAACCTCCTACACATGTGTCCTCTCAATGTGGGGTCTTCAATGTGTCAAATCACATTTGTAGGGTCTTCAATGCTCCTTAATAGTCGCCTAGCCACAAGGAAGATGCTTGTGGTGGGCGCTTTCTTCGTTGGTAGACTTTAAAAGGTCTTGTGTCAGTCCTACACATCATTTCAATTATGCTAGCCATAGAGTAGCATCTCTTTTAGTAACCTACTCCATATAAATGGGGCCATGGTTTAGAGATTCCTACTGTTGATGGGTCCCATCATGGTCAGACCATACCAAAAAGTATGCCTTGATGAGACAATCCTAACCCTTCTATCAGTGGCCTAGGAAGGGCAATTGATGGTTAGAGAATTGTACAGCAATGGACCACATGGAATGTAAAGAAGGCCATAGGTTGGATAGCTGTGGTTTCCAATATGGGATACTTTTGGACCTTTGGTGCGTGGTTAATCCAGTACTGTCATTAGATCAATGGCCTGGATCAATATACATGTGCCCCTGCTTATCCTAATTGGTCTCTTTTGGACACTAAACATTCTAAGGCCATGGGAGTTGATAATCCTCTTTGAGTTCTAGGAAGGTTAGATTACTGTGATATATTGGAGGATTTTGAATTTAATGAAGGTTAGATTGGTTTATTTCATTTTATTAATGTGATGAACTTTGAATAGAGAAGGTTGGATGCATTTAACTCGTTTATTTCAACCTTCCTATTACCTTGACTCTTGGCATTGGCCATGACTGCGGCCAAAGAACTTTCTTATTTTTGCACAAAAATTAGAAAGGATTTGATTTTTTATAACACACCATGCTTCCTTATTGCACTATTTTTTTCCTTCTGAGAGTCGAACTAATGCTGCACCGCCTACTTTAATTTATTTATCTTAATTTTCAGGATGATACCACCTTCGAGAAACAGGGTACTCCTTTTGCTCTTACAGTTTCAAATATAGTGCTGATAAATATGTAAGCTTATTAATCTAGTGATTCTTTCTTAGATTCTTACACAACTTTAAAAAAAAAAAATCAAGACGTTTTCAGTTTTTACATGTAATTTCTCGGCAATGCACCTTTTCATTTTAGGTGGTGCCGTGATATTGGTCGGGAACAAGTTGTAAACAAGCCTCTTCTTAATACTGTTTTCCAAGTAAATTTTCATGTATATTTGTGTAAACTATTATTACATTTGGAAATTCAAACATTCACATTTATGTGATTTTTTCTTTTCTTTTCACAATAGGTCATGTTGTGGTTGTTTAGTCCTTGAAAAACAACCTTACCTTTTGGTCATACGTGATAAATCCAAGGTCCAGCCCAACTATACTTATTGAAAGGTATAGGTGGAAGTTTTTTTTTTCCTTATCGACAAATGTTGTAATTCATGCTCTGTGTTTTCTTTTGTTTGCACAGACCCCATGATACCAATGGTTGCATTAAGTTTTTAATGCCACAACGTCCTCAAATCATAAGAGGCCTCAGTGAATTTTTCAATGTAAGATATCAGTTGTCCCTTGCTTCTTGTGTAGAAATGCTTCTGTAAGTACCATTTCTTATTTTTGTTATTACTGTTTAAATGTTCAAGTGGAAGTTGTGGCTTTTTCCAGCTATAAGGATATCCTAACATTCTTTTAGTGGATCCTAACATGTGTGCCGCAATTAGAAATTAAGACTAGGTCATCAAGTAGGCCACACATGCATGAGGAAATGGACTAGAAAAAAATGACCAATGGTTTGCATCGATGGATGGACTAGATCCTGCATGCCTGGGAGGACAGTAGTAATTGAAATCCAACTCTTGGTGGCCTCAAGTGTTTGTATATTTTCTTAAAATCTTTTATAATACTTTGGACCATTGTTACGAATATAATCCGTAGCTATAGATGCCACGATTAATTTTTTGAAAGCTACAGTGACAGACTCATCCATAGCTAGTTGTAGCGATAGCTAGAAACGAGGTCCAGAGCGGAAGCTACTATCAGCGACGGATTCCACTTTATAGCTACGAATTAATTCCGTAGCTATAGATAAAGCTATAACTACGGAATCTGTGGCAGTTGCTACGGATCGATACGGACCAGCTACGAAATTTATTCGTAGCCGTTAGTCTAGAGCTACGTATATACAAACCATACGCTTGATTTGATGCAGTTTGTCATGAAAATTATATGACGGATCATATCCGTTGCTAATTTGTAATGGATTGTCCATTGCCAATAAACGGCGATTATTATCCATCACAAAACTTAAAAAAAAACCTCATTTAGCAAAGGAGTTTGTTTGTCGTTCTAAGATTTTCCATCCGAAGTACAAATCATGATTTTTTAGCATCCCCAAAAAGTTTGTCTTTTGAACAAAGGGGTTTTCTTTGAAACTAAATAGTCCAAAAAACTTGAAATACTCTAATTAGACTAAAATACAAAAGTTCGATGAAATATTCATGATATATTGTGGCCGATCTGTGAATAGATAAAAAAAATTCAGATTTTTACTTAGAATTTTCAGCAAGTAATATAGCCAGAACATCTTTTTAGTGTAAATGCACACAGAAATGGATTTATGATTAGATAATATTGCTTACTTCATGCATAAACATCATATTGCTTAATCTAGCATTCACTTTGCTTAAAACAACATCCGGCTTGCTTAATCCAACATTCATCTTTCTCGATACATCATGCATCATTCTTAATGGAGCATTCACTTAGCATCAATCACTATCTTCTTATTACAAAGTAAGTGAAATTAGGCATTTCAAGGCCCAGACTTGATCATTTTCGGCACATCTTGAAAATTGCTTTGCAAGCACATAAATCAACTGGCGCCATGGAAGAATTAAGTGTAATTCGACTGATGCCAGGTCATCTCCTCAACTTAAGAAAACTAAATTGAGCACTTACAAACCATTAAACCTCACCGTTCATCATAAAGTAGCTTAATTAAGTGTATAATGGTCTGAGTACTTGGCCATTTTCATCCATCAAAGCAAATAACTTGGATATTGTCTCTTAGAATTAAGCATGGTTGGACATCTGGCTGCCCCCATTCATCACTCTTATATCTCCAAGCATTCGTATAATATGCATCCTATTATATTTGTCATGCACCAAAGGTCTTTCCTTGGTTGCGATGTCTTGCACATTCACGCATACATGAGCAATTCTTCTATTTAGCTCTTATTACATATCAGTTACTAACAAAAGTGCAAGATTGAGATCACTCTCGAAGAAAAGTCAACAGATTCTAGAATGATTCAACAGCTAATTATGAGAACTTTGTATCGATCATGTTCATTGCATAACTAGAGTTTAGCCCGAATTGAGGCTTAAGACTAAACAGAAGGGACTATGGTTACCATTTGAAACCATGAATGAAGAGTTCCGGATTATCTTAAGATGGTTGTTATGAACTACTATTGCTAGAGTTAGTCGATGTACTACCCATCCAAAACAGAATCTGCTTGTTGGACTGGGTAGGTAGTTGCAATGTGCCTTCCTGCGGTCATTGGTGCAAATAAAGCAGGTGATGCACTACCAGAAAAATGACTTCCCCGATGGTCTCGCGTCTTATTCCCCGACGGCTATGGACCGTCGGAAACTCCAACGGCTATAAACCGTCAGCGATTTACATAAAGTTGTCGAAAAAAGGGTTATTATACCCTTCATTTGGTGATACCCTTATCGTGGGGCCCACCTTGATGATTTTATGTTATCCACGCTATCCATCAGTTTTTCCATCTCAGTTTAGGCATTGGTCCGAAAAAGTGAGTAAATCCAAATCTCAGGTGGACCACACCATATGAATGTGGGACTGAATGCTTCATAAGAAGCCTTTATAATATCGTTAAGACGGAACCCTAGTTCGAAAATACCCTTGCCCCCTCTCGTCTCTCATGCTCTCTCTCATTTATCTCGTCTCTCATCTCTCTCTGTGAGAGAGCAGTGGGGGCTTAGGCCACCATCTTAGTGCCACCACCTGCATCCACTATTGACTCATCTCCTTCTCTGCCACCAAACCCTCATCGCTGCTGACCCATCTCCTTCTGCACCAACCTCATCGCTGACCCATCTCCTTCTCTGCCACCAAACCCTCATCGCTGCTGACCCATCTCCTTCTTTGCCACCAAACCCTCGCCAAGCCTGACATTATCAGATCCAGCACCATCTTGATTAACTCCCTCTCTCTCTCTCTCTCTCTCTCTCTCTCGATCATTTACATTCATTTACAAGCTCCCAACTCCTTTCTCATATACCCTTTCTCGACTTTGCTTTCACAAAATATTTCTGTCTCATGTCTGAAATGTGTTCGCATGGCATCTGTTTAATGAAATGCTTGTTTGATTTTATTTATCATTCTAGCATTTCAATTGAGGGGTTGGGTTTGAACACTATTTATTTTATTGTTGGATTTATTTTATTTTGTATTGCTAATAAAATCATCTAGAATAAAGTTTTCAACCTCTGCTTATGATCTAAACCATTCAACACCTGGGCCACCACCATGGGTGGACCAAGGTGTAGCAGTTCCAGTGAGCCTCACCTTGACCTTTAAATAGATGGCTAAAACTTAAGAAGACCATCTGTCACTTTCACCTTTATTATATAAGTATGCTATGGTCGGATTTAAGCTAACTTGTTGGTGAATTTGGTATTTGTTTTTAGTAGACCATTTGTGAGGATTCTATTTCTGGAGGATTGACCACATTTATTTTTGTAGTATGACTATATATGCTTGATAATATGCCTTTGATGTTTCTAAGTAGCATGTGTGATTATTGTTTCTCTATGATATCCTAACTGTCTATTCTCAAGGCTATTGATCCAAGGTAGGGCGCACCGGTTCAACAAAACTGGATTACCAAAACATGGGCTCCATTTGTCCAAATGCTTCATGTTCCATCCGTTAGTAACGGATTCATTGATGGACAACATTAGATGGTTGAGGTCCGAGCTATGATTCATCCATAGTGGGCCCAATAATTTGGAAGGTGCCGATCCCTTTACACTGTATATTGTGCACCCACATTTAAAAGCAATCCTCTAGGAAGCAAAGCCTTCAACAAGTTTGAGTTATGGGACTCGCATCTCCTGGCCCAACAATCAGACACTTTTTTCCAAATTTTCACCCTGTTTGATGATTTTCCTATTAGATTAGGAAGCTTATTCTTCAACTACTTGTGTGGGGCCCACTGTGATGTTTGCACGACATCCAATCTGGACATGGTGTGATCTCCCTCATATTCTCCTTGGAGGCAAAAAATCAGGATGATCAAGAACTCAAGTTGGCTACACCATGTGAAATTATGCCTAATGCACACCTCTAAAATCACGTGGTGTGGCCCAATGTGAGGTCAAGTTGGCATCTAATCTGTGACTGATTGTTTGCTAAAATATCTATTTTCATGTAGGATTCTTTTCCATATCCGTCATTCCTTTGTTGAATGTTATTATATTAATGTAAATGTGCAAATTTCACTATCTTTTGTTGTTTTCTGTAATAGGTTTTGGTTAAAATGTTGTTATATCAATGTAAATTTGCAAGTTTCACCATTTTATAGTGATTTTTTTCCTTTTAAACATGGGATTTAAGAATCGCAATTCTTTATTTCATTGGTGAGGTGGGGTTTGGCTGCAATGCTGTTATATCAATGCAAAGTCTATAAATTCACTATTTTCTATTGATTTTTTAATATGGATTTTGGTTGAAATGCTGTTATAACAATGTAAATCTGCAAATTTCCACCATTTTGTAATGTTTTTCTTTTCTAACATAGGACTTAGTTAACATGCTATTACATGGATATAGGAATCTGCAATTTTTTTTTATTTTCATTGATTTTTTAGCATGGGTTGTAGCTGAAATACTGTTATGTTGTTGTATGTAAATTTTACTAATTTCTATTGATTTTTGAACATGGGTCTTGAGATCTCTTCTTTGATAAATGGGGTTAAAATATTATTTAAAAAATCATAACCTCAGAACAATAACGACATCCAATTTGAAAACGGATCTGTCCATGAATAGGGTTAAATCATCAAAAATAAAGAAACTTCTCATGCCTCAACCAAATTTGAGTCTTATATATTGTTATTATTTTTTATGAGAGCCTAATAGATCAGATCTATATTGCAATTTTGAAATCTTATCACTATTCAGATGATTATAAGAAATTCAGGGGAGTCTCATTGTCATCTAGAACTGTCTCAAGCTCCATAGATTTTTCAAATGCTATTCAACTGGATAAGGTTTTTGTTTATTATTTATGCAGGGACCTACCATAAATGCAGTCTTCTCTGTTAGTGCACTTTTCTATGGCATACTAGTGCACCTTGTTTGTCAATTACTTATGTCAGTGGGTCTAGTGTCAGTTGAGCTTAATGAAGACGAAGAACGAAGACTCAAGACGGACCGACTGCATCAAGGAAGAAGAAACATGTAAAAGTGATGCCTTGGTGTGCCCTGCCTTGACCAAAACCTAACCCATAACCTCTTAGATGACTTGCACCAACTAGGTATACCTTTAGTCATCATCATTAGTCTTAGAACTCCATGAAAAACATGATAAATTAGACTAATTAAAGAGGTGGAAGCTGCTGTAATCAAATAGGCTCAAACAGCAGTTTCCGATAGGACTCCGATCAATCGGACACTGGCTCCGATAGGACTCCGATCAATCGGACAGAAGCTCCGATCAATCGGAAATTTTTCCAGCAACCTTGAAAATCCACTGGACATATTTCCGATCAATCGGACAGATTTCCGATCCATCGGAAGGGGTCCGTCCGATCAATCGGACAGTGTTCCGATCAATCGGAATATCTTCCAGAGACTTCACTGGATAGATTTCCGATCAATCGGACTTGTCTCCGATCAATCGGACAGGTCTCCGATCCATCGGACCTTCTTCCGATCAATCGGAGATGCGCGAATCTGCCCGTTTTTTGACCGTTGGAAGAAAATCTATTTAAGAGGGGGATTCGATTTTTGAGCTAAGAGAGGGGATTTTGAGGAGATAGGAGCCACCATTGTTGAAGATCATTAAGAGCCCTATTCCTAACCCAAACAAGTGATCTTCCTTGTGATTCATCACAAGTATGGAGCATTCAAAGCTCAAGAAGAAGATGCACTTGTCCCTCTTTTGATCTCTAGAGATTGGATTGATCTTGATAGTCATATTCCTATCCAATACTCTATGATGAGATTGTTGTAGGTGAGACTCTCTAGGTAACCCATTCCCATAAGTTGTAGAGATCTCAAACCTACCTTCCCTAGCACCTTGGGCATCTCCAATGGAGCATCACATGCAAGGTAGCTGATCTTGGAGCTGAAGCCTTGGCAAAGCAACGGCGTCAAAGATCAGGGGAGCACAAGGGGAGCTGATTCAAGCACGGGAGAGCGAGAAGAAGCAACCCGAAGCGGCGCTGAACAAGGGGCTCAATCCGACAAGTAGGTTGTCTTGTTAAGAGTCCATCCACTCAATTCCCTGTGGGAGTTGAGTGTAGAGTTTGTTTGACAAACTCGCCCCGAGGTCGTCAGTCGATCCTTGGCCTATTAGTTGGGCCTAAAATCTAGGGACGTCAGCCGTTCCTTGGCACGTTAGTCGGGCCTAAAACAAAGTCTCCAAGGGGGAGCCACCAACACGGGTGCAAACGTGTAGGTTGGGAGGAACCTGTAAACTCCCCGATTGGGTGGATCCGAGTTAAAACACCTTGGTTGGGAGGAACCAGATTTAAACTCCCCAGTGAATGCCGGTGTGCTCAAAGGGGTTGAGTACTTGAACCGGGAGTGGAGTAGACAAGTAGTCGAACCACTATACATCCTTGTGTTTGTGATTGATCTTGAGCACATTTCTCTTTAATGCATTGAGTTTAATTGGTTAATTATGAATGCTTAGTTAGGAATGTATGCTAGGCACTTGATAGGCACATCCACACTCATAAGATGTACTTTCACTACCTCAAGTAGACTTGAACTTATTGATCCATCCTCATTCAAGTCTATTTGAGTAGCATAGATTAGGTTCTTCATTAGCTTAATCATTTATTAATCTATGCTTGTTTAGACTAGGTTGTTTATAGCTTTTATCATATGCTAGTCTTTTGATTGGACCCACTTAGGCTTGGAAGCCGAAGTGTTAATCGCTTACATAGTATAATTTATTGAATTTGTTAAGTAGGCGAAAAGATTTTGAAAAAGGTCCTATTCACCCCCCTCCTATAGGTTCAGCCATAATTCTAGTTGCTCCTCAAGCTTCCGCACGCGTATGCGTAGGGTGTCGTGTTAGGCTACCCGACGCAATTTCATTCTCCAACCTAATAGCATCACACTGGACTACTATGAAATTGTCACATGTTTACCCAAAAGAGAACTCTATAAATTAGTTGAGCAACTTCAAGCCATAAGTTATTTCTTCTGGTCATCTGTTACTCTCCCTCTATATCTATTTGTAGTTGTTTAGCATACTGGTTTGAATGTGATAGCTTAGTCATGTATCCACGTTTTGGGGGATGATAGGCCTGAGCTTCAACTAACATGTTGCCATACCATGATATATACAGGCTAACACTTCATGCAACCATTCAGTTACACTCAAGTGGCCTAGTTTCAGTATCAGGATTTATATTTGCAGCCTATCTTTTGAAACAACCCTTTTTTCTGGTGCAGACAACTTAGTTAATGGTAAATTTGACTGGTGCAGGCAACTTAGTTAATTTGTGATTTCCTTGTGCAGTATAAGTTATATATAGATTGTATATGTTGGCTTTACAAAGCTTTGGGAGAAATTCTAAAACAAGTAGGAAGAAAAAATAAAGTACTCTATTGCTGAATTTTGATTGAGTGTGATACAAATGACTACACATTTCACCTATTTATAGAGTCTTAAATAGACATAACCCATGGGCTGTTACAAGACTCTTCATTCTCCTAAAGGTCACATGTTACAAATCTTTCAATGAGACCCTTGAGAATATCGAAGGTTGTTGAAAACTGCTGGGTCATTGTTTGCTGTAATTTCCTGAAACTGTTGAGAAATTGATGATGCAACTGTTGAGAAACCAAAGGTTTCTGTAACAGCTGCCTTTTGGTTTGCTACTTCCAACACTCCCCTTCAAACCAAAATTGACTTCATTCCAAGCATTGATCTTAGTTGTCCAAATGCATCAGTTGGCAATGCCTTGGTGAATATGTCCGCGATCTATTCAGTAGTGTGACAGTATTCCAATTTTACCACTTTCTGCTTCACTTGATCTCTAAGAAAATGGTATCGAGTATCGGTGTGCTTGCTCCTTCCATGCTGTACCAGATTTTTGGAGAGCTCGATTGTTGACTTGTTATCCACATATATTACTGTAGATCCTTCTTACGGATGCTTCAGTTCCTTTAGCAGTTTTCTCAACCAAATTGCTTCACAGACTGTAGACAATGCTGCCACGTACTCTGCTTCACATGTGGACAGGTCGACCACACTCTGCTTCTTCGAATTTCATGTGAAAGCAGTCATTCCGAGATAGATTACATACCCAGTGGTGCTCTTTCTTTCATCTTGGTCACCTCCCCAATCACTGTCTGAGTATCCATACAGCATCGCTTCATCATCGTATAGATAGAAAAGACCGAATTCCATTGTTCCTTTGACGTACTTGAGGATTCTTTTTGCAGCTAGCCAATGTGATTCTTTTGACGCTTCCATGTATCTGCTTAGGAGCCCAATACTATAGACGAAATCTGGCCTTGTGATTGTGAGGTACCTTAGGCTTCCAATCAGACTCTTGAACAGAGTCGAGTCCACGTTCTTCCTTCTCCTTCTTTTGTCAGCTTCAGGCCCGTTGCTACAAGTGTGTTCACGGCATTGCAATCGGCCATCTTGAACTTTTCAAGTAATTCCTTGGCATACTTTTTCTGAGATATATAGATGCTACCATATTATTGCTTCACTTCGATGCCTAGAAAGAAAGACATCAGACCTCCGTCGGTCATCTCGAACTCCTTAAACATGGCCTTTTTGAATTCATCAAACATCGGCTGGCTGTTTCCTGTGAACAGCAAATCATCAACATACAGGCATGCTATGAGTATATCGCCATGAGCATTTTTCTTGATGTAGACTGCATGCTCATATGGACATAGGGCGAAGCCGTTCTCTTGAAGATAGTTGTCGATACGTGCATTCCAAGCACGTGTAGCTTGCTTCAACCCATAGAGGGCTTTCTTCAACCGATCCACCTTATGTTCCTCCCCTTGCATAACAAACCCTTCAGGTTGGTCAACATAGACCTCTTCTTCCAGAATTCCATTCAGGAATGCAGATTTCACATCAAGTTGGTAGATCATCCAACTGTGATGTGCTGCAAGGGAGATAATCATCCTCACAGTGTCAAGGCTAGCAACAGGAGCAAAGAATTCTTCATAGTCTACCCCATACTTCTGTTTGTATCCCTTTGCTATCGATCGATCTCACCATCAGCATTTCGCTTGATCTTGTACACCCATTTGATGCCGATAGCTTTCTAGCCATTAGGAAGCGTAGTCAGCTCTCATGTATCATTCTTTTCAATAGCATAAATTTCTTCTTTCATAGCTATTCTCCAACATTATTCTTTTATGGCCTCCTGGAACGTCAGAGGCTCATGATCTGCATACAGGCAGAAAAGATTAACTTCTTTAGTTTGCTCATAGATGTCCCTTAAGCTTCTCATTTTGATGAGTGCCATGGGTGAGGACAAGCTGGTCGAATTTTAATTTGATGGAGTACTTTCAGGGCTTCTGTGAATTGATGATGCAACTAAAGAAGGTGTCGTGGGCATTTTCTCTTGACGGTCATGCCTTTCTTCCTATTCTTTTGTTTCGACTTGAATATCTTTGATCGATTCTTCATCGTTCCATTTCCAAGCTTCTTCTTCACTGAAGACCACATCTACTTACCACTACTTTATTGGTTAGTGGATTGTAGAGCTTGTAGGCTTTAGATTCTTCACTATAGCTGATGAAGATGCATTTCACGCCACGATCATCAAGATTCCTTCTTCTTGCTTCTGAAACTTGAGCGTAGGTGACACACCCAAAGATCTTTAGGTGCGCCACGCTCGGTTTGTAGCCACTCCATGCCTCCTGTGGTGTCATTTTTTTACACTCTTAGTTGGACACCGATTGAGCAAGTAGGAAGTACATGCAACTGTCTCTGCCCAGAAGCTCTTTGGTAAGCCTTTCTCTTTTAGCATGGTTCTTGTCATGTCGAGAATGGTGCGATTCTTTCATTCTGCAATCCATTCTACTATGGCGTGTAGGCTGCAATGTGCTGCTGCTTGATGCCTTGTTCCCTGCAATAATCTCGAAATGCATTTGAGGTGTACTCTCCACCTCTGTCAGATCTGAGTACTTTAATTTTGTAACCACTTTTAATTTCAACACGAGCTTTGCAAATTTTAAAGATAGAGGAAGCGGAAGATTTTTCTTTGATGAAATACACCCAAAGTCTTCTGTTGAAATCATCGATGAAGGTAATGAAATATTTATTACCTCCAAGAGAGGGTGCTTCAAGTGGTCTGCAAATATCAGTGTAAACCAACTGCAATGGTTCTTTTGCTCTTCTGGACACTCCACTTGGGAAGGAGTTCCTTTGTTGCTTGCCGAGTGTGCACGCCTCACACACATGTTCTGGAGCTTCAATAGCGGGCAAGCCCTGTACCATGCTTGATGAAGACAATAGCTTTAAGCCGCTGAAATGGAGATGCCCAAAGCGAAGATGCCATCTTCATGAATCATTTTTCACGTTTCCATAGAGACACTTCTCGATTTTTGTGTTGATTTGGAGCGAAAATATGCGATTCTTCGCCATTTGGACTTGAGCCACAAGTCTCCCGTGTGCATCTCTTATAGAGGGAGAATAGTTTTCCATGTGTATGACATACCCCTTCTCAAGGAGTTAGCCGATACTGAGGATATTACTTTTCATATTTTGTACGTAATACACATTGGAGATAAAATTTGGCACACCATTCTTCTGATAGATTTTAACTTTTCCTTTACCTTTCACGGGAACTTTTGATGAGTCTCCTAAACTCACGTTGCCACGAGCATCGTCTGCCAGTTCCACGAACAGCTCCTTCTTTCCACACATGTGGTTACTCGCACCAAAGTCGAGATACCACACATCATGTTGATCATATGCTTCTTCTTGTGCAAGAAGAAGTATGGAGTCTTCCTTTTCATGATTTGATGCTTCTGCAAAATTAGAATGCTCATCTTAATCTACTGGTTTGCTCTAGCAGTCTGAAGCATAATGGCCGAACTTGTTGCAGTTGTAACATTGAATATTTTTTGTAATTCCACGACCACGCATGGATTGGCCTCTACCATTTCCTCTTCCACGAAAATTGGTAAACTTTTGTTAATTTTGTTGATGGCTTGGATGATATCCACACCCTCTACCTCTTACACGATTGCTAGTGCCACGGTCCCCTCTTTGTGTATGGCCATTCTTTTGTTCATTTAGAGTCAACTTGGACTCCAAGGCATGTTCAAGCATCGGTCTAACATTTTTTTTGCATTCGTTGCTCATGCACTTGCAACAATCCCATCAGTTCTTCAATGGACAGTTTTTCCAAGTCCTTTGATTCTTCTATGGCCACAACCACATGCTCAAATTTGGGTGTAAGGGATCGCAGTATTTTTTCGACCACCCGCATATCCTCAATCTTTTCGCCATTTCTTTTCAAGTTGTTAACAATGACAAGCAACTTTGAAAAATAATCCGAAATGGACTCACCTTCCTTCATGTGAGAGGTCTCGAACTCGGCTCTAAAGGTTTGGAGGCGAACCTTCTTCACACGATCAACTCCTTTGGAGATGGTACTAAGAATCTCCCATGCTTGCTTGCATGTTGTCGCTTCAGCGATCCGTTCAAAGGTGGACTCATCTAACCCTTGATAGACAAGAAATTGTGGCTTCTTGTCCTTCTTTCTTTAATCTTTGAGGACAGTTCTTTGATCAGCGGTGTAGGCGGCTTCTTGCTCCATAGTGGGTTCTACATACCCATCGTTAACGATCTCCCATAGATCTTGTGACCCGAACAGTGCCTTCATCTGGATGCACCAATTCTCATAGTTGTCTTTTCACAACCTCAGAATTTAAGGCTGAATAGTGGTGGCCATCTTCACTAGACTATGGAATCGGCACCTAGGACCGGTGGCTCTGATACCACTTTGTTGGCTTTACAAAGCCTTGGGAGAAATTCTAAAACAAGTAGGAAGAAAAAACAAAGTACTCTATTGCTAAATTTTGATTGAGTGTGATACAAATGACTACACGTTTCACCTATTTATAGACTCTTAGATAGACATAACTCATGGGCTGTTACAAGACTCTTCATTCTCCTAAAGGTCACATGTTACAAATCTTTCAATGAGACCCTTGAGAATATTAAAGGTTGCTAAAAACTGTTGGGTCATTGTTTGCAGTAATTTCCTGAAACTGTTGAGAAATTAATGATGCAACTGTAACGCCCCGGATTTTCGAGTTTATTTTAGAATTAAAAAAAAATATATTTTAATTTTATATCGAGCATTTACCTTGTTTTGAAAACAATGGACCATCCGTAGGAGATTCGATAAGGGACCCTTTACAAAAGTTTCTTAAAATGATTTTATAAACTTTGTAGAAAGACCGGATTTCAAATATCTCGCTATTTTTAGTTAATTACGAAAATGCCATTAGATAAATTTAAGTTAACGTACCATTTTTAAGTATTATGATTTCTGACGATCTATTTCACACAAAACTTCGTATATGAGCTTTTGGGCATATTTTAGCCGTACATGTCAAATTTCATCCCTCCGATCATCCTACAAATGCCCTAATCATAAATCGGTCCATAAGTGGCCCACCTTAACTCAGATCTGCCTCATTTTTCTTGTCAGCGGCTATTTTTGTATTGCCCACATATTGAACGGTGCATACGACTCCGCTCTACCTCAGTGGACCCCACACTAGAAACCCACCTATTTCACATCTCGGTTAAATACGTTTTGACCGAGAATCACGTAAAGAGAGAGTTTTCATCTCTTCTTCTTCTTCATCCGCTACAACAGCGGACGGGCGTTGCCGTCTGTGCACCCCACACCGTCCATCAAAGTGGACCCCACTACCAAATCCACTCCGTCCATCGTGACAGCGACCCATCCAAACCTAGTCATTCAAAGTTTTATTGTCATCCGTCGTTCGTGCGACCCGCTCCAAATCACCGTCCAAACCAAGATTTATCAAGATCTTCCGGTCCGCCTTGCATGGACGGCCCATCTTTCTCCCAAAACTTTATGTGGACCCCACCTAGCCTTTTAACGACTCCTATGTGCAAAACACTTCCGAAATCTGATCCGTTTCTTCCTCCAACTCAAACTCTCCGTTCCTTCTGCACCACACAACCGACCTCCGACCGACTATAAACCCGATCATCCATCCGCTTTTCCCCTCTTGTAGAACACCAGAGAGAGAGAGAGAGGGAGAGAACGTCTTGAGAGAGAGAGAGAGATAGATAGAGAGAGAGAGAACGTCTCGAGATAGAGAAAGTGATCGTGCGCTCTCTGATACTCCTGCTGCTGGTCCCAGCTACTGTGAAGATCCGTTCTCGTCCAGAAGAAAGAGATAAGAAGAAAGAAGAAGAAGAAAGAGAAGGAAAGAGAGAGAGAGAGAGAGAGAGAGAGAGAGAGAGAGAGGATTGGGTGGGGCCAAGTGAGTCGACTCGGCTGAGATCTCGAGATGAGCCACTGATGAGAGAGGTAAGCCACTTTAGCATGTTATTAAATTCTTAAATCTAATATAGACCCTAGTTTTAAGTATAGATCTAGCCCTATTTGATCATAACCATAGAAACTATACAACTCTACGTCTTAATCTTATATTCTTCATTAACTTTCCTAGGTTTGGATTAAAGAAGGGTTTCACGGTTCTAATTGCGTTTCAAATCATCCAATCTCAGAGGTGGGGATTTCCTTTAAGCCCATCTACGATAATATTAAATTGTATGTTGATTTTATGCTTAGAAACTAGGATTTTGTTACGTAACTTCTTGAAACCGTGCTTGTTGAAATCTTTCCATGTAAATATGAATTGTATGATGTTCCTTGTTGTGTATGTTGAATTTTGATATATGAAGCATGTTTAAGTAGTTGGAGAAGAAATTGTGATGATGTACATGCTTATGTGGAAACATGCTTGATTTACGTTGTCACATGCTTATGATGATTGATGTATTGTTTGCTATGGGATATTGTATATAGATGTTACGCTAATGAACGCCCCTTAGCCCCATACTGATGTAACCGTATGATGTAAAGAGAAGAAGCTGTGCGAGGCCTTGTTACGTTGGCATTACCATGTTGAGATTTTGGATGAATATGCCATATTGTGAAAGTCGGCATTACTGTGTGTCTTATTGAATGAATGTGCCTTGACGTTGGGAATTAAATAGTGGCATTACCATGTTTGTGTTGTTGGTTGCATAAGCCATGATGTTGAGTTTGGCACTATCGTGTGCACATTGTTGGATGCGTGCCAATAGATCCTTATTGATTCGCTATCTGTGATGGATCTACTGAAGTATGGAATTGATGAATGTGAGGACTCTTAAACTGATTGGGGTAAGGAGTGATCATTAGTCGTGAACATCATTTAATGGGCTGAATGCTAAACTGACTTAATTAAAGGTGAAACTAATCATGCATTCACTGGACCTGACTTGGTGGGTCAGCCCTTGAGCGTTAGAGAAAGTGTGCATGGACCCGTTTCTCTCTCGCTATCTAGTGAAAGTGTGCATGGGCCCGCTTCACTAGTTAGGTTTTGGTGCATGGGAAGAGTGGAGTGATCCTGTCCTACCTAGAACCTCTAGTGACTAGTGGCTGGTGAGAAGAGTGGAGTGATCTCGTCTCATTTGGTCAGGGTGCCTCTGCCAGAGCATGCATGTCATGCATTGCATTAATTAAAGATCTTTTATTGGGTTGTTTTGATTTGATTAAATGATAATATTTTACTTGCGTTTACTCTGTGCCATTATTATCATGATTGTCTTAAAGGGATATTCCCCACTATGATAGCGTTTAACGCTATCCAACCACATCTCAAATAATCCAGGTGAAGATCCAGTAAGAGAATCGAACACTACAACGATGTGCTCGAAGGCTCGTGACAGCAAACGACGGATGATGAAACCGAAGCGGCTTGAAGATGGATTACATTTATTATCTTTGTAGAGTAGATTTATTTTCATGTAAATTGTACTAAGCCTCTCATTGAGACTAGAAAGTAGAATATTATGTAATTCGTATGATTTAAGAACATTATCTTGATAACGTAGAGTAGAAAAACTTTGTATAAGAACCTTGAATTTCGTCATTTTGCTATGAATGCCATGAATGCAGGAAATAAAGATGAATGTATAGAAATATATCCTTAACACATTCCAGATAACACCCGAAAAGTCGGCCCATTATGTTGTCTACGAGAGCCGAAATTTCGGGGCGTTACAGCAACTGTTGAGAATCCAAAGGTTTCTGTAACAGCTGCCTTTTGGTTTGCTACTTCCAACAGTAAAGAGTATCGGAGAATTATAATGATCATGCCGGAGGTTAAAATTGTGTTTGATGGATTAGAATTATAATGAAAAGGAACTTCTGTTTGAGATGGAAAAAGAACTATTTTTTGAGATGGCATTGTTTGTAGGTCTATCAACTCTAGAATGTTGACTTTTGACTTTCACAGTGGCCTGTTTTACTTTATTTTTAGAGTTTTAAGGTAGCTAGTTAGTGGTTTGTACATCAGCGAATACATGAATCAGATCTATTTGGATGCAAAACTGAAACACATGACTTGTGCTACAAGTCTAACTACTCTACAATTTACGTTCTGCAATTTACATCTCTACAAGAGGACCAATATGTGAGCGTATATGCATTCCTATAGGAGTGGACAGTAGAAGAATACTTGCCTTGTGGGCTAGGTAGTCTTCATTGTGGGTTTCCTATACTCGAATACTTGCTTTCCGAACGGTTAGTAGAGTCGAGAGTAGAAGTATCAGGGCCAAGTCTTTTACATTTGTGCTAGATAGTCTTCATTGTGGGTTTCCTATACTCGAATACTTGCTTTCCAAAGGGTTAGTAGAGGAGTGGAGAGTAGAATTATCAGTGCCAAGTCTTTTACATTTGTGCCAAGCCATCGTATTGTAAACCTGTTTTTTTTTTTTGTTTTTTTTTTTGAAAGGCATTGTAAACCTGATTTTTGTTGCCTCAACAATTTTCATGGAAAAATGGAGAGCCAAGAAAACAATTAAATAACAACATTCAACACTTTAGAGAGATTCCATCAACACCCAGGAGGGGGAGCCCGTGCCAGTCAAGATCCAATTCATCCATCTGTGAACCCACGATGGGCCAAGAAACAGGCCAATTATCAAGGTTACAGCCAACTATAGACACTAGCAGTAGTAGCAAGGTATGTATTACTGCTTTCAACTTGAAACTGACATGTATATAATTTTCTTTTTATAAATTTCTGAGATGCATATAATTTTAGAAGCAATCCAGGTCGATACTACCAAAATTCAGTTTCTTTCCTTTTAGCTGGGATGTCAACATTGTGCTGCACCTAATAACTACCAAAATCTCCACATGTTTTCAATGTTGTGCCTCTTCAATCTCTCTTTTTTAAGAATGGCTTTAGCATATCTCGACATTAAATAACTTTTATTTGATGTTTCTTCTTCAAAGTTTATCTGACTTTCAAGTTGCAAAGTTTTCTTCCATTATCAGCAATCATATTAACTGGAAGTGTTATTTTGAATTCTCAGAATGCTGCGTACTAGACCATTTGAGGCATGAAGACACTCCATCTTCATGTGTACAGAAACAAAACTCAACAGCATTGAGAATGGCCCAGATTTAAAAGGCACATCCTAAGGTACTAGCAAGGCTTAAAGTGGCAGTCATGCATACCTATGTATATAGAAAGAGATATGGAAGGAAGCTTCTCTATTTGTAACAGCCCCTGGTTCCTTGTCCCATCATGGGCAGACTGTGTCATTTTGATTACTCTTCATGAGCCGTCTATTTGGATGTGATTCAATATGTTGGAAAGACAAGAACATAAGAGTCCTTTGTGCAGCACTTCCTACAATCTGATACCAAGTCTGCAGAATTGGTTACTAGCATAATTTCAAGGAACAAGCCTATTCTTTTATTATTATTTGAAAAGGAAGTTTATCAGTTCTGCCCATGTGATTACTTTTCCAAAAAAATAATAATAATAACTTTTCCCATGTGACAAGTTGTAAGAAGGGAAGAAGTGTGGGACTTGGGACCAATGTTGGTAAGTTACGAAGAGGATGAGCAACATGATGATCAAAATGTTGTATTCTATGTGGAGGATAGAGAAGTTGATGAGGAAGACAAGAATATCTTCATCATCATTGTGGCCTTGTCCTAGCATTTTGGGGTCAGCTTATGAGTCTTGGGTTGCCAATCATTCCTATCTTAGTTCTCAAGTGCCATCTTTAAGTGAAAAGCGCTTCTGAGTGCCATTTCTTTCCAATTTTTGGAGTGCCATTTCTAAGTGTTTCAGGGAGTAAATTGTTCTTCATGTTTAATGAAAATTCCTAGATATGTTCATTCACTGATTTTGTCTCTTTGATGGTTTTCTGCCGCTGACCCACTTGCATGATTCTTGGGTTTCTAATTTATGGTTTTTGGTTAATCAGTTAATTGTCGCTGACCCACTTACCGCCTTCTCAGGTATGTACTTGTGTACACGTGCAAGTTTTTTAGTAGATTATTTGGAATTTTTTTATGATCTTGGGATTTTGACTTAGTGTTTCCATTTCTATGCTTACAGGGCAATAAGATAGTGATGCAATCAGAGCTAACTGTGTCAGACCGGAGAGAACCAACCAATCAGAGTTGACAGTATCAACTGTTGCAAGCCCTATGAACATTTTTTTGTTTTTCAAGTGTGTTTCCTAGTACTCCGTCTACAAGCTAATGTTTTTGTAACAGTTTGATGTAAGGTGTTGGTGAACTTTAAATAGATATCTTTTTTGTTAGAATTGTACCTTTGTGAATGAATGAATGAATAATGATACATGTTAAATGGGTGAAACATGCACAGGTTTATGTCAACAAATATTTAAAAAATTAATTTTTTTTGTTTTTAATTAGAAATTCCGACGGCTTTTAACCTTCGGCGTTGTTTAGATGGACCGTCGCCAGAGATGGAAACCGGTGAAACTCGCAACGGTTTAAAGCCATCAGAATTACCGACGGCTAATCTGACGGCCATAACCGTCGCAATTTCCGACCGCCAAAAACCGTCGGCGAGCAACGCTGACGCCCCCTTTTCCGACGGCCAAAAGCCGTCGGCGAAGGCCATTGTCGACGGGTTTTGGCCATCAGGGAAAGTCATTTTTCTAGTAGTGATGACTAAGTTGTGCCATCTCGAAGTCACCCATCATACGAAAAGACGACTTCGAGTCGTGCCTTCTTGAAGTTACTCGTCATAAAAATACGATAAGAGAACTTCAAGTCATGCCGACCAACAGTAGCAGCGAGTGTATTCCAGCGGTATCCGGCGCCTATGGTAGGTGGTTACTCAGTGATGCACGGCTCGATATAAAACCCCTAACAGTCTTTCAACTCGGACAACTCGAAAGAACATAGAATGAAAACATCCGACTTGTCTAAACAAAGGCTCAGTCCATAACAAAATTACACAGGCCTCTACCATCACAAATTCAAAGATCATAGTCCCTGATAACTTAGTCACCGGCTTGATCTATCCGGGCCTTTTCTCGAATACTCCATCTATTGTACAACTATCATTCATAGTGGAGTTTTGTCACTTTGTGCCGTGGTTTTCTCCCACAAGGGTTTCCATGTAAAAATCTATGTTCTCTGTGGCGTGCATGGTTTATATTTATGTTTCCTTATTTACTTTGTTTAACTTATTCCTGATGTGTATATATTTGTTTTTACCTTTCAATCAAGGGTGATCAACCATTGATGTAATTAAGGGTTAGTGGCCCGTTCACGGCCTGGAATGTATAAGATCTCAAAATCTCTGAAATAAAATTTATCTTGCGATATCTTTCTCTCTGTGTACTTTGTGATTGCTTATGATTGTACATGAATGTTTTTGATACTTAAAACCCCCCAAAAAATGAAACACAAGAAAACTGTCTTACGTATTTTCTAGTTTTAACAATAGGATAGTTTTAGTATGTCCCTAAGCATACACTGGACCAACTATTAGCTATAACCCATAGTTGTAATTCCCTTTCATATGTGTCTGTGTGCTGGATCTGAAGGAAGACTACTTTTAGGAGACGTCCGCCTATGCTCATATGTTAGGCTAACCGTAGTTGTAAACTCTGGCATTGCCTTTGCCTCGCTCATCAGCACGATGCTCCAAGAAGCACCCTGCTGCCCTCAGCTAGGTCGGTGATCCTATTTTAGTGGTAAGTTAAGCTTATTTCTATAACCATCATTTTCATCCATTACCATTCAACCATACAACTGTTGCAACTTCGTAAGTCCTTGGTTTCTAAGCAAAAAGGAGTTCATTTGAAGGAAGAGACTTGCCTCCACTAATCGCCTAATTGATGCGTGTGGTTGAATAGATGGTAGGCTTGTCGACCGGTCAACTAAGAACTGCTCTACCTTAACGCCAGGGGTCAGTAGTGATTACAGTTTGAATCGGACTTAATCGGCTCTGGCACGCCCACAAAGCAACACATATATCTCACATGGCCGAAAATTGCACCAACACCATCTTTGACACGCCTAGTGGGACAGGTGTGCAGTTGTTGATTGAATATTACAATAATATGACTAGACGATTGTCATTCTGGAAGTAGGGTATCCTAAAATAACTCCATAGATGTTAATGGGGCTTTGGGCAATGTTAATGTTAGTTTATGAGGACTAACAGAACAAGGAAGGGTGCAAGGCGAACACTCTAGGGTTTAAACTGAAGCCATTAATAAGCTTGTGACATTTTTTAATGATAAGTTGCCCGACTACCATCATTATAATGTACAAGCTCCTCAATTCGGCAACGCTCCCCCAGAGCTGCCATTTATTCCTTCATGCAACATTCGGTCGGACCCAGGTCTGATAGGCTGAAATATACCACCTCAGTTAGGCATCATAACAAACAGGATAAACGACCTCTTCATGGCCAAAATGAAAATGATGTAAACCGTGGCAGACCCGCTGTGGGACAGTTCATGTCAAATAATGAGACACTTGGGGGAAGATTTTAGTGGTGCAAACTGCTCAAGGCATACAGCTACCTCATATGGTTAACCTTGGACTCCCTCTAGTAGGCAGGGATGAGTTAATTAACCTAATAAATGAAGTGATCGACCAATATTATGATTGTCACACTAATCAACCTATTTATCGTAAGCCGTACCCGAACTGGGTTGATCAGCTTGTTGAAGTGCTAAGAGGTACTAAAATTTTAAAAAACTTCGTTATTTTTCAAAGATATAGGCCAATTTACAATTGAACACATTGGTAATGTAGTGATTTTAACTAATAAATATGTGAAATTGAAATGGTTCGCAAATTTATTGACTGACACAACATTCAGATGGTATATTAATTTGTTGGCGAATTCAATTCAAACCTGACAAGATATAGAAGAAATGTTTCATGCTCAGTTCTTCCAGTTTGGAAGCCGAATTTTCTTTAGCCAACTTATCACTTTTAAGGCAAATTGCCTGGTGAATCGGCAGACAGGTATGTAACCAGATTAAAATAAAAAAAGAAAAAGTGAAGAACAAATGTCGGGTATTCCTCCTATAGGCTTAGTTTGTCAAATTGGCTATTGAAGGTCTCGATATTAAACTTCGAAAGAAATTTGAAGGAATGGACTTCGAAGATTTGGTCGATCTGTCTGATAGAGTAACTAGATACGAATGACTTCTCCATGAAGAGAACCAACGAAAACACTCTTCAGTGGGAACTTACTACCAAGACCCAAACTATGAGCTGGCGTTGGCTGAAATAAATTTCAAAAACCATTCGTTTGTACGACCTTGTCCAAAGGAATTTCTGAACAAAGCAGGCGATTTTCTTTTGATATTATGAACGCCGATGAGTTTTTAACCTCTTGCAGGCTGCAAAACTCATTAAACTTTCGTCGAAAAAGGGGATTCCATTGGTAGAGGAATTAAAGAAGATGGAATGTTATAAATGGCATAAAACACAAACTCACTCAACTAGAAATTGCATTGCTTTTAGGAATGTGATCTAAGATAATATAAATTCTAGAATACTCAAATTCCCTAAAAAAGAAAATGAAGCCGTGTTAGTGGATATTGGCCCATTACCTCCAATGATGGAAATCAACGTTGTCTCCACCAATCTGAGAAATATGAATGCCCCTAAGAAAAAGGTGGACCTCACATCGACATCGATCAGAACAACATGGTCATCAACCAAGTCATGCCAATTAAATGTAAAAGCCTGAAAGAAACACTAGGGGCAATGGCATTCTGATAATGAGTCAGCAATTGAAGAGATTCAACTATGTGAGCGATGGCATGAAGACATTCAACGGCAGCATTCGACAAAGGTGTATTATGCGGTGAAGAAATAGGTGAACATACACGGTGACGATATCATTCAAAAATATCAAACCGAATACCTGAGAGGGAATCCTCTAGGGAATATTCCTAAAAATTATAACAGAAAATAACCAAGGATGGTCAAGCCTATCGAGACCACAATTAATCGATAAGTTGGGGCCATTCATCCAAAGTTTCTAAAATACCCGCTGAAAATGACAAGAACTAAAAAAATGTCATTGGCAACAATAGAGAGTGGCGAGGAGAGTTATCAAAATACAAGATCAAACACAAAATAGACCAATAAGACCATCAACTCATGGTCAACAATCTTCTAGTCAAAATTAGACTTGGGCAATTAATTTCGGTAAAAAGCATAAAGCCAAAATAAACGAGTCGTCCAAAGGTACACAAGCTTACCAGAATAAACCAGACCTGGTCGACAAAATTAAGAAAGATAACATCTCTGAAGAAGCTTTAAGCGACCTGTACTCTCTCGAAGAAGGCTTATTAATCTAAGAGATGCTGGCAAATGCAAAAAAGTTAGAAAACAACGCTGACTTTCAGCTGGCAACAGACCCAAAAAATGCCGAAAACCTTAACAAACAAGGGATGTGTGAACCCTCGCCGTTTCCGCGCTCCCACACGACGTTCTCGCCCCTTCCCCTTTCGAGAAAAGAAGGAGAGGAGGATGCGTGAGTGCAAAATCGCCGTTTGTGCCACTGGCTTGCCTCGTTCTCGAGGGCTTTGCTTGGTTGTCGTGTTAAGCTGGATGTGTTTAAATGAGTGTATATAAGACCAGAGTCGCCACTAGCCAGTTACTTCGAATCTACAGTCGGCTAGACCCCATAGAAACGTTAGAGAAGGGGATTCGAAAATTCCTTCCTCCAAAATGACTCCTTTTGATCTGCAGCCAGAGATTCGAGGTAAGGGATCACGGTTACAGGGTGGGAAGAGGTTAAGCACCCCACACACTGCCCGTACCAAAGTACGGTCTCTACTTCACAGAATCAAACTAATACTTGAGAGTCTAATTTAATCCTCGTACATTCTCATAGATGACATGATGCATGAATGCGGGTCTGAACAGTAAGAGTTTCTGATGGGCAGGTTTCAACAACGGGCAAGCCTAGAGCATACGCTCAAACTGACAGGTGCTTAATATAAGACGTATGCAGTGTGCTTGAATAATCAAGGTGCTTTATAGTGAAGCATGAATGCAGGTCTGAACAGTAAGAGTTTCTGATGGGCAGGTTCCAACAACGGGCAAGCCCAGAGCATACGCTCGAACTGACAGGTGCTTAATTTAAGACATATGCAGTGTGCTTGAAGAATCAAGGTGCTTGCAGTGAAGCAGGGGTGTTGGAAGAAAAGTAAATGTTGCACTTATGCTAGATGCAAATGAGATGATGCTGGAAAAAGAGTAGCTGGATGGACGGAGGTGTCGCAAGGGTTGGCTTCGAGTGGCTGGATCAAGACTTGGATGGCTTCGGAGGCTTGGACCAGTGGTCAGGCTAGGCTGGACCAGGGCTAGGCTCTCCTCACTCGGGCTCTTCTTGGTGGAGGAATGGGCTAAAGGGGAAGGAGGACTCGGATCTCACTCGGGCTGAAGAGAGGGAAGTGGATGCTGAAAAGAGAAGGGGAGGGGGGTATTTATAGCAGCGGGCAGTGGCATTTCGCGTAAATATTTTTGGGCGGCCCACTGTGGGCCGCCCGTACGGCCGTTCCTCGATTTCCAGCGAGGTACGGTCGCTCCCTCGGGGCTGCTGTTTGACTCGGTGGGTTGACTTAGTGAGTTGACTCAGCGGGTCGACTCGGTGATTTGACTCGACGGGTTGACTCGGTGTTTTGACTCGACGAGTTGACTCAGCTGGTTGACTCAGCGGGTTGACTCAGTGGGTTGACTCAGTGAGTTTGACTTTTTAGGATTTTTTGACTGGCTTTTCTTATGGGGGGTTTTTCAGGCTAATGTTTAGGACTGGGTTGACTGGGTTTAGGCTTGAACTGGGCTATGGAATGGGGCTTACAAGGGTGAGTTTGGCTGAGTTTGGACTTGGGGTTTAGGGGTATGGTCCTCCATTCATCCAGCTATCTCTACCAACATTGTAGCCGAAGGTTGGGTGTCTACAAATGCCCCTCTTTGGCAGAGGTTGCGTGCAACCGAATGCCAAAGCGAGTGGACACCCCACTTCTGACCCGGTCATTCATAGATCATGGTCTGAAATCTTTGCTTGCCTTTGCATCTGTGCCAGTTGATCGTTTGGAGCTCGATCACTCGCACATACCGCGGGAGTTCGGAGAAAACGTTGCGATTGTCCCTGCATGCGCTGCAACCTGGGTACCCAATCGCAACCCTTCCATTCCCGATCGGTACTAACATCGGAAAGGTATAGTAGAGCCTCTGCGTCGCTAGTCTTACGAGGATGCTGACCCTGAGACTGACTGTGTGATGTTTGATGTTTTCCCAGATTACTCCAGGAGTACTTGTTTCGCTTTACTGTCAAAGTGGTTAGACGCCCTGGGTTTGATAGTCTTACGGGATTCTACTACGCTGACTTGGATTCAGTCAAGGTACTTCAAGCATCCACGCCTAGGTATGTGCGGGTGAACTCTTTCCACCCAATCTGCTGATTTTGATACTTAGGTTACAATTCATCGTTTCCACCTGTTCAAATGGTTTCTGTGACCGAGCCTTTTGGCTTTCATCTTTTTGTATCTTGGCATGTGGTACGACCGTACGACACTGGAGTTCAGTTCGACCGTACTTTGAGTGCATTGGATCCGATGGTCTCCGGGGAAACCGCGAGACATCGGATCTTATTTGATTTTTACGTCGGCTCCTACCCAGAGATATGGAAGATCTCCTGGCGTGTTGGAGGCAGAACGCTCTACTGGGAAAATATTTTTTGGATTTTTGAAAAGGCACCCACTCTGGGGAGTGATACTCCGTGGGGTTTTTATTTGCAAAAAGTAATATTTTTTTGTCTTTTTGAAATGGGAATCTGGTTTGCATGCGCCTCCACTAGGGATGCCTGTGGGGTCTTTGGCTAACCGACTTTATTTTGAAAGCAGGTAAACATGATGATTGATGCGATGGATGCTGATGCATGAAGATGCATATGAATGCATGGCTTAGCTCATTCTCTTTCAATTTGATGATTTTGCGTTTGCTGGAGATGTAGAGAATTTTGAGCTTATTGCTTCTAGGGTTGTGCTTCCCTGGGATTTTTCTTTTTAATGCGGATGTTTGGTTAGCGGGTTGGTCAAGATCCCGACCCGTGGTCGGTCAGGTCCATCGTCCCAAGATGCTGTTTCTTTGCTAATGAGAATGTACGAGGATGTTATCTGACCTCAAGATGTTCTTCTAGGCATAAATGCTATTGAGATGGTGCTTAGTCGCCAGTTTTGGTCAAGATTCCAATTTGCGGGCGATCGGATCCGTCATCCCAAATTGTGAAGAGAGTGGAGTTCAAAACTCCTGAAGTGTAGTGCTGGGGAATAGTGACAATTTTTGTGATTTTTGCAAATATTTGGTCCGAACCTTTACCTCAGTGGTCAGGATAGAGATCGGTTATTGAAAACAAAGGAAATATTTTTGTGATTGTTTTTATTTGAAAGCAAGGGACATATTTTTGTGATTTTTGAAGAGGTGATTTTGTAATGTTTTTGTATTTTGTGATTTTTCTGAAATGCAGGGAAAAGTATGAAATTTTCATCCACTTCCAGCTTCTACTGCTGGTAAGGCACCCGATCCATTTTACGTCAGCGAGCAAGACGAGTCTCACACAGTTAAGTGCCGTAGTTTTACATCTTCGGATGAGGAGATTGTTGAGGGTTTTCAGTCAACACACCCACAAAGTTGCCTGTTCCTCATGTGCAATGCACATAGACCACGTATCGTCCGACGGACTCCATCGGCCACAAAATGAGCCACATCCTCACATTTCCCTTAGTCAATCCAGTTTGGGGCCTTACATTGCTCACAATTCCATGAGGGTGCACTCCACCTCCCAACAACCTTAATCCCCTTCATGAGTTTTAGGAACAGGGAACATCCGTCAGATTCAACAACGACTTCTAAATCAAGGTTGTCTATCACGGTGCGTTCAACACGAACAGGATTGCAGAGTTTTGCCCGCCTCAGCCCTTACCTGTTTAGAAGGCTCCGGACACCCGTACGATCAATTGTCAGCCACGTCCAGAACAGGTTGGGGAAAGAAAGCCCCTGAGAAGTTAATCCCAGTGTAGTTTTAGGTCTTCGGACCGCTGGAGATAAATTTGTGCAGTTGAAATTGATGGTGAAATTTTTATTTTTTATTTTTTATTTTTTTTAAAAAAGTTCTAGATTTCAACTCGGGTAATCGAGGTTGATGCTGGTTTTTATGGAAAGCTCAAAAAATCTTTTTGGTATTTTTTGAAAATGATCCGGATTATCGAACCTTGATCCCAGCGGTTGAGGCCGATGCCGGTTTTTGGTTGAAAGCGAGAAAGGTCCCCCGAGAAATTAATCCCAGTATAGTTTAAGGTCTTCGGACCGAAATATGTACATGCTGAAAATACTTTTTTTTTATATATTTTTTTTTGAAATGGTCCAGGCTGTTGAATCTCAATTTGAACTATCAAGATTAACACTGGTTTTTGTTGAAAATCTCTCGGGATTTTGATCCCAACGTAGTTTAAGGTCTTCGGACCCAAAAAACTGTACAAAAGGGGGCAAACACATTTTTTTTTTGAAAAATGTCTGGTGTCAGCGGATCTTAATTCGAGCAATCAAGACCGATGTCGGTTTTATTGAAAGTCCCTCGGGATCTTGATCCCGACGTAGTTTAAGGTCTTCGGACCGTGGTTTCATGGTTGGGCATACTTACCTTGCTTCGTTTAGCTTCTGACAGGGTTGACTGTGATTTGAGTGGTCCGAATTACTTGAATTGGCCTTGTAGGACCTCTTGTACTTCGATTCTCATACTCGGAAGCCAGATCTTGATGATTGGACCCTTGATCTTGGAGATTGGTAGCTTAAGGAAGCTCTTTAATGGTTTGGATCATGATGGTTCAACTTTTGGATTGCTTGATTTGGCCCTGTGGGCCCTTTCTAAACTTCAGCTTTGCTTTGAAGCACCTTTTCTTGATGTTTTGTGAGGCTAAGAAGGCTTCTTCTGGTGTGGATGATGACTTGAATGGCTCAGATTGCTTGATTTGGCCCTGTGGGTCCACTTGATGATTAGATCTTGGATTCTGGCCTTCTTTCTTGATGATCAAACCTTTGATCTTGCTATTTGATGGCTCATGTAAGCTTTTCCATGGTTTAGATCATGATGATCTAGTCTTTGAACGGCTCGGATTGCTTGTGGGTCCCTCTTGATCAACTTTCCCTCTCTTTGACTTGATCAGACACATTCTGGCCGCAGTGCTTCGTAATTGGACCGGTGGGGTACCTTCTAGATGATCTGGTCAACCTCCAACGAAATCTGGAGTGTATTGGAGCCTTGGGCGGCCCTCAGGGTGCCATCTGCTGATGTGGACTGTCAGCCTCACCTACCAACGACCATGGAGCCAATCCCGCGAAGAGAGAGGAAGCGCATCCTTACAGGCGGCCCACAGCTGGCCGCCCAAGGCTCGCCTCTTGTGCGGCCTCAGTTGGCTCTGGTTCAGACAGTGAGAACATTCCCCTGGCTGCTGTCTCCCTCATCCCTGTACCCGATTTTTCGATCCAGCCATGAATCTCTTCCTTGTCTCTTCTTTCCTTCTCTTTTTGTCATATTCTTGGTTTGTCCTTTCTCAAGCAATGGATGGTGGAGATCTAAGGGCTGTGGGGGCTATTCATGATGGGTCCCATACTTCAAGAGGTGGTGAAGGCTTTAATGATGGTGGAATCTCTTTAATGGATGGTATAGATGGAGCATTGAATGGGGGTATTGATGATGGATTAGGGGTGGTGGTTGGTGGAGCTTTGAATGACCCTATTAATGGCAGCCATGCTGAAATTTCAGATTTGAATCAAATGGGCCATTGATTATGGGAGAAATGGATGGTATGGATGAGATGAGGAGATGGGACATAGGTGAGGCTATGTGTCCCTTGAGTGGGGGCCATATGGATGATGTGGTCGATGGTGGTGATGGGGCTATGATGGACATAGATGGGCTGATCTCATGTTTGCCTTCTGGTACCTGTGAGGAGAGAAAACACTTTAGCAAAAAGATTGAAGCATTAAAGCAGGAAGAGAGATACTTACCTTCTGGGAAGAATGATCGGGAGAAATGCACTCACGGAAAGTACCCCATTAGTTGACTGGACGTTTACTTTGAAAGCCCTGTAAGATTTTTTTTTTTTTTTTTTTTTTTTACATATATACGAATAAGGAAAAATGATTTTTTTTTTAAATATATGTAAATCATGAAGTAAAAATTTATGTCAAATGCTTATCTGTCTGTGCATGATTTGGACTTGTGCTTTTAGATGTAGGAATCAGAATATTTGACTCAGCCTGATGTCATACTCGATTTTCTTAATTATTCTCCAAGGGTCCTGGTCCCCTTAAGATAATACGCAATGGTATCCTGACTCTAGAATTTGGGCAGATCTTAAAAGAATTCTTGACTCATAGCCGCCATCCTTGCTTCCATTGTATCTTTATGTCGCTTGGATCTCTCATGTACCTGTTTTTTTTTCCTTTTTTTTTCTTTTAGCCATTATTACCCGCAACGCCCTTTCGGGTTTTCGCTGCGTCCGGCTTACCCGTCATTTTTGCCCGTGGCGCCCTTTCGGGTTTTCACCACGTCCCGGGTGTTTGATCTTGCCTGCCCCTTGACAGCTATGCTGTTTTTACCCTCAGCGCCCTTTCAGGTTTTCACCAAGTCCGCTGTGTGCCCACTATTTTTACTCGGAGCGCCCTTTCGGGTTTTCACTCCGCCCTCTTTGTTTAGGCACACATCTCTTTTTTTTTTGGATAACTGCAGCGCTCCGAGGTCAGGAATCCGTAGTTGCCGGCCGATGGTAACCTTTCGGCCCTTATCTTAAGTTACAATGGCAGAGCTGTCGGCCTTAGCTACAAACTATTCTGTGGTGGATGGATGGATAGACGTGTTTCTTTTGGGTCGATTTTTTTTCTCTTTCTTTCTTTCTTTCTTTCTTCTTCTTCTTCTTCTTCTTCTTTTTTTTTTGTGGGTTGTTTGCCCCTTCTTTTTTTTTTTTAACCCCCCTTTTTTTTGCTCTATTCTTTTTTTTTTCTCTTCTTTTTTTTTTTTTTTGCTTTGAACCCTTTATTTGGAACGCTTATTAGTGGACGGGAAGGGATTCTCAGAGGTCTAAGCCTTGACTTCTTGACTTCAGCTCTACTAATGTAACTCTTGATAAGGTTGAATTGGCTTACCTGTGAGAGATTTTCACGTTGTCGGCGTTGATTGGCTCTGAAAGATCCTTACCCCTCAGGTTGGTGAGTTGAACGGTGACTCCCAGAAGAACTTCTCTGATTCTCAGGGCTTGTCCCTTGAGTCTGACAAATGCAACAGTGCTTGTTCTAAACCCGATATGACTTTTCATTCTTTGGCTTCATTCTTCATCAGCACTCACGGTGACATGATTTTGACTCGTACTCGTAGGTCTGTCTTCTAATTTTTAAGCTTCTCGAGGAACTCCTCCATCCTTAGATTTCGAAGGACATCCCATTGCCAATGTTGATAGCATGTGCGAACCCTTAACAATTGATGATGTTATTCTTCATGAGAATTATCGAGCGAGATCAGAATGTTACCTCCTTCCTTTTTGTGAAGTAATCAATTGCCACAAGTATATGCGTATGACCACTAGATGATGCCGAGTCGATCTTTCTGTTGATGTAGATACCTCGTACAGGGAATAGCTGGAGCATTATCAGGTTGTAGAATTTCGAAGCACACACATGGATCCGATGTGCATGTTGCTGACACTTGAAGTGCTTTCTGACATGTTGGCAACAATCTATCTTCATCGAGCCGTGAGGTTTCTTCGATCATTCGTCAAGTCGCACACTCCAGCATGGAACGCAAGCATAGTCTTCGCAGCATCTTCTTAATAGGCTTGATGAGTTTTTAATCGATAAGTCTTCATAGGACGCAAGATTGGGAAGTCATGACTCCAAAAATTCGATCATTCTCTGCTTATTTTTCAGGGACAAGGATTCTTAATGCACACTTCCTTATGGGTCTCAGGAGATCCTAGGTTTATAATTTTGAAACCTTTTGAGATGACATCGGCTTTTGGTTCGAACTTTCGAGGAGACCCTCTTAGTTTGGGAGTCAGCTCATCATTTTCCACATCATTTGGCTTTGTCCAGACCCTTGAGTTTGAAGTCCAACTCTAGATCGAAATCTTATGAGTCAACTTCATACTCAAGTGCTTTGACTGACAGACTTGACACTTTTATTGAAAAAGATTTTTGAAAGATTTTCTGGTTTTTTAGAATTTTGGGAATTTTGTGAATATCTGGATTTTTTTGAACTTTTTGGACTTTCTGAAATTTTGAAATTTTTTTTTTTTGAAATATTTGGTGTTTTGGGTTTTTGAATCTTCTGATTTTTTGTTTTTTTTTTTGAAATTTTTTTGTAAAGGACTCGATTTTTGTAAAGGACTCGAGCAAGACGGCGATGTGAGCCAGGTGTTGCCTGATTCGGCTCGGGGAGCCGAGCACTGTCGGCTCTTATTGTGCCGTCATGGGTACTACAAACCTGTTACTGCCCTGCACTCCTTTCCCTCAGGAGGGAGGGCCAGAGGGATCAGTAGGCCAACCCTCATTGTTATGCTCAAGCATCATGATAGATTTGGGGCTGAACTCTGAGTCTGAGTCTGTGTCGGATGCGATTTCTCCTGGCTCATCCCCAGTGTATTGCAGCTTTTCGGGTTCATCTGGCTGAGGTGGGACCAAGACGGCAGTCGAGTCGATCGGGGGAAATTCTTGCCCCTTGCTTGAGTCTTCTTTGAGTAACTCTATCAGACTCAATCTGATCGCTTGATCATCGAAGGTGGAATCTAGCCCATCATCAGGATAGATAATCCCTGCATTGATAAACTAGATTGGTGTGACGATGCAGAGGTTTCCTTCTTCTTGATGACCCCGTTTTCTTCTGATACTTCTGTGCCTAATCCGAGTAGGCCGATATCGCGGTCTTTCTCTATCCACATTCTCTTGAACTCCCATGATTCGGGTCGAGTCTTGATATTCGAGCTGATAGTAGAAGGTTTGACGCTCGACAGGAAGGAAGACGTAGTTCGATCTGATGGGACATGCACGAGGGAAGTAATTTGCATTGTGATGGTATGAGACCTCCCCATTAGAGCGTTGTACTTCCATGGCTGGGATGGTAGGCTCTCGGAGGTTGGATGCTTCTACCATGGGAAATTGTCCGGGATCGGTAATGATGGTGATCGCCCTATCTCCGAAGATGTGCTTGACCCTTTGGTGAAGATTTGAAGAAATGGCACCGATTCTGTGAAACCAGGTCCGATCAGAAAGGAGATGGAATGAAGTTGAGATGTCCAAGACCTGAAGAGTGATGGTTGATGTTTATGGATCGATCAGAACCTGGACATCAATCTCCCCTTCGACCTCCTCGATAGTGGCCACATAAT
Source organism: Liriodendron chinense (assembly GCA_003013855.2). NCBI lineage: Eukaryota > Viridiplantae > Streptophyta > Magnoliopsida > Magnoliales > Magnoliaceae > Liriodendron > Liriodendron chinense. Next base: position 1,876,192 of record ML058329.1, on the reverse strand, counting down.
TGAAGCTGGGCCCCAATTCTGCTAGGGCATGTGGCATGCTGTCCAAGGAAGGGTCTTCTTCTTGGAGGACGATGGCTGAAGTAGAAGCCGAATAGACAGGTGTGGTGGGCAAGTTGTGCCCCTAGTTGTTTGCTAGAGAAACGGGCAGGCTTTGCCCCCGGTAAGCCGGAGTGGGCAAGCTGTGCCCCTGACTGACTATTGCTGAGACGAGCAGGTTGTGCCCCTGGTTTGCTGATGCTGTGTTAGGGAGATTGTCCCCTTGGTTGACTGAGATGGGCTGATTGTGCCCATGGTTAGAAATGGGCGCAGAGAATGAACCGGCTGAAGGTGCCCCTTGCATAATGATGGGCTCTGGGATTGAAATAACCGAGGGTGCCCCTTGCAGGATGAGAGGCTCGAACTCTGAACTAGAGTCGATGGCACGGATAAACTGCAAAGGAGGCTTTTCTTGGCTGATGAAGGCTGGATAGGCAGGAGGTGCCCCTTGCATTGCGGAGACTGGATCGACTGGAGACGCCCCTTGCAGGATGAGGGGTTCTGAAACTGGACTGGTTAGGGGTGCCCCTTGCCAACCTTGATTAGGGAACTGTGAGTTCCATCTTGACTGTTGTTGTTGCTGCGGTTGTCCATGCTGAGGGAGGAATAGTGCACCTTCGGTAGAGGAGACAAGATCATCCTCTTCCATTGGATGGGAGATGGGAACACTACCATTATCGCTCTCGTATCCGGTAGGCTCACCTTCCACTATCGGTTGTACTGGAGAGGCCTGCTGAGGCCACAAAGGGGAGATCATCCTAGCCCTTATTCCGGCTTCGACTTGTTCCCCGGCGCAGATGAGTTGGCTGAAGTTCGCATATGGATGTGAGACAAGGTATCCAGAGATACTTGGATTTGCCGAGTGGACGATCATGGAGATTTGCTCCTCGTCGTCAATGGGAGTCTTTATTCTAGCGGCCATGGCCCGCCATCGTCCAACGTAAGCTGACAATGTTTCATCACTTCTTTGCCTGAGAGCTGCGAGGTCCGCTCTCCTGGGTGCCATGTTAAGATTGTATGCGAACCTGTTGACGAAAGCCTGGGAGAGCTGCTCCCAAGTCCTGATGCGATGACAGTCCAATGATGTGTACCAGTCTAGGGCATCGTCTTTCAGAGATTTTTGAAACAAGCGGATGAGTGCTCCATCATTGCCCGCCACAGCATTAAGCTCTCCACAGAAAGCTCGTAAGTGGTCTACAGGACACCCCGTCCCATCATATCTTTTAAATTTTGGTACCTGAAAGCCTTGAGGTATCATTGCATCTGGAAAGGGACAGAGGTCCCTGAACTTAGTGGATGGAAGATCCACCCCTTGCTGCTTCTGCAACTTTCTCTTCATCTCTTGCATCTACTCTCGGAGTTGTTCGATTTCAGATGGACCAGATGAGGGAGATCTTGCCCCTTGCCAGGACTGAGATGGCCCCCTTTCATAATAATTGGTGTCATTGATGCTCCTATAACTCCTGCTTGAAGGAGGTTGGGCCTGGTAATTACTCCCATTGTAAGGACTTTGTTGGACTGGAGCTGAGAAGGGAGGCTGTAAGGAAACCTGAAAATGGCTCCTGTTTGCAGGAGGATACTGGAAGAAATGCCCTGAGGTCGAGGGTTGTTCTGATTGAAGGCCCCTATTAGGAGGGTATCGAAAGTCCTGCGCCACCCCTGATAGTTGTGGTTGGGATGAACTGGAGACTGGAAGAGATGGTTGTTGTGATTGTTGAACTGTACCAGCTTGATTGCTGGCTACTAAAACCTGGGCTTGTGTGAATCGGAGAAGCATTTCCTGCATGGCCTTCATGCTTTGTTGTAGCTTTTGGATGCCAGGAATTGACATAGATTCACTCGAGTTTAACAGTGGAGAGGAAGCCTCAGGTATAGGGAATGGGAGAGCCATGTCGATTTTGTACTGGACGTGGCAGGGTGATTTGGTTTGGAGGAGTAATGGTGGGAAGTATGCACTACTTTTTTTTTGGGTTTTGGGATTTTCTATTTTTTTTTTGGGGTTTTGGGTAAAATGCTATGCAGATGAGATTGTATGAGGACTAATGACTTTCAAGTATAGGGAGGATTCTGTTTTTCAAGTCGAATCACGACTAGTGGGACTAGCTTATCCCCAGCGGAGTCGTCATTCTGTGGACCCTCGCCGTTTCCGTGCTCCCACACGACGTTCTCGCCCCTTCCCCTTTCGGGAAAAGGAGAGGAGGATGCGTGAGTGCGAAATCGCCGTTTGTGCCACTGGCTTGCCTCGTTCTCGAGGGCTTTGCTTGGTTGTCGTGTTAAGCTGGATGTGTTTAAATGAGTGTATATAAGACAAGAGTCGCCACTAGCCAGTTACTTCGAATCTACAGTCGGCTAGACCCCGTAGAAACGTTAGAGAAGGGGATCCGAAGATTCCTTCATCTAAAATGACTCCTTTTGATCTGCGGCCAGAGATTCGAGGTAAGGGATCACGGTTACAGGGTGGGAAAAGGTTAAGCACCCCACACACTGCCGTACCGAAGTACGGTCTCTACTTCACAGAATCGAACTAATACTTGAGAGTCTAATTTAATCCTCGTACATTCTCATAGATGACACGATGCATGAATGCGGGTCTGAACAGTAAGAGTTTCTGATGGGCAGGTTCCAACAACGGGCAAGCCCAGAGCATACGCTCAAACTGACAGGTGCTTAATATAAGACGTATGCAGTGTGCTTGAATAATCAAGGTGCTTTATAGTGAAGCATGAATGCAGGTCTGAACAGTAAGAGTTTCTGATGGGCAGGTTCCAACAACGGGCAAGCCCAGAGCATACGCTCGAACTGACAGGTGCTTAATTTAAGACATATGCAGTGTGCTTGAAGAATCAAGGTGCTTGCAGTGAAGCAGGGGGGTTGGAAGAAAAGTAAATGTTACACTTATGCTAGATGCAAATGAAATGATGCTGGAAAAAGAGTAGCTGGATGGACGGAGGTGTCGCAAGGGTTGGCTTCGAGTGGCTGGATCAAGACTTGGATGGCTTCGGAGGCTTGGACCAGTGGTCAGGCTGGGCTGGACCAGGGCTAGGCTCTCCTCACTCGGGCTCTCCTTGGTGGAGGAATGGGCTAAAGGGGAAGGAGGACTCGGATCGCACTCAGGCTGAAGAGAGGGAAGTGGATGCTGAAATGAGAAGGGGAGGAGGGTATTTATAGCAGCGGGCAGTGGCATTTCACGTAAATATTTTTGGACGGCCCGCTGTGGGCCGCCCGTACGGCCGTTCCTCGATTTCCAGCGAGGTACGGTCGCTCCCTCGGGGCTGCTGTTTGACTCGGTGGGTTGACTCAGTGAGTTGACTCAGTGGGTCGACTCGGTGATTTGACTCGACGGGTTGACTCGGTGTTTTGACTCGACGAGTTGACTCGACGAGTTGACTCAGCGGGTTAACTCAGCGGGTTGACTCAGTGAGTTTGACTTTTTTAGGATTTTTTGACTGGCTTTTCTTATGGGGGGGTTTTTCAGGCTAATGTTTAGGACTGGGTTGACTGGGTTTAGGCTTGAACTGGGCTATGGAATGGGGCTTACAAGGGTGAGTTTGGCTGAGTTTGGACTTGGGGTTTGGGGGTATGGTCCTCCATTCATCCAGCTATCTCTACCAACATTGTAGCCGAAGGTGGGGTGTCTACAGGATGATAACCATAACATTTGGAATATTGCCACCATTATAAGTAAACTGTAATATGATATTCAATCTCCTATTAAATTTCTTGACTAAGATGGTCAACCAAGTAATATCGAGGGTGACATCGAAGAAACAGGAGCAACCCTAGTCACAGGAGAAGCAACAACTTAGGAGCCCATGGATTGTAAGGGTGTGACCACCATCACCATCGAACCAGGTGTGCATGCAAAACATCCCCATTGCAGGAGCGGATTAGGTGAGACCCCGAATCCATCAAGGCGGGTGGGACCCCTGACTGTGGGGCCCACTATGATTAGGGGTGTAAATGAATCGAGCCGAATACCATAATATTCGATTTGAGTTTGATAACCAAAACTCAAGTTTGAGTTTGGTTTGAGTTTGATTCGAACCTGAACCTTAATGTTTGAGTTTGATTTGTTTAAACTTTGGTGAGTTTGAGTTTAGTTCATTTAGGTTTGATTAATTATACAAACTGAACTCAAACTCAAGTTTGGGTTTGATTATGTATTCCGTATCCACCTTGATGCATGTATTCCATATCCATTCCATTCATACATTTCACCAAATCATTTCATGGTAGGAGCTAAAAAATGAAGTAGATCCAAATCTCAGGTGGACCATATCAAAAGAAATAGTGTTTTTTAACTATAAACGAACCCTATCGAGCCTGACCGAACCGAACTCATGCCTGTTTGAGTTCGGTTTGATTACTAGCTAATCGAACTCAAAAATAGGGTTTGAGTTTGGTAATTTGTTTACTAATCAAACGAACTCAAACGATTAATTGAGCACGAGTTCGATTTGATTATTAATCGAACTCAAAAATAGGGTTGAGTTTGGTTTGTTTACTAATCAAACGAGCTTTAATTGAGCCAAACTCAAACCGTTCATGAATAATTTGGTTCGTTAACCACCCCTAGCTGTGATGTATGTGACTACATCCACGCCATTCATCTGTATTAAAAGCTCATTTTAGGACATGATCCAAAAAAAAAAAAGCTGATTCAAATCTTAGGTAGACTACACCACAGGAAATAGTCGTGACTGAATCTATACCATTAATAACTTCATGGATTTCACCGGAATGTTTATTTGCCATATAACCTGTTGATAAGGTCACAAACACCTAGATGAAGAGACCACACAAATATCACCTAACCAAAATCATTTGTAGCCCACGAGAAGTTTTTAATGGTCAATCATCATTGTTTCCTATACTACAGTCCATGTAGGATTTTGAACTGCTTCATTTTTTGGATCATGGCTTAAAATGAGCTTCTAATACAAATGGATAGCATGGATTTAGTCACATACATCACAGTGGGCCCCATAGTCAAGAGTCCCACCCACCTTAGTGGATCCAGGCCGGATCTCACCTAATCCACTCCCCCCCCCCCCCCCCCCCCCCCCCCCCCCCCCCCCTATTGCTGCAAGGGATGGCTCATTTGACTTTTTGCTTTGCCTGGCTCATGTTGGAAAATAAGCTGGAAAAACAGGTACTTTGGACTCATGTAGGGGAGTGGATTAGGTGCGCCCCGGCCTCACCCAAGACGGTGTAACCCTTACCTTGGGGCCCACCTTGATGTATGTATTCTACATCCACACTATCCATTTGTTTTTTTAGGTCATTTTATGGCATGTGTCTAAAAAAGAAATAGATCCAGCTCTAGGTGGACCGTACAATAGGAAAGTAGTGATTGACCATTAAAAAACTTCTTGTGGACCACAAAAGTTTTGGATCAATGTGAGTTGTTGTTTTTTTACCTTCATGTGGGTATGTATAACCTTATCAACAATTTGGATGGCAAATAAACGTTGCCATGACATTAAGTAGGCGCTAGCAAGTTTTTCATGGTGGAGTTATCAATCACCATTGTTTCCTATAGAATGGTTCACCTGGGATTCATTTCCTAGTAAATGCATGCCTTCGGGGTATGTTTGATTGGAGGTAAATGAAAGTAAATTATGGTAAAACTATAATGATGAGTTTCGCCACCGTCTTGTAAAGAAATGGAATTCCACATAGAAAATGATGCAAATTTCAACCACTTTTCAAAGCAAAAATCTATAGGCCCCATTATGATGTATGTGTTATATCCACAGCTCATTCATCCTTTCAAATCATTTTAGGACATGAGCCCAAAAATGAGACAGATCCGAAGATTAAGTGGACCACATTGCAGATAATAGTAGGTTCAATGGATGGCATAATTATTCTTATCGTGGACCACTTGAGCTTGGGATCTGCCTCATTTTTGGGCTCATGCACTAATATGATTTGGAAAAGTGACTGGACAACATGGATATAACACATATATCTTGGTGGGGCCCACAGAATTTTGGTACATAGCACCGTAACTAATGTGAAATTTTTTGGGACAACAGTCATTTCCAAGGAAATATTTTTTTTTTGTTAGTCATGCAATCGCACCCACCTTAGGTGGGCAACACACCCACATGGTTAGTATGCCTCCTTAGCATTTCAAACTTGAGACCTGCTGTTGAAATGCCTAGGTGTCTCCTATCTGGGCTAGCAGGAGAGACATATTTCCAGAGAAATATGGAAATATGAAAGTAAGTAATCATTATTTATTTAAATTCAATGTATTACATTTCTCAGCTATCAAATATATCTTAAAATGATATGAAAAAGCATATGACCGCAGTGGATACAGAATACATACATCAAGATGGGCCCTGCGGGCTAAGTCAGGCGAGGACTGCACCAAAGCCTCTCCCCTCAGGTAGATACCCCTACCAAGCTGGTACGCGGGTACATTCTATGTAGGCCACCCTATTTTTTGTGTTTCATCCACTACGTCCGTTCATTTTGCAGCAGCCTCAGCCGAAGAAATAAGGCAGATCTAAATCTCTGGTGAACCACGTCACAGAATGGTGATCTAACACCCATCATTGCTCAAATGTTTATTTGCCATCCAACCTGTCGATTAGGTCACAAGGACCTGGATAAAGAGAAAACAAAAACTATCAGCTTATCCAAAAGTTTTGGTGCCCACAAGAACTTTTTACTGGTGGGCGTTTAATCACCATTGATTCTTGTGGTGTGATCTACGTGGGATTTGAATCTGTTTCTTTTTCATCAAATGCCTTAAAATGAGTTGACAAAATGGATGGACCGTGTGGATAAAACACATGCATCAAGGTGGGACATGGAGCTTTTCCAGCACCGACCGGTACCAACATGATGCAGGATGTTTCTGTCAATCCGAACCCGCGTAACAGATAGGCTGGGGCGCGGATTGCCTGCGAAAGCCCAGGCATCTCCTGCGCAAGGTATCTGGGTGGGGCCCACCATGAGGTTTGTGAGAAATCTATGCCATCCAACCGTTTTGTGAGATCATTTTAGGTGTTGCGACCAAAATAGAACGGGATCCAAGACTTAAGTGGGAGTTCAACTGTGGAAGTTCAAAATGGAACGGGATCCAAGACTTAAGTGGGCCAAAAACATGACGATTGAACTTCCACAGTTGAACTCCCACTTAAGTCTTGGATCCCGTTCTATTTTGGTCGCAACACCTAAAATGATCTCACAAAACAGTTGTACGGTGTAGATTTCACACAAGCCTCACGGTGGGCCCCACCCAGATTCCTTGAGCTGGAGATGCCTGCAAAAAGCTTTCGCAGGCAATCCGCGCTGATAGGCTGTACGTGCTAGAGACATTTAGAGCAGGGTAAAAGAACATTAGTGAGTGCCCTGCAACACTGACGCTAATTGCTTCCGACCCCTAGGCACATGATGCATCTGTTTATCCAAGCAGTCCAACCTTTTTTTAAGATCATGTTTAGGGCTGTTAATGGACTGGGTTGGCCTGCATTGGTACGGGCCTGGACTAGAGTACCAGACCCGTGGGTCAGGCTCGGGCCTAAAGTATAAGCCCATCTTTCAATCGGGCAGACTTTGACTAGGTTGTTTCAAAGCTTGACCTGAATATATTTTTTAATTTAAAATTTAAATTAAAATATTTTTTCTCCTTTTAAAATTTAAAATTTACATAATTTTTTCCTAAAAATCCATCTCCCTCTTAAAACTCCTTTTATTCCCTGAACTGTTAACGATTTTTTTTATATATGGAAAAGTATGAAATTAAAGGATAATTTCTTTCTCTACGTGAAAGGTCGGTCGGGGCTGGGTTCAGCTACCTGCATTTGTATGTTGGGCTGGGCTTGGTCTAGACTATTATGGCCCATCATGAGTTTGGGCTGAGTTTGGGCATAAGTGGAGAGAGGTGGGCTGGGCTTGGACAGAGTTTGGCCCGGACCTAACCCGGCCCATTGACACCCCTAATCATGTTAAGGAATGGGTCCAAACTTAAAACATATCCAACGCTAGCTATAGTGGACCACACCAGACATGACTCTTGCATTTAATGCAATTTGCATTAAATGTTGATTAATGCACATTTAACGTAACCTGCATTAAATGTTGATTAATGCACATTTAACGTAACCAAGCTTACTATTTGGTGTGGTCCATTGCAGCCTTGGATCTGCCTGGTTTTTTGGCACATACCTTAACATGGTAATAGAAAAAAGATAGATTGCTTGGATAAATAGATACATTACAATGAGCCCCCACACAGATCTGGTCGGATGCTTAAATGTCCGACCAGGGTCAGGCAATCCACGTCCAACACTGACGCCCGACCTCTGTCTAGGCAACATTTTTTATATGTAAAATCCACTCCATTCATCAGGTAAGAACCATTATTTAGACAGCAAATAATGTAAAATTGGGACACACCAACAGGAACAATGTAAAATTGCTTTCAAAACTGCTAAACTCACACAGAGTAGCCCAGCCAAATTTTGTGCCTTACTGATTTTTGTACCGTCTCTACATCTGGTGAGTCACAACTGACTAACAGATTTGATGAAAGATAGACACCATGGGGGCCGGCCGACACAAAAACCTGTAGTTGGCATCTCATCCCTGTTGTTTCATGAGGTGTAGCCCATCTGAGTTGTGGGTCTAGCAGACTTTCGGTCCCATGGCCTAACTTTTGAGTATAGAACCAAATAGATCAAGTCGATTTTAGTGGACTCACAAACCTCCTTTTTTTTTTTTTTTTTTTTTTTTTTTTTTTTTTTTTTTTTTATGCACTGTGATTAAAAAATAAAAATAAAAGTGCTGGAAGACTCCCGTCCCAATTCCTGTGGGACACTGTTGCCATGGAAACGTGGGGCCCGACCAATACAAATGCAGTTACACTTATTAGGTGGGCTACAACTTTGGAATTAATGGACAACCCAGGGTCCGACTCAACATACAGGTGTTGCTCACCTGCTGGGATCTCCTTTTCTGAGAAGGTTGTGTCCTTCTTTGTACGTTGTCATTTCTCTTTCATTAATGCTATCGCAAAAAGGCGACAGAGATCCGGAGATCAAGTAGAGTACTTGCTCCTACCAGTTTAAATATGATACGTGCCTATCAGGCGATATGATATTAAATTAATTTCTTGGGGGATGGCCCACCACAGCAGCTTACTGCTCAGCCATCACACGGCGCCCATGTGTTGCACTCACTTTCCTAAGTAACACGAAAGGTTTTTTTTTTTCAATAGATGAATGTGTCACCTCAGGTTAACTACAACCCTAAATGTGTGCATCACGTGATTGGCCTACCATGAATGATGAATGTGTTTTATATCCACCCTATGCATCTGTTTTGCCAGCCATTGCAGGGCATGAGCCCAAAAAATGAAGCAAATCCAAATCTCAGGAAGGCCACATCATAGGAAATAGTGTTGATTGAATGCCCTCCATTAAAAACCTCCGAAGGCCAATTGTAATGTTTATTTCCCATCAAACCTGATGATAAGGTCACATAGATATGGATGAATGTAAAACACAAATATCAGCTTGATCCAAAACTTTTGTGGCCCTAAAAGAAGGTTTTAATGTTGGGTAATGAATCATGCATCACAGTTTTTTATTTGGTCCACCTGAAGTTTAGATCAGAAATGAGCTTGCAAAATGGATGGACGGCATTGATATAAAACACATTAATCAGGGTAGCCTCACAGTCATGGATCCACTGAGCTTAGTGGTTCTCTCGGATCACCACATCTCAATCCAACGGAAGGGGATTGCCTGGTGACCCTGCCAACACTTATATCCCCGATGGAGAGGGGCTGTGGGGACTACTGTGATGCATGTACTTTATCCATGACGTTCATTCATTTTGCTAGCTCATTTTAGAACAAGAGCCCAGAAAATGAAGCAAATCCAAAGCTTAAGTGGACCACCATAAGAAATAGAGTGATTGAATGCCCACCATTAAAAACTTTTTGGGGCCACAAAAGTTTTGGATCAGGCTGATATATGTGCTTTCCCTTCATCCAGATTCATGTGATCTCACGAACAGATTCAATGTCAAATAGACATCAAGAAGAGCCATAAGAAGGTTTCAATGGTAGGCACCATTACCCTCACTGCTTCCTCTGTTGTGATAGACATGAGCTTTAAATCTACTTCATTTTTTGGGTCGTGCCTTAAAATAGGCTGCTGAATGTTGGAAATTCGGTCAGCGAAAGCAATGAAGAAGATCAAACAATCACCACACAGCCACACAAGCAATCAACACAAGACATACGAATTTTATGTGGAAAACCCTTGCGGGAAAAAACCACAGCACAAAGCGACACCTCTACTATGAATCTCATATGATACAGAGCTAATCTACCCACAAAGTAGATCCCAAAGATGAACAAAACTCACTCAAACCTCACAATCGTCTCTCGAAAATCCTAATCTCGTATTACAGCATCTATGTATTGATTAGGATACCTCCCAACATAATTAGGAGGTGTTTAAATAGGACTCCATCCTGATTTGGAAACATGCAACGCGAAATCGCATAAGAAAAAATGTTTCCCGCATGTCAGTTGACCAGTTAAAAATGTCCAGTGAGTTTTTCCTAAAAAATAGTCCATCTACCTCAATATTCAACTGGTCGAGCGACTGGTTGGAGTCCTCGGCAGACCGGTCGGCCGACTAGTCTGAGACCCCCAGAAATCTGCCCAATCCCCTCTATGACAATCTATCCACTAGCCGACCGGTCAGTGGACTCAATTTTACACAGTTTTGCAGACTCATCAACAAACTCCACCAAGGCTTCAAAACTTCAAACCATCTTCTCTTCCCTTCATAAATCAGCTCCTCATCAATCATAGTGTCGCCGCTTCTCATGCATCACTGCGTCTTCATCAAGCCTTCGCCAATCCCAAAGAAGTTAACGCAGAACTTGAACTTCTCTGTAGGGACCACCTTGATTAGCATATCCGCCGGATTCACGCTAGTATGAATCTTGTCGAGAGTTATATATCTTTCCTCAAGCATCTATCGAATAAAATGGTGACGCGCATCAATGTGTTTAGTACGAGAGTGATAAACAGAATTTTTAGCCAAATTGATATCACTAGAGCTGTCACAATTAACTAGCACGGCTTCCTGCTGAACTCCCAACTGATTTATCATTCCTTTTAACCAAATAGCCTCCTTGAAAGCTTCTGTCATCGCCATATACTCAGCTTCAGTAGTGAAAAGACCCACCACAGACTAAAGCTTAAACATCCAACTAATCACTCTACCCATTAATACAAAGGAGTACCCTGAAGTCGATCTCCTACTATCCACGCTATCTGCGTAATCAGAATCGATGTAACTAATTAACTTGTCTTTGGACTTTTTAAACGTCAAGACGTAGTCCTGCGTACCCCGAATGTATCGAAGTAGCCATTTCACAGCCTTCCAATGTTGTTTACCCGAGTTAGACATGAATCGGCTAACAACACCCATAGCCTTTGAAATATCTGAACTTGTACAACCATGGCATACATTAAACTGCCCACAACACTTGAATAAGGCACATGAGATATAACATGCTTCTCTTCATTTGTTTTGGGACCTTGTTCATAAGAAAGCTTGAAGTGAGCTGCGTAGGGAACGCTAACCGATTTGGACTTGTCTATCTCATACTTCTTTAACACATTCTCAAGGTATTCTTTCTGAGATAACCACAACCTGCTCATCTTCCTATCTCTATGAATATCTATACTAAGAACCCTCTTTGCAACCCTCAGATCCTTCATTTTGAATGTCCCTGAAAGATGAGTCTTCAACATATCGATGTTAGACATGCTATGACTGGCAATAAGCATGTCATCGATGTACAACATTAGTATGAGAAACTTCTCATCATTCAATGTCTTGAAATAGACACAATGATCGTACTCGCTCCTAGAAAAGCCCTGACTCATCATGAAGGAATCAAACTTCTTGTACCACTGCCTAGGTAACTATTTGAGACCATACAATGATCTCACTACAAGAAATTTCATTTTTACCGACGAATGATTTCGTCGGTAATCAGTAAAATTTCGTCGGAAAATCTTTTTCCCGACGAAATAATTCGCGGCTAACATCGTCGCAGAAAGCCCGTCGGTAAAGGTTTTTACCGACGAAATAATTTTTCGTAGGTAATAATTACACCATTACCGACGAAAATATTCGTCGGCCAAACATATGAATTTTTGTCGGGAATGAAAATGATACGTCGGTGAAAAAACTTTTACCGACGAAATAATTCGTCGGTAAAAGCATGCAAAAAATTTTTACCGATGAAATATTTCGTCGGTAAAAACTTTTTACATACTTTTACCGATGAAATAATTCGTCGGTAAAAGTTTTTCCTGTCTCGGTTTCATTTGTTTTCAAAATACAGGAAAATTCCTGATATACACCTGTAAAAAAACCTATACATTTTTCTCCTATTCACATCCACAAACATACAAATAAACAAAAACTACATCATCCATACAGAAATAATCCATTCCACATCCACAAACAAACAATATTCATCCACACACAAATACATACAAGTTAAAAGTCGTATATTAAAAAAAATCAGGAAGATGAAGGCGGAGGTGGCGGGGCATCGGCGCCAAGGCGTGCAGCGAGAGCCTGAAACATCTCCTGCATCCGTCGCTCATGCTCCTGCCGCAACTCCTCAATCCTCCTCTCCTGCTCCTCCCGTCGCCTCTCCTCCTCCTCCCGTCGCCTCTGCTCCTCCTCCCTCTGCCTCTCCAGCTGCTCTCGAATCCCATCGACGACGACCCGTAGCTGCTGAACCTCTCTCTCTGCGATGTCAGCTCGGCGTTGAGCGCTCTCACCAGCTACGGATCGGCTGGAGCCAGCTCTAGTTTGTGCCATGAGCTTAGCACCATGGCCAAGCCCACGCACATATCCAGAACGAGTGCCAAGCACCTCGCTCAGGATTTCTGGCTCACTCCGCTGACTACCATCGGGAGTGGGCCGACTGCGTATGGTGTCCATCGCCGCTTGTAATGAAAAGATATGAAATTTCATAAAAAATGACATGAATGACATTATTATCAATCAATGCGCAATTAAATTTTACAAAGTAAAGATTTTTACCCAATGCTCACTGGCTCTAGGATAAACCCAAGATCCCGTTGCCTGCCGACAGTGAATCCCTCTGTAGAGGTCTACTGGTCCAGGCTCCTGGCCGGTGACGGAATCCCGCTGCGCAATCGAAAGGAAAAAAGACTTATAATAAATGTCAATCAAAATAATATATTAACTTAATAATCATCAATAATTTCTTACCATGTCGTAACGATGTCGTACAAATGACTTTGAACCAGCTACGTGGTTCACTTGTAACTTTTCCCTGTTCGCAGAATTTATTCTACTCCTCTTCTGAACACATTATACAAAATACATTTCTATTAATTGCGAAATTAATTGCGAATTTAATTGTTACCGTAAGATATCGTATATGTAAATATTACCTAAAAAGCCTCCGACGAAAATCTCTCACAGAGTATCCGCCAGTCGTCTGTAGTAACGTGTGGCGGTGCGGACAGTACGGCCTCATCGTGTGTCCTGCACCGCTTGTACCACTGGTGCAACTCTCCGCGGTACTCCTTGAACCGCTCTCTAATCATATCGTCGACGGCATGAAAAATGTAGGGAACATTCAAATCGAATTCAAATTTATCCTGCAGTTTTGTAAATAATAAATTAAGGCAATAAACTTATTAACAATAGGACTTAACCGTAAATGAACTTTCACAAAAGAAAATTTCAATTTACTAAACTTTACCTGAAGGCGCTGACGGATGAGCTGTCGTACATCATCTGTCACGTCAGTCCAACGGGGGGTGGTGGCGGGGATCAGAGATCGGCATAGGACACCGACCTCAGACGTAAACAATCTGGCACTGTCCCCAACAGGTCTAAGGCAGTCCTGTGGGAACTCTACCGCCACCCTACCCTCACGCGTAAGTCGCTCTAAAACTAACCCACGTGTGGGTCCACGTCCTCGTCGGCTAGTAGAAGATGCTGCTGCGAAAAGATATATGTAAGTAACAATATAAACAGAAATCACTAAATAAATGTCTAGACTTACATGCAGTGCCCGGTGTATGCTGAACCGAAAGATCAAATGACTGTGATGCACCTTGCGACGTCGATGCTGTCTGCGTCGCATCACGGGTGGAAGGGGTAGATCCAGTGCGCGAACGACCTGATCTCCCACCTGGTGCCATGACTGAATATATCTGAAATACAAACTTATAAATTTAAACAATGTCAATGCAAGTTTATGAACATCATTGCAGAGTGAATTTGTGCTTATGCTTAGAGAAATGATAAAAATATGATTAGACCATTATACTATAATGCAAGCAGAATATAATAAAACCGTAAACAGAATATAATAAAACCGTAAACAGAATATAAAAGTTGAAAAATCCATTACACATTGTCATTCTATATTAAATACATATATCTCATTATAATACAAATCAACTTCGGATCAACTATCCGAAATACTCCCTGCGTAAGTTATCGTACGCTGCAGATGTATATGTCAAGCTGTATGAAGCACTCGACATTGTTACAGCCAACATGCCAGTCACAATAGAAGAAATCTGATCTCTCGGGACTCCATTCAGATGTGCAAGTGATAATGTCGCATCTTCCATACGAAGTTTTCCGCGGTTATATTCCTCAATCAGGTCCGGAATTTCTTTGAGATTGTATAATCTTTCATCTGAGTCATCGTCTTCCTCCCTACATTTCTCGACCAGACCGGGTATCTCTCTGGCCCTACCAGAAGAATATAGGGCCGAAAAGTCCATCCGCAACAGCTGATGAAGTATGCTGCGTGCTTCCGCTACGCTTCAGTTTGTGGAGGACATAATCAGAAAGTGACTTAACTGTAAATGTAGATTATAAACAAGTCAATTCAGAAAAAAAATCATGACTTGTAAAACATATATACATGTAATAATCAAATTAATCGAATTGAAAATTACATGTAAATCTTGTATACATTTAATAATCGTAGTCTGAATCATTATCGCTTAGGACTCTTTCTTCTTCACCATCACTATCGCTGATCAGAATTTCCTCTTCATCGTCTGCAACGTTGTCATCAATGAAAGCGCTATCATCTCTAACAATGTCATTTATGATTGAGGCATCAACATGATCAGGTGGCACATCATCTCTATTCAATTGCACCACATCAATATCAATATTTGGATCATTCCCTCTATCCCAAGATGGCATGTCTTCTTGGTATGCTTGTTCAACTGACGACGTTCTATTACTCCCTTCATCGTTATCTTCAACGTCTATTTCGAGAATGTCAAATATGTTCCTGGGCTTTATTTTCTGCACCACGTACCAAGAGCTGCCTAACTTGGTGTCAGCGAGGTAGAATTCTTGTTCGGCTTGGCCGGCTATAATAAATGGGTCATCTTTAAACCACTTTCGAGATAAATTTACGCTCGTGAAGTAATTATCAGTCTGTATTCCCAACTTTTTATTTCCAATGTCCTACCAATCGCATTTAAATAAGTACACCCGCTTTCTTATACAATAACTCAGCTCAATAATATCCGTCAAAACGCCATAAAAATCAATTTCGACCTCCTCATGTGTTCCCTTCACAACCACACCACTATTTTGTGTGGTCCTATATTTCTCGCGCTCCTCAGTGTGGAACCGAATCCCGTTTACAATACAACCTGTATATCTAGATACACATCTTTTAGGGCCACACGCCAGTGAGTAGAGCGCATCAGACGCATCCGCAGAGTTGCTAGCGCGCAACATCTTCAACTATCATCACGTACAGAATATAAATGTACGTTTAGGCATTTAAAATTACATGTAAATATTGTGCAATACAACAATATTGTAAGTGTGGTGAGATAGAAGGTAAATTAATCTTACACGTTTTGCAAACCATTCTGGAAACAAATCCTGATGCATTCGATCATAATTTGTAGGGTATTGGGACTTCATCTCCTCGATGTGTTCGCTATACACAATTGGTACGTTGTAAGCAAGAAATTTTAAGATTAAAACTGTCTGTATATATACAATAATTATGTGCGAAGACTTACTCCAAGTACGACTCTATTTCTTCACAGTTATGCAACACATACCACCGCGCCTTCGCTTGATCCCGAGGGTCCATATCCTGGAACGTCGGCGATCCTAAAGGACGGACGTTATGTGCGAATACAGATATGAGTCCTTGTTCATGCTCCTGCCCTGCATCGGCATTACGATCTTCTCGGTTGAATCTAGTCTCTATGCCACGAAGATACATGGAGCAAAATGTCAGGCACTCATTATCAATGTACGCCTCAGCAATGGATCCCTCTTGACGTGCCTTATTCCTCACATATTGTTTTAATGTATGAAGGTATCTGTACACAAAATCAATATGTTTAGGACATGAAAACATGGATATACATAGTTTATGGAATGAATAAAAATTTATGATCATTGTTCTATCACCTTTCAATCGGATACATCCAACGATATTGTACTGGGCCTGCAAGCTTCGCTTCGTGCGGTAAGTGAATCGCTAGGTGTACCATGACATCGAAAAACGCAGGTAAAAAAATTCTTTCAAGTTTGCAAAGGATTACGACAATATCCTTTTCCAGTCGTTTAATAACCTCTACATTCAAAGATTTCGAACACAAATCCTTAAAGAATATCCCCAACTCAATCAGCGTAGCACTGACATCCTTGTTAAGGAATCCACGAATCACAACCGGTAGTAGGCGTTGCAGAAGGACGTGACAGTCATGACTTTTCATTCCTGTTACCTTACAGTCCGTAATGTTTACGCGCCGAGAGATATTCGATGCATACCCGTCGGAAAATTTCACCTTGTTCAACCATTCACATACACGTTTTTTCTCTAGTTTTGTCAATGTGTAGCAGGCTGCTGGTATAGTATATGAATTTTCATGTGGTTGCAAGTGCAACTCTTTCCTTAAACCCATTGCTTGTAGATCCAATCGAGCCTTAAAACTATCTTTTATTTTCTTCTCTATGTTCATCAATGTTCCAAAGACATTGTCACATATATTCTTCTCAATATGCATGACATCCAAGTTGTATCGTAATTTCAGATGACTCCAATAAGGCAACTCAAAAAAAATGCTCTTCTTCCTCCAGTTGTACTCCAATACTGTACGTTTTCTCTTCTTCAAGTGCGGTGCCTTACCAAATCTAACTTCTTCAATGTTACTCAGTTGTTGTAACACATCTTCTACAGATAGTTCTTTCGGTGGTGGCCTATGATCTTGTTTGCCATCAAAGATTACCGTCTTCCTGCGCCAACTATGATCCCTTGGAAGGAAGCGACGATGGCCCATATAACACGTTTTCTTACCATGCTTTAATGACAATGAACAAGTCTCAGTACTACATGTAGGACAAGCCAACTTTCCCTTCGTGCTCCACCCAGACAAATTTTCATATGCAGGGAAGTCATTTATTGTCCATGAAAATGCGGTATAAGTTTGATTACCGCTGTTGTAGAAGCAAGAAACAAGTTATCTTGTCCTAGAGGGGGGTGAATAGGACACTTTTTAAAATTTCTCAACACAAAATATTCTTAGAGCACTTTCATCAAACATCAGATATGCAAACCATAATAGAAGCCCATGAAAAAGAAGTAAATCAGTTCATCCATTCACCACACAACAAGGGATTTTTATAGTGGTTCGGTTATGTACCTACTCCACTCCCGGCTGATCCACTCACTCCTTGAGTGGCCGGATTTCACTATCACTATGGTTTTAAATGAGGTTAACCATAAACCTTAACAGCCTACAAAAGGACTTATGACTCAACACATGGATTCATCCTTCCATAGGACTAATCCATGACCACTTAGTCCTACACAAGGGCTTGTCCTACTCAAGGACTTGTCCTACGCAAGGACTCTACCGAGTTTGGGTCTTCAAACTCTGAAACCCAAATCTCAACTCGAGGAGGTTTCTTGGACTCGAAAGACTAAAGATACTTAGCTGATTGAGTCCCTTGATGATGCCTTTGTTGAAGATGCTTCAGCTTGTACGGAAGACGTCTTCTTCAGCTCCCTCGATCAGCAACCTTGCTCCGGATGACCCATTGTAGTTTCCAAGGTGAGGGATTGAGGTTAGGTTGAGGCTATTTTGGGATATGGCTTTTATATGAGGAAAGCTTCTACCTAAACCACCATTAATGGCATTGATGACAAGCAAATGTCTATGAGAGGTAGGTCAAGATGCCATTAAAGAGGAGTTGAGTTCATGTTTCAATCCAAGCTTTGAATGCTTAATCAATGTTGGTCAGATCAACATGGATTGAAGAATGAACTCAACAGATCTAAGGGTTTGGAAGAAGGGGATCTCAAGAAGAAGGCTCACTCAAACCCTAGATGGTGCTCAAAGTGTGTTTTGCAAGATCCAACCGAGTTCTATAAATAGATTATGCCCTTCAACGGTCAGAAAACGGTCAGCTCGATAGGTTCCGATTGATCGGACATAAGATTTAGTCAAATTTGAATTTTGCTTGAAAACAGGTTCTCCGATTGATCGGACTTGGTTCCGATTGATCGGAACACCCTGTCCGATTGATCGGATAGGTGGTCCGATTGATCGGAATTTCTTCCAGAGAGATGATGCAATTTTTCTGGAAATTCTTCCGATGGATCGTACCTATGTCCGATGGATCGGAGAGCCCTGTCCGATGGATCGGACAGACCTCCGATTGATCGTAAAAGAGTCCAGAGAGTTTTTCAAAGTTTACTGGACAAATGTACGATTGATCGGACATACTGTCCGATTGATCGGAACACACTGTCCGATGGATCGGACATACCTCCGATGGCTCGGAAAAGTGTCCAGAGAGTTTGCAATGTAACTGGACTATTTTCCGATGGATCGGACACATTGTCCGATTGATCGGACATCTATCGGAATATTCTCCAATGGATCGGGTATGTATCGGAGAGTGCAGACTGAAATATTTTCAATTTTAAGGAACTTTCTGCAACCAAAAACCTATCCATTGCTGATCTAAATGGAAGGTGAGCTATAGATGGTGCTAAGGGTGTGCCTAGAAGGGACTTGGGCCATCTATAGAAGATTTTTTAGGATCAAAGGTTTGGGGTGAAAAGGCTAGAGGCTGACTTGATCTTCGAGAAGCTTCTGTCTTCAGCCGCAAGGGAAACTGTCTTCAGTTGCCAGGGACTCAACGACACACTAACCATGGTAATTGACAAATCTTTGCATTAACAATCTCCCCCTTTGTCAATTACCAGACAAAACCAAACCTATGCAAGTCTTGGTCCATACCACAGACTTTATCCTAGACACCAAAAATCAAAATACATCATGTCAAAAGAAATAAAAACTTTATACATAGACATGACTCATTACATACAAAATGTACAGACTCAATGTACAAACTTGGCTTCATATGAACTCCCCCTTTGTCCCTGCACACAAAAGATCAACAAAAAGATAACCTGGATCTTTTGGTGGGATAAATTCTCCCCCTTTTTGTCAGTGATTGATAAAGGTTAGTAAAATGAGAATGCAGCATATATGTCATAGACGCAAGGAGGAAAGTAAACATTATCGAGCCGAGAGAGGAAGCCAACACACACATGGTCATGCAAGGATATACAAGTATATGACAGTAAGCACAGAGGGCTTATAGCCCAGGCAACCAACCTCCCCTCCTGAAATGTATATCATGACCAACAAACCATATATATACAAAAACCAAAAGAGAGCAAGAAGCCCACCAGGAATGAGCAATGTCGCACAATAATATGTATATATATGCAGAAGATACCCAAAAAGAATGATCATTAGATATAATAGCATAACAAGAAAGACATAATGATCATCATGATATCCAAATACTGAGCATCCAGAATATCCAAAAAGTATCCAAAAAACATAGCCAAAAAGTATAACCGGCCGTCAATCCAAAAAGATGTCAATGAAAAGATGCACCAATCAATACAACAATCAACGTCGCTCCAAAAAGATATCTGCGACGACTAAACTCTAGGGACCCTAGCTGAAAAGGTAGGCCGCTATGGAGCAGGGCCAGAGACGTCATCGCGACGGCATGATAAAGCTGAGGTGAGGCTCTGGACAGCAGCATGAATAGACTGCATCAAGCTCTCGAGTCGCGACAGCCGCTCACCATGCTGGGCAAGGGCACCCTCCACGCGATCTAATTGAGCAGTGATCTGCTCCGTGCTGGGAGGAGGAGGAGCCGAGGAGGCGTCGGACTGTAGGCGCCGCTTGACTGAGCGACGAGCTGGGGCAGGAGTCGGTGATGGAGCAGAAGACCTGCTGCGGGTGTCAGCCGACACCTGTGTAGGAGTGTGCGAGAAATCCCGATCTTCTACGTCATCCTCTTTTGGAAGGGTCATCTTCTTGATATTGAGGTCCCTGAATGTGCGACGAGGAATGGGGTGGACCACAATATCTGTAAATCCGCACTCGTGCCCTAATCTAGTAATGAGCCACCCGAACGGAATGGTGTTGCGGTTGTGTGGCAGGGCGTCCAAAATATGATGCAAGATGATGGATGGGAGACACAGGCGCGTCCCATGACCGACGTGGTACAGCAGATTGACCATATTGGCAGTAAGATCGGACTTGTTTGTACTGCGGGGATAGACATTGGTGCTGAAGATCTGATGGAGCACACGAAACCTATTAGACATTTCAGATGCGCGGAGAGCACTACCATCGATCCACTCCAGATTTGGACCCCGACATAAGTAGCGAGTCCAATCAGCCCTAAGTGAAGTATCAAGTAGATTGTCATTGGGTTGCGGGGCTGTGGACACGGGAACACCAATCAGGGCGGCTATTGTGTGGGCTGTGACCTGGACGACCCGGCCGCCGACAATAACCTCACATGAGGGAGGGTTGCCAACAGGATTGATGATTTTAGATAGAAATGTATAGACCACCTCGGGATGGGCGACGCCGCCAAAACGAAGTACAGGATCCCACCCAATCTGAGCAAGAAGAGCAGGAATGCCGAAGGGCTCCACGCAGGACTCAGTGACCACTCTCTCATAGATAATGGTGCGTGATTGAAACCGAGAGAGAGAGGCTGGACTCTCAGGCTGAACAGGAGGTGCAGCAGGTGGAGGAGAGCCCTGAGAGGGTCGAGAAGTTTGCAACTTCTTGGTCCTGGCAGTGGTGGATGGCCCAGCTGCCATCTTGGACTTGCCTTTTGGGTCTTTAGGCATGATGTAGCAAGCTTGGAAAGAGGATTCAACCAATGTAGATACCAAGATGGACGGAAAACACTTCAAATCCCTAGGAATGATGATCTGATAGAGGAGAGGGACAGAAGATACCAACCGGATAGCCAAAAAATCAAACCACCAGCTTGAAGGATCTTACCGAGGAGATGCAAAGACCTATTGGAGCTGCAAATGGGGATCCAGGAAGACTCAGCTGAACTCTAGACCGTCCGGATGGAGATGCCCTAGCAAAAGGGGCTGAGAAATGAGAGGAAGAGAGAAGAAATGAAAACCGACTGAATAGGGCTCGCGTATTTGACTGTTGATCTGCCGATATTTCCGATTGATCGGACGATGTGTCCGATCCATCGGAAATGCCCCCAGTGGGATTTTCAACACTAAACATTTTTTTCTCTTCAGCAAATGATGTCCAGCTAATTTGATACGAGTGTGAGCATGACAATATCAATAATTACCAACAAAAATGAGGCTAATTCCTCAGATATACCTATAAGCACATGAGTGTCCATTTTGCTAGAATGAGCACACACCGATAGACTTCCGAAGGTGTTCAAACCTTGTGGAATCTAGCGGTTTCGTAAGGATGTCGGCCAATTGCCGCTCAGTTTGAATGTATTCAAGATTAATCAGTTTTTCTTCAACGAGTTCTCTTATAAAGTGATGCCGGATGTCGATATGCTTGGTTCGAGAATGTTGAACCGGATTTTTTGAGATATTAATGGCGCTTGTGTTGTCACAAAAAAGCGTCATTTCATCCTGATTAAGACCATAATCCTTCAACATCTGCTTCATCCAAAGTAGTTGAGCACAGCTACTTCCGGCAGCAATATATTCAGCTTCAGCGGTGGACAAGGAGATGGAGTTTTGCTTTTTGCTATGCCAAGCAACTAAGCAATTTCCGATGTAAAAGCAGCCACCGCTAGTGGATTTTCTGTCATCCATATTTCCGGCCCAATCGGCATCGGAGTACCCCGCAATGATGGTTGAGGTGTCAAAGGGGTACCACAAGCCATAATCAGTGGTGCAGGCCACATATCTAATCACTCGTTTTACAGCAATGAGGTGTGATTCCTTAGGATCGGCTTGAAATCTAGCACACGCCCCTACACTAAAGGCGATATCGGGTCTACTAGCTGTGAGGTAGAGAAGACTCCCAATCATACTTCTATATAGATGTTGATCAACACTAGTGCCAGATAAGTCTTTAGAAAGTTTAATGGTGGTGGCCATAGGCGTGGTGTGTGATCGACCCGAGTCTAACCCAAATCTCTTGACCAAGTCTTTTGTATACTTAGTTTGGTTGATAAAGATTCCATTTTTCAGCTGTTTAACTTGCAATCCTAGGAAAAAATTTAGTTCGCCAACCAAACTCATCTCAAATTCAGATTTCATTAATTCAGCAAATAAGTCAGAGAATTCTTCACAGTTAGACCCAAATACAATATCATCAACATAAATCTGAGCAATGAGAAAGGAATCAGCCGTCCTTTTAACAAATAGGGTTTTATCAACACTCCCCCTAACAAACTGGTGAGCAATAAGAAATTGAGTAAGACGTTCATACCATGCTCGGGGGGCTTATTTTAACCCATAGAGAGCCTTTTTCAATCGGTAGACTCTTTGAGGGTAACTAGGGTCCACAAACCCTTTTGGTTGTTCAACATAAACCTCCTCATCAAGTATACCATTTAGAAAGGCACTCTTCACGTCCATTTGAAATAATTTGAATTTAAGAGCACATGCTATGGACATGAGAATTCAAATGGATTCGAGTCTAGCTACCGGGGCAAAAGTTTCATCAAAATCAATTCCCTCAATTTGAGAGTACCCTTGAGCCACGAGACGTGCTTTGTTCCGAATCACATTGCCAGATTCATCTGTTTTGTTTTTGAAGATCCATTTGGTTCCAATGACATTTTTCTCATTTGGTCTTTCAACTAGAAACCAAACATCATTTCGGGTAAACTGTTGAAGTTCCTCTTGCATAGCAAGTATCCAAAATTCATCATTGAGAGCTTCATTTATATTTTTTGGTTCAATTTTTGAAGTGAAGCACACATGACTGTTGATGGCCTCAAGTTGTCTTCTAGTCTTGACTCCAACATCCGGATCTCCAATGATTTGATTGAGGGGATGATCCTTGACATGTGGAGTATTTCCCGAAGCTATTGAGGCATTGGGAGTGGGAGATTTTTCATCAGGTTTACCTATGTGGCACGGTTCTCCCACTTCATCATCATCAAGTCTTGTGTCTTCCTTGGATTGGTCATCAATGACAACATTTATGGATTCTTGAGTTGTTTTAGTCCTTGTATTGTACACTCTATAGGCCCGACTATCAGAAGCATATCCTAGAAATATTCCCTCATCGCTCTTAGAGTCAAATTTTCCTAAATTTTCTCTATCTCGAAGGATGTGACATTTGCTACCAAAGACCCTAAAGTACTTAATGTTTGGGACTTTTCCATTCCATAACTCATATGGGGTCTTATCTAGGCCAGCTCTCAAGTAGACTCGGTTAATGATGTGACAAGCTGTATTCACTGCTTCGGCCCACAGATTTTGAGCTATATTTTTGCTGTTCATCATGACTGTGGCCATTTCGAGTAGAACTCTGTTTTTCCTTTCTGCTACTCCATTTTGTTGGGGAGTTTTTGGGGTTGAGAATTCATGCTTGATTCCCAAATTTTCACAGAATAGTTCAAAGCGCCCATCCTCAAATTCCCCTCCATGATCACTCCTAATACGTTTAACTGTGCATTCCTTTTCATTGTGGAGTCGTCTCATGAGTTTCTCAAATTCCTCGAATGTATCCGACTTTTCTTTCAAAAATACAACCCATGTATACCGAGAATAGTCGTCAACAATAACGAAGAAATACCTCTTACCTCCTTGACTCATTACTCTTGTGGGGCCTACAAGGTCCATATGGAGTAGGTCAAGGGGTTTTGATGTAGCGATGATGGATGTCTTCTTATGTGCTACTTTAATTTGTTTACCTTTCAAGCATTCAGCACATACTTCTTTTGGTTTCTTCCCAATCTTTGGTAATCCTCTCACCAATTTCTTCCTACTTAGCTTAGCAAGGTTCCTGTAGTGGACATGACCAAGCCGTTGATGCCATAATTCAGTATCATCATTAATAGCCATGTGGCATACGGCGGATGGTCCCTCATCACCCTTGTTTTCAATCACATAGCAGTTATCTCCAGTGCGAAACCCTTTTAATATTAATTTTCCAGTTTGGTCCATAATTTCGCACATCTCTTTGGAGAATTTCACGGAATGCTGTTCATCACATATTTGAGAGATGCTTAACAGATTATGTTTCAAACCGTCAACACATAGAACATCCTCAATTTTGGGCAATCCTGGCCCGGTGATGGTTCCCTTTCCAACAATCTTGGCAATACTCCCATCTCCAAAGGTAACAGACCCACCATCAAATTCAGCATAATCACAGAACTGAGTCTTGTCACCTGTCATGTGTCGGGAGCATCCACTATCAAGATACCACCTAGTGTTTCTTCCGGCTCTAAGGGCTGTATGAATAACTAAGCATTTGTTCTTAACTACCCATTTAGAGACTATCCTTTTTGGAGAACTAGGTTTCTTGGTAGATTCTAGGGATGTCATTGGTTGGGCACAAGTTTTTGAGGTTTTCTCTCTCATCAGCTCCATGGTTTTTTTGTTCAACTGTTTTACCATTTCTAGGAGCTCTTCCATTCTTTTGTCTTTCTTTGGTGGAGTGGGATAATTCTTCCTCATGTTTGGAGTTTGTTTAGGAGGACTCCACATCTGATTCATCCTTTTACCGGTAGGTACAAATTTACCTTTCAAGTTCCGAACCGGATTCTTAAGGACCAAGCATTCAAACTTTAGATGACCAACATCTCCGCATGCATGACATATAGGTGAATTTCTCTTAGTAGTGCTTCCTGATGCATTCCTGGTCTTTTTAGGTTCTGGGTTACTAACCTTAGTTGGCTCATTATATCCTAGCCCCCTTGTGTTCCTACAAGGTTTACCTGACTTAAGGATATCATCAAGTTTTTCTCTACTTTGGGCAAATCTTTCATTGAGTTGACTTTCTTGATTAAGCTGCAAGACTAAACACTGATTTGTAGATTTTGCCTTTTTCAGCTCATCTTCTAGGGTATTAATTTTGTCTTGTGCTGCTTTGTTTTTCTTTTCCAATTCACAGATCTGATGGTAGAATCCGTGGTTTTCTCTCTTCACTTCTTGCATTTCATCAACCAGTTTGTTGTTTTCAATATTAGCTTGGCTCAACTTCTTGGTAAGAAGGATGCTTTGACGGAATAGCTCATCATAGGCAACTTGCAAACCTTCATTATCATCCTCGTCATCATCGGAGGATGTCATATTGTGTTCTGATTGCTCATGATCATTATCGCCTTGTAAGTCTGGGACAATCTCAGAAATAGAGGCCATCAGAATTTTAACTGATCATCTCTCATCACTTTGATCTTCTTCTGTTTCTGAATCAGTACTCCCAAGGTTGTCCCATGTGGCTGCCATAGCTTTCTTTTTGAATTTTTCTTTGGCAGGAGCTTGACATTCAGAGGCAATATGACCATAGCGACCACAGTTGTAGCACTTGGGATCTTTTGGCTTGTTGTAAGATTTTCCTGTATAGCGCTTTTTGTCAAAAGATTTGCTATTCTTGTCAACCCTCTTTCCTTTGTTTTTGAAGAATTTTCTAAATTTCTTGGCCATAAGAGCCATTTCATTCATATCCAATTCTTCATCACTATCAACTTCAGATTCTTGTGTAGTGTGTGAAGTTTTTAGCACGGTGTTTCTACTTTTTGGGGATTTCTTGAAATGAAGTTCATGGGTCTGTAGAGATCCTAGTAAATCTTCTATTTTCATAGTATCAATATCTCTACATTCCTCAATAGTTATGACCTTGGAAGAGAATCGTTCGGGTAAGGATCTTAGAATTTTCCTACAAATGCGCGGGTCCGAAATTCTCTCTCCCAATCCCCACATAGCATTGGTGACATCACTCAAACGGGTGTAAAAGTCCATGAAGTTCTCATGTTCTTCCATTTTCATATTTTCAAACTGAGTTGTCAATAGCTGAAGCTTTGACCTCTTGACTGTACTAGTCCCTTCATGTGTAGTTTCAAGGATGTCCCAAGCTTCTTTGGATGTTGTGCAATTACAAATTCTTTTGAACTCATCCGCTGAGACGGCACAAAAGATGGCATTGAGTGCCTTTGCATTGCTAATGTATCTCAGTTTTTCAAGATCAGTCCATAAGTCATCAGGTTTGACTGTGGTGGTTGTGACACCCTCTAAGGTAGTGTTCAAGAGGGGTATTTCATATTTGATTTCCACAGACCTCCATGTTGCATGGTCCAATGATTGCAAGAAAACTCTCATCCTTGCTTTCCAATATGCGTAGTTTGATCCATCAAAATATGGAGGCTTGGAAACCATACTGGAATCCCCTTTTGACATGATTTCAAGCTTCTAGAGACGGATCACACTCCGGGCGGTTACGCCTTTGAGGAGGAACCCGCTCTGATACCAATTGAAAATGCGGTATAAGTTTGATTACCGCTGTTGTAGAAGCAAGAAACAAGTTATCTTGTCCTAGAGGGGGGTGAATAGGACACTTTTTAAAATTTCTCAACACAAAATATTCTTAGAGCACTTTCATCAAACATCAGATATGCAAACCATAATAGAAGCCCATGAAAAAGAAGTAAATCAGTTCATCCATTCACCACACAACAAGGGATTTTTATAGTGGTTCGGTTATGTACCTACTCCACTCCCGGCTGATCCACTCACTCCTTGAGTGGCCGGATTTCACTATCACTATGGTTTTAAATGAGGTTAACCATAAACCTTAACAGCCTACAAAAGGACTTATGACTCAACACATGGATTCATCCTTCCATAGGACTAATCCATGACCACTTAGTCCTACACAAGGGCTTGTCCTACTCAAGGACTTGTCCTACGCAAGGACTCTACCGAGTTTGGGTCTTCAAACTCTGAAACCCAAATCTCAACTCGAGGAGGTTTCTTGGACTCGAAAGACTAAAGATACTTAGCTGATTGAGTCCCTTGATGATGCCTTTGTTGAAGATGCTTCAGCTTGTACGGAAGACGTCTTCTTCAGCTCCCTCGATCAGCAACCTTGCTCCGGATGACCCATTGTAGTTTCCAAGGTGAGGGATTGAGGTTAGGTTGAGGCTATTTTGGGATATGGCTTTTATATGAGGAAAGCTTCTACCTAAACCACCATTAATGGCATTGATGACAAGCAAATGTCTATGAGAGGTAGGTCAAGATGCCATTAAAGAGGAGTTGAGTTCATGTTTCAATCCAAGCTTTGAATGCTTAATCAATGTTGGTCAGATCAACATGGATTGAAGAATGAACTCAACAGATCTAAGGGTTTGGAAGAAGGGGATCTCAAGAAGAAGGCTCACTCAAACCCTAGATGGTGCTCAAGGTGTGTTTTGCAAGATCCAACCGAGTTCTATAAATAGATTATGCCCTTCAACGGTCAGAAAACGGTCAGCTCGATAGGTTCCGATTGATCGGACATAAGATTTAGTCAAATTTGAATTTTGCTTGAAAACAGGTTCTCCGATTGATCGGACTTGGTTCCGATTGATCGGAACACCCTGTCCGATTGATCGGATAGGTGGTCCGATTGATCGGAATTTCTTCCAGAGAGATGATGCAATTTTTCTGAAAATTCTTCCGATGGATCGTACCTATGTCCGATGGATCGGAGAGCCCTGTCCGATGGATCGGACAGACCTCCGATTGATCGTAAAAGAGTCCAGAGAGTTTTTCAAAGTTTACTGGACAAATGTACGATTGATCGGACATACTGTCCGATTGATCGGAACACACTGTCCGATGGATCGGACATACCTCCGATGGCTCGGAAAAGTGTCCAGAGAGTTTGCAATGTAACTGGACTATTTTCCGATGGATCGGACACATTGTCCGATTGATCGGACATCTATCGGATTATTCTCCGATGGATCGGGTATGTATCGGAGAGTGCAGACTGAAATATTTTCAATTTTAAGGAACTTTCTGCAACCAAAAACCTATCCATTGCTGATCTAAATGGAAGGTGAGCTATAGATGGTGCTAAGGGTGTGCCTAGAAGGGACTTGGGCCATCTATAGAAGATTTTTTAGGATCAAAGGTTTGGGGTGAAAAGGCTAGAGGCTGACTTGATCTTCGAGAAGCTTCTGTCTTCAGCCGCAAGGGAAACTGTCTTCAGTTGCCAGGGACTCAACGACACACTAACCATGGTAATTGACAAATCTTTGCATTAACAGTCCACAAGACCGCTGCATGCAATCGAAACGTCTGTTCTGCAAAAGTGTCATACGTCTGGACACCTTGACTCCACAACTCGTTTAACTCATCTACTAACGGTCGGAGATACACATCAATGTCATTCCCCGGTGACTTGGGTCCAGGAATAAGCAACGACATCATGAAAATGATTCCTTCATACACAACCAAGGAGGTAAATTGTAGGGCATAAGTATCACTGGCCACATACTGTACGAGCTACTCATATTACCAAATGGATTAAAACCATCACTTGCAAGACCTAGCCGAACATTGCGAGAATCCTCTGCAAACCAGTCATATTGCCTATCAAAATGTTGCCAGGCTTCAGAGTCAGCGGGATGCCTCAATGTATTATCATCATGAAGGCGTTTCTCCTTATGCCACCTCATATCTTCAGTCATCTTGCTCGACGTAAACAATCTTTATAATCTGGGTTTCAATGGAAAGTACCTTAACACCTTTTGTGGAATTTTCTTACGCTTAGCTTCGTCATATTTCTACCTAGACTCTCCACATTGTGGACACTCCTCAACATTTTCATGTTCTTTCCAATACAATACACAATCATTTATACATGCATGTATGAGGATGTAACCAAGGCCCAAGTCTCGCATTAACGATTTTCCCTCGTAATGAGACTTAGGCAATGTCTCACCTTCAGGTAATACTTCTTTCAACAAGCCAAGTAACGTGTCGAACGATTTGTTACTCCAACGATTTATTGTCTTTAAATGAAGTAACCTTGTAAGGAAATTCAACTTGGAAAAGTTCCGACACCCCGGATAGAGTGGACGTTGCGCATCCCTCAACAACCTATTAAACTTTTCTGATTCGGCATCACCCATAGGAGGAATATCCTGGCTAGTACTTGTCACTGCAAAATCAGTATCCGCAATTGTTCCCCTTAACACATCCCCAATGATATCTTGCATATCGTCAACATCTTCATCCTCGTCATTACGCACAATTGGGTCAGCAAGGACTTCAATGGCCTCAACTCTTTGGTGGAAGTCTTCACCATGATGAATCCACCAAGTGTAACCCTGGTCAATCCCAACTATGAACAAATCATCTTCCACTTTGTCCAATGTCTTGTGAATCATGTTCTTGCATTTTCGGCATGGACACCTAATTCTATTACCTAAATCTGCCCGATCTCTCGCAAATTCCATGAACTCCTTAACACCTTCTTTATACTCTGGGCCAAACCGATTCTTAGCTTGCATCCAACTCTTATCCATATCTACAATGCAAAGATTAGAGTCAGGTTTAGTTTAGGTGACATGAGTTTAGGATTAGGTTTAGTCATAGGTTGAGATTTTCGAGTTCGAGATCGGGTTTAGGGTTAGGTTGCCGAGTTTGGGTCTAAGTTTAGGCTAGGTGAATGGATTTAGGAATAGGTGTAGGTTTAGTTTAGATGACATGAGTTTATGATTAGGTTTAGGGCATAGGTTTGGATTTGCGGGTTCGGGATCTGGTTTCGGGTCACATTTTCGTGTTTGGGTCAAGGTTTAGGTTAGGTGAATGGATTTAGGAATAGGTGTAGGTTTAGGTTAGATGACATGAGTTTAGGATTAGGTTTAGGGCATAGGTTTGGATTTTTTGGGTACGGGATCGGGTTTAGGGTCGCATTTTCGTGTTTGGGTCAAGGTTTAGGTTAGGTGAATGGATTTAGGAATAGGTGTAGGTTTAGGTTAGATGACATGAGTTTAGGATTAGGTTTAGGGCATAGGTTTGGATTTGCGGGTTCGGGATCCGGTTTCGGGTCGCATTTTCGTGTTTGGGTCAAGGTTTAGGTTAGGTGAATGGATTTAGGAATAGGTGTAGGTTTAGGTTAGATGACATGAGTTTAGGATTAGGTTTAGGGCATAGGTTTGGATTTGCGGGTTCGGGATCGGGTTTCGGGTTTGGTTCTCGTGTTTGGGTCAAGGTTTAGGTTAGGTGAATGGATTTCGGAATAGGTGTAGGTTTAGGTTAGATGACATGAGTTTAGGATTAGGTTTAGGGCATAGGTTTGGATTTGAGGGTTCGGGATCGGGTTTCGGGTTTTGTTCTCGTGTTTGGGTCAAGGTTTAGGTTAGGTGAATGGATTTAGGAATAGGTGTAAGTTTAGGTTAGATGACATGAGTTTAGGATTAGGTTTAGGGCATAGGTTTGGATTTGCGGGTTCAGGATCGGGTTTCGGGTTTTGTTCTCGTGTTTGGGTCAAGGTTTAGGTTAGGTGAATGGATTTAGGAATAGGTGTAGGTTTAGGTTAGATGACATGAGTTTAGGATTAGGTTTAGGGCATAGGTTTGGATTTGCGGGTTCGGGATCGAGTTTCGGGTTTGGTTCTCATGTTTGCGTCAAGGTTTAGGTTAGGTGAATGGATTTAGGAATAGGTGTAGGTTTAGGTTAGATGACATGAGTTTAGGATTAGGTTTAGGGCATAGGTTTGGATTTGCGGGTTCGGGATCGGGTTTCGGGTTTGGTTCTCGTGTTTGGGTCTAGGTTTAGGTTAGGTGAATGGATTTAAGAATAGGTGTAGGTTTAGGTTAGGTGACATGAGATTAGGTTTAGGGCATAGGTTTGGATTTGCGGGTTCGGGATCGGATTTAGGGTCGCATTTTCGTAGCTTATAAGGTCTAGGTTTAGAGTTAGATGAATTGAGTTTAGGTTTCGGTTTAGCCATAGCTTATAGGTTTTAGTTTTAGGTTTATGGTTTCGGGTTTAGGGTGTAGGTCTTGGAGACTCAAGCAACTTAAGGATAGCTCCGACACACATCCGGGTCTGATCCACACAAAGCGGGCCTATCCAAATGGCCAGGCCACCCATATTGCTGTCCATAAGAAATGGACAGCTTCATCATGGTCATAACAACGGTTCCCACCTTCTAGGGACCCCCGCTCAACAACCGGATAGCTTCGACGCACATCCGGGTCTGCTCCATTAATTTCGAGCTAATACATAAACACGGGCCTGTCCAAATGGCCAGGCCACCCATATTGCTGTCCATAGGAAATGGACAGCTTCATCATCATGGTCATAACAGCGGTTCCCACCTTCCAGGGACCCCCGCTCAACACCCGGATAGCTCCGACGCACATCCGGGTCTGCTCCATTAATTTCGAGCTAATACATAAACACGGGCCTATCCAAATGGCCAGGCCACCCATATTGCTGTCCATAGGAAATGGACAGCTTCATCATCATGGTCATAACAGCGGTTCCCACCTTCCAGGGACCCCCGCTCAACAACCGGATAGCTCCAACGCACATCCGGGTCTGCTCCATTAATTTCGAGCTAATACATAAACACGGGCCTGTCCAAATGGCCAGGCCACCCATATTGCTGTCCAAAGGAAATGGATAGCTTCATCATCATGGTCATAACAGTGGTTCCCACCTTCCAGGGACCCCCGCTCAACACCCGGATAACTCCGACGCACATCCGGGTCTGCTCCATTAATTTCGAGCTAATACATAAACACGGGCCTGTCCAAATAGTCAGGCCACCCATATTGCTGTCCATAGGAAATGGACAGCTTCATCATCATGGTCATAACAGCGGTTCCCACCTTCCAGGGACCCCCGCTCAACAACCGGATAGCTCCGACGCACATCCGGGTCTGCTCCATTAATTTCGAGCTAATACATAAACACGGGCCTGTCCAAATGGCCAGGCCACCCATATTACTGTCCGTAGGAACAGGACAGCTTCATCATCATGGTCTAAACCGCGGTTCCCACCTTCCAGGGACCCCCGCTCAACATCAACATCAATCAACTACTCTTAATCACAAGTATCATGTTCGTCATCTAATTTGCCACTAAATGATAATATAATAAAATCAGTCGCCCATCCAAGGATGGATAGATTGAAATGCTATCATTATTTCCATTTAAATGCCCAAGCCTAAATTTCGACAGCATCTCCCCCTATCTATCCAGATATATTTATCTTACATTTAATTTCCACGTCAACTATCCACACATTGTGTGGATTAAATTGACAATGGAATTAAACATAAGAAACATATCCAGAGAGAATAGGAGAGTTACCGCACGAAACTAATGACAGAGCATGTAAATGACAAACAACGATAACATTCCAATCTATCCAACCTTGGACTGTCCAACAGGACAATTTGGCAGATTTCTATACCTCCAAAACACACTTTATCTATGCTCGGCAATATAGAAATCTCCAAATGGGCTAACTGATTCTATTATACTACCATTTATGGACAAAAAATAACTATTAATAATAAGCCAAATACATCCACAACATACATCCACATGAATCAACCACGGGTAGCTCCGACGCACATCCCGGGTTTGCTCCATCAATTCCAGATACACAAGCACATGAAAATGACAGAATCATCAACACCATGAATCAAGTCTAATCAAATACCTAATGACTGCTACTTTCTCAACAAATAAGTATGTATGGGGCCCACCATGGGAATCGGATTGCATGCGAAGTAACTCTGCACGCTCTTATCATGTAGAGTAAATTCAGTTGGGCCCACCTAGAATGTATGTGATTTATCTATTCCGTCCTTGTTTTTTCAGCTCATTTTAGTGGTTGAGCCCAAAATTTAAGCATATCCAAATCTCAAGTGGACCATGCCATGGGAAACCGTGGGAATAATGATTTCCACCATTCCCAGGACCTACAGTGATCATTATTTGTCATCCAACCTGTTCATAAGATCACATGGATATGGATGAAGGGAAAACACAAATATCAGCTTGATCCAAAACTTCTGTGTCCTCTAAGAATTTTTCAATGATAGACATTCAGTTCACACTTGTGCTGTGGTCCACTTTAGATTTTGATATGCTTCATTTTTGGGCACCAGCGGTTCCCATTTTCCGGGGCCCCACAGCCAGTGGACAGCGACGTGGGCCCCACAGGCAATGGACAGCGACGTGGGCCCCATAGCCAGTGGACAGCGACCGTGGGCCCCACAGCCAGTGGACAGCAACGGTGGGCCCCACAATTGCGTATTTCATTTTTTTTTAATTTGTAAAACAAAATTTTGGATTTTAAATTTTTAAGTCCCTAATTAGGGATTTTAATATTGAAATCCCTAATTAGGGGATTTTAATTTCGAAATCCCTAATTAGGGATTTAATAAATCAGTGGGCCCTACCAAATTGTAGACAGCTAAGGTGGACCCCACATGCAATGGACGATGGAAACCGACGGTGGGACCCACATGCAATGGACGATAGAAAGCGACGGTGGGACCCACCAACATGCATTGGACAGCGATGGTGGGACCCACATGCATTGGATTTTGGGAGTGGGCCCCACAATTAACAACGAGGAGAGAGGGAGAGAGGGGAAATGGAGAAAGAAGGAAGGGGGAGAGGGTTACCGGAGGAGGCGGCGGCGTACGGAGGTCGGTGGAGGTGAGTGGTGACCAGTGACAGTGGTCGGCTGGGGGGGGGGGGGGGGGGTGGTCGGCTGAGGCGGTGGGCCGCCGGTGACGTTGACGGCCGGCGGTCGAAGCTGAGGGAAAGCCGAGATGGGTGGGCCGGCAGCGCGCGCGCGCGAGAGAGAGAGAGAGAGAGAGAGAGAGAGACAGAGCGAGAGTGAGAGAGATGGAGAGAAATGAGGGAGGCCCGATCGGGTAAGTAAAATAAAAGACTTTTACCGACGAAAATTTTCGTCGGTAAAAGCAACATTTTTCGTCGGTAAAAGTCCTCTTTTTCACTTGGGCGGGAATCAAATATTATTACCGACAGGCAATAATCGTCGGGGAAAATGACTTTTGCCGACGTAAGTTTTCGTCGGTAAAAGTCCTCTTCCTTAACTTACGCATATGTCACACATTATTACCGACAGACAATAATCATCGCCAAAAAAGACTTTTACCGACGAAAATATTCGTCGGTAAAAGCCAAATTTCTTACTTTATTTTTTAGCGACGGGTAGTTTCGTCGGTAAGAAACATTTTACCGAAGAAATCATGATTTCGTCGGTAAAAGTGTGTACTGGAATGTATTTTACCGACGATTACTTTATTTCGTCGGGGAAATGGCTTTTTACCGACGAAAATAATTTCGTCGGTAATACTTTCGTCGGTCAAACACCGTTTTCTTGTAGTGTCTCCTCAACCTGAAAACCTTGTTCTCGACCCCTTGCACTGTATAATCTTCTGGTTGTACTATGTAAATCTACTCTTCCAATTCCCCATACAGGAAAACAGTCTTTACATCCATCTGTTCCAGCTCGAGGTCGTATAGGGCAACCAACGCCAACATGAACCTGATAGATACTTGTTTTATAATCGGTGTAAAAACCTCACTGAAGTCCACGCCTTCACGCTGAACATACACTTTCACAACCAAACTTGCCTTGTATTTATCCTATTTCTTTCAAAAAATTCACTTACACCCAATCACTTTTCGGCCCACTGGAAGCTCCACAATCTCCCAAGTCTTATTCTTGTACAGCGAGTCCATCTCGCCTTACATTGTCGTCTTCCACTTTTCAGCATCTACATCCTATAGCGCTTACTCAAAGTTAGACGGATCCCCTTCATCTGTAATGAGAGCGAATGCAATGTTCGAGTCATCCCTATACCTTGCCAGTAACCTGCGATCCCTAGGTGTATTTCTTCGCATAGGTGGCTGCTCCACCTGATCATGTACCTCTATCTGCGCCTCAATATCGGCCCGTGTCTCATCTCTGTCATTCTGTATATCAACAATTTCTAATTTTTCTGGTTCCTTTGTAGTATCCTTACGAAATAAAGAACCCTCATCAAACTTGACATCACGGCTCAGGGTGATCTACCGTGTGACAGGATCATATATACGATAACCCTTCACACCATCCCATAGCCCACAAAGATTTATTTTCTGACCCTATGGTCTAGCTTATCTCTCTCAACTGACGGTACATGAGAGTAAGCCTCACAACCAAAAACCCACAAACTTGAGTAGTCTGGCATACGATCACTCCACACTTTCTCAGAAATTTTACATACAATTGCCATAGAGGGTGACCAATTTATCAAATAATAAGCCGTATTAACGGCCTCAGTCCATAGCTCTTTGCCCAACACAGCATTACTAATCATGAATCGGGTTCTCTCCAAGAGAGCCCGATTCATCCGCCTTGCCACACCATTCTACTCTGACGTATGACACACTATGTTGTGCCTCACGATCCCCTCTTCCTTACAATGTGTGTTAAATTCCCTGGAAGTGAACTCACCTCCATTGTCAGTTCTCAAAACTTTCAGTTTCTGTCGTAACTGATTCTCCACCATTACCTTCTAATACTTGAAGGTCATGAAGACATCGGATTTATTTTTCAGAAAATAAACCCAAACATTCTTGCTATAATCATCGATAAACGACACGAACCACGATGACCCCCCAACAAAAATAACAGGCAACGGCCCCCATATATTGGAATGGACAAATTCAAGCACCCTTTTACATACATGTTTCCCCTCTTTAAATGACAATCTAGACTGTTTCTCATACATGTAATGTTCACATATACTAAAGTCTACATATTTAAAGGAAGGAATCAAAGATCCTTCAGAAAGTACCTTCATGCCTCGCTCGCTCATGTAGCCTAAGCATGCATGCCACATACATGCAGACGTGGAATCCGCTGCAATTGTTGCAACTCCACCTACTGAAGTGTTTCCAATCAGCCTATAAATATTTTCATGCATCTATCCCTTCAAATTACAAGGGCCCCCTTTGAAACTTTGCAAAACCGATGAACTTGCACCCCAATACCTCGAGTGCACCAAGGGAAATTAGATTTTTTCCTCAACTTGGGAACGTGCCTCACTTTCATCAAGGTCTGTTTGATCTCATCGAACATCTAAATGCGTACAACACCAATTTCCATAACCTTGCAGGCGTAGTCATCGCCTAGAAATACCGAGCCTCCCTCATACTCCCTGTAGGAAGTAAAGAAGCACTTATCCGGGCACATGTAATACGAAGCCCCTGAGTCCATGATTCACTCATCGCTGAGAGATCCCATCTTGGACGCCGTCAAGACCTCGCACACATCACTACCACCTTCTTTAGCTTCAGCGGTATTGGCTTCCCTAGAGGAGTCTCCTGACTTCTCATTCTTATACTTAGGACTCTTGCAGTCCTTCTTCATGTGCCCAACTTGGCCACATCCCCAACACTTCAACTTTGCTTTGCCCTTACCTTTCGACTTGGATCGAAAACGCGACGATCCTTCACCTCGCTCAAAATTTCTTTCTCTCATAATCAGTGCATCGGAGGAAGAATTAGCATCACCACTCTTTTGTCTCATTACCTTCAACTGAAGGGCTGAAACTAAGGTCTCAACACTAATAGTGTCCCTACCCGCACACAACGAGTCTCTGAGTGATTCATATGAACTAGGAAGCGAGTTCAGCAAGATCGAGGCTTAATACTCGTCCTTCATCTGTTCACCAAAATCAAGCAACTTGCAAATTGACTTATTGAACGTGCTAATGTGGTCCTCCACATCTATCCCTTCACCATCTTCAAAGTGAAGAATTGCATCATTAGATATATGCGATTTTCTATAGACTTCTTCGCATAGTTGTTCTCTAGCTTGATCCATGTGTCTACAATGGCCTTCTCCTTCATGACATTATAGACGACATCATCTACAAAGCACAATTGAATTAAGGTCATAGCCTCTCATCCATCTTGGTCCACTCATCATCTTTCATGTCGGTAGGTTGCTTTCCAAGGGTGTTCACGACCCCTTGCTGAGTTAGGACGGCCCTCATCTTCACCTTCCATAACTTAAAGTTGTTTTTACCCAAAAACTTCTCTACGTCGAACTTCGTACTTGAAGCTATGAGATTGTCTCAGAAAACTTCTTCTTTAACCTTCCAACGATAGCTCTGATACCACTTGTTGGAAATCCGGTTAGCGGAAGCAATGAAGAAGATCAAACAATCACCACACAGCCACACAACAATCAACACAAGATACAAATTTTATGTGGAAACCCCTTGCGCGAAAAAACCACGGCACAAAGTGACACCTCCACTATGAATCTCAGATGATACAAAGCTAATCTACCCACAAATTAGATCCCAAAGATGAACAAAACTCACTCAAACCTCACAATCCTCTCTCCAAAACCCTAATCTCATGTTAAAACACCTAAGTATTGATTAGGATACCTCCCAACATGATTAGGAGGTGTTTAAATAGAAATCCATCCCAATTTGGAAACATACAACACGAAATCGCGTAAGAAAAAATGTTTCCCGCACGTCAGTTAAGGTCGACGACCAGCTAAAAACGTCCAGTGAGTTTTGCCTAAAAAACAGTCTGTCTGCCTCAATATTCGACCGGTCAGAGTCCTTTACAGACCGGTTGGCTGACCAGTCTGAGACCCCCAGAAATCTGCCCAGTCCCCTCTGTGACAATCTGTCTACTGGCCGACCGGTCGGTGGACTCAATTTTACACAGTTTTGCAGACTCGTCAACACTAAAACAGATGGACCGCGTGGATATGAAACATATATATCACATTAATGTTATTTTCAGTCCATATCATCTGCACAGCTTACCTTATCTGATGAGTGCACCATCTTCCAATTGTAGTTTCCACTAGACTCCTCAGTTGAACCCAAGCCTTAATAAAATTAGGGGTATTGCTATAATTTTAAGGATGATGATAGTCATTGATAATTGGTGATCAGTATATTCACTTCCATCGTTATCATTAATCTTTCTTTGTTCGTCCTTGAATTCACTAATCTCATTATGAAGCCGTAGAGATCAACCTTCACCCATCCTCACCCAAAGACTCTTTTATCTCCTCGTTGCAGTCGCCGTCACTGTTCGTCGTCATTTACATCTATCCATATTGTTGTCCTTGTCGCCATCATCACTGTCTGTTTCATAGTCTTCGTTGCATGATTAACAAAAAAAAAAAAGATGCTAGAGAGAGAGAGAGGTGAGATAAATGTCCCAAAGAAATTAAAAATAGTAGTTGAGATGGTCAAAGTAGAAAAAATGATGTACAGTGGGCTGTAGACTTACTCTTGGCACAGTTGGACTGAAAGAAGAAGCTTAAACGGAAGCATACATAGTCCGTTAGATCTAGGCCCAATCCTACATAGGGCATGATGTAATTGGCCCCAAGCACGTTCGATTTGAATAAATTCATTTCGGATAAGGAGAAAACACTGTTCGAAGACGGGACCGAAATCAGGCATAACTTTTAATTTGGCTATTGTCACAAGATACATGAACTATCAATCTTTATGTAGCTAGCCATCCAAGGTCAACTGAACCCCATAACGGATCGCGTTGGTCCATTTCACGAAAAAATGCTTTCTTCTGAATTAAAATTGCACACAGTTTAAAAAAATCCTATTTTTAGTAAATTTGAATAATTTCATTTTAGAATTTTAAAACCTATTTATTATATTTGAAGTCCGAAGCCTGAATTCGAAATCTAAATCTGAAGTCTAAATCTCAAGTCTAAAAACCTGTTGGGTAACTGTTTGAAAGACGTGCTAAAGTCTGACAATTAAGTATTAAATATGAAACAACCTGTTTGTTAACAAACTTCTGAAATGTCTGAAATATGAAATCTGTTAATTTGACAAATTTGCCCCCATCTCCTATTCAGTGGATCCTTGACTATGGGCATACCATGATATATTTTCTTTACATTCACACCGTCTATCCATTTTGACAGCTTATTTTATAGCATGACCCAAAAAATGAAGCAGATCCAAATCTTAAGTAGACCTCACCACATGAAATAGTGGTGATTGTCCATTAAAAAGTTTTTATGGCCAGGCCACAAAATTTTTGGATCAAGCTGATATTTGTGTCATCCCTTCATCTAGGTCTTTCTAACCTTACCAACAGGTTGGATGGAAATTAAACATTACAACCCAAGAAGTTTTTAATGCCTCAATCATCACTTTTTCCTGTGGTGTGGTCCACATAAGATTTTGATTTGCTTCATTTGTTGGACATGATATAAAATTCTTATGGTGTGGTCAACGAAATACACGCTTCTTGCAACTTCACAGGTGGGTCCATCGTTTCAACCAATTCGAGCTCTTCATAAGTGGACTATGTTGTGTGCCACACACTACTGGCCTTGGTGGTGTTGACGTCACCAAGTTTTGTGGGTCCCATCATGATGTATGTGTTATATCCACACTGTCCATCCATTTTGCAAGATGATTTTAGGGCATAGGCAAAAAATGAGCCAGATCTAAACCTCAAGTAAATCCCACCACAGAAATCAGTGGGGATTGTGACACCCACAGTTAAAACCTTCTTAAGGTCCACCATGATCATGTTTACTTGCCATCCATCCTGTTCATAAGGTCATACAACCATGATGAAGGGAAAAATAAATATCAGATTTGATCTATGTTAACGTCTAAATTAGGCTAAAAGATGTTGATTAAGGATCAACGGTAGATCTTTGTCGCTTGGTGTGGACATAAATGAACGGTGTAAATTGTGGGACCTGAGATCACAAAGAAAGCATCATGAGAGGGTGTCGGTCGTGCCGGTGGAGGACCCTCCGATGCTTAAGTCGGTAATGAGGATAATCAGACGTAAGAGCTTTTAGGGTTTGTTGTGTATGAATACCTAGTACATACCTGGAGATCATGCAGAGGTGTCCTTTTATAGATGATGACCTATATCCGATGGCGGTGGATTCATAGATCCTGTGTAGGATACGTTTCTGTATTAGATCCCATCTAGGATACGTCTCCGGATTAAGAGAGATTATTCTTATCATGTCCGGATTCTGCGTATCCTAATCGTAATTGCTATCTTCCTATGATGGTGCGTAACACGCTTAGATCCAAGGACGTCTGGCATCCTCAGTTGAGTTGTCAGCTGCATGTTTGTCACCTAAGGCCAAGCCTAAGGCCTCAAGTCCAATTCAAC
Organism: Liriodendron chinense; assembly: GCA_003013855.2. NCBI lineage: Eukaryota > Viridiplantae > Streptophyta > Magnoliopsida > Magnoliales > Magnoliaceae > Liriodendron > Liriodendron chinense. Next base: position 1,835,566 of record ML058329.1, on the reverse strand, counting down.
TATTTAAGACTGAAGTCAAGTCCTAAGAACTCTATGTACTACCTGAGGCCAATCCCGAGGCCTCAAGGCTGCATATGATATCTAAGGCAGAACATGAGGCCTCAAAATTATATTCATGGCTTCATGCTGAAGTTGAGAACTCCTTCGCCTTGACAAACTTGGATCCTTCTGTGACACGTGTGATGATCTGGACTTAGTGGGCACATATTAATGCTTCTGCATCTTCCTAGCCATCATCACGAACCTTACAGGATTTACCCATAACAACAGCCCCCCAAGTTTGGTGGTCAAAGAATTTGAGCATGAAACTTTGAAATATGTCTTCGACTCATCTAATAATAGCTTTCTTGCGCAACGGTCACAATGAGTACAGACCTTAAAGCACCGTCACATTAAATAGGTGCATTGAATGCATATAGGATGGAAATGTCGCAATCATTCCTTTTGGTATGAAAAGTTGTGGTGCTTTAAATGCGGCGTACCGCCTCATACATCATAACGAATGGGGAAACGCTAAGTGTCACGAATTTTGGGTGAAGAGAAAAATTAGGCATAATTGCTTATAAATATCCCCCATCATCCCCTTCGTTGAGCTACTAAGAAACCCTGAAACTCTGCCTCTCAACCTTCCTTGTTGTACTCAGAGATTTCTATACCAACACAATGCTCTCCTCTCCTTAGGTACTCTTCCTTCTTTATTTTTTATTTGCACTTTGTCAACTTAGGACTTCATTTCTTGTTTCCTTGCTTCTGTTAACTTGGGGTTTCTTCCCCTTTTCCTTTCTATTAACATGGTTAGGCACGTCGTTAGCTCTAATTTGGAATAGGAGGCAGAAGCATTGGAGGATCACACCCATGATTCTTCTTCTTTGAACTTCCCAAGTCGCAATGTCCCTACAGACTCGTATTCTGTCGATAGGCATCCGTCCACATTGACTAAGTCGGACTTGGAAAATATTCGGTCCAAATACCCATATCCCTAAATATGTCATAATGCGCCTGCTCGACGCAGGTGAAGCCCCAAGCAGGCCACCCTTTGGGGAGGTGGCCATCTATACATACCTATTCCAAGTAGGGTTTAGGCTTCTCTTATATTCTTTTGTGAGGGAGGTCTTGATTCAATTTGAGATTTCTCCCAGGAAGCTCCAGTTGAATGGTTGGAGAGTGTTGCTTGGTTCTAATTACGTGCTTTGGAAACAAGCCAATATCGAAGAATTCACCGCTTACGAGTTCCTCAAAGTGTTTTAATTGAAGAAAAACCCTACATACAAGGGGTTGCACTACCTCCCCTACTGCACGTCACCAAATTCATAAAGAACAACATCATATGCCGACATAAAATTTCTCATGCCATTATCACAGACAACGGTCACCTTTTTGTCAAAGAGAAGATGGATGAACTCCTCAAGAAATTTAAGATTCAACGTCATTGATCCAACCCCTACCGCCCTTACATGAATGGTGAGATGGTCAAGACATATCACGACTGGTCATAAATGCTTCCTTACGCACTCTCTAGGCCTATCGCACGTCTGTACAGTCTGCTATAGGCGCAACTCGTTTTGAGCTCACATATAGAATGGGGGCAATTCTACCAGTAAAGGTAGAAGCCCCCATCGCTCAGAGTCCTACTGGAAAGAGAAATCGAGGAAGGGGAGTGGCAACGAGCCAGGTATGATCAACTGCATCTTGACAAAGCTTAGGATTTCTTTATAGGATTTGGGAACTACGTGTTTCTTCTTCATTTTCTTGTAACTTCTAATACCATAGTGGATTTGATTGCTTTATGCTGTGTTTTTTTTTTTTTTTTTTACACCCGTGATGGGTTTTTTCATGTTAAAATTTGGATTGTCCTTCTCTTACTTTGTCAATTTGCTTGATTGTCGTCATTGTGGTTTATCTCGTTTGATTGTCCCTCGCTGTCGTTGTGGGCCTGGTCAGTTGCTTTTTCTAACTCACCACGCACTCCGATTTCTCTTCTACTACTCCCATTCTTATAAAACCGCCCATGTAACTTTCCAACGGATGCTGGGCTGCTACTTTCGCTGATTTGCATGGAGAGACTTTACGTGGATGAGATCGACATGTCCATCAGCTGAGCCGCCCCGCTTGGACAGGGGGCTCAAAATCAGGACGGTTCAAATGGGAAGTCCAACCATTGAAATTATTCAAATTGTGTGTGAGTCGACCGTTATGTGGATATTCCATCCAATACACTCATATGACTCGCTGCAGAAGGATGAAAGGCTCCCCTACAGATCATTACATTCAAACACTCAGATGGGCCACACCGTGTGAATTTAAGAGTTTTAGTTATGGTTTACACCATTCCTTGTGTTGCGGCCCACCTAGGTCTTGAATTTAAACTCAATTTTAACATTAATGATGAAAATGTGATTGCCATCTGATGGACGGGCTGTATCTGACGCATGATTGCTCCACTAATCCAGCAGTTCCACGTACCTAGCTAATAACTTCCACCTTGTAAGATTAATGTGACATCCAACCCTTCCAGTAACAATATACAAGTGTGGTCCATTGGTTGAGAGGATATGACCCATTTTTGTATTAGTTGATTCTTATCATGAATTAAACTTATTGGACGGCTTCGATGTAAAAAATAATAATAATAATATATATATATATATAAAAAAAAAAAAAAAAAAGGTTAGACGTTATTCAGTGGGTGGACCTAAGTTTATAGTCCAACCCTGTTGTACTTGAGACCTCCTGGATAAATAATCCTTTGCCATTTTTTGCCTCTAACGTCTCTATCATCGCCGTGGAGTCTTCAATATTATTTAAAGCGGCCCAAAAGCACTTACAAAACGACTCATATCTCACCATCTTAGTCGAAGAACCAAACCATGGCGGGTGCAACCACCACCTCTCCCACACCATCCACCACCATATGGCCCAGGCTTCTCTTCTTCGTGGTTGTCCCGGTAGCGGTCGCAGTCCTTCTCTACCGGGCTGATGAATTCGACCCAGTTCCGCTGCCCGATCACGGCTCGTGGCCCTCCAGAGCCGTGCCGGCCCTCAACGACCGGATACTGAAGGTGACGGAGAAGTTGGGTGATGGGATTTTGCAAGGACCCGAAGACATGGCCTATGACGCTGAGGCCCACGTTCTATACACCGGCTGCTATGATGGGTGGATCAAGAAGGTCACGCTTGCTGACGTGGCGTCGTCAGTGACCATTGATAACTGGGTCCATGTTGGTGGCCGACCGCTCGGCGTTGCTCTTGGACTCGATAAGGACCTCATCGTCGCCGATGCCTACAAGGTAGGTTTTTATTTATTTTTTATTTTTTATTTTTATTTTTATTTCAAAACTACCTCTAATTTCCATTGTTTTACAGTGAGAGGTTTGCTCAGAAGAGGAGTTGTTTTATGATCTCGTGCTCAGTAGGACGCTTGATACGCAGCCGCTCAAAAATCGTAAACGTGGCATATATCTACTCAAATTAAAACCGTCTAGATTGTGTAGTCCACTGTCTACAATTCACGTTCCCAGATTAGAACAATCCTAACCTCTGATTCGTGGACACTTGTTTATGGAAATAGGACCGTTAGATCTTTTTCATTCTTAACCGTTCAATAAACCTCCACCAATATAATATCAGAGAATCAAACAAGCTTGATTTTTTGTTTAATTTTGACTACTTGTATTTCACGCTTGCAATTTCTAAGTGCGCCTGTGTATCATCCCTCACACTCTGCGAGAGTATGAAAGTTTTACTCTGGCTCCAATACATCCCGATGTACTGCAATACGAGGGATTTTAGTGGACTTGGGTTCCTTTCGGTTACTCAAACCGTTAAGTGATAGGGCTTCCCTTGGATCGGGTATGCTCTAAACTCTCTCAGATTGGATATTTTGAACCGTTTGATTATAGAAAAGTCATGGTGACAGTCATTTTGAAATCAGATGGTTTGAAATAGTTCAATTTGAAAATTTTGATTTGTTGCATATTCACCATACAAAGTGAGAAACATCACTTAAAACGGTTTGGATCATTTGAAGACAATACAGATTCAAAGGCTAAATTCCAGAGGTATCATTATGCAACATGGGGGGATTTATACGGTAAACATTATATAAACATGTGTCTCTCCTGAGAGCTAAGGAGACACTAACTTCACCGGTGGGTGGGTGGGTGTATGGTGTGACCCACATACCTGATTTTTCTTTTTTTCTTCCTTTTATGCACTGTGATAAAATAAATAAAAAGATAATAATAAATAAGAGTGCTGTGGAGGATTCCAGTCCCAATTTCTGTGGGAAACTGTTGCCATGGAAACGTTGGGCCCCACCAATACAATTAATTGGGAAGAAAATGATGCAGTTCCACTCATTAGGTGGGCTACAACTTTGGAATTGATGGAAAATCCACGGTCCGACTCAACATACAGGTGTGGCCCACCTATTGGGATCTCCCTTTTTTTTCTGAGAAGGTTGTGATCTTGAGGATGGAGCCCACCGTTTTCACGGTGCTGACGTGCTACGCAGGTTGAAATGTCGGCAGGAGAGACTGAATGGCACCACAAGAGTTGTCCTCTTGTACGTTGTCATTTCATTTTCATTAATGCTGGTTTGATTTTCCATTTCCTTAGTAAATATCCTAGAAATTAGTCATTTTTTTTTTATTCCATTTGAAAATTCAACTAAAAGTAGTTTAAATTTATGGCCCCATGATGATATATATGATATATCCTTGCTGCTCATCAGTTTTACTTGAATATTTTGGGACATGAGCAAAAATATGAGGCAAATCCAAACTCAAGTGGCCCACACCAAAGAAAACAGTGGCTTTGTAAAGTTTTTAACGATAGGTATTAGATTCCCTTTTTCCTTAGGTGAGGTTCACCTTAGCATTGGATTTGCCTTATTTTTTGGTCCATGCCTTAAGTTCATTTGGAAAACAGATAGATGGTGTGGATAAGCCGGCCACATACATTACGGTGCGCCCTACCCATATATCACGTTCCCCTTAATTTAGTAATAAAAAAATAGGTGGTCAAATCATATATGGGGAACAACTTAGGAATTACTTAAGGAAACGATCATTATACATTTATAATATATTTACTAGAGAAATGAAAGATCAAAGAATAAGACTGCTGAGATACAGAGATCAAGAAGAGTACTTGTTCTTAGCAGTTAAAGTATGATATGTGCCCAACAAGCCATATGAATTAATTTCTTGTGGGGGATGGCCCACCACAGCAGCTTACTACTGGGCCATCACACGGGGACCTGTGTTGCACTTACATTTCCTAATCAGCACGAAAGGTTATTTATATATAGATCATGAATGCGTGTAACCTCAGGTTACCTACAACCTTAAATTAATGTGCATCACGAAATAGGCCTGCCATGAAAAGGATAGATTTGTAGGCTGACAGGTGATACATCCTGGACGTAGATTTGATGGATCCATGATTGTGGGGCCTACCATGATTAACGTGTTTTATATCCACCCTATGCATCTGTTTTGCCAGCTCTCGAATGTAGGGCATGGGTAAAAAAATGGAGCAGATCCAAATCTCAGGTAAACTACACCACAGGAAATAGTGTTGATTTCCAGGGCCCAGTTTAATGTTTATTTCCCATCCAACCCGATTGATTAGGTCATAGACCTAGATGAATGGAAAACATAAATATCACCTTGTTCCAAAACTTTTGTGGCCCCAAAAGAAGCTTTTAATGCCGGGTGATCAATCACCACTATTTTCTGTGGTCCAGTCCGCCTGAAGTTTAGATTAGAAATGACCTTGCAAAATGGATGGACAACATGGATATAAAACATATACATCACGGTAGGCTCACAGTCATGGATCCACTGAGCTTAGTGGTTCTCTTGGATCACCAAATCTCAATCCAATGGAAGGGGATTGCCTGGTGACCCTGCCAACACTTATATCTCAGGTGGGCAGGATCTGTGGGGACCACTGTGATGCATGTACTTTATCCGTAACGTTCATCTGTTTTGTGAGCTCCTTTTAGAACATGAGCCTAAAATATGAAGCAAATACAAAGCTCAAGTGGATCAAAATATGGTGATTGAATGCCCACCATTAAAAACCTTTTGGGGCCACAAAAGTTTTGGATCAAGCTGATATTTGTCTTTTCCCTTTATCCTGATTCATGCAACCTTGCAAACAGGTTTGGTGTAAAATAGAATTCACGAAGGCCCCTAGGAAGGTTTCCACGGTGGGTGCCATTGCCCTCACTGTTTCTTGTGGTGTGATAAACATGAGCTTTGAATCTGCTTCATTTTTTAGCCCATGCCCTAAAATGAACTGCCGAAACAGATGGATTGCATGGATATGAAACACACACATCATGTTAATACTATTTTCTGTCCACATCATCTGCACAGCTTACCCTACCTGATGAGTGAACCATCTCCAATTGTAGTTTGAGTTTCCAGTCAAATCAGGCTCGTCTGTTGAATCGCAAGCCTTAAAAAGTTAGGGTTACTGCTATAATTTTGAGGATGATGATGGTCATTGATAGTTGATGATTAGTATATTCAATTCCATCGCCATAATTCTCTCTTTCTCGTTCTTGAATTTACTAATCTCATTATGAAGCGGTAGAGATCAACCCTCACCCTAAGTAAAAAAACTCAAAAATCTCCTTACATCTATACATAATGTGTTGTCCTTGTCACAGTCTTCATCATATATATATATATATATATATATATATATATATATATATATATATATATATATATAGAGAGAGAGAGAGAGAGAGAGAGAGAGAGGTGAAATGCCCTGAAGAAATAAAAACTCATGGTTGAGAAGATTGAAGTAGCAAAAGTGATGTATGATCGTGCCGTAGACCTATTCTTGGCATAGGTGGACCGAAAGAAGCCTAAATAAAAGTGGACGTAGTGTGTCAATTTCGGGCCTGGTCCTATGTAGGGCATGACGTAATTGGACCCAAGCATGTCCAGTTTGAAGATCAAATTTCGAACAAAGAAAAATTGACGTTCGAAGATGAGACCATAAATTAGGCGTAACGTTTAGTCTAGGTATCGTCATGGGATGCACGACCTATCAATATTTATGTAGCAAGCCATTCGGGCTCAACCAACCCCAATAGTGGCCACGTTGGTCCATTTCATGGGAAAACACTTCCTTTCTATTCAAAATTACAATTTAAACAAAAAATTTATTATTTTTCGTAAATTTTAATTATTTCACATTTCCTTCTTTTTAGAGTTTTAGATTTTCGTCTTTTTTAGAAATTGATTTTAATCAGGCCAAGAATGCTCCGATAAGGTTAATTTAGGATTTTCTATTTTTGGTAAAATTTATTATTTCAGGTAATTTATGTTCTAGTTGAATTGGAACTTCTATTAAGGTTTGAGTCTTTCGTATAAATGGTGGAACAAAGTATTTCAAATTAATTAGAGAATAATACCATTTCAAAATTCTATTTTTTTATCCTATAGATTCAAGACCACCTTGTAGATTCAAGGTTTTGATTGGTTAGAGAAGATGATGTTCTTCTTTTTTTCTTGTTTTTTATACACCCTTGTTTCTAAAACCCATTGTAATTTGATTTTAGACATCAGAAGAATCCATTTTACTATTAATAAACTAGTAGGGGAAAAAATGAACCAAAGAAAATCAATAATTTATCCACCAAAGTTAAATTTGATTCAATGACCAGAGTTGGAGTTAGACGAGGATATATATCTCGAACACTAAATGAATTGATTTAAATTATTCTCGCTCATGAGCTGTGAAATATTTTTCCCACTTCTTCGATTCTGAAATTCTATCTACTTTATAAATTCAAATAGAGAATCCTTGTGTTACCATAATATGAATGCATGACTCGCTATTCACTCGATTTTTTTATCATAATCATAATATTATGTAGGAGAGATGGCCGAGTGGTCCAAGGTGTAGCATAATGGTGGGGCTCATAGAGCTTTTCTAGTAGCACACTACCTCGACACTTACAATAAGCCACTACAATCCAAGTCCTGAAAAAATGGAATTTCAAGGGATGCGAGGCTTTGAATTAACCTAATATGACATGCTTAGTGACGGAGGTAGATTTTACAAAACACAATGGTAGAGCTTACTCCCTTCCATTCCTTTTTTTAGTACATAACGTTTATTATCACTAATAGCATTACCAAATCGTTATCTCAAAGACAGAAGTTAAAACAAAGCTGGGAAACTTCCGCCCTTGAATGGGATGCGGGGGTCCAACGCGCCTTAGGACGAAACTTGGGTAAGCACCTCATGCACCAACTACCTTAAATGACTCGTTGGTGGGAACCTCTGTGATATATGGGGTCTACTCTCACAAGGGTTGATCAGGGGATCTACCATTATCGGGTTGGTGTGAGAATTCTGAGGAGATCGAGGACAACCGGAGAGGGTAGCGCAAGCTGGCTACCTGTTACCATTCGCCCCCAAAGTGGTTGTACCATCTAAGCAGTTGGACTTGAGAGTGCTCTCTCTCTCTCTCTCTCTCTCTCTCTCTCTCTCTCTCTCTCTCTCTCTCTCTCTGTGTATATATATATATATATATATATATATATATATATATATATATATATATATATATATATATATATATATATATATATATATATAACACTTAATAACATTTAACATCTTTGCCCTCACAATTATCTTAAGAACTTTATCATTGGAGAGTAAAATTGTCATTAAAAATGTAAGTGCTTGGCAAAGAATAGTTGTGTCATTAATAGCCAACATTAAACCAGCTTCCTTTTCTTTTTTTGTAGATCGATTGAAGTGTTTAAGTGTGTGTGTGTATATATATATATATCAACCAAGGTTCTTTTGGGCTGCTATGATGACAGAATGACATTCACTTCGATATATCTATTGCATCAACTAAATTAGTTGGAATGTCAATCTAATTCAACGGATAATTGAGTGAGCCACAGTAAGGAAAATAGGGAAGATGAGTTGTCCAACATTTCCTTTTCTCACTTTGTAGCATGCATTATGTGTTGCCTCATATTTCCTCCCTTTTGGCTCCTCTCTCTCTCTTTCTCCTCCTTACTGCCCATGCGTTGCACACGTGCCATATGTCTATCTTGGGTTTGTCCCACATCGGCTAGAGGCTAGGCCCCTCAACAATGACTAGCCATTTTGAGATAGAACTGGCCCAACAAATGGCATCAGAGCTGACCCGGCCAAGCCAATATGTAGTGGCGCCCACGCCCAAGCCTATGAGCGAGGGGGGGCAGTGCCCGAGAGCCTAGGGAGGGTAGTGCTTGGGAGCCCTTATCCGCCTACACCCAAAGCCCATAAGCGAGGGGGGGGGAGGGGGGACAGTGCCCGAGAGCCTCGAGCTCGGGAGCCTTTGTATACTGGGAAGAAGCCCCTCAACAATTACTAGCCATTTTAAAGTGCAACCGGCCCAACAGTCTAGTCTCCATGAAGGACCAGACTGACCGGCTCGACTAAGCAGCATAGAAATAAATGAAGGGCAAACCAGTCATTTTACAAACACGGTATGGTGGCAGGGACTGCTGAGGGTCACGAGAGAGGATGCGGTGGAGCTGCTGACGGACGAGGCTGAGGGCCTCAAATTCCGTTTAACGGATGGTGTAGATGTCGCCAGCGACGGCATGATTTACTTCACGGACGCATCTCACAAATACAGCTTGGATGAACCCCTGATGGACTTTATGGTGGGTCGTCCCTACGGACGGCTCATGAGCTTTGATCCATCGACCAAAAAGACACAAGTCCTCCTGCGTGGCCTCTATTTCGCCAACGGCGTCGCACTCTCACCACAACAAGACTTCCTAGTCTTCTGCGAGACCATGCTGTAAGTTCTCATAGACTCCAAACCGTTGATTTTGATCGGATGGTGATTGTATGAGGGACCCATGGTTAAGTAGTCCAAACCATTTATCTGGTGGGTTCCTCCATAGTTGGAATAAATGACCCTTCTGATCAGAGGCCTACAAATAGACGGCTTATGATTAGAAAAAGCAATAGGCCAGATAAAAATCCAATGTCCAGCGACGGATCTGATAATCTAACAAGGAGTCCCACTTGTAAGATGAACCAAGGTACTATTCATGTCTATAAAGCGGTGTGCACACAACCTTGTGGAGACAGCCAATTTGTAACACGTATGCAGGATCTGAGTTTACCGTGATCAGGTGGACCACGCTGCTGACATCTTCCTCGTGGAAAGGAAGTGGATTCGTACTGAAAAACGCTGTGGGACCCACCAAGATATGGGTGTCTTATCTATGCCGTCCATCCGTTTTATCAGCTCATTTTAGGAAATGAGCCCAGAATTAAACCATATCCAAAGCACAACTGCTCTGCACCACAGGAAACAATGGGAATTGAACGTCTACCGTTGAAAATTTCTTGGGGTCACATAAGTTTTGTATCAATATCAAGTCCCTTTATCCATGTCAGCATTGAGGTTTAGATAAGGTTCAATGTTGGGCGGGCTCATGTTCTAAAAGAGTCTGGATCCTCTGTGAGCTCCAAATAGGGAAATTTTGTTTGGAGCCTTTTCATTGGTCCACATTACACTACATGACGTTAGTGTGATCAGGTTACACTGAGAGTATGACTAGGTTGCAGACTTATCTGATGACGTGGACTAATAAAAAGCTCCAAACAGGTTTACCTAATTGGCAGCCAACGAAGGATCCAAATTCATTCTAAATCATAAATAGATGGACAGCTTGGATAAGACATACATCCACGGTGGGCCCACAGAGTTTACTCAGTACGCAATCAGCTGCTTCCTCATGGAAAAGCAGGGCCTTTCATTAACGAGGTGGCTAAAGATACAGAACAACGTGCATGGCCTGCATGCTTACGTGCTTACATGGGAAGCTTATATGCACGCTTCGGCTTAGCGAATCTCCTCATCATGTATCACTTGCTGGAGTTGTATGATACTCTGGCAGTGTATGATGCTGGTACTCGGAATTGGAACACGTGGCATCAATATATGGAACCTACTGCTACTTAAGTTAGAGTCCTAAGTGGAGGTGGTTTGAACAATTTTAACCTCTAATTTGTGGACATTTGTTTTTTAACTGTCCAATAATTTCTATCAATTCAATAGTTAGACAAAAAAATAAGCACCGATTTTGGTTTAAATGGAAGGAGCTTTTTTTCCACAGAATTCTCAAGTTATTTCAGATTTACCAAATAATTCGGGGATTTTTACCACAGTATTCCTTGCTGAATTCTAATTTACAAAAAAGTTTTAATTGTTTTTTTTATGGTTTTGGCCCACCAGTAATTAAAGCACCTTTATTTTTTTTATTTTTCTGATCATCATAATAGGGGTATACAACAACAGGTGGACCTCACTAGGAGAAAAAGTGGATGAAGACATTTTGATCATTTTAACCTCTATAAAAGCAGGATCTAGTCTTTTCAAGGCCCTTTTCAATAAAACTATAATTTACTAGGAATTATGTGGTAAAAATCCCAATAGTTTATTGTACTTTCTAGTGAAATAAAATTACCAAAATACTCTCTATTTCTTTTTTTTCTTTTTTTCCTTTCAAATTGAAGGTGATAAAGTATAAAATTCTCACGCACACGAAGCATGCGTGTTTGACATCCAACCTGGGCAACAAATGCAATCCACCATGATAGTCAGACGGGCCAAATATCAATTCAATCATAAAATAGTACACACCATAAAATCAATCTACACCGCCCAAAACGCCTCCAAATTTAGGAGCAGCCGATTTGATGATTTTACTGATAGGATTCTAGGTCTTATCGTCATGACAGAGTTCACACACACAACCGTAGCCACGCAACTCTGGCTTTACCACTTTTTGAAGAAAAGATAAAGTATTTTGGCATTTTCTCTGTACAAATCTTTAAAAATATAAAAAGCGCTTTTCACGATAAAGGACTAAAATGCAGTTCTGTCCATTTTTTAAAAGAAGTGAAGTCATGCATTGTGTGTATGCATGGCATGAAACCCGTCTAATAGGTGCAACCCATGACCAGACTCACCATAATCAGGCTGCTCCAGTCATAAGGTGGGCCGTACTATATATAGAAAACAATTCACACCCCACCAAAACTTTCAAATTCACGTGTGACCCACCATGTGCCCTGTGCGCTCACAATAAAATATAAGGAGCGGATTAGCTGTTACCCGGGTAACAGCTTAGTGGATGTTAACCTTACCCTGTGGGGCACACCTTGATGTGTTTATTGTACATCCACGCCATCCATTTTCTGTTTTAATTCCCATCTCATTTTAGGATCCAATCCCAGACCTTAAGAATATCCAAATCTCAGGTGGACCATACCACTAAAAAGTACAGTGATGAATAACCATTGATAACTTTTCCTTTCATCCAAATCTTCTTGACATTATCAAGAGTTTGGATGTTAAATAAACATTACGAAAACCTTACTATAGGCTACTTGGAATTTTTAACGGTGAGGCACTCAATCTTATTTTTTCTTATGGTATGGCCCACCTGAGATTTCGATCTACTTAACTTTTTGGACCCCATCCTAAAATGGGCTGGAGAAACAGATCAACAGCATGGATATACAAAGGTGGTCCATGCTGTAGAGAACACTTAAGGAGCGAATGCGAGAGAATTGAAGAGAGCATATATTTCTTATTTATAATAATAAAGAAAAGATAAATTAAATATATGCCTTTATATAAAAAGAAAAATTACAGAAAATCTAAAGGACGAATAAGTAGAGCATAAAATAAAAATAAATGTTTGAAAAATTAAGGACATGCCTATGACACATAAGACCTATGTGTGGCATGCACATGAACTGCCTTTACACACGTGTGATCAACAAAGCTCAAGGTAGAATATTGGTTGGCATGCATGTGAACACACTCAATGTACTTTGGCCCATACATCTTCTTTCTTCGTCCTTGTCATCATCTTCATCTGAACCGTATATCAGTATAAACTGATTAGTGTTAAGAAATCACATTTCTACCCCTCAAAATAAATATGACTAAATTACCCCTCCCACAGTATAAGTAACATTCCTCATAAATACTAGGGCTGTCAACTTGCCGGGCCTACAGATGGTTTGGGCTCAGATTTTGAACTTTCAGGCTAGTCCTATTTAAAATTTTGATTTTTCTAGGCCAGGCCGGCTATCGACGGCCTAATGCAAGTGTTTCCCTACCATAAGCTTACTAGAATTTTGCTTTCTGATTGTAGGAGGAGGTGTAGAAAATATCACATCCAAGGTGAGAAGAAAGGATTGGTGGACGACTTTGTCGATAACTTGCCTGGATATCCCGATAATATCAAATATGATGGCGATGGTCATTTTTGGATAGGAATCCCAATGGTTCGTTCGTTATTTACCTTAACCCATGGCTGCATTTTTCTTTTGAATTTTTTCACATATACTAAATAATTAAGGCCCTCTAGAGGTGGTGATGGATGGGCCCTGTGGGGCCAGCATCCAGATTGGATTTGATTCAGGACTGATTTTAGGTCTGAGCTGATATCTAGGCCCCCAAGTTGTTCATTGGGCTGATTGCTGGCTCGCTGAAAATAAACAGCCAAAGACAGTGCATGCCCAGTTTTAACCACCTTTCAATCGAGGCATGTGCAGAGCCTAGCTCTAGGCTATTTCCAGACCTTACAAATAAATGGGTCGTGCTCAGGTTGATGATGAAATGTCTCGTTTCCACCCCTTCTGGTTCCAACCTGCTGATGTGGGCCGGAGGTCTTACTAGAACTAGATTCATGGCCTGTACACATGGTCATAAGCCTTTCATGCATTTTTTATTTATTTTTTTAATCTTAGCCTTTGATCTTGTAGAGAAGGACAGTGTTTTGGGATTGGATGATGATGACCCCATTCGTAAGGAAGACGGTCATGATCATAGAGAAGTTCGTAAAGATGCCACTCATGCAGCCGGACAGCGGGGTGTTGGAAGTCAGCTTGGAGGGTGAACCGCTTGCCCTATATTCGGACCCCACTCTATTTGGGGTGACCAGCGGGCTTAAAGTAGGAAACCATCTTTACTATGGCTTGCTTGTCGGAAGCTACATAGGCCGCATGGATCTCACCAAACATGCGGCACGTGCGAAATGAATCTCCGTGTATAAGTGTCTATTTACATAATAAAAGAAAAGATGGTGTGTTTGGGCTTTGTTAGGTATTAAATAGAGCAATCGAAAGAGCATACGTTGACCATTCGGTGTATATGTGAGCATTCATGTGTAATCTTCCCTGTGTGGAAGCTAGAGCTGAATACGAGCCAAGCTAGCTCGGTTAATTCGCCCAACTCTGCTCGAATAAGCTCGATTCAACTCGGATTGAAAGCTAGGCTTGAAAAGCTTCGAGCCGAGCTATGTTTTTAAGTCTGAAATAATTTCGAGCCGAGTTCTAGCTGACTCGAGCTCGACTCGACTCAATTCGAAGCTCAGATCAAACTCATACTCAATTCGACTCGGCTTGACTTGGCCAATTTTAAATACCTTAAATTATAATATCAATTGAATTCGAGCACCCTAATTCCTACCCTTTAGAAAAGAAAAAAAAAATCACTCAAGCCCTCTTTTGTTTTTTTGTCCTAGCTGACCCGAACTCGGCTCGAAAGCTTGAACTCAAACTTGTCTTGAACTTGGCTTGAGCTGGCCCAAGCTGCTGACCTAACCAAGTCGGGCTCGCCAATCAAGCTCGAGGACTGAGCTAAGCCGAACTCAAGCTAAGGTACGATCCGAGCCGAGCTATGCCAAGCCCCCTAACATGACAAAAGCCCTAGTTATTCCTAAATAACATATATAATGAATGTTAGAGTCTTGAACTTTTACTTTTTCTAACTTAAAATTCAAAATAGTTTTGAATTTTGTTTTTTCTCTTAAACCTTATTTAAAAAGCGAAAATTCTTCGAAGATGTTTTAATCCCACATTGCTGGGAAAGAAAGAGCTAGAGGAGTCATGAGCTTTGACTTCTCTAGTGTTTCTACTTGGAGAATGGAGATAAAAGAAGGTTAGCTTGCGTGTTTCAGTGACGCACGCACACACAGTGTAAGCAGTGGACTATGAGGTAGTGTGGCTATAGAGCATCAATGATACGCATTGTGTTGCAATTGGCGCTCCCATGCGACCTATTATGGACAGATGTGATCCGATGCAACTAGGCTAAGTCGTTGCAAAATCAACCATAGCTAATATGTCCATCGCACGATCAACCAGAAGAGAATGATAGTAGTGGAAACTAGCCGGCCATGAACGACCATTGCACTAATTAACCAGAAGACAATTACTGTTTTACCTATTAGCCAACAAATAGAGCTAGACACGAACCAAGTTTGATCGTTTGAATTGACTTGGATCGACTCGATAAAACTCTGTTTGAACAGAAAGTCTTCGTGTTCGAACTCTGTTCGAACACACAGGGTCTTTTCGAGAAAAAAAATCCAGTCGGTTTCAATCACAGCCCTGTTCGACTCTACTCGAACTCGAACTAGACTCGAATATTGACCGACTCGACTCGACTCGTTTATTTGACTCGGTTATATATATATATATATATATATATATATATATATATATATATATATATATATATATATATATATATATAGAGAGAGAGAGAGAGAGAGAGAGAGAGAGAGAGAGAGAGAGAAAGAGAGAACAGGTTGGATGACAAATGAACATGATTGTGGGCCTTAGGAAGGCTTCAATGGAGAACATCATTCTCCTCACTGTTTCTTGTGGTGTGCTCCACTTGAGCTTTGTATCCGCCTCATTGTTTATTTAATGCCTCAAAATGAGTTATACAAATGGATGAACAGAGTGGATAAAACAAATACATCATGGTGGGACCCATAGAGCTTTGACACCAGCTTGCTAACTGGTGTTCGCGTCACCAGCCAACTCACGTCCGCAGATTGGGTACTACCAGTCTACCCCCACCAGAACCTATCTAGAGAAGGGCGGTCTTGTTAATGCTCTGTGGGGCCCACAGTGATATATTTGCTTATCCAAACCGTCCGTCCATTTTTTAAAGATCATTTATGGCATTATCCAAAAAATGAAGTGGATCGAAAGTTCAAGTGGACCACACCACAGGAAACAGTGGGGACGTTAACTATCTATGTTCTGGCTTTTTATTTAGTTAGTTAAAAACTTTAAACCGTGTGATTTGTTATTTGTGATATGTAATTTGTAAACGAATAGGTTTTCAATACTCAGTAGTAAAAAAAAAAAAATTCAAGCTAAAAAAAGCGAAATTGTTCGAACTTGTCCAAACTTGTAAAAATTGTCCGAAATCCACACGTTCGAACATGGCTGGGTCAGACCAAACCGAGTTTGAACATAGCCACCTTGTTCGAATTTTGTTCGAACATTGTTCAAACACACCCACTCAAGCAACCGAACAATCCGATCTAGTCCATGTTCGACTCGGAACGAATCGTTGTCCATCACTGCCAGCAGATGTGATCGTTGCGCCAATTGTCCAAAAGACAATGGTTATTTTACCTATTGACCAACAGATACGGCTGTCCCGCCAATCAGCCACCGAATTTCACAACAAAAAAAAAATACTATTGTATCACCAATCAATTGACGGATCTAGACTATTACTATGTTTTGGCCTGCCGGATCTTTTCATTATGCCGAATAGCCGATGGATTCCAACCATTACACCGATCGGCCAGCAGATACTAACCATTGCAATGATTCAATTGGCAGATGTCAACCGTTATGATGGTTCGACTCTTAGAATCCAACCAAGAAATGGTTACTTCCACCTTTTTAAGTTAAGTCGCGTCCCTTCTTAAAATACTTAATCATTGTGAACCGTTTCGGATGCGTCTTTAAGAAATGCCTCTTTGTGAAAACATACAGCCCTTCCTTCTCTATAAAACCTAGTGTAAAAATAGAATTAAACATAACTTGCAGTACTACTCTATCCACCGACAAAAATCCTTTGTTAGATTCTCTTTTATTCTTTTTCAAAAGCACGTGAAGTCAGTTCTCTGTTTTCTCAATATACATAGTACTCTACCAGAAATTACAAACTGCGTACCAAGTTTTGACTATGGTATCTTCATGATTATTGCATGTAGAACCACCAAAGATTATCATATCCTAGAAGCGATTCACTAGCTAGAAACCCAACAACGATCTCATACCAATGAGAGTGGGTGAATAACGCTTAAAGGAAAGCGTATTTAAAATGTATTTCGAGCCTAGTTTAATTTTTCTATTATGTCTTATTTTCAGTTTCAACCATTATATTCATAATTTCTCAACAATCTTAAACCATTGTTCTATGGAAACCGAAACCAGTAATACACCATCAAGTTGAGAAACTAGGATCTGGTCAAACTTGACCGATTCTATGGAAAAAATTTCACTCGTTAATAAGATAAACTTAAGTAGTACCCTCTTTATGTGCTCTTAGTTAGATTTTCAAGAACGAATTATTAAAAACAGAAAAAGAGAAGAAAATGAACTGATTTGCCAAGGACACATCATTAACACCCTCTCCAACTATCTATATGATCTGTGTACAGACATGACTTCGGTCAAATATATTTGGAAGAACCTCGAATTAAAAAATAAGGCCGAAGAAGAGGGTACGAAGAAATTATACATTAACAGGTACTTTAATTTTATTATGATTGATAATAAGTCGATCTTATCTTAAGTGCATGAACTGCAAATGATTGTCAATAATATAACAGTACAACAACAATGCCCAATAGCGACGAATTTTTCAATCATTATATACGTGAAAATCCACCACTATAACCTATAGTAGTGAATCAACCATAGAATAAGTATCCGCCATTATTGTCACTGTCATTTTATATTTAGTGATGGATATCTCATCCACCGTTATTTGTAGAATTATTGTAGCGAAAATATCCATTGATATATGCCATTAAAATACAATGGTGATCCTTATAGTCCGTCACGAACGTAAATTGTAGCAGTGGATATATCTGCGCGATATAGGTGCAGTCATGCAGCTAATCACATATTGATAAACTGACAGATAATATTATCCATCACGAAAGTCAACTTTAGCGACAGATATTTCAGCCGCTGTAGAACCTGCTAAATCATATATTAATACACCGGCTTATTATAATTTCTATCACCACTGATACTTATAAGAACGAAAAATGCAATCCGTCTCTAAATAGTTTGTAATGAAAAAATACAGCAATTGTTTGTTTTAAGCTGCTTGTAACACCCCGTATTTTTCTGTACTCGGGTGTTACTACGAGAATTCAAAGTATATGTGTGTGTGTGTGTGTGTAATGCCCTTCTGTGACTCTTTCGTCAATGTGTGCGTGACTCCTGGTGCCCCGGACTGGCAGTGCATAGTTCGCACCCAAATGACTGAAGTCCTAAGATCCTGAAACCTCTATCATATTGACTGCGCCGTCCTCGCGATCGCAATGGCGAAAA
The DNA here is from genome assembly GCA_003013855.2 of Liriodendron chinense. Classification (NCBI taxonomy): domain Eukaryota; kingdom Viridiplantae; phylum Streptophyta; class Magnoliopsida; order Magnoliales; family Magnoliaceae; genus Liriodendron; species Liriodendron chinense. The sequence continues at coordinate 1,817,110 of ML058329.1, read as the reverse complement.
CAGTGCGTCAATCTAATACCCGAGCGCAAAGATATGGACATTTAATTAAAACACCCAAAAAAAATGTGGTTGTGCACAATCGTGTGGGGCTAGGGCTGAAAGTCGGGCGGGTTGGGTCGGGTTGGTGCTAAACCCTAACCCAACCCAAGGTCCCTATACCTCAACCCTAACCCAACCCAACCCAACCTAGGGTTGGGAATTCTCAACTCAAGCCCAACCCAAGCGGGCTCGGTCGGGTTGATCGGGTTGGTCGGGTTGATACATGCTAATATTTTCATTATTACATTAGTCTATTATGTTTCAATACATGCCTTATTTTTTGTACCTATGGCTTTATTAATTATATATGTACTTAGTTATATAAAGAACTTCACTTTTCCTAAACAAATAAGTTAAAATACAAGTAAACATTATAAGTTTACTTCACTAAAGTATAATAAAAGTATAAGTTGGGTCGGGCAACCTGAGACCTCAACCCAAGCCCGACCCAAACTTCATCGGGTTGATGTTTTCATAGCCCAAGCTCGAGATCGGGTTCGATACTTCTTGCCCAAGCCCAACCTAATGTCGGGTCGGTTGGGTTGAACCCACCCAACTTTCAGCCCTATGTGGGGCCACCCTATGTGGGGGCCCACTACACGGTCTTCTTTGCAATTAATATATATATATATATATATATATATATATATATATATATATATATATATATATATAATAAAATAAGGAAAATAATAAAAAATAATAAAAAGTACAAAAAAAAAGGAGAAGTAATGATGGCTAGAATCTCACCACCATGCCTCCCCACTCCTCCCCACGTCACCCCATTTCCCTCTCCATGCTTTCATTAAAATTTAAAAAAAAAAAAAAAAAAAAAAAGAGAGAGAGATTATAAAGGAGGGAGGGAACGTGCATACCCTCACCCCCATCTTCCATCTCATTTCATCCATTCCTATCAAGAGAGTGAGTGTGTGTGGCATTTTAGTGGGCCATCATCAACCTCCCATTCTATCTCAACCATCCATCCACTTCAACCGTTAAGATCGACCTTTGATCAAGGAGATCAAAGTGAGTACACCCCCTTTCACTTAACATTTTGTATTTTTTATGTTGATAATTGTGATGGTGATGATGAAGTGGGCCACCTCGATGTGGGCCCCACCTTTGTACATGCATGAAATTCTAACCCTACAAAGGGGTTACACGTTCGGATGGATGGATAATATAAAATCAGCTTGATCCAAACCATCTGTGGGTCCCACTTATCATGGGCCCCACCATGATGTGTATATTTCATCCACGCCACCCGTCCACTTTGCCATATCATTTTAGGACATGGGCCTAAGAATGAGGCATATCCAGATCTCAGGTGGACCACACCATAGAAAACAGTGGAGATAACGATGTCCACTATTGAAACTTCCATGGCCCACCGTGATGTTTGTAAACATTTTTACCTATCCAATATTGGACTCTATAGTTTCTCATGATCAGGGGAACCTGATAAATGGCGTGGATCTTTCCCAAGTGGGCCCCACTTGATAAATATAATAAAAAGAAGAAGAAGAAGAAGAAGAAACGACCAGACGCTGGACGTTCACAGCGTCAGGGACGCTGGAACTGTCCAGCGTCCAGCGTCACCTGGAACGTGGGAGTGGGGTCCCCACCCGTGGGACCCACCTTGATGATTATGCTGGATCCACACCGTCTATCTGCTTTCCCAAATCATTTTAGGGCCAGGGGCCCCATTATGAACCAGATCCAAATCTTAAGTGGACCGCACCACATGAAAACAGTGAAGATGATGATGTGCACTGCTGAAAATTCTTTGGCCCACCTTGAGATTTCTAGACTGAATCATATACCCAATATGAGGCTCTATGGGTTCCCCTTGAGTTGGAGAACCTGATGAATGGAGTGGATCACCCTTATATGAGCCCCACTCGATCAAAACCAAGAATAAAAAAATAAAAAAAAGGGTCTCCCAGCGTCAGACCAGCGTCCCCGGCACTGGACGCGCGGGCCTCCAGCTGGTGGCCCACTCTGTGGGTCCCACCATGATGCGTGTGCTATATCCACACCGTAGATCCATTTGGGGAGATCATTTTAGGGCATGATATGAAGAATGAGACAGATCCAAATCTCAAGTGGACGCCACTTGTAAGAAAACAGTAAGGACAGTGACCCTACCGTTGAAACCTTCCTACGGCCCACCATGACGTTTATTTGAGATCCAACCTGTTCATAATTCCACACACGTGTGGAGAGGGAAAACGAAATATCAGCTTGATCGAAAACTGAGTTGGGCCCACCTAGAATGTATGTGCCTTATCTATTACGTCCGTGTGTTTTTCTAGCTCATTTTAGTGGCTGAGCCCAAAATTTAAGCATATCCAAATGTCAAGTGGACCATGCCGCGGGAAACAGTGGGAATAATGATTTCCACAGTTGAAACCTTCCCAGGCCCTACAGTGATGTTTATTTGTCATCCAACATGTTCATAAGGTCACATGGATATGGATGGAGGGGAAAACACAAATATATTCCAAAACTTCCTGAGACCCAGCTGAGTACCACGCAACCCAGCGGGTGGCCCACCCTGTGGGATCCAACTTGATGTATGTGTTTAATCCTCGCTGTCCATCTGTTCCTCCAGCTTATTCTAGGGTAGGGGCTGAAAAATGAAGAAGATCCAGATCTCAAGTGGGCCGTGCCGGAAGAAACAATGAAGACCGTTGAATTTTAGTGTTTTGGGCCATGTTTGGCTTCCTTGGTGGGCCCCACGTGGAAGCAATGTAGAAACCACCATTTGGACCTTGAATACTGTATGTGCAGCTACAACAATGACATTTTACCTGGGCCAAAGCGGACCCCACATGATTAGAAATTAAGTTCCAAAATGGGGTCGGGCAAAGTTGTGCAGGAATTTCTGTACAGAAATTTCAAGTGTTCATGTTTGGCCCTGCACCAAAAAATATTTATACATATCCAACAGGCCCTACCATATGGGTTTTAGAGACCATGCATGGGTCTACTAGGGGGACTTGACAACATGCCAAAAGGAGATCCCGTTTGATGGTGGGACGTGCCCAAAGTTGAGCCAAAATCATTTCTGCACTACCATTTCTGCACAACTCCAAGTACCCATGTTTGGGCCTTTGTTAAAAGTTGTACACACGCAAACAAAGGGATCCATCTTATGAGTTTTGAAGACCATACATTGGTCTATGAAGCTGTCATTTTATTTCTCTAGAAGATGGCCCCTTGTGATCACAAATTGGACCCAAACTTAGCCCAAAACCATTTATGCATGTACAGTCTGTTTAATTAAAAATCTACGTGGGGTCACATCCATGGAATCCATCAGCTTCCTAAAGTATTAAATAAGTCATTAAAACTCTAAAACGTGAATTTAGAGCCACTACCATAGGGTTGATCTTAACCGTTTAAATTATGAATATGACAATTTAACCGTATAAATGGTCTAAAACATGGTAGGGTCGAATTCTAGCGAGCGTGTACATGCTTCAAGCAACATTGAAAGATGCTTCGTTCTTAAGGTGATGATTCATCCCCTTGAGCTTTCCGCCTTCATGTCAATTAAGTAATAGTTTTATTCATATATGACCAAGAATTTTACTCTGTCTCATGATTACCTCTGCTGTTTGATTTTGCCATAAATCATATGTTTAATCTTGCTATATGTGAATTTCTTTATAACTGTGAATTATTTACGAATTTTGAGATTGTCATTTTCATTCCTCATGTTTGGAATATGAAAGTGGAATGTGAATTTAAATGGTTGCGATCACCTGTATTTGATGGGGACCTTAAACTGGTGGCCTTTGGAAGCGATTTATTGGAAAGATTCCTGATGGTGTCCTTAGATGGAATTGTTGGACTAAATGTTAAATGAGATGAGATCTTGATTATACCCCTAGCTAGACTAGTACGGAAATATTTTTGATGATGTCTTTATATGGACTGGTTGGGCTGAATGTCCTATTGAGATGAATTGTTGGGATTCCCTATGGACTTGATGGACCAAGGGTCCTGTGAGATAAATTATTGATTATGTCCCTAGTTGGACTCGTGTGGAAATATTTTGGAGAATTATTGTGATGAAAGGCCACTAGTTGTAAGGGAATGTCATAATTGGTTTGGTTGTAAATTGGAATACTAATGGTTGGTTTAATCATGTATATCATGGCACAGACGGGACGTGTGGTGACGAGCCATATTACCGTCGGGTGGTCTGGTTGCTAAGAGCACGTACCCTCGAGGTATTTTCGCTGGCTCTAGACCACCATAGAGTGTGTCATTCACTGAGAGCACGTACCTTTGGTATTTTTACTGGTGATGACCACTCGTGATATTGTGGGGTTGATGTGTATCCTTAGTGACTTCCAAACCACTGGGTGAGGCCGATGTGTGTCCTTAGTAACTTTCGGATCACCAATTGATGAATTTGCATTGTGGGGCTGATGTGTGTCCTTAGTGACTTCCAGACCACATTTTCCAACTGGATGTGCATCCCCAGGCTAAGGGACATTTGAATGCATTCATGCATTTAAGAAAGACTGCATCATGGATGTTTTGTACATTTCTTTTTTATTCTTCTTGATTAATGTGTTGGTGTGTAATCTTGAGGGGACCTCACACTGAGCTGGCCACTCATGTTGTTATATTTCAACTGTATAGTTGGTGCAGATGATTTGAACAATATACAGGTACTATTGGTGAGGAGTAGGATGATGAGATCGGGGATGAAAATGCATTGCGTTTGTCCAAAGAAGAGCTGAATGTCTTTGCATTTTGGCAATAATTATTTAAATTGGTTTATGATTGAGAATTATTTAATTACTGTATTCTAATTTACGTTGGATATATTTAGATTGCTTCATTTCTGTATCTCGGAATAGAGGTCGAGACATTTGGTTTGTATCATCTTTATGGGCACCACTTAGACTTATTGTCGTATATTTTATATCTTTCCTATGTGCTTGGTTTTATTTTTCAGCTGTGAACGCCCTTTTTGGAATGATACTTGAAAATGGAGAGAAATGTGAGTTTTCTTCATAGGCTAACGCCCGGGTTTCTGGTACACGAGTCTAGAACTCGAGTTGCGAAAATCCAAGGCGTTACACTGCTACTGTATTCTGTAAAGAAAAAACATCCGATTGGAGTTTCTTTTATTATTATTATTATTTTGACCGGGCTCTCTATAACCAATGAGAGAGCTTCCTACATACTTATCATCATGATAGGTTTCAATCATTGTAATTCATCGTCATTAAACTTAGATTGCAATTGATTTTATTGTCTTCATATTTAGATAAATGTAAAGAAGAATGAGAAATAAATAACCTGCATAAGTTCCATGAGGAAATGTACATCTTATTATAAGGATCAGCTAATAATTTTTTAACTGTATAATGGAGATCGTCTGTTAGTGGGTTAGGTTGACTAAAGGAGGTGAATCCAAGTCACTAACAGAAGATCTTCATCATGTAGTAAGAAATCTATTAGTTAAGCTTGACACTAAAGATATACATTTCCTGATGGAACTCATACAGTGTAATACCCCAAAAAATTCCGCGCTCATGTAGGTACACAAGTGCGTATTCTAGCTCACATCCCAAATTAAACTCATGCATTTAGGAGGACAATACCTAGATCTGTGCTCTCGTACACATAATTAGACCCACAACCAACCATTTGAAATAGGCACATATCACTAGAGGAAGACATCCGACCATCCACTTCGCCTTCAGACCACTCGATCACATAAACCAACTTCGAGATCATCAAATGCATTCATATACTTATCCAATGGGTAAATTTAACCCATTCATCTAATCTATTAAACGTATATAAACCTATCTAACTATCATGATTACGGTCTAAAAATATCGCTTGCCAACACTATGGTTGTCAACGACACGGATTATGATTCGTATCCGATCCAAATCCGCTCCGATTTAATCGGATTCGGATCAGTAATCGGATCATCGAGTCAGATTTGGATAGCCAAAGGCGATCCGTTTAATATTCAGGTCGGATTCGGATCAACCTTGATCCAGCCCGTTAACGACCCGATTAAAAAGGTATAGAAGAAAAAGAAAAAAAAAACCTAATGCTAAGAAGAAAAACCCAGCCTGTCTCCGTCTGCTCTCTGCTCTCCACGCACCACCACGCAACCACGCCTCCTCGCCTCTCTGCTCTCCACTCACCAACTCGCCTCTCTGCTCTCCTCGCCTCTCTGCTCGCATCCCACTGTCTCGCCGTCTCGCATCACACCGCTGCCAAGAGACCAGTCGGTCTAGCCCGACCCCAACGCCCGTTGGTCCTCTCATAGGTGAACAAAGCATTCTCTCTCTCTCTCTCTCTCTCTCTCTCTCTCTCTCTCTGGAATATGGATGGCCGGTTGCCAGTAGGTGCATGCCCTCTCTCCTGTTCCCTCCCATTTTCCATTGCCATTTTCCAAAACCCCATGGGCTGTATCATATTCGGATATCAGGTCGGGTCATATTCGGATCGGAAACGAGTTCAAAATATTTAAACGGGTCAGGTTCGGATCATATACTGGTGATCCGAATCGGATTCGGGTTGGATATATCCTTAATCAAATCATCACCGATCCGGCCCGTATCCAATCCATTAACAACCCTGGCCAATACTTGCACACTTACACTTCCTTTATTCATTCTCAGACTTACATATTATCCATACTTAATCTATCTTCAATCTAAACCGTTAAAATGACCCTCATGGATCCATCAACTTATCCAACCATCTGATTTCAATCCAAACATGTACCTCATATCAAAAACTTAAGAATTACCCCTAACTATCAGATTACACAATGGACCTATGTGTCTTGATAATTTAGACCTCAACCCAACTCGATCCAACCATCTATGGTCATCCATCCTACAATCCAAACCATCTATACTTGCTTTCTAACCGTCCATACATCATAATCTTGCATCATAGAGGACCTTATGAAAGTTTCAACGGTAATAATTACTTCACACACTTCTTCAATTTATGTGGCTCACTTAAGCCTTGATCTACCTCACTTTTGAGACCATGCCCTAATACGATCTAACAAAAAGCCTTGATCTACCTCACTTTTGATACCATGCCCTAATACGATCTAACAAAATGAATGGAGGGAGCTGATTTCTCACAACCATCCCGGTGGGGCCTACTGCCTAATCATTTAAAGAAAGAAAAGAAAAAAGAACAAATTACTATAACGTGCGACAACGCACGTTGCGATGAAAAAATGAAATTATTTCCATGTCCTTCCCTAACTCTTCTATCTTCTCTCCTTCCTATTAGTCGTCCACTAATGGGCCCCATTTCGACGATTCAAACCGTTCATCAACCTCCCCTTATAGAGTTCTTCAGCAAGTACTCAATCCCCAATTATTTCATGTTGTGTAACTCATTGAAACTTCAAATCTGTCCCAAACCTTGAACTATGAACTACCTTGATCTGTTACTTTGAATGGACATATCTGAATCCTCTTAAGCATCTCAGTGGACCCCTTCTCACATACCCAACAAACCTCGAGCCCGTTCGAAACACAACTCCTTCCGCATTCACGCAGTGGCAAAGACACAAACGGCAATGCCGCATTTGGCAATGCACGAGAATCACCTCCAACAAATCATGATCATCCATCAGGATAATCCAACCATCCAATCAGCCTTCGGGCTATCCTCGAACCCCAGATGAGAGACAAGAGATTAGGATTCCAATTTGATAACGTTCTTTCCAATTTTTGCAGCAACCGAACGAAAACTCCAACCTTAGAACCCACCAATTAAACGACCCTAAAACTCTAAACCTTCATAATCAGAAGCTTTCTATGGCTAATCTACATCGTCCATCATCATTAGGAAAGGAAAAAACCAACGGATGCAAATTTGCCACTACAGCATCTCATCTTCTCCAATTAGAAAACTTACTGTAGGAATCTAAACAATAGGCCAACTCAGGATTTAAATCGTTCATTGAATGACCACCAAAATACACATATGATGATCAGTTTCCAACCAAGATCAAGTTTCATGCTAGGATCATCCCATCAAACCAATTCAGCGTTGGAAGCACACTGCTAAGGATTCCGCTCACAACCGATTCACAAACCCCTTTTCCGACTCGAATTTTATAACCAAAGAGATCTGAGAGAGAGAGAGAGAGAGAGAGAGAGAGAGAGAGAGAGAGAGAGAGTTATAGAACAACCTACAACCAATAGAAATGACAATGCAAACCAGCAACAAAAGCATTAGAGAGAGAGAGAGAGAGAGAGAGAGTTTGGCAAGGGAAATCGAGTCTGCCACAGAATCGACCGAGTCGGTCAAAGTACAACCTAATCTCGTTGAGTTCGGGTCGACCTTAAGGTCGAACATGTCCTTTGTAGCATCAAAGATAAGTTCCCTTCAGTCAGTTTGAAACCTAAATTCATGGTACAATTGCACCGCTTGCATTATCTCCATCGTTGCACCATGGACTCAGTGAGTCAGCATGCTAAGATCCAGAGTTCGGTCCCAAAATTGTAAGATCCTTTTTCCATCAATATATAATCTCTATATTTTAAATCGCAGAAAGAATTAACTTGTTGGGAGAAAAAATTTAAATAGTTATACCAAGTTCAATTTTCTTAGCCGATTCGAGTCGGGCAAGTGTTGGGCTCAACCCTAACTCAATCTACGCCTTGCGTCGTTTTAGCAAATCACGTCCCACTTAGACCAGGTCATTGGTTGGCTAAACATAGTAGTTTACTTTTGTGAGTCTTAGATTAATTTCCTTAAGTCATTTAATGTATTAGGCTTTTTCCCAAACATTGAGTTATAGTACTTTTAAGTTTAAAATTTAATTGATGTTTGGAGTAGATGTGGTAGGGAATCTGAAATTTTTTCATAATAGTGCATGATTGGATTGACTTTTATAAAATGTTAATGGAATGAGGATGTATGTAGAACGGAATGATACTCTTACTTTAAAATCGAAATATAATAACTCACGGGCTTAAGATTCCATCTCAAATTATTATATTTGGGTACCTAGATTTTGGGGCGTGTCATACAGGTTACTTGTGTCTCTTCGTGCTATCATTCATCCAAATAGGAAGAAGAACGGAATCAATTGGATTTTAAGTTTTATATATAACGATAAACTATGATGACCTGAACCTATAATTGTGATTAGATTAGGTCACTGATAAAAAGAGGGGCATGGGTTTAGGGTTGGAGATGCATGGGACTCAAATCGAAGGAGCACTACTACCTTCAGGTGCCGAAGGAGTGTCGTCAAGTGGAGCCTGTAAATAGTGTTACTTTGATTATCAGTATAAATAAATATAAGTGTTAAGATTCTTAGTTTAAAAGAAATGTGGAATAGGAAGTTATTACCTATGTACCATGTAGTTTATTATCCATGTCCACAGTACTACCGAGTCGTTGATCCATGTACTGCAATAATGCATCAAAGGACGCCTGAAGCTACGTCATGTGTTGCCTCAATGGTTTGCTGATGTGCCTTGACCGCTTAATGTGCCTCAACGACATCTTGTCATGCCTAGGTAGCCTGCACCATATACTCATGATAGCAAGGTTAAGGGCCCCACAATGTGGTGGGAATGACTCCTATCCCCATCATCCTCACACGACAATGTTTATCTTCTCCCATGACTTGGGAAAAGATGTTGTTCCTGACGTGCTATTTTGAGAGCCCTTTGGCAAATGGGACTCTAAGCATAATCAATACTAACAAGTATATATATATATATATATATATATATATATAATTTGGATACTTACACTTACAAACACTACCTCTTCATACCTGTATCTATAAAATTCCCGTCATTTTTTTGTATTTCTTACTCTGAACATGTCCACATGAGACGACTCCACTAGAATGTTGTATCTTTTAATAAGCAAATAATAATAAATTGGTGAAAATGTCAATACAAAAAAGAATAAGTTTCCATCTATCAAAATTTACCTCCTCACGCTTCCTTGTGAAGCTCTTCGTACCAGATGTGTGGGGAAGCATTTGGCTCGCACGATTTTGTTTTTTTTTTTTTTACACATTTATAAGGTGAAGAATGAAAAAGTTAAAACCTATTATAATATAAATGTCATCGGTATATATAAATGAATTTATATGTAATTATAGCTATTACTCATACATTTCTAACATCACTCTCCCAAACCAACCAATCCCATTCTGCCTTATTGATGTTCTGTGTGAAGTTCTTCTTAACCTCATCTGGATCACCCTGGTAAGGTGCAAAGTGTGTCCTTTTAAGGTGCAAAGTGTGTCCTTTTGAAGTCCTTCAATTTCTTATTGAAAGACTCAAGAACCTACTTGTTCAAGATATGGTCGATCTCAAACTTCTCCTGCAACACATTTAGAAAGTATGTGAGTTCTAATATATAGCATCCTTATAATTTTAATATCCAATTTTGTGATCCGTTAGGCTTTATATTCTTATTCAAAAATTATTTTCTTAATTATGAGTTCTTATTCAAAAATTATTTTCTCCATTATGAGTTTCAACAACTCTAAAAATTTTAAATATTGGGTAGGATATGATCTCACAGGGCTTGTAATGCCCATCCTACTTAACTATTGCAGGTGTTGGGTTGGATTACTTTAAACAAATAGGCCTCTATTATTAGTTCTCATTTGGTTAATAGGTTTATAGTTTGAAAATTTGAGTTTTGATGTATAAGAGAGATAGTTTAAGGATAGTTGTTTAAGTAGTGGATGGTATGACATGATGATTCATCTATTTAAATTTGAAGTTAATGGTAATTCCTTTTAATTTGGGTGTGAATAGCCTTATTAGATGAAATGAATATATGTGTAGTAATATAATTTGCTAATTTAGATCACGTAATCAGAATTCAAATATTGAGTACCCTTACTCAGGTACTGGAATTTCAGGGCGTGACAATTTTGGCCAAAGTATATATTTCAATAGGCTCATTACAATTTCTCCCTCAAATATCACATATGTATACAAAGAGATATTAAAATTAATTTAATAATCAAATTCAAGCTCTAATAAAAATACTACAGAAGTTCATTGCATTCCAATTTTTAGATTCCAATGCATTCCAATTGCAAGCTGCCAAATACAACTGACACTTTTGTCAGCTGGAATCACCTTGATTCTAGTAATTATGATTTGGATTGTAAAGCCAGCACACCAAACCATCAAGATGAAGAACCATGCCAACCTAGATAAAGGGGAAACCATCTCTATGTGGGTATATTTTTTAGAATTTTATAAAAATAATTTACCTAATTAGTATTAAAGTTACATATTGGTACCATTTACAAAAAGATTTAAAAAGAGCTACATCATTAATCAATATAATTATCATTCCCCTGACCATACATTTCTTTAACGATGGGTGGGTGGGCATGTTGGCAAATAGGGCAGCTGTTTGAGTGGGCCCCATTGTATGTTTATTTAAAATCCATCCCAATCACCAAGTGTGTCATCTCAAGTTAGGTGAAGGCTCCAAAAATCATACCCATCCGTGATTCAAGTGGACCACATGATTGGATAGAGTCTATAGGGCAACAAACTACCTCCAAATTGTTTCCCTTGGCGTGGCTTATACCTAAATCATTGATGGCCTGATTTTTACTCCCCGGTCCTAAATTTTGATTTTTCATCTGATGGTTGGAATGTATTTTATATAATCATCAAAGTAGGTCATGTGAAAATCAAGGGTGGTGGTCTCATCCAAATGCTTTCTTTACTGTAGCCCACATGAATCAAAGTAAGCCTGATTTTTTAGATTTGAGCCTAAAATGGGATTATGCATCATGCATATCATGAAAGTCCGGGCATCCATCTCCAAAACTGTGTAAATACTTTATCTAAAAAAACAAAATTATATAGTACACTGCTCTTGATTTTGATGAGCCCCACTGTGATGTTTACGTAAGATCCACTCCCACCAATAGATATTGAGTCTTTTATTAGGTTAACGATAAAAATAATAATAAAACAAAAAATCAGGCTGACCTAATCGTACAGTGGACTAAAATCATGCCATATGTCATTTACTTGGGCCACCTAATATGTAAATGGTTTGAAGGCAAGCATTGCCGTAGGCTATTTCTAATCACGTGGTCCATCTAAATATAGATGTAGCTAAATATTTTTTTGCCCATGGCTTAACATGGTGAAGAATTGAATTCATATAAACATCATGATGGGGCCCACCGAGCCACCGACCCATGTGCTCGCCTGGGGCCGTGATGGAAAGTCGTGGAATGACAAAAACTTTTTGAAAAAGCTATCGGACAGTAAATTAATTACATATTAAGGTAGTTTTCAATAAAATACTATACCGAATGAGCTTCCAGGACACAAGGAAATCCAAGTACGGTCTTAATACCACTATGGTTGAAGTGATTTTCACGTACACATCATAATGGGCTTTTGTACGTGTCCCAAATTTTTTTTCTTAAATATATGAAAGCTGAAACAAAGAGGCCATCCAATTTCGGCGGCCCACTATGATGTATATGTGATATCCACTTCAACCATTTGATCGTATAATTCCTTGTTAGAAATAAGGCCCACACGTATCTTGATTAACCGACCGTATACTAAGTTTTCAACTCCGGCACATTCCGGACGGACCAAATCGATGACCTTTATTTAGTACCACAACAACCCAAGACTTGCACCCTTACGACCACGCAGGCGCCGCGATTCCAATGGCCGTGACATGCTCCATTACGAAATCCAGTTTAAAAGTTGTAGCCTTTGGCATAATCTAAGGTGGACCGCACAACGTATATGTGGCATGGGCCCCACTTGCACGTATCTCAAGATTGTCCGATCAATCACCAATTAATTAAATCACCCATCAATCAAAGCTCATACCTACCCATCACTCTCTTTCCACTAAGTCAACAAAGCTCATGCCTTTCATTAATGCCACCCATGCCCCATGTCCCCTCATACCATTAAAACCCATATAACCTCCATCCCCCCCCCCCCCCCCCCCTCTCTCTCTCTCTCTCTCTCTCTCTCTCATTCTTTTAAGCTACCAAGAAAATCCATGAAAGAAACCTATCTTCTCAACTTCCATCCTATCCATCCAAGCTTCCACCCTTCATCATCCACCATTAAAATCGTAGCTTAGGAGAAAAAGAATATAAGGAGCAAGATAGAAAAGTGAGTGCATCACCTTCCCCTTAGGTTTGGTGTAGAAGCAAGAGCTCGAGTGAGGCCCACCTTTTAATGGTGTGAATTCCACTTGAGGACCCATTTTGTTGCATAATTGGTGTGGCCGGTGGCCCAACATGATGTGTGTTTTATCCATGAGGGGTCCACCAACCGTAAACCCCATCATGATGTTTATTTGACATCCAACATGTGGATATGGTCATCTTGACCATCATGCTAGAAGGTGGGATATGGATCCCACCCTTTGAGATTCTAGGGCCCACATGTCAGTGGGACCCACCTCGATGTATGTTATGTATATCCTTGTTGTGCTTTCGTTGCACAAGAGGAGGCCCATAGTGGCGGGGCCCTCCCATCTTCTCTCTCTCTCGCTCTCTCCCTCTCTCTCTCTCTCTCTCCACCAAGTGGGCCCACCTTGTTGCCCACTTCGAGGTTGTATGACCCGCCAGTCACACAGGCCCGGTTGAAGGGAAAACGTAAATATCAGCTTGATCACCAAGCTTGGTGGGCCACATACGTGGACCCCACCTATATGTATGTGTAGTATATCCACACCACCCACCCATTTTGCAGGATCAGTTAGGACGTGAGTCCCAAATGAGACAAATGCAACGTGCTGGGGGTCTGCCCTATTGACAGACCCCACTGTGATGTTTGTGATAAATCCACACCGACCATCTGATTGGGCAGGCCATGTTAGGCCTTGGCTACGAAAATCAGACAGATCTAAATCTCAGGTGGGTCGTACCATAGAAAATAGTGGAGATAATGATGTCTACTGTTAGAACCTTCCTTGGCCCACCATGATGTTTTTACACCACCAAAACTGCCCAAATCAAGGCTCGTTAGGCCCACCTTAAGCTGGAAAATTCAATGAACGAATTGGATTTCCCATGTGGACCCCACCACGTAGGGAAATCAAAAAGAAAAGAGAGCCACTGGTCAGAGCATCCAGAGGTGAGAGGACGCTGCCGCCCAGTAGCGTGAGGGCGTAAGCCCCTTTGGCGTTAACCAAAGGGCCCCACTCGAGGACCCCGCCATGATGTATTGGTTTTATCCAAACTGTCTATTTGCTTTGCCAGATCATTTTAGGACATGGGCCCAAGAATGAGGCATATCCAAGTCTCAGGTGGGCCGCACCACAGAAAATAGTGAGGATGGACGCCCATTGTTAAATCCTTATCAGGGCCTACTAGTATGTTTATTTTTCATCTTACCTGTTCACGAGGTCACGCAGACCTGACAAAGGGGCCGAAAAATATCAGCTTGATCAAAAGCTTAGGTCCACGAAACAATGGAGATTGGACGGCCACCATTAAAACAGTTGGGGGCCACCACTTTTGCTAATGTGTGAGGGCCCCACCGTGTGTTTATTTACCATCGAACCTGTTGTTAAGGTCACGCTGACCTGGATGGAGAGAAAATACAAATATTAGCCTGAGCCAGAACGTCTAGGGCCCCACTTGGGGGATCCGTTGCATGGCAGCATGCCATGGCACGCTGATCAACAAGGGGCCCACCTCGTGGGACCCACCATGCCAGCCGTCCATCCATTTTATCATATCATTTCAGGGCATGGGCCCAAAAATGAATCAGATACAGATTTCAGGTGGGCCACACTACACCAAACAGTGGGACAATGATGTCCACCGTTGAAACCTTCTTAATGATGCCATTTTCCATTTAGACCTGAGGCACAAGTCTGGATGAATGGGAAAACAAAAATATCAGGCCCACTTGGGTGCCAGTGTGCCACGCTCCAGGCAGCATGCTTGGGCACGTGGCCCACCCTGTGGGTCGCACCATGATGCAATGCCGCCCATCTATTTTTCCATATTATTTTAGGGCCGTGAGCAAGGATAATGAGGTAAATACAAACCTCAAGAGGACCACATCGCAGGAAACAGTGGTCATTGATGCCCACCATTGAAGGCCACTATGTTGTTTATTTTTCCATCCAACCAAAGGCTGTGGGGCCCATCTTGGGGTCCCATCTTGAATGATATGTTGTATACATTGTTGTCCACCTTGGCAAGGGCGTGGGGCCCAGTTTTGAGTGGGCCACACGTAGGGAATAAGGGTGATTGAACCCCTACATTGAAAACTTTCCAGGACCCATCTCTTATTTTATTTGCCATTTTTCCTGTTCATAAGTCACCCAGCCATGGGTGGGTTCCATACGTGGTGTGCGGGCCCCACCATGGGGTTTTTTGGCAATCTCACTTAATTAGTAGGAATGCACAAATATCAGGTTGATCCCAAACTGTTGAGGCACATTAATGTATGTGGCTTCCCCACTCCTTTGTGCGGTTGTCCCCAATCATGGGTCCACCTTGTTATGCATGTGTTGTATCAACGTCAGCCATTGACCACTATGGTATGACATGTATGTCTGGCCATCCATCAGGACCGCCTTAATATTGTACTTGATCCAAACCATCCAAATGAATGGACCCTAGCATGTTATATACAGGATGGCCTTGGGACCACCTTAATGTACGTGTTCAAATGACCACATTGTCCATTTCATGGATCCACCTTGATGATTAGTTGTGAAAACCCTTGTTGAAAGGTCACATAGATCTGGATGCATGGGAATCCCTAAAGTTCGCTTGATCCAAGTCATAGGGCTACCTTGTTAGCTCACCCTATTGACCCGCCTTGTCAACCTGCCTTATTGACTCAACATGTTGACACACTTTGTTGACTCGCCCAGTTAAACCCACCTTGTTGACTCATCCTAGTAACTCAGCTTGTTGTATACCCATATGACTCACCCCTTAAGGAGTGTCCTACTCTTGTACCCAACTATTAAAGACCACCATATCGTGTATATCCCATCCACACTATCCGTTTATCTTTAGGATGAGTGTGGGGTCCATCCTCGATGTTAGTATGTCATCTAGGTCATCCACTATGTGGAGCATATCCTAATGTACAGGCTAGATCCATCATCCTTCTTTGGATTCCTATTATGTTGCCCATGTACCTCAAGACTACCCTATCATTTCACTGTCTTGGCTCATCCATCTTACACCTATCCTATGGTCCTACCTCTTTTTGTTTGAGTGAATTATCCTTGTTATGTTGTTTTTAGTATGTCTTTTACCACACATACTGTTGTTTGAAATACTCTTATACGAGTTATATATTATAAGCTTTGACAACCATCCCGCATGTGTAATGAGTATGCATCCTGAATCACCATTGTTAGTTGGGGACCACTAGGGCATAAACGCATTCATAAAGCATTCGAGATGTAGTCGCGCAAATGTAATTCATGTGCTCTCCATCGCAAATCTCTCCAATAAGTATGGGACTGTTCGAGGACAGGAGTCTATCACCCTGACTTACACTGTATGGTAGAAATAGCTTAGCATACCTTATAGCCCTTTGTGCAAGATTCCTTGGCTAGTGACATCCCGCACTATGACTCGATCATTCATATGTGTCCCCTCATCTTAACCATATCTCAAATAGGTCAAACTAGATTGCTTTATTGCCATGGTGATAGATTGATTACTTGTCGGCACTCATACTGTATACTTAACTCATACATCATGAATGCTTGGCTCATCTGATTGTCTTGTATCAACCGGCCATAGCGGCCGCGATTGTCGTGCAGTTCATTACCAGTTAACGGTGACGTTGTATTTGAGACCTTATAGTTTTATGGTGCTCTTTGGAGACTTGCAAGGGTATGTCGTCCCGAGTTTGTATGCATGGTTGCATTTCATACCGTCCGCTTGTACCACATATAGCATGGTTACTACGTTGCAACCACAGCTCCATTGTGGTTTGCAAAACACCGAAAATATGTGATCTTTAAACTGGATGCCAAAGATGTCCCTGGGTGAAAGTCTCTAATTTCCTTTGGTACCAAAGTGTGGATGCTTCATTTAAGGACCAGGTGGTTTAATCATACACTAGTATGTCGAATATCAAATGGTGGTATTTTTCACGGCACGTGGTTAATTTAGAAGAAGGTCTAACCTAACCTTGCTGGAAGCATATTGGCAAAAGTGGGTTGAGTTTGACCAGCTGTGAGCAGGTCCGCTACTACACCAGATAGACTTTGTGTAAGACCCATACCCTTATTTGCCCTCCGTACGCTTAATTTTCGGTGCCGGTACGTCCCGGATGGACTAAATTAGCGAGCCTTGATCGCGACCCTATTTTAGTACCGCATCGACCCGAGACCTATACCCTGACGACCGCGTAGGTGCTGCGATTCCAACGCCGTGCGGCACGCCCCATTGCGATACCCGGTGTGAAAGTTATGATCAATCGCGTAATCCGAAGTGGGCCGCGCAACGCGCGTGTGGCGTGGGCCCCACTTGCACAAATCCCAAGATCATGTCAAATCAATCAAATCCATCACCATCACTCTACCCATACCCCTACTCTACACACCCCATACCCCCCATCCCTCTCTCTCCTCCCAAAGTCAACCCTCACCCATACCTCCCATATCCCCTCCCATGCACCATCATCACCCCCCATGATTCTCTCTCTCTCTCGCTCTCTCTCTCTCTCTCCCCCCCCCCATACAAGTGCATACGTAGGGAGAGAGGAGGGTTCTCATTTCCAAGAGCTAGAAGAGAAAGGAGAGAGAAAGAGAGAAAGAGATTTGAGAGGAGAGAGAAAGAGAAAGATTTGAGAGTAGAGAGAGAGATTAGAGAGATTGAGGGTGGAGATCCTAGCTTAGAGGGCCCCAACCATCATCCGGACCGTCCGGATCATCCGATCGTCAACCCGATCCAATCCAACCATCCAACCATCCATCAAGGTGAGTGCAAGGGACATAAACCTCTCCATTTTCTTATTTCCTTTCATTTTTCTTTTCTTTTGGGCCCATATGGTGGTGGACAATCTGATGGATGGATTGGATCATCCATGAATGGGCCCCACAGCTTAATAATAATAATAATAGTAATAATAATAATATATATGTATATATATATATAAAAGAGAGAGAGAGAGAAAGAAGTTACCCGCTGGACAGACAGCGTCTAAAGGACGCTGCTGCCCAGCAGGGCAAGCTTTGGGCGTGGAAGAGGTCCCCACACGTGGGACCCACCTTGACGTATGCATCCAATCCACGCCGTCCATCTGTTTCTCCAACCCATTTTAGGGATGGTCAACAAAAATGAAGAAGATCCAGATCTCAGGTGGACCACACCACTGAAAACAGTGGGGCTAATGAAGCCTACTGTTGAGACTTCTTGGGCCAACCGTGATGTTTGTGGACCACATCACCCACCCAATATTGGGCTTGCTGGGTCCCCAATGAGCTGGGGAACATGATGAAGGGGGTGGATCGTCCCTAAGTGGGCCCCACTTAATGTAAACAACAAAAAAAATAAAAAATAAAATAAAATAAATGCTGGCTGCTGGACAGATAGCATCCAAGGGACGCTGCTGCCCTAGCAGCGTAGTCTCTCTGGGCGTCACCCCATGGGCCCCATTCGTTGGGCCCACCTAGAATGTATGTGCCTTACCTATTCCGTCCATATGTTTTTCCAAGCTCATTTTAGTGGCTGAGCCCAAATTTTAAGCATATCCAAACGGCAAGTGGGCCATGCCACGGGACAACAGTGGGAATAATGATCTCCGCCGTTGAAACCTTCCCAGTCCTACAATGATGTTTATTTGTCACCCAACCTATTCATAAGTGGCTGGGCCCAAAATTTAAGCATATCCTAATGTCAAGTGGACCATGCCACAGTGGGGATAATGATTTCAAACGTTGAACCCTTTTCAGGTTCTACAGTGATGTTTATTTGCCATCCAACCGGTTCATAAGATCACATGGATATGGATGAAGGAGAAAACACAAATATCTGCTTGATTCAAAACTTCTTGGAACCAGTTGGGTACCACGCTGCCTAGCAGGTGGCCCACCCTATGGGTCCCAACGTGATGTATCTATTAGCTCCACCATGATGTATCTGTTTTATTCATGCTGCCTATCTATTTTCCATATTATTTTAGATATGGCCCCAACAATGAGGCAAATTCAGATGTTAGATGGACCACACCCGTAGGAAATAGTAGTCATTGATGCCCACCATGGTTCCTTCTTTGATATATATGATTTATCCATGCCGTACACATATTTTGTCGACCTACCTTGTATGTGCAGGCCCAAGTATGGGGCCAATGTGGTCTCAAGTGGGCTATGCCACGAAGACCTTCACATTTCCAATGGAACCCACAGTCCGGGTCCCACTCTCTATGTATATATTGGGCCTTTTAAGGCCAGTGTTACATGATTATGTTGGTAACATGCTAGTATGATTAGCTTGATATGTCACACTGATAACATGCTTAGTATAATGAATACCATGCTCATTCATATGCCCATACGCATCATTTGTATGCCTGTTATGGATCATGATTAACCATAGCGTATGCTAGTTGGCTTGTTATACTTAGGGGACCCGTGTGAGACAGGGTCGCCCGACATGATTGCGCTAGTATGCAGTAAGTTTGGTGCATGATTTGGATTGTATGACTCATGCATTTCGCATTATGTATGTCACGATCGCTTTCACACCCTAGTAGCATCGGGGTGGTGGCCACCATAGTCACATCATAGTTGGTAGTATTGGACACCGGAAACTTGTTCTAGTACGTGGACGCTATGGATGTCCTTGGGTGAAAGTCCCTAAACCCTGTGGTACCAGTAGGATGCTCCAGCGTCGAGACCGAGTGGATAACATGAGTGCCCGTGTGCCAAATACCAGTAAGCCGCGTCTCCCACTGTGTTGAGGTCAGTTGGAA
This sequence comes from Liriodendron chinense, assembly GCA_003013855.2. Classification (NCBI taxonomy): domain Eukaryota; kingdom Viridiplantae; phylum Streptophyta; class Magnoliopsida; order Magnoliales; family Magnoliaceae; genus Liriodendron; species Liriodendron chinense. The sequence goes on along the minus strand of ML058329.1, from coordinate 1,797,086 downwards.
AGGGGTGTGACCTTATCCGCCCGGGTGCAGTAGGCTGTAAGCTAGGTCGAGTCTGACCAGCTCATGGAATAGGTCCGCTATCGGCGAGCCGGTGGGCATTGGCATACCACTGACGAGGCGGATAGTGAGGTCTTTTCTACTCGCTTGGTTATGCGCATGATGTGCGGCGGTCAATATTAGAGTATACTAGACCCCGGTGATGTCCCAGATGAGAACTATTTTGATATGTGGATCAGTTGAGGATTGACATGTTTGCATTGAATCTCTAGCATTAACACTCGACCATGTAGGCCCTTGCATCGCATAGCCTTGGGATGGCTGATAGCATTCATGAACTTAGTAACTTAGCCCCTACTACTTTCGCTTACTCTGATATCTGTATACTTGTCATATGCATCACACGCGCACACACGCACTCTATTGAGCTTCGTAGGAAGCTCATGCGCATTTGTTTACACTGCAGGTACTAAAGCATATCAGCAGCGTTGAGCGCGGTACATGTACCTGATATTTTGGACTCCTGCTTCATGTTGTATTTTCCTTTCCAGTACTGTACTCAACAAACTTATTAGTGGATATTTGATGATGTTTTATGGTTTTGATTATGCTCTTGTACAAAAAAAAATTTATCCCTGAAAATCCTCCTGGTAGGATCCCAGGATCGGAACCTGGCACATGAGAGCTAAGAGCCGAGAATGGGGTACTACGGAGGCTGTTGGCACCAAGGTCGGCGATCGAAAATTTAGTGAGCCCGGTCCCCGGATTTAGGGCGTGACACGTTGGCATTCTACTTGTGAGTAGTGGGTAGTGAGGTCTGTAAAGACCCTGGTGATTTTCCATTTCAGAGATGGTATTGTTATCAACGATTTGACTGATGTTTTATATGGTATTGGATGGTCCTAGTGTGTGTGTGTGTGTGTGTGGGGGGGGGGGGGGGGGGGGGGGGGGGGGGGGGGCCTCTAAGACTGGGCGAGCTACCAATTCCGAATCCCGCATCGCTTAGGTGATAGCGATATGACTGTTCATATCTAGACCACTGTACTGAGATGTGGTGATTTGCATACATGCATTAGATCATTGTATGTGACATTAGGCCCTGTGGGCCATCACATAGTATGAGTACATAGCCTTGGTAGGTTGGCTACCTGTATTGCATGCTTGCATAGCCGTGGTAGGCTGGTTATCTATATTTCATGCCTGCATAGCCGTGGTAGGCTGGTTATTCATATCACATGATCATATCGCTTGATTAGGCTGAGTTCTAGTTTAGATTTCTCATCATGCTTCACTGCTTACTCTGATATTTATCATGTTTGTCATACGTATTGCGCATACATACATGCACTCACGAAGTTTCGTAGAAAGCTTATGCGCGTTTGTTATGCTGCAGGTCATACCAGGGTGTATCAGCAACATTGAGCCGAAGTTATAAGTGCAGTAGCAGGAGGTGTTAGAATGTGCGCGGCTTTTATATTTACACATTGTGTATTTACCTTCAGTACTGTATGTAGAAGAAATGATTTAGTGGCAAAATTGTGTTTGTTTTTTATGGTACTCATATGGTGATGCTCATGTTTCAAAAAAAAATCAGACCTTAAAATCCTCCTTGTGGTATCTCAGAATCGGAACCGGGCATGTGGAGCTAGGATCTGAGATTGCGGGTACTACGTAGGCTGCCACCTCTGGGCTCGGGTTACGGCAAATGGCCGCCAGAAATTGAATTTGGGGTGTGACAACACTGTACACTATTTTAGATGGTATGATCCACCTAAATCATGAATGGGGCTGGTTTCTATATAAATGCCTAAATTTGAGTAACACACCTAAAAGTTAGAATGGATTTTGGAAACGGTCCCATCCATGCAGTTGACCCCTCGATGTGTTGGCCTTGCTGGCAGGAGATGGTAGCACATTCCATCCGGTTCCACTTGGATTTGGGTTCCATGGTGACTCGGGTGAAGGGAAAACACAAATATCAGCTTGATCCACTTTTGTGGCCCCTAAGAAGTTTGTAATGGAGGGCGTTCAATCTTCATGCGATGTGGTCCACCTGAGATTTGGATCTACCTCTTTTTTTTTTATAAGATGGAGGCCATGGATAAAACACATGCATCATTGTGGGGGCCACAAGAATGACTAGTATGGACATCGGTATTGGAGGGGTCACTACTAAATAGAGTTGAACACAAACCAAGCCAGCTCGGTTAGCTCTCTCGATTCTGCTCAATTTAGCTCACCTTTGTGTTGGGAAGAAATTGGACAGTGGAAGCAAGCCAATCACCACAGCAAAAAATAGAATCAAATGAGCAACACAAAGTAATCACACTCACAGACAAGAAGACAATCTGATTTTATGTGGAAAAATCCCTCAGTAGGTAAAAAACCACGGCACAAAAGCAAATTCCACTATGATCTCAAAAGTTACAAGAGAATGAAGAAACAAAACCCAGATTAGCCCACAAGAAATCCCAAAGCTAACCCAAAGTTTTTCTCACATGAAAAGGACAAGCACATCCATTTCCCTCATCCTAGAGACTCCAAGCTTTCCCCTAGCTTTTTCTCTTGCCCTAGAACCCTCTCAATCGGTCTAGGAAACCTTGGCCCTTTTGGCTGCAACCCTAATCCCGTTTTTACACTCCTTAAATAGGAGAAAATTCCCAAATTAGAAACATCCTTTAGCAAAACCTGCACAAGAGACCAACTTGAATTAGGAAACATAACGATCGGTCGCACCGCACCAACGACTGGTTGCGGGCCCCTGCCGATCGATCGTCAATGCCCGAAAGACATCCAGAGAGTTTGATGTCCTTTGATCCTCCGTGTTTGACCAGTCAGTCGCCATCCACAACTGGTCGGTGGCCCTTGCTGCTGAAGATTTGAGGCATCCGATTCCAACAATTTGTTTGGCTCGAACAACATGTTCGGACCAGGCCGACCTAAAAATCCCAGCTCATTTCAGAATCGGGCTGAGCTTGAGCTGTATGCCAGCCCAATTTGGTTCGGATCAAACCTTAGCTAGGTTCATCACAGCCAGTATGAATATAGTATAAATACAAATAAAAAGTCCCTAACTTCTAAGTTTGCAACCCTGTCCGAGTTTCAACCGAGCACCGAGTGCCCTCCTCTCCTCCTCTTCCTCCCATTTACCCTACACACCAAATCGAGTACCCTCTCTTTCTCTCCTCTTCCTCCCATTTACCCTACACACTCAATCGATGCCCTCCTCCTCCTCCCATTCTTTGAATTTCATCTTCCTCCCTCAGAAAATAGATCTCGAATCAACTCGAACTGGCTAAAACTTGAATCGGCTCGAACCTGGCTTGAGTTCGGCCGATTCAATTGCCAAACCAGGCCGAGCTGACCAAGTCGGCTCAATGATCGAGCTTAGCCCAACTCGAGCCAGGCCCCTTGGCTGAATGAGCTAAGCTGAGTTGAGTCAGGGTAGAGTTCGGCTGATTTGGCTCGTGTATAGTTCTACTTAGAGTTATACACGAGCTGAGCCGAACCAAGCTTTGCACAGTTCAACTTGGTTTAGTCAGTGGACGACCTTGGCTAGAGCTTGGCCCGGCTTAGTCCTCGAGCCCAACAGGCAAGGTTGGCTTGGTTTGGTCGAGCTTTCGAGCCGAATTCGAGCATGTTCTTTTGAGCCTAAATTTGAGCCAAGCTTTCAAGCCACTATCGAGCTTTGGGCTTTTGAGGTTGGGGCGGTCGGCTGTCGGTTGTCGGACAAGGTTGGGGACTGCCGGAATGGGCATTGCCCAAGGCAGGAGGGAGGTCGACTGTCGGACAGATGTGGTCAGCTGTCGGACAAGGTTGGGGACTGCCAAGATGGTTGAGCGTTAGTTGGTCGGGCGACAAGCGAGAGAGAGAGAGAGAGAGAGAGAGAGAGAGAGAGAGAGGGGGGGGGGGGGGGGGGGGGGGGGGGCTGAGGAGGTGAGAGAGATTAGAGGGCCGTGGTCCTCATGAAGGCCAGATGGCCGGAAGGCAATCAAGCAACTGCGGGCGAGGGCAACTTTTAGGGTTTTTTTTATCTTAAACTTTTTTTACATATTATATAATAATATTAATATATAATATATTATATAATAATATTAATATATAATATATAATATATTTTAAATACCGAGCCTGTACACGAGCCGAACCGAGCGTGGTTCGAGCCAAGCCGAATCGAGCTCAGGCCAGGCTCGAGCTTGGTTTGAATTTTCAACAAGCCATAAAATAGGCTCGGCTTGGCTTGTTCAACCCTAAGAGCCAAGCCAAACCGAACCGAGCTTTTTCAAGCCGAGCCAAGCCAAGCGAGCTTTACGAGCTAGCTTGGTTCGTTTACAGCTCTAGTTCAACTACTGAAGTATGTGGTGTATACCCACTCCTTCCATCTATTTTGTCGGCTTCATTTTGGGGCATAAACCCAAAAACGAAGCAAATCCATACCTTAAACCACACCACTAGAAACTGTAGTCATCAAAAGCCCACCATTAAAAACTTCCTAAAGCCCACCATAATGTTTATCTACTATCCAACCTTTGGATAAGGTTACATAGACGTGGATAAAGGTTTTCCATTTTTTCAACGGTGGTGGAGACACTGGGTATAGTGGCCCTTTGAAGTGGTGGTGGAGGCAGCTACAATGGTACTGGTGCTTATAAGAAGAGACCAAGAGAGCGCTTGGAGAAAGAGGACACTTGATTTTAGGAATTTTATGGGATTGAGTGTGAGAGAGTTAGGGCTGTGCACGATTTTGAGGGGCGATACCCAACCGAACCAACTAATCAGTTTTGAATATTTAACAATCGAACTGAACTAATGAAGCTTCACTAACCGAATCGAACCGAACCAGATAAAGTCTAGTCGGTTCGATTTTGTTTGTTTTGTCAGTTTCATGACAATGTTCAAAAAATTAAGAAGATCCAAATTTTTGGTGGACCACACCAATGTTTTTACTAGTGAATGACCATTAAAACATTTTATAATTACAGGTTATAAAAGTTTTGGATCAAGCTCAAAAGTGAAATTTGACTTTTCCCTTCATCCAGGTCTGTTTGACCTTATCAAAGGGTTGGATGGCAAATATACTTTGCAGATCTTCTTCAAGTGGGCCCTAGGACATTTTTCAATGGCGAGCGCTAAATCAACACTATTTCCTATGGTGTGGTCCATCTGAGATTTAGATCTGATTAATTTTTCATAACACATCCTAAAATAGACTGAGAAAATGAATGGACGGTGTGGATATATAAAATATTATCAAGGTGAGCCATATGGTAAAGGTAACATATATATATATATATATATATATATATATATATATATATATATATATATCTGTGTGTGTAGTTGGTTCGGTTCCGTTGAAAACGATTTATAAGTTTTACAAACCGATAACTGAACTGACATTCTCAACTTTTAATATAAAAAATCGACTCAACCGAAAATATTAGAATGAAAACGGACTGGATCACTCCGATTTGATCGGTTTTATCGGTTAATTTAGTCGATTTTTTTAACGGCCCACACAGGGTGGATGGGAATATAGACGGCATGATTTAGTAAATGTTATATTTAAAAGCATTTAGGTAAAGTAAACATTTTTTTATGAATTTACTAGTAAAAAGCGGATTGGGTGAGGTTGGGTTAACAACTTGCCAGATGAGGGCTTAAAACTAGGCCACCTTGATATATGTGTTGTATATCCATGCCATCCATCCATTATTCCAAATCATTTCAGGATATGAGTCCAAAAAATGGAGCAGATCCAAATATCAGGTGGACCACAGCGATGGAAACTGTGGTGATTGACCATTAAAAACTTTTTTTACGGGCCACAAAAGTTTTGGACCAAGCTGATATCTGTATTTAATTTCCCTTCATCCAAGTCTATGTGACCTTATCAACAGGTTGGATGGCTAATAAATATTACAGTTTGGCTAGGAAGTCTTTAACGATGGGCGTTTAATCACCAATGTTTTCTGTTGTCGTCCATCGATATTTGGATTTGCTGAATTTTTTGGGGTCATGCCCTAAAATGAGCTGATATAACGGATGGAGGGCGTAGATATGCAACACATGTATCAAGGTGGGCCTCACGACCTCACCTAATCCACGCGCCCCATCATCTCAGAATGTTCAACATTCAAAGCGGTACAAAACAACACAAGAAAAAAGCCACCGTGTGATCACAACCACTCATTTCTCATCATTCTTAGGCGAAGACCCAAAACCATGGCGGCTGCAACGACCTCCTCTCCGACACCATCCACCACCATATGGTTCAGGCCTCTCTTCTTGGTGGTGGTCCCGATCGCGGTCGCGGTCCTTCTCTACCGGGTCGACGAGTTCGACCCGGCTCCGCTGCCAGAGCACGGCTCGTGGCCCTCCAGACCCGTGCCGGCACGCAACGACCGGATACTGAAGGTGGCGGAGAACTTGGGTGATGGGCTTTTGCATGGACCCGAGGACATGGCCTATGACGCTGAGGCACATGTTCTCTACACTGGCTGCCATGATGGGTGGATCAAGAAGGTCACGCTCGCTGACGTGGCGTCGTCGGTGACCGTTGATAACTGGGTCCATGTTGGTGGCGACCGCTCGGCGTTGTTTTTGGACGTGATAAGGAGCTCATCGTCGCCAATGCCAATAAGGTAGGTTTTTCCTTTTTTATTATTTATTATTATTATTTGTTTATAATACCCTTAATTTTCCGTTGTTTTCCGGCGAGAGGTTTGCTCTTCGAGGAGTTGTCATTTGATACTCGGGCTGCGTGTGACGCGGGAGTGGATTAGGTGAGAGACCCCGGATCCACTGACGTGGGTGGGACCCTGACTATGGGGCTAAAAGTGTTGTATGTGACTTAATCCACACCGTCCAACCATTTTGAAAGCTCATTTTAGGGGTTGATCCAAAAAATGAAGCTGATTCAAATCTTGGGTGGACTATTCCACAGGAAACAGTGTGATTGAATCCAATCCCCACCATTAAAAACTTCATGGATTAATTCCACCGTAATTTTTATTTTCCATCCAATCTGTTGATAAGGTCACAAACACTTTAGATGAAGAGACAACGCAAATATCATCTTGATCCAAAGCTTTTGTGTCCTACCTGTTATTTGGAACTGCTTCATTTTTTTCGATCATGCCCCAAAATAAGCTTTCAATTTGGATGGACGGTGTAAATGTAGTCACATACATCACAGTGGGCCCCACAATCAGGTTAAGATCCGGGTCTCTATCCGCTGCCGTATGGTTTAAGATCGGGGTCTCTATCCGCTGCCGTATGGTTCAAGTCCTTGGAGTTTCAAGAGAGGTCTTGGGTTCGAAAACCATAGGTATTGAAAATTCAATTAAGAAGTAAGTGTGGTAAAATAAAATTAAAAAATAGCCACTTAGAAATTGTCCACGTGGCAATATCAACTCAAATAAAACCTTCTATAAGCTTGATTCGTGGACACTTTTTCAAGAAAATATGATCGTTGGATCTTTTTCATTCCTAACCGTCCAATAAATGTCCACCAATCTGATAGTCAGATAATCAAATAAGCTTGATTTTTGGTTTATGACACATCTACACTGGATACGATAAATGGGACGGTTTAATTTTGACTACTTACATTTCACGCATGAAATTTTTAAGTACCTGCGCGTCATACATCAACGTCTGGCAGAGTATCTAAGTTTTTTACTTGCTCTAGCTGTGTGGCCCATAGAGATACCTATGATAAATCCACTTCGTCCATCTGTTTTGAAATACTACAATAGGATGGGATTCTAAAAGTCAGACAGATTCAAAACTCATGTGGGACAGACCACACGAAACAGTGGAGATTGAACTCGTGGTGGTTATAGAAGTTTTATATCAGGATGATATTTGTTCCTACGGTTTATCTGAGTGGTAATAATTCTATGAACGGTTTGGATGGTATATAAACTTCATGGTCAACTTCAGGAAGGTTTCAACGGTAGCCGTTGTTGTTCCCCCTGTTTGTTGGTGTGGCCCATCTGTTTTGAATCTTCCTGATTTTTATAGTCCTGTACTATATGGTCTTTTAAAAAGATGGATGGAGTGGGTTTGTCACTAGGGTTGTCAATGGGCCGGGCTTAGGGTAGGTCTCAGCCCGGATTTTGCACTGTTTAGACCGGTCCGGTAGATCGCAGATCCACCCAAACTGTGGGACCCACTCTTATATATGCTGTCCATTCATTTTTTTTTTTTTCCAGATAATTTTAAGGCATGAGCTCGAAAATAAATCATATCTAATTCACAAGTGAGCCATACCATAAGAAAGAGTGGTGGTTGACCATTAAAATCTAAACAAGGCTTCAAAATTATTGAAACAATATGGTATTTGTCTTTTTTAACATCCACGTCTGTGTGACGTAATAAACTGGTTGGATGGCAAATAAAAATTACGTTGGGAGGTAGAAAGTTTTTAATACGAGCCATTCAATCACCAATGTTTCCTGTTGTGCGATCCACTTGAAGATTTGGATCTTTTTTTTTTTTTTTTTTTTTTTTTTTTTTTTTTTTTTTTTTTTTTAACTTATGTTATAAAATAAGCTAGCGAAATGAATGGACAGAAGGGATATAATACACATATATTAGGGTGGGCCCCACAGTTTAGGATCCACCCAGCTTGCTGCATCTAGGGATCCATGGAAGCTGCGTCCCCCCATTGGCCTCTGATACCATTGTCGTTGCTACATCACTCACCAACCCAACTTTAAGGAGTCCTCTGATACCAATGTCCTTGCTACATCACTCACCAACCCAACTTTAAGACGTAGTACATCAAGATTTTGACAAGGTTACAAAGCCAGATTGATCCAAAACGTTTGTGGTCGTCAAAATGATTTTAACAGTAAAACTCCAGTCAAAGTATTTGAGGTCCACCTTAGATTTGTTTTGCTTAATATTTTGGGACCATGCTCTTAAAATAGGCTGGCAAAACTGATGCACCGGCATGGATATGAGTCCGAATCCTCTGTTGGCTTCCAAGCAGGACATCGCTGCTTGGAGCCATTTTATTGGTCCACATCACCCTGCATGACATCATGCGACCAGGTTGTTGGTTGCACTGAGGTATGACCAAGTTGCATGGAGATATAACAGGGTTGCGGACCTATGTAATGACGTGGACCAATGAAAAGGCCCCAAGCAGAACCTGCTTGGAAGCCAACAGAGGATCTTGACTCCATGGATATACAATGACGTGGACCACATGTCAGACTCGTACCCACTTGATTGTATAACAGGTATGCAGCCAATCCGGATATATCTTTTGACAGCTGCACGTAGCCCACTTACGAAGGATGATGGCTGTCAGCATCACCATTACGTCTCCGTGAATTCAACACTTTATCACGCGAGGGTGACGGTGTCACCAGATTTGGCATTATATGGGTCACAATAGGTGTTTCATTCGGAAAAGGAATTTAATTGCAATTGCTGGAAAGGGTGGAAACATGTAGAGTAGAATTAAGCAAAGCTATGCGCAATCACACAAGGAAATCAATATAAAAGAATACTTTAAATTTACATAAATAAATAAATAATCCTAAAGGAAAAAAATTACAACACAAATCGATGAATACACTATGAATCGGAACATTATAAGAGATAAAACTTACTCAGATCAAAGCCCCAAGAGTACACGGCTCTCTTAACCCCTAATCCCGCAGTTACAAGTGCTTATATAGCATTAGAGCCGAATTAGGAAACAAAATCGTAAAACTACACAAAACTACGCAAACTGTCGGTCGGTCGATCAACTAGCATCGATCGATCAACCAAACGGTTCGATCAATCGAACTGTCCGAAAATTGTCCAGAGAGCTCGCTATATAAAATCTGATTTTGCGATCGATTGGCCAGGGTGGTCGATCGTTCAATAGCCCTGTAACAATAAAGATTTGAGGCATTCAATTTTCAACAATCTCCATCATGACTCTAATCTTCATGTTTCACCACGCCATTCTCTGGATCCATCATGACTCTAATCTCTATCATGTTCCACTCACAGTTTCCATCATAACTTCATCACTTCTCGTACACACTGCGCCTTCACTCCATCATCGCCAAACCTAGAGAAGTTGCACAAAACTTGAACTTCTCTGCAGGAACCACCTTTGTAAGCATATCCGTCGCATTTATGCTTATATGAATCTTTCTGAGAGTAACACCACCTTTCTCAAGCATCTGTCGGATAGAGAGGTGACGAACATCAATGTGTTTGGTTCTGGAGTGATACACCGAGTTCTTTGCCAAATTAATAGCACTCTTGCTGTCACAATTTTTTGGCACAACCTTCTATTGAGGCCCCAACTCACTCATTATTTCACTCAACCAATTCGCTTCCTTAAATGTCTCTGTCACTGCTATATACCACGCCTCAGTTGTGGAAAGACCCAACACAACCTGAAGCTTCATCATCCAACTGATGATAGCTCCACCCGTTAACACGAATGAATAACCGGAAGTCAACCTTCTCTTTTCCACACTACCCGCATCATCAGAATCCACATAGTTTATTGATTTGTTCCCTGATTTATCGAATATCAAGACGTAGTCCTCCGTACCTCGAATGTACCGAATTAGCCATTTCACTACCTCTCAGTGTTGCTTGCTAGGTTTAACATCTTTCTGCTTACAACACCCACTGCACGTGAAATATCTAATCTCGTACATACCCATGGCATGCATCAAGTCTCGACCGCACTCGAATAGAACACCCGAGACATATACCACTTTTCTTCAATCATTTGAGGACGTTGTACTGAATAAAGCCAAAAGTGAGCTAAATGGGGTACGCTAACCGACTTTGCCCTATCCATCCCAAACTTCACCAACACCTTCCCAAGATGTTCTGCCTCAGATAACCATAGCCTACTCATTTCCATGTCTCTATAAATATCAATGATGAGAATACTCTTTGCAGCCTCCAGATCTATCATATCATTCGTCCTAAGTACCCGAGTCTTCTATATGTTGATCTTAAACATGCTCTAACTAGCATTAAGAACATCGTCATCATATAATACCATTACAATGAATTTCTCATCATTCAGTGCTCTAAAGTAGTCACAATGATCGAATTCGCTTATGATAAATCATTTACTCACCATAAAAGAATCAAACCTTTTGTAACACTATCTTCGTTAAGGTTGCTATTTTAGGACAGACAACGACCTCCTCATCCTGCAAACCTTATTCTCTGCCTCTTGTATATCAAACCCCTCTGGTTGCTCCATGTAGATCTTCTCTTTTAATTCCCTAAGTAGAAAAGTAGTCTCCACATCCTTTTATTTCAGTTCTAGATTGAGTTGGACAACCAACGTCAACACAAATCTAATAGGTAGTTACTTGATAACAAGTGTGAATATTTCACCGAAGTCATCCCCTTCTTTCTGAGCATGCCTCTTTGCAAACAATCTAGCCTTTTACCTGTCCAACTTCTTCCTAAAGATCCACTTGTACCTAATCGCTTTTTATCCAATTGAAAGCTTCATTGGCTCCCTCGTCTCATTCTTATACAACGAATTTATCTCATCTTACATTATCGCCATCCACTGTTCTGCATCATCATCACTTAGAGCCTCCTGGAAAAAGAAAAAGAAAAAAAAAAAAAAAAGATGGATCTCCCTCATCTGTAATGAGAGTGAATGCAGCATCAGAGTCGTCTCTATATCTCAACAATAACCTGCAATCCCTTGGTAGATTCTTTCTCATAAGTGACTTCTCTACTTGCTCTTGTACCTCTCCCAACAATTTGGCTTCCACAAGTGTCACAATCTTTCCTGTTTCAACGTCAATCACCGTTAACTTCTTCGTTTCCTTACGTTCATCATGATGGAACAAGGAACCCTCATCAAACCTTACATTCTGGTTAATTGTGATTCTCTGTGTGACCTGGTCATATAGCATGTACCTCTTCACACCATCACCATAGCCCACAAATGTACAATTTTCGTCATTTAATCCTACTTATCTCTTTTAACTAACGGTACATGAGAGTAAGCATCACAACCAAATACTCGCAACCCTGACTAGTCTATCTCCTGACCACTTCACACTTCCTCTGGAATCCTACAATTAATTGTCGTCGACTGGGACCAATTCACTAAATAGCAAGCTGTGTTCACGGCCTCAGCCCGTAGATCTTTGCCCAACCCAACATTACTCAACATGCTTTGGGCTCTCTCTAAGAGAGTTTGATTCATCCACTCAACCACACCATTCTTCTCTAGTATATGACGCTCTGTGTTGTGTCTCACAATCCCCTCATCCTTGTAATATTCATTGAACTTCCTTGAAGTGAACTCACCGCTATTATCTGTCCTCAATACTTTCAACTTTTACTCTACCTGCTTTTCCATAATTACCTTCCATTGCTTGAAGATGATGAAAATTTTGGATTTATTTTTCATAAAATAAACTCATACCTTTCTAGAATAGTAGTCGATGAACGTGACGAACCACGACCATTCTCTTTCAGAAATCATGGGCAACGACTCCCACACATCTGAATACACATAATCAAGCACCCCTCTACTATTGTGTTTTTCTGTTTTAAACGACAACATTGATTATTTCCCATACATGCAATGCTCATATACATCTAAGTCAAAACATTTAAAAGTAGGAATTAACCTTCGATCTAAGAGTACCTTCATACCGCACTCGCTCATGTGACCTAGGTGTACATGTCACGTACGTGTAGACATTGAATCAGCTACAGACGTTGCGGCTCCACCCGATTAGTGCTCACAATCAACTTGTAAAGATTGTCGCTTCTCTGTGCCTTCATAATTGTGAGTGCCCCCTTTAAAACCTTTAGAACACCATCCTGATTTGTGAACCTACACCCAAATGCATCAAGAGTGCCCAGAGAAATTAGATTCTTTTTCAATTCAAGAACGTGCCTCACATCTGTTAAAGTACGCTCCACCCCGTCAAACATCTTGATGCACACCGATCCAATTCCAACAATCCTATAGGCATGATCATTGCCCATAAGAACTCGGTCACCATCGTATTCACTATACGTGGTGAACCAACTCCGATGAGGGGTCATGTCGTACAATGCCCCCATATCCAATACTCTTGATAGAGCTCACCGGTTTTAAAAACTAACCACATCTCACAACCACTGGTTCCTTCACCAGAATCCACTGAATTGGCTTCACTTGGCAAATTATCTAAAATATCATCATTTCAAGTTTTAGAAGATTCGCAGTCATTCTTCACATACCCCACTGTAAACACCCCACATTTAGCTACAAAGCTGGTCGAGATGACTGAATGGATGGAGGTCCATACTCGCCCCAAACCTTAAATCCAAACCAAGTCAAACTCACCCTTGCAAGCTCCAATTCATAGCCCAACTCAAGCCTAAACTCAGTCAACTCACCCCTAAACATCAGCCCAAAAAACCACTCATAGAAAAAATCAGTCCAAAATTTCTAAAAAGTCAACTTGGTGAGTCAACCTGCCAAGTCAACTCACTGGGTCAGCCCAACCCTTAAACCCAATCGACTCACCTTGTCAACCCATCTTTTAAACCCATTTAACTCATCTAGTTCTGATCTACAACTTCGAAGCAACTCCGTACCTCGGACCTAAGGATTTTTTGCTTCAGGTTCGGAGTTCGTACGCTCCGAAGCTATAGTGGAACCCACATATTGTACAGTAGACATCACTTCTCTTCGCTGACTAGTGTGGGCCACTGGTTAAACAATCGTGGATCCCTTACTGGTTGGGCGACCCGCGAGCAGTGAAATCGAATTGTGTACGGAGTTAGGCTTTTATCATATTGATTAAACTCCGTTGGGCCCACCTGTGAATGTATGTAATTTATCCATGCCGTCCATCCATTTTTCCAGCTCATTTTAGGGGTTGAACCCAAATTTGAAGCATATCCAGAGCTTAAGTGGACCACACCACAGGAAACAGTGGGAATAATGATTTCAACCGTTGAAACCTTTTTAGGGCCCACCGTGATGTTTATTTTCCATCCAACATGTTCCTAAGATCACACTGACATGGATGAAGGGAAAACACAAATATCAGCTTAATCAAAAACTTCTGCAGCCCCCAAGAAATTTTCAACCATGGACGCTTAATTCACACTGTTTCCTGCCGTGTGGTCCACTTGAGCTTTGGATATCCTTCGTTTTTTTTTTTCTCAAGCCCTAAAATTATCCGGTAAAATGGATGGACGGAGTGGATACAATATATAAAGCACGGTGGACCCCACAGTTTACTCAGTATGCAATCCGCTTCCTCGAACAGTGATTAAGTTTGAATGTGAACCATTGTTGAATATGGGTGGGTCCCTCAGTCAACCAGTCGCAGGACCCCTTCTTCTTCTTTTTTCGTTGAATGTGGACCGTTGTTGCCTGGAATAAAAATAAATAAATAAATAAAACTATGTACCTGCTTGTATGTGCAAAGATGTGTCGTACAGTTATTAGGGCAGGCTCCCATGATAGTTCATCACCATTTTAAAATTAGAGGTGACTCTTTAACTGTATATATGGCATAGTAGTACATAATCAAAACCGTCCAAATTCGAAACAATTGTGGTTGGATCATAACCCAAGAATTTCACAGAGAATTTTGATCTTAACCATTTTTTCCACCCTTGAAATTTGGATGGTTAGAATTGAATGATTAGTCTAATTTTGAGATAAGATAGATCTATAATGTGTCCCACAATTTGAATGGTTCGGATGGTGGCAGGGACTGCTGAGGGTTACGAGAGAGGGTGAGGTGGAGCTGCTGACGGACGAGGCAGAGGGCCTCAAATTCCATTTAACGGACGGTGTAGATGTTGCCAGCGACGGCATGATTTACTTCACGGATGCATCATACAAATACGGCTTGCATGAACACCGTATGGACATTATGGAGGGCCGTCCCTACGGACGGCTGATGAGCTTCGATCCATCTACCAAAAAGACACAAGTGCTCTTGCGTGGCCTCTATTTCCCCAATGGCATCGCACTCTCCCCTCAACATGACTTCCTTGTCTTCTGCGAGACTACCCTGTAAGTTCTCGCAGACTACTTCAAACCGTTGGATCTTGATCGGATGGTTATCGTGTGAGGGACCCATGGTTAAGTGATCCAAACCGTTTATCTCATGGGTTCCTCTCTATTTGGAATAAATGACCCTTTTGATCAGTGGCCTAGACGGTTTATGATTAGAGAAATCAATAGGCTAGACAGATCCAATATTCATCATCCATCCATTTCTAACGGTTCTGATCATCTAATAAGGATGCACCAAGCCACTATTCACGTTTATAAAGTAGTGGGACACGCTGCTTATGTGACACGTATGAAGGATCTGAGTTTACAATCAGGTGGACCACGCTGCTTACATCTTCCTCATGGGAAAGCAGAGCCGTTCTTTCCTAAGGTGACCGAAATCCACGCTGATTGCCTACTGATGCTACCAATAGCCAGGTGGCTACTAGACAGTGCTCTGTGGGCACCACCATGGTGTATGTGTTTTATCCACACCGTCCATCTATTTCTCCATATCATTTTAGGTCATTATCATAAAAATGAGGCAGCTTCAAATATCAAGCAGTCCACACCACAAGAAAACAGTGTTGATTGAAGGCCCATCATTAAAAACTTCCAAAGGCTCACTGTAATGTTTATCTGCCATCCTTCCTGTTGATTAGGTCACATGGATGAAGAGAAGACACAAATATCGGCTTCATTTAAAACTTTTGTGGCCTCAAAGAAGTTTTTAACTGTGGACGTTCAATCACCACTGTTTCCAATTATGTGGTCCACATGAGATTTTAATCTGTAGCCCGAAAATGATATGGAAAAATGAATGGAAGGCGTAGATAGAACACATACATCATGTTAGGCCCATGGAGCATTCAATCCCTAGTGTGTGGTCTGCTTGAGATTTAGATACACTTCATTTTTTATACGTATGCCGTAAAATGAGCTATAAAAATTGATGGACAGCATGGATATACAATACATACATCAAGGTGGGCCCATGGTCAAGGAAACACCCATTGACCAGCTACTTGGGTAACACCTAATCCACTCCCCAAACTCAAGTGGGCCACCCAATAGTAAATAATGAGATTTGAAGGTTCATGTTGAAACATTTGTAGGGCCACAAAAGTTTTTCACCAAGCTAATATTTTTGTGTTTTCAGTTCATTAGGATAAAAATGATCTTATGAATGGTTTGGATCACACATAAACATTACCATAAGCTTAAAGGAGGTTTCAACGTCCCATATAGGTATTTTTTCTTATCCACTTTTTCCAGTCATGTGGTTAACTTGAATTTTTGATGTCCCTTATTTTTGTCTTATGTCCTAACTTGAGCCCGTAAAACGGATGGATGGAGTTAATTTCTTACAAACATTATGGTGGGCCATACCTAGCTTCTTACACCAAAAATAATGTGGCTGGGCAATCCGCATCCCGTGAGAGGTCCATACGCACACATGCCTAAACAAACCTCTAGGTGGGGCCACCATGATGTTTGTGAGAAATCTACCTTGTCTATCCATTGCTACCTTATTTTAAGACATCACACACAAAAATGAGTCACATCCAAAACTCAAGTGAGCCACACAAAAGGAAATAGTCAGAAGGGCAGTGCCTACTATTGAAACCTTTTTGGGCTCTATCATGATGTTTATATGCCGTGGAAACCATTCATAAGGTCTTCCCACTTGGATAAACTGAATGTACACAAACTATTAGCCTGATCCAAAATTTATGTAGTCATTCAATGGTGGGTGTTCAACCCCCACTGTTTCCTATTGGGTGGCACACTTAAGTTTTGGATCGGCCTTATTTTTGGTGTCATGTACTAAAATGAGGTGGTAAAATAAATGGATGGGGTGGATTTCTCACAAACATCACGAGAAATCCTGCCTTGATGTTGATTGCCTGTAACAGGAAGCTAGTTGTGATGTTCGTGAGAAATCCACCCTGTCCATCCTTTTCCCAGGTCATGTTATGACATGGGCCCAAAAAATGAGGTAGATCCAAAACTCAATGGGCTGCACCACAGGGAAAGTGGAGAGGTACTTTGCACATGCATGTGTGCTTGGTAAAGCTCAAGGAAGAGTATTTGTGCATGTGAACGCTTTGGACCCGTTTGGATACTACCAAATAAGTTTTTTTTTTTTTTTAACTTATGTGAGTTAATAAGCTACTTCTTTAAATTTTTTTGAGTTAGTTTTGTTCATTTTGAACAGTTTGGGCCGGTGGTTGGGCCTAGTTGAAAATTTGATTTTCTTGGCTGGGCCAGGCCCATTGACAGCCCTGCTTGTAAATGTTTCCTTAACATCAAGTTACTAGAGTAGTAGAATTTGCTTTCTGATCATAGGAGGAGGTGTCGAAAATATCACATCGAAGGCGAGAAGAAAGGATCTGTGGACGACTTTATCGATAACATGCCTGGATGTCCTGATAATATCAGATACGACGGTGACGGTCATTTCTTGATAGGATTGGCATTGGTTCGTTCCTTTTTTAACTTAATCCATGACTGCATTTTTCTTTACAAAGGCCCACTAGAGGAGGCGATCAATGGGCCCAGTGGGGCCAGCATCCAGATTGGATTTGATTCAGGACTGATTCAGGACAGTGCCTAGTTTTAAAACCACCTTTCAATCAAGGAATGTGAAGAGCCTAGCTCCAAGCTATTTCCAGGCCTAACAAATAAATGGGTCATGCTCAGGTTGATGATGAGATGTCCCATTTCCACCCCCATTGGTTCCAACCTGCTGATGTGGGCCTGAGGTCTTCCTAGAACTAGGTTCATGGATTGTGCACATGGTCATGCGCCTTTCATTGTTTGATCTTGTAGGGAAGGACATTGTTTTGGGATTGGATGATGATGAACCCATTCGTAAGGAAGACATTCGTGATCATAGAGAAGTTTGTAAAGGTGCCCCACATGCAGGGCGATGGCGGGGTGTTGGAAGTCAGCTTGGAGGGTGAACCGCTCGCATTATATTCGGACCCTGCCCTATTTGGGGTCACCGGTGGGCTTAAAGTAGGAAACCATCTTTACTATGGCTCACTCGCCGGAACCTATATAGGCCGCATCGATCTGACCCAACATGCAGCACGCGCTGAATGAATATCCATCTATAAGTGTACTATTTGAATAAAATAAAATAAAATAAAATAAAGAAAACAGAGAGATTGTGTGCTTGGGCTTTGTAAGGTATTAAAGAGAACAATCAAAAGAGCATACTTAGAACATTCAGTGTATATGTCAGCACTCATGTGTGATCTGCCTTGCATGGTGGTCCACCTCCCAACATGATAATGGCTCTTAATTATTGGTACAGCTGCATGGAGTCTTAGAGATTTATTTTTTAGATATTGCTTGGTCTGCGGCTAAATTAGTTTTATTAGAGTTAGATTACTTGGTTATTAAGTTGCCAAACCTGGACCAGTTTTGTGGGTGGTTCGGTCCAGTATGTCAGACACATGCTAGCCAGTTTTGGCCAGAAAAATCTACTTCATCTAAAATAGAAAGAAAAAATAAAAAAGTAACATAATTAATAACTTAAGTAACATAATTAATAACTTGAGCTATACGTGAATTGAGCTGGCTCGAAAAGCTCGCTCCGGCTGGGCTTGAAAAAGCCCAGTTTAGCTTGATTTGAAATACGATTTAAATCAAATCAAGTCAAATTATTAGGCTCATTCAATATTCAAGCCGAGCTCGAGCTCACCTGAGCTTGATTCGACTTGGTTTGAGACCAGGCTTGGATAGGATCCGTCTAATTTTAGAATATATAAATTTTTAAATATATAATATACAAACCGATAAAGCTAATAATTTAATATGAGATATATTATATCTTGTCAAGAGTCAACTGACTACAGTGAAATGATTGGATTTTTCGCCAGAAAGCTTTGGAAAAGAAGACTTCGGACTTTTGAGTGTCCTTTTCTCCTATGCTCTTCTTCTCCTTGAGTTTGAGATGCAGACGGGAAAAACCAACGGCTCATATCGTTTTCATCTAGTTTGTCTTTCACGATTCAAAATTGAGCGTGTGTCGCAGCGCAATGGGGCCCACACGTTGATTCACTACAACAAATTAGACTTTTTGCCACAAATTTTTTAGCGACGAGTCAAATTTCGTCGTAACAATTAGATTTTTTGCCACAAGTTAGAAACTCGTCGCAAAAAATTAACTATTTGCGACGACTTTTCAAATCATCGCAAAATGTCAACTTATTTACGACAAACTACAATTGTTGTCGCAAAAAGTTGTCGCAAATACTTTTGTGTGAATTTTTTTATGAAAAATTATATGGCGGGAAAAGTCTTTAGCGACAACTTTCAAATGTCATCGCTAAAAGTGACTGTTAGCGACAATTGTGTTGTCGTAAAATGTGAGTTTTTTGTGATGACATAAAAGTCGTCGCAAAAAGTGGCTTATAGCGACGACTTGTAACATTCGTTGCGGAAAAGATCGATTTAGATTCAGTTTTTGCAATGAATTGTGTCGTCCCAAAAAGTGATTTTTTGCGACAACACACAAGTAGTTGCAAAAAGTGGCCTTTAGCGATGACTTCTAATAGTCGTCGCAAAATGACTGATTTAGACTATTTGCAACAAATGTGGTTTTATTGCAAAAAGGTAAAATATTTGCGATAACATTTCAAATTGTTGCTAATAGTTAACTTTTTTGCGACGAGTTATAACTGTTGCCGCAAAAACTTCTCGCGCGAAATATTTCCGCGGGGCGGGAAGGACTTTTAACGACGAGTTTCAAATATCGTCGCAAAAAGCCAGTTTTTACAATGAATTATATGTCGTCGCAAAAAGTGATTTTTTGCGACGACACAAAAATCGTCGTAAACATTGGCCTTTAGCAATGACTTCTAATACTCGTCGCAAAAAGACCAATTTACACTATTTGTGATGAATGTGGTTTCATTACAAAAAGGTAAAATATTTGCGATGACATTTCAAATTATTGCTAATAGTTAACTTTTCTGCGACAAGCTATAACTGTTGTCGCAAAAACTTCTTGCGCGAAATATTTCCGCGAGGCGGGAAGGACTTTTAACGACGAGTTTTAAATATCGTTGCAAAAAGCCAGTTTTTGTAATAAATTGTGTGTCGTCGCAAAAAGTGATTTTTTGCGATGACACAAAAGTCGTCGCAAACATTGGCCTTTAGCGATAACTTCTAATACTCGTCACAAAATGACCAATTTACACTATTTGCGATGAATGTGGTTTCATCGCAAAAAGGTAAAATATTTGCGATGACATTTCAAATCGTCGCTAATAGTTAGCTTTTTTGCAACGAGCTACAACTATCGTTGCAAAAACTTCTCGTGCGTGGTGGCGGTAAGGACTTTTAGCAACGAGTTTCAAATGTCGTCACAAAAGGGCACTTTTTGCGATGAATTATGTCATCGCAAAAAGTGATTTTTTTGTGACGACACAAAAGTCGTCGTAAACAGTAGCTTTTAGCGACAACTTTTTACAATCGTCGCAAAAATACCGACTTAGACTAAAATTGAAAAAAAAAAAACATTTTGAATAAAAATTTGGGAAGTTTAAAAAAAATGTGATTGTGACAAAAATTGAAATTATATTTTCAAAAATAAAATTAGCTCTTTAAAAAAAATTGATAAGTTTGAAAATAAATAGATTTAAAGAAAATGAGATTTTAAAAAGAAATTGAGATTTCGTATTTTGAAAAAAAATATTTGAGATGTTTGAAAAAATAAGATTTTGAAAAAAAAAATTTGAGAAGAAACTGACATTTTGAAAAAAAAATGGTAAAGTTTGAAAAAATTTAAATTTAAATTAAGATTAAATTATTGAAGAGTAAATTTTATCAACGTCTACCTGTTAGATAACAAGATATGACCCGTCAAATGGGTGATCAATCTTGTCTGCCTAATATCTTTCTCATCCGAAACCTGATTGAGATGAGTGACTAGTCAAATTAAAGATCTTGATGAGTAGAATAGAGTGACTGGATTGAAATTTCAAATTAGGAAAAAAAATTAGGTCAAAATTGAGGTGCAACTTGCATACCTCATGAAAACCCAAGAAATGTGCGTAATTGAGTGTTTCACCATTAAAAATTTCAAATGGCCCATTCCAAGGTTTTAGGAATGTTTATTTACAATCCAACCTGTTGACTATGTTAAGAAGATTTGGATGAAGAGAATTTCGAAAGATTAAATGATTTACAACTTTTGTGGTCCATAAAAGATTTTTAATTTTTAATGGTTATAAAGCATTGTTTTTACTGGTATGGTCTACTTGTGATTTAGATCTATACAAGTTTTAGAATCACTTCCTAAAATAAGATTTGAAACATATGGACAGTTTAGATATATAGAAAATACATCAAGGTGGGCCCTATACTATGAAGCTTGCCGATTTCATTCCTAATTTCGTACGTAAGTGAGCTTCATTCCTGTTGATTTTTCAATATGTTGGTGACTTGTCAACTATACGCGTGGTGTAGATGTCAATCCAACCTGTCCAAATTGTGCCTGCCATTGTGGGTGGACCATCGACCATCTCTTTTTCTTGGTCCATTGGATGACCACAAATTGAATGGCTGAGATACTTTAAAAGGGGACATATTTAGGTGATGCTCTATACAAAATGAGTGCCATGAGTACAATCTTGCTTTATAGAGGTTTTACCGCTTGAGTCAGGAATTGTGGAATATCAAGGTTTTTTTAATATAAAATTTTAAACAGTATATTGCCTGCAATTGTTTGGTTTCAAATTCGTACAATTTGATTGTTGATTGGATGTTGATCGGACGGTCGACAACACTTTGTGTCGTCCGATTGTTGATTGAGACAATTGAGTTGGGGTCCACCTTAATGCATGTATTAGTCCACACCATCCATCCCTTTGAAGCAAATCCAAATCTTATGTGGACCAAACCACAAGAAACGGTGCTGATTGAATATCCACCATTAACATCATCTTGAGATCCGCGAAAATTTTTATTTATCATCCAACCTGTTGATAAAGTCAAAAAGATCTGGATGAAAGGACCACACAAATATCATTTTGATACAAAACGTTTGTGGCCTATAATAAGTTTCTAATGGTCAATTACCACTGTTCCTATGGTGTGACCCACCTGAGATTTGGATCTATTTTATTTTTTGGATCATTACGGAAAATGATCTGTAAAAATGGATGGACAACATGGATGCGGGTCACATACATCACAGAGGGCCCCACAATTAGGGATTCAGGTGACTCCCAGGAGGAAGCGGATTGCGTATCGAGTAGCGTACTGAGTAAACTATGTGGGGTTCACCTTGATTTATGTATTTTATCCACTATGCCCTTCCATTTTATCATATAATTTTAGAGCTTGAACAAAAAAAGAAGCATATCCAAAGCTTAAGTGGACCATAACATAGGAAACAATGTGAATTGAACATCTACCATTGAAAATTTCTTGGGGCCATAGAAGCTTTGGATTAAGCTGATATTTGTGTTTTCCATTCATCCACGTCTATATGATCTTATGAACAAGTTTGGATGAAAAATAAACATCACTGTGGGCCCTAAAAAAGTTTCAATGGTGAAAATCATTCCTCCCACTATTTCTTGTGGTATGGTCCACTTGAGATTTGTCTACACTTCAATTTTGGTCTTAACCCCTAAAATGAGCTAGAAAAACGGATGGACATTGTAGATAAACCACATACATTCAAAGTATTATTCGCCCAATATCTTTCTCATCCGAAACTAGGAGTCAAAAGAAAATAGAGTGATTGAATCAAATTTCCAAATTAGGCCAAAATTGAGTTGCAACTTGCTGACCTCATGAAAACTCAAGAAATGTGCAATAATTGAGAGAAATGGGCCCTACACTGCGAAGGTTGCCAATTTCATTTTCGATTTTGTACGTAGGTGAGCTTCATTCCTGTTAAATTTTCAACATGTTACACGAAGTTTGGGTGAAACTAGGCTTTAACCTATATTGCTCAAAGAAGAAATGATTAATCTTCTTTTTTCATTTCCCGCTAGTGAGATTTAAAACAGACCGAGTTCGTGTGTTGATTAGTGGCCCATCGTGTCCTTCTAACTCGATTATCTAAGCCATCCATCCATTTTGACAACTTATTTTAGGGCATGATATAAAAAAAAAAAAAAAAAAAAGTAGGTCAAAGGCTTAAGTGGACCACACCATAAGGATTTTATCCACACTGTTCATCCATTGTCCCATGTCATTTTACGGTAGTAGTAAAAAAATGAGACAAATCTAACCATCAAGTGGGCCAAACTAGACTTGGATAAAAACTGACATGGAATGCTTTGTCAGAGCTCCTTTTATGATGTGGTCCACTTGAGGGTTGGATCTACCTTATGTTTGGGCTCATACCATAGAATGATTTGGGACAACGGATGGATGTACTGGATGAATCCCAAACATCATGGTGGGGCCCACATAGCTTTGCTTGTACCGAGCTTAGGATAAGCGGGATAAACCTAAACCACATGCATCACGAGGGTAACATCGTAGTGGGTGTTACACTAACCATGTGGTGCCCACATTGATGTATTATTTGTATATCCACTTCATCCATCCATTTTCATATATCATTTTAGGACACGATTCCAAACCTTAAGAAGATCCAACTCTCGGGGGAACCATACCACTAGAAACAATGATGAATGACCATTAAAAACTTTTTATATCCACAAAAGTTTTCAATCGATCTGATCTTTGTATTTTTCCTTCATCCAGATCTTTTTGACATTATCAATGGGTTGGATGGCAAATAAGCATTACGAAACCTTACTATGGGCCCTTTATAATTTTTAATGGTGAGGCATTCAATCACTAATTTTTACAGTGTTATGGTCCACCTAAGATTTGGATCTGCTAATGTTTGGGATTCTGTCCTAAAATGATCTGTAGAAACAGATGGACAGCGTGGATATACAATACATCATCAAGGTGCGCCCCACGGCAGGGGTAACACCCACTAAGTTGTTACCCGAGTAACAACCAAGTTGCGCCCCCAAAAAAAGCCCCCCGAGCCAAAAAAGAGCCCCCCGCCCAAATAAAAAAATCGACCCCCGCCCAAATTAGAAAACCCTATCTCCTCCCTTTGCTCAACCAGGAGAGAGGGAGAGGGAGAGAGAGAGAGAGAGAGAGAGAGAGATTTCTAGGGTTTTTTTTTCCAGCTTGTCTTGTGAAAGAACAGAGGAGATTTCTAGGGTTTTCTCTTTCCCAATCTCCCTCTCCATGCGGTTGTAGATACGAACATGGCAAAGGTGTTGAGGGACCTCCCTGACTTAGCCGATGGGAGAGAAGAGAGGGATGCAGGACCGGCAGAGATCCGACAAGGGGTCACGGATTTGACAGAAGTTTGGATTCGCTGGGGTCGAGGGTGGTGTGTGGATGGAGTAGGTATATGCAAGGCTGCAACAAGTGTCAGGGATTTCCGACAGGTTTCAGGGGGTTCTGAAAGATGAGGGTTTTGGCGGGTGGAGGCGATCACCGAGCAGGGACGAGGGGTTGGGGCATCATGTGGGGGTTTTGGACGGGTGCGCAGGTGGGTTGCTGGGAGTGGAGAAGAAGGTTGTGCCGCTAAATGTGCGGCTGAGGTTGGCAAAGAAGAGGTGCATGGCTGGGTAGTGCAGGTTCGGGGAAGAAGAGTTGGGCTGTGCGGATGGGGTTGCCGGGGTTGGGGAAGAAGGGTTGGGCTGTGTGGATGAGGTGGTTGGTGTTGAAAATGGATATTTGAGCTTAGAATATATTGAGGTTTTTATTTCATGGGCATCTTTTTTTTGTTGTATTTGTTGCTTTTGGTGGTTATGGAAGTGATTTTTTTTTTTAGGTTGGAATTGAAAATGGGTATTCTTAAAATGTGGAGATTTGATTATATCTTAGTGCTAATTTTTGTTTCAGTTTTCGCATTCAATTTTTTTTTTCAAACGTACTAACCCAGTTTATTTCTAGTTTTTTGAGATTTGCTACAACTTATGAGCTACAATTTTGTTTAGGTTGCATGCTGCAAAATCATATGTTTCATCATGTTTGCTGGATTTCGTAATCATGGGTTGGGACAAGTTGATCCAATTTATCAATTGAGTTTGGATGCTGAGCTAGAAATTTCTCTTCACCTGGACTTTCATGGTGAGTCATCTTTCTTAGGACACCCAACTTCATTTTTTTCTGTTTACTTGGTATAATTGCTTTGTTTCTACTTGTGGCAGACTGACTTGTAATTTGATCCCAACTGTATGGAGTACAGGCTGGGACAACAGGCCAACATGCAGGGCAACTGTTTGATAAAATAGCTATCAGAAATATGCAAATTGTACGCCACTCACAGTCCTTGGATTTTCAGTTGAACCTGCATTTTTCAATTTAGGTTTAGAGCTGCCATTTGTTGAGAAACTTTGTAAGGTTAAACATTGGTGTTTCAGTTTGAGAAATGCTACTATCAATTATGTAAAGTGTCTTTTAATTTCTACACAGCTCCTTTCACTGTAAATGCGGCAAACGTTTATGTTTATTGTTCATTTGGTGGGCTACTGCATGGATTTGCTAGAGACATAAAATCAGAGTGATCTGACAACTGTGGTTATGCAGTTGTTGCTAGTTACATTTGTTGAATGTGGACTGCTGCTTTAACAGTTCTTTTTCCAAGCCATTGATTTTATGGATGGCTATCACAGTCCAACGCCTTTGCTTTTTGGAACAAGGTGTTCCTTGTGGATGGACAAATGAAATGATAATTGCAACAATTGATGTTTCGAACAATTCATTCCATGGATATTTTTTTCTGGATCATTGATCGAAGCTTTTTCTGGTTCAAGGAAATGCTTCTTCCCAATATTAACTATAAAAAAAGTTTCTCGTTTTGTTTTAGTTATTAGAAGAAAACAGCTTTCGAGAATTACCTAGACCATGCAAACTGCTGACTGTGCTTAACTAAAATCAGACAATTTCGTCTGCAGGATGGTGTACATCATTAATCATTTTCTGCTTTGTCTTTTCTCAGCACTATCAATCACATTCTGGCTTGAAGGTCCATATAATGCATTACTTGATTCAGTTTGAGCAATAGCTAAGCATTTGTGCCTGGAAAATACAACATTTATCAATAAAAAAGACATGTTTATATGATTATGATTTTTTTTTTCTTCTGTTTATATGCATCTTTTATGTCCCATAGATAGTGTTTTGAATGGTTCAATGCACAAAAATTTTACAATGGCATTTTTATTCTGCCATGAACATGATTAAGAAGATATTTTTACAGCAAGGCTTGGACTATCTTGTAAGATTTTATGATTGGTTACAAATTCACATGGTATAAGTACTAACCTTCTATAAAATAGAGCAATTCATGTTTCATTGTTCTTATGAACATTTCGTCCTTGCTCTTTGTTTGCAAAACTGTACATTGAGAAAAAAAAAGTTTTGATTTGAGCTTCACAAGATTTCAAGTGCTCTTAAACCTCGAGGACTTGTAGGAGTTCTACAAGTATTTCCTTTTGTATGCAGAAATGGTCATTAATCTTTTTGGATTATAACTACATCTATTTTCATTTTGTGATTGGAAAAAATGCAGTAGGATAAGCGACAATCATTTTACTGGAAAGATACCTGATTTTATTCAAAATTGGAAACAACTTGAGAGATTGTAAGCATTCTGTTCCTAAAACTCCATGAGTTTCTACAGTTTTGCTTTTCTGAATTGAGGCTGACGGATTCAATGTGCTCCAGTTACCATTTCCTATATGTTATCAACTTGTTAATTCATAAGATTGGCAAATGTGCCAATCAATAAGCTTGACCATGTGATAGATCAAATCATCATGGATGGACCAATGAAAAGATAATTGCAGCAATTGATGTATCCAACAATTCATTCCATGGATGTTTTTTTTTTTGGATCATTGATTGAAGCTTTTTCTTCACTGTCCAAAAGTGGGTGATGGATTGGTAATGAACTTGCAATCGCAATGGATTTTGTGGTTTAGCTCATCCAAGAGTCACTCCACTAATTGGATGGTCTGGTTCTGTTGTCCAATTGCATCAATCAGGGCTTTATAGGGTCCATACCATTTACTAAATGGCACTCGATGTAGTTTGCATCCTAAATCTTCTGAACTAATTCTGTTTTCTTTATTCAAAATCAAATCTTGTATGGTAGAGATATACAAGGAACCGATATGGAAGAGCCAATTCCTTCTGGCATTTCCTGTTTGGGGAACTTGATCCAATTGTAAATATAATGCTTGAAATCCTATCGTTAGTGGTTTTGTCTAAAGCACATCCTTGCAAAGTAACTGGGATTTTGTTTCTACAGGTTGATTGCAGCTTTATCAAGGGACCTCCCAGAGGAGTTTTTGTTGTAAGTTTCCTGTCTTCCTCTTGGTAACATATTTTTTCTTTTTGGTCATGACTGGAACTGATATGACTTGCTGAGCTTGGGTTGAACCCTACATGACCCGATCCACCCATATAAGTTATCAATGGGCATGTCTTTTAACCACATATTCCACTCGTAAACATGAGTTTTCTGAAGGGCCAAGTTAGGTCAGTTGGGCCCAACCAGATTACAATTAGATGGGTCTGGTCTGGTTTGGATTGCGAATTTGACGATCAGGTTTTTTTTATCTCTACTCGTTTCAACATTATGTTTTTATGTATGTGTGTATGGGTTTCATTAACCTTTGTGGGCCTTTATTGTGAATGCGCACCATCCATCTGACCAGTCCAATAGAATGACTGACTCTTTGTAGCTTACAATGTTAATCAACAGGACAATCTGTGAAATTTAGGTTGGAATTGTGTTGACCGTCTGATTGATGGATGTTGTAGGCCATCCAATCAATATGTTTTGGTAATGCCTATCAAGGGGTAGCCATTCTAATGGATGGTCTGGATCAATTACAGAATCGAAAGGAAGCTTGAGAATGGTGGTTTTGGACATCTGTACTAGGGCGTCGAATTTATGCTGCTCTTGGTGGCACAGATATGACTACTGGTGGTTCGCCAAGTTTCTAAATATGGATGAACAAAATATCTTCTAATAAATTGGTCTATACAAAAAAGAAGTTGAATATAGATGAACAAAATGCCTTTTAATAAATTGGTGCTTGTCTAAGTTGCAGAGGTATGCTTTTATCTAAAGAAATTTGATTTTGTAGTTTCAAGATTAATGATGAACAGAATAATTGAGTTCATTATTCTTTTCTTAAAAAAAATGGTCTTTCATAGGAAGAGATGGTGAAGGCCAAATTAGAAGCTACGTTAAAGGCTAAAGAGTTGATGAAGGTAAGGCTATGCGCGCAATTGCTTTCATAAATTCCTTCCGCTATACTATAATTTCCCCCCTTTTTGTCGCTCATGAATCATGGTAGCATTTACTTCATGTTGTGTTGCACTTTGTACTTGATTACATTTTTTAACAGTGTCCATTTTTATGTTTTCTTCTTTTGATTTTGTTATCCGCCTTTTCCTCTCTATCTTTCTTCTTTTTTTGTGAATTCTATCTGGATCTATATGACAGGTAAATGAATACTTTAAAGGTTGAGTATTAAGATGTTGCCTTTTTTTTTTTTCTTTTTTCTTTTTTCTTTTAGTTGTCAGGAAACATTCTATCATTATTGGATATGGTGCTATCTTTCTGGGCCTCATTGCATTATCGATTTAAATTATAGAATAGTCACTGACATAATTTATTTCAATTATTTTGCAGATTTCCCTATAGACTGGTGCTATCTTCTTGGGTCTTACTGCATTATCGAGGACGCGCGTTTAATTTTTATTTTTAATTAATTTTTGTTGAATTATTTGGGCGTGTATACACATTTTGTGTTCAGGATAATTATAAATTTGATTTTAATTAAATTAAATTATTTTTATATTTCAATAGATGATCATGAATATTGATTGATACATTTTATTTTGTTGGATTAATTGGTTCAAATAAGGAAAAAATAAAAAATAGAAAAAAATATTTCTATTAGCGACGACTTATACTTGTCACTAATAAATAAATAAATATAATTTGCGACGATGTCAATTCGTTACTAATTAGTTATATTTTGCAACAAGATATTAGGTTGTAGCAAATAATTAGCTCATTGGCGACGAGTTAGTGTTTTTGTCACTAAATATAATTTGTAACGCCTTATCTACGACAAAATTGGTGATGAGTAACACTCATTATAAAAATGTTTTTTGACGAGTTTGGGGTTTTTAGCGACGAGTTGACTCGTTACAAAAGTCCTTATTAGTAATGACTTTCACATTTAGCGACGCTTTATGATATGTAATGGCAACGTGCCAACTTGTCGCTAATTAGCTATATTTTGTGACGAGTTATCAAGTCGTTGCAAATAATCAATTCGTTGGCGACGGTTTCGTATTTTTGTCGCTAAATATAATTTGTGACGCCGTATCTGCGACAAAATTAGCGACGAACAACCCTCGTCACAAAAAAAAATTTACGACGAGTTTGGAATTTGTAGGGACGAGTTGACTCGTTGCAAAAAGTCTTTATTAGCAACGAGTTTAACATTTAGCAACGTTTTACGATATTTAATGGCGACGTGTCAACTCGTCGTTAATTACCTATATTTTGCGACGAGTTATAAGGTCGTCGTAAATAATTAACTCATTGGCGACGAGTTCGTGTTTTTGTCGCTTCATATAATTTGTGACGCCGTATCTGCGACAAAATTGGCGACGAACAATGCTTGTTGCTAAAAAGCTTTTACGACAAATTTGGGATTTTTAGCGATGAGTAAACTCGTGGTAGAAAGTCTAATTTGTTGTAGTGATTGTTACAATGATTGGAACCGTCCAGTTCGAACTTGCTCAAACTCGGCTAGAGAGCTTGACCAAACCAAACCGAGCTGGCCAGCCTGGCTCGAAGACCAAATCAAGCCGAGCTCGAGCCCAGGTAATCCACAGGTCAAGCAAAGCCGAGCTGGGCCTGTACAGCTCAATTAACAACTAATCTCTTGTTAGCTTAGTGGTTAAAACTGCATGATTTCTAAATAAAAGTCTTGGGTTCAAGTTTTGACTGATGTTGTTGCATTTATGGGCCGGTTTTTGTGGCCATCTCAAGTTCAAACCAATTCCATTATTCTTCTCAGCTTAGGTATTAAAACCCTAGTTGTAAATGGAAAAAAATAAAAACGAAAACAAAAGAAACATAGAAATTGTGGTGATCGTTTGCACCATATATTCATCAAACCGTGACAACCTATCTCAAATTTATTAGACAACGATGGGCTAAACCACTCATGATTTGAGGAGTGATTGTACATTAATCCATGTGGTGTGTCACACCTAATAAGCTTTTCATGTTGAAAATATTCCAAATAAAATAATTTGGACATTGAAATAAAAAATAAAGAAAATATTTAATTGAAATTAAGCTAAAGCATGTATCAATACGTTATCCTTAAAGAGTTATTTACCCTCTCTTGTCTAAGATCAGTGACGAACTATATGGTAAATCTCTTTCAAAATATGCAAGCCTATTGGGTTCTATGTGCAGCAATCACAAATAAACCCATGTAGGAACTCGTTCAACACAATCTATCTGGCATATTCTTGTTTGTAGTTATGACCTTGCAGGAAAAAATAGAAAAATGTTTTCCAGCAAATTTATAAACTCCCTGAGTCAGAGCTCTGATTTGACTCACTGAGTTAGATGCCAAGGTAACTCACTGAATCTTGAACTTATTTTACTCACTGAGCCGGATGCTAAACCATTGAGAAGAGATGAAAAGAGAAGGAGACGTGTTTTTTATTGTTGTGGAAATGATCCCAACAAGCCTTACTTATATAGGCACTTGGGGCTGGGAGTTATGTCTCGAGTCATAAATAATATAATTGTTTTCTAGCCGTTAGAAACTAGCTGTTTATGGTTGCTTCTTATCGTTAAAAGCTAGTTGTTAGTGACCGTTTCTGACTGTTAGAAACTAGCTGTTAGTGACCATTTCTGACCGATAAAAAAAGGCCATAAACAACTAGTTTCTAACGGGTAAAAAATAGTTATATTATTTATGACATGAGGCATAACTCCTAGCCCCAAGTGCCTATATAATCAAGGGTTGCTGGGATCATTTCCACAACAACAGAAACCAAGTCTACTCTTCTTTTCATATCTCCTCAATGGTTCAGCATCCGACTCAATGAGTCAAATCAGCCCAAGACTCAGTGAGTTACTTCGGCATCCAACTCAATGAGTCAAATCAGAATTTTGACTCAGCGTGTTTACAAACTTGGTGGAGAACTTTTTTCTGTTTTTCCCAGCAAGGTCAAGATTGTAAACGAGAATCTTCTAAATGTATTGTGTTGAATGAGTTCCCACAAGGGTTTTTGCATGATTACTGCATGTAAAACTCAATAGACTTGTTGTATTCTGGAAGAGATTTACCATGTAGCTCGTCAGCGATCTTAAACAAGAGGGAGCAAATAACTTTTTAAGGATAATGTATCAGATATGTACTTCAGCCTGATTTCAATTAAATATTTTCTTTCCTTTTTTTCAGTGTGTAAATTATTTCATTTGGAATATTTCTAACAATCTTAAAGAGTTATTTATGTGGATACCGAAAATATTGTATTAATCAACCTAGTGAATCAAGATCTAACTTGACCGGTACGACACTAACTTCAAGATTGAAGTTTCTTCTGACAATGTTAAGGATTTACTGCATCTAAGATCCTAACCCGAAGCCACTACTTGAAATAACGATATTGCGAAACAAGTCGCAGTTAGGAACAAGTAAAGCTGAAGATGAACTACTATACTGTTACTACATCCTCAACAACCGTCTGCATGACTTGTATACAGACAAGACAAAAGATACCTGAAATATGCTGAAATTCAAGTACAAGGATGATGAAGAAAGAACGAGGAAATTCCTAAAAGCCAGGTAGTTCTAATTCACCATAGTAGATAATAAATCACTGCTACCTCAAATATAAAGTTGCAATTTATACTAAATAAAATAAAGACATTAACCATAGATCTTCCTGAATGTAGAGGCGGTGCCGCTTCTCATGATAGTTGGAATTTCTTTTGGGTTCGTTCATGAAACAGGATAAGAACATTGCCATTAAATGTATTAATCGAGATATATAATGAAACTCATGGTATAACGTAGATGCAATTATGGTTATAGTATTAGCGATTCTGTAACTATGAAATAACTTAGAATTTTGAAATACTTATACTAAGGGAATATTCAAATTGAAAGATATCTCTTTTATGCATAAGATTTGTTTCTAAGTCTAGTAGATGTTTTTAAATTTTATTTAAAACCAAATGGGGGATTGTTGTGTTTTTTGGATTTTAATAAAATAAAAAAAAAGTTTTTCAAAATAGTTTAAGAAGGAAAACATTTTTCGTCCCACATTTCTTAAAAAGGAAAAAAGAAAAGAGTTTATTAGTGGGGGTTTGTGTACCTTATTACTTAGATAAAACTGAGAGAGAATAGAGGCTTGCATGGGTGTGGTCATGGTCATGGTCGTAGACGAGGGCATGGGTAGTGTAGATGTAATAATGTTATTTGGTGCACTTTCACTGTAAAGTAGGTCGCCGACCATTTCATGGCCCAGATGGACCAAAAGAAGACCGGTTGAGGTCGGAAGTTATCCAGACCATCAGAACTGTAAAACGGTCGAATCTCGCAATCTAGAATGAGTTTCTGGATGTATAATTAATATATGATTTTGGGGTAGCTCAAGCTACTTTAGCCAACCAACTCGGCCATGAGTGGTTACTCACTTACTCATGTCAGAATTGTGAGATTCGACCAAATCGGCGGTGATTAGCTTAGTTTTATTTCAATTTTACTATTTATATAAAGTTTTGTTTTAATTATATCTTTTAATCCGTAAGGTTTTAGGAGTCGTGCCCAACATGAAAAGGGCTTAGAATAATTAGTAAAACAATGTGGTTAGGCCTATTTGAAAACTTTATAATTTTAGCCGAAAACCATGAGTTCTAGTAGGATTGAGAGACTTCTGTAAATAGTAAGTTTACTATTTATAGTAAGTCGGGTTTTTAAGGAGTTTGAGTTGGAGTTAGAGTCTAATACTTTACCTAGGACTTAGTTTTCTATTTATATGTGTTGTAATTCCATTTTTAAGGATTTAATTAATTATCTTATAATTTCTTCACAATTAATTTCATTTTTATCTATTTATTTCTTCCCGTGGATTCAAGAAACAACCAGTGAGGAAGACAGTGATCGACCTCCCACATCCTCCTTGTGTCAACTTTTCTCTTCGCACATGCGCATCATGTCACAAAGTGCTCACTCCCTCACGACCTTACGCGAACCGTCGTGAGACGGTGCGAAGGCGGAAATAGACTGCCGAATGTGATTGAGAGCCTTATATAAGGTTGGATTTTTTTACTATTATAGAGATAACCGTTGTGCTTGAAACGGTCTTGCAATGGTCATAACTATGCAAAAACGGCTAGCATGAAACGGTTATGAATCTTGCAACCACTGGTTGCATGTAACGGTTAAAAAACGATCACTAACGATTAGTTTCTAACAGTCAGAAACAATCACTAACGGCTAGTTTCTAATGGTCACTAACGGCTAGCTTCTAACGATCAGAAATGACCATAGACAACTAGTTTCTAACGACTAGAAAATGGTCATATTATTTATAACCTAAGGCATAACTCCCAGCCCTAAGTCCCTATATAAGCAAGATTTGCTAGGATCATTTCCACAACAATAGAAAACACGTCTCCTCTTCTTTCCATCTCTCCTTAATGGTTCACCATCTGACTCAGTGAGTCAAATCAGCCCGAAACTCAGTGAGATATTTCAACATCCAACTCAATGAGTCAAATTAGAACTCTGACTCAACGAGTCAAATTAGAACTCTGACTCAACTCAGTGATATTTCAACATCTCTCCTCAATGGTAGAGAACTTTTTACTATTTTTCCCAACAAGGTCAAGACTATAAACAAGAATCTATCATATAGATTGAGTTAAACAAGTTCCTATGGAGGTTTTTTCATGATTGATGCATGCAGAACCCAATAAGCTTGTTGTATCCTAGAAGAGATTTGTCATATAGTTCACCAGCGATCTTAGACAAAAATGAGCAAATAACTCTTTAAGGATAGCGTATTAGATACATGCTTCAGTCATTTTAATTAATTTTTTTGTTTTTTTGGTGTTCAAATTATTTTATTTGAAATATTTCCAACATTGCATTTAAGCTTATTTTTTTTAATGTTGAGCAAACGTAAAGAGCAGCTACCGATTCACGGTTTGGATTTTACAAACACATACCCCGCACAGCTCTAACGTACAGTAGTTTCCAGTGCAGAATCGATTTCGAAGCTACGTAGGAGTTAGTTTTTAAATCACATAAATGCCTACATTGCTTGTTTAAACCACTTGATGCATTGGAAATTTTGTCAAGTTACAGTGCTCTTAGTTGTGTTGGAACACTTAGAGAGTCCAATACATTGATCCAGACCGTTCATTCGATCCAACACACATTTATTGGGGGCGCGGATTTCTTGCGAAAGCCTTGCACAGGAAGTTCCTGCACTGGGAACCAAGGTGGGGCCCACAGTGATGTTTATTGATAAATCCACCCCATCCATCCGTTTTGGGAGCTTATTTTAGGACATGAAAACAAAAATGAACCAGATCCAAGACTCAAGTGGGCCGAAAACGTGAGGATTGAACGTCCACAGTTGAAATATTTGTGGAGCCACAGGAGTTTTGAATCAGGATAATATTTGTGTTACCAGTTCGTGTTACCAGTTCATCCCAGTATTAGTGACGTTATGAACGGTATGGATGTCATATAAACATCACTGTGGACTCCAGGGAGGTTTCAACGGTAGTAATTTACCTACCCACCTTTTCCTTTATTGAGGCCCACTTGAGTCTTGGATCCGGTTCATTTTTGTTTTCATGTCCTAAAATAAGCTCCCAAAATGGGTTGACGGGGTGGATTGATAAAAAAACATCACTGTAGGCCCCACCTTGGTTCTAGCAAGGCTTTCACAGGGAAATCTGCGCCCTTTTTTTTGGGTTAACACACAGGAAGCGGATTGGCTGGTTTGCTGGTGTGGTATCTGTCACCCGCCGCAGATGACTGAGTCAGTCCTCGAGCTCCGTAATGGTACAATAATTCAAAGAATATCAAAGTTCTTTCAACCCCACAATCGTGTATTTAACATATCTACGCTTTCCATGTTGACGGAATCATTTTCGGGCATGATCCAAGTACAATTTTGAAATGTGAGCCTCAGTAAAGGAAAAGGTGCGTAGGTAAATCAAGGATGGATGGATTGGATGATCTGATCAGTACAATTTTGACATGATAATCCATGAAATGTGTCCTGAAGCTAATGGACAGTTCAGATTGAATGATTAGGCTGTCCAAGAGAATGGATGCAACTAGGAGCACCGTAACTTATGGTGCTTTGAGAGCACTCAAGCATTTCTCCTCGAGCATTTCTCCTCGTTGTATGTTACATAGTATGGGTAGATACCCATAATCACCTTGTAGTCTATTAAAGTGGCCCAAAAACATACAACAAAAGGCATGTGATCACAACCACTCATTTCTCACCAGCTTAGCCAAGACCCAAAACCATGGTGGATTCAAGGACAACCTCTCCCACACCATCCAGCAGCTTATGGGCCGGGCTTCCCTTCTTGGTGGTGGGCCCGGTTGCAGTCGCAGTCCTTCTCTACTGGGCCGACGGGTTTGACCCAGTTCTACTTCCCGACCACGGTTCGTGGCCCTCCCCAGCCGTGCCGGCCCTCAACGATCACATAGTCAAGGTGGTGGAGAAGTTGGGTGATGGGCTTTTGCCTGGGCCTGAGGACATGGCGTATGATGCTGAAGCCCATGTTCTCTACACCGGATGCAGTGATGGGTGGATCAAACAGGTCAGGCTAGCTGATGCGGCATCATCGGTGACGGTTGATAACTGGGTCCATGTTGGCGGCCGACCGCTCGGGATCTCTCTTGGACATGATAAAGCACTCATCGTTGCTGACGCCGACAAGGTAGATTTCTGTTTTTTGCCAAAGCCACCCATAGTTTCCATTTTTTTACAGCAATAATGGTGAACGTTAGGCACTGTATATGGTGCAGACTTTAGAAGATGAGATAAGGGTATTTCGATCATTTAATGGGTGGTGTGAGAATACTCCAACCATTGCCTGCGAATCGGATCAGGCCGTAAACATCGCCCGTAAATCAGGTCAATCAGCTCATCAAGTGGGACACACTCAAAAGAGGAAAATATATTGGTAGAAATCTAATACACAGAGATCCATGGCCTACTTGATGAGTAGCAGCAATGGACCAGGTGGCCCAACAGTCGGCCCAAGGTCCAGGCCCGGGCTCAAAAAATAAGCCCAGTGTCTAGGCCAGGCACTTGGCCCAGTCAAATTATTAAATGGTCACCATTATACGAAAAGAATAGATGGTTTAAAGACACTTATGAGCATTTTCTATTAACATTTATGCATGTATGTAGTTTAAAAGCATTCTTGGATTCAAAATCAAGTTTCAATTATCCAAACCATTTAGGGCCTGTTTGGATCAACACCAATTGCCTAATTCATGAATTTGACAATTAAGGTGTTTGAGGAATCTTTTTATAATGAATTCATTAAGTGATTAGAAAAAGCCCAAATAACAAGAAAACACTAATTAGTGAACTTTTAAATTTATGAATTGACTAAATTCTTACATCCAAACAGGCCAAATCGTGATAAAACCAAGAAATACCTACACAAACTTCTTAGATTAGATTAATTTTAAAACCTTAATCATTTTAATCTTTTTAGCCCACCGTTACTGATCAGTGGGCCAGCCTCCATTTTAGGACCAGGCATGTTCATCTAAGCCAAAGAGGTCAGCAGGTACATGACCCAGATCCACATGTGCAAGATGCGTGATTCTGTGGGGCCACCAGGTTGTGCTTGTGACATCCACTTCGTCCATCAATTGGGAAAAGTCATTTTCACCTTACATAACAAAAATCAGCAGGATCCAAAGTTTAGGTGGACCACACTGTGGGAATAAGATAAAATCACTTACTACAACTTCTGCGTTAATCCGGTGTGTCCTACTTGAGTTTTGGATCAATTTGAATTTTGGGATGTTTTTTCCTCCTGGTGGGTCTCGCTTGATGAACGGATTGGATGGCATATAAACAATAACCCCAGCGTGTATCCTAACTGTTCACAGTGGTGTGGCCCACCTGAGTTTTCAATTACCCTTATTTTTTTATTTTAGATACTAACATAAGGTGTGTGAAGTGATGGACAGACTGGATGTCACACGTACATCACAGTGGGCCCACAATGCTCTGGTATTGCACGTTCTTCTTACAACAGATGTTGCAGAGGAATCGGTACCGTACACAAGATTCGCCACGTTAGCCTATCCATTGGGCGAATCGTTTTTTGCAAAAAGAAGACAAAAAAAACGGAAGCCGATTGCCTAGTGAGTAACTCCGCACGAGAGTAAACTCTGTGGGGCCCACTGAGATTTACATATTTTATCCACTCCGTCCATCCATCTTAACAGATAATTTTAGGTATGGTATCAAAAAATGAAGCATAACAAAATCTAAAGTAGACCACATCACAGGAAAAGTGTGAACTGAATGTCTACCATTGAAAAATTCTCGAGGGGACACAGAAGTTTTGGATCAAGCTAATATTTGTGTTTTCCCTTCATCCATGTCCATGTGATCTTATGAACAGGTTGGATGACAAACAAACATCACTGTGGGGCCTGGGAAGGTTTCAACGGTGGAAATCATTATTCTTACTGTTTCCTATGGCATGGTACACTTGAGATTTGGATATGCTTAAATTTTGGGTTCAGCCCCTAAAATGATCTGGAAAACCATATGAACAAAATAGATAAAGCACATACATTGCACATACATTCTAGGTGGGCCCAATAGAGTTTACTTCGCACAATACAATCCGATTTATAAGGAAAAAAGAAAACACCATCTTCTCTTGGGAAATTA
The DNA here is from genome assembly GCA_003013855.2 of Liriodendron chinense. Classification (NCBI taxonomy): domain Eukaryota; kingdom Viridiplantae; phylum Streptophyta; class Magnoliopsida; order Magnoliales; family Magnoliaceae; genus Liriodendron; species Liriodendron chinense. The sequence goes on along the minus strand of ML058329.1, from coordinate 1,759,021 downwards.
AATTACTAAAAATTGTTATAAAAAATTATAAAGAAAATAAGTAGAAAGACTTTTCATTGATTGTATCTCACCGTCCTCTTTTGAGATTAAATTACTAAAAATGTTAATTTTTTATGCAAGGGTAGTATTGTAATTTAATATTAAAGGGGACATTTAATATAATTGCCACAAGGTATGCTCAATCAAACAAAAAGTTCAATTTGTTGTGAGGCTTATCTTTTTTAGCCCCTTTACTAGAAATTACAAACTTTTCAATCAAAATGCCCCTCTAACGGCCTGTTACACTATGGATTCCTACGAGCACCGTGAGCCTCCCCTAAGCACCGTGAGTACCCTTGAGCACTGTGGGTACCCTTGAGCATTATGGATCTCACCTAAGGGGTTGGATCCCCCTAAACACTATGGATCCCCCTTGAGCATTGTGGATCATACCTAGGACTCCCAGATGCAATCTACAGTGCATGACTCATAGGGGCATTTTTGACCGAAAAAATGTGCTTCACAAGAAATTAGACTTTTTTATTGAATTGGGCAAACATGAGGGTTATTACACTAAAAATCCCTCCTAGAGATAGGCTCATCACCATTTTAATATGATCATGGCTAGCATACATCGAGAGCCATGTAGGTGGAATTTTCATGAGATCCACCCCGTCCATCAGATAAGCTGCCTCGTGCTCACCTTGGAAGTGAAAAATCATGACCATCCAAATATCTATTGGGACACACCCTCGGAAAATGTTAGTATGCGAGGCCTGCAATTTTTGTCTAGGGCCCACTGTATTGTGCTAAATAACCTGATGGACGGGGTGGATTTCATGAGCCATAAGTCGTCTTCCCCACGTTAGTGAAAGTGACCCCAGCCTGTACCTACCCAAGGTACGGTTTTCCTTTTATTATGTGAATAAAGAAAGAGGAAAACAGTTATCATACTAAGGGGAGGGCTAAAGTGATACCCGAATGATGTGGGGACCATGTTATTCATTCATGACATCTAACCCGTCCATTAGATGCGTCAGCTGATTTACGTATAGGGTAAAAAAAAAATTAGGCTGATCAATGGATCAAGTGGGCCACACCATAGGTAACAAGTTGGGAGGGTAAGCCCATCTTAGATTCACGTAGGAGAGATTGCCTGCTGAGTAAACCCCGTGGGGCCCACCGTGATGTAAGTGTCTTATCTAAGCCTTCCATCTGTTTTAACTTTTCATTTTAAGTCATGATGCTAAAATCGAAGAATATTGTAAGTGTCTTATGCAACCCTTCATCTGTTTTAACTTCTCATTCTAGGTCATGATGCCAAAATAGAAGACTGTTTAAGTATCAAGCGTTCCATCTATTTTAACTTCTCATTCTAGGTCATGATGCCAAAATCCGAGAATATCTTCTCATTATGATGTCAAAATCGGAGTATAGTTTAAGTGTCATATCCAAGCCTTCCATCGGTTTTAACTTCTCATTCTAGGTCATGATGCCGAAATTGAAGAATATTCTAAGTGTCTCATCCAAGCCGTCCATCTGTTTTAACTTCTCATTCTAGGTTATGATGCCAAAATCGGAGAATATCAAAAGCTCAATTGGACAACACCACATGAAAATGTGAGAATTGAACGCCTACCATTGAAAGTTTCTTGGGGGCGACAAAAGTTTTGGATTAAGCTGATATTTGTGCTTTCCCTTCATTCATGTCAGTGGGACCTTATGGACGGGTTGGATGATAAATAGGACCTTAGGAAGGTTTCAACGGTGGAAATTATTACCCACACTGTTTCCAGTTATGTGGTCCACTTGAGCTTTGGATATGCTTCAATTTTGGGCTCATGCCCTAAAATAAGCTGATAAAACAGATGGACGGTGAGGATAAGATGCATAAATCATAGTGGGCCCCACAGAGTGGATGAAGTTGCAACTCAGGTGGGCCCCGGTGCAAATCAAGGGAGGACATTTGAGGGTACCAGCGTACTTTCCACTGAATCGCACCCGCTTTACTAATACGGTTGCAGGGACTGTTGAGGGTGACGAGAGAAGGTGCGGTGGAGCTGCTGACGGACGAGGCTGAGGGCCTCAAATTCCGTTTAACGGACGGTGTAGATGTTGCCAGCGATGGCATGATTTACTTCACGGACGCATCTCACAAATACGGCATGGATGAACACCTGACGGACGTTATGGAGGGCCGTCCCAACGGACGGCTGATGAGCTTCGATCCATCGACCAAAAAGACTCAAGTCCTCGTGCGTGGCCTCTATTTCGCTAATGGAGTCGCACTCTCACCACAACAAGACTTCCTAGTCTTCTGCGAGACCGTACTGTAAGTTCTCACAGAATCCGAACCGTTGGATCTTGATCGGATGATGATAATATATGGGGCCCATGTTACAAAAAATCAACATATAGGATGGTTAGAACTTGGACGATTCTAGAAATGTCCACCATCCGTTGGTCGAGCCCATCATTTTGATGGTTGGGAGTCGATACCAAGACCTCAGCGTTGAAATGAGGTTCTTCACCTCGTTTCAACAATGTGGTCTTGGTGAGATAATGGGGTGAACTTATTAGATAGGGGGAATGTTCCGAGCACATATATAGATATATATGAGTAGCTCTCAAGTCTAACTGGTTGGACTATAAATTACGGTCCACCTAGAAGATAACTTCTAACATGTGATGTGTGTTCAAAATCCAACCTATCTAATAGGTTGCTTGTATCATGAGGGTCGCCTTCCACAAAAATCAGCCACATCACTTTTCAAGTGGGCCACACTTGTGATCTGTAATTTATCAATGGCTAAAAATCGTTTCCTATGCTGTGGTCCACCCAATAAGCAGATGGGGCTTACTTTTGAACTAAAGATTCTCGTGGTTGGTACAACCTATTTGAGGAGTTGGATGTCATATACTCTTAACCTTTTGGAAGTTATCGACTGGGTGGACCATAACTTGTGGTCCAACCAGTTGGACCTGAGAGTTTATATATATAATAAATGAATGCTCACGTGCGCCAGAAGGACTCATGATCACTTTTTTACAACTCATCACAAGTGATATGAGACCAAAATCTTAACCACCTATGGGAAGCGGAACCCCAAAAAACCCCAAGGTCTAACTTTTACTCTAATCTAAAACTTTGGTGGGCCAAAAAATCCCAAGGTCTAACTTTTACCCTGATCTAAAACTTTGGTGGGCCATAAAGAAAGGAAACCATTTACTCCCTTGATTTTCCTCTCTTTCTCTACTAGAGAGTTCAGTATTAAGTTGAAATTTGGGCCCTAAGGTTTCTAGGGTGCTACATCACGTTGATGGTTCAGATTTTGGTCTCACATCATATGTGATGAGTTGTGAAAAAGTACTCACAAGTTCTGATGAGATCTGTTGACTGTGAGACAGAGAAACCGCTAGTGAGAGAGAGAGAAACCACTTAGAGTGAGCTCATTTATAATTACAACCCAGGGCCTGGACCCAAAGCCCCACAATGCTGACACATTGGCATGCACATAAACATTGGGACCTGTTTGGACAATGAGATTAGGTGGCATGGAATTGCATCGTTACCATTGTAAATTACATCCTCTTCTTGGAAATGATGGAAAGGATTGGATTAATCCAGGTATCATATTGTAGGAGATGGGTAGGATTTTCCACTACATCCATGGGCCCCATGTTGATGCATGTGTTTTATCCTCATGTGCCCTTTACATGCGACAATCAAGTTGCATATATATATTTCACTCAATACAGTGTTTTTTCTAGAGGAAGAATTTGATTCCAAACATGGTATTGGAGTGTCAAAATACCATGATATTTGTTGACATATTATTATATTGTAATAATGGTGTTCTTCCACCTGATGCAATTCAATACCATTTAATCCATCGTTTCAAACAGGCCCTAAATGTTCTTTGGCAAATGCATCGTCATCATCGCTATGTCTAGATCCTTCAAGCTTGGGTTGATTTTTTAGATAATGGATGAACGGACATTGCCAAACACCATATATTCATTCTTATCACAAGATTAATCATCATAAAATAACCATGTTTAGATGATTTTATTCATAATGCTACAATGGACGCAAAATGGCCGATAAAACCACCCTTGCGCAACTATTAATTGTTGAAGCTGAACATTTTCTATAACCAAACTACCCCCACGAATGGAAATAGCGCTTGTTGTGAGCATTTCCCCACTAATCTTACCATAATTTGCTTTATGAATTGTAGGAGGAGATGTAGAAAATATCACATCAAAGGCGAAAAGAAAGGATCGGTGGACGACTTTGTTGATAATTTGCTCGGATATCCCGATAATATCAGATATGATGGCGATGGTCGTTTTTGGATAGGAATAACAGCGGTCGGATCCTTTTTCGTAATCCATCAATGAATTTTTCTTTTACATTTTTAGCACATTGCTTAATATAATTCGAAGCAATTTGTAGCACATACACCAAATCACAATGTATAAAAAACGATCGCAGAGCTGATATGTGGGCCTAGGTGTTGTTCATGGGCTTAGTCGTGGGCCAATGATTAACAATCAGGATTGTTCTCTAGGTTTGGTAACCTTTCAATTGAGGCCCGCGAAGAGCCCAGATGGCCTCAAATTAATGGACCATGTTCATGATGATCATGAGATGGCCCATTTTGTCCCACATTGGCTCCAACTTGTTGAGGTGGGCCTGTGACCTTCCTAGCATTAGGTTCATAATCATGCTACTCATTCTTTTGATCTTGTAGGGAAGGACATTGCTTTGGGATTGGATGATGAGGTACCCATCTGCAAGAAAGACGTTTGTGATCTTGAAGAAGTTTGTAAAGGTACCCCACAAGCAGCAGGACGGGGGGATGTTGGGAGTCAGCTTGGAGGGTGAACTGCTCGACTTATATTCGGACCCCGGCCTGTTTGGTGTCACCGGCGGGTTTAAAGTAGGGAACCATCTTTACTATGGCTTGCTTGCCGGAAGCTACATAGGCCGAATCGATCTCACCCAACATGCGGCGCGTGCCGAATAAATCTTCATTTATTAGTGTACTATTTAAATAAAAAAGGAATTGTGTGAACATTAGGTGTATGTGTTAACACTCATGTGTGATCTGCCTTGTTTGGTGGCCCACACCCCAGGATCTAGGTCGCCCCATCATAACTATAAGAGCCTGTTATTTGTAAGTCTGCATGTAGTGTTGATGGTTTGAAGTGTTATGGAGATGTTTGTTTTAGAGGTGTTGCTGGTCTATTTAATTGTTAAAGTAATTGCTTTTGTTGTTTAGTTGAGACCAATATTTTTAACTTTGATCTGATTTGTAACGTCGGGTCCAGCAGATGTGACCAGCTCTTTAGATAGTTTCAGCTTCAAAATCTATTCCATTTGAAATTATATAAAAGAAAAAAACAACATAATCAACAACCAACCTCTTGCTAGCCTAGAGGTTAACGACAGTTTGGACGCACCCATCCAAAAGGGCATTTGAGGCATAAATTCACTTTTAGCCTAACTGAATTTTTGGAATGCATTTGGGTGCACTTTGCAAACCTCCATTTCTGTTCAACAAAATAGGTACTAAAATGCCTACGGTGCCATGAAACCTCCTATTGCAGAAACCCCTATTTTGGGGGCCGTTTCCAAACAGGCGTTTGGATCTAAGTTACTTTAGATAAGCTACTTATATCATGAGTAGCTTATCTTGTTTTCTACTTAATCAGCAGACAAGTATGCTTATTAAACAACATACTTATCAATCAAAAAGTAGAAAAACATGTTTCGTTTCTAGCATCACAAGTAATTATCCCTCTAAGTATGTTTGGTCCCCCTCACATCCACCATACATCGTGTGGGGCCAACCTTTGATGTGGACCATTCATTGTGTGGGCCCCACCTTTGATGTGAGCCGTCAATCATGCAGGGCCTGCCTTGGATCTGGGCCACTCATCATTAGGGTTGACCAACCGTCCATCATGTGGGGCCCACCATTATTAATTGCCCATCATGTGGAGCCCACCTTTGATGTGGACTATCCATCATGTGGGCCTCACCTTCAATGTCGGTTGCCCATCATGCAGGGCTCGCCTTTGATGTGGGTCATTCATCATTAAGGGCTAAGCTTTGATGTGGATGATCCATTTTGTGGGGGCCAACTCAATATGGGTCATCCATCACGTGGGACCCAACTCCAATGCACACCGCCATCATGTGGAGCCCAACTGTTGATTTGGACCCTCCATCATGTAGGCTCCACCTTACAAGTGGGTCATCCATCATGCCACCTACTTTGGATGTGGGCTATTTATCACTATAGGCCGACCTTTGATGTGGACCATCCGTTATGTGTGCCCATATTAATATAGAGTCATCTACCATGTGCAGCCCACCTTTAATGTGGACCATCCATCATGTGAGCCCCACCTTCGATGTGGACAGTCCATGTGGGGCATCCTTTGATATGGATCATGAGAGAGCATCCTTTGACATGGACAGTGAGAGAGAGCTACCTTTGAGAGAATGAGAGATAAGTAGAAAAGTAACAAGTAAAAACAAAGAAAAAAAGAAAAGAAAAACCTTATTGAGATAATTAGGTTTAAGTACATAAATTACTTTTGCAATCATATTTACCAAACTTTGAAATAAGTAGAAAAGTAATTTATTCGGTGGTATCTGAACAGGCCATAATTGATTTTCAGAGAGAAGTTCATGGGTTCGTGCTTTTGAGGTTCGTTGGCCATTTTGGGTCTGGACGTTAAACACACTAAGCTGTGACTATTACGAGTAAGTTCAATTCGTGATTAAACTATAGACTTAAGCTCAGATTATTTATTGTAAAACGTTCAGATTGTAAAATGTAGGTGCAAATATTGGAGTAGCTCTTATTAAAAAAGCTCTTATTAGTTATTAAATTAGAGTAGAGATGCCAAACTAGCCCTTAGTTTTATTGGAAAATGTAGGTACAAACAAATCAGAAAACGTAGAGATCACCTCCAAAGTAGCCCTTAGTTTTATTGGAAAATGTAGGTGCAAACAAATCAGCAAACGTGGAGATTGCCAGCGTGAAGAATTCCATATGAGACCTACCATGGTTCGGCAATCCAAACCATTGATCTGTCGAGGCTCCCTGGAGATAGGGAATGGCTCAAGGATCTTGCAGATTGGAAGACACTCGCCCTATGATAAGGAGTGGTACACAAGTAGACGGCCATAGAGACCCATACAACAAAAGCTCACACTCAACACAAAACCGTTAACAGAAAAGGAACAACGTTATCCAATCTGGTTCTGGGTATCCATTGTTAAGTGGGGCCCACCAGACCAATGCGAATCAACACTTACAACTGATGATGACTCCAAAATTACACGCCTCACATAGACCTGCACTGACCAACAAATCAGGCTCAGTACATTCACGCAGCTCTTTTTCCTTTCCTTTTCTTTTCTTTTTTTTTTTTTTCTAATCATCCATTTTTCCCAAGCATACCTGTCCCACTTTTTTGAGTGGGTCTCACGTTGGGCTGCCAATGGGCAGGCCACGGGTTCACTTCAGCCGAGATTTTCAACTAGTCAGGCCCGGCCCTATTCCTGTGCTCGCCGCCCTATTGATGGACCTCATCTCACAAGCTGAATAGCTAGACTACAAACATCTGCTGTTTGGATTGGGGATGGGTTAAAATTAGGAGAAGGAAAAAGAAAGTAAGAGTGCAGACATGAGCGGATGATAAACTGACATCAGCATTAAGAAAACCCTTTGCACTTGTTCCTGTTGATAAAAAGATTTTGTTCTTTTCTTTTTTGAAGGATGACAAATGAAAACATTTTTTTTTTCAATTCTGCCATTTAAAGTTGCATCAAGGGTAATCCTTTTTGCACTCTTTTCCAGCCAATTGATTTTTTCAAAAGAAGAGTTTTACTCCAATTTTTCTGAGAGGGAGGAAATGTCACATAAAAGGAAAGCTGTTTGCTTTCCTACAAGGCACTTCCAAAGAGTTTCTCATGATGGAGACGGGGGATGCACACTCAGATAAGCCAAACCATGCATCTGGTGGGCCCTACAATTAGTGGCTGACTAAATTGAATGGGCAATTCTGGCACCTAATGTTACAAACGTGGGTTTTCTTTTCACCTTGTGCTAAATCAGAAAGAATTGTCCAAAGCGATATTTACAAAATTGCCCGCTGGCGATCGGCCACACCAGATGTCCAGTTCAGGTCGCTAATCATGCAGCCACATTTTTATGTGGCGACAAGTCGGCCTGATCTAACCTGAAACTCCACGAGACAAAGATCCGAAACATGAGAGAAGAAAAGAAACAGCTGATCATGCAGTAGTAAATCAGCTGCTGTGTATAAATATATGGGCTAAAATGCAAAACTCTACAAATCACGGAACTCAACTAATACAATGACAATCTGGCACCTGATTCTGCAAATATTCATGAGTTGTTTTGGCAAACTAGCAAAATTTCTTTCTTCTCAAAAACCATACGAGAAGAGTTTTACAATAGAGACTCACCAGCAGACATGAGATGTAGTAGTAACATTCTCAATGTCGATCTGAACCACAGCTTCACTCCCAAGCAACGACATATGGTTTTCCTCCCTTTCGAGCAAAAGAAAACCAGCCGTCGCTTACAACTATGCATTTAGGATTGGAACAGGCTGTTCTGGCCATTTGGGATATGCGCGTTTGTACAGGCTCATACAGACAGTATCATGCTGCTGAACGACACCATTGAAGACACACTTCATAGCCCCTGCAAAAAAGTGGAAAGGTGAAGTCAATATTGCATGGACCTAATGTGGCTTGAACCAAGAACATGACCAGAAGTCTGAGAAAACAATAAACCACGAGAGAACCCGAAACATGCCACTATTGTTTTATATTACAGTTTAAGGTCACTTATTATCACGCTTTCTGCCTAGAGGTATTAGACAATGCTGGGGCAGCTAACTTGTGAGGTACACTCGGGTTTTTAGTTTGTCAAAGTGGGGCCCATGAGCAGTGGTCCAACACTCAACTTGGATGGGCCTGTGCACTGAAAATCTGCCAGACCAGCAAGATCCAAGCCATCAAATATTTGGCCTCCTATAGGTTGAATGTGGACCACAGCTGTATTTTCTTTTCGTTATTTAGTGTATCTGTTGGTCACAAATTGAAGGGTTGGTATTTTCCCATATGGAGAGTACTGCTGCATGGGCCACCCTTCCCACAGTAGGAACAGAGCTGAACCAAGCACCCCACTGGTTCAGACTGAAAATGGGGAAGGAAAAACTCTCAGCCCAAGCATTCTGATACCACTATGGCCAGCAGTAGTGTATCATCAGGAATCATTCCTGAAAAAGAAAATAAAAACTGCAAATGAAATTGCGAACAAATCAAATCAGCATTTTTGCATTCGGTGACAATGCTATCCTATTTGGCTGTTTCTGTAACTAGGATTTCTGTTTTCTACCAAGACGACTTCTCGAGTGCTGGTGCACCAGGAAGTGTCCTGATTCCCAATCTGTACAAGCAGTGCATGTGGCTCAATGGCCCAGATTATTGATTTGGATGAAGAGAATGATACCCAAAAAACTTTCAGATTGGACTTCCTATGATCCAATCTTTGGCCTTTACTTTTTCCAACTACTGTTGTACTCCAAGACCATTCATTTCCAGGCCACTGATTAAAGGGTAGGATCTCCTAATTTAGATGTTACACCAAGCCAAGGTGAGGCTCAACAAACAAAGATCTAGATCACTCGCATGGAATGGCTACATCCTCTCAAAAAGTGATAGAAACACTGGGCGTAGGAGAACAGCAGTCGTCAAGAAAGGCCAGGGCAGATTGGACCCATTAGCAAAGAATCAACAAGCACAACTATCCTCAAATTGATGCAGATTAAAGTGAAAATATATCAGTGATGTGCACCATACCATGGGTACCAACTGGTTCCTTTACGCGACCGCGGCGACCACATTTCGTCCACACATCCACAGGCTGCACAATGACATCCACACAAAAAGAAAAACATTATGAAACTTTATTACCACCCAGACTTATGGATGTGACATCAATATGCACTGCATGCACCGAGTGCCAACGCACACATTATCTTTCACCATTCACAGAAGTCCATTAGAAACGAATTGGTCAAACAAAGCACATTTTGACACGAGTTAAAGTACCCATCCACCACTTTTGATAGTAGGATAGAATCTTCTCCCACCCCGTTTGGATACCACCAAATGAGTTACTTTTTCTACTTACAACAGTAGATAAGTTTGGTTTATGATCAATTATAAGTAGCTTTTTTATTTAAAGTTACTTAATCACTTCAGTTTAACAAGTAGAAATCAAGATAAGCTACTTAAGGCATAAGTAGTTACTTAAGTAACTAACAATCCAAATGCCCCCTTAGGGCCTGTTTGGATACCACCAAATAAGTTACTTTTTAACTTATATTAAGTTATTAAGTTATTTTTTTCACTTAAGCTAGTTTCGTAAGCATCATTGTAAAAGTAACTTATCTGCTAAAAGTTGCTTATCTCAATAGTTTTTTTTTTTTTTATTTAGCTTTCGAATTAATCACTTTTCTACTCATCTCTCTCACTGTATCAAAGGAGGCTCCCTCTCACAACCCATGTCAAAGGAGGCTCTCTCACTGTCCATATCAAATTAGGCCCCACATGATGGGGGCTCACACGATGGACAGTCCACATCAAAGGTGGGCCCCACATGATGGATGACCCCATATTAATGTGGGCCTACATAATGGATGGTCTACATCAAAGGTCGGCCCATAATGATAAATAGCCCACATCCAAAGGGGGCTGGTATTGATGGACAACCCACTTCAAAGGTGGGGGGACCTACATGATGGACGGTCCACATCAAAGACCATGATGGGTAGTGGACATTGAAGCTGCCCCCCCCCCTTGATGGATGCCGCATATTGAGGTGCCCCCACATGATGGTCCACATCAAAGGTCGGCCCCTAATGATGAATGGACCACGTCCAAGGCGAGCCCCGCATGATGGGCAACCCACATTGAAGGTGGGGCCCACATGATGGATAGTCCACATCAAAGGTGGGCTCCACATGATGGGCAATTAATAATGGTGGGCCCACATGATGGATGATCCACATTAAGGTGGGCCCGGCATAATGGACAGTCCACATCAAAGGCCGACCTTAATGATGAGTGGCCCATATCCAAGGCAGGCCCCGCATGATGGATAGCCCACATCGGAGGGGGGCCCACATGTTGGACGGTCCACATCAAAGGTGGGCTCCGCATGATGGGCAGTGGATATTGAAGGTGGGCCCCACACAATGAATAATAACATTGATGATGGGCCCCACATGATGGATGACCAAAATCTAAGGTGGGCCCTACATAATGAACGGTGCGCATTAAAGGTCAGCCCCCTAAAGATGAATGGCCCACATCCAAGGTGGGCTTTGCATGATAGACGGCCCACATCAAAGTGGGGCCACACAATGAACGGTCCAATCAAAGGTTGGCCCCAGTGATGGACAATGGATGTGCGGGGGACCAAACAAACTTGAGGGATAATTGCTTATGATGTTGGAAACCAAACATGCTTTTCTACTTTTTGGCTGATCAAAATACCTAATCTGCTGAATTAGTAGAAGCCAAGATAAGCTATTATGGCATAAGTAGCTTATATAAAGTAACTTGCGAACCAATCGCCCCCTTATTACTTAAAACACCACAATATCAACAATTCAACATCAGCATAAATGCTGGCCCATACCTTGAACCATCTGACATCTTCAGGATTGTGAAACATAAATCGAACAGTAGCTTTTAATTTCGACACTCGCTGAGGGTAACTGCATGAAGACAACAGTATTGAAGGAATAAAAAGGGGTAGATTTGCAACCCTACTAATTCATCAAATGGCATGGCATTATACAATAAACATGATAAACAAAAAAACGAGGTCACAACTCCAACCGGTTGGACCACAATGCACGGCCCACCCAGCAGATGACTCCCAACCTGTTAAGTGCATTTGAAATCCAACCCTTCCAATAGGTTGGCCGCACTATGAAGATCGCCTAGTGCAAATATCGTCCTTACCCATTCAAGTGGGCCATACCATGAAGATCACCTAGTGCAAATATCATCCCCATCTACTCATCAGGTGGGCCACACCATGAAAAAAAAATGTGGCCATTGATAAATAGCAAAATACAAAAGTTATCCACTCAGGATATGACAGATTTCTGCACAATGTGACCCTCGTGACAGGGTGAACCAATTGGACAGGTTGGATGTCGCACAAACATGAAACGATTGGGATGTTATCTACTGCATAAACCATAACTTAATAGCTGTCCAACCAGCTGGACTTGAGACAACCTTAAAAAAGCCTTCTAGAAATATTGAATTCAGTGAAGAAACTTGCCCAGTTAAAATGATTTTCTTCAGAATTATCCTGTCGGGATCAACACTTCTTAACGAACCGACAGCAGCAATAGCAGGCGCAGCAACCTCCCCATGCCCACTCTTCAAAACTATCAAAGGCAAGGAAGGAAAAGAAATAGGGGCATAAACAGAAGCAATGGAAAAGCGGCCCTCATGTAAAAATCTCTCCATCTTATGCTTTTCTGAGTTTATATCATCAGAAGAAAATATCGGCCTGAAAAATGATGAACAACGAGATTATTCAACTAAAAGGGTGATATTTGTCATAATTGAAGGGTTCTAAACAAGAAGTTAGAGGTTTGTTCAAATACATCCCGATATATTGCAATGTCATACTTCAGGACTTGTAACCTTTGAATCCAGGTCATCTTCCAATGATAGAACGGTTTATATGACAGTGTTTTAAATAGCAAATAGTTTGTAGTGTAGCGTTCACCCCTCGGAAGAGTCAAACTTAAGCTAAGCTACACGCTACTTCTAGATTTTTAATTAAGGTTGTGCTTGGCTACAGGAAATTTTATGATGTCTTGCACCAAATTAGTCTGATTAATAATGAAATTTAATGACATTTGGTTTAACCAAACAGCCTAAAATGATAGGAAAAGTAGACAAAGACTAGGTATAAAGGTAAAGAAAGAGCAACTTAACTGGCTTAATATGACCTGTATTATTTTACTAAAATCATTAAAAAGATTAACTAATTTTTATTTTCTTTTAAATGTAGCAAATCATTAAAAACATTAATTCATTTTAATGTTCTAATGAAAAATAACTTGTAGTGTAAGCTACGTAGCGTGCACCATAGTCTTTGTAACGCGTAGCGTATGCAAAATTAGCATATAGCATAGGCTACACATGACTTGAGCTATTTTCATGAGCTATATGGTGTTAAAGGTAAGCTACATGCTACATAGCAAAGCCATTTAAAACATGGATATCCAAGTCTCACTTAGAACAATGAAAGACAACAAACAAAAGCTCTCAATAGCATCATCGCAGCCCTTCGATAATTTGGCTCTTTTCCTTCGAACATGAATGGTTACCATAAACTTCGTATAATCAATTGATTGAAATATTCAATCTGACAAATTTTTTGGGGCATTTCCCATCCAAGTGGAGCCTTATCAAATCAACCATTTGTATCATTGAGAAAGGGCCAACTATTACAGCTAGAGTCCCGACGTATCTTATTGTCATCTATCAGGATGTATTCAAGCAAGCCTCTGGACGTTATGCCAAAAATTGTTAATGACATGAATATTAATAGAAGTTACCGTGCAATAAATTGGCGGAATCCAACATGAAAAATGAGTGATTCTTTGGATTTGATAGGAGCATCATACGAATCGTGCTTCTTTATGCTGCAAAATGTAGACGATCTTTTAGCTACAACAGCAAAATAACGCTACCAACAACCTAATTAAGCCCCCAAACTTCCAGATCTTATGAATAATTAAACGACTAATGACAAGACATGCAGATACTGCACTTCAGTCTGGCATGATTATTTTGTGGAAACTTATCATCCCATATGGGAGGCCGAAAGTTATTTATAACGCTTGTTCAAACTTAAATGTTAATATTTCAAGAAGAATGATATTATCCTGAGCCCAACATAGAGGCATGCAAAAGCTTTCAAATAAATCCAATTGCAGGAGTGCAATGGCTTCATATAGCACAACATAGATATGCAATACATTCCAAATGCTTCAAATAGCAAGACAAGGTCGTGCAATAGATCTCAAATAATAAAATGATTCTGCTGGCAAAGAATGCTGTCTATTTAATGAGAGAGAGAGAGAGAGAGAGAGAGAGAGAGAGAGAGAGAGAGCAGAAATACCTAAAATGAAGGACCGACATCTTAGACTCATGTTGCAAGAGGCCACATGCTAGCAGAGGCAATGTTTTGAAGAACATGCATAGTTTAGAAGCAGCATCAACCGGTACTTGCTTGATATGGAGCCTCACGTAAGTACCAGCTGGTACACAGTCATCCATGCTCCCTTGATCTATATCAAGAGCTTTAGCAAGGACATGCTTTTGTGTTCTTGCAAAATTATCGAATGCAAAAATTCTAGCATAATCGGGAGGCAAGGACTCCTGCGATTCACAAACAAGAGATATCATAAAGGTAAAGCATTTCAGGAAATGAAACATACTATCAAGGATTCTGGTCTGACTACCATATTATTCTGACCTTTGGATCCCATGAAGAAGTCCTAAAAGATTTAACGCCTCTGTACTTGGCAAAACGCTTACGAGCAGGAATATCTAATGGTGTGTCCACTTCATCTGGAAATTCTGGAACCATAACAGCTAAATGTAAGAAGTTCAAACATCGACAACCAAAATTCTCAATGAAACACAAGGCTGGCAGATTATGTTTTTTTAGCTAAAAGGAAAAAAATCCGAAAACCACAAAATAAAAAATAAAAAGAAATAAAAAAGACAAAAAGAAAAGAAAGGTGAAAGATCAGAAAAACATTTTTGCAGACAAAAGAATCTAAATGATGATAAAGTCTATATTAGGGACTCGAGAATAAAAGTAAACAAATAAATAAACTCGTAAAACTGATTTTTTATTTTTTTATTTTTTTGGCGCATTCAACTTTTGTTCATGAAACATCAGCAAGGTCCAACTTTTATAGGGCTTTCAAAAGATCAGGTTTGTGTTTGGATACCAGTGTACACCTACCAAACACAACTAAAGAAACTCCATTCAGTTCCCAGCTCCTGCCAGATTGGGATACAAGCACGATATATGAGGAACCAGACCCGACTCAGTACAGATTTGGGGTATCCCACCAAATTCTGTCGCATCCGATTTCAAGCACAAATCAGAATTGGATTGGGGTCTGAATCTAGAATCAGGTCTGGAAACAGGGCCAGGCCTGATCAGAATTCAAGCCCCACACCAGAAACATCAATGTTCATGGTTTTTAAATCATAAGTAATTAAATAAAGGATAAAATTCAGAAAATTCACATACTTGAGTAGAGATGGGGGTACTAGCCACTAGGGTATTCGACCTGACCCAATTTCCAATCAAGTCCCAAATCTGTGGACCCAAACCCAAACCAATTACTAATTGGGCAGGTTGGGTACTTCGAGCATCCAAATATCAGGGAGCCAATCTTTTGGCAAACTCAAAAGAACCTATATTTGAAATGAAAGAATTTTCTTTAGATATAGTAAACTCAAACCAATGTATCTTCACAAGCACCCACCACCTTATTGCCAGCTTTTTTCTCAAGATGTCAAGTATTTGACTCATTTATGTATATCATGCCCCACGTGCCCCCAGTAGGAGAGCAGTCTACCACAAGATCGAGATAGACCATGAAACCAAACCAGATAAAAAGGATACAGGCCAGGCAGCTGGCCAGCAGGGCTTTCAGGCCTGGCTTGCTTTGGGCTCTGCTTGGACTGGAGAGTCAGGCCTGGGCATAAAAATTCAAGCTCAGGCTGTCTAAATGCCCATCAGCCCGGCCAATTTAGGGTTTTCAAGGGAATTTTCGCAATACAATAACTCATAACCACATATCATATAGACTTCGCATTTTTCATTCCTTAATGTTTAGCTAATATTATGATCAGAATGGCCTAATTTTTGGGTTGCAGACCTGCAAGTACATATACAGAGAGCACACGTGATGAACAACATGAATCTTGGACACAAGTGGATTCACAGCCAGCTAAAATCAGGTTTGGGCTGAGGATCGACCTTGGGCCAGGCATAATCATCTCTGTCTTCGATTTTAGCCCATCGCAGGCCTGGGCCAGTCCAGGCCAATTTTGGATAATGGACTGGCTTGGACAGTCCTCACCCAGCCTGTTGACAACCCTAGCCCTACAAGAAACAAGATATTTTGATAGCAATGAGAAACTCTAGAATCATCCTTGAATGTTTTCCACAGTTAAAAAATTTGACAAAACTTGTGGGGACTGACACATTCATATTATACACACTTCTTTGAATAGTATATCAGTAAATAAAACAAGGTGGAAGTTCAGGTTCTAATTTAAGTCTAAACACACCCTTCTCGGTTTTTTTTTTTTTTTTTTGGTATTAGAATAGTATATGTTTGCTATTATATTAGTAAACAGAACAAGGTGGGAGTTCAGGTTCTATTTTGAGAATAAATTTGGATTTGGAATAGGTTTTGGATCCAGAATGGAGTCTAAACCTGGATCCGCACCCACACCAGAAACATACATTAATGAGTAGAAGTACCAGATGGGTTTGTGATGAGGACACAAGAACATTTCAAGTGTACCAACGAAGAAAAAGCCAACCACAAGTACCGTCCTTGTGGATAGGCGACTATTGAGGAGCTGAAGACCCTCCACATGTGATCAGACATATAGAAGACCCCATCCAGGGTGGACACATGTGAAGGAAGAATGAAGAAACAAGACGGAAGAGCTGAAGACTTCGGACGCCCGAAATTGGCCTCTGGAGCGCCCGAAACTCTCTGGACAGTTTTTGGACGTTCTTTACCGCACTTTTGGTTATTTACGCGTTTTTGCTTAGTTTAGGGGTATTTTAGTCTTTATTTTGTCTTTAGTTGTTTATTTAAATGGATTAAAGCCCTAAACACGAGTTTAGTTATTGATTTGATTAATGAAAAGCCTCTTGGAGCTTTCCTCTTCTTCTCTCTCTCTCATAGTGATGTTTCTTCCTCTTCCTGATCCTCTTTTCTTCTAATTGCTTCTTATGCCCCTCTAACCTTTCTTCCAGGTAAATCTATCCCTTCTAATTTAATTGTTTCGAATCCCACAATCCCCAAATTCTGATTTGATCCCAAAACCCTAATTTTCATAATTTCAAATCCCTAATCCAAATCTCCTGATTTTCTGGATTAGAGATTCCTTTTAATTGATTGGGTTATGGCCATGCAAGATCGGGAGGTTCCATCCCTCGCCGGATCCAACCATAGTGTTAATTGAATCCCATACTTAATGGTTGTCATGAATGGCCCACTCCATTGCATGCTTCCTTGTGACTTTCTTAGTTCATGATGTTTACTGCTAGATTTTATTATTATTATTGTCTTTTATTTCCGCTGGATTACATGAATTATTAAGCATGCATCATAATTAGGGCACCCTGCATCAGTTTGCATTCAGGAACCTGATCTGAGTCGATTTTTAATCTGGTCTGATCAGTGGATCGAAAACTGACCCAATTGTTATACAAGCACAATTTGGATCCTGGACCAATAAAATCAGTTCGAATACTATGGGTATCCACAGGTATTGGTAGCTATTGACAGCCCTATATGCAGCTATGTTGATAGCTATTAGAAATTTCAGTATCATCTTTTGAGTATATTTTCAACGGTTGAAAACTTGACAAAACTAGTGGGGGTGGAAACTGATATTTGTACCCTCCCTCTTCGATAAACACACACTTTGTGTCTACCTTTGGAATTAAAACAGCACACTTTGACATTATTCTATTGACAAAAGTAGAAAAAAAAAAAAAAAGAGGGATGGAACTATCAAAAGATAGGATATATATATATATATATATATATATATATATCCTTTCCCAAACTAGAATATAGAAGTCATGATAAGAAAGTTGATTGATACCCTCATCTTCTGCATGTGCTTCTTTAATCTTTTGAATCTCAACTTCAATCTGCTCTCTTGTCAGATTCTCACCATCCTGAAAGAAGAACACAGGTATTTTGTATAATCAGTGATCCAAGGCATTTTTATATATGGGAACATCATCATTACCGACAAGTACCTAATTATTTAGATAAGTTCTAGGACACCAAGATATACAGAAAATAGGTCATTGTTTTTATTAGCATTAAAAACAGAACTTGCTAAATGATCCTTGATAGGACAAAGACGACTATAATCCGACAAAAGATATTTCACGGTTTTATGTCTTGGTAAATGAAATATATACAAAAAAGTAAATGAGAAAGTGGTTAAAGACTGTTGAAAAGCACAAACAAGGATTTTCACACGTGAAAGCCTATTCATATACTAAAGACTAGGAAATTCAAATTGCCTGTCAGAGCTTTGCCCTAGAGAATTAAAAACAGTCTGATGCTTCTAAATCAGTGATCCAGACTTATGGTTTGATGGACCCCAACATCGATAGAATAAGTCCTGAAATCTTTCAGGATTGGAAGGGGCCCAGACATCCAATCGTTGGCCCTTCTTCCAAACTGCTGCTATATTCTTTCTTTATAGACTTTTTATGCACTCATGATCTGAGGATTAGGATCTTCAAAACTACCCATCTTCAGGGTTCCACTCAAATCAATCATCAGCATCACCAAGCCATGGCCCTTGTACGAAGTGTGCCTTCAGTACATTATACACGCCCTGATAAGTTGGAGCCCTACAATTCCTCCAGGTTATAATAGGTCACTTCCTAGTTTGGGCTAATGCAACAAGACAAGCTGAGGTCCAGACTGTTTTGCTCGGGGCTCTGTTCAGCCTAGAGACCTGCAAGCTCATTCAGGCCTGAATTTTCAGGTATTAACTCATTAGGGTGGGCTGTGCCCATGACTACCAAAAGGCCTGACAAATTTAACACTGTTAGCCTCAGGCACATAGATAGGAGATAGTGTCGGTCTTGGCTATAATAACCTAACTAGCAAGGTGGGCCAGGTCTTGCCCCAAAACCTCAGCTCATAGTGTGGTCCTTGAAACCCTTAGCTCCGAGCGCACTCAGGTTCAAACTTTGTTACATGATCCTTCCAACCAGGTGCCGTAGACAACCCACTTTGGATTGATTTTGTATTAAAGAATTAAAACTTAAATGATGACACTTTGAATGAATTTGGATGATCTATGAAGATATGCAGCATGAATGCATAGCAGGAGAAGCAATATTTGGGACATGATATACCCCTCATTTGAGCAATATTTGGGACATGATATACCCCTCATTTGAATCGGAATTTTGCCAATCTTGATCTATCGTGTACTACAAGAAAAGATCTGCACAATAATGGTGATCATTTTTTTCTCAGATGAGTACCCTTATGGCTCCTTGATTATGCCTCTGTTCGGCTTCCCTACAGTATTTTAATATGATTGCCCTCTTTATCTTTACCAAGTGAGATTTCTCTTGTTAAATTAAAGAAGAGTAAGCCTCACCTATACCATTTTTATTTCACTTACCAGCCCTCATGGATATTCGTCAATCTTAGTTCCAGTTACTGGTGCCCCCTGACAGATCCATCATGCCGCTGCGACAACCACATGTCCTTTGTTCGTCTATCTTTTGTAAACCTTCTGCTACAGGCCATTGTCCACACGAGAGAGTTGTCGGATTTATGGGCCCTAAAAGTGAATGGTATCTTCACCCTACTACAAGCAAGTAGGACCGGCTTCGAGTTTAGTCCATGCCCCCATTTTTTTGTCCAATTGGGATGATCTCAAGGTCCGTCATGATGTACTTTAAAAGATCTTCAAGTTCGTGCAAAGAGTTGGTTATAAAACAGACGCACAGATCTTTAGTTATAGGTACCACAAAAAAGTGACTTGCTATGATCAAGTGAGATGGGCCACGATGAGGATATTTCGACCATACTTTGAAAGGTGATCGCAATCATTCTTGATCTTGTATATCTCCGTAACAAGCACTGAAAGAACTTTCCGATGGTATATAGATCATGTCGTTTGGACCCAGGATTACGGAGATCCTCGATCCAAGCCAATGAAGGGCTATCCATGGATTTAGCTGTCCCATTTTGCCCCCACTAGAGAATTCTAAGCTTCAATCAATTTATCTCTCTTGGAGCTCAAGCAAACATATAATCATCATTTCCATTTCTTAACCCCCGTGTAGGATCCATCCTTACACAAGAAACTTGCTACAGGTTACTAAATTGCCATTACATGAGGTGAGATCTCATAACTACCCCAATTTGGCAATTTTCAAAAAGTGTTCTTAATTTCTAAGTAATTATTCTTATCCAAAAGAGGTAATGACAATCTTGTCCTCACATCTAATTGAAGCGATTAAAATAACTGTCGACCACTTGATGCAACAAAACCACCGCCCAAGCAACACGCCACCAAAACCAAACACCCCTTTGTTTCTAATGGGACACAAAATATGCAAGGATAGTGGGGGTGAAAATGTAAGATAATTGGATCTCCCCAAATATGCAAGGATAGTGTGCAATAAAAAAAATAAAAAATAAAGACGAAGAAGAAGAAGAAATGTTAGAAAATTGGAGAAAAACCCAAAACCACAACCACACAAGAACACAAGATATACATAGTTCACCAGTTGGGCTACATCCACGAGCAATCCGTCAAAGAAAATTCCAATATAACAAGGAGAGATTACAAAGATCAAGGAATGGAGTGCCTTCTTCAATAATACAACACAACTACCTTGAATCTAAGCGTAAAAAGAAAAGCATTCCACCATTGTAATACTAACAATAGATCTTCTCACCTTCGATACCTTAAGAAAAAAACTTCGGAGCACCTCTTGGAAAACCTTGGAATCTTGAATCTTGCTTTGAAGAAACCTCCCTTTTGAAACCCTCTTGTGGAAGAAGAAACCCATATCTCCAAAATTCGTAACTACCCCTTAGCCCCCACATAGTTTAACCTAAAAGCTCCCCTTTCATGATAGAAATGTCAAAAAATACCCCTGAAAGAGTCCACTAACAATTGGCCTTCTTAGCTTATGTGAAACATGGGTCATATGGGCTCAAAAAGTGAATAAACCCATCGTGATTTTGGTGTCACTATTTTAACAATGTGAGAAGATCTATCGCTAGTATTGCAATGGTGGAGGTTTTTCTTTTTAAGCTTGGATTTAAGGGGATTTGTTGTATTCTTGAAGAAGGTACTCAATTCCTTGATCTTTGGAATCTTTCCTTGATATAGTGGAATTTTCTTAACCATGTCTATCTTGTGTTCGTATGTAGTTGTGGTTTTAGGTTTTTCTCCATTATCTTCTTTCTATTTATTACACATGATCATTGCATATTCCATATGTCATTAGAATCATAGGGGTGTTTGATTTCGGTGACGTGTTGCTTAGGTGGTGGTTTTGTCGCATCAAGTGGTCAACGGTGGTTTTAATCGCTTCAAGTGGTATCAGACCTTTTAGGTTTGTGTAGTAAATTGAAAGAGATGGCTAGTAGTAGATTTGAGGTGGAGAAATTTAATGGCCAAAAAAATTTTGAGCTTTGAAAATTAAAAGTAATATTTGGTAGTTCAACCAGGGCAATACAAGACATTGCTCGGTGAGGCAAAGAAACATGATCGAGTTTTGTGTGGGTGATATATTCTTTGCTCGTTTTTGTGAGCTTTTTTAATAAAAAAAATTTCACCTCTCAAAAAAAAAAAATATTATTAGATCTAGTGGACTATTACTATTAGACTATAACAAGCTAACTAACAAACACTCAAATGAATGAATATACTAAAAAAATGTGAAAAAAAAAAACCATAGTAATTTTATTGATGTGATTTCAAGTAGAGATGATTCAAAATAGAAATACATTAAACAATTCAAAATTTAAAATATTTAATTTAGGGTCAATGTTGTTGTTGTTGGTATAGAGTCCCACATTGTATGCCAAGAATATACTATACACATTAATCCTTAATCCATTGGGTCACGTCTTTACCACTGTTGTTATCATCGTCATTGTCATCATCACCAAAGTCATCAGCTTCTTCAATGTATATGATGTGGACACAAGGTCATTCAAAGTGTACCAGCGAAGAAGGCGCAAACCACAAGTGTCGTCCTTGTGGTTAAGCAATCATTGAGGAGCTGAAGACCCTACGCACGTAGGATGGAAGACATCCGACTAAAGGTCGCCGGGTGCCCGACCACATGTCATCGGGCGCCTGACCTCCACTAACCGGGCAGCTCGAAATTGCTGAAAATTTCGTCCAAACTCTCTAGACATTTTTGGCTTCTGTCGGGCGCCCGACCACCGCGCGAATCCAATTTTTTTATTTTATTTTTCGAACTTTTAATGGTAGTTTAGTCTTTTTATATGTTTCTTATTGCTTATTTAAGTGGGCTAAGCCCTAAACTCGAATTAGTTGATTATTAATGAAAAGCAAACCTCTTTGGTGGCCTCTCTCTCTTCTCTCTCTCTCTCATGGTGCTTCTTCTCTTTCCTTGATCTTCTTCTTCTAACTTCTTCTTGTGCCCCTCCAAATTCTTCAAGGTAATTATCCTTCTTCTTTCTAGTTCTAATTTTACTAATCCTTCTTCGATCAAACTTTGAGAATCGACCTAAACCCTAAATCTTCAAATTCTCAAATCCCTATCCGAAAACTTCTTGATTCTTCGGACTAATGATCTTCATTGATCGATTGGGTATGGCCATGCAAGATTGGGAGATCCTATCCCTCGCCAGATTCAACCCTAACTATACTTGAAACTCAAACTTCGCGGTTGTGACGGTTGGCCTCGATCCATTGCAACCTCCTTGTGAATTTTCTTAATTTATGATGAATGATTCTGAATTTTAGATTATTTATTTCTTTTATTTTCCATTGTTTAATTATGTTCATGAGCATGCATCATAATTAGGGCATCCTACATCAGTATACTTCCTCTTCTTCTCTTTCTTTGCCATCAATTCTCACTAATTGTTCATCCACATCCTAGGAAGCGGATTGCGTCCTACCCCCGCCTGTTTCAAGCCAAGAACGGGCAAATCTGTGTGGGGTCCACTGCAATGTATCTATTTATCCACACTGTCCATCCCTTTTCTCATATCACTTTTAGGTATGAGCCCAAAAATGAGACAGATTCAATGCTTAAGTGGACCACACCAAACAATAAGCTCAGGGTTACACTAAATGCACAAAGTATTAAATGCAAGTCATCTTGTGTTGCATTAAATGCAAGAGTCATTTGTGTTGTGGTCCACTTAAGCGTTGGATCTGCCTCATTTTTGGGCTCATACCTAAAGATGATTTGAGAAAAGGGATGGACAGTGTGGATAAACAGATACATCACAGTGGGCCTCCACACAGATCTGCTCAGTCTCGACTAGAGACAGGCGGGGTTAGGATGCAATCTGCTTCCCACATCCTATGGTTGTTCATCTTCTTCTTGTACCTACTCAATTTCATCTTCTTCTAGACCCTGACTAGTACTAGGTGGCCTCGTCGACATAGGCTAATGTTAGGTCCCTGCCTAGCTAGGAATCATTTTTCCAGATCATCGATGCAAATGGGGCCATAAAAATATAACTTTTCTCGCCTAGATAGGAATCGTTTTTGCAACTTTTGGTTGTATTAGACAAAGACCAAGTCATTAAGCTTCATGTGCACGACGATTCCTCTTTTCGTTGTGAATCTCTTTTACATTTGAATTGATAATGTAGTGACTAAAAACTTTTAATATTTAATTTTAGAACTTTAAATCCAATAATTAAATCTGTTCAAAATCTCCCATCTAGAGTGAACTCCAATTTTCCCTCACAACTACTCATTCATGGCCAATTTTTTCAATGTTGGATCCTTCCAGTTCGAGTCAACTCCATGCATTCCCCACTAGTCAACTATTTAAATAACAGTTAAAAGTTAGAGTTTGTAAAAAAAGCTATTCTAATTTTATAACCTCTATGGCTACCTTCTAAGACGTTTATACTTGAAATCTTCATAATTTTATGTCATATGACCATGTCCCTTACGAAAATTCCTAAGCACTTCAAGTAGAAGTCCAGAAGTCCTAGACATATTATCCTGATTATCCTTATGCAGAACATCTCCAAAACATCAAGAAGTCCTACCATACGTGTCGAACACAAAGGAGATGACATCTGGTTGCCCCATCTTTTATCTATTTTATTTGGTATACGTCTACAATCACATTCTTTATATCGGAAGTGTTCCATAATTATTTTATCTAGCTCTCTCCATCTCATCGTAAATGTATCCCATTGGTGACTTCTAATTGTCGTCCGCCAATCTTAACAAGGTTACTAAAGGTTCTTAAAACTTTAATGCCCTCAGTACTTGCGTCTAGAATAATTGTGAAAGGATATTTTGTTGGACTAACCTTCCTTTGGGATTCTTTGACCAAGGCCCATTCTTTGAATCACCCAACACCACAAAATTTTGAAGCTCAACTTTTTTAGCATAAAACCATTGTAGTGTTACAAAAGCCATTTCAAATCGGATGATGGTGGGATAAAGCAAATTACGACCTAAATGTTGTCTCATCTTATGAAGTAGAAGGGCATGTTTATACATAAATAAAATTATTATTCTAACCTAAGCAATCACTTTAATATGTAACCTACCTATATCCCACAGCATTAAAATTAAATCTACACAATTTTCCACGCAAGACGTCCAAAATAAACAACATCACTCCTTCATAAGAAGGTGACCTGCGACTATGTATGAGGCTAGTGTTGCCCGTAATAACTTGGGCAATATACTCTTCTTCTATTTTCTCAACTACGTCGAATAATTTAAAAAGATATCTAGCAATTTGGGAATGGGTCAATGCTTCCACAAAATTTAAAAACATTCCCAGACGGACAATTAACAAGGAAGTTAATTAATATCCGACCGGATCTATCGGTCCACCCATCAGCCATTAGTGTACACCCATCAATTTTCCATGCCTCTGAACACAACCTCTATTTTTAAGCAAGTTTTCCTTCATGATATGATGAGGGTTTTAGTCCAAGTCCAAATTAAATTATTGCTTCAACCACTATTTCGAAGCTTTTCAGGTTAACGGTATTAAAAGCACCACCAGCTAAGTATAACTACTTAGCAATGTATTTGTTATGGGGATTCGAAGAGGGCTCCGATCAACGGTCCAGATTGAAGATGGTAACATTTACAAGCTATGAATCCAACTACGATAGCCAAGAATATTTCTTGTATCATGAGCCAGCGCTACTACTATGCCTACCAGTGCTCAGCTAAACCGAGCATGTGCCTACGACTTAGCCTTTTATGCTTGACGATAACCAACTCATACCTGCGCTCGAGATTGGCGACCGCCCTTCTACCACTCGGCCCCCATTGGCATTTGCACGTGGTTCGCATGTGACTTCACCAAGCAGATTGGCACTTCTCGTATCCTCAACCAAACGTCTATAACAGCAGGCAAACCGCAAAGTACACCGGTCGCAAGGTGGCCGCACGACTTTGGCGACCCTATTTAGAGGTTTCTCCCCTTTCGATAGGCATTTTGGATACATAAAGCCAACCAAGTATGGCTTTAACTATCTACATGGGCGACCAACCAAAGCACTCACCCTCGGCACAAGGAGTGTTTTCCGTGAGGTACGGAGTTCACAACCGTCAAGTGAGATATCCGTCCAAAGAAGCCGCAATCACAATAGTTTCGGACGTGAAGGCATACGTGGCCATAATCACAACACAATCATCCATAACGGAACTCTTACGTGGCCTTAATTTTAGCCATTGACGGGGTCTTAATCTTATCCTTAAACGGCTCAATGAGGGGCCTATAAATGGCCTTCCATCCTTCATCATAAGGTACGCAATCAATCACCATTGACACTATTACAAGCTTTTCTCTCCATCACTTAACGACTTAAGCATCGAAGGGCCATTAGCCGGTCCCACCGGCGGCCATCCTGACCCTCTGTGGTGATTACAGATCCTTTAGTCCAGTCCCTTCATCCTCAACCATAGATCAGATGGCGGAGATTCAAGTTGGTCTCTGATCAACATCCGTTGACCACTTTCAGCATTAACAGTATTGAATAGTTATTTCTCTATCTTTATTTTTGTAATGATTTCTAATCTTGTTTGAGTAGGTCCTTTACCTCTTTGGTTAGCCATGTCCTCGAGATATGGTCTACACCATCTATCTAATAACTTATGCCCATGAGGTCTTCGGGATGTTGGTGGTCTAGAGCGTCCGATCGACGACATAAATACGTTGATAGACTTCTTGTTTCACAAGTTCTTCTTGAAGTGCCACATTATCATGCTTCTTTTTCTAGCATATTTGTCCATGTACTCTATGATTTACTTTCTATTTCTAGAGTAACATTGGGACATGTTCTCGCATTTGATCTCGGCAAGTGTGTGTGGTGTTTCTTTTGCTATATAACGCCACCAGCACTTACAAACCAACACACTACCAAGGCCTTTTCTGTAGGACTACAGTAAAGCCCATACTTTCAACCGGGTCATTAGACTTAGGTCTCAAAAAAGAGACTTGGGAACAAAAACTCATGATGATATTGATATAATTAATTGATTTGACTGAATTGATTAGTTACATTATACCTTAACTATACAAAATTATATAATATGATATGTGATACCTTAACTCCTTCAGAGGGTGTTTGGCGCATGGGATTAAATGGGATTTGGCGGGATAGAATTTGTGGATCCATCGTTTAAAACTCATGCCTTGTTTGTTTTCTTGTTGGATACAAGCTTTAAATGCTTTGGAAAATGCGCTGAGATTTTCCAAATACCCTTGCTTCCCACCACTGAATTGTTTCAAAATATTTGAATTAGTGTGTTGTTGTCCACAAGTTTTATGGGTCCCACCACAATGCAGAGGCACCATCCACACCATTCATCCATTTTTCAAGATCATTTTAGGGCATTGGCCGAAAAATCAAGCAAATCCAAACCTCAGGTGGACGGTGGACCCCACGTTGGGCCCTAGGAAGGTTTCAATGGTGGGCCTCAATGTACCCACTGCTTTCTATGGTGTGGTCCATGTAATCTCTGGATTTGCCTATTTTTTTGCCCATGCCATAAAATAATGTCACAAAACGGATGCATGGTGTGGATATAATCTAAGTTCATCCTGGTAGGGTCCACAAAACTTGGTGATGTCAACATATAAGGTAGGTTGGCAGTGCTGCGTGATTTTCGTTACTTAGACCTTTCTAAAATCCAAACGTATTTAGACATGGGATATGAAGTTCTCTTCATCCTGGGATTTGAAGACAATCCCCGACACCATGTAATCATTGGGATTGATCAATTCTATCCCACCTAATCCCCCCAATCCCATGCACCAAACACCCCCTAAGAGAATGTTGGCATATTCGTCCATGTACTCTATGATTTACTTTCGGATTTCTGGAGTAACATTGGGACATGTTCTCGTATTTGATCTCGACAAGTGTGCGAGGTGTTTCTTCTACTGTATAATGCCACTGGCACCTACAAACCAACACAATTATCACACTACCAAGGCTTTTTCACTAGGACTACGGTAATGCCCATACTTTCAACCTAAGTAATTAGACTTGATCTCAAAAAAGAAACTTGGGAAGAACAACTCGTGATGATATTGATGTAATTAATTGATTTGATTTAATTGATTAGTTATATTATACCTTGACTATACAAGATTATATAATACGATATGTGATACCTTAATTCCTTGAAAGAACATTGAATGTTGTAAGAGAGAGGCTTGAATGAGAGAGCTTTCCAGCCTTGTAATTTAGAAGTTGCAAGTCCCTTAGAGAGAGAGAGAGAGAGAGAGAGCGTTCTAGCCGTGGTAGTCATGGAGAGGATTAGAATGAGAGATTAGAGACTATTACTATATTAGAATGAGAGATAAAGAGAGATTGGGGAATAGAGAACTAGAGTAAGAGAGTAGAGAATGTGTAAGAAAAATACGGGTGTCAATGCCTATTTATAGGCAAAAAAGAAAGGAAAATAGAGGCAAAAAAAAGGTGCCTAGCAGTCATAAATGTCTGTTGGGGGAATATGCCATCGCATATTCAACATGCAAGGCATAATTACAGAAATATGGCATATGCAAACGCATATTGTCCTAACGGTAAAATATCACATATACAAGTATGGCATATGAGATACACATTTGAAAATTTGCATATGCAATTGCGTATACGCATGTGCAATCGCCTTTGACAACCCTAGTTGGATCAGTTGAGATCGAAGACATTTTCACTCTTTTCTACTGTACTTCTAGCTCACTAAACACCATTTCATTCGAGTTAGTGGTGAAACCATTCAGGATGATTTAAGCCAAACCATAGCTAGCTTCAGATCATGATCTCATAGGTATAAGTGCCAGTCCCACCTCAAATCCTGCTTTGGACGAGCATGCCCGCTTCCAGTTTCTAGTTGTGTATAATTGCTAACCTTTTGAAAAATAAGATGGTTTCATTTTGCAGCCTCACTTCATGCTTCCTGCAACTCATCCTTGTTGCCATTTGCACCAAGGTAGGAAAGCAAATCTAGACACTCAAACAGAACATGACCTCTCAAGGAAGTGACTTCAGAGCGATCACATAAATTTTTTATGCAACAAATCATGGACTCATATGTAATAGATATCAACATCAAAACTGACATAACAAAGGATGAAGTGTTAGCCAACACCCCACAAATCCAAAGCCTAACAAACATTTTTCACTCTTTATACAACAATTGGAACTAGACCATGGGATGCCAACCCTAAGGTAGGGCATCACATTTTTCCCCTATGGAAAATAGGGTTCCACTCCATAAAGGCTGCAAGAGTCATACTTTCCACATCAACCTCAGAAAGAAGCTTCAACAAATCCGTACTATAAATGTTCCTATCCACTATGACAGCAAAGCCAGTGACTGATAGGCTGCACTTCTACACTGGTTCATTGCCAAGAACCATTTCATGACGCTCGTGCAAAATTGATGAAGTGAGCTGTATCCTGTCTGTGTTTTACTAATCCTAGTATGAAAACATCATTACTACCACCACCATCTCCCAACAACTTGGGGTTGTCTTTTAAATGGTATATTGGCAGCCCACCAGACATCAACCTTCCTCCTTTCCCGAGTTGAACTAGTCATGGCAGAGGCTCCCATTGACACAACTCACCATCAAAGTATAATATGTTTTCATATTCTCTTATTGTTCTGCAAAATGAGACATACAAAAATCATCAGCGTGCACCTCAACACCACAAGCTACACCCCTTCTCAAGATAGGGAATCCCCACCCTCTTTTCACCTTTAAATATAGATATGTATGTCATACTTTTATCGTTGGATCTCAAAACCCTTCTATATAAATTGTAAAAGTTTGAAGGGAAACATGAAATTTTAGCATCGATGTAAAAATATGCAATTTGCAGTACAAAGTCTCATTCCCTAATAAGGCTGAAAACGGGTTGGACCTAGGCCCATCAAAATCAAATTTTGAATAGGTCTGGACCAACTAGTTCGAAATCCAGGCCCAGGCCCAACCCATTGCCCGGCCTATTCCCTATTAGTAACTGTAAAGTATAGCCTTGACTCAGCTATTTGACGCTGGCCTTATGAATATTGTTTCACCCGTTATTTCTATCTAAAGCAACATCCCTGGTAAGCGAACAAATGTCCATATCCTTCTTGACACCTAGACCAAAATCCCTTCGGGTCCGCTCATCCTCCTTTCAGGCCTTTCAACCCTGGTCAAATTCACCTCCTTACCAGGCTGTCACTAGTATTTGTTGCCCATGACCAGACCATCTCAATCTGCTTTCCATCATTTTATCTCTTATTGGAAGAACCCCCAAGTTGCCCCATGAGTGTTTTGAAATACCTCAATATATGTAACAAGTTTTTAAGAGATTCAAGGAAGAAGTCTGACCAACAAGTCTCAATAATTACCAAGACAACAGTAAAAACAGAAACAATACGATTTTATCCTTCAAATGATCAAATGGGTAAGTTGAAAACTTACAGTCATTGTCGTATCAGCTTCTGTTTCTTCATCAAATTCTCTCATGCTGAATGAAACAGAACCTTGGTCATCATCTAGATCTGAGTGATTGTTACCTTCCTGGGCAGAACAATCATTTTGTCCTTCATCCAATACCATACCATCACCATGATCCTCACAACCATCCGAGTCCTCATCATCTGTATCCTCTACAATCCAAGCAGCCTGCAACATGTAAAGATTGAAACCTGAGAAGTGATCAATATTCTACAGTTGACAGTATAAAAGTGTTAGAAGCCAATTGTAAAGTCTTAACAACCCAACAGGATAAATACAGAACCTGGTATTCTGACGTTCCTCGAGGAAGAGTCTTCTTCTTTAGCATTTTTCTTTTGTTAACTGCATCAGCTTCAACCATCTCAGCTTCTGTCGGCCATGTCTGATTAAAGACAACAATACTGTTACTAGAAATTACTTCCATCCAAATAGATTCCCTCAAACAAAAATGCATCAATGATGAATGAGTTAACATCCCATGAATATAGCTGAAATTAAAGTAAAATCTAAAAGGACAGCTGTAACTCCTTTTATAACTGTAAATGCTACAAATGCAGTTGCTCAAAATTGAGTTAAGCCTCATTAAGGACACTTCTCTACAAAGAATTAAGTAATGTACGAAACACGTGATAACCGATAGTTAGGCTGAACCAAATGATATATGAAAAAGCAGATATACCATTCAATACTATTTTTTAATGAGGCAACCCCAAATTGTATACTAGTTTTACTGTAAGTCCCAACCTTGATTGAATAAACGAATTTGGCAGTTCAGGACATTATGAACTCTTCTTTAATTATTCCCATTGGAAAAGATAGGAGCATTTATAGGGGTGCAAGCATCAAGTCAGAGAGAATAACCCGCAATTGATGGTCATTCAAGCAACCGTGCTGGTAAAACAAACCATGTTTAGCTTCTCATGGCTTCAGTCACACTCCGGAAACCATTATGTTTTCAAAATGGTTTCTATAGGAGCATCTCTTGTAGTGAGCTAAACCTTGGTGTTCCCAACGGCATTGTTAACAGAAATGGAATGTGCTACTAGCCAATTTGGTAGGGTATGATTTCTTTCTCCCTGCAACATGTTTATTTTGGATTTCTATACACAGCTTTGGTTCCCTTGAATTAGTCAATTACCCTTTTTATGTCAATGGTCACCCTGAAATTTGTAATCCATTGAATTTATCCTCAACGAGTGTACAAAGGTATGATTTCTTTGTAATCCAAAATAAACAGAAATGTAATATACTACCAGCTGTCAAACAACCACTTGATCTAAATGCTTGAGCCATTAGAGGACGGTGTATCAATGTATATCAAGGGACTCTAACACTCCCCCGCACGTGCGGGGTGGAACTCCGCACGGGAACATAGTGGGCAAGGGTGGAGGACACTCAACTCGCACCATAAACGGCCCCCTGTGGGAGAATATATTCCGGTGGCATATTTGCTACTTCCGGGATTCGAACACTTAACCTTTCGCTCTAATACCATATCAAACAACCACTTGATCTAAAAGCTCGAGCCATTAGAGGATGGTGTATCAATGTATATCAAGGGACTCTTAACACCAGCCACAACTAGCCAATTTGGTTAGGTATGATTTCCTTCTCCATGTGACGTAACATGTTTATTTTGGATTTCTATCCATATCTATGGTTCCCTTCAATTGGTTACTTGCCCTTTTATGTCAATGGTTACCCTGAAATTTGTGATGTATTAACTTCAACAAGAGTACAAAGGATGTCATTATTCAATTCCTACATCAACTGGGACTGTCAATGGGCCAGGAGGCCAGGTAAAATCAAATTTTTGAATAACTCCATCCCCATAGGCCCAACCTAATCAAAATTCAAAATCTCAGCTTAACAAAGACTGGCTCGTTGAAAGCCCTTCATCCTCTCGCTGAGAATCCAAAGACATTCAATGCAAGAATATAAAAAGATGACCATTTGAAAGCTCCATAAGATTAGAAATCAACCTGGAGACTGCTCAGCAGTGCAAGGAAGACTGTTTAAACACCAGAGTAAACAGTTCCATGCAAGAGAAACAATCAAATGACATGTGCATTGAATGAGACGTTATAAAATGTAGATGCAGAAGTATTATGAAAGACGGACTGCACGTTAACAGTATACAAAGAAGCTAATTTAATTCAGAGCAAAGTCACATACACAAATACGCACAGAGAGCACAGCACTGAAAGCCCTTGGAAATTACCTGCTCTCCAGCAAGAGGATCCGGGATATTTTCAACAAGCAAAGGCTCTTGCTTTGAAGGATCAGGTAGCAATGAGCGAATAACCTGCAATATTAAAAGAAACACATGAAACTCAATAGAAAATGACTACTTCCATAGATAAGATTTCAAAAGATAAATGAATGAGAAATGCTTTTGATTGAAAATACATCGAAGACAAGCTAACTTCAACAGGAAGGATACATATACAGAAAC
This sequence comes from Liriodendron chinense, assembly GCA_003013855.2. Taxonomy (NCBI): domain Eukaryota; kingdom Viridiplantae; phylum Streptophyta; class Magnoliopsida; order Magnoliales; family Magnoliaceae; genus Liriodendron; species Liriodendron chinense. Next base: position 1,726,432 of record ML058329.1, on the reverse strand, counting down.
ATGTTGAAAACTTCAACTATGAATACCAAAAATATTGAATAGCATGATGTGGCCAAACCATGGTGAGGCATACCAAAAATATAAAAGAGCATGAAGGCCTCTAGTATTAACAAGGGCCCTATACCTTCTCATTTCAAGAATTGGTGGTTAGCAACGTTATCAAAATCATACGATTTACAATTTGACACGAATCTTAAGCAAAATGATTTGAATCTCACCTCGAATCCCTTTTTATATGAATCCCTACGATTCTATGATTTGAATCCTACGATTTATGATTCAAATTATACTTGTTTCTTCTCTTCTATTTTAAGCTTCACTTGTCTTTCATTTTTATGTTTTTAAATTGGTGAGGGCTTTAAGAATCATTAAGAAAAGGTAAATTGTTTTATTTGTTCTTTGTAGATCTGGACACGAGTCGAGCTAGCTTGGTTGGCTCGCTCGACTCGACTCGGATTGAACGCTGGGTTCAAACCGAGACGAGCCATTTTTTTAAGCTCGAAAGATTTTCAAGCCAAGCTTGAGTAGGCCCTGGCTCGATTCGGCTAGGTTCGGAGTTCGGATCGGTTCGACTCAGTTTGAGTTCGATTCGGCTCAGCTCGTTTCTAATTAATAAATTATAAATATAATATATATATATATATAATAAAACCGACTTAAGACGGCGCCCCTTTTAGATTTCGACCTAAACCCTAACATTTTCGCTCGCCCCCCTTTTACACTCGACGACCAGACGAGTTGCCCCTCTGCCTCGCCCGTCCGGGTCTCAGCCACTCCAGTTGCCTCTCTCTCTCTCATCAACCTCTGGCCCCCTGAGGCCCTACCCAACTGTCAGCCTTTGCCCAATCTCACCCGTCCGCCTCTGGCCTGTTGATTGTTGCCTCTACCCATCCACCTCTCGCCTGGCGGCTATCTCCTCTGCCCGATCTCACCTGTCCACATCTAACCCCCCCCTGCCCGGCCATTTGCCTCTGCACAGACTCGACAGTCGAGCCCAACTGTCCGGTCACCTTTTCCGAGCAAAACACAATAACCCTCAGTCAAAAGTGATGGCAAAGGGATATTAAGTTGATGTAGGCATATTGTATATTCATCTTCTAAATTGATCTTTCAGCTTTATTTTTTGGAATTATATTTTAGAACTAAAAAGTTTAAATAGAGAATTTAGTCACTTCTGGAATGAGAAAGTTGGGTGGAACCCATCCACTATAGGCTCGAAAGCTGGAGCTCGAAGTCAGCTCGAAAGCTCGCGCTCGAAGTCGGCTCAAGCTTGCTAGAACTGTGACCAAACTGAGCCGAGCTAGCCTGCCCGACTCGAGGACCAAGCCAAGTCAAACTCGAGCTCAGGTAGTCTGCCAATCAAGTCGAGCCGAGCTGTGCCAAGCTCGATTCGATTTGGCTCGGTGACTAGGTTCTTTGTAAGATATTAAATGATAAATATTCACTTCAACATTAAATCATGGAGCTTTTTACGATTTCTTACTTCATAACTGGTTAAAATACCAAATTAATGTATGATTTATTTGGAATGTTTTTATAGATGGTTATGATCATGCTGTACTTATTTGGAATGTTTTTATGGATGGTTATGATCATGATGACTTATATGTATTGTGGAATGATATTTAGAAATCAAAATATATATTTTGTGGTCAGTCTACAATATCAAATGTTGTTTTTCCAACATGATTCTACATTCAAGAAAGGAAACAAGAACATAAATTATTAAAGGATCCTTGTATGTTTTTTAAGGGAAATTTCTTGAAAGATAAAGAAAAGAATCCTTTAGCACTATCATGACATGGTATTATTACTTTACGTATATTGATGGCAAAAGGATGGTTGATGATTTTTAATTTTTTTCTGATTTATTTATATTTTTCATTTTTTTCAATTTTTTAAGAAAATTATATATAAAAAAAATCTTATGATTTGTAATTCAATACAATTCATTTCGAACCTTATTACGATTTACGATATGGTAACAATTTTGACAACATTGATGGTCAGAGCCAATTTATAAAAGAAGAAAAGAAAAAAAATCATCCAATATGACTAGGCAGTGCTCAAATCGTATAAGTTCTGATGGTAAGACACAAGTGAGTTGGCTTGTACACTGTAATATGGCGACGTCGCTCCGACTTAAGCACAAGTCAGAGATCCATGCCCTTCATCATGCAGCGAATGCTATGAACATGCACTAGACCAAAAATGTTGGTCTGTAGATCAGAAAAAATCACACTTGTATGATAAAAAAGAGTGGCTAGAAAAAATCCAATAGTCCAAATTCAAAGTATGTGTGGCACACTTTATCAGCATACTACCCTAATTTTTTATGTATGGCATGTTAACAATGCGACCTACCTAATGAATGGCCCTAATCCGTAATACACGACCTGTATCACTAGCATGTGTGCCAGCACATAGTGGGAACTAGGCCATGTATTATAGCTCTTCACGAGAGATGGGTTTTTTTATGTATATCAAATTATATTTGAAAAGGGAGGAGAATAGACTGAAGAGCACACACTAAAATTGCATGGTCATGCAAGGAGAGAATTTCGATTAGAGTTGGAGGATCCAAAAAGATGATGAGGGAAATCCCTAAGAGGACTTGAACCAAGGTGATCAAAAGCAATATGAAAGGCTTCTTCATTTACCTAGGATGGGACCTTAGATACAAATGATAGGTGAAACGGAGAAGTGAAGCTGACAAGGAATATCTAGGACAAGGTAATGATGAAGATGGAGGCCTCCTCGCTCTCTGGTAGTGCTATTAGCCGTATGATCAAAGTAAAAGAGCTTGAATCACTGGGAACAAATTCTTTCTTCGTTAGGCATATCCATTGATTGTAAAGTTTCAATGAAAATGTTCCAAGGCATAGAAGATCATGTGTAATAGTATTGCATATTTGTGGATGCAACAATTAGAAGAAAAAGATGTCCAAGAGAAAAGTATACCATGCCAATATATATGATCAATAACGAAATCGATTATCCTAGTTATATGGTGAATTCACCTCAGTATTTGTCAATAAGATAGGAATATAAAAAATGGAGCTCCACCAAATGAAAACATAGGTTTGACAAAAATGATCAAACCTAACTTCGTTGCAAAATTTTACATGGCAGGCCTTTATGGCAAAAAAAAAGGTCACTACCTGTACACTATGGGATTCATCTGAATCCATCGAGTAATTCGAGTCCTGATCTTTCCTTTCATTTATAGGAAACGGATCTTTGAGAATGTCTAACATGGATAACTGAAAATCCCCTGCACCTGAAACATGAACCTATTTTTGGAGAAAGAATGAATAGTGAAACAGCTACACTGAGTCAACAAGGCATGGACAAGGATGAGTAAGTACCAGCTGGTTCACTGACAAACTGTGAGCACGCACGTAACCTGACAAAAGGAGAGTACTTTTTCCTGTGTTGGCTTCATCAGCTACCAAATCAACCTGACGTACGATATTCAATCAAGAACTGTTAGAAGCATGGATGAGAGAGAGAAATACCAAAACAGGAAGCAAACAGCTACAATCCATTTCACATTATTAAAAACGCCTTCAATGTTTAATTCAGTAAACTCATTCAATACTTTATTAAGAATTTTATTTCATGAGTTAATAAAGCCAAGAACTTTATGTGATAAATATTCAAAACACGCTGCAGTACATACTACATATATAACCTTTTCTGTCCAATGGTCAGAATTGATGAATACATTTTAAAATGTTTCTATATCATTATCACATAATATATCACACCCTCGGAATACAGATACATATCGGTTATCACATGGGGTATATTTGTTGTATCACATAGGGTATCACTGTTGTTGGGAAACATGGGGAAACATTGGGAAATTGGTCGAATTTTTCAATAGAACTTCAGGGATTGTTAAACAAAATATCAATACACACTTAGAAATCAAAATATCACAAAAACAAGTGCACACAATAGGTTTCCTTTATATGGGGTCCTAATCTATGCGTTGTCTGACTGAACTGATGCAAGTTTATTCAAATTCAATTCATATAATTTACAAATCTAAGACATGTATAGAAACACAAGCAATTCATTCAAAAGTAAAAGAAGTAGAAAACTAGAAATATATATGTAAATAATGTGTAGCAAATGGCTCAGACACATAAATAGTTGTGCGGTGGCTCAAAATCATTATCTCCATCTCGATGGGGCTGAGCATAGTTCTGCTACTCCACAAACTTACAATACTATGCCCAGGTCATAGTAGAATGATACCAGTGGAGATACTCTCTAAACATAATGCTAGTACTCATCATCTTCGATCTGAGAAAATTTGAAAATTTTTCGAATTTTCCTAATTTTCCGCAAATCATCCCATGTTCCCCCGAATCCCAAAATTAGAGTGTATGTGACGGTGATTTCATCAAACAATCCTAAATACTCTAAAGTAGAGGCCAATTGACCATTGATTGAAGTGGAATTTCGAAAAAATATATATATTTTTTTACATTTTTTAATTATTTTTATTAAAATTTTAATTTTCTTCCTGAAAAATCCCCAAATTGCCAAGAATCACTAGATCAAGTTACATACATGTTTGATTTCATGTTTGGATACTAAGATTGCAACTGAATTGGGAAAAATTGGAGAAATTTTGAATTTTTCCCTATTTTCCGCAAATCAGCCCCTCTTCCCCCAAACCCCAAAAGCAGAGTGTATGTGATGATGATCTCATCAAACACTCATGAATACTTTGAAACAGGGGCTAATTGACCGTTGATTTTAGTGGAATTTTGAAAAAAAAAATATTTTAACATCTTTTAATTAATCTCAATAACAAAAAAATTCTGAAAAAAGTCCCTAAATTACCAAAAATCACTAGATCAGGTTACATACATGTTCGATTTTGTGTTTGGACACAAAGATTGCAACCAATTTGTGAGAAATTTGAGAAATTTCAATTTTTCCTAATTTCAATACCATGTGATATATTGCTATATATAGCTTGCGATACAAAAAATTGTAGACCCTACGGTGTGTTTCATATTGCACAAGTGGGATACAAGATATATCGTAGGATATTTCGGCTAATATCGTCGATATTGAAAACATTGTTAATGACTATGATAAAACTTTTATTGCAAAGGAAAACAACTAACAATAGTCAGGGATGGGATCCCAAAACCAATAGGATTACACACCTAAATATAATGCAGCAAAATAAAATCACCACCCCAAACTAGATACTATATTAACTCAACCCAAAAAATAAAAATCCAAAAAATCATCCTTGTTCTTCAATCAATGTATTAACCCTAGCAGCACCCATCTTGGCTAGAGCATCAGCCTCACCTTTTGATTATTTAGGAACAAGATGGAAATTGATTTGGGGCTCTCAATGGGTCAGATCTGGATCGGATCCAGTTGGATCCGGCTCCAAGTCCGTATATCTGTAGACAAATTCGGATAGTATTCGGATCCAACTCGGATCCAAAAGGTGATATCCATATCCGATCCATTTACAAATTGTTAGATCCATTTCCGATCCAAATTCCATATAACCATCAGATTCGAGTCGGATCTAGATCCAAATCCACCCCCATTACAAATCTAAATATATATATAGTATAATATATTAAATTTAAGTAGAAAAATTATGCAAATCCCACTATTTACTGTGGTATGGTCGACCTAAGAGTGGCATGTCTCAATTTTGAGACATGGCCTAAAATAATCTATAAAATGGATGGCCAGCATGAATATAACATATACAGTAAGGTGACAATGAGTCAGATCTTAATCGAATTCGGATCGAACTCAGATATGCTCCTGTGAATCCAAATCTGGTCCATTTAAGTAATCGGATCTATTTTAAAATCCAGTCCATTTAACTAATCAGACTTATTTTAAGATCCAAATCCGCATTATACGGATTCGGAGCGAATCAGATCTCGGATCTAACCCACTCCATTGAGAGCGCTAGATTTGGACCATTCCCATCACGGGTTTCCTCAACAGGATCTGCTATCCTCCAAGGGGCTTGACCACCCTTGGCCCATGATATTACATTTGAAGAATCACCTTCAATGCTAAAGGGGAGTAAACCCAAATCCACCATTGTTTTAACCATTTGGAGAAGATAAGCATCTTCCACAGTATTTGAATATGAAAAATTGATGCTTCCAATAATATGTGCCAAATTCTGTCGTTGCTATCACAAATTGCACCTCCCACCCATGCAAACCCCGGATTTCCAAGTGGGATTGTTAAAGTTCCCTCTGAAATAGCCTACAAGAGGTAGAGGTGGCAATGGGTTGGATCAACCCATGGGTCAACTGGTCTGACTAGCTTTTGAGGTGGATTCAGGCCAAGCTAAATGGTAGCAGGTCGAGCTTGGGCTAGGGCTAGAAATGTGTCCCGTCTAAGCAAATGGGTCGACCTAGCCCACCGTATAGTTTATCAATGGATTGGACGAGAGGACCCATCCTAACCCAAAACCTGAAACAAAATATAAAAAGATAGATGGCTTTCAACCCCACATGTAACGAATCCTCAGGATATGCAAAGAATCTCTTGTGTTTCCTTCAAGTGCAATCGCATATGCCATGGTGGCATATGCAATCACATATTATAATATGCCATGGTGACTTCTTCTTCTTTTTTGTTATTGCAAATGCATCACTTTTTACTCAAATCCATCCCCATCCCCCCCCCCCCCCCCCCCCCCCCCCAAAAAAAAAAAAAAACTCTCCCTTCTACTCCTTATCCTCTCCCTCCCTCCCTCTTTATACACTCTTAAGTCTAATCTCTCTCTACATTCTTCTACAAGATCCTCAGAAGAGAAGACAACAACTCTTTTGTCAAGAGCATACAAAATTTCAAAGATCAAGATTCAAGCTCCTAAGAAAAAAACTCTCTACATTCTATAATGCATACAATCATAAATCTTCATTCCTACAATTACTTTCATTTCTTATTCTTATTCATTTACTAGCTAATATCTAGTCTCTACATTGTTTAATCTCTCTCTCTCTCTCTCTCTCTCTCTCTCTCTCTCTCTCTCTCTCTCTCTCTCCAAGTGAACAAGAAAGAATCATGTCTTCTTCTTTAAAACCTAAGTCGAATGACCGGGATTGAAAGTACAGCACTATCTTAGTGCTACCGAAAAAACTCGGTGTGAGTTTTGCATGGCACAAGCAACACTTTCGCACATTTTTTTTTGAGAAGTAACTTTAATTTATTAAAAGACGTCGAAGCGCAAAAAATACATGCCCAACACCTACATACCCTAAAAAAAGGAAAGGCAACCTAAGTCGCCTTAACATACAGAGCCCATTCGGCCACAAGCCTTTCAATCCAAAATATCACTTCGTTCTCCCCCTCGATGATATTTCGGAAACATCGTCCATTCCTAGATCCCCAAATGACCCAAATGATAGCCATACACAGAAGACGCCAAACCACTTTCTGAGTCTTCACCCCACTCCCCCCATTCCAGGCCCACAAAAGCTCTTCCACTGACTTAGGCATAACCCAATCCACACCCATCCTCGACAAGATGTAATCCCAAATTTTCGTAGCAAAGGGATAATGGATGAAGAGATCGTTGATCGATTCCCCACTACCCATACACACAAGGCAAATGTTGGGGAGCACTAGCACTCTTCTTTGAAGATTGTCTATTTTTAGTAACTCTCTTTCGACCCACCAGCCACACAAAAGCTGCAACTCTCGGGGGACCTTCGTGGAACCAATGATGGAACGGATGATCAGAAGTAATATTAGAAGTAGACTGATATAACATCCTGTAGAAAGCTTTCGCAGTAAATCTACCTTTTTGTTCCCCACCCACGCGATGATGCCTTCTTGAAGAGGGTCCATGTCCACCAGCCTCAAAAGCTCCAGCATCTTAACCAGCTCCCCTATCTCATCATCTGACATATTCCTTCGGCAAGGAGCATGCCCCAATATTACTCAAAATATCCGAAGGGAAACAAGGAGTACATGAAAAAACAAATAAGAAAAAAACACAATAGTGCCATACTTCGAAAGGAATTTATGGAACTAGAAGCATATGAGAATATATAGATGTGGGTGGACCCCTTGTGCAGCACATTGTGTAGATCTCATGCTAGAAGACATGGGCAGGTCGTACATATAAGTGATTGCAATAGCTAGAAGAATCACGGTCTTTATGTACAAACATGTCATTCTTCTCTATCATATGAGAAAACACATTGGGTGTAACTTGCTACGTCCAGTTGTCACCCGTTTCACTACAGCCTTCTTAACACTACAAAGATTGTATTCAAAGAAATTCGAACATAGAAGCTTTATAGTGTTGGCCGATTGGACTAATGGGCTTTGGTCAAAGAAGGCCGAAGGGAGGCTAGTCTAACACACCATCCTTTCGCAATCTTTTTGGACACGAGTAAAAGAACTAAAAGCGTCAAAACCCTTAGTGCCTATGTGCAATTGATAGACGAAGATGAGAAGCCACCAATGAGTTACATTTATAATGCGATGGAGATAGCTAGAATAAAATCATAGACCATTTTAACTATAAAGAGCGTGATTACAGGCCCATTTTAGATTATTATATATAGAAGACAGGGCAGCCAAATGTTATCTTCATTGTATTCGGCTGCCTACATCCTTAATCCAATCATATTATTCGCTTCTACCAATCCGACAAAGGTAAAAGCGACCATACGGTTGGATTTCTTGATGTGTTAGAAAGAATGATTCCAAATAAAGAAGAAAATGATAGGATTTCAGCTCTCTTGGACTTCTATATGAAGAGTGAGGGTATATTCTCAAGAGATATAGTCATCAGGCATAGGACAAAAAAATTGCCAAGTGTAAACATCTTAACAAGTATGCCCAACAGTCTAAGTAACTGAGAAATAGTTTTTTTTACAATCTACAAAGTCTAACCTACCTAAATTGTTCTTTCAGCTGACCGGTGGGCTGCCTATGGAAGTGAACCCGACCAGGAAGGATCCAGCAGTAAAGAAACTAGCCATGAAGATTCTTGGACTCACGTGTTTTGCAAGCGGTTGCAAGAGCAACCGGAGCACATTCGAGGTGGTAAGTTTGGCGATTCACTCCTTATTGTTGAAGTCCATGGAAAATGTTAGAGTTAGGGAGTTAAAACTAAGCTAATGCACTTTCTTTCATGCGGATTCACACCAAAAAAAATGAATCATCTTGGACAAAAGAAGCTCAACGACTTGGTCTTCATCCAATATAACCAAAAGCTGCAAGAACAATTCCAGGCTAGGCGAGAAAAGCCCGGTTTATATGATCCTATATGCATGGATGATTTGAATGCAGATAATAAGTGGCTCGTAGAGATAGAGGACCCGATCTTTGTTGGCGAGGAGCTAACATGGTCCCAAGTCAAAAATGTCGTATTCGGATCGACACTTGAAGAAGGAACTTCCACTCGAAGGCGAAAGAGGGGGGGGCGAGCAGTAGCAGTCAGCCGGTGGATGAGATTAAGCAGGTAGAAGAAGGAGATGATCAATATCAACCATTGAATGTTGATGAAATACTAATGCATACATATGATGAAGAAACGGAAGAAAAAGCATTCATCGAAGAAGGAGACGACTCTAATAACGACGATGATGATGACACGATGGTGGAGATCAGATGACACAATGGCCACTGGATCAATGTATATAGTATTAGACTACTAGTATTACTATTAGTAAGTTTATTTTTAATATTTCATTATTTTGCTAGTGTATAAACATTAAGGGCATGTTTGGATCCCTCGTTTGGCTTGTATTGTATTGTTGTCAGTGGAATTGTCCACCACATCATGTATTTCATAGGGTTTAGCCGGTACTAAGTAATATATTGGGGCTTGTTTGGATTTAACAAATATGGTTGTGGTTCCCGATAAAGTAAGTAAATCGTGTGTTCGGAAAGAACACATAAGATGGTACGGGGTAATACTTTACCCTTACCATGTGAGGCCTACCTTGATGAATGTGTTGTATATCCACGTCGTCCATCCATTTTTTCAGCTAATTTTAGGAGGATAACCCAAAATTTATAAAGATCCGCATCTCTGGTGGACCACACCACTAGAAAAAGTGGTTAATGACTATTAAAAGCTTTCTATAGGCCATAAAAGTTTTAGATCAAGTTGATCTTTGTATTTTCCCATTATCTAGCTTTGATTGACTTATAAACAGGTTGGATGGCAAATAAACATTACGGATATGCTTACAGTGGGCCCTGGGAAGTTTTTAACAATAGGCATTCAATTACCACTGCTTCCCGTGGTGTGGTCCAATTGAGCTTTGGATCTATCTCATTTTTTGGGTCAAGCCTTAAAATGATCTAGCCAAGTGGATGGATGGTTTGGATATAACACATATTATGATGGGCCCACAGAGCTTGTCGACGTTAACACACCACCGTGGTCGGTGGCATGTGGCATGCCATACAAATCAAGCGCAAATTCAGCGGATCCCAAATCCACCAAGGTGGGTGAGATCCCTGACTGTGGGGCCCACTGTGATGTAGGTGCCATCCATGTCGTCCATCCGTTTTGAAAACTTATTTTAAGGAATGATCCCAAAAATGAAGCCGATCCAAATCTCAGGTGGACCATAATACAGGAAACAGTTGTAATCGATCATTAAAAACTTCTCGTGGGCTACAAAAGTTTTGGATCAAGTTGATATTTCTGTAGTCTCTTTTTCCAGTTTTTTTTTACCTTATCAACAAGTTGGATGGCAAATGAACATTCCAGGCCCCCACGAAGTTTCTAATAGTGGGAATTCAATCACAATTGTTTCTTGTGGTATGGTCCACCTAAGATTTGAATGTGCTTCATTTTTTGGATCATGCCCTAAAATGAGCCATGAAAATGAATGGACGATGTTGATGTAAGGCACATACATCACAGTCGCCCCATAGTTCTGGGATCCATCGAAACCGCGCCCATGCAAATTGGCAGAATCTGATGATGTGGCCAAAGCCTTTTGGAGGAAGTTCCCGAGCTAGGAATCTAGGTGGGGCCCACCATGGTGTTTGTGAGAAATCCACCCCGTCCATCCGTTTTGAGAGCTCATTTTAGGACATGCAAACAAAAACGGAGATCGATCCGAGACTTAAGTGGGCCACACAAGAGGAAACAGTGGGGAATGAACAGTCGCCATTGAAACATTAGTATGGCCACAAATGTTTTGTATCATGATAATTTTTTTTGCATTTTTAGTTAATCCTAGTGGGGATGACCTTATAAATGGTTTGGATGGCATATATGCATCAAGATGGAGCTCAAGAAGGTTTCAACGGTACACATTTCCTTCCTCAATTTTTCCTCTCGTGTGGCCCACTTTAGTCTTGGTTCTAACTCATTTTTGGTCGCATGTCTAAAATGAGCTCGCAAAATGGATGGATGGCGTGGATTTCTTACAAACATGATGGTGGTCCCCACCTAGGTTCCCAGTGAAGGCAATTTCAAGGAATCCACAGCGGAATTGCCCTAATTGCGCTAGAAAATGGACGCAATACAACGATTTGACATTTGGGGTTACAAGGCGGAAAGCAAGCCCACTCCCCAGCATAATTCAAACGACGGCTTTACCTCGATATTTGTTTAATACCATACGATACGACCTAAAAGGGCCATCCAAACAGGCTCTAAGTTGTAAGTTGTAAGCAGTAAGTAGCAACTTGTAATTAAACTTGAAAGTTCCATTATCAATAAAATTTCTATGTTAGAAGTTCTTCATAATTAAATAGCTTATAAATTGTATTTGTATATCAAATAACTTGTTGATTGTTTTGTTAAATAAATTGTTGATGTACTTCATTCATTGTTTAGTTGCTTTTATTTCTCTCCAACGAATTTGATATATGTCAAATAAGTTATCTAATCACTTACCGGAAGTTTCTCCTAATTTTTTACATTTTTTAAATTTTTACCTTATTTTCATTTTTTAAGTTTTTCGAGAAAAAATTTTAAAAAATTAACCAGTCCCATATGCGATTGTGTGATCGCATATGTGCACAGGTATATACAGTCGCACACATCACATATACAATTTAACAACATTAGTTTCCTCCTACATCAACTTTCGATACCTTGAGTTTTTTCTTTATAAATAAAGGCCTCCTTATGAAAGAGGTCGGTCTATGATTTTGCTGAAAATCATATTGCACTCTACATGTGATAATAGATTATAGTTACCTCGATCAGTTGCTCGCAGAGATCTCGATTTCTCCCGTTTTGGGTTTCTTGCCACTGAGACATGCATCGAGTGCCAAAATCCAACCTTAAGCTGCAAATCATCGTCGAGCTACTCACCGATTTTGGAAGTTTACTTATCTTTCGATGGTTTTTGTCATCCTTGCCACTCGCCCATGCGTGTTGCTACATTGACCCTATCGGACTACATTAGGAGGTATCAAGGCCGAAACCACACTATGATCCATCAGCATTGCCCGCTATCCATCATCATCGACGTTCTACCACTGTCATTATTCTTTTGTCATTACCGCCCATTGTTATTTTGTCGTTACTGCCACCATCACAAGTGTTGTCCCGTTGATCATACCACTACTCAATACCCCATATCAATCCCTGCCACCAATTTCATCCTTCACCGCCATTGACATTCCAACACCACATTATTCTCACCCCCTGTCTTACTCGCATGTCCGAACTTGCACATAACCAAACCTTCAGCCTCAAGCTCAACACCCCTTTCAAAAACCAACCAAATCCCAATGCCCATTAAGACCAATCAAGGCCTATTATTTACAAATATCCCCAAAACCCCTTAAACCCTACCAACCACCAGTGTTTCATTCAAGAATCACTCATCTCCACAGGCCAATAGCCATCATTAGAACAACCCTTCAATACCTGTTATCCACAACTTTACCCTAAGTAAACTAGATTACTCAATGTCTAGCCCCCTCTTCTAGTCATCAACAGTCCTAAAAATTTTAAGCCACGACAAACCCCATCCCTTTACTCGCAGCAACCCATGCTTCCATCCTGAAATTTAAGCCACCTAACCATTCAACCCATACCAATACATAATTCCTAGGCCCCCGCGGTGCCGAGAACACAGTGCAATTAAGCCTACCACAGAAGCTCAGAATGAGTCAAAAGAGGAGCACGCGTGGTTGCACAAAAAAAATCTACGCACAAACACATTGGTTGGAGCGATATGAAGGTTTGAAGCAACTAGATACCTCATCCGATTTTGTGAGTAAATTGAATTGTTCTGCCCATAGGCGGGACCTGCCCAAAAAAATTGACGCCTAGGATCATGAAGAGTTTGTTTCATGATCACGCTCCACGACAAGAATCGTGACAGCAAGATGATCACTTGTGCACCCGCCAAATAGGCACGACTATGGTACTAAGATCGACATGACTAAATTCCATGTAGGTTTGAAGGCCGATGACATCATCAATTGGATCCACACAATAGAACACATCTCTAATTATAACAATGTCCCTAATGATGGGAAGGCGAAGCTCATGAACATCAAGTTGAAAGGAAGAGCATCCACTTGGTGAGAACAATTGAAGATCACATGCAAGCGCCAAGGTAAATCAAAATAAAATCAGATGAAGAAAAAGCACCGTGCAACCTTCTTACCGTACATGGTTGCACGCCCTTAAACAATAGAATCATGCCGAAAACATTACAAGGAAGAGTTAAACCAGGATCGCCTGAAATGATCTTAATAAATCAAACAAACAATTGGTTGCCCAGTACTTAGGCAGCTTGCATCTCTCCATCCATGGCATTTTAGTGAATATCCACTAATGTCGCTTGCCGAAGCCTACCACCGCACGTCCAATGTTGAATCACAACAAAAGTGTGATATCAGCACTTCCTAGAGTGCCTCCCTTGGAAGTTCTTGCAATCAAACTAGCGCGCTTGATGAGGAATGGGGCCCAATTCCAGAGCTCAAAGCACACAAATCCCACTCCCCAAACGACCATCCAAAATTCAACGAGATCTAGCATGCAAACGACGTCAGTAACTCGTCTGTGCAGTGTTACAAGTGTGGAGAGACGAATCACCAAGCCGCCACTTGTCCAGAGGCTTCTAATTATCCAAAGAGGGGGAAGTAACTCATGGTTGAAGCCGACAAAAGTCTCGAAGACATGGAAGTTGCCATCAAGCCTATATTCAATGAAAAGACGGCCAAGGAGGAAGTCGTCATCTTACATGGAGATTTTGGCATATCACTCTTCATATAGACGCAACCACTTCAATGAATAGCCACAAGATGAAAAGTGGATTGCACAATCATCACGAGCAAGTGCCCGATTTATGAGCCACTCTTTCGCCGCCAATTGATCATGAAGGGTGGAATCATTTAGATCCTTTTCAAACGCTTAACAAAATTAAAGGGCATGAATGCGATATTGATATTAACAACAGGAGTGGTGGAAACTTAGTCTCCCAACAAATTGTGGAGTCACTAAATCTACCTCTTGTACCACATATGTCATACTGCAAATTGTGATGGTTCAACAACAATGGTGGAGTCACCATATCCCAAAGGTGTCTTGTCTCATTCTCCATTAACAACTCATTTGTCAATGAGTTGCCCTACAATGTAGTTTCGAATTTTCGATGGACACCTATCACCTTTTGTTAGGCCATCCATGGCAATGCGACTATCATGTCGTCTACCATTGCCACAAGGAAATGCATAAGGTCGAGAAAGATGGAACCATAACTGTCCTTCTCCCTACTCAAGAGACCACATATAACAAGGCTTGGAACGTCAGAAGTGTGCAAAGACAACAAGCCAACGGATCTGGATTATTTGGACCATCAACAAATCACCTTTGATGAAGACTGTGTGGTTACTACATGAGGGGGGAAAAAAAGTTGGCCCATATGAAATCATTAGAAGGATTAATGACGACGCAAACTAATTACGATTGTCATCAAATATTGTGATTCCTCGCTAAGCTGCTCGGGAATATCTCGATTTCTCTAGTTTTAGGTTTCCCATCACTGAGACGCTCATCAAGATCCAAACGCCACAAATCATTGCAGAGCTACTCAATGATCGTAGAAATTTGCTAATCTTTCGGTTGCTTTTGTCATCGTTGTGCTCCCTTTGTTGATAGCCCATGCATGTCGCTACACCAACCTTGAGCAAACTACATCAGGTTGTGACAAGAAATGGGTTTTTTTTTTACAATTGACTGATGTAGTTGAATCAAGTAGCCTCCTATATACCAAATAATCAAAGCTTCCATGAGAAAACTAACCATATTGTGGTTAACTATGATTTCATATGTGAGAAGGTTTCTGAGGGTGATTCTAGTGATTACAATATCAATAGTATCAACCGATACTATCAACATCTCATGTCGACGATACAAACCAAGCTTAAGTTCACTTTCTTCCCTGTATCGTGTGATATTTCCCAAAATATCACAATGTATCGACGATATATTAATACATTGCAATATATTTTGAAAATATTGTGATTATAAACTCCTTTGAATCGTCGACACCATCGATATGTATCATCGACACCATTGTCGACTCCCTTTGCAAAAAAATTGGAAAACTCACCAAAATAGCCAAAAATCCTTCTTTTTTGTGACTTTTTTCTTTGGTGACCTTCCTAAGGTGATTTCACCACTGCCACTCGTTTTTTGTTATTTCAAGACAAAATGGGATTGGGGGAGGAAATCAAGATCAGAAAACGTACGGTGCCGGAAATGAAATCGGTGCGTTTTACGGCCAATCGGCTATCAATTGCGAGCCATCCGTCTATCTTTGACTTTATGCGTCCCCTCGCTCAGTTTTTTCAAATTTGAACAGTTTTTTTCTGATTTAAATCACTTGGAATCTGTAGAATGAAATTCATAATCCATGATCTCGCATGTTTTGCACACTCAATCATGAATTATGGCCTCCAATTTTTTAATTTAGGGAAAATGAGAAATTTTGGAGAAAATCCAATTTTTTATTTTGGCCTCGGATTTTTTACTTTCACATGTCTCCTATGATCTATAAATTATATATTGCATCACCTCTGTCAGACAGTGGATAGTTTAGGTCCCTATACAAAAGAAACTTATTATTTATACCTGTTTTTGTGATCTTTTGAGTTTAAGTGTATAATAGTGTCCTTTTTAATATTCCCTGAAGTTTCATTGAAAAATTCGACCAATTTCCCAATGTTTTCCCAGAAACAGCGATATATTACACAATACATGCGATATTTCCAATGTGATACCCAATATGTTTCCGTATCCCAAGGGTGTAATACATGCGTCGATATAATACTGAAAAAACTGGGCGATTCTATGCCATATGTTGTCTCAAGACCAACTTGTTGATGTGCCATAGTCAATCTAAATGCATCTATTCCAAGCTTGACATCAACAACATTTATGCACTACTCTAACGGGGAGTTTTGTTGAATGTGGGCCATACCATTAGCTAGGGGCAATTGTCATTTTTGGCATTATTACTTTTAAGTTATAAGAAGAGGGTGTGAGTATGTCCATCCCTATCTCATTCCCCCACTCCCTTCTCTCTTATCATCATCATTTTCACTCTTTCTTCCCTTCTTATACAAATCTGCAACTTCCATCAGTTCCAAATGTAGGAATATAAACCTTGTTTAATAGTTGAAGCATTTGAGCGAGACACTCAATCTATTCCTCCCTCTTGTCACAATAAGAGGTCAGACACCAAACCACACCACTGCCCCTTCCAACCACCACCACTTTATTTTTTTTATTTTTTTAAAGCAAGCGAGGATAGACTCTCTTATTACTTACCCAGGGCAAAAGCCTAGAAGACTACAAGGGCGAGGGGCAAACCCTTAAGGAAAAGGAAAAGAAAAGAGCTCACACCTTGAGCTCCACTTAATTTATCAGTGCCCCACAATTTGTAGCCATTGCATACAGCATAGAAACTTTTTTCTGACAAATGGGTGTCCCCAAACCAAAAGTACTTCCCAGAATTTGACACCGATGCCCAAGCCCACCCTCAACCGCAAGTTGATAACGCTTGCTAGTACAAAGAGATGGAATACCATATGGCAAGGGTCGCAATGGGCCTAGAGGACTAGGGCCTGGGCCCGGGCCCCTAAATTGGCCTGAGAGCTGGTCCCGGGCTTAAAATCCAAGCTCAGGGCCCGGGTTAGGCTGGGCCAGGGCCAATGATTAGCTTGCCCTGTGGGCCAGCCTGGCCCAGCCCATTGGCAATAGTAGATAGTAAATACACAATGCATGTGGCTACAAATACATGATAGGTTGTACAATCCACAATGCATGTAGCTAAAAGTACATGACAGGTTGTATAATACAGTTTCCAAACAAAGTTAAAAAAGCTTCAAAATAGAAGAACTATCATATTCTAAAGAATCATTCAAGATATTCCCATTCAAACAGAGGTATAAAATACATAATTGTTATCCCGGAGGATGCATACAATATAAAATTTTATAAATCGAAGTCACCCAAAGCATGCTGTGTTCAGCTCTATATTCCATAGAACACTGCAATGTCCCCATAAAAATGGGAACCTGACAATGAAGATGTGCAGTTTTTAAAGTGTGGTCAAGATTTAAACACTATGAACTACTAAATTAACAGAATATCACTACCCCATAGAGAGAGAGATTTGTAATTAATTAAGAAATACCTCCTGAGCCATGAGATAAGGTCGATGATTTCGCCAATGAGGAACAGACAGGCGTTGTTCCTTGAAAAGCCACATGAACTGCCAACCAATAGAACAAGAACATTAATTCACATTGAGACGTGCAAAAGTAATAAGATTCATACCAATCGGATCTATGAAAAATAATGGTGTTTTTCTTCTTCTTCTTATTCTTCTTTTCGACTCATGTGTTCATACAAAGCTTGTCCCATGAAGAAATAAATGAGCCATAATAGAAACAAGAAAATGCATGTTTTTTCTCTTCCAGTAAAGTCAACCGATGAAACAAAAAACAAGTGTTTTCATTTTCAAATCAGATAAATCATTCAAACTATTCATTACCTTTCCAAAAATAAAAACCATTTGATCTATTATTTTATTGGAAGAAAACAAAGGATGGCCTGGCTAGGTAACAAAAACAAGAGCCAACAGTGTGGCAATCTCAGCTCTGAAATCCGTCTTCCACACTGACTTACTCAAATAGCTGGTAAATTTATTATCTTATTACCTTATGTAACTCCTCCTTTGTATCAACTGGATAGAACTTACAATCCTCAGGAAATTCAGAAGCAAGGCTAGAGGAGCAAAACTTCTTCATGTCATTCCTTTTCTTCAAATCCACAGGAAGATCCTAAGGGCATAAAATGAAAATATTAGTTTCGCATAAAGCATATCCCACAAAATATCCTGTGCATATACGGTGAAGACAACTAAGTACTCACACGAATCAGGACAACTGTGCTTGGTAAACCTAGTGCCCTGAAGACAGAAAGACACTGACTTCCAAAAGAATCCATAAAACTACCAGATTCACCTCCCTCATACAAAGAGCTTCCCGATGCTACAAAAGCAATAAGATCGGCGGCCTGACAATGAAAGCAAAGCCCACAAGTTAAGAGCCCAAAGAAAAGCAAAGTAAAAGTTTCTAAATACTTTAGAGAGTCCTAGAAAGATCAAATACCTTCACCATTTCCATGCATGACAACAAATCCCCATGAGGTGCTTCCAGAATCTTGCAAAGACAAGTTCAAAGTATAGAACTAATTATTATTGAATAAGATGCAGACAAAAAGACAAATAAAAAATATAAATTAAAAAAAAAAAAAATCTATCGTCCCAAAATGATGTGATTTTGAACGTGCTGCACATGCCAACGTCTTTTACAGCAAGTTAAACCGTAATGGTGCAATGCTTGAAACATTGCTGGAAAAGAAGTTACATGAAAAACAACAGTACATATATGTTAGCAGAGCCTGCCACATCTTTCAGAAAATTTAAAGCGGCAATGAAATGAATCCAAAAAAAAAATCAGACAGGCTGTATCACAATTTACAGAAAAGAAAAAAGGAAAAAAAAAAAAAAAAAGTAGACATATCATTTTAGTCAATATGTCGGCCATGCAAAATCAAAACTCCTTGTTGGACCAAATAATGTTGCCCAAAAATGAGTGACACTAAAAAGCCTCATGCACTACCATTCCGTAACCCATAACTTTTTGAAAGGTTACGAAACTTTTATTAAGAAAGCCCACCAAAGAAAAACTAAGGCGGGGAAAGAATTAAAACTCGAGCAAGAAAGAAAATTACAAACATTTGTGGCCTCCAAGCTGGACACCCACTCCGCCACAGCCACATAGACCTTCCTAACCATTTCCTCCACTGAGCCACTTCTATTCCGAAAGCAACAGTTGTTTCGCTCCCCACAAATTATCCAAAGCACAGCCATGAGAGCTAACTGCCAAATCGCCATACCTTCCTTCCCAACTCCGCCTCCATGCCAAGACAAGAGGTAACCCAGAAAAAGTGCGCAGGGATTCCCGACCCTATGGCCAACAGGCCAACAGATGAAGAGATGATCAAATGACTCCACATCATTCATACGCATCACATAAACGTTGGGGAGAACCATAGAGCGTCTGCGGAGATTATCGATAATGAGGACTCTCTTTCAACCAAATGAAGGCCACAGCCCTTGGAGGAGCCCCATATCGCCAAGAATGGAATCCATGAACCCTCCGCACTTCCAAATGAGGCTTCTGAAGCAACCTATAAAAGGATTGAACCAAGAAGCTACTCGACTTGTAAGTTTGCCACACCATCGCTTCCCGCTCCCCCAATGGTGATACTTGTGCAATCAGTGTAAAAGCCTAACAAGATCTTCCACTTCCTCATCCGAAAGATCCCTTCGGCACAAGGGCACTCAAACCATGGAATCTCCACACCTGGGGTAGGAGCGATCAATAGTAATTTTCCTCTCTGAGGATGCACGAGCTACTCTCGGATAGTCATCCAAAGGCGGACTTTCTCCGCTCCAAACATCTTTCCAAAAGTGAATACTACAATCACCTAGGACGAAGGACACCCCCTCCCTAAACCTCCCCCTTTCCACAAACTTGAGTACCTATATTGAGAAGAGTACTTTCACCCACCATCCCCCGTTCTAAACACCATACTTGCTAACAGTCCCCTCCCGACACATCCTCCACGCATCTATCCCCCTCTTTCATGCCACCAATCACCCTTATTGCCCATCTAGGAAGATGAATTTTTTTCTATTTTTCCTCCGCCACTCTCCACAAGAAATTGCACCTCAACCACTCCAACCTTTCTAGAACTGATTTCAGGGCATTTGAAAAGAGACATGAAGTAAAGGGACAAGTCCAAAAAGGTGGTTTTAATTTTCAGTCAACCTTGTCCCAAGTAAAGGTATCGACTCTTCCAGCAAGCAAGTTTCTCCCCATTCTTTCAATCACCTTATCCCGAAAATGCTTAGTTAGTTTCCCTATACATGGAGGAAGTAAGAAGGTAAGTCAATGGGAAACCTCCCACTTTACACCTAAACACTTCCACCATCCTCAAAACCTCTTCATTAGACATACCAATACCCAAAATCTCACTCTTTGAAATGCTTACGTTCAGCCCTGACAGTACCTCGAAACACCTCAAAATCTTCCGCAAGTTATCAATCATAGCAACATTTACCTCACAAACGAGTATGGTGTCATCGACATACTGAATATGAGAAATTTGCATCCCCTCTATATATGATAATGCTCTACAAATACGAGCTGGAGAGGCTCCGAAAGCACGTTGCTTATTTTTTCTTTTATTTGAAATTATGATTTCATCAGTTGAAGTGTACTCAAACAACTCTATATGATTTAAAATAAATGGTTTGAGATCGGTGTATTAATATAAGCATCTTTTGTGATGAATGTTCTTGTGATTGGATAATGTTCTTGCTTGAGTCACACTACAACTCGGTGACTGGGCTGAGCTGCGCTCAAGTACCGATAATCAATATGAGACCCCCCCCCCCCCCCCCCCCCCCCCAAAAAAAAAAAAAAGCTCGAGGCCCACTTCTTCCCTCCTCACAAGCCAATTCCCCATTCTAAGCTACCTCAAAGAGAGAGCACGATGTCTTGCAGGGGTTCCCATATTAGTTCCTTAGCACACAAGTGGTCAATCCGATTGACACCACACATATGGAGTTCGGTACAAGAGCGTGAGAATCTATCCGACTCCCAATCCGGACACATGGAAAGCAACCAAAATCCACCTCTCCAACTACCCCACCCAAAGCACATTCCTCTAGGCATGTGTCCCCCGAAGCAGACCTATGGACGTCCTCCCACCTATTGAGTACGCCACGCATATCTACAATTGCCCCTCTTCCCCAACCTACCCTACGAATCACAGGATCGACCAGCCACATGGCCCATGTCAATAACCTCTCAACAACGAGGGTGAGGCCACCCTAGACGTCGCGATCTCCACATTCTGAGGCCTCTAATCGGGTGACACATGCTGGCCTTCTCTAAGCCCGCTTATTGCTAATGTGGGTGACTCACCGACCCCAATACATGTCAGCTAGGAAGCAGCCTCTCCATCTACCACCACTGCAAAAGTGTCGACACTCCCCCACCACGTGTCGACTCGATGCCGACCTCCTCCCTACCTAACCTGTACCAGATGACCCTCTGAAGGATTTAGTACTCCACTAGAGTAGCGAATCAATCTTCCATCTTCTCTCTCCTTGCCCCTACTCTGCCTTTCACCATTGCACCTCCGCCTTTCCTCCTCTTCCAGATCTCCCCCCACCTATACGGCTCTCCCCATCTCCTCTCCCTCCGGATCAATTACTTCTCCTCTTCAACAACAAGAGACAGTAGCCTAATCCATCATAGCTTTCTTCTTCCTTATGTAGAATGGCCACACTTGTCTCCTTGCTGCTTTCCATAGCCAAATCAATCGCAACGACCTCCCCCCATGCACAAGCCAACAATCAAGAAGGCATCCTCGAACTAAAGCTCCAAACGAATCTGCCAAAAGAGAAACCATGCCTCTATTCCAAACGCCAATCTCTCCTCCCACTTCCTAGTCGACACCAATGGGCCATCAAAGAATAGGACCCCTATGATAACAATCTAATCAAGATTTTCGTTGTGATCCACGCCTCATTATCTCCAAGTGGCTTAATGGAGACATCATTCTCCTCAAGCTCACAACAAGCAACCAACCAGTTGCTAATCTTCGAGATCAAAGCTCCCTCCTTCATTTGGCAAGCAGAGGCCACTACATCACCCTTCCTGCATTCTCCACCACCTTTGGGTCAACCTTCACCATCGAGAGGTCGGCCAACACCTTCCAAATCCACCTAGTCTCCACTGAATTCTTCATCGTCCCATCACCTACAACAGGACCCAGATCTGGAGCTTTTCCCACCACCACATCCTTTTAGGACCTCAGGCTTTCTTCTCTTCCCTTGAACCCCTCTCACCCCCATTCCCTAAGGCAACCATCTCTTTCCTCAAACTTGCTGACTCTCCCCCTCCCTCTCCATTTGATCCTTAATCTCCACTCCACTAACCTCACTTCCTCTCCCCTCAAGCCAACCAACATGTTGCCCACTTCGGGGCCAAACCATGCCTTCTGAACCGAGATCTTCCTATCATCAAAGCCTCTTCTTTCAACGTCGACGCCACACAAGCCACATCATGCATCGTCTCCATGCGCACGAAAGCCAAAAGTACATATGACCAAGGATCTCCAATCTCTGGGATGATGACTTCCTTGACCACCCCAATAGGCCCAAAAACCCTGGGAACATTGAGGGAGTTCCGGCCCTCCAGGAAATTCTCCACAAAGAGGGTAGGAAGCTCCACGAGTATATTAACCTTACAACTACCTTTGGCCCGCTTCCACTCTCGTTCGCCACCCCCCCAACCCTTATCCAACTCTCCTCCTCCCCTGATCGGCCTCCGGATTTGTTCCTCTCCAAACCCCTTTCTCAGTGACCCGAACCCTTCACAACCTCCCTCCCTATCACATTTTGGGTCCCCTACCCCTTTCTGGCCAGACTCCTGTACCCCGCCTCTTAGCCTCGAACTCCTCCCTCACCACTGGAAACGCTAACATCAACTCTTGACACTACCCTACCAAGCTCGCACACTCCCCCTCTTCCAAATCTTCCATCCTTACCCTACCCTCTTCCCCTCCCATCTTCTCTCCACCACCCTCTGCCCTAGTTGACTCCTCCCTTTCCCCTCTCTCCTTACCACGGATCTTCCCCACTCTACTCTCATCTCAAAATATGCTCCTACCACCAAGCTTCCTCAATTGCCCGCTCGACGAACTTCAAAAGACAATGTGCTTCTTTCGAGTCTTCGACAAATTTCTTGTGCAATTGTAATTCTCCCAAGCCTTCAACAAGCATCTCCCAGAATTCTCTCAAAGTTCTCAGATCTTCCTCACACTTTTTCCCTATGCGCTTGATTAAATGTGTCTTAACCATGTTTCCCAAATAGGTGCACAAGTTCCATACCTTCAATTATTATTCTCCCTTTTTCACTTAGTAATTTTCCTACAGTCATCATCAACAAGAACACGGTCTCGTAGCCTTGTCCCAGCTATTTGGTGTCAATTAGTAATTTGCCCACCTCTTTGGCTCATTGTTCATTTCACAATCTTCATATTGTAGGATGTTTGAAAGTGCACACCAAACATAAATCTTTCTTGTTCTTCAAGTACCAAGTTTGGACTTTGCACAACAATGAATTGTGCCAGTTAACTGAAATCTTGAACATTTGGAAATTAAATTTTCCTTTGTTCATTGTGTTCCAGGACCAACAAGCGGGGTATGACGTACATTTTGCCTACATTTGTAGAGAGAGAGAGGGGGGGGAGAGAGACAATTGCGAAGCAGGTATAATCACAGTCCTCCAAAAGGTTATTACTTCATAACTCTAGCAATAATGACTTCTTCGTAACTCTAGCAAAAATGAAACGTTGAATCTTGAAAATATCTCTAGGACCACCAGCTCCCGCAACATCAAAACTAGGATGGGTTCTATGCAATGTCCATGAGCCTTTTTTTTTCTTTTTCTAAGATTATGTCAGTGAGACTTTTGTACATGTCATTTGTCTAATATTGTCACTATCCTTTGTCGGTGTCATGTTCTCTCTTCATCGTAGAACCACAAAGTTAAATACAACTAAAGAAGAGTAGGAAAAGGCATGTAGCCACACTAACTAATGATAATTAACAATGTATGAACCCCTCTCTCTGGAAAAAGACAGCATAGACATGGAATAAGAAGTAACAAGATACCTTCTCAATATATATGCATTATCATCAGGCTATGAGCATACAACAGTAGTTATATACCATTTCTCTATATCTGACTTCCATTGTCCTGTTCCTTTTATTGATGACGACAATAACATCGATAGGATGTCAATGGAATCAAAAGAAACAACTACAGAAAAAATTTTGAACAATGCCCTAAGATTGAAGTGCCATAAGATTTGGCAGAGAAGCAGGATTTGACAAAAAAAAGGCCCACAGAATTTGCAAAGAAGAGATAAAGGCAAGAGCAAGACACGCGCGCGCGCACACACACACACACACACACAGAAGAAAAATCTATCTTTAACAAAGTCAAAGTCCATCAAACGAAAAGCACTTCATGCTACGGTGCAGAAAACCATAGGTGTCCAGTCTTGCTCAAATATAAATTAAATGTGAATGATGGTTCATACAAAAATAGGGAATAAGTTGATATTAAAGTGCTTATTACTCATACACCTGCGCCTAACCAATGTTAAGCAAACTTAGTTGAAGAAAAAACAAGTATATTACCCAAAATAAAAACATCAAATATCAACCAGTGATCCCGTCTTTCACTGTCTCAATAAACGGAAAAATTCTTTCCGCCATGCCATCATAAGTTCGAAACAACAGAATTTGTATGTACTTATGCCTCCCAATTTTTTGAATGATCGTGATGAATTTTATAGAAGAAAAAATAAATGTACACAATAGAAGAAAAGGAGACACTTCCCAATAACTAGAATTAGAAGAAAGAAAAATATTAATATAAGTAACAATATATTGCACCATGAAGATTGAGTTGCAGCTGCTAACTATAGAAACAAGTGATCTACCATGGGTCCATAAGCCAGTTAATAATCTCTACACAGGCAACTTACTGTTGTTCGGAGTTTGTAAGCAGGAGAAGCAACGGTAGTAGATGTAGGTTCTGTACCCTCCGGTGATAATAACGTCAACAAATCTTTTGCTAGCAAATCTATTTTTACGGATGCAGAAAGGCCAAAAAGAACCTGTTTGAAACACCGAGCAAACCAATTTCATAAGAGATGTGGACCATATATATATATATATATGACAGACACAACATCTAAGATAAGATTTTATTTTATTTTTTGAGAGATCCTAAGAAAAGAATATGTCAGCACCTGTTAACAAAAATAAACAATATCTAGGTCAAGATTTTGTCAGCTACATCAAGCATTCAGCATAAAGCGGCAGTTTCAGTTGCTTCAAGTGCATAACAATCCAACACTCAAAAGTTGCATAGAGAGTTAATATGATCCAGAAAGAAGAATCAATTTGCAAGAAACTAAGACGTTGTACTAAAATACATTCAATTCATTCTATACTGGAAATTCATAGGTTAAGATTAAGATTTAGGTACAATGTCTTAGGTTAAGATTAAGATTTAGGTACAGACTACAGACATTCTAGGTTCCTCATCTAAGGCAATTTAAAGAGTGAAAATCTGCAACTGATGCTAGAATTAGCCAGCTTGCTTGATCAACAAAAATCATAGTAGAATGCACTCATGCCATTTCATCAAACTTTACTAATTAAACAGGCAAATCTGCAAATTCTAGCATTTGAGTATCAATTCATCTTTTACAAAATTAATGTACATGCACATAATAAAGGTCAGGCTCAGGTCAGTCAGGCCTAAAAACCTGGCCCATCTCAGGTCCATGCAGGCTTGGGTTGTGGCTTCATATTTCAAGGCTTGGGTTGTGGCTTCATATTTCAAGGCTGCGCACAATAAAGGTCGGGCTCAGGTCAGTCAGACCTAAAAACCTGGCCCATCTCAGGTCCATGCAGGCTTGGGTTGTGGCTTCATATATTTCCAGGCTGAGCTCAGGCTGGCGACCCAGCCTATTCTTACTCCAATGTTCAATTTAGCAAAAATATTGGCAGCTGTTATAGATATCAGATGTTATCAACACGAAAAATGATGGTTATAACCAGTGTTTTCGGTATATTATGATATCACCGATATATCCCACTATATCTTTTATCCCAGCTGGGAGATACAAAACCCAACTTTGATATCCATTTTTCATGGTATCGTGTAATATATCGCACGATATCATGATATATCGTGGATATCGCGATGCCGATATATCCACACTCCCCCTTTATAAATTCTTAATGTATCATGCAATATATTGATACTGAGTGCGATATCGAAAGGGATTAAAGGAAAACTGGTGTTGTTTTATCTGGAAAATCCTCAAAAATTCACAAAAATCAATTTTTTTTTTTTTTTGCAAAAAAAAAAAAAAAATCTTCCTAATACATCATAACTCATAAGGTGATTTCAACCAATCCACACTAGTTTATTGGAAGAAAATCTTCAAAATTTCTCCAAAATTGCGATCAGAAGCTTCTTGTGGATGGATTTTAAAAGGTGCATATTTTTTAGTCTTGACTCGTTTTTATATATGTAAATCGAGGTATTCCATATCAGTAACGGTGGCTGTAACGGTCACCACCATTACTAATACGGGTATCGGTTGCAACGGCCCAGACAGGGGTGTAACGACCATTACAACCCCCATAACGGTTGAAAAAACAATCGCCCAAAAAATTCTAGAAAATCCAGAATAATGTAAATAATCCAAATACATATTCATTTTTTGTTTCGAATGTGTATGTGGTAGCATAACGTTCCACTCTTTGGTGAGAGTGTTGTGTCAGGCTGTCTAGTGAATTTATGAACACGATTATGTCTCTAATGTTTACACCACAATCAAGAACTAGGACTAGGAATCGGAGGGGGGCATAAATAGCACTTTTTTTTTCTTTTTTTGAAAAATGGCCCTCAAAGCTTCTATTCACTCAAATCGCTTCCTCTATGGTTTTAATCCTAAAAACTATAGTAATTGTAGTTGAAAACTACTGTGGAATGATCTAGGATAGTTTTTGGCATGAGAAAAGTGGAAAAATAGATTCAAATAGAAAAAAAGTGGCCTTTTCAACCGTTACACCCAATAACCGCCGATACGATCCTGAAAAACCAACTACCCCATTTCACCCCTGATCGCTTAACGGTCACGGCTATTACCTATATGTACCGGCCTTTATGGTTGTATCGAAACGGATATGGAACACCTTGCTGTAAATAGTGTCAAATTGTAAACTGTGCAATACTAATATGCCTTGTGCGAATCCCCTTCATGAAAATGGGATTCGCACAAGGCTTTATAAATTGTGTAATACTACTATGGAAAACATGGTAAACCCATATGCAGACATGTAACTTGACCCTGCCTTAGTATATGACCTAGTTGTGAATGACTTATGTCCACTAGCGTTATGGTAAGTGATTCTTATATGTCACCCGAGGGTTCAAGTTTAATAAAACATTCTTAGTTTTGCATATGGTTGCAGATGCTCAGATGTTGTGACTCCTTTTTCTTCGTTTGAAAAATTAGTGGGGGGTTGTTGGTGTTAGAATTTTTAAAGGGAAAAAAAAAAAAAAAAAAACTTTGAAGTTGAAGAGACTCGAACATTTGTCTATGAGATTTTTTTTTTTTTTTTTTGCTGTAGACTTGACTAAGTCAAGGGAAGAACGAGTCTTAAGGATTCCGGTAGAGAGGTGGTTACCAGATCCTCTCTTTTTCTGCCACGTGTTGGGACACCTGTCCGACTTGAGTGTCTTTATATAGAAGGCACTCCCAGAGGCAAATAAAGACCAAGTCGTGTAAGCTCTCTCCCTAAACTAAGTCTTCTCTCTGCTCCCACTCTCTATATGCGTTAAATTAGGTTCCATCCAAGAAATTGGAGAAAACACCCTATGAGCTATGGAAAGATTTGAGTCTCGAATCTAAACTACTTCAGGACATGGGGTTGTCTTGCAAGTGTCAGACTGGTAGACCCTAAAAGACCCAAGTTCGGAGACAGAGCTTCTAGATGCGTATTTGTTGGATACACACTAAATAATAAAGCATATAGATTCCTTAATCTTGAAGACTCAACTATTATAGAGTCTAGAGATGCAGTGTTTCATGAGGAAACATTTCCATATGACTCTAGAAATATTGCTGAGTAAAGAAGATGAATCGGGGTCTAAATACTCCTCCCAAACCCAACCTCTAAATATAGTTGACAAAGACAAAATACCAAGAACTAGCAAAAGAGCTAGAACGTATAAAGACTTTGGTCCCAACCTCTATACTTTAAATGTAGAATGCAATCCTACTACCTATAAGGGAGTCATGTTATCTAGAGACGCTACTTTCTTGAAAAAAGCAATAGACATCGAAATGGATTCCATAATAACGAATCATACGTGGCAATTAGTTGACCTTCCTAAGGGAACTAAGTCCCTGTGATGTAAATGGATCTTTAAAAAAAAACTTACTCATGGCGGGTCGATAGATAAATACAAAGCTAGACTAGTGGAGAAAGGTTTTAGACAGAAGGGAGGGATAGACTTCTTCGATACATACTCACCTGTGTCAAGAATAGCCTTGATTAGAGTTCTAATAGCTATTGCATCTATCCACAATCTTTTTATACATCATATGGATGTAAAAACAGCATTTCTACATGGAGATCTCAAGGAGGAGATCTACATGGATCATCCTGAAGGTTTCATAGACCTTAAACACCCTAATAACGTATGCAAATTGGTTAAATCCCTTTATGGGCTCAAACAAGCCCCCAAGCAGTGGCACGCTAAATTTGACACCACTTTAAGAGAAAATGGTTTCAAGATAAATGAAGCTGATAAGTGCATCTACTATAAACAAACTGAATTCATATGTGCAATTATTTGTCTGTATGTAGATGATCTACTAATATTCAGCTCAGATATGAAAATGATAAATGAGACTAAAAGGTTTTTATCAACCAAGTTTGAAATGAAAGATTTCAGTGAAGCCAATACTATTTTGGGTCTGATAATCATTAGAAGAGAAAATGAAATTGTGCTGACTCAAACTCATTACATTGAGTCTATAGTATACTGAAAAAATATAATCATATTGAGAGTAAATCGGTGTGCACTCCTTATAATTCTAGCACCCACTTGTATCCAAATCATGGGGATAGTGTAAAAAAAACAACTATGCCAACGTTATTGGGAGCCTCATATATGCAATGAACTGTAAGAGGCCTGACATAGCTTACGCAGTAGGTAAGCTAAGTAGACTTACTAGTAACCCAAGTTTGCAACATTAGACTGCTATTAACAAAGTGCTGAGATATCTAAAAGGAACCCAAATATTGGCTTACACTACGAGAGATTCTCAGCTGTGCTAGAATGGTACAGGACTGGTGATTGGAACTCCATCTTAGATGGGTGTAAGACAACTAGTGGTTATGTGTTCCTCATTGGAAGAGCAGTATCCTGAAAATCTAAAAAATAAACCATAATTTCTGATTTAAAGATGGAATCAGAGCTAATTGACCTTACATCCGCTGCAGAGGAAGTTGAATGGCTTAAGGAACTTTCTCTTTGATATTCCTTTCTAGGACAAACCCGTTCTAACTGTGAAATTGAATTGTGATAGCAATATAGCTATAAAACGTGCAAACAATGCACAATATAATGGTAAAAAAAGACCTATAAGCCATAAACATAGCAGGATAAGAGAATTACTCAAAGGAGTTATCTCTATCAATGAAATACGGTCACCAGGAGAATCTGGTAGATCCTTTAACCAAAGGACTAGCTAGAGATAAAATATATTCCACTCCTAAGGGAATGGGACTTAAGCCAATATGAAGAGAGAGAGAGAGAGAGAGAGAGAGAGAGAGAGAGAGAGAGCCTGTAATGGTAATTCAACCAGAATGATTGGAGATCCCATGAAACTGGTTCAATGGGAAAACAAGTTACAGAGTTGATTAAGGAGGCACTGAATATGAAAATTAACTTAGAGTCCCATTCCACGAGAAGATCAGTGCAACTTGTGATATGTTGAGGATGAGGTACCTCTTAATGAGATTTATAGCCTTTATGGGTGGACCGGTTGATCACGACTCACGAGTACGTTTTCGATAGACTCACTGATATGAGTGTGAAGGTGAAGCCGCCTTCTATGAGAGCCTAGCAAATTCTATAAAGCACTCATGAAAATGGGATTCACACAAGGCTTTATAAACTGTGCAATACTACTATGGAAAACATGGTAAACCCATATGCAGACGTGTAACTTGACCCTACCTTAGTATATAACCTAGTTTTGAAGGACTTATGTCCACTAACGTTATGGTAAGTGATTGCTGTATGTCACCCAAGGGTTCAAGTTTAATAAAACACCCTTGGTTCTGCATATGGTTGCAAATGCTCAGATGTTGCGACTCCTTTTTTCTTCGTTTGAAAAATTAGTGGGGAATTGTTGGTGTTAAAATTTTTAAAGGAAAAAAAGCAACAAAAAAAAAACCTTTGTAGTTGAAGGAACTTGAACATTTGTCTGTGAGATTTTTTTGTTTTTTTTTTTTTCCTGTAGACTTCACTAAGTCAATGGAAGAACGGGCCTTAAGGATTCTGGTAGAGAGGTGGTTACCAAATCCTCTCTTTTCTGCCACATGACGAGACACCTGTCCCACTCAAGTGTCTATATATAGAAGGCACTCCCAGAGGCAGATAGAGACTAAGTCGTGTAAGCTCTTTCTCCCTAAACTAAGTCTTCTCTCTGCTCCCACTCTTGCTTCCTTTTTTTTTATACCTGAGAATCTACCGCAGTAGACTGTTTTCTAGTTGTTAGTGATCCTTCTTAGCAAGGTTCTGTGAAGAAGTAGTTGTATCCCAGGAACAACATGTCTCAACTCCGGTGGACAGGAGGAGCCGCCAAAACGTTCTGCAAATAGCAAGTTACCATGTGCCTCCGCTGATCTATTCTTCTCAATTTTTTTCATTTTGCTTATTCAACACAGGTCAGTGGATTATTTATATTCTTTAATATAATCTCTTCAAGTAAAGTACATATTATTTTCCTTTCATGTCTGCATTATTTTTATTGTTTATGGTTTGAGAACAACAATTAATAAACTTTACAAATTGTTGGAGTGAGAGCAAAGAGAAGACTTAGTTTAAGGAGAGAGCTTACACGACTTAGTCTCTATCTACCTCTGGGAGTGCCTTCTATATATAAACACTCAAGTGAGACAGGTGTCCCAACACGTGGCAGAAAAAGAGAGGATCTGGTAACCACCTCTCTACCAGAATCCTTAAAGCTCATTCTTCCCTTGACTTAGTCGAGTCTACAGCAAAAAAAAAAATCTCACATACAAAGGTTCAAGTCCCTTCAACTAGAAAAGTTTTTTTTTCCTTCAAAAATTCTAACACCAACAATCCCCCACTAATTTTTCAAACAAAGAAAAAAAGAGTCGCAACATCTGAGCATTTGCAACCATATGCAAAACCACGGGTGTTTATTAAACGTGAACCCTTGGGTGACTGGCATAGGACATCCAACCAACTCACCAAAAGCTCCAGAGCTAATGGGGGAGGCATGAAATATCCTTTTATGTCATCGCCCAGGCTAGGCTAGGCTACGTTAAGCCCCGATCGAGCCCTCCTTCGTGAGCCGCCCCACTTCGCATAGGTCCCGCTTCGCATGATGCAGCCACTTCTCACGGTCTGCCCCACCCCGAGTGTACTCCCGCTTCACACGGGCCGCCCCACTCGAGCCCGGTATGAAAATTCTCCTGCATTAATCACTCCCGGTGAGGAGTCTTGAACACAAAACCTCCTGGTCTGATACCAAATTTGACGCAGGACATCCGACCAACTCGCCAAAAGCTCCAGAGCTGATGGGAGGGGCACGGAATATCCTTTTATCTCATAGCCCAAGCTAGGCTAGGCCACGGTCGAGCCCTCCTTCATGAGCCACCCCACTTCACACAGTGCAACCGCTTCTCACGGTCTGCCCCACCCTGAGTGTGCTCCTGCTTCGCACGAGCCGCCCCACTCAAGCTCGGTGTGAAAATGCCCATGCATTAGTGACAAACAACAATCACTTACCATAACGCTGGTGGACATAAGTCTTTCAAAACTAGGTTATATGCTAAGGCGGGGTCAAGTTACATGTTCGCATATGGGTTTACCATGTTTTTCATAATAGTATTGCACGGTTTATAAAGTTTTACCCCGCGCCTCCACTAATCTATTCTTCTTAAAAAAAAAAATCATTTTGCTTATTCACAACAAGTCAGTGGATTATTTATATTCTTCAATATAATCTCTGCAGGTAAAGTACATATTATTTTCCTTTCATGTCTACATTATTTTTATAGTTTATGGTTTGAGAACAACAATTATACTTCATGTTTTGTATGAAAAATTATGGATTTGGAGCTTCGATTTCAAATTTTGGGGGAGATGGGCCGAGTTGCGAAAGAGTGGGGAAAGTTTCCCCAATTTTTTCCAAATCAGTTACAATCTTAGTGTCCAAACACAAACATGTATATAACCCAATCTACACGCTTTTGGCAATTTGGGAATTTTTCAGGAAAAAACAATGTTTTAATTAAAAAAAATATTTTTTCAAAATCTACAAGTATATTTAGTTTTCTACTTCTTTTGCTTTTGAGTGTAATGCTTGTTTTCTATACATATCTTCTTACATTTAGGCCTTGTTTGAAATGGTGTAATTATATGTATTTTTCCTCACATCATCAATACATGCATATACCATAGTGTTTGAAAGTGAGGCGTACTCGCCGTCATTACATAACATGGACTTTGAAGCCAAAACTTTGTGGGCCACCCCATGAAATATGTGTTTTATCCATGCCATTCATTCATTAGTAGAGATCATTTTAGGGCGAGGGCCCAAAATGAGACAGATTTAAAGCTCAAGTGGACCACACTAGAAAACAGTAGAAATTGAACGTTAACCATTTAAATGTTCTTCCTGTGATGTGATCCACTTGAGTTTTGGATCCGTGTCATTTTTGGATGAATACTCTAAAATGATATGGCCAAATGAATGGACGGCATGGATAAAACATGTACGTCACGGTGGGACCCACAGAGTCCCATCTCGTTTTATGTATCAAAAAGTTGTAGTACAGCTTCCAAGCTCCTTTGGTAAATAATAAATGCAGAAAAAGGTAAAATACACTACAACTACCATGAAATACATCATTTCAAACAGGCCCTTATAAATTTTATGAATTGACTCTGAATGTAGTTATATCAGTTCAGTCCGACAACGCATAGATTTGGACCCTCTGCAAAAGAAACCTATTATGTGCACTTTTTTGTGATTTTTTTATTTCTAAATGTGTATTAGTGTATTTTTTAACAATCCCTGAAGTTTCATTGAAAAATTCGACAAATTTCCCCATGTTTCCCAACAACAGCGATAAATTACACAATTCAACCAATATATCCTGTGCAATAACCAATAGGCATCCATATCCCAAGGGTGCAATACATTACACAACAACGATATGCAAAACATTGAGCATAATATGCTAGCCTTGTTCAAAGATATTGCATTGTGCTACATGACTCGCGCAGGCATGCGGACGGCCTGACTTGAAATAATTGATCATTACATGGAACAAACATCCATCTGATCCACTACGTCTGATGCAATCAAATGACCACATGAACCAATTGATCAAGATATGAAGAAAAAGCCCACATCACACACGTGCTCACAATAAAGATCCACTTTCCTTCTCTCTTTTTTAGCTTATCTATAATTTCCTTTTCTTTCATATCTCTATTTTAGGAAATAAGCAATCCTAGAATCTTTTTTATTTTTTTTAAAGGTAACACTATTAGGGATTCAACCCCGGATCACTCACACACACTACAGTGTCTCTAGCAGCTCACCTAATGAGCAGGAGACTATTTGAGTGCTTTCCTATTTTAGATATTCTTATTTGAGTGCTTTCTTATTTTACAGATCTTGGTTAGCTAGGAATCCTATTTTTAGATTTCATAGATCATGTTGAAGATTATAAGCACTAATTATAAATAAGCCTTAGGCCTATGGAATAAGACGGGGTAGAATGATATTCTCTTGAGTAAATTCTCTTGTTTCTCTACAGTGGTTGTTGAAGGGGGAGAAGTGATATCTAGTTTAAGACTAGAAGTTGTTGAGCTTGCTCACAATCTTACAATATTTTCTCTTTTGTGGTTCAAACTTCAATCCGGTACTTCGAATCTTATTGCAATTAATTTCTTCCTTGATCTAGTTGCATTAACGTCCACCATGAGCACCATGACATTTTCAATATGAATCCTAAGTTTCAGTCAAATATAATGCTTAGCCACACCATAGGGAATGTTGTAAAAGCATGCCCAAAACTCGAAATTCACATGGTGTGGCCCACATGTCTTGTAACATCCTGATTTTAGGAAATTTCATATCCTAGTGTGGCACGTCAAATGAATGGATTGGCCCATCATTCAATTTGGACGATTTTAATGGTGCAACTTCCCACCTCAACCGTTTCCCATGGTGTATATCACCTAAGTGTTGAATCAGAACTTTTGGGTCCCAGTCCAAACACAAGGAGGTGCACATGATGGACAGGTTGGATCTCATCCACATGAAGTCATTCCATTCAGCGGAAGTAATGTCCCCTTTTCCGCATGAAAGTCATGCAAGTGTTTTCAAGAGATATTTTGTGTTGGGCAACAACGAACGGAGAGTCTTAAAATTAGGATGGGCTACACACGTGTCATAGATTTGGATCATCCAACTCACGTATTAGGGACCCGATCCATTCATCAGGTTGTTTATATTGTCAACATGCTAGGAACGAAAAAATAATAATGGCCTGCTGATCAAGCATGTCAAACATTTATGAAAAGAATGGGCAGTTACTAAAATGTCCAATAGTCCATATTCAACATGCATAGGTGGCTCTCGCCTAATAAGTGTGATTTATTCATTTTTGGCGCACGGTCAGCCTGAACTGATGAACAGTGTGTATCTTTAACACTCGTACCACCTAATAGAACTAAGATATGTGGTCCAAAATCCCTCATGAGGGAGCATATATTGTTCATCCTATCAATTTATCTATCGATCTATCTAGTTTTTGTATACATGATCCAGCTATTAACATGGGTTCCAAACTTTTTTAGCATCTACTGGGGCTTCTAAATTCGGACATCACAAGAAGGCATTGCAATTCTTCTATCTTCTATAGCAAATGACACAACCACCTTCACCCATCTCAAAACCTTGTACCCATAGTAGATACTGAAGAGGGAATTCAATATCCTTTCTTATAGATAAAAGTTTGAACATCCATAAGAAAGGATATTGAAATCCCTCTTCAGTATCTCTTATAGATAAAAGTTCGAATAAGTCTTCAAAAAAAGAGAGAGAGATAAAAGTTCGAATATCTTAATTTCATGTCAGGAATTACAGTTTCATTACATTTTCTTTTGATTCAAAATAATAGCAATAAAGCCCTCTCAGAAAATAGTAATAATAGTAATAGCAATAAAGACCTTATTCGAGTATCTCACACAAATAGAAAGATAGCGACTAACGAGGCACTCCACTTGAACTTGAAATGGGTAGCTAGCTAAGGAGATCTTCACATATACCAACCTCGTAACTCATACGTACAAATTGCTCAAACATTGTTCATGGGCTAATGTCACAATAAATAGAACTATAGCGCACGAAGCATGAAGCGAAG
This sequence comes from Liriodendron chinense, assembly GCA_003013855.2. Taxonomy (NCBI): domain Eukaryota; kingdom Viridiplantae; phylum Streptophyta; class Magnoliopsida; order Magnoliales; family Magnoliaceae; genus Liriodendron; species Liriodendron chinense. The sequence goes on along the minus strand of ML058329.1, from coordinate 1,690,508 downwards.
CGTCAGCAAATTCAGGTGCGGATACGGGGAAGCATCATTTTCAAAATGATTTCAAGTATAAACTAGTAGGAAGCAGGAGCCGGAACATGAGTCTGAAGAATGGTTCGAAGCGGGAGCAAGAATGCGAGTACAAAACAGGATTTGAAGTGGGAGTAGCACCTAGTTAGAAGGATCATGCTACTAAGAATAGAACACAGACATTAGCCACCAACAAGATGCAGAACATTTGACCATGGCTGATGGGCTCATGGGCCTGAAAAGAGAATGAGAGGAAATTAAAAGGCTTGGATCGAGGTGGCAAGAGGGATATAAAGGCTGTTCACTCACCGAGGATAGGGCCTTAAATAGGAGTTACTAGTGAAACAAGATCCATAAAGCTCCAACCAAATAGCTAGAACAAGGCGATGATGACGACGACGACGACGATGATGTTAGATGATGAATGAGCAAATAAACTCTGGAAAAAATCAAAAAAATAGACTACTCACAATTATGCGGGGAGGACTTGCAGAGCCACTAGTGGCCCTTTTTTCTTTCAAAAGTGCAGCACGTTTCTGATCTCGCACCTATAAAACAAGCATCATGAGTGAAGACAACAACAGTCAATAGCATACAGATTATAATTACTTCCGAGTTATGATGCATAAAGTCAATGTTAATGCTCAAAAAGAATGATGAAAAAAAAATACAAAATAAGAGAGCAGCAAAACATGTTTCCAAAGTTTCTGATTCTGAAAAAAGGCTAGTGCAATCTAGAAAAACAAAGTCAACATAGTGATAAAAGTGCTTCGTGGAACCATCGTTTTCTTTCAGCAGTCAAAAGAGTTACTTTACAAGGAAGCATAAAAGGAAAAGAAAATTAGAAGGAAAACCATTATAGAATGAGAAAACAGGAAACAAAATTCCGAAGTTTCTGATTCTGTAAAGAAAAGGGCTAATGCAATCTTGAAAAATGAAGCAGGCAGAGAAAACAAATGCATTTTGATGATCAAAGTGCTCAGGGAACCATTTTGTTCTTTCATCAAAGAATTACTTTTAAATGGAAAGATAAAAGCCAAGTCCATATAAGAGTAGAAATACAAAGACTCTTAACGGACCATGTTATCAGAAATCAACAATAGACTGGAGTTTGGGAGTTTAACTAAGTGCCTGCAGGTTCGTTGTCCAATAAATATGTCAGATGCTCCCATATGAAAAGGAAAAGGGCTAATGCAATCTTGAAAAATGAAGCAGGCAGAGAAAACAAATGCATTTTGATGATCAAAGTGCTCAGGGAACCATTGTGTTCTTTCATCAAAGAATTACTTTTAAATGGAAAGATAAAAGCCAAGTCCATATAAGAGTAGAAATACAAAGACTCTTCACGGACCATGTTATCAGAAATCTACAATAGACTGGAGTTTGGGAGTTTAACTAAGTGCCTGCAGGTTCGTTGTCCAATAAATATGTCAGATGCTCCCATATGAAAAGGAAAAGGGCTAATGCAATCTTGAAAAATGAAGCAGGCAGAGAAAACAAATGCATTTTGATGATCAAAGGGCTCAGGGAACCATTGTGTTCTTTCATCAAAGAATTACTTTTAAATGGAAAGATAAAAGCCAAGTCCATATAAGAGTAGAAATACAAAGACTCTTCACGGACCATGTTATCAGAAATCTACAATAGATTGGAGTTTGGGAGTTTAACTAAGTGCCTGCAGGTTCGTTGTCCAATAAATATGTCAGATGCTCCCATATGAAAAGGAAAAACAAAGTCTCATCAATCACCATGGCTGTTGAAAATAGCCACCATGCAGTGGTCCTCCTTGAGAAATTCTTGGTCAAATGGACAATGCTATGATTGTTGCCTTAGTTGATCCACCAATCCCCCAATTTATCAACCAGCCAACACCTTAGTGTACTACTACTTCCATCACTCTTTTTTAGAAGGATAACTCAAAATTTTTATGAAACAGAAAAAAGGGGCTAAGATACAGAAGAGATGATGAGAAGTCATCCCACAAATACAAAACAGAGAAGACGACCCAATTTCCATGGAATAACTGCGCAAGAGTATCCTTAAATGCATTGGTTGCATCCTTCAACAAAAAAAAAAAAAAAAAATGCATTGGTCACTCTTGCCCATTCCACAACCATCCACCTAGCTTTGTGGAAGACATGCTCTGCGGACGTTGATTTGTTGTTAGAAGTTTTGCTGCTGCGTTCAAACCAAATAGCCCAAAGAACTACAAGAAGCGAAAGGCACTAGATCAACTTTTTCTTCCTTCCAGATCCAGCAAAGTGCCACATGGAAAAGAGATCCCACACACTACCAGGCATCACCCAATTAGTACCCAGCAGAGCAATGAACTTCGCCATCTTCCGAACAAAGGTCCAATGAATGAACAAATGATCCACCGACTCATCTTTTAAGCACATGAGACACCCATTTATAATCGGCATACTCCTCTTCCTCAAGTTACCGATGGTAAGGAATTTGTTTTTGCCAACCAACCAAGCAAAAGACACTACCTGAGGAGGGCTTGGTCTTTCTAGATGTGACAAATAGGATCTTTGACCTGCGGACATGGTAGATTTTTAAGAATCGAGTAAAAAGGTTGATAGAGGATTCCTCTGACTTACTAGGATTCCACACCCACCTATCCCCTCCCACGTCAGCCTATCTTGATTATGCAACACTTCCATCAACCTAACAAATTCAATAATCTCCTCATCTTGCAGATTTCTTCTAAAGATGGGACTCCAAATCGCTTGCCCTCCCTCCAATACCACGTAATGGGATATGAAGATATCTTTTTACCTCACCACCCAATACAAAGAAGGAAATTCTTCACTTAGTGGTCTCTCCCTGCACCACCGGTCCTCCCAAAAACATGTATGCGACCCATCACCAGCTGAGAAAGAGATATGCTCTCCAAATGGAATAATCACTTGAAGAATACTACTTCCCAAAGTTTGAAGCCCTATATGAAAAAGATGTGGCAATAAACCATCTCCCTCTATCTTCACCATATTTGCTAGATTTGACCTTGTACCATAGACTCTTCTTCTCCTCTCCAAATCTCCATAACCATGCGGTTAAAAGGACCAAATTGAAGAGTTTCAGGGATCTAATGCCAAGACCCCGCCTCCTTGGAATTACACACCTCGTCCTAGTTGACGAGGTGGAATTTTCTCCTATCCTTTGCACCCTTCAAAGGAAGTCTCTTCAAAGTTTTTCAATCTCCTTGATAACGTTGGACAGGCAATGAAACATAGGCATAAAGTAGAGAGACATGTTGGATAAATCGGCCTTTATTAATGTAATACGACCTCCCAGAGATAGGGTTTTACATTACCACCCAAAATGTTTACATTGGATTCTTTGGATAACAGCGCCCCAAAAATACTTTGCTAGTTTCCTGATACATAATAGAAGGCAAAGGTAGTTGGGAAATTACCTTTCTTGCATCCAAAAGAATTTGCATGCCCTTAATTTCCTCTTCCCTTACGCCCAGAATTTCGCTCTTATGAATATTTACTTTCTGAGTAGAAATTGCCTCGAAAAAATGACCAGTCTTGCGCAAATTATCAACTTGAACACTATCCACCCACACAAAAAGTGTCTTCAGCAAATTGGAGATGAGAAATTTGCTTGTCTACATTTCAATTGAGATTGAAAATCCTTCAGTGAGCCCCATCCCTCTACCCTTTTCCAACAACTTACTGAGGGCCTTTGCCATCAATATAACCAAAATTGGGGGTCAAAGGCCACCCTCACTAACGCCATAGGAGCTTCTAAAGAAAACTTTAGGCAACCCATTTACTAGCACTGAGAAGTAGGTTGGCCCAATACACGCTGCCATCCATCCCTACCATCTTTCATCAAAACCCATCATGGCCATTAAGTATCGAACAAAGATGCAATCCTAGTAATAGTACGTTTTTTCCATATCCAGCTTGCACGCAATACCTGGCTTGCCTTCTCTTCTTCTAGAGCTAATACATTCGTTTAGCTACCAAGACTCCATCAAGAATTTGCCACCTATACAAGAATGCACCTTGAGTATTCAATATGCTAGAACCCAAATCTTCCTACAATCTAGTTGCCAAAATCTCCGATGACACTTTATAAGGGTTGCCAATCAAACTTATAGATCAAAAGTCAAGCAGAATCCCTGCACCTTCCTTTTTAGGGGCAAGGGCAGCAAAAGATGCTCTTAGCCCCTTTCAAAGGTGCCTCGATTGATGAACTCAATGATAAAAGTTAATAGGTCTGGCTTCACCACTTCCCCAAATGCCAGGGAGGATGGAAAAGAGTAACCATTTGAGCCTAAGGCATTATCCCTCCCTAAGACATTTACGGCTACCCTCTTAAGGTGTTTATAAAAATCTATTATAGCTTCACAAATCCTACCTTTTCTTTATATTTTTTCACCATCAACAAATAGGCTATGAATGCGATTGGTTCTTCTAGCACCAGCTATGCCATGGAAAAATTTAGAGTTTCTATCTCCCTCTTTGAGCTAGATTGCCCGAGATCTCTACCTTCACTTAAGCTCTTCTTCTACAAGTCTTCTCTCCAAACCCAGCTTCAAGAGTTGTCTTTAGATGCTTGGATAAGCGAAAGCAAATTTGATTTTTCTTCCCCCACTAAAGAGAACTTCTCTTTTTGCCACTCCTTTATCTTGCCTTTTAGAGGCTTGAGCTTCAGCATTAAGCCTATGGCCAACCCATCCATTCGCCTGGACAGTCACCAATTTTTTATATTACTTATGAACTATTAGTACATAAGCTAAGAAAGCCCAAACCTAAAGGGCTTCGGTCCTCACGACTCTTCACATGAGTCCAGAACTATAGGGGAATGATCAGATATCGCTCTCTCAAGGCCCGAATGCTTCACATTTGTATACAACTCCTTCCAATCACCAAAAATGAAAAATTTGTCATTTCTAGAAAATACAGGATCGTCCTAATCATTAGACCAGGTATATTTAGTGCCAAATAGGGGAATATCGATCAACTCATTGCTCTCTACCTCTTCAGAAAAGGAATGCATATTGTTGTCCATAGCAACTCCACTAAATCTCTCGTAGGGGAATCAAACTACATTAAAATCTCCCCACGCATGCCAAGGCCCGTCCCACCTACTTTAGGCACAGTCTTTTGGGATGAATCAAACTCATCCCAAAAGATGTGCCGAATACTATGATTATTAGGACTGTAAATTGTGGTAAACAGCTATAGCCTCCCTGTGCTAACAGTTTTCAAAATAACTGAGATGGAAAACTGACCAGACCACCAATCTTCTTTAGCCAACATACTATCATCCCAAACTCTCCCGCCAACCTACAACGCCATTTGAATTCAAAGCTACCCAATCAAAAGATGTACCTCGCCAAATAAACACTAACAGTCCTCTATCCCACACTTGCATGAAGAGTGACCAACTAAACCTCATGACAGACAGCTGCAGATCTGTTTCATCTAGTCTATCTTAAGAGGGAGGCCCAATCCTTGTACATTCCATGACATCAGCTTCATTGCAAAACTTTTTCTTCCTTAATTCCCTTGCCCTTTCCTCCCCTACTATTATTGGATTAGTCAATAGTAGTTGTTTGCCTGCCTTGGGTCCACCTGATCTTTCATAGCTCACTAATAATGAGGAGTTCTCTTACTAGACCAATGTTTCTTACCCATTCTTCTTCCCAGTTTTCTTTTCAACAATATCTCCCTTTCTTCAAGGATTTAAAATTGCAAATATATCTTCATTGCTGCCTTCGATAGTTATCTCCACTATGCTTCTAACCATGCAATCTCTGATCCAATCAAGATCTTCAGTGGTAACACTGCTCCCTCTGAAATTTTGGCCCTCCTTGTTTCCTACCTTAGCAATCACCCACTCCTGATTACGATATGTTGGCTCCTCAAGTCTGAGGTCTTCAATGATAAAGGAGATGAGCAGCGACTCTTCCCCTGGGTCGAAACATTGGGAAGTATCCTCAATGCCCAAGAAGTCTGTCCCAAGGTCTGAGTGCCCCTTCAAATAAACATCAACACCTACAAGCTATTGGATTTGGTCCATCACCATCAATGGTCGTGAATTTGCACTTAGAAGGATACACTGCTGAACCGAGACCCCTTTACAAAGCACAGAGATTTCCTCTTATCCATATCCCACTCTCCCATGATTAGTTAGAATGGGATGGGATGTAGGTGAAGGGAAGCTAAGGATAATCAAAGAAGAAGGGACACAGAAGAAGGGACACAGGGGAAACAGCATGAGACGATGAGGACTCGGGAGCCTGTTCCAAAGAAAGTTGATCGAACCCTGGTATTGGACGAGCTTCCCGTGCTATGGTTTCACCCCAATTCTCCTCGAACTCTTACTTCTTTTCGAAGGATAACCATACTTTAAAGACAGCTAGAGACTGCGGGACTTAGGGCTTTAACTCGCACATGAGTTCACTTATCACACAAGTGCCAACTGTACCTACCGCAAGGGTAACTAAGGGTGGAGCCAGCTGTCTTCTACTGTCCATGGGCTACATCGTCAAGGCTAGTGATCCGTTCTCTCTACTACCCAAAGACCTACACTTGTCCAAACCCTGGACAAGACAGTTGTAGGTCTCCAGGTGCTGGACAAGTGTAGGTCTTTGGGTGGTAGAGCGGACAGGTCGCTGGCTCGAGGATCCAGCCCATAGACAGCAAAAGACAGTTGGTTCCATCTAAGTGATTGCTCCATAAAGGTTGAATCAAGCATATAGTTTTGGAGGATCCATCATAAGTAGTTTTAGAGGATGTTTGCTCTATAAAGGCTGAATCAGAATTCCCATCTTATGCTCATTGCGTGCGAGTTCAAGCATCAATGTATTTTTTTTTCCCTAAGCCCAATAACTACAAGTATTACAATGTTTGGTTGGATAAAGTTCTTCATCGCCTTGTACACCATATTTATAACTAGACATCATTCAGAACCAATGCCAGCAAATAACCAAATTGAATCTTAACATAAAGAAAATAGATAAAAATCCCAAATTTACCACTATAACAAGCAAAAATGGAAACTTCAATGCCCTCGAAATATTATCCGAACCTCTTCTTCTCAAAGCCACAATATATCTACCCCTACGGAATGCAATGTGTTGTGAATAAATTAAGGCTAAAGGATTGTGTGCACCAAGGGTAGGTGCTTACATTATCTCCCAGCAGCATCCAATAACAGTGATCGGGAATCTTAATCAAGCATTTTAAAATGGGCATTCAAAAATTTGCATTTTAAATGCTTGTCAGATTTCTGCCCACCGTCTTTTGATGGTGGGAGGTAATTCGCACACCAACACTCAGTGCTCACTGCCAGCATTTACTAAATTGCACTCTAAAACAAAAGGGACCACATAATTCAGAATTGCAAAAGGAGCAACCAATCAAAATAAATATGACAGAAATATAAAAATTAAAAATTAAAACTATCATAAGACCTGCCTTACCATTTTGCTGCGCTGAACCCGCGCGGCACGGGCGCCCTTCCCAACTCCATGAGGGTCTGGTTTTGAGATCCGGCTCTTATCTAAATTAAAGCAAACAGAGCATATAATCCACTTTAAAATGAGAACATTTAAAAACTGATAGAAAAAATAAAAATTAAAAAAGCACACGACACGACATATGCCAGCGTGGCAGTATCCAAGCCATCAATCAAAAGGGTACCACTATGTAGATTAGCAGTCCCAATAATCAGGTCCGTCCACTATTCAGGTCGTCTGCAATTGACCGAACAAGTGTATGTTGTGAAGAAATCGCCGAAGTTTCCTAAGCCATCCAGTTATTTCTAATATCATGACAGCCCTACTGACTGGACTTTCAGCAGAAGCATCTACACAGCGAGGTCCACGTGATGGATGGTTTGGATATTTCACAAGTGGGCCACGCTCATGGAGGCGTGTGCATTAGCTGACTTGTACACCGGCTGGCCGGAGAAGAGGAGGGAGGTGAGGGAATACCAGTTCGAGAAGTCCTGTGGACTTGCCTAGATGCTTTGGAAGCAAAACGGCTCTTGTGAGCCTTGTTGACCTGAACTCGAGATCCCCCCATTGGATGGTAGAAGAAGAGCAGGGATTTGTAGATAAAACCCTAGAAGCTCATGGTAATGGAGAAGGATGTTGGGAAAGCGGGGTTGTAAACCCTAGAATCTTAAATAAAAGAACGTGAGGAGGCGTTCGGACAGGAGTCGCTTCCGTGGCAGGGACTCCCAGGACGCGGATTAGCTACTGACAGGTTTTGAGTGCCGAACCTTGCTACTGAAGTGACGTCACCATGGTTTGTGGGCCTCCGCATGATGTATCTGTTGTATCCACACCGTCCATTCATTTGGAGAGATCATTCTAAGGCATGACGCAAAGAATGAGGCAGATCCAGATCTCAAGTGGATCCCACCACAGAAAACAGTGGGGACAGTGACATCCACCGTTGAAAACTTCTAAGGGGCCACAGAAGTTTTCAATCAAGCTGACATTTTTGTTTTCCCTTCCTCCATGTCTGTGTGAATCTATGAACAGGTTGAATCTTAAATAAAAATCATGGTGGACCTAAGAAGTTTTCAACGGTGGATGTCACTATTCCCACTGTTTTCTATGATGGGTCCACTTGAGCTTTGGATCTATTTCATTCTTTGAACCAGTCCCTAAACTGGTCTCTCCAAATGGATGGACGGTGTGGATACATCATGTTGGGGCCACAGGTGACGTCACTTCTGTAGCGAGATTCGCTGCTCAACCTATCAGTAGCTAATCCGCGTGCAGACTCTCAACGGGCGCGGATGGGCCCGACTTGGGTGAGACCCGGAACCAGCAATGTCGGTGGGACCTGACCGTAGGAGCCCACCTCAATGTATGAATGGTATATCCATGCCATTCATCTACTTTTACAGCTTATTTTATGCCATAGTCCCAAAAATTAAGAAGATGAAATTTTCAACTGGACCACACCATAAGAAACAGTAGTTAATGACTATTAAAAACCTTTTGTGGGCCACAAAAGTTTTATATTAAGTTGATATTTTCTTTTTCTTTTTTTTCGTCACAGTCTGCATGACCTTATCAACAGATTGGATGGTCAATAAACATTACGGTGGACGCCAATAAATTTTTAATGGTATGCGTTCAATGAGCATTAATTCCTGTAGCGTGGTCCACATAAAAATTTTATCTGCTTCATTTTTTAAAAAATTATCTTAAAATATGCTGAAGAAACAGATGGACGGCGTGGATATACAACAAATACATCCAGGCGGGCCCTAGGTTCAGGGTCTCTCCCACCTAGCTGGTTCCAGGGTCGCCTGTCGCGGATTCGGTACTACCGAGACCTAGCTAGGGACGGACGATCCTGACAAGGGCTATGTGGGACCACAATGATGTTTGTGTTTTATCCACACGGCCCATCCATTTTGAAAGATTATTTTATGGCTTGAGACAAAAAAGAGAGGTAAATCGAAGGCTTAAGTGGACCACATAACAGGAAGCAGTGGTGACAAGATCGCCATTGAAACCCTACCCACCGTGATGTTTGTTTGTCATCTAACCTCTTACTAGGACCCGGATGAAGGGAACAGCAAATATCAGCTTGATCCAAGGATTTCAATGGCAGGCATTCAATCCTCTCTATTTCCTGTGGTGCAGTCCACTTGAACCTTTGATCTGCTGCCTCTTTGGGCTCATGTCCCAAGTGATCTTTCAAAATGAATGAATGGACGATGTAGATAAAGCAAATATATCAAGGTGGCCCCATAGAATCCTTGCCGAGACCGTCCGTCTCTAGCTAGGTACTGGTAGGGTAGTACCCAATCCACGTCCCTCTCAACGACGATAAATACTCTGCTCCATTCAGGTGAGAATAAAAAAACCATGCATAAAATTTAAAAAAAAACAAAAAAAAAAAAAAAACAAACATTATCCTGATTAAAAACTCATATGGAGCGCACCATATTCAACAATGGTAAAATTGCACCTCAAACCGTTAAGTTCACACCCGTGACAGTGGTAGTGTGAATTGAACGTCTGCTGCTGAAAATTTTTTAAGGACACATGAGTTTTGAATCAAGCTAATATTTATGTCTTCCCTAAAGTAGACAACACTGCAGCCCTGTCAAGGTTTCAAAGGTGAAAGTCATTATTCCCATTGTTTCCTATGGTATGGTCCACTTGAGGTTTGGATATGCTTCAATTTTGAGGAATTGCCATAAAATGAGCTTGAAATAGTGAATGAAAGGCTTGGATGACAATTCGATTTGGTGGATATATCTGATTTTTAGTCTCACGGCTTAACATCTAAGAAGATTTACCTATACAACATGTACATTGTATTCCCGTAACGAGAGAGGGATTCGCTCGATGGAGACGCGGACTACCTATGCCCCCTGCGCAAGAAGCTCCCGTCGGAAGCTGTGAGGGATCTACATAGATGCCCATGAGAAATCCACTCCATCCATCACTTCAATAGGACAGGTAATTAATTATCAGGCAGATCTAAAACTCATGTAGGCACACGAAACAGCAGGGATTGAACACCCACCATTGGAAACTTTGTAGGGGGCAGGAAAGTTTTATCAGGATGATATTTGTTTCTAGAGTATCCGAGTGGTAACAACCTTGTTTGGTGGTAACCAGTTTGGATGGTGTATAAACATCATGATTGGCTCCAAAATGGTTTAAATGATGGATATTTATGTTCTAACACTTTTATGATCCTATCCTATTATGATCTTAAAAACTGATGGACGGAGTTGATTTGTCACGGGAATTTCCTTGGGGCACATACAGCTTCCATGGTGATTTTTATGATCCTATCTTATTATGATCTCAAAAACGGATGGTCGGAGTTGATTTGTGAATGACGGTGAGTATCCATGAATCACAATGATTTTAGGCCCACTTTTGAACAATCAAATGGTGTCCAAATGAGGTGATTTTAAAGTCATCGGAAAGTTCATCAAATTAACTTTCCAACAAGTACATGATCACCCATATCGGATATTTAACGAGGGAGTTATGACTGTTTTCACCAATACACACTGACCATCAGTCGATTCTTAATATTGCTTTGAAAATCACCTCATTTGGACACTATTTGATTGCCCAAAAGTGAGTTCAAAGTCATTATTGTTCGCCAATATTTACCAGCATTTGCATATCTGATGAAAACGGTCATAACTCCCTTGTTACATATGTCTAATTTGGGTAATCTTATATTTACTGGAAATGTAATTTGATGAACTTTCAAATGGATTTGGAATCACTTCATTTGGACACTATTTGATTGCCCAAAAGTGGGCCCATTTTCGTGGGATCTAGAGTTATGTCAGCTATGATCGTTCATCCATTTCAATATTCTTCCACTACAACATTTATTCATCACAACATTCATCCATTGCAGCATTATTTCATTTCAAAATCCATCTATTGCAACATTCTTTCATTACAAAATTCATCCCCTTCATAAACTCTCACATTTCATACCCATAAAAAAATAATTATAAAGGGAACCATCACACCCTTCTCCCTTTCACAAACTCTCGTCATTGATACCCACAAAAAAGCTATTATTATCCTATTATCTTAACCTAAACCTACATTTAACCGTCATAGCTTATACATTGGAGACTGTGGCAAAAAATCTTTAAAAAAAAGGCACTCAGAAGCTCATTAGAATGGAGGGAATGACATTGAATGCGTGTCCGAAGATTTTAGAGTGGGTCCCACGGATGTAGCAATAGTCCTAATGGCCAAATGGTCCCCTCTCGGGGAAAAAAAAGAGAAGAAGAAAAGAAGAAAAATGTCAATTAGTCTTTGCCCACATAAGGGATCATCTATTAAACCCATCACACATCTTATGAGGGGCCCACTTGATAGGAGTAGATCCAAGACGTTCACAAGAAAAGGGTTTTAATTTCTTTCAATTTGTCTAAGTTCGAGGGCAAAACTCATCACGGATGGACCAAACCAAATGAAACAATTCAAAATTAACTCACAACGTTAATGGAGGTGTGGCCCATAGAAAGCTCCAGTTTTTTTTTTTTTTAATAACCCTACTGTGGGTACACAACTGTCCAATTAAAGTGAACGGATTAGATCGGCCAAGGGGTGGCCCTAATCGTTGATTTAGTGGAGCCCGCACACGGCCATCTTGACTTCCACAAAAAACTGTCGTCGTACAAGAGCAGAGGTGAGTAGCAGAAGAACATTTTTGTTCAACAAAAATGCAAACAGTGAGCAGAAGGCTAGAAGAAAAAAAACTTATGACAAATGGGCTAATGTCATAGTGACATCACTAATCGAGTATTTTATCAACTAATATCCCATTTTACACATACAACAAGATAGCCCCAAAAGCACGAGTGTTTAACCCACAATGGTAAACACACTCCGTATGCGAGTGTCATAGATTCCTCTCCTGAACCGTGTTGTATAATAAAATTCTTACAAAGAACTAGAAATTAGACGTGAATTAGATACAAACGACTTTAGTAGCAATCTCGTTCCTGAAGTGACGTCACCAAGTTCTGCTAGGCCCGCAAACTTGGTAACATCACTTATATCTACTAAAGTCATCTGTAGCTAATCCACATCCCTAGAAATTACTATGGTACCTTTTTACTAAACCACTTATTAATTTAAGTAATTATCATTAGAATACCACAAAATTAAAAAGTTGGAGTAGGTGTGTGAAAATCAGCTCCATTTATGAGTTGACTGGAACGTACAATTCAAAATACTATACTGGAACATCTAAACTGTTTCTATTGGTGTGGCCCATAAAAATCAGGGACAACCTAATGCTTGGCGCCGTACCTAAATTTTGTTGTGGCATTTAATGGCTAGACTAGATTTTATATAATCACCATGGTGGGCCCTATAAACATCAAGGTCGACATCTCTCCTCCCAACTATTTCCTTTGTTGTGGCCCACCTAAATCATGTCAACTTATTTTTTGGCTATGGGCTTCACTTGTGATTACACATTTAGAGGTCAGAGTAGATCTCACATAAACATTAAAGTGGGCCGGTTAAAAATCCAGGGTTGGCCTCACCTAAAATTTCCTAGTATTTTTTAAGTTCGAAGAGAGGGACGCCCCTCTTAATGTTTTACTGGGCTTGTAGTGATGTGTATGTAAAATCCACTCGAATTGTTAGATGTGCATTTCCACATCACATAAGGCCAAGGCTAGAAAATCAGGCTGCCTCGCGGTTCATGTGGGTCACACTGAAGGAAATAATTTGGGGGTGCGGATTGGGTACTACCCCACCAGGACCTAGGTAGAGATGGACGATCTTGTTAGGGGCTATGTGGGGCCCACCATGATATATGTATTTTATCCAAGCCGTCTATTCATTTTGAAATATCATTTTAGAGCATGGCCCCAAAAAGCGGTATATTGAAGACTTGAGTGGACCACACCATAGTAAGCAGTGATGACAATGACCTCCGCTGTTGAAACATCCCAAGGGCCCACCATAATGTTTGTTTGCCATTCAACCTTCTCATAAGGTCACATAGACCGAGATGAAGGGAAAACAAAAACATCAGGCATATTTGTGATTCTAATGGACACAACAAGAGAAACACATTGAAGGGTGAGAGTTGCCCTATACAGAGCATACACTTAGATCAACTAAATCATCAAGGGGGTTGGAGTGGAGAGGATGGTGAGCAATGCTTGTGCAAGTATGCGTGAAGGTTGATCAGATTTTGAATGGATTATGAATTGACAGGTTTACAAGGCTGGAGTTGAGTGGTTTGGATTGATGTTTTGGTGGCTCGAGTGGCTAAGGGACAGATTAGACTTGGCTAAGTTGACATGGGAGTTAAGGACCTGAGAAGCTAAGAGACTGTGAAAGTTGGAAGATGGTGTAGAATGAAATGGAATGAGGTACTTATAGGGTTTTGGAGTGGTTTTTGGGTAAAGTTTGAAAACTTCATGGGTAAAAGGTGTTCTGAGGGCTAGGATTGGCTTGCTGCCACATGGCATGATTTGAGCGACTGGATTGAGTGGTAAAGCCATAATTTCGCCAAAGGTAGGGTAGCGAGGTCATTTCCCCTTCCAGTGTGTTTACGAAGGAACCTAGCAGACGTCACCACCCCACCTTACCTCCTTGCAAAAGTTGGAGAGTGTCCACGTGCATGCGTGCTCTCAATTTTTTGCAAGGGGTCCCTAGGGTGGTATATTACCCATGTTTTAGTCCTAAATACCAATGGGCCTGGGTATGGGCTTAGATTTGGGCTCACAATTGGGCCTGGGCTTGGGTTGATTGGGATTTGACTAGGTTGATCGAGATTTGACAGGTGCTCTTATCAGCTTGTCGGCTCCTAAGTGGGGTGTCTTTTTTTTTTTTTTGCCATGCAACGCACCCACCCTGTTAGTTGTGCAACGCACCAGACGGTTAGTCACACGATGCACCCACCCACATGGTCATGAAGTATTATATGACTTTAGGTCGACAGCTAATCCCAAAACCCAGTTTATAGCATGGGAATTATCCAAATTCCACCACCGTATTATTATGTACTTGATAATCTACATTGTTATACATACAAGTTGGCTTTGATTTTAGAACTTTATATGAATTTTCAAAAATTCTGGCAAAGTATATGATGGTTGTTAATGTTATGTTTCCATTAGATTTCTATGAAAACTTTGATTTTTTACATACATGTGGTATGAGGGTTACATATATTGTTGAAAAGATGTGTATGCTAAGGAAAGTATTTATGGAAAGATACTTTATAAAGAAAATTTGGAAATGCTTATGATGGAAAGTTTATGAATAAAAACATATATTTATTAATAGTCATATGATAAAAAAAAAAAATTAAAGTTTCTATGTAGAGAACCTGATCATGTGTTTCCAGAATACCGACAAATAGTATATTGGGTACAATCCCTGGGTTGAAGGTCCCTAAAGCCAATATGTCCAGCACAATCTTCGGGTTGAAAGTCACTAAAGTCAATATGTCGGGTATAGTCTTTGTGTTGACAGTTCCCAAAGCTAATGTGTTGGGCATAGTCCTTAGGTTAAAGTCCCCAGAGCTCAATTGGTACCTCTACTATAGAGTTGCATGCATCAGCATGATAAGATTGCAAAAGGCCATGGCTAACCTAGGCAAGTCCAGAAAGTGTTGGCCTATTGTAGTGAAAAGCCCTGGTATTACCAATGATTCATATTGTGGATGACGACATATCCCTTGTACATTACATCATTATGTGATTTGACATTATGATTTCTGTTGGCATCAAGATTTTTCTCATTCTTGCGATCATTCACGTTTTCAACATTTTTGTATTAATCATTTTGGTTGAAAGCTATATTCATAAATTTGCCTTATTTGGAAACCTACCTTATTTAGAACCTATCCTATTTGGAAATTATCAATTTTATACAATTGTTGTATTTAGAAGATTGTGTATTAGAGAGTTTCTATATTTGAAAATTTATTATTTTATAAAACTTGTATAGTTTTAAAAGTAGGAATAATTGAAAACTTGAAAGGATTTACCTCATTGGGCTTTGCAGCTTATCTTTTTTGGAATTTTCACTTTTCAAGATTGGGATCAAGTTAAGAGAATGAGTGGAGTAGAATTTTAAAAGTTTATTTCCATCTGGCTAGTTTTAGTTTCTTTTTTTTTAGTATAAGTTCATTATAAAATAATTTATAGTGAAAGAGTGATTGAGTTTTAGTTTGTGGTAGTTGAATATTTATTTGTTTGTATTTTGAAAAGTGCATGTGTTGCGGAATGATATTTGTGATTTGACGTATTGGATTATGATTTATAATTCATGTTTATATTATATACGAGTCATATTCCCTGAGATGCGAGATTAGTGGCCAACCTGGGTGTCGAGTTTCAGAGCACATAATTTTAGTTGTGGTGATCCATTACCCTACGAACTTCAATGTACCCTACCATAAAAGAAGTTTGTTGATTCATCTCATGCATTAATATACATATGATCAAATCCCTCCATTATGTAGGCCATCTACTTAAGATCTGAATCTGATGCCATCGTCAAGTTGGATCATCATCAAGTTTGGTAAAATAAGTTTTAATGGTTAAAACATAACTTTAATGGTTGAAAACCTTTAGAATGCCTTTTTAAAACCCTCTTAGTATTGTGCCAGATAAAAAAGTCACTAGATGATTCTCTGATCTAATTAGACCTAAGCCACAAACAAGTCATGCAGTAAAACTAGTGGATCTCATATGTTGGCTCGAGCATGAATTAATGAACCGTGATGGACATACCTAGCATCACCCACTTCCGGTGACCTATGTGAAGCTTCATAAAGTAATATGAAACCATCTAGTCAAAATCCAAGACTCTTACATATCCTCGAGTCACAGGATTGATCAACTTATGTGTACTACTAAGTTAATTATCAAGCGATCATGATTTAGGCCAATAAGCCCCTAGACTAACTTCGATCCACTGGTGTAAGTGTCTGGAAGTCCAATTTAGGATCTTATGTCTATGGCATGCTTATACTCATAGGTAGGGTCAAGGCCAAACAAGGTTCCAACCCATGGCTCAATGGTAGACAGAGTGTGTTTCAGCATTGAGGTCATGGGTTCAAGTGCTCATGTGGTGTGTGTGTGTGTGTGTGTGTGTGTGTGTGTGTGTGAAGGCTAAAGGCATAATCGACATGTCAATTCCTGACAGTGGAGATCTTTCGTCTTGACCCCAGTCAATATCCTCAGTCCTCACACATGATGACCGCATATCCAAAAAATGATGTTCATAGATGTGTCTCATGAGGTTATATAGATCCATGGAACACAATTTTCTTCGCTCAATGACCACTGTGTCCACCCTCAAGTTTTCAAGAATTGAAGGATGTACTCCCACACAACCCATATTATTTAAGATCAATGCAACGTTGTATTTATCAAAGGCACACGATATGCCCTAAAGAACCCATAATTATCAAGATTAACGGTTAATCGAATTACATCCATGTAGTTAGTGGATTGGGACCCACATTGGTTTTCCAAGGCACTAACTCTAATAGGCCATCATGCGTGTGTTCTTTAATCGACCTATTCAGGATCAATGGAGTTTACATAATTAGCCTAGTCCAAAACATAGGTGGGCCACACCACTCGAACTTAAAGGTTTTGTGCACGATTTTTCATTGTCCCATTGGTGCGACCCATCTTATTATTGTTATTTTTAATCAAGCTGATGTCTTTTTTGTCCCATGGACGAAATGGATCTCATCCAATTGACAAAGTGGATTTTAAATGTACAACATGGTGGGCCCATGGGGTTTGGGTATGTTACGTGATTGCATTTGATATGTTAAGACTGTAGATGCTTGGTAGGGTTGCTCATGTGGGTGCAAGGGTATTGTCTAAATGTGTTAATGGTATCTGGGTCATTTAAAGTAACTAAAATAAGCTATATTTACTTTTACACAACAATGTAAATGCCTTAGACCAAAAATTGTTAGAAATGACAAACAATCATTTCCATTTGCAACTCAAACATACCTTAAATATGTAGAAATCAATTACTAACCATGTAGTCCACTCAAGTAGAGAATTTAATGGAGTCATCACTTGATAGGGGATTAAGACTTAAAATTTATTTTTAAACCAGCCTAATTGTAAAGGAGATCAAATAAGATTTGTTCGGTTTGACTTGAGAGTATTGCTCGACAATAAAATAATTAGGCTCAAAACCTTTTAAAGTCTACTTTGTTGTGTGGAGTCTTCAATCTGGACAGATTAAGGGGTCATTGTTCGACCGACCACTGTGGTCGGTTGATCGAAAATACCTCGAATAATGCAAATTGGTCTTTGGACAATTTTGAACAGGTTGGTCGACTGAACCTAGAGGCTAGATCGATTAAGAAAATTCAGAATTATGTTGAAAACTCTCTTGATGTTTTTTAACATGTTCGGGTGATTGAGGGATCGTCAAGCGATGTCGATCGACCGACTGATCAACCATCGGTTCGTGTGATTTTGCGCAAGTGCGTTTTTTATTTCCAATTTCGGACATATGCTATATAAACGGGTGTAATACGGGATTAGTGTTGAGCTCATAATTGTGCATATTCTAACCCCAATTCATCACTCATTATGCATGATATACATGTTTAAAGGACCAAATTAATACATGATGTGTGATTGTAGGAACAAGATGGAGAGTTCATCATTTGAAAGCTAAATGAGGCTTCTTTCAAGCATTGAAGACCATAGGATCAAGCATGAAGGAAGACAAAAGAAAGCCAAGGCAAGGAGAGAAGAGAAAAGAAAGAAAGAAAGAAAGAAATACAGAAGAAAGAGAGCCAGACCGGTCGGCTGACCGGTCGGCCAAGGAAGCTGACCGGTCAAGACCGGTCAGCCACACACATGCTGATGGAATGCCCACGCCGACCGGTCATGACCGATCGGCCATAGTGCTGATTTGATCAAGGAGGGCAGCCGACCGGTCAAGACCGGTCGGCCATTGCTGCTGTACCAAAAGAACAGACGGACTGCCCAAGCCCGACCGGTCATGACCGGTCGGGCATAGCTGCTGGAGACTTGCTGAAGATGTCCGACCGGTCATGACCGGTCGGACAAGGTTGCTGGACAAGGGAACTTTCAAGGCCGACCGGTCCAGACCGGTCGGCCATGCGTAACAATCACTTTCTATTTCAGAAACTCTGAAAATCTCTGCGCAATTGCGAAAGCTTACGCAATTTCTGGATCCTTCTTGCGTATTGGACTTCTCCAAGCTATAAAAGGACTTCATATCTTTATACCAAAGGGGGGGAGAACGTGGAGATTGCTTAGGAGACGGATTCGACTTCGGATTTCCTGTTTTAGTAGTTTTTCTATGTTTTTAGAGGCTTTTAGTTCAAGGATGTTAGAGATGAACTAAACCCTCTTAGCCTAGCTAAGAGGGGAAGCTCTTGATTCGTTTTTGATGGATTAATGCAACCTAGGTTTCCTTTTGTGTTTTAATTGATGAATTTTAGTTCAATTTGAGTTTGATTCAAGTACTATGTTGGTTTCTACTTTGATCTCTTGATGACTCCGGGCTCATGTGATTCTTAGTGATTCTAAGCATAGTATCTTAGCTTTTGAGCATTGTCATGCATGTGTAATGCATTGATCTACCATTGACTCCGGGCATGGTAGACGCTTTGATTGCCTTGTATGCAATGGCCTGATTTTCATGTGGGAACTCATGCAACTGAAATTCTTATCTTTTATGTATGATCTATAATATGTGTTTAGTGATTGATTTTGATTTAAATAGAGTTCAAACCATGAGTTGTAATCAGGTCTAGTGACAGGACTTGGTGTAGGCTATGGTTATGAATCTCAACTAGATTAGAAAGAGGCTTGGCCTATACAATTGAGTGTGCCCAAGGCCTGAGCGTAGTTGTGGGAATCAAATCAGTTATTAAGCACTTGTTCCAGATAATTGTGATTGAACCGCTCTATATTCCAATCGGATAAAGAAGGAATTCGATTCCGATTGAGTTACGAGAGACCTAGTTGTGTTGATGCGTTGAAACGTATCAAGAGTGGATCCTTGGCGCTCTAGTGACTTTTTAGATTGAAATTACCTTACTCATTTACTGTTTAAACCCAAATCTCATTTTCCAGCTTTAGTTCTTAATATAGTCTTAATTACTAGTTGTTTTAGTTAAATTCTGAAGATACCCATACATAAATCTCTGTGGGAACGATACTCGGTCTTTCCGAATTATTACTACTTCGCAACCCTACACTTGGGGAGTGAACAAGTTTTTGGCGCCGCTGCCGGGGATTTCTATGCGGTATTTTTAGAATTTTCTGAAATAATTTTTAGTTAAGATTGTGTTAAGATAGATTTAGGATTTGTTTTGCTTTTTAGAGTAGGTTTTCTTCTAATTACTAACTTAGTTTGTTTTGATTTTTTTCAGGATTCTAACATAGGTCTAATCCAGGGATTTTTAGGACGTTGAAGAAGAACAAGGCATCTTAAGTTGGAAATCTGGTTTCATTGTTCTAACCTTACTCTTCTTCTCCCCCTACTCATTCCTATCATCTTCATCTATTGTAGAGTGGGTGGAGACTCCTTTTGGATCTCTGAAAGGTAGGCCTTGTGCCACCTGGATTCCTATTGGTCGGCTCTGCCGCCTTGGATCACCTTGTGCTCATAGATTTCTCTTCTCAACCTATTCCTCTTTCTTCTTTTTCTGTACTTTCTCTCAAAAGACTCAAAGAGTGGGTGGGGAGTTCTTTGAACCCCTATTGACCAGGAGAAATCGATCTCTATCCTTGCTTCTGGCTCAGCCATTGCAAGACACCCTGTGCTTAAGTTGTAGAGAGGAGTAAAGGAAGGAAGGAAGAATTCTGTTTCCTTTTTACTCATTCTTTTTGGTTTTGCATGCCACATTGGGCTAGGACTAATAATAACCGACTTGTGAGGGATGGAGTAATTGTTGAAGGGATTGATAGAGAGCCACGTGCTAGGAGACATCTAGATTCTCCAATTTTATCTGAAAATATGGCTGCAAATCAACCTAACCCGGTCCGAAATCAAACTGAAACAGGGGGGAATGTGGTTGAGGATGTTCCCCGACCAAGGACTTTACGTGATTTCTTGCAACCTGCAAGAACGAGCACTCCCTCATGCATAATTTTTCCACAGAATGCCGGGAATGTGGATTTGAAACCGGGAGTGATCAATCTCCTCCCTAAATTCCATGGTTTAGACAGTGAAAGTGCCTATCAACACCTTAGGGAGTTTGATGAGGTAATCACCACCATGCACTTTGCAAACGTAACGGAAGATGTGGTGAGACTTAAATTCTTCCCTTTCACCCTTAAAGATAAAGCTAAGGGTTGGCTTTATGCATTGAGGCCAAGATCAATTGGTGCATGGACTGACATGCACAGAGAATTTATTAAAAAATTCTTTCCTACTCACAAAACGAACATGCTTAAGCGCCTTATCATGAACTTTGCCCAAAAGGAAGATGAAACCTTTTCCCAATGTTGGGAGAGGTTTAAGGACCTATTAAACACGTGTCCACATCATGGCTATGAAATTTGGCGGGTTATAAGTTTTTTCTATGAAGGACTGATCCCACCCATGCGCCAATTTGTAGAGATGATGTGTAATGGGGAGTTCATGAGTAAGGAAGCTGATGAAGCATGGGATTATTTGGAAGAATTGGCTGAGAGTGCACAGTCTTGGGACACATCCAAACCAACAAGTTCCAAGACAAGCCAACAAAAGGAAAAGGGAGGAATGTATGTCTTATCAGAAGAAGATAGCATAAGTGCACGGTTAGCTAGCCTTACAAGAAAGGTCGAAGCCATGGAATTAAGGAAAGGAGAAACAATCAACTCCATTGACGTTGAAACTGTTTGTGGAATTTGTGCTGGAAATCAACATGCTACACAAGATTGTCCCACAATTTCAGCAGTCCAAGGCATCTTACAAGAACAAACGAATGCCATAAACAGTTATCAACAGCAATATGGTGCTCCAAACTCAAACACGTTTAATCCTAATTGGAAGAACCATCCCAACTTCAGTTGGAGGAATGGGCCCAATGCAAATGCAAGCAACACTCCAAAAGTATCACTAGAAAAGATGTTGGGTGCATTCGTATCGGTCCAGCATGAGTATAACAAGACAAATTCTCAAAAAATAGATGGGTTCATGCAGGAGCAATTGAAATTCAATCAAAATACAACCCAAGCCATCAATGACTTGAAAACCTCAATGGCTAGGGTTGAATCTCACCTCAGTGCTAGGGAGAAAGGCACACTTCCTGCCCAACCTCTTCTTAACCCAAGAACCCAATTTGAGATACATGATGCAAGCTCATCTTCCCAACACATGGAGCATGTTCAAGCTATCACCACTTTGCGAAGTGGGAAAATAATTGATAAATCTAATCCGGTGAAGGCCCCACAGCCTAATGATCCGGAAATTCCCAAAGAGGATGATAACATGAACAATACTCCACAAGAAAAGGAACCGGAAAGGCAATACAAGCCGGTTGCCCCATTTCCCCAAAGGTTGATTTCACCCAAACCTTTGGATAAAAATCTGGAAATTCTAGAGGTTTTCAAGCAAGTGAAGATCAACATCCCATTGTTGGATGCCATTAAACAGATACCGTCATATGCTAAATTTTTAAAAGACCTTTGCACGGTTAAAAGAAAAATACATGTGCAAAAGAAAGCATTTTTGACAGAGAATGTAAGTGCCATTATCAACCACGGGATGCCCAAGAAATACAAAGATCCCGGTTGTCCGACCATATCATGTATGATCGGAGATCACCGGGTGAAACATGCTTTACTTGATCTAGGGGCAAGTGTGAACTTAATCCCCTATTCGGTCTATGAACAATTGGGTTTAGGTGAACTAAAACCCACCAAAACCACATTACAACTTGCTGACCGATCAATTCGTATTCCAAGAGGGGTAATTGAGGATGTCCTTGTCCAAGTTGATAAAGTTTACTACCCGGTGGACTTTATTGTCTTGGACACGCGACCCACGGTTAATATTGGCCCTCAAATTCCTATCATACTTGGCCGCCCATTCCTAGCTACATCAAACGCTATCATAAATTGTAGGAGTGGGGTCATACAAATGTCTTTTGGCAATATGACGATTGAGCTGAATGCTTTCAATATTGACAACCAACAAGAGGATGAAGATGAGGAGGTCCACCAAATAAACATGATCAATTCTGTTGTGGAAAATGAGTCCCTCTCACATTTTTACTCCAGTCCCTTCGACGAAGAAGTGACTCACTCCCTTGATGAGAACGATGATATGATAAGGGATATGGTCACACTTTTTGAGTCGGTATCGGCACATGACGTTAGCCGAGAGAAGGATGTGGAAACAATACCGTTTTGCGCTAAAAAATCAATTCAGATTTCCACACCTTTGTGGATCATGCATACCGAACTCCACCAACCCTGGGATGATCCTTACTTGCAATATCATTGCCCAGGAATATCTGATTGGAGACATATCTTTACTGATAAATATGATGGTGTCTCCCCTGATACATGTGGTGCGCACACTAAGGAACCCGCTGAAATTCCTTTTTGGGATTTTGAGTGGCTTATCTCCATCATTCACACACATGTACATTGCAAAGCAGGATATTGGATGACTTTATTGCGAAATCTTTTGATTCATCTAATGATTCTGCTTGACTTTATGCTTTTGGATGAGTTGTTGGGATTAACCTCCTAGTCTGACGGAGGATGATTTGTTAGAATGCTTTCCCATTAGGATTTGCTTTGATAGTTGATTTAGTTGTGAAGTAATCCATCTCCAAAAGCTAATCTTGCCATATGCTTCAGGTGATATCTCTCTTTCTCACTCTCCTTTATTTTATGTCATTGCTCTCATGTCATACATATTGCATATCTTATTACATTGAGGACAATGCAAAGTTTTGGTTGGGGGGTGAGAGATTCCTTAATTGATGAATCTGCTAGCTTTTGTGACATGTCGAGCAAAGATGTAGAAATTTTTCGATTTTTCTAAAAATGCGAAACTCTTTTGGAAGGCTTTGATTCTATGCATTCGAGATAGCATAAGTATAAGAAGATGAGATACGACTTGAGGGATGTTGCAAGCTTTGAATTTCTCTTAATATAATGGTTTTATATGTGAATTCACCTATTTTTATGATTGATAGAAAATTTGAACACCTTTTGCATCTAGTTCACATTACACGATTTTCATGATTTGAAAGGTTTATGTAATTTGTGGATTAGTTAGACTTTGATTTAGAGGTGCTGAGAAACCAAGCCGGGGTATTTTGTCCATCATTGTCCATGGGAAAATAACGGAAGATATGGATTTCTAAAAATCCTATCTAATTTAAAAGAAAAAGGAACGAAAGGATGAAATCGGGAAGGAAAGAAAAATGGTGGAAATTCCGATTAGGGCTACCTACTACTAATCGGGGGATGGTCTACCCGTAACCAAAGCCGGAAATGGGATGTAGTGTGAAAGTCGTCGGAAGGACGGTAAGGCAAATTCCTGTCATAGGCTTGTTGTTGCTCTATATACCTTGAGATCCATAGTTTAGTTGATTTATGAAGAAGATAATCCCGGAAACTCATGAGATGAACCTTCACTATGCACACTAGGTTGAATGTGTTCAAGTTCTTCTATTTATCAATCAATCAGCGGGAATTTCATATAAACACTTGTTATGTTCTGAGAGTTTAAGGTTTCAATCTCTTTCACTGAATTTCTCTGATTTTTACGCTTATGTGTTTTAGAATGTATAGAAGAGTAGTTTCTAGAGGAGAGTTGGGTTTTGGAAAATGAAACTTGTTTCACGCATGTTTTGCTCGGGACTAGCAAAATGTTGCTTGGGGGGTGTGTTGAGCTCATAATTGTGCATATTCTAACCCCAATTCATCACTCATTATGCATGATATACATGTTTAAATGACCAAATTAATACATGATGTGTGATTGTAGGAACAAGATGGAGAGTTCATCATTTGAAAGCTAAATGAGGCTTCTTTCAAGCATTGAAGACCATAGGATCAAGCATGAAGGAAGACAAAAGAAAGCCAAGGCAAGGAGAGAAGAGAAAAGAAAGAAAGAAAGAAAGAAATACAGAAGAAAGAGAGCCAGACCGGTCGGCTGACCGGTCGGCCAAGGAAGCTGACCGGTCAAGACCGGTCAGCCACACACATGCTGATGGAATGCCCACGCCGACCGGTCATGACCGGTCGGCCATAGTGCTGATTTGATCAAGGAGGGCAGCCGACCGGTCAAGACCGGTCGGCCATTGCTGCTGTACCAAAAGAACAGACGGACTGCCCAAGCCCGACCGGTCATGACCGGTCGGGCATAGCTGCTGGAGACTTGCTGAAGATGTCCGACCGGTCATGACCGGTCGGACAAGGTTGCTGGACAAGGGAACTTTCAAGGCCGACCGGTCCAGACCGGTCGGCCATGCGTAACAATCACTTTCTATTTCAGAAACTCCGAAAATCTCTGCGCAATTGCGAAAGCTTACGCAATTTCTGGATCCTTCTTGCGTATTGGACTTCTCCAAGCTATAAAAGGACTTCATATCTTTATACCAAAGGGGGGGAGAACGTGGAGATTGCTTAGGAGACGGATTCGACTTCGGATTTCCTGTTTTAGTAGTTTTTCTATGTTTTTAGAGGCTTTTAGTTCAAGGATGTTAGAGATGAACTAAACCCTCTTAGCCTAGCTAAGAGGGGAAGCTCTTGATTCGTTTTTGATGGATTAATGCAACCTAGGTTTCCTTTTGTGTTTTAATTGATGAATTTTAGTTCAATTTGAGTTTGATTCAAGTACTATGTTGGTTTCTACTTTGATCTCTTGATGACTCCGGGCTCATGTGATTCTTAGTGATTCTAAGCATAGTATCTTAGCTTTTGAGCATTGTCATGCATGTGTAATGCATTGATCTACCATTGACTCCGGGCATGGTAGACGCTTTGATTGCCTTGTATGCAATGGCCTGATTTTCATGTGGGAACTCATGCAACTGAAATTCTTATCTTTTATGTATGATCTATAATATGTGTTTAGTGATTGATTTTGATTTAAATAGAGTTCAAACCACGAGTTGTAATTAGGTCTAGTGACAGGACTTGGTGTAGGCTATGGTTATGAATCTCAACTAGATTAGAAAGAGGCTTGGCCTATACAATTGAGTGTGCCCAAGGCCTGAGCGTAGTTGTGGGAATCAAATCAGTTATTAAGCACTTGTTCCAGATAATTGTGATTGAACCGCTCTATATTCCAATCGGATAAAGAAGGAATTCGATTCCGATTGAGTTATGAGAGACCTAGTTGTGTTGATGCGTTGAAACGTATCAAGAGTGGATCCTTGGCGCTCTAGTGACTTTTTAGATTGAAATTACCTTACTCATTTACTGTTTAAACCCAAATCTCATTTTCCAGCTTTAGTTCTTAATATAGTCTTAATTACTAGTTGTTTTAGTTAAATTCTGAAGATACCCATACATAAATCTCTGTGGGAACGATACTCGGTCTTTCCGAATTATTACTACTTCGCAACCCTACACTTGGGGAGTGAACAATTAGGTTATTCAAAAACGTGCTTAAGGGTTTTATAGGGTTTATGAGAGAGGAGAAGCTAGGGTTTGCTCTGTGAGTTTGAATTCCATCTCTTGTACTTTTGATTTCATAATAATATTGTTGCTTTGTGCCGTGAGTTTTCCCTGTAAGGGTTTTTCCGCTTAAATCATGTGTGTTTTGTGGTTGGATTTGCTTATGCGATTATGATTGCTTTGTTTGATTCTTCTGATTTGCTTTTGCGGGTCCTAAAAAGTGGTATTAGAGCTATTGTTGGGAGTGGGTTAGAGACAAGACATCGATGGCTTCAAGTATGAAATTTGATATTGAGAAGTTCATGGGGGAAAATAACTTTGAACTATAGAAGGTAAAGATGAAAGGCCTTCCAATTCAGCAAGGGTTAGATGATGCACTCGTGTATATCAGCAAGGGAAGAATAGTGGAACAAATTAGATAAGAAGGCAAACATCTTTATCTAATTGTTTATATCAAATGAAGTCCTCTACAATGCTCTCAAGAAGAAAACTGTCGCTGGAACATGGGTGAAATTGAAGAGCCTTTATGCTACGAAGTCTCACTCGAATCATTTGTACCTGAAGTGACGATTCTATAATCTGAGATTAACAGAGGCGAGCTATGTTAACGAATACATTAATCACTGCAATAGGCTGCTCTGCCAGTTGTTAGATGCAGAGGAGATGATTAAAGAAGAAGACCGGACTCCTTCTCTGTAGAATTCCTTACCAAATTCATATGAGAATCTCGTAAAAACTTCGTGCCTTATAGGGACATCATTAATGTCGATACCGTTATCTCAGCCCTTCAACGGAGGCAATTGAGAAAGAAAAATGGTAGCGAGGGTACCTCTACGAATGCGTTGGTTTCATGGGGCAAGAATTCTGAATGAGGGAAGGGGACTTCGTGATCTAGGTCTAAATCCAAGGATAAGGGCCAGATGAAGTGTTGGAAGGCGGGACACATGAAGAAGGATTGCAGGTCTCAAAGTAGAAGAAACCAGACAACACACTGAAGAGGTCAATTTGGCTGGATCTGCTGAGGAGATAGGTGCATGTGATGTGTTAACCGCATCTAAATTCGGATATCTTACGTGAGAGTGGATTTTTGGATTTAGGGGTATCGTTTCACATGTGCCCTCATCGGAGGTGGTTCACCACATACAGAGAGTGTGATGGTGGCTGGGTGTTTATGAACAATAATCATGCCTGTAGGGTGGTTGGTGTCAGATCGGTGCGTATCAAGATGTTTGATGAGCTGGAATGTATCCTAACGGATGTACGACACATTCCAGAGCTACATAAAAGTCAGACATCTTTGTGAGCTCTCGATGCACCGGGTGCAAGTTCACCAGGTTTAATTGCGTCCTACGAGTTTCAAAGGGGGCACTCATTGTAATCAAAGCATAACGTAGCGGTAACCTTTACACGCTAATTGGGAGTACTATATTTGGTGGATCTATAGCATCTGTAGCAAAGTCCACGTCAGTACATTTGTGGCACGTGGCCTAAGCCACACGAGCAAGTGGGGAATGAAGGCACTTTCTAACCGATGTTTAATTCTTGCATTTAAAAGTGTAGATTTTAATTATGTGAGCACTATATATGTGGTAAACAATTTATATCA
Source organism: Liriodendron chinense (assembly GCA_003013855.2). Taxonomy (NCBI): domain Eukaryota; kingdom Viridiplantae; phylum Streptophyta; class Magnoliopsida; order Magnoliales; family Magnoliaceae; genus Liriodendron; species Liriodendron chinense. Next base: position 1,662,769 of record ML058329.1, on the reverse strand, counting down.
TCTTTTAAATCGAGTAAACATGTTAGTAAATGTGTACTTAACTATGTGCATTCTTATATATATAGGTCATCGTCCGTGGTTTCTGGAGGAAGGTGTGGACCCTCGTCGTTTCCGAGCTCCCACACGACGTTCTCGTCCCTTCCCCTTTCGAAAAAGGAAGGAGAGGAGGATGCGTGAGTGCGAATCGCCGTTTGTGCCACTGGCTTGCCTCGTTCTCGAGGGCTTTGTTTAGTTTTCGTGTTTAAGCTGGATGTGTTTAAATGAGTTTATATAAGACCAGAGTCGCCACTAGCCAATTACTTCGAATCTACAGTCGGTTAGACCCCGTAGAAACTTTAGAGAAGGGGATCCGAAGATTTCTTCCTCTAAAATGACTCCTTTTGATCTGCAGCCAGAGATTCGAGGTAAGGGATCACGGTTACAGGGTGGGAAGAGATTAAGCACCCCACACACTGCCCGTACCGAAGTACGGTCTCTACTTCACAGAATCGAACTAATACTTGAAAGTCTGTTTTAATCCTCGTGCATTCTCATAGATGACATGATGCATGAATGCAGGTCTGAACAGTAAGAGTTTCTGATGGGCAGGTTCCAACAACGGGCAAGCCCAGAGCATACGCTCGAACTGACAGGTGCTTAATATAAGACGTATGCAGTGTGTTTGAATAATCAAGGTGCTTTATAGTGAAGCATGAATGTAAGTCTGAACAGTAAGAGTTTCTGATGGGTAGGTTCCAACAACGGGCAAGCCCAGAGCATACGCTCAAACTGACAGGTGCTTAATATAAGACGTATGCAGTGTGTTTGAATAATCAAGGTGCTTTATAGTGAAGCATGAATGCAGGTCTGAACAGTAAGAGTTTCTGATGGGCAGGTTCCAACAACGGGCAAGCCCAGAGCATACGCTCGAACTGACAGGTGCTTAATATAAGACGTATGCAGTGTGTTTGAATAATCAAGATGCTTGTAGTGAAGCAGGGGGGTTGGAAGAAAAGCAAATGTTGCACTTATGCTAGATGCAAATGAGATGATGCTGGAAAAAGGGTAGCTGGATGGACGAGGTGTCACAAGGGTTGGCTTCGAGTGGCTGGATCAAGACTTGGATGGCTTGGGAGACTTGGACCAGTGGTCAGGCTGGGCTGGACCAGGGCTAGGGTCTCCTCACTCGGGCTCTCCCTGGTGGAGGAATGGGCTAAAGGGTGGAGAAGAACTCAGACGGACGGTCGCTGGACTGGGCGGATTGTTGTGTTGAAATGAGAAGGGGAGGGAGGTATTTATAGCAGCGGGCAGTGGCAGAGCCCGTAAATATTTTTGGGCGGCCCGCTGTGGGCCGCCCGTACGGTCACTCCTCGATTTCCAGCGAGGTACGGTCGTTCCCTCGGGGCTGCTGTTTGGCTCGGTGGGTTGACTCAGCTGGCTCGACTCGGTGATTTGACTCGGCGGGTTGACTCGACTAGTTGACTCGGTGTTTTGACTCGACGAGTTGACTCAGCGGGTTGACTCAGTGGGCTGACTCAGTGAGTTTGACTTTTTAAGGATTTTTTTGACTGGCTTTTCTTATGGGTGGTTTTTCAAGCTGATGTTTATGACTGGGTTGACTAGGTTCAGGCTTGGATTGGGCTATGGATTGGGGCTTATAAGGGTGAGTTTGGCTGAGTTTGGACTTGGGGTTTGGGGGTATGGTCCTCCATTCATCCAGCTATCTCTACCAACAGTGTAGCCGAAGGTGGGGTGTCTACAGATGCCCCTCTTTAGCAGAGGTTGCGTGCAAGCAAATGCCAAAGCGAGTGGACACCCCACTTCTGACCCGGTCATTCATAGATCATAGTCTGAAATCTTTGCTTGCCTTTGCATCTGTGCCAGTTGATCGTTTGGAAACCAATCACTTGCACATACCGCGGGAGTTTGGAGAAAACGTTGCGATTGTCCCTGCATGCGCTGCAACCTGGGTACTCAATCACAACCCTTCCATTCCCGATCGGTACTAACATCGGAAAGGTACAGCAGAGCCTCTGCGTCGCTAGTCTTACGAGGATACTGACCCTGAGACTGATTGTGTGATGTTTGATGTTTTCCCAGATCACTCCAGGAGTACTTGTTTCGCTTGACTGTCAAAGTGGTTAGACGCCCTGCGTCAGATAGTCTTACGGGATTCTACTACTCCGACTTGGACTCAGTCAAGGTACTTCAGGCATTTACGCCTAGGTATGTGCGGGTGGACTTTTTCCACCTGATCTGCTGGTTTCGATGCTTAGTTTGCAATTCATTCTTTCCTTGATTGTGGTCTGGAATCTTTGTTATCCTTTGTATCTGTGCCAGTTGATCGTCTGGAAATCGATCACTCGCACATACCGCGGAAAGTTTGGAGAAAACGTTGCGATTGTCCCTGCAGTTTGCTGCAACCTGGGTACCCAATCGCAACTCTTCCATTCCCGATCGGTACTAACATCGGAAAGGTACAACAGATCCTCTGCGTCGCTAGTCTTACGAGGTTTCTGACCCTGAGACTGATTGTGTGATGTTTGATGTTTTCCCATATCACTCCAGGAGTACTTGTTTCGCTTGATTGTCAAAGTGGTTAGACGCCCTGCGTCAGATAGTCTTACGGGATTCTACTACGCCGACTTAGACTTAGTCAAGGTACTTCAGGCATCCACGCCTAGGTATGTGCGGGTGAACTCTTTCCACCCAATCTGCTGATTTTGATACTTGGGTTACAATTCATCGTTTCCACCTGTTCAAATGGTTTCTTTGACAGAGCCTTTTGGCTTTCATCTTTTCGTATCTTGGCATGTGGTACGACCGCACTGACACTGGAGTTCAGTTCGACCGTACTTTGAGTGCATTGGATCCGATGGTTTCCGAGGAAGCTGCGAGACATCGGATCTTATTTGATTTTTGCGTCGACTCCTACCCAGAGATATGAAAGATCTCCTGATGTTGGAGGCAGAACGCTCTACTGGGAAAATATTTTTTTAGGTTTTTGAAAAGATACCCACTCTGGGGAGTGATACTCCGTGGGGTTTTTATTTGCAAATAGGAATATTTTTTTTGTCCTTTTGAAATAGAAATCTGGTCTGCATGCGCCTCCACTAGGGATGCCTGTGGGGTCTTTGGTTAACCGACTTTATTTTGAAAGCAGGTAAACACGATGATTGATGCGATGGATGCTGATGCATGGAGATGCATATGAATGCATGGCTTAGCTCATTCTCTTTCAGTTTGATGATTTTGCGTTTGCTAGAGATGTAGAGAATTTTGAGCTTATTGCTTCCAAGGTTGTGCTTCCTTAGGGTTTTTCCTTTTTTATACGGGTGTTTGGTCAGTGGGTTGGTCAAGATCCCGACCCGTGGTCAATCAGGTCCATCGTCCCAAGATGCTGTTTCTTTGCTTAATGAGAATATACAAGGATGTTATCCGACTTCAAGATGTTCTTCTGGGCATAAATGCGATTGAGACGGTGCTTGGTCGCCAGTTTTTGTCAAGATTCCAATTTGCGAGTGATCGGATCTGTCATCCCAAATTGTGAAGTGAGCGGAGTTCAAGACTCCTGAAGTGTAGTGCTGAGGGCTAGTGACAATTTTTGTGATTTTTGTAAGTATTTGGTCCGAACCTTTACCTGAGTGGTCAGGATAGAGATCGGTTATTGAAAACAAAGGAAATATTTTTTGTGATTTTTGCAAATATTTGATTTGAAAGCAATGAAAATATTTTTTTATGATTTTTGCAAGTATTTGATTTGAAAGTAAGGGAAATATTTTTTTTGTGATTTTTGTAAATATTTGATTTGAAAGCAAGAGAAATATTTTTATGATTTTTGAAAAGGTGATTTTGTAATATTTTGGTATTTTGTGATTTTTCTGAAATGCAGGGAAAAAGTATGGAATTTCCATCCATTTCCAGCTTCTACTGCTGCTAAGGCATCCGATCCATTTTATGTCAGCGAGCAAGACGAGTCTCACACAGTTAAGTGCCGTAGTTTTACATCTTCGGATGAGGAGATTTTGAGGGTTTTCAGTCAACACACCCACAAAGTTGCCTGTTCCTCATGTGCAATGCACATAGACCACGTATCGTCCGACGAACTCCTTCGGCCACAAAATGAGCCACATCCTCACATTTCCCTTAGTCAATTCAGTTTGGGGCCTTACGTTGCTCACAATTCCATGATGGTGCGCTCCACCTCCCAATAGCCTTAATCCCCTTCATGAGTTTTAGGAACAGGGAACATCCGTCAGATTCAACAGTGACTTCCAAATCAAGGTTGTCTATCACGGGGCGTTCAACACGAACAGGATTGCGGAGTTCTGCCCGCCTCAGCCCTTACCTGTTTAAAAGATTCCAGACACCCATACGATCAAGTGTCAGCCATGTCTGGAACAGGTTAGGAAAGAAAGCCCCCGAGAAGTTAATCTCAGTGTAGTTTTAGGTCTTCGGACCGCTGGGGATGAATTTGTGCAGTTGAAATTGATGGTGAAATTTTTATTTTTTATTTTTTACTTTTTTTTTTAAAGGTTCCAGAGTTCAACTCAAGTGGTTGAGATTGATACTAGTTTTTATGAAAAACTCACAAATCTTTTTGGTATTTTGGAAATGATCCGGGTCATCAGATCCTGTCTTGAACGGCTGGGATTGATGCCGGTTTTTATTAAAATCCCTTGGGATATTGATCCCGACGTAGTTTAAGGTCTTCGGACCACATTTTTGTACAAGCGAACTGTAATCAAGGGTGGAGATTCCGAGGATTCTTCTTAGACTGGTTCAGATCATCAGGTCATGACTTTGAATGGTCGAGATCACTATTTGACCAAGTCAATTTTCTCTTTCTTTTCCTTGAAAATTCAATGGAGCTTTTCCACATCATCAACCCAATTCCTCACCCCTTTCTCACAAGATGAGATTTTGGGTGAGATTTCTTCCTTTTTTCTCACCATTCTCTTCCATCACTTCACTCTTACATGGAGGTACAAGATTCACTTGCAACCACCCTTCCCAAGGAGGAGTTCTTCCTAAGGAGAGGGGAGGAGAGGTCGTTTCAACTAGGTGGGAGGTAGGACGGCCCCCTGGGCGCCGCCCGGACCGCCCCTGACCCCTGGTTTCTTCAGTGGGTTGGGTAAAGGGGTGCACCCCCTTTTTCTATATAACATGGGGCACCCTTGCCCCTTCCAACGTGCAATCTCCCTCTTCTCTCTCTCATACTCTCTCTTTCTCAAAGTTTTCTCTCTCCTCTTGGTGGTTCTTTGCTTCTCTCAAGTGGTGGGCCTTAGAGAAGTTTTGGGACAGCAAGGTGGTCCCTCTTTGGTGAGTAGTAAAGGTATGGACCACTCCCTTTTTCTTTCTTGTCCTTTTCCTTCTTCATTGTCTCTTCTCATGGTTCTTTTCTTTTTCCATGTAGCTATTCCAAAAGGAGTGAAGATGAGCCCAAGTGTTTGGCCATTTTCTAGATCTCCAGTCTATTTCAAAGGTGGTGCATGGAGAAAGACATTGCAAGCTTTCCATTTCATTTTTCCTTTTCTTCTTTTCACACTCCCTTCATGTGTATGTAAAGGGTTATTTTGCCATGTCCATCAAGTGTGCATGGCAAAATATACTTATCTTTTCCATGGGAGTTGGGCCTCTTTTCATATGTATCAAATGGGCTCAAAGTGAAGTCATGGCTCTTGGTTTATTTGATGGGCCCAATGCTTCATTTTGGGCTCCCTCTTACTTTCTCTTTCTTGTCATTTCCTTTGGAGCTTTCTTTTCTTTTCCATTTTCTCTCCAAGATTTGGGCCCATGGGAATGGTAGGGCCCACCTCAAGTTTTGGGCTCATGGGGCTCACTTTGGGTGGCCCCATCTTTCTTCACATGTGTATGGACCAAGGTGACTAGCCCATTCTTCACTTGGATCTCAAGTGGGCTAGATTTCTTAGTTGGGCCTTTATGGACAAGTAGCCCAAATCTTTCACCATCTCTTGATTATGATACACATCCTTATACTAAGTGTGGTGGGTTCCTTTTTTCCATATGGATGGGCTTTTGGGCCTTCATTTAGCTTGGATTTCTTTGGACCATGTGTGCACCACTACACTTTGCCCATGTAGGCTTTTTTTCCTTTCATGCTTTTTCTTTTGATGGATGGAGGACTTGAGTTACTTGATCATCTTCAAGTCCCATGAGTGAGTTGTTCCAACAATCTCACTAAGTTCAAATGGTTTTTCCTTGTGGTAGGAAAGTGGTTTCCAAGAGTTTCCTTTAATGTCATCAATCTCAAGTGAAAGATTCTTCTTCAAGTGAGCTATCCATGCAACCATAGCTCCTTGAACTTCCTTTTGGGGTGCTTGGTGGGTCATCCACCATCATTCTCAAAGATGAGTAGTTTTTCTTTCAATTTGTGAGAAAGAATGATACCCATAAGTTATCCACTTTTGTCCCATGCTTTGGGCATTTTGGATTTTGATCTTCAAGTGGGCTATGTATACCATTCTTATCCATTTTCATGATGGTTGCGTGACCCATTAAGCCATGCCCTCTTGTGCTCAAATGGTCCCCCTTTTTGGTAAAGAAATTGGTGCACATAAGTTGCCCAAACTTGCCCTTTCATGGGCTTTTTCAACTTGGTTCTTCATGTGGGCTATGTGCATCAACTTTTTTACCATTAGCTTCTTTGATTCATATGTTTGTGGGTAGACCGCTATGTTGTACTCTCATGGTCAACACTTTCATCAAGATGGTGCACATAGGGGTGCCCATGGTTAACCCATGAATGGGTCCTCATGCTCTTCAAGTGGGCTATGTGCTCCCTTCAATCCATTGAGATGAGGCATTTGGGTTGCTCTTGGGGGCCCATTTCCCTCCTATTCTCCACTTGTCCATGTATATGTGTAAAAGGATGGAAAACATCTTAAGTGAGAATCATGGCCTTGGCATAAAAAGTGGACCAATCCTTGGCCACATGTGGACTTTGAAGAGAGATTTCTCATGTGAAGTAGGATTCTTATCCTTTGTTGATCTCATGGCACTTGAGTGCATTTGTTGTCCAAAATGTGTCCTTGGATGATGGACTTTTCTTGCCTAAGGCATGCCATGCAACCTTCTTTAAGGTGGGCCTTGCTTTCTTCAATGGGCCCAACACATAACCTAGGTAACACATGGAGTTGGATTTTAGATCTTGCATTTGAATGTGAGTCCAATCCCATGGGTTTCCTGGATGGTAATTTGGATTTTAACGGATAAAGGATAGGGACTTACCTTGCCAAGCTCGTAGGATTCAATGGCGAACGGTACTAGAGGTCGTCGAGTGATTGATGAGGATGATCCTGCCTTCATCATCCGCCGAGGGGACCACATGTGTTCCTTGGCTATGGAGCATCAACCTCTTCCCGCTATCAAGGGTCGAGGTACCAGGGATCACTGGAACAACTGGGTGAAGGATCCACAGCCCTTGCTTGAACGAGTATTGGCTGGTACTCCTTTTGCTGGCCTCCTCACCTTACGTTTTCATAACAACAGTGCCAACCGCATGATGCTCGCGGCCCTTTACGAGCGATGGTGGGACTAGACTCACACCTTCCAGCTCCCTTGTGATGAATGGGGAATAACTCCCCTGGATATTTATATGCAAATAAGCTTTCCATTTCATGGGACAGTTGTTCCCCAAGTCAGCTCTCTGGCTCCCATCACTTCCACTGACTGGCTACGGCTTATCGGTGATGTCCCACCCGAGGATGAATTCTAAGGCCATCAAGTAAAGATGCGATGGTTCTATAACACTTTTGCCTCCGTCATCCCCACTACCGAGCGAGAGGCCCTCCACAAAGCACGGGCTATGATCACTTACGCCTTCGGGTCCTTCCTTCTCTGCCACGCCAATGAGAGGGTCGATCCTAAATTTCTTCGCTTGGTTGAGGATCTACACCACCCCTACAATTGGAACGGGGCTATCCTGACTCATATTTTCCAGGGTCTGGATAAGACCTGTCGGAATAGCCGGTCCTACACCGGTTTCTGGCCTGTCATCAAGGTATTTCTTCATCCACCTTTCTTGGAGACATTTACCTTCTTTCACTCTCTGATCTTTAGGTGTGCCTTTGCCCAGACTTGCTTTTATGACCATTTTTCCCATCTCGCGCCGAGGATGCGGGACGATGTTGAGCCCTCTTTGTATCGCCACATGTACTGGCACCAACAAAACCGTCAGCGAAACTCCCGAGTTTCTGGGGACAATTGGCCTGCTGACATAGACGGGTTGACCGTTGACGATGTAAGTATCTTGCTTTCCTTATCCCTCGTGCTGCACTGTAACTGATCGTGGTGACCTCGTTTGTTGTAACTTGCTCGGATGCCGTATGCCAGCTTCCCTCTCTATTACACCCCTCAGCACGTGGAGGCATATGATGCTTCATGTCTCCGTATCATGCTTTCCGACGCCGAATCTTTTCAGTGGTATCTGGGTGAGAGATTGCTTCGGCAAGTCACTGGGGTGGCTCGGGTCCCTTGTTCTGCACCTCCTCCAGCTGCTCGGATTCCTGCTGGCGAGATGGCTGATACTCTTGCGGGCCAGCCCGGATTTTGTTTCACGATCCCGGATCGTGACTATGATGAGTGGTATTTGCTGTACGGCCAGGGGCCTCTGCTTCCTTCGCTCTACGTTCCAGGGGGCCGTCGCAGATATGCTGGAGGCTCGGTGACTGCTCCTTTGATGGATCTTTACCGTCGTGAGCGGGACGAGAGGAGGGACGATGACGACTATGTTGGCGACTTGTAGCCTGCTTTTGTATTCAGCTTACTTGACGTATGGCCTTCTCCTTTTGATTTTTACGTTCTTTTGTAAAATCTTCTGAATGAATATACGATCTTTGATTTGTCTCAAATTCCTTGATGATGTCTGGATGTTTTGGCCTTTGACTCATTCCTTAATGATTTGTGGAAGATGAGACTTCTTGACTGCATGGATGATGACCTGGATGATTCAGATTGCTTGATTTGGTCCTGTGGGCCCACTTGATGATTAGACCTTGGATTCTGGCCTTCTTTCTTGATGATCAAGCCTTTGATCTTGCTGCTTTATGACTTGTGTAAGCTTTTTCATGGTTTAGATCATGCTGATCTAGTCTTTGAATGGCTCAGATTGATAGCTTCGGCCCTGTGGGCCCACTTGAGACCTCAACTTCACTTTGGAGCACCTCTTTTGGATGATTTGTGAGGCTAAAAAAGCTTCTCATGGTGTGGATGATGACTTGAACGTCTCGAATCGCTTGACTTGGCCTTGTGGGCCCACTTGATAATCAGATCTTGGATTCTAACCATTCCTTTGATGATCGAACCTTTGATGTTGCTATTCGATGGCCCATGTGAACTCTTCCATGGTTTAGATCATGATGATCTGTTCTTTGAATGACTTGGATTGCTTGTGGCCCCCTCTTGATCATCTTTCTCTCTCTTTGACTTGATCAAACCCATTCTGGCCACAGTGCTTCGTGATTGGAATGGTGGGGCACTTTCTAGATGATCTTGGTCAACCTTAATCGAAATTTGGAAGGGATTGGAGCCTTGGGCGGCCCTCAGGGTGCCATCTGCTGAGGTGGACTGTCAGCCTCACCTACCAAGAACCCTGGAGCCAATTCCGCGGAGAGAGAGGGAGCGCGTCCTTACGGGCGGCCCAGAGCGGGCCGCCCAAGGCTCGCCTCTTGTGCGGCCTCGGCTGGCTCGGGTTCGGACATTCTCTGTTGTCTGCTGCCCTTGTCTCCACTTGCTCTGTACGTCCAGGTTCGATTTCAACCATGAATCTTCCCTTCGTCTCCTCTTTTCTCCTCATCTTGTCCTCATCTTGCTTTGTCCTTTCTTGGGCAATGGATGGTGGAGATTTAGGGGTTGTGGGGGCTGTCCATGGTGGGTCCCACACTTCAGAAAGTGTTGAAGGCTTTAATGATGGAGGGATTTCTTTAATGGATGGTGGAGATGGTGTATTGAATGGGGGCATTGATGAGGGGTTAGGGATGGTGGTTGGTGGAGCTTTGAATGGCCCCATTAATGGCAGCCATGCTGAAATTCCAGATTTGAATGGGGCTTTGATTGTGGGAGGAATGGATGGCATGGATGAGATGGGAGGATGGGACATAGGTGAGGCTATGCATCCCTGGAACATGGGCCACATGGATGATGTGATTGATGGAGGTGATGGGACCATGATGGACATAGATGGGCTGATCTCCTGTCTGGATGGGATGGATGGTTCAGATGATACCTTTGACGGTTTGGATGCTCTTGATGAGGGCCAGGATGTGCGGCACACTTGTTTGGGTGGACTTGATGTGATCATTGATGATGTCCCCCTGATGATGGACGGTGTGGATGCCTCGATGATCCCTTTGATCGGCCAGGATGATGACTGGATTCATGATCTCCTGCTGGAGAGGGCCGTAGGTCCAGATCTGACCGTTGATTCTTCGATCGGGGTTGCTGGGACCCTTCTTAATGGTTCAGATGCATTTTTCGACGGTCAGATTGGCCAGGATGCCACGATGTGTGGTGTGATCTTTGTTGGTAGCCCTTTTGATGGAGAGTATCGTCCTTATCTTGATCGTCGGTCTTTTGCGCACTCTGTTCATGAGGTGGGCGAGTCTTCTCATGCGGCTGAGGTTATGACAGTTTCGGACAGTGATGCGACTATATCAGACATAATCGTTACTGAGGGCAGGTCAAGGGCTGTCGAGTCTGCAGAGGTTCCAGCTTTTCCTTCTCCTTTGCCCGTTGACCTTCCAATCCTCGATGAGTCATCATTGATTTCTGGGCCTTTTGTTCTGGAGGGGGTACCAGTGAGGACTTGTCAGCTGCTCCCTCGTCCTTCTTGCTCGCCACGACTGCTTGCTTGGCTTGACAGCTTGTCAGCTTATGAGATTCGAGATTTGGAGTCCTATGGCTTCGGCAGTCTGATTCATATAGCTAGAGTTGATATTGATTGGAGGATGCTCGGAGCTGCCTTGATTGACTGGGTCCCTTCGTTGAACTTGTTCGCGTTCAACGATATGGAGATGGGACCCTCTTTGGAGGAGCTTGCCCGCTTGATAGGCCTACCCTGGGATTATACTCAGTATTTCTCGCCGAAGACTGCTACACCGCAGAATTGGTTCGGGATCCCCTATCTTGTTCCGCCTGCAGTCGCCGGCCAGGATGCTGTAGTGTTCTCCTTGGATTTACTGTATGACCTTTTTTCGGGTCTTCGGAGTGTGGCCGATTCTACCTTTGCTCGGAACGCCCTGATGTTCTGCTTGATAGCTGAGGTGTTGTTCTCGGGATGGCGCAGGTCCCAGACTCCTCTGCTTTTTGAGGTGATGAGCCGAGCTATCCGACGGTAGGGGATCATTTCTCTTATCTTGGCCGATCTGTTTAATGGGCTGACCGACTGCGCCCTGGGCCGCACTCGTGTCCTTCGCGGCGGTTGTGCCTTTCTTCAGGTATCTTTTCTATACCTTTTTTTTTTCTTTTTGCTTTGTTAGGAATTGCTTTGCTCTAGCTGAACTTCTTTTCCTTTTTGTGATCAGGTCTGGCTATGGGAGCGTCTTTCTTTGACTGTTCCTGTATCATTTCCTGACACTCGTCGCCCAGACCTTATGCGGCACATTATGGAGTTTCTTCCGCATACAGCTAGGATGAGCGAGGCCTTGTATCGCAGGATGTTCGCTGAACTTCGTGACTGGAATGTTCGTTGGGAGTCATCTTGGCTTTCACTTCCTCCAGTGCTTTGCGATGCACACCGCCTTCCTCTGATGTTGGTAGGCTTTCGATCTTACTTTTCTTATCATCCCATTCGGTTCCTGCGGCAGTTTGGGTATGAGTAGGATGTTCCTCTTTTCGCTTTCACGGGTATCGGGTGTCGAGCACTTCCATCTAGATCCTCTGATTTTGGGACCCGGGTTGATGGATCTTGGGCGAGTTACTTGACTGCTGATTTGCTGGGTTTTGAGCTGCGGACTTTTCCGATGGCGACCGCCCCATATCAATACTGGGTTGCTGAGCAGTCCTTGTATCGACGTATCCCTTACTGGCACCAGACTGCTGATGAGGATGAGCAGGACATCCTTGGAGATGCTGGCTCTTCATCTGGTTCATATGAACCCTTTGAGGAGCGCCCGTTTATCGATCCTTGCTTCCTTTTGGCCACTCATGGCCATCTGCTGTCTGAGATTCCTGCACTTCGGTATCATTGTGAGATGATGTCGAGGAGATTGGCTGCCGATCAGAGGTTGTTTGACGAGGAGACAGCGATCCGTACCCTTGAGCGTGATGAGGCGCATTACCTGCGTATGGAGGTGAGTAGGTTGAGAGCGAGGCTATCTTTTTATGAGTCAGAGGACTTACCTGATGTGGCCGAGGAGGAGGGTAGAGATTGATTGTGTTGGCCACCTGCACATTCCTTTTTTGCATATATGATTGATGATGATACATTTTTTGTATATTTTTTTTTTGAAAAAGGTGACATGATATATGTAAAAGAAATATGATGCGTTTAATTGAAAAGAGAAAACTGTTTGAAAATCTATTGTGCCATGAGTTGTCTTGTGAGTGTGTCTGGATTTTGTGTCGGGATATACGAATCAGAACTGGGGCTCTGCCATTGCTTTGACCGATGTCTCGAGATTTGACTTGTGTGCTCCTTTGGCTCCCTTAGAGATGTAGGCAATGGAAACTATTGCCTCTTGAGATTGTCGGAATTTGTAGAGCTCTTCGTTCCTGACTGCACTTCTTCTTATTCTTGAACTGTGACTGCTTGAACCGTTCTGAACTGTCTGATTTCTTGGTACCTACACTTTTCATTTTTTTCATTTTCTTTTTTTTTCTTTTCATTTGAGCCATTTTTTGCTTGCAGCGCTCTTTCGAGTTTTCACTACAGCCGGCCTTTTCCCCTCATTTTTGCCCGTGGCGCCCTTTCGGATTTTCACCACATCCCGGGTGTTTAATCCTGCCTGCCCCTTGGCAGCTATGCTGTTTTTACCCTAAGCGCCCTTTCGGGTTTTCACCGAGTCCGCTGTATGCCCACTGTTTTTACTCGGAGCGCCCTTTCGGGTTTTCACGCCGCCCTCTTTGTTTAGGCACACTTTTTTTTTTGGATAACTGCGGCGGCTAGAGGTCGGGAATCCGTCGTTGCCTGCCGATGGCAGTCTTTCAGTCCTTATCCTAGGTTACGATGATAGAGCTGTCGGTCTTTGCTATCGACCTTCTGAGATGAATGGATGGATGACTGTGTTTCTTCTTGGGTTAATTTTTTTCTTGGGTGCCTTGCTTTGGCTTCCTTTTTCTATTTTCTTCTTTTTTTTTTTCTTTCTTTCTTTTGTATTCTTTTTCTCTCTCTTTTTTTTTGTATTTTTCTCTTTTGAAATCCCCTTATTTGAAACACTTGTTGGTGGACGGAAATGATTTCTCAGAGGTCTTAGCTTCAACCTCTTGGCTTCAGCTCTATTAAGGTAACTCTTGATAAGGTCAGAATAACTCACCCGTGAAAGATCTTCACGTTATCGGCGTTGGTTGGCTCAGGAAGGTCCACCCCTCTCATGCTGGTGAGTTTGAGGGCGCCCCCTGAAAGTACTTCTCTGATGATCAGCGGCCCATCCCACGAGGGTTTGAACTTTCCTCTGGGATCCGGAAGGTGCGACGGTAGAATCTTCTTCATGACCATGTCGCCTACCTTGAAACTTCTTTTTCGGACTCTTTTGTTGTAAGCCCGAGCGATCCTTTTCTAATAACACTGAGAATGACTTAGTGCACGCATGCGCTTTTCATCTGCTAGCTGCAACTGATCGAATCTGGCCCGTTGCCATTCTCCTTCTTCAATTTCGCTTTCGAGTAACACTCGTAGTGATGGTATTTCCACCTTGACTGGCAGAACTGCCTCCATTCCATAAGTAAGCTCGAAAGGAGTAACGCCCGTAGCAGACCGTACAGACGTTCTATAGGCCCAAAGTGCATATGGGAGCATATCTGACCAATCTCGATAGGTCACGACCATCTTCTCGAGTATCCTGACGATTATCTTGTTTGCGGCTTCTACCCCACCATTCATCTGAGGACGGTAGGGGCTTGATCGATGACGTTGGATATTAAATTTGCTGAGGAAGTCATCCATCTTCTTGTTGATGAACGGGGTCCCATTATCTGTGATGATAACATTGGGGATTCCATATCGGCATATGATGTTATTCTTCATGAATTTGATCACCTGAGATGCGGCAATTGTGGTGTAGGAGGCTGCTTCTACCCACTTGGTGAAGTAGTCGACTGCCACAAGTATGTACTCATGACCGTTTGATGCTTTGGGGCTGATCTTACCGATGATGTCGAGTCCCCACATGGAGAAGGGCCAGGGGGTGGTCAGGTTGTATAATTCTGATGAGGGTGCATGAATTTGATTTGCATGCTCCTGACATTTGAAGCATTTTCTGACGTGCTGGCAGCAGTCTGTCTCCATGGTGAGCCAATAGTAGCCGAGTCGTAGAATCTTCTTTGCCATCATGTGCCCGTTCATGTGTGGGCCACAGATTCCTTCGTGTATTTCTCCCATGATCTTTGCAGCTTCTGTTTCATCGACGCATCTAAGGAGGATGTGATTATAAGATCGCTTGTAAAGAACTTCGCCACTAATGGTGAACTGGCCGGCCAAACGCTGGATGGTTCGGCGATCTGTTACTGTTGCTAACTCTGGATACTCCTGAGTTTCGAGATATTGCTTGATGTCGGCATACCAGGGTTTGTCAGGGACAGCTTCGGCTCCTTCTATTTGCAGGCAGAAAGCAGGTTCATCTTGAATTTCGACTGTGAGCTCCCATTCTGAAGCTCCTTTTGGTATCTCGAGCATCGACGCGAGTGTGGCAAGAACATCTGCAAACTGGTTCTTGGCTCTGGGCATGTATGAGAAGGTGATTTCTTTGAATTCTTCGATCAGATTGTTAAGATACACATGATATGGTATCAACTTCTCGTCCTTGGTTTTCCATTCGCCATTGGTCTGATTGATGATAAGCTGTGAGTCTCCAAATACTCGTAGCTTCTTGACGCCCAAGATTATGGCTTCCCTTAAGCCGGCGATGCATGCTTCATACTTTGCCATGTTGTTGGTGCACTTGAATGCTATGCGCCTTGAGATAGGAATAGGGACATCATCTGGAGAGTAGAGGATCGCTCCAATACCACTCCCTTTAGAATTTGCTGCACCGTCAAAGAATAACGTCCACTCATCTTTTTTCTTCTTTTCTTCCTCTTCAATGAGCAAGAGATCTTCATCAGGGAAGAACGTCTTGAGTGGTTGATAATCCAGGAGAGAGCGAGTGGCAAGATGATCAGCGAGGGCCTGCCCCTTGATTGCCTTCTGAGTGACATAGGTGATGTCGAACTCAGACAGGAGTAGCTGCCATTTAGCTATCCTTCCAGTGAGTGCCGGTTTCTCGAACAGGTACTTGAGTGGATCCATGTGAGCGAGGAGGAGAATAGGGAATGCAATCATGTATTGACGAAGTCGCTGAGTCGCCCAGACTAGGACGAGGCAAGTCTTCTCGATCAGGGAATACCTGGTCTCGTAGTCAGTGAAATTTCGGCTCAAATAATATATTGCTTGTTCCTTCTTCCCGGTCTCGTCGTGCTGGCCGAGGACACAGCCAATGGCTTCTGCTGCTACCGAGATGTATAACAATAGTGGTCGTCCGGGAGTGGGTGGCACTAGGATTGGAGGATTCATGAGATATTTCTTGATACGGTCGAAGGCGACTTGGCAATCATCATTCCATTCTTTTGGAAAGTTCTTCCGAAGGAGCTTGAAAATGGGCTCACAAATAGGTGTGAGCTGTGCGATGAAGCGACTGATATATTGAATTCTGTCGAGGAAGCCACGAATTTCCTTCTCTATTCTAGGAGGGGGCATCTCAATGATTGCTCTGGCTTTGGTCTCGTCGACCCTGATGCCATCCTCGCTCACCATAAAGCCGAGGAGCTTACCTCCCATTGCACCGAAGACACATTTCTGAGGGTTGAGGCGGAGCTTGTACTTTTCTAATCTGTCGAATAACTTCTTCAGATCTTTAAAGTGTCCTTCAATTGTGCGAGATTTGACGATCATTTCATCCACATATACTTCAAGCTCTTTGTTCATCATGTCGTGGAATAGTGCTACCATTGCTCGCTGATATGTTGCTCCTGCGTTCTTCAGACTGAACGGCATTACCCTGTAACAGAAAGTTCCCCAAGGAGTGATAAACGATGTCTTCTCGCAATCTTCGACGGCCATCTTGATCTGATTGTAACCTGAGAACCTGTCCATAAATGAGAAGATCTTGTATCCAGCAGTGTTGTCGACCAGAGTGTCGATATGTGGCAAAGGGAAGTCATCTTTTGGACTGGCTTTGTTGAGATCTCGGAAGTCGATGCACATTTGAACCTTGCCGTCCTTCTTTGGTACTGGTACGATGTTGGCGAGCCATTCGGGGTAGTTGGAGACTACCAAGAATCCTGCATTGTACTGCTTGATGACTTCATCTCGGACTTTCAGAGCCCATTCTGGCTTCATTCTTCGAAGTTTCTGCTTTACTGGCTTCATATCTGCCTTGGTTGGCAGATGGTGTACAACGAGCTCTTCATCGAGCCCCGGCATGTCTTCATATGAGAACGCGAAGTTGGACAATCTTGAAGTTAGGAACTCTATCATTTTCTATTTCACCTCAAGTGGCAACGATTTTCCGATGCGTACTTCCCTAGGGATCTCAGGCGTCCCCAAGTTTACTATCTCCAAATCATCGGCTACAACATTAGCTTTAGATTCGAACTTTTTGAGGAGATCCTCTAGTTCGAGAGCCGGATCATCATCTTCCTCATCCCGAGCTTCGTCCAGACCCATGAGCTCGAAGTCTAATTCGATGTCGAAATTATATGATTCGACTTCAAACTCATGTGACTCTTTAGACGAACTTGGCACACTATTGAATGCAGGAAAAGAAATGTTTTTTGGCTTTTGAGATTTTTCTGAAATGGAAATGCTAGATGTTTTTTGCTTTTGAAAGTTTTTGATTTTTTGGATTTTTGAAATTTACGGGACTTTGAACAAGTGGGCATTGCAGACCAGGATTGAGCCCAACTTGTTCCAAAGTTCCGGTCGCTGCTTAAACAGGCGTTTTTTTTTACACCAGAGCCCTCAGACGACTCCTTGGCTGATTCAAAAGTTAGGGGAACGGATGACCATTCAGGACCCCACACTTCCTCCCCTGAAGAGGTGGGGGTTGATGATTCGGGCGAAGAATCATAGTCTGGCCTAATGACCATGATTTCTCGCTGGTCGGGTTCGAGATCTGAGTCGTACTCAGTCCCCCCCGGATCACTTACCTCGCATTGCAGTTCATCTAGTTCCACAGTGAGACACATGTTTGGGATCTGGACATCGGACCATTCCAGGGCTGGCCATTTCCCTTTCTTGGTCCAATGGATGGGCTGCTTTTGCCCTTGGCTGATGATTGATGATGTTGATATGGGCGAGTCGTGCCCCTTGCTGATTGATGCTGAGATGGGCAAGTTGTGCCCCTGACTGGCTGGAATTGAAGTGAGCAAGTTGTGCCCCTGGTTAATTGATGCTGAAGTGGGCAGGTTGTGCCCCTAGTTGGGAGCAGGTGTTAGAGTAACCTGGTCCTGAAGCTGCTGTATTTGACTTTCTTCTTCATCTTCATCATTTCCTTCTTCCTCTGGAGGTTTAGACGGTTCGAGAATATGATCCCATTGAATGGGGGGCCATGTGGCCCAAACTAGGCTCATCGGGAGGCCTTTGTGTAGTGCAGTTGGTTGATTCCCTCCTGGATCTTTGCAAGGTTCTCCTGGCTTGATGAATTGGATGGGTGAGCACCGGAATTTCTTCCTTCTTTTGTCCATGAAGGTTGCCCTGTATCCGAGTCCCCATTTGCGTTGGTTATATATCAGCGGTACCTTTCTATACTTGAAATGATTCTTCATTCGGTATTTGAGGCTCAGACGTTCTGCCGGCGAAAAGACGCGGTCCACCCTTATCGGTTCTGGATTGGCGATAGAGTTCACAGTCTCGAATTCGAAACTGTGAAACGGGATGTCTTCTTCAGAGTGCTGGATATCGATGACCGGGATGTCTGGTTCAGTTGCAGCAGCATTGGAAGGAATGATGAGCTCCTTCTCTGCATGGATAGAGATCACTTGATTTCCACAGATGTATTTCACCCGTTGATGCAGGGTTGATGGCACAGCTCCAACCTTGTGCAGCCAAGGTCGTCCAAGCAGCATGTTGAAAGAGGCTGATATATCTAGAATTTGGAATGTGATGGTGGAGACTTCCGGACCTATCTGTACCTCTATGTCGACCTCCCCTTCCACTGATCGGCGGGTGTTGTCGAATGCTCTGACGCATATGATGCTGGGTCGAAATGAAGAAGGACTGATTCCCAGACGTTCCACGGTCTTGAGCGGGCATGCGTTTAAGCTTGAGCCATTATCGACAAGGACCAGTGGGACGCAGAGGTCTTTGTATCGTAAGGCTATGTTGAGGGATCGCCCATGATCACGTCCTTCTGGTGGCAACTCGTTATCAATTAAGGTGATGGCATGCGGAGCCAAGAGCTGTCCAATCATCAATGCTATCATCTCTGGTGCCGTATCGGAGGAGACGTGAGCATCGCTCAAGGTTTTGGCAAACATTTCTCGGTGTATGCGAGATGTGCAGAGTAGCTCCCATACTGAGATTTGAGCAGGGATTAACTTGAGCTGAGTCGCCACATCGTATGCGGGTTCATTTTTGTTGCCGAGGCCTGAGAGAGCGCCTTTGGGATCTCCTCTGTTCTGGTTGTCTCTTCGGATGCAACGCCCATTGGGATTCATATTCCCTACTTCCGCACATTCTGGATAGTGCCATGGGACCTCTTTATAATTTTCCTCCCCTTTGCCTTCTAGGACCACCGGTTCTTGCAACGGTGCAGGTGTGGGTACCAGATCTTCCTCGTATGGAGCTTTTTCCTTGAGAACTACATTGTTGCCTGTGCTGAAGGGGTAATATCGAGGCTTATCTTCATAGATTACATAAGGTTGCGGTCCTGGCTTGACCGTTCCTGGAGCAGGAGGCTCCCATGGAATGAATATTGGTCCTCTTGATATGGCAGGAGGTTTCTCTGTTCGTCCCAGCTGCCGTAGTGTGATTGACACGCTCCCGGGATTTGCCCCTTGCAATATGACTGGCTCAACTAGAGGAGCTCCTTCCAAAACAATGGGTTCTTGCTGCTGATGAGTATAATCCCTCCATTGCGGATTGGATTGTTCTTGAACTGGAGTTGCCCCTTGCAAGACGACAGGTTCGTATGTAGACTCGATGTATGATTGTGCTCCTTCTAGGACGACTGGTTCCCAACATGAGGGGCCGTAAGACGCCCCTTGAACAACTGGCACATCGTATGGAAGTGCTCCTTCAAGTACTACTGGCTCGAACACTGGAGGAGGAAAGGGACTTGCCCCTTGCAAGATTGGAGAAGGATTTGTTGGCCCATAAGTGTAGGCATGAATGGATTGGATGGGGGAGAATAAGTGATCGAGGTGTTCTCCTTCCTCTATGCTGTTGACGGTGGGGCCACGAGACGAACTGGGGTCCGTTTGATGCTGAGGCAGAGGATTCTGAAGGATGTTGGTGGACGCTGCTGCAGGAGTTCCAGGGACCGAGATGACGATCTTGCGATCATCAATCAGATCTTGTATGGCATTCTTCAGAGTAAAACATCGATCAGTAGCATGGCCACGTCCTTGATGGTAGGCACAATACTCATTTTCTTGGTAGTTTGGAGGCAGAGGATGAGGAGGAGGCCTAGGTGCCATCAAAGTGAGTAACTGCTTTTGTACCAGCATAGTCATGGCTTGACTAAGTGGCTGAGTAAGTGGGGTGAACTTCCTGAGCTCCCTGTAATTCTGCCTGTTCTAGTATGGGTACTGACCATTTCCTCTGAACTGCTGCTGCTGTCGAGTTGGTTGTGGCTGTGGTTACGGATTTGGTCGTGGTTGATACCTCTGAGGTTGGTGCTGAACTTGATTCTGCTGATGTTGTTGATGTCCCTGCGGGGGAGCATATTGATTACCCTGAGCAGTGGTGCTGATGTTGTTTACTTTTGTCGGGCGGGGAGGAGAACCGCTTCGGTTTCCATTCCCATATCCGATGGGTCTTCCCTCCACTCTGCTCCTCTTGACTGGAGTGGCTTGATGAGGCCATGGGGAGATTGTCCCGGCACGGATTCCTGCTTCGACTTGTTCTCCAGCACGGATTAGCTCCGAGAAGTTCGCATACGGATGCGAGATGAGATATCCAGATATGCCCTGATATGTTGAATGAACAATCATGGAGATTTGTTCTTCATCGTCGATAGGTGTCCGCATTCTGGCTGCCATAGCTCGCCAACGTCCCACATAAGCTGATAGTGTTTCATCACTCCTTTGCCTGAGAGCCGCGAGGTCAGCTCTTCTGGGTGCCATGTTGAGGTTGTATGTGAATCTGTCGACGAAAGCCTGGGAAAGCAGTTCCTACGTCCTGATGCGGTGGCAGTCCAATGAGGTGTACCAATCTAGGGCATCGCCCTTCAGAGATTTTTGGAACAAACGAATGAGGGCCCCTTCATTTCCTGAGATTGCACTCAGCTCTCCACAGAAGGCCTTGAGATGTGCTGTGGGACAACCGCTGCCATCGTATCTTTTGAATTTTGGTACCTCAAAGTTTTGAGGTACTTGAGCATCTGGGAAAGGACATAAGTCTCGGAACTTGGTCGAAGGTAGAGCAATTCCTTGTTGTCGCTGAAGCTGATTTTGCAAGATCTGAAACTGCTCCCGTAACTCGTCCAGTCCTGAATGATCTGTTTAAGCGACTGGTGCCTCTTGGAGTAAGGCACGTTCTTCTTCGGCATAGTGGTCGATGTCTTCGACCCTATGGTTTTGCTGAAAAGCAACCGCGGGTTGCTGAAGTTGATTTGATGATTGAACTGGATTCGGATGAGCTTGTGCTTGAAAGGATTGTAACTGAACTGGAGACTGTACTGAAGGTTGAACTGGAACTTGCTGGAAATTAACTGGAGATTGCTGAATTGAAGATTGCTGAAAATTAACTGGATTTTGCTGAATTGAAGATTGCTGGAAATTAACTGGAATCCAATCGGCGGGGATGTGCAGGAATTGAAAAGTGCTCCTGTTTGCAAGAGGCTGAGATGCTGGGAAGTGACCCCCTTGTTGGCTATTCGCCACTGTCCGCTGATTGATGTGGGCTTGACACTGACCCCTATTATGGGCATTCGCTAGTGCTGTCCCTGTTGCTGGAAATTGAATTGAAATCCCATCGGCGGGAATGTGCTGGAATTGAAAAGGTGTCCCATCGGTGGGGACATGCTGAGATCTACTGAGACTGTTGTTTGCAAGATTGACTGGAAGCTGACTGGAAGTCCTTGCGACGGGAGCGCTCTGAGATGGCCCTGTCGTTGCAGGAAGGTACTGAGGAGGATGCCCCATAGCGAAGGGCTGAGATGGCTGCTGTCGGTAATCTTGGGCAGACTCCGATGGTTGTGCTTGATTTGAACTGGAGGCCGGAGGGATCCGGCATGGTTGCTGAGACTGCTGAACTGGGCCAACCTGATTGTTGGCTGCTGCGGTGGCTTGTGCCTGCATGAATTGTAAGAGCATTTCTTGCATTGCTCTCATTCCTTGTGCCAATTCTTGTATGTTTGGCGTATTGTCGATGGGCTGTTGCGCTTGAGGTTGCACTTCGGTCATCTCGAGAGCAGGGAAGAGATGAGTTTCTTCTTCGTGGTCGGACATGGCTTGCTGAGCCCGAGTGCGGATCATGCTGCAAAAGGGAAGTTGTTTCCGAACAGGTTGAGCCCGAGGAGGCGCAATGGTGAGGACTATACTCTTTTTGGGTTTTAGGGATTTTCTATTTTTTTATTTGTTTTGGGTAGAATGCTATGCAGATGAGATTGTATGAGGATTAGTGACTTTCAAGTACGGAAAGGATTCTGTTTTTCAAGTCGGATCACGACTGGTGGGACTAGCTCATCCCCAGCAGAGTCGCCATTCTGTGGACCATCGCCGTTTCCGCGCTTCCACACGACATTCTCGTCACTTCCCCTTTGTGCCACTGGCTTGCCTCGTTCTCGAGGGCTTTGTTTGGTTTTCGTGTTTAAGCTGGATGTGTTTAAATGAGTTTATATAAGACCAGAGTCGCCACTAGCCAATTACTTCGAATCTACAATCGGCTAGACCCTGTAGAAACGTTAGAGAAGGGGATCCGAAGATTCCTTCCCCTAAAATGACTCCTTTTGATCTGCGGCCAGAGATTCGAGGTAAGGGATCACGGTTACAGGGTGGGAAGAGATTAAGCACCCCACACACTGCCCGTACCGAAGTACGGTCTCTACTTCACAGAATCGACCTAATACTTGAAAGTCTGTTTTAATCCTTGTGCATTCTCATAGATGACATGATGCATGAATGCAGGTCTGAACAGTAAGAGTTTCTGATGGGCAGGTTCCAACAACGGGCAAGCCCAGAGCATATGCTCGAACTGACAGGTGCTTAATATAAGACGTATGCAGTGTGTTTAAATAATCAAGGTGCTTTATAGTGAAGCATGAATGCAGGTCTGAACAGTAAGAGTTTCTGATGGGCAGGTTTCAACAACGGGCAAGAACAGAGCATACGCTCGAACTGACAGGTGCTTAATATAAAACGTATGCAGTGTGTTTGAATAATCAAGGTGCTTTATAGTGAAGCATGAATGCAGGTCTGAACAGTAAGAGTTTCTGATGGGCAGGTTCCAGCAACGGGCAAGCCCAAAGCATACGCTCAAACTGACAGGTGCTTAATATAAGACGTATGCAGTGTGTTTGAATAATCAGGGTGCTTGCAGTGAAGTAGGGGGGTTGGAAGAAAAGTAAATGTTGCACTTATGCTAGATGCAAATGAGATGATGCTGGAAAAAGGGTAGCTGGATGGATGGAGGTGTCGCAAGGGTTGGCTTCGAGTGGCTGGATCAAGACTTCGATGGCTTGGGAGACTTGGACCAGTGGTCAGGCTGGGCTGGACCAGGGCTAGGGTCTCCTCACTCGGGCTCTCCCTGGTGGAGGAATGGGCTAAAGGGTGGAGAAGAACTCAGACGGACGGTCGCTGGACTGGGCGGATTGTTGTATTGAAATGAGAAGGGGAGGGAGGTATTTATAGCAGCGGGCAGTGGCAGAGCCCGTAAATATTTTTTGGCGGCCCGCTGTGGGCCGCCCGTACGGTCACTCCTCGATTTCCAGCGAGGTACGGTCGTTCCCTCAGGGCTGCTATTTGGCTCGGTGGGTTGACTCAGTGGGTCGACTCGGTGATTTAACTCAGTGGGTTGACTCGACTCGTTGACTCGGTGTTTTGACTCGACGAGTTGACTCAGCGGGTTAACTCAGTGGGTTGACTCAGTGAGTTTGACTTCTTTAGGATTTTTTGACTGGCTTTTCTTATGGGTGGTTTTTCAGGCTGATGTTTAGGACTGGGTTGACTGGGTTCAGGCTTGGATTGGGCTATGGATTGGGGCTTACAAGGGTGAGTTTGGCTGAGTTTGGACTTGAGGTTTGGCGGTATGGTCCTCCATTCATCCAATTATCTCTACCAACAGTGTAGCCGAAGGTGGGGTGTCTGCAGAAGGTCATCGTATTTTAACACTTTTATCGACGACTTCTTTAAAAATGTGTAGATTTATTTATGAAAAATAAATCCGATGTTTTTGCCACCTTCAAATTATGGAAGGCAATTGTTAAAAACCAGTCAGGGCAAAAAGTGAAGGTTTCGAGGACGGACAATGGTGGTGAATTCAACTCCAAAATTTTTTCTCAGTACTGTAAGGATGAAAGGATCGTAAGGCACAACAAAGTGTACCACACACCAGAGTAGAATGGTGTGGCTGAACGGATGAATCAAACTCTCTTGGAGAGGGCCTGAAGCATGTTGAGCGATATTAGGTTGAGCAAGGAGTTATGAACTGAGGCTGTGAATATGACTTGTTACGTGGCAAATCAGTTCCCTTCTGTAGCGATAGATTGTAAAATTTCAGAAGAGGTATGGAGTTGTTTTGAAGTGGACTGCTCAAAACTGCGTGTATGTGGCTGGGATACTTACTCTCATATATCATCAATTAAGAGAGACGAGCTGGACTAATGAGCAAAGAAATGTGTTTTCAGTGGCTATATGGATGGTGTGAAGGGATACAAGCTGTATGATCGAGTCACGCGAAAGATCATGATTAGTTATGACATTAAATTTGATGAGGATTCCTTGTTATGGAAGGATAAACACAAGGAAGCACTAAAATCAGTCATGGACATATGAAGCCGAGCCGTAGACAGAGGTATAGGAGCAGGTGGAGTAACCACCGGTGAGAAGGAATCCACGTAGAAATCGCAAATTACCAGTCAGATACACATATGACTGGAACATTGCATTCGCTCTCATTACGGATGAGGGGGGTCCGTATACTTTTTAGGAAGCACTTGATGATGTAGATGCTGAAAAGTGGAAGACGGCGATATAAGTTAGATGAATTCTCTATACAATAACGAGACGTGGGAGTTGGTGGAGCTTCCCGTTGGGCGTAAAGTGATCGGGTGTAAGTGGATATTTAGATAGAAACATGATCGGTACAAGGTGAAATTGATTGTGAAGGGGAATGCTCGGAGAGAAGGTGTTTTTTTTTTTTTTTACTTCAGTGAGATCTTCACAACTGTCGTCGAGCAGGTATTTTTCAGATTTGTATTGGCATTGGTTACTCAATACAATTTGGAAATGGAATAAATGGATGTGAAGACTGCTTTCCTACATGGGGAGTTGGAAGAGCAAATTTACATGAAGCAATTAGAAGGATTTGAAATACATGGAGCTGAGAATAAAATTTGTATGTTAAGGAGGTTGTTGTATGACCTAAAATAGTCGCCTAGGTAGTAGCACAAGAAATTTAATTCTTTCATGGTGAGTTGACGGTTTATCAGATATGAATATGATCATTGTGTCTACTTCAAGACATTGAGTGATGGAAAGTTCATTATTCTAGTATTATTTACTAACGATATGTTTATTACCAGTCACAGCATGTTTAAGATCGACGTATTGAAGACTTAGCTATCAGGGACATTCAAGATAAAAGATCTGAAGGCTGCAAAGAAGGTTATCAGCATTGATTTTCGTAAAGACAGAAAAATGAGCAGGTTATGACTATCTCAGGCAAATTACATTGAGAAGGTATTGTTGAAGTTTAGAATGGACAAAGCTATGCCAGTTAGCGTTCCCCCACGTGACTTTTAACTCTCTTTTTTCTTCAGAATAATGTCCCATAACAAATGAATAAAAGCAAGAGATGTCTCGTATACCCTATTCAAGTGCAATTGGTAGCTTGATGTATGATATGGTCTCTACGAGACCTGATATTTCACGTGTCGTTGGTGTTGTTAGCAGATACATGACAAATCTCGGCAAGCAACATTGGGAGGCAGTGAAATGGTTACTTCGATATCTAAGAGGTAAAAAGTGTTAGTGCACTTTTCTATGGCATACTAGTGCACCTTGTTTGTCAATCACTTAGGTCAGTAAGTCTAGTGTCGGTTGAGCTTAATGAAGACGAATACCGAAGACTCAAGACGAACCAGCTACATCAAGGATGAAGAAATAGGTAAAAGAGATGCTTTGATGTGCCTTTCCTTGAACCCACCCAAAACATAACCACTTAGATGACTTGGACCAACTAGGTATACCCTTAGTCATCATCATTAAGTTAGACTAATTAAAGAGGTGAAAGCTGCTTTAATCAATTCAGCTCAAACAGCAGTTTTCAATTGATCTCCAATCAATCGGACATGAGTTCCGATTGGACTCCGATCAATCGGACAGAAGTCCCGATCAATCAGAATTTGTTCCAGTAAGTTTAAAAACCCACTGGACAAATTTTTTATTAATCGGACAGATTTTCGATCCATCAGAATGGGTTAGTCCGATCAATCGGACCATGATTCCGATCAATCGGAATATCTTCTAGAGAATTTACTGGACATATTTCTGATCAATCGGACAGGTCTTCGATCAATCGGACCTTTTTTAGATCAATCGGATCTTTTTCCAATCAATCAGAGATACACGAATCTGCCCATTTTTTAACTGTTGGAAGAAAATCTATAAAAGGCAGGGGATTCATTTTTTAGCTATGTGAGGGAATTTTGAGGAGATAGAAGACACCATTGTTGAAGATCATTAAGAGCTCTATTTCTAACCCAAACAAGCGATCTTCCTTGTGATTCATCACAAGTATGGAGCATTCAAAGTTCAAGAAGAAGATGCACTTGTCCTTCTTTTGATCTCTAGAGATTGGATTGATCTTGATAGTCATATTCTTATCCAATACTCTATGATGTTGTAGGCAAATATAGTCTAGCGAGAAGTGAGGGATCGCGGGCACATAATGAATGCGACCAGTCAAGCTCGTGCTCGTCAGAAGGGGTCGCATCTCCTGGATGCGAGCAGCTCGGCTCGTGCTCGACAGAAGGGGTCGCATCTCCTGGATGCGAGCAGCTCGGCTCGTGCTCGTCAGAAGGGGTCGCATCTCCTGGATGCGAGCAGCTCGGCTCGTGCTCATTAGAAGGGGTTGCATTCCTGAATGCGAGCATTCCTGAAACGAGCAGCTCCCGACATCTGAGCAATCATGATGGTCTTCGTATAATAGTTATAGCACCCAATTCCCATCGAGCAGCTTGTTCAATCCCTCTGCGACACCAAGCAGGGCTACACCCAGTTCGGTGGTTTCCGCCCCGTCGGTGTCTCTTTCCTTTTCGCCGGCTATGACTCCAACTACGGTCTCCAGCTCTACATGAGCGATCAGCGCTACTACTACGCCTACCAGCAGCCCGTATAGGTCGATTTTGGGCTTATCTTCTCTGGTGATTCCGAATCTCAAGGAATGTGATTGCCGAAATAAGTCATTGGGTTAGATCTCGTCTTTAAGGATAAGGATCTTATCCCACGAAATCAGCGGGATCTTAATATCGTACACGAAATCAGTGGGATCTCAATATCTTACGTAACAGATTGGATCGCTTCAGATCTATATAAAGGGATGACTCCATTAAGAGAAAGGTACACAATATTCAATCTCTGGCCTGCTTCTGCCTGGTTTTTCTTCTTCTTGCTTTGCCTGACTTAAGCATCGGAGGGCTAACGGCTGGACACCAGCCACCCTAAGTTGCTATCTGTCTTCTTACAGGTCTATCGGAGAAAATCCCTGCTGGAGAGAAGGTGAACAACGGGAGGATCCTATTACAAAATCTGACGTAAACAGTTTGGCGCCGTCAGTGGGAACGACTTGATCGTCGAAATCAATCGTTCAAACCACCGATAAAAATCCTTCTGCGATGCCTCCTAAAAAGGCTGTTCATCCTTCGACTTCAAGGCAGGCACCACCTCCGCCCGATGAGCCGGATTCCATACCTGCTCTTCCACCCACTTTGATGAATATCCCTCAAGGAGCCCCAAATATGCCATCAGCAAACCCATTATTGGAGGCTTCTGGAAATCAAGACGATGTCATGCGTTTCCTCGGAAACACTCTCCTAACTCTAAATGCCGGAGTTCAGGCCCTGTCAAATCGGCTTAATCAGCATTTTCCCGAACCGCAGAGACAAGCCTCCGAAGGGTTACCACCGCAGCCCATACCAGTGGCATCCAGACATTCTATGGATGAACCACAGGTCCCACCACTTGGCAGCCATCTCCCTGTGCCGTCTCCACATTCTATACATTCTAGTTCTTCTCGACAACCTTAACCTCAGGGCTCCATTGCCGAAACATCAAGTTATACCCTTCCATGGGAAGGAGATCTCAAAAGAATCCATGATCGTTTTGATGTCATGGAACAGCGATACCAGGAAAATCGGCCATCTACCATCATGGCGGCGATACATCAATCCGAGTCTCCCTTTACTAGCGAGGTTATGGAGGCACCGTTACCTAAAAAATATCGAACGCCTGTTATCACCCCGTATACGGGTACTGGTGATCATCTTGAGCACCTAGAAACATACAGGTCTCTCATGGAGTTGGAGGGACATGGCTCAGAAATCATGTGTAGGGCTTTCTCCTTAACATTGAAGGAAGCAGCTCGTACGTGGTTCCGGGGATTAAAGCCTCGTTCCATTAGCTCCTTTTCCCAGTTATCGGAGATATTCCTTTCTCAATTCATGGGAAGCATTCGCATTAAGAAGCCAGCCTTCCATCTGATGAATCTGAGACAGCAGCATGGGGAGACAATAAAGGAGTTCACAGTACGGTTCACTGCCGAAGCCGTTCAAACTGAGGGTTATACTGAAGAAAAAGGTCTTACAGCCCTCATAGCCGGAATAACGAGCGAGAAATTCAGGTTTGCTTTAGATAAGAGCCCTCCGAAAACTATGGCAGAGTTCCAAGCCAAAGCTCAGAAGTATATCAATGCAGAAGAAGTCCATTGACACGCCATGGGGTACAAGGTAAGAAACGCAAGACGGAAGGAGCCTCTTCTACAGACAAAAAATATCGTCGTGATCAACGCGATCGTTCTCCCAAGAAGCCTTATTCTGGTAAATATCATAACTACACTCCTCTCAATCAATCTCATGAAAAGGTCTTAATGGAGATTAAACACAAGCCATATGTGAAGTGGCCTGCAAAGATTAAATCTGATCCCGAGAAGAGAGACAAGAGCAAGTTCTGTTACTTTCACAAATATCACGAGCATAGAACCCAGGACTGCATCTCTCTACGAGATCATATCGAAGCCCTTATTCTAAAAGGCCATCTCCAGGATTATGTTGCTCGTAAAAATCGATCACCAGAAAGGGCGAACACCTCATTTCGCCAAAAGGAACAGCCTGATAATCAAACTAGTCAAGAGGAAGCTGAGCCTACGGGAGAAATCCGCACTATCGTCGGACCAGCTTGTGGGGGCGATTCTCAAGCTTCAAGAAAAGCATACGCTCGAAAGGCGTCCAAAGAACCCCAGCAAATCTATTGGCTGGAACAGACGTCTAGCTTGTAAAAAACCAGCCATCCTCTAATTTCCTTCACTCTCGAAGATGCAACGGGAATTCACTTCCTTCATGAAGACTCCATTGTAGTCACATTGAAGGTATCAAATTATCTGACACATCGAATTATGGTGGATACAGGTAGCTCAACCGATATTCTATACTTGGAGACTTTCAACAAAATGACACTTGCCAGAAGCCTTCTCAGGCCAGTATCGACCCCCCTCGTCGGCTTCGGAGGTGAGGTAGTAACGCCTGAAGGAAGCATCGATCTCCCAGTTACTTTTGGAGAAAGTCCAACGAAGACTACCGTCTTCGTAAACTTCCTCGTGGTGGATCGAAAATCAGCGTATAACGCTATTCTGGGGCGACCGTCTCTTACTAAGGTTGGGGCAGCCTTGCACCCTTCATATCTGTGTGTCAAATTTTCTACCCCAAATGGTATCGGGGTCGTGCGAGGAAGTCAGCAGGAGGCACGGTCTTGCTATCAGATAGCCCTACAAGATCGAAAGAAGGCTCAAGCAACACCCGTTATGGAGATAGCACAAGGCTTACCCAACTTTCCCACCAACACCTCGTTGGATCCGAGAGAGAATGCTCTTAAATCAGGAACTCCTGGGGAAGAAACAGTGACAATTCGCCTAACCGAAGACGACCCGCCTAGGGTCGTATACATTGGATCCTCTTTAACCAGTGCCCATCATGATGATCTGGTCCGTTTCCTCACCGAATACCAGGACGTGTTCGCTTGGTCTCATAAAGATATGCCAGGCATCGACCCCAATGTCATTGTACATCGCCTCAATATCGACCCGAAACATAAGCCCGTACACCAGCGTCGACGTGCCTTCACTGCAGAAAGACAAATGGCGATCAAAGCTGAAGTCGAGAAGCTACTCACGGTCAATTTCATAAAGGAAGTAGACTACCCAGAGTGGGTCGCGAACGTGGTTCTTGTCCGGAAAGCTAATGGCAAATGGAGAATGTACATCGACTATTCAGATTTGAACAAAGCATGCCCCAAAGATAGTTTCCCGACACCGCGGATTGACCATTTGGTCAATTCAACAGCTGGACACGCTCTGCTCAGTTTTATGGATGCTTATTCTGGTTACAACCAGATCATGATGCATTCATCCGATAGCCAGCATACCGCCTTCATCACAGATCGGGGATTATATTGCTACCAGGTAATGCCGTTCGGTCTTAAAAATGCAGGGGCCACTTATCAACGTCTCGTCAACAAAATGTTCGCTGCTCAAATCGGTAGGAATATGGAAGTTTATGTCGATGACATGCTCGTGAAAAGCACCGTAGAAGATGATCATATTTCTGATCTTCGAGAAGCCTTCGACCTAATGAAGAGGTATCAAATGAAATTGAACCCAGAAAAATGTGCATTCGGAGTATCTGCAGGAAAATTTCTCGGGTTCATGTTCGGTCAGCGTGGAATTGAGGCAAATTCTGAAAAGATAAAAGCATTGATGGAGATGAAATCACCGACCACTCTTAAGGACGTCCAACGTTTGGCTGGTCGCATCGCATCATTGAACAGGTTCATCTCGCGAGCGTCTGACAAATGCTTACCATTCTTCAAACTCCTTCGTGCAACGGCCAAGTCTGATTGGAATTGGACGCCACAATGTGAGGAAGCCTTTCAACAATTAAAGCTATACATAAGCACACCCCCCATTTTATCTAAACCTGTAGCACATGAGCAACTCATTCTGTATTTATCTGTGTCCTCTACGGCCGTTAGCGCCGCTTTAATAAGAGAAGATTCCGGGGTGCAAAGGCCTGTTTATTATATCAGTCGAGTAATGGTGGATGCAGAAACTAGGTATTCTGATATGGAGAAGCTGGCCCTAGCTTTAGTCACGGCAGCTCGAAAACTGCGACCATACTTTCAATCCCACGCTATTCTAGTACCAACGAATCATCCACTCGGCAAGTCCTTCAAAAACCTGAGGCTTCCGGACGCTTAACTAAATGGGCAGTCGAGATCAGCGAGCACGATATCTCATTCTGCCTTAGGACCGCAGTCAAGGGCCAGGCCGTGGCTGACTTCATCGCTGAATTCACATACTCTCCTGATGATAATACCATGACCAGCGACCAGCCTCCTTGGTCACTCTTCGTGGACGGGTCGTCGCGGGCCAGTGGCAGTGGAGCGGGCCTGATTTTAGTGGCTCCCGACGGGTCGCATTTCCAATATGCTCTGCGTTTCGATTCTCGTATCTCGAATAATGAAGCAGAATATGAAGCCCTGATCGTCGGCCTCGAATTGGCCATTGTCCTTGCCATTCAGAATCTGTCAATTCATAGCGACTCCCAGCTCATTGTCAACCAAGTCCTTGGTGAATTCGAGGCCAAAGAAGAAAGGATGGCCTTATACAAGTCTCGTGTCCTCATCCTGCTCCCAAAACTGAAGACTTATGAAATAATTCATATTCCTCGCGAGAAGAACCAACTTGCCGATTCCCTGGCAAAGCTCGCCTCTGCACCAGAATCTGAGTTATCACATTCAGTCCCCATCGAGCATCGTCAGAACCTAAGTATCGACCAAGCGACTCTCGCGCAAGTAATATCGGTACAATCATCTCCATGCTGGATGGATCCCATCATCCTGTATCTCAGAGATGGATACCTACCAGAGGACAAGAAAGCTGCAAGACAAATTTGCCTTCGGGCTGCCAGGTATACCTTGCAAGACGGAATATTGTTGCGCAAGAGCTTTTCCTTGCCTTATTTAAGGTGTCTTCATCCAGAAGAAGCCCTTCGTGTACTAGACGAAGTACACCAGGGGGCATGTGGTAATCACCCCAGGGGGTGATCCCTAGCATATAAGGCGATGCGGCAAGGATATTATTGGCCCACTATGAAAGCAGATGCAATTGAACTTTCTAAAAAATGTGACAAGTGCCAATGTTATTCACCTATACCTCATGTACCATCCGAACAGATGACTCCAGTTGATAGCCCTTGGCCTTTCGCTCAGTGGGGGGTCGATATCATTGGACCTTTGCCCATGGGGAAGGGACAAAATAAGTTCGCAATTGTGGCGGTTGATTACTTCACCAAATGGGCCGAGGTAGAACCATTAGCCAAGATTACTTAGAAACAAACTACCAAGTTCATATGGAGAAATATCATATGCCGTTTCGGACTCCCTCACACTATAATTACCGACAACGGAACGCAGTTCGATAACACAGCCTTTAATGAATTTTGTGAAAAATGGAAGATACGTAATCTCCGCACTTTTCCATATCATCCTCAGGCGAATGGGCAGGTCGAGGCAGTGAACAAAATCATTAAGCACCATTTAAAAACCAAGCTTGGTGAATGCAAAGGTGAATGGCCAGAACTTCTACCAGAAGTATTATGGGCGTATAGGACTACAACTCGTACGTCAACGGGTGAGACCCCTTTTTCCTTAGCATTTGGTGTCGATGCGGTAGTTCCAGTGGAAATTCAAGTGCCCTCGTATCGGATCGAACAGTATAACCCCACAGGTAATCAGGAAAACCTCCAACTTCGCCTCGATCTCTTGGAAGAACGAAGAAACGCCTCCCAATTACGAGCAGCCGCATATCAACAACGTATTGCTCACTATCGAGATGCTAAGGCTTGGCCTAGGTCCTTTCAGCTCGGAGATTTGGTCCCGAGGTAAAAACTCGGAGTCCCTGCTCGTTCGTTGGATCCAAATTGGGAAGGCCCTTATCGGGTTATTAAGATTGTGCGACCCAGTACCTATTATCTTGAAGACATGCAGGGCAGACCTGTGCGTCGCCCGTGGCACGTGGAGCATTTGCTACAATACTTCCCGTAGATTCGATGTGGTTCATAATGACATTTTATGAATAAAGTTGAAGATATCTTTTGGTCGCTACTCCATTTACTTGGATCTAAATAGCCCTGAAGAGAGTGCATACCATTCTCTTGACCAATTGCCTACCTTTGGTAGGGCTAAAACCACCTTTTGGTCGCTACCCCATTTATTTGGACTCAAATAGCCCCGAAGAGAGCATACGTGCTCTCTTGACCAATCTTCTACCCTTGGTAGAATCAAAATCTCAATTGATAGATCAGTCTATCTCAACGTGGACACGGTCACACGACCCCCGGATTGAGTCTAATTCATTTTTTCATGAGTTAGATGCTCGCGCTTGGTGAAAGGGTTCGCACTTCCAAAACGTGAGCAGCGCAGCTCGTGCTCAAATTAAGGGATCGCAGTCGTACACCCTAATCGCGAGCAGCGCAGCTCGTGCTCGAATTAAGGGGTCGCAGTCGTACAACCTAATTGCGAGCAACACAACTCGTGCTCGAATTAAGGGGTCGCATCCTCTGATGAGTCAACATGAGATCAACACAAAGCAAAAATGAAATATAAGGAGAATACACAACACTGAAGAAATAAATGTTCATTAAAATGGTGACCAAAAAGGTTTATAAATTTCTTCTCAAAAGTATAAAAAAAAAAAAAACATGACATAGGAAGGTGTCGAGGTCAAGGTTGGTCATCCTCATCTTGCGCAGGCTCGCGACTCTCAGCTTTGGGACCAGCCTCAGGAGCAGGAGCGGTATCTGTTGCCCCAGTGACTTCATTCTCAGCGCCAGCCCGTTCTCTAGCTGCAACCTCGAAAGCCACTCTGTCGAACTCCTCAGCGTTAAAAGTTGGAGCAATCTGCTGCATAACTCTGACCGCAAAATCGCGACCAACGATATACGCTTCATATCGCTCCTCGTCATAAAGTGGAGAAGTCCGGAACTCCTGGACAGCGCGAGGACCCTCATCAGATACCATCTGAACGAGAGCCACTCGCTCTTCTTCCCAGTGGATGGAGTCATCCTTCAACTGTTTAAGTCTCTGCTGGGCCTCCTCGAGCTTGGTCCGAGCATCCTTGAGCCACTCTTCAAGCTGGATCTTGTCCTTGCGAAAAATCTCTTTCTCCTTCTCGCTCTTAGTATGGAGCTCTTGAAACTTTGCGAGTTGGAGGTCCACTGACTGAAAGCGTTCAGTCATGGATTGAATTTTAACAAGGAGAATCTTCTTCTCTTCGTCCAGCTTGGCGATTTGAATTTCCAAGGCCTTCACCAAGCGGTCCCTCCCTTGGACCTCGGCTTCCATTGTCTTCTTCTTCTTCTCCGCATCCTCCACGTTGCGGCGGGCTGCTTCGATGTCACGTCTGACTAGAAGCGTGAGATCTAAGCTCTATAAAAAAAAATGTGTGAGAGAGGAGATAAATTAGAGTAATTCACCATATCAGTGATGAAAAATATAAATCGTGCAACGATTAATCACCTGTAGCAATCTCACCCCGATGTCGGTGGAGAGAGCTTCGGGGCTTGGTTCGGGGAGGCTTCCGAAGGAGTTGGGGGAAATTTTGTCAAACATAAACTCGCATATTGGATGCAAGTGTGGAGGAATGACGAAAGTTCCCGAGCCAGAAGCCTGGGCTACAACCATCTCCTTGGGACCCGACTCGCGAGCACTCGTGACGCCAGGGGCGGGCGCCAGCAACTCGCGAGCAGCAGTAGGCTCGCTTGAAGCCTCCTTTGGAGGGAGGCCTCCCCCTCTCCGATCGCCTTTCGGCGAATTGTCGGCTACCTCGATAATTGGCTGGCGAGGTAGGTCAACTGGAGGGGGCATGGTGGATAGAGGGGTCGCGTTGACCGTAGCGGTCGCGGTCGTACGAGAAGTCGTAGCGACCCCTCCCGAGGCGACCCCTCGCGATTGAGGACCGCGAGCAGACCCCTCTGCGGGAGCAGGCGCATCAAAAGGACCCCCCGCGGTTTTCTTTTGCCTCTTCGAGGCTGCGCCCTTCAGACGAGGAAGTACCCCCAATGCACTTCTCTTGTCTCCAACATTCGTCATCTCTTCTCGGAAGATGAGACCCGCTGCACAGAGATGACGAGGCTCTAGTGCGATGTTGACGTGGCGTGTGCTCGCGGAAAGCTTGTAGACTCTGACTAACTTCTCGTTGAGCCCTCCTCGCAGGTTCGGCTTCACACCAGTCGGGATTCCTACGAACAGAAAAGAAGGCACGATTAAATCGTCAATAGAGCAAAGGTATTATTTCTTTCGGACAGATAAACGAACACTTAAACCCACCTTCGCCAAAATGGCGATTAACGTTATGGCCTTTGGGGTCAGAGCCCAATTCGGACTCCCAATTCCCAGAAACGTAGAACCACTTTTTCCTCCATCCCGGGCAGTTGGAAGAAGGGTTCCCCAAAATAAAGTTATTCCGGTGCCAGAAGCAGAGGTAGTACCAACCCTCGCTAGCTGGCGCCTTCTTCAGCTGGAATAACCTTAAAAACTCCTCAGCGGTTAACTCCTCGTTACCCGCCTGCTTCCAAAGGACGAAAGCACTCAGAAGTACCCGCCAGCCGTTTACTATTAGTTGGCCCGGGGCAATCTTGTAGAGACGGAGGAAGTTTCGTATGAAGGGGTGGAGGGGAAGACGTACGCCCACTTTGAAAAAATATTCATAAACAGCCACACACCCAGGTGGTGGTGCATCGGCTGTCTCCCCTCTCCCAGGCAATCTGAATGAAACAGAGTCTGGGACCCTATATACCTCTCTAAGGTTAGAGAGTCTTTCCTCCGTCAAGATGGAAGAGTAACCGGAGGCGGAATATCTCCCAGCCGGTACTCTGGCGTTATTGGATTCGGAGGAATCCAGGGTTTCGTCTCCCAAAGGAACAATCTCTTCGTCAGAGATTTTCGCCATTATAAAGAGAGATGGGAAGAAGAAAGAAAAGAAGGAATTGTTCGCTTCCCCAAGTGTAGGGTTGCGATGTAGTAATAATCTCGGTAAGACCGAGGTCGATCCACAAGGAAGGAAGTAAACAATTCCAATTATCCTAATAACTAGAATCAAAGAGGTTTGTGAAATTGGTTTTGAACATAAAATAGAAAATCTGATAATGAAAAGATAACTAGAGCATCAAGGATCCACTTATAGCTCTTCTTAGATGCATAATTCGCTATGGTTTCTTATTTTCTCAACTAGAATCGACATTCCTGTCTATCTAGTCGGATGATAGAGCTGTTAAACCAAACAATCTGTCATATGTAAGTTCTATGCATAAGATTCACTCAATGTAGGCTGAGCTGAGCATGCTCAATTGCATAGGTCATTCCCCTTTCCTATAGGTCCAGTTCTCAATCATAACCATCCCCAAGTCCTCTCACAAGACAAGGCTAGATTAGGATTTGAACTAGATTCAAATCACAAGCACAGTCCTTACATATTCCAGAAAATCAACTAAAATAGAACTTTGGCATGAAGTCCCTTTATGAAGAGCTTAGTACTAGAGCGCACTCCCCAAGTCGAGAGAGTCGAATGAAGGGTCCTCGTTCTCCCCAAGTGATTGAGGAAATTCTGTTTCAAGGGTAAGGAATTCCTCCTCTATAGAGGGGAGGTCTTCCAAAGAAAAATTTTCAGATTTAGTGGTAAGCACATCATCTAGCATTGGTTGATCTTTTGAAATTTCAGATTGTGCCACCCCATCATCCAAAGAAGCAGAATTTTCAACCCAAGGGAGTTCTTCCACAATAGAATCCGGCATGTGTTGTTGGTGGAAGGACTTAAAAATATCGACTTCGGCCATCTCTCTAGCAAGAATATCTTTCGGTGATTCAAAAACATTCGGCCCTTTGGAAGAACAAATCATGGACTCACAATCATCCTTTAAACCCTCATTGTAGGCAATCAAACTATCACTTTCAGATTTTGTAGATTCCTCGGGTTCGTCAACCGTCCTTGAAATCTCTTCATCATTCAAATCGAAATAGCTAAAAGAGATAGTTGATTTACCATAATCAATGGTAATGGTGGGATCACTGAGATCTACATCCCTTAGAAGTTTAGTCATTAAATCTAGAGAAGGTTGGGTTTGGATAGCCTCATCCTCCTCATTGTTGGGGATTGATTCGGTGTTCCCAATGTTGGGTTCAATATTTTGAGATGGCGAGAGGTTTTGTATGTATTGCTTAGTTGTTTCCATAAACTCTTGCAGCACATCCTCAAGAGTTCGTGTCGGTTGCGGCTCATGAGAAAGAAACTCTTGAGGATAGTTGTTGGCATCCATGGTTGGCTCATCTTCCAAGTTGAAATTTTGATGCTCCCACCAATTTGGATTATGCATGTCATATGTTGGGCTTTTAGATGGTTGTTGATATGTGTAGCCATACAAGTGATCATACATTGTCCTAACCGGTGGAACATTATTCATCTCTTTCCGATACTCTCCCATTGCCTTACGTTGTGCCTCAATATGTGTATTGTTTTCATTAATGTAATCACGTATCGTCTTACGTGGGGAAGTATGAGAAGTAGATTGAGTCTTAGAAAAATACTTATGCTTATAATGGTTCCAATCATAAAGAGTTTCAATTTCATGGTCTGTTATCTCATCTTCCAAAAGGTATGCATAAGCACCACACTTCCAATCAGCCATAATGAGATTTTAAAGAGTTGGAACTACCCTATTCTAGAAAAAAGAACAAAAAGAAGGGAGATGGAGAGATGTTACCCAATAGAGCGAGATATATGTCAGTAACAATGTCCTACAAAATCCAACAAAAAAATTATTAGCAATCTAGAAGAAAAAAAAAAAAATCAGAAAATCTTCTTCTATAAAAACTGAAAATCCTACCTAACTAAGACTACTCTATAGTTACTAGAGCGATTAGAACCGTTTAACTTCGTTCCCGGCAACGGCGCCAAAAACTTGTTCGCTTCCCCAAGTGTAGGGTTGCGATGTAGTAATAATCTCGGTAAGACCGAGGTCGATCCACAAGGAAGGAAGTAAACAATTCCAATTATCCTAATAACTAGAATCAAAGAGGTTTGTGAAATTGGTTTTGAACATAAAATAGAAAATCTGATAATGAAAAGATAACTAGAGCATCAAGGATCCACTTATAGCTCTTCTTAGATGCATAATTCGCTATGGTTTCTTATTTTCTCAACTAGAATCGACATTCCTGTCTATCTAGTCGGATGATAGAGCTGTTAAACCAAACAATCTGTCATATGTAAGTTCTATGCATAAGATTCACTCAATGTAGGCTGAGCTGAGCATGCTCAATTGCATAGGTCATTCCCCTTTCCTATAGGTCCAGTTCTCAATCATAACCATCCCCAAGTCCTCTCACAAGACAAGGCTAGATTAGGATTTGAACTAGATTCAAATCACAAGCACAGTCCTTACATATTCCAGAAAATCAACTAAAATAGAACTTTGGCATGAAGTCCCTTTATGAAGAGCTTAGTACTAGAGCGCACTCCGATTCCTCGGATCATACAGGTCTAGACCGTTGCAAACGAGATAAGAAGCTAAGTAATTCATCCAAACATCCATGAGTCATCACAAGACTAAGAAAAATTACTTAAAAACTTGTATAAACTTCAAACCTTAGTTCATAATCATTAATTCCAAACTAAAAACCAATAAAACGAATTAAACAATCTAAGAAAACTATAAGGTTCACCTCTTAGCTCTAGCTAAGAGATTAGCTAATAAAAAGCATATTAAAAACTAGAACTAGAACTAAGAAAAGGAAGAAAAACTAGCTGGAGGAGGCTAGGAAGCCTCCTATGACTTGAACTCCTTGCTCCCCACGTCCTTGGTTGCCCTGGAATAGAAGAGATCACCTCCTTTTATAGTGCAGCAATAGTACAGCAACATAGCAGAATTTGTTTCGCTTGGTACGGCTTAACCAATGGTCGGATTGCCTTCAAATTTGATTTGTAGCTTCCTTGTAATGTGATCTTCATCATAGATGATTTAGATTTCCAAGATTGTTCTCTGAATGGGCCCACCAATCACATCACCGACCGCCTCTCAAAATCGCGCACTTCGGGTACCTTCAGAACCAGTCATCTTGCTTTCAACGCTCCGGAGTGTACAGAGGTCGGATTGATCTCAAATTTTGAACATGAGTAGAAAACTTCCTCCTCTACATGATAGACGGATTAGATTGTCCAAAAAAATCTCAGAATGTGGTCCGAAAATTAGAACAATTAGGGCTTTTATAAACTCTGCGCAGTTGGAGCTTTCTGGATGGTCCATCTTTCTTCAACCGGTACGATCAAACCACACACCCTTTTGATCTGAAACTTTTGTGGTTATTCATATATGGATGTGGTCTAAAAGATGGTCAAAGTAGATTCTTCATATCATCAATGATGGGCCACCTGGACCGGCCCAGAGTGGAACAGCGAAATCTGGAACTTTCTGGATAGTTCGTATTGTTTTGGCCACCACGATCAATCCGTAGCTCCGATCGACACGAAACCACTTGGGTTAGTTCGGCGTCGAGCTCCTCTTCGACATGGATGTGTTGGATTTCCAAATATCATCAAGATCGGCCCAAAAAACTGGTCCGAAAAACCAGGTGCGGGAATACATTGCTGTTTTAGAAACTGGAATCTGAAACTTGCATGGCCGACCGGTCACGACCGGTCGGACAGGGCTGGCCGACCGGTCACGACCGGTCAGGCCCTCTTTGGCATTACTCCAGCAAGCATGGCCGACCGGTCAAGACCGGTCGGGCTTCCTTGGCCGACCGGTCAAGACCGGTCGGTCTCTGTTTCTTCTTGTTTTCTTCCTTTCTTTCTTCTATTTTCTTCTTTCTTTGCTTCTTTCTTTGCTTCCTTCTTCCTTCAGCCCTCCTTGGGTCTTCATCCAAGGTTCTAAATCAGCTCTTTTGGTCATCAATTGGGCAAAGTAACTCTCATTCCTACAACCACAAAACATGTATTTGATTAGTCTTTAAATTATGAAAACCATGCATAATGAGTGATGAATTGGGGTTAAAATATGCACAATTAATAGCTCAACACACCCCCCAACCAGCATTTTGCTAGTCCCGAGCAAAACATGCGTGAAACAAGTTCCATTCTCCAAATCCAACTCTCCTCTAGAAACTATTCTTCTATACATTCCAAGACACACAAGCATGAAAATCAGAGAAATTAGGTGATAGAAGTTGAAACCTTAAAATCTTAGAACATAATAAGTATTTATATGAAATTCCCACTGATTGATTGATAAATAGAAGAACTTGAACAAATTCACCCTAGTGTGCATAGTGAAAGTTCATCTCATGAGTTTCTGGGCTCATCTTCCTCATAGATCAACTAAACTATGGATTTCAAGGTGCACAGAGCAACAACAAGCCTATGACAGGAATTTGTCTTACCGTCCTTCCGACGACTTTCACACTACGTCCCATTTCCGGCTTTGGTTACGGGTAGACCATCCCCCGGTTGGTAGTAGGTAGCCCTAATCGGAATTTTCCACCATTTTTCCATCATTCCCAATTTCATCCTTCCTTTTCCTTTTTCTTTTTAAATTAGATAGGATTTTTAGAAATCCATATCTTTCGTTATTTTCCCATGGACAAGGATGGACAAAGTACCCCGGCTTGGTTTCTCAACACCTTAAATCAAAGTATAGTTAATCCACAAATCACATAATCCTTTCAACCCATGAAAATCGTGTAATGTGAACTAGGTGTAAAAGTGTTCAAATTTTCTATCACTCACATAAATAGGGGAATTCACATATAAAACCATTATATTAAAAGAAATTCAAAGCTTGCAACATCACTCACTTCGTATCTCCTCTTCTTATACTCGTATCATCTTGAATGCATAGAAACAACGTTTTCCAAAAGAGTTTTGAATTTTAGAAAAATCGAAAATTTTCTACATAATTGCTCGAAATGTCACAAAAGCTAGTAGATTCATCTAAGGAATCTCACCCCCCAACCAAAATCTTACATTGTCCTCAATGTAATAAGATATGCAATATGCATGACATGAGAGCAATGACACAAAACAAAGGAGAGTGAGAACGAGAGTACCTGAGGTAGCAAGTTGATCAATTCTAGCATCTTCCATTGTCTCAATGAGACTTATTCAATCCTAAATGCAGAAAGAAATCCTAACCTACCTACCTACCTTTGATTAGTCTGATCGACTACATGATCAAATTTGAGCAGGATCTTCATGAATTTCAATAGGTTTCTCATGAGGACCATCCAAAGTCCTGCTCGAATGTATACATGTGTGCGTTTCTTCATGAAAGTCCAATCATAGTATGCACCACACGCATGTAAGGAGGAGATAAGAGCAGCAAAAAGATATCTCCTCAAGTTCTGAATTAGGTTGTAATTGATTAAAAACGGGTCCTCCCAATCAGAATTTTCAATGGGTTGAAGAACCCATGATGGTGGAGAGACATTCATTAAGGATTTTTCAGTTTGGATTGTCTCCTCCACAAATTCAGATTTGCATGGTGCTTCCACAAACCATGGTAAAGAGTGTAAATCAGTGGAATGGTGTTCTTCAGGCACCGACACCATGTCTAACAAACTATCCAACTCCTTAATCATCTCATCATCCAGATCATAGGGGTGGGTCATGCATTCCTTTAGGAAATCGAGAGAGTCGAATGAAGGGTCCTCGTTCTCCCCAAGTGATTGAGGAAATTCTGTTTCAAGGGTAAGGAATTCCTCCTCTATAGAGGGGAGGTCTTCCAAAGAAAAATTTTCAGATTTAGTGGTAAGCACATCATCTAGCATTGGTTGATCTTTTGAAATTTCAGATTGTGCCACCCCATCATCCAAAGAAGCAGAATTTTCAACCCAAGGGAGTTCTTCCACAATAGAATCCGGCATGTGTTGTTGGTGGAAGGACTTAAAAATATCGACTTCGGCCATCTCTCTAGCAAGAATATCTTTCGGTGATTCAAAAACATTCGGCCCTTTGGAAGAACAAATCATGGACTCACAATCATCCTTTAAACCCTCATTGTAGGCAATCAAACTATCACTTTCAGATTTTGTAGATTCCTCGGGTTCGTCAACCGTCCTTGAAATCTCTTCATCATTCAAATCGAAATAGCTAAAAGAGATAGTTGATTTACCATAATCAATGGTAATGGTGGGATCACTGAGATCTACATCCCTTAGAAGTTTAGTCATTAAATCTAGAGAAGGTTGGGTTTGGATAGCCTCATCCTCCTCATTGTTGGGGATTGATTCGGTGTTCCCAATGTTGGGTTCAATATTTTGAGATGGCGAGAGGTTTTGTATGTATTGCTTAGTTGTTTCCATAAACTCTTGCAGCACATCCTCAAGAGTTCGTGTCGGTTGCGGCTCATGAGAAAGAAACTCTTGAGGATAGTTGTTGGCATCCATGGTTGGCTCATCTTCCAAGTTGAAATTTTGATGCTCCCACCAATTTGGATTATGCATGTCATATGTTGGGCTTTTAGATGGTTGTTGATATGTGTAGCCATACAAGTGATCATACATTGTCCTAACCGGTGGAACATTATTCATCTCTTTCCGATACTCTCCCATTGCCTTACGTTGTGCCTCAATATGTGTATTGTTTTCATTAATGTAATCACGTATCGTCTTACGTGGGGAAGTATGAGAAGTAGATTGAGTCTTAGAAAAATACTTATGCTTATAATGGTTCCAATCATAAAGAGTTTCAATTTCATGGTCTGTTATCTCATCTTCCAAAAGGTATGCATAAGCACCACACTTCCAATCAGCCATAATGAGATTTTAAAGAGTTGGAACTACCCTATTCTAGAAAAAAGAACAAAAAGAAGGGAGATGGAGAGATGTTACCCAATAGAGCGAGATATATGTCAGTAACAATGTCCTACAAAATCCAACAAAAAAATTATTAGCAATCTAGAAGAAAAAAAAAAAAATCAGAAAATCTTCTTCTATAAAAACTGAAAATCCTACCTAACTAAGACTACTCTATAGTTACTAGAGCGATTAGAACCGTTTAACTTCGTTCCCGGCAACGGCGCCAAAAAC
Source organism: Liriodendron chinense (assembly GCA_003013855.2). Lineage (NCBI taxonomy): Eukaryota > Viridiplantae > Streptophyta > Magnoliopsida > Magnoliales > Magnoliaceae > Liriodendron > Liriodendron chinense. The sequence goes on along the minus strand of ML058329.1, from coordinate 1,619,848 downwards.
TTGTTCGCTTCCCCAAGTGTAGGGTTGCGATGTAGTAATAATCTCGGTAAGACCGAGGTCGATCCACAAGGAAGGAAGTAAACAATTCCAATTATCCTAATAACTAGAATCAAAGAGGTTTGTGAAATTGGTTTTGAACATAAAATAGAAAATCTGATAATGAAAAGATAACTAGAGCATCAAGGATCCACTTATAGCTCTTCTTAGATGCATAATTCGCTATGGTTTCTTATTTTCTCAACTAGAATCGACATTCCTGTCTATCTAGTCGGATGATAGAGCTGTTAAACCAAACAATCTGTCATATGTAAGTTCTATGCATAAGATTCACTCAATGTAGGCTGAGCTGAGCATGCTCAATTGCATAGGTCATTCCCCTTTCCTATAGGTCCAGTTCTCAATCATAACCATCCCCAAGTCCTCTCACAAGACAAGGCTAGATTAGGATTTGAACTAGATTCAAATCACAAGCACAGTCCTTACATATTCCAGAAAATCAACTAAAATAGAACTTTGGCATGAAGTCCCTTTATGAAGAGCTTAGTACTAGAGCGCACTCCGATTCCTCGGATCATACAGGTCTAGACCGTTGCAAACGAGATAAGAAGCTAAGTAATTCATCCAAACATCCATGAGTCATCACAAGACTAAGAAAAATTACTTAAAAACTTGTATAAACTTCAAACCTTAGTTCATAATCATTAATTCCAAACTAAAAACCAATAAAACGAATTAAACAATCTAAGAAAACTATAAGGTTCACCTCTTAGCTCTAGCTAAGAGATTAGCTAATAAAAAGCATATTAAAAACTAGAACTAGAACTAAGAAAAGGAAGAAAAACTAGCTGGAGGAGGCTAGGAAGCCTCCTATGACTTGAACTCCTTGCTCCCCACGTCCTTGGTTGCCCTGGAATAGAAGAGATCACCTCCTTTTATAGTGCAGCAATAGTACAGCAACATAGCAGAATTTGTTTCGCTTGGTACGGCTTAACCAATGGTCGGATTGCCTTCAAATTTGATTTGTAGCTTCCTTGTAATGTGATCTTCATCATAGATGATTTAGATTTCCAAGATTGTTCTCTGAATGGGCCCACCAATCACATCACCGACCGCCTCTCAAAATCGCGCACTTCGGGTACCTTCAGAACCAGTCATCTTGCTTTCAACGCTCCGGAGTGTACAGAGGTCGGATTGATCTCAAATTTTGAACATGAGTAGAAAACTTCCTCCTCTACATGATAGACGGATTAGATTGTCCAAAAAAATCTCAGAATGTGGTCCGAAAATTAGAACAATTAGGGCTTTTATAAACTCTGCGCAGTTGGAGCTTTCTGGATGGTCCATCTTTCTTCAACCGGTACGATCAAACCACACACCCTTTTGATCTGAAACTTTTGTGGTTATTCATATATGGATGTGGTCTAAAAGATGGTCAAAGTAGATTCTTCATATCATCAATGATGGGCCACCTGGACCGGCCCAGAGTGGAACAGCGAAATCTGGAACTTTCTGGATAGTTCGTATTGTTTTGGCCACCACGATCAATCCGTAGCTCCGATCGACACGAAACCACTTGGGTTAGTTCGGCGTCGAGCTCCTCTTCGACATGGATGTGTTGGATTTCCAAATATCATCAAGATCGGCCCAAAAAACTGGTCCGAAAAACCAGGTGCGGGAATACATTGCTGTTTTAGAAACTGGAATCTGAAACTTGCATGGCCGACCGGTCACGACCGGTCAGGCCCTCTTTGGCATTACTCCAGCAAGCATGGCCAACCGGTCAAGACCGGTCGGGCTTCCTTGGCCGACCGGTCAAGACCGGTCGGTCTCTGTTTCTTCTTGTTTTCTTCCTTTCTTTCTTCTATTTTCTTCTTTCTTTGCTTCTTTCTTTGCTTCCTTCTTCCTTCAGCCCTCCTTGGGTCTTCATCCAAGGTTCTAAATCAGCTCTTTTGGTCATCAATTGGGCAAAGTAACTCTCATTCCTACAACCACAAAACATGTATTTGATTAGTCTTTAAATTATGAAAACCATGCATAATGAGTGATGAATTGGGGTTAAAATATGCACAATTAATAGCTCAACAGGAATACCTCTGTAAAGAGGTTTTTACTCCGGAACAGAAAAGAAGAAGAAGGAAACTTCGCAGCAGATGGAATTCGAAAATGGAGGATTTTCGGCTAAGTCTGATATTTATACGCAATCATTCCGTTTGATTTGATGGACACGCGGCAGCTTCTCATGCGGCATGCCAGACGAGCGGACGCTGGCATTAAATACGGAAACAGGTGGCGCCCGACGCCTCATCTCTGGCGGCAGAAAAGCTACGCAAAAGCTGGCCATCATAAATGCGGAAGCACGTTAAGTGAATCATGTGCGATTTTTTCCAGCAGCCAGCTGTCTACACCAACAAACCCTTGGCATAGTTCCTCAATACCAAGGGTTTGGGGAGCATCTGTTGTAGACAAATATAGTCTAGCGAGAAGTGAGGGATCGCGAGCACATAATGAATGCGACCAGTCAGGCTCGTGCTCGTCAGAAGGGGTCGCATTTCCTGGATGCGAGCAGCTCAGCTCGTTCTCGACAGAAGGGGTCGCATCTCCTGGATGCGAGCAGCTCGGCTCGTGCTCGTCAGAAGGGGTCGCATCTCCTGGATGCGAGTAGCTCGGCTCGTGCTCATCAGAAGGGGTCGCATTCCTGAATGCGAGCATTCCTGAAACGAGCAGCTCCCGACATCTGAGCAATCATGATGGTCTTCGTATAATAGTTCTAGCACCCAATTTCCGTCGAGCAGCTTGTTCAATCCCTCTGCGACACTAAGCAGGGCTACACCCAGTTCGGTGGTTTCCGCCCCGTCGGTGTCTCCTTCCTTTTCGCCGGCTATGACTCCAACTACGGTCTCCAGCTCTACATGAGCGATCAGCGCTACTACTACGCCTACCAGCAGCCCGTATAGGTCGATTTTGGGCTTATCTTCTCTGGTGGTTCCGAATCTCAAGGAACGTGATTGCCGAAATAAGTCATTGGGTTAGATCTCGTCTTTAAGGATAAGGATCTTATCCCACGAAATCAGCGGGATCTTAGTATCGTACACGAAATCAGCGGGATCTCGATATCTTACGTAACAGATTGGATCGCTTCAGATCTATATAAAGGGATGACTCCATTAAGAGAAAGGTACACAATATTCAATCTCTGGCCTGCTTCTGCCTGGTTTTTCTTCTTTTTGCTTTGCCTGACTTAAGCATCGGAGGGCTAACGGTTGGACACCAGCCACCCTAAGTTGCTATCTGTCTTCTTACAGGTCTATCGGAGAAAATCCCTGCTGGAGAGAAGGTGAACAACGGGAGGATCCTATTACAAAATCTGACGTAAACATATGATGAGATCGTTTTAAGTGAGACTCTCTAGGCAACCCATTTTCATAAGTTGTAGAGATCTCAAACCTACCCTCTTATCACCTTGGGCATATCAAAAGCATCATTTGCAAGGTGGTTGATCAAGTGTAGCTGAGGCATTGGTGATGCAACAACAACATGATCGGGGGAGCAAGGGAAGATGATTGAAGTACGAGAGAATGGAGATCAAGCAAGCCCATACGGCACTGAACAATGGGCTCATTCGACAAGTAAATGTTGTCATTGTAGAGAGTCCTCCCACTCAATTCCCTGTGTGAGTTGAGTGTAGAGTTTGTTTGTCAAACTCAAACTAGGGTCATTTGTCTATTCTTAGCTTATTAGTTGAGCCTAAAACTCTAGGGACGTTAACTGTTCCTTAACGGGTTTGTTGGCCTAAAGATTAGGGGTTGTTTGGCACTCCTTGGCACGTTTGTCGGGCCTGAACAAAGTCTCCAAAGGGGAGCATTCGAATGGGAGTGAACATGCGTTGTCCTTGAGTAGGACTTGAGGTGACATTAAGTAGTTCCCATAGGATGTGAAGAACCTATAAACTCCTCGGTTGGGTGGAGCCGATTTAAAACACCTTGGTTGGGAGGAACCAGATTTAAACTCCCTAGTGAATGCCGGTGTGCTCAAAGAGATTGAATACTTGAATCGGAAATGGAGTAGACAAGTAGTCGAACCACTATACATGCTTGTGTTTGTGATTAATTTGAGCACATTGTTATCTTAGCATTGTATGTTTAATTGTTAATTATGAATACTTGATAGGAATGTATGTTAGGCACTAGATAGGCACATCCACACACAAGATATACTTTCACTAGTTGTGTAGACTTCAACTAATTGATCCATTCTCATAAGTCTACATAAGTTTCATAGATTAGAAGCTTGATTTGTTTAATCATTTGAGTATCTATGCATGTTTAGAATAGGTTGCTTATTGCTTAAATGAAATGCCGGTCTTGTGATTGGACCCACTTAAGCTTGGAAGCCGAAGTGTTCTTTCTTACATAGTTTAAATTGATAAAACTGTTAAGTAGGCAAAAAGAATTTCAAAAGGTCCTAATCACCCCCCCTTATAGGACTTATCCACAATACTTGTTGCTCTCCAAGCTTCCGCATTAACACGCCTTTAATCCAAAATGTGTAATTTCACAAAGGATCACGTCTTGACATTTGATAAATCAGGGAACAAGCCAATAAGCTACGTGGATTCAGATTACACATGAAACGAGGATAATAGAAGATTAACTTTCTGGATACTTATTTGTGCTCGTGGGTGGAGCGGTCAGTTGGATGTTGAAGCTCCAGTTTGTGGTAGCTCTTTCCACAATGGATGTTGAGTATATGACAATGATAGAGGCATTCAAGGAAGGTGTTTGGTTGAGATGTATGATGAATGAATTGAGGCTTCAACAGGAAGCCATGTCAGTTAATTGTGACAGCGAAAGCACGATCAATTTGGTGAGGAGTTCTGTTTATCATTCTCATACTAAACATATCAATGTTCTTCATCATTTTATCCGATATGTGCTTGAAGAAGGCGATGCTACTCTTGAGAATATCCACACAAGTGTGAATCCGACAGATATGCTTTCAAATATGGTTCATTTAAAGAAATTCAAGTTATGTTCGACTTCGTTGGGTCTGGCAGAGATGGAATGAAGATGGAGCATGCACAAGAAGCAGCGATAGTGGAGCTATGATGGAGACGATTAGAGATTGAGGATATCAACTTGAGCAAAGAGAATTGAGAAGATTGAGATTGAAGCCTCGGTGGAGATTGTTGTATGGAGTCTTTAATCTGGACCGATTAGGGGGTCATCGGTCAACCGATCGAGTGGTCGGTTAATAAAAAATACCTCAGATAATATAGATTAGTCTCTGCACAATTTTGGATAGGTTCGGTCAATCAAACTTAGAGGTTCGATTGACCGAGCAAATTCATAATTATGTTAAAAACTCTTTGGACATTTTTTAGCATGTTCCCGAACATGTGGTTGTTGGGCAACCAAGGGATTGTTAGGTGATGTCAACCGACCGATTGATCAACCGTCAGTTCAAGCAGTTTTGCACAAGTACGCTGTTTTGTTTCTAATTCCATACTTATGCTATATAAACGGGTGTAATACGGGATTAAGGTATCCGAAAACATGCTTAAGGGTTTTCTAGGGTTTTTGGGAGGGGAAAAGCTAGGGTTTACTCTGCAAGTTTTAATTCCATCTCTTGTACAGAGCTGTGGTTTTTTTATTGCAAGGGTTTTTCCAAGTAAATTGTGCGTGCTCTTTAATAGGATTTGCTTGTGTGATTGTGATTGGCTTGTTTAATTCTTCTCTAATTTGCTTATGTAATCCCACTTAACCTAACCTTTCAAAAGTCCTGAATATGGATTTAAAATGAACATTCAAATCCATCCATAACATAAAATGGGAAACAATCCTTAATTCATTAGTGGGGTTAGTGTCTCCTTAGCGCTCGCACCTGAGACCTGCTATTGAAACGCCTCGGCATCTTCCAGCTGGGCTAGCAGGTGAGACTAAGGTGTCGTTTTGTAAACTAAAAATTATGTCTGAAAATTAATTTAAGTGCTAAAAGCTTAAAGTGCTGAATTTTAGTACTTCTAAGTACTAAAAATCTGTTTAGTAAATTGTCTGAGAAAAGCCCTGATGTCTGAAATTAAGTACTTTTTTTTTTATTTATAAAAATCCGTTTGGCAATCACAAACCATAAATGTCTGAAAATTGACAATTTGTCATATTTGCCCCTATTGTCTCAATTTTATCTTCTATACAGTATAAGACAAAATATGTTATTCTCATGCTGTAAAATTTGGCACACCTATACCCAACTCTTGTACATTTCTCAAACATAATATTATTCCCTTTGATTAGTATCCTTGAATTGGACAATTAAACAAAGTCAGATTTAAAAGTTGTGATCATCTAATTATTATTATTATTATTATTATTTGCATGATCCATCCATAGTGGGCCTTATGTGCTTGGTGTTAACGTGGCAAAGTTCTACCGGCTCCAACATGATGTCTGTGTTAGATCTACACTATTTGTCCATTTTTTAGATCGTTTTGGGTCGTGAGCCAAAAAATGAGGCAGATCTAGAACTCAACAGTAGGAAAAATAGTTCAACGGTGGACATTTCTTTGCCCACTTTTCCCTCTCGTATGTCCCACCTGAGTTTCTGGTATGCTTCATTTTTAGTATGAAGAATGAGCTGGAAAAACAGATGAATGGAGTATCCTTCTCACAAACATCACGCTGGCCCACCTAACAAGCCAACACAACACCTAGCTACCCAACGCAACATCTTTCAAAAGGAAATCCGCATTTGGCAACTGCCAGGGCGGTAAGGTGTTCGCGTGATAAAGTTTTGTGGGACCTAACATGATGTATGTGTTATATCCACACCATCCATCCATTTTTTTTAGATCATTGTAGGTCATGACACAAAAAATGAGTTAGATCCAAAGCTCAAGTGGACCACACCACAGAAAACAGTGGGAATTAAAGGCCTAACATTGAAAACTTCCAGCGGGCTTCAGAAGTTTTGGATCAAGCTGATATTTTTGTTCTCCCTTAATCCAGGTGTGTGTGACTTTATGAACAAATCTGATGGAAACTAAACATTATGGTGGTCCCTAGGTAGGTTTCAACGATGGGCATCATCACCCCCATAGTTTCTTGTGGTGCGGTCCACTTGAGCTTTCAGTTTGCCTTATTTTTCGTCTCATGCCCATAAATGATTTTGTAAAATGGATGAATGAAGTGGATATAACGCATGCATCATGATGGGGGTAAAAATTTTGCTGCATCAATGCATCAACATTGCTTCTACTCCCGCAAAAGCTCCGCAAAAGCTTTCAACGGAAGGGTAAAATTGTCATTTATAAAAAAAAAAAAAAAAACTCAAAATCACTTACCACATTCGGCGTTAAGTATTAAGCCAAAGAATGAAAGCTTAAAAAAATTCTTATCTTTTCAGTGAAATTTTGAATTAAGCTCTTAACATTTTGAATTTACCAAACGATTTGAATCCATGTCTTTTCAATTATAAGTGACAAAAATAAGTTTTACCAAATGGGCCCTAAAATTTATAGAGAGAAAAACATGTAATATTGCACTGCCCATCATGAACACAAAATCCCAATGCTAAGGTAAATAAAAACCCAACTCATTCAGTGGGTGGAGTGAAGAGGAGCTGGCTCAAAAGCTTGGGTTGCTCCACTAATCACATGGAGCCATACACAATCTTTAAATGGACTGATTCGGCATTTTTTTTTTCTAGTTCATGAAATGAATGCATGATTGTTGGCCAGGGCCATTTTAACAGGGACCACCTGATGAATGGGCTGGATCATGTTTCACACGCTCGGACACTACTTCGATCCATCCTCACGTGACACTCCATATATAGCTTCTTCCATTAACATTAAGGGAGCTATTTACTACTCTGCTTTGATTGTCCATGCATGCATGCTCTTAAAACTGCACATGCAGCGTTAACCCTTCAAACTGCTGGGGACGCCGATTGCGTCCGACCTTTAAGCGTCCGATCAGTTCTGTGTGGGAGGGCCACTGTGATTTATCAGTTTATCCAAGCCGTCCATTCCTCTTCTAAGATAATGCAAGGCATGGGCCCAAAAAAAAAAAGGAAAATCCAATGCTGTAGTGGATCACACCAAATAGTAAGCTTAGGTTTCATTAAATGCCCAAAACATTAAATGCAAGTGTCATATGTGGTGTGGTCCACTACCCTGTTGGATCTGCCTCAATTTTAGGCCCATGCCTTAACATGATCTTAAAAAAATATGGACAGGTTGGATAAACAGATACATCAAGATGGGACCCCACACAACTGCGGGACCCATAATAGATGAGTGGACATTTATTTGCAATTTTAAATGGTTGACTAATTATAATTTCGATTGTCCACCACATGTCCGCTAATCGGCCAGCTAAGAGATCCGTTTATTGTACCTTTTTGGCTCATTACCCACCTGAGGTGGGCCCATGATTTGGACGGTTTGATTCGAATTACATGTGTATGAACCATCATCACTTTGCAGAGTAAGGGATTTTTTCTCTCAGACAAATACACCCATTAGTCAGGACACATGCATTGAACTAGAACATTCGGCTGTTCATTGATTATGATGCTGTGGCCCGCCTGATTAATGGATCATCCTTGTTCTCGCTGGAGGTGATATTTTCGGTGGGGCCACTGATGACGTCCGATTCATGGTAAAATGGACGGTCAGAAGAAATTGATCAACGGTCTATGTTTAACGGCTTGGCCCTCCTGACGACCACACGCCGAGGATAGGGAAGATGTGGCAAATGGACACGGTATGCCTCACATCTTGCCAAGCATTCTGCAGGATTAAGAGAGAATTTGATGGTTGATACGCAAGAACAAGGAAATGTACCCGTGGCAAAGAGGTAAATTGATTGAACCGTCCAAATGGTGGCCCTAATTCGGAGGCCAAGACTACACTGATTCGATTGTCCAGCTGGTGAATCGATGACACTAACCCTACTGTGATTTTTACTGTAATAGCCCTTCATTGTGGCTATTTTTACTAAAAGTCCAATTTCTTTTTAGCCTTTTCACTAGAAATTGTAAAACTTTCGGTCGGAAATGCCCCTTTGACCACTTGCTTACATCTATGAAGAGGCGGAAGGCCTCTTGAGTGTGGACGAGTGGTCCACTTGTGGGACCCACCCTAATACATATGTTAAAAACTTATTGGGGTCACGGAAGTTTTCGATCAATCCGATATTTGTGTTTTCGCTTCTTCCATATCTATGTGAACTTATGAATATGATGGATCTTAAATAAACATCATAGTGGGCCCTAGGAAGGTTTCAACGATCACGCCACTATCCCCACTGCTTTCTTTGATGGGGTCCAATTGAGAATTGGATCTGTCTCATTCTTTAGATCATGATCTAAAATGACCTCTCCAAATGGATGGACGGTGTGAATATAACACATACATCCTGGTGGGGCCCACAAATGTTGGTGATGTCACTTTCAAAAGGGCAGAAGCCCTCTGACCACCTGCTCCTTGTATATCCATAAGAGGTGGAAGCCATCTTGGGCGTGGTCAGGTTGTCCACTCATGGGACCCACCATGTTGCATATGTTTCATCCATGTTGTTCATCATTTTTCAAGATCATTTTAGGCTTTGGGCCCTATTTTGGGCCAGATCTAGATCTCAGGTGGGCTATACCATAACAAACAATTGGGACCACCTTGATGGACCGTCCACATTGAAGGTGGGGCTCACATGGCAGGTGGTCCACATAAAAGATGGACCCTATATTAATGTGGGCCCCATGGAGTTTTCAATGTTAGGCATTCAATCACCATTGTTTTCTGAGTGGGGCCCACTTGAGCTTTGCATTTGATTCATGTGTGGGCTCCACCCACGTCCAGCTCTGTGGAACCCACCATAGAAACAATGGTGACAATGATGCCCACCATTGAAATCTTTATAGGGCCCACCATGATGTTTATTTGAGATCTGACCTGTTTATAAGTTCACACAAACATGGACGAAGGGAAAAAACAAATATCAGCTTGATCAAAAAGTTTTGTGGCCCCCTATAAGTTTGTAATGGTAGGCGTTCAATCCCCACTGTTTTCTGTGGTGGGGTTCACTTGAGCTTTCGATCTGCTTTATTCTTTAGCGCATGACCTAAAATCAGCTCTCCAAATGGATGGACGGTGTGGATACAACATATATATCATGGTGGGCTAGTGGGGCCCGCTGTATTGCGAGGTTCCTCCTGAACATTGTGAATTCCCCCTGAGCACTGTGGATTCCCCCTGATATTGTGGAATCTCCCTAGGCACTGTAGGTTTCCCCTAAGCCTAGGGAAGGTTTCAACGGTAGGCATCACCGTCCTCACTATTTTTTGATAGTAGGGCCCACAAGGCCTTTGAATCAGGCTAATATTTGTGTGGTCCCTTTATATAAGTCTATGTGACCATATTAATAGGATTGGATGACAAATAAACATCAAGGTGGGCCTGAAAAAGTTTTAATAGTGGACATCCCTGTTATGGCCCACCCGAGATCTAGATTTGGATCAAATGGGGCCCAAAGTCTAAAATGATCTGGAAAAAAGGATGGACGACATGGATGGAACATACATAACATAGTGGGTCCCACGAGTGGACCACTTGTCCACGCCCAAGAGGGCTTTCGCCTCTTCATGGTCGTACACAGGAGTAGGTGGTTAGAAGGACATTTTTGAGATGGTCAGAGGGGCATTTTGAACCCAGAGTTTGCAATTTCTTGTAAAAAGGTTAAAAAGATGAGCCTCACAGTAAATTAGATTTTTAATAAAATAGCCACACTCCAGGCTATTGCAATAAAATGCCAATCCAATGGTGGGTGGGTGCATCGTGTGAGTTTGCATTTTCGAAATGGGTGCGTTGCATGACTAACTTAAAAAAAAAAGAAAAAAAAGAAAAAAAGAAAAAGAACAACTGAAACTAAAAAGAGTGAACGGTCCCAATTCAGCAAATAATGCCTATTAACCAGAAGTTAGAATAATCTTTCTAACAAGATGAATTTTCCAGGCTGAGCTATGTACACTGGGCCCCATAAAATTTGACAGTTTACTTTGACTTAAAACAAGCAACTTTTACAATTTCTAGGTGTCATAGTATCAGCCGTTACATGCTGCCAGAGTATAAAATCTCCCACAAGATTGTTCTTCCAACTTGGGCTGCTTGAGCTTTACCGAGCACACACGCGTGCAATAAAACTCGTGTACATGCCACATGCGTGCTATCATGGTGCAAATGTGAGAGATCTAATCCATCAATCAGGTTTTTTCAATATTATTCATGTTTTTCAAGAAATAAAATCTGGTCCAATCAGAATGTAACACCAAAATTGGAAAATTGTGGTTGGGATAAATTAATCTGCCCAAATGACCATTGGATCAAAGTGATTCTTAGGATAGGGAATCAATATAATGTTACAGCTCTGATGGATAGTTTGGATCTCGGACCCACCATGCCATTCTAGCAAATGATTGGCATGTACATGAGCGTTGTTGCACACGCGTTTGGGCTTACCAAAGTTACTCGCTAAAATATGAGATTTTACTGCAATAGCCCTGACTTGTGGTTATTTTTACTAAAAGTTCAATTTCTCGTCCGATTCATCATATTGAAAGTTTTACGGTCGAGAATGCCCCTCTAACCACCATGTGAATTTTTAATTTCTTGTCAAAAGGCCAAAAAATAAACCAGACGAGAAGTTAGACTATTAGTAAAAATAGCCACAAGGCAGGGCTATTTCAGTAAAAATCCCCTAAAATATCATCGTCTAGTTCTTTTAGCCTATGTTGAGACGTAGGATAGCCAGTATGTGTCGCCATAATAGGGCCCACACGTTGAGTGATCATAACCATCCGTTTCTGAAAATAACTTTATACGAACCCCTTGCGAAAAACCTCTTTCCTACAATCCCTATTAATAGATGAACAATGAACATTGAAAACAATGTTTTTTCAATGGACAACATTCAACACCTTTGGTACTACTACGGTCCATAACTTACCATACGTCGCACCTTTTCATGATAATTGAATATATTTTTTGAAAATCTGTTCCGTTAAATATGTTGGAATAATTATGAAAATTATTTTGACTAAAATACGGATTATTTAATCATTAAATGGGCCACCTTATTAGAATGAATGAAAATTCGAAGATCTAACACAAAATATTGATTTAAAGTACATCACTAGCTTACTTATTACAATTACATGGATTCTTCATGATGGGGGCCACCTTTTTAACGGATAAGATTTCCTAAATATACGACAAATTGGCGGGAAAAAAACGAAGTATGGTAAGCTTGTGGCATGGGGACAGCGGCTGGCGGCTGATCGTTTCACTCGGAAAGGGTAGACACTGGGAAAGGGAAGACGTGGTCTGAAGTCTAACCGCTTAAACCACAAGTTACGGCTCTCCCAACTAATAAGCTCAACCTATTAAATACATGTAAAATCCAATCCATGAAATATCTTAGCCCCATTGTGTGGATCATATCAACCAAAAATAATCCGAATCCACTTATTCATTGGGCCACACTCTAATTTTTATTTATCAATGGTTAAAAGTAGTTTTCTATAGTATGGCCCACTTTATGATTACATAGGAATTGATTTATCAGTAGATTATCTTCATAGACGTTCCATCCTATTAGATGGGTTGGATTTCACATGCACTCAACAGGTTGTAAGTTATACGACGGGTGGACCGTAACTTGTGGTACAACCGGTTGGACTTGATACCTTCTCAAAAGAAAAATCTCCTCATCCCATCTCCCTCCAAATCCCGTTCTCCTATCAGAACAGAAACAGAGAGAAGGGAAAATCTCCGAAAGCTGAAAGAGAAATGCTGCTATTACCGCCACCATCATCTGTCACGCGCTTCTCTTCTCCATCTCTCTTCCCTTTGATTCGCCAAAACCCTCTCTCTTCCCCCACCGCCATCTGTAGCTACAACACCGCTACTAGCAGCAGCAGCAGCAGCAGCAGCAGCACTACTTACTCTGCTTCGGCATTTGATCGAACATCTTCCATTCAAGAACGCTGTCGCTACGACTTCGCACCTCTCCTTGACTATCTTTCCAAAACTCCAACCCAAACTCCCGGTGTGGTGCCTGACGCCCCGACCGCGCTCTCCCCGACGGAGCTCCGCCTCGCCGAATCCTACCGAGCTGTCCCTGCCCCGCTCTGGCACTCCCTCCTCAAATCGCTGTCGGCGGACCCCGCCACGATCCCATCTGCTGCTGCCCTTGTCTCCTTCCTCCAAACTCACAACCTCTGCTTCTCGCTTCACCTGCTATACTCTATCCTCATCCACTGCCCTCGGCCGCTCTCAGCTTCTCTACCATGCTTTCCTGCTCTCCCGCCTTTCCCCCTCCCCACTCTCTCCCCTCACCTACAACGCCCTCATCGCTGCCTGCGCCCGCAACTGACGACCTCGAGAAGGCAATCTCCCTCCTATCCCGCATGCGCCAGGACGGGTTCCTCCCCGACCACACCAACTACAGCCTCGTTGTCCAGTCCCTCACCCGCTCCAACAAGTCCGACCCGTCTGTCCTCCGCAAGATCTGCTGTGACATCGAGGCTGACCACATTGAGCCTGACGGGCAGCTGCTCAATGACCTAATCCTTGCTTTCTCCAAGGCAGGGGAACCGAAGCAGGCTCTCCACTTCCTTTCCATGGTTCAGAGCCAGGGGTTGAGCCCGAAGACTGCTACGTTCGTTGCGGTTATTTCTGCATTGGGGAATTTGGGCAGGACGGATGAGGCAGAGGCCATTTTTGAGGAGATGAAGGAAGGGGGGTTGAAGCCGAGGACGCGGGCATTCAATGCGCTGCTTAAAGGGTACGTGAGGGCGGGTTCTTTGAAGGATGCCGAGTCGGTCGTGTCTGTGATGGAGGAGAGTGGGGTCCACCCGGACGAACATACATATAGCCTTCTGATTGATGCATATACAAATGCGGGCCGGTGGGAGAGCGCAAGGATAGTGTTGAAGGAGATGGAGGCGAACAACGTCCGCCCGAATTCATATGTCTTCAGCCGGATCTTGGCGAGTTATCGGGACAAGGGTGACTGGCAGAAGTCGTTTTCAGTGCTCAAGGAGATGAAGAGTAATGGGGTCTGCCCGGATCGGCATTTCTACAATGTCATGATCGACACGTTTGGGAAGTATAACTGCCTTGAGCATGCAGTGGATACGTTTGAACGGATGAAATCGGATGGGATTCAGCCAGACACTGTGACATGGAATACATTAATCGATTGCCACTGTAAGGCGGGTCGGCACGAGCGGGCCCAGGAGCTGTTCGAGGAGATGCAGGAGAGTGGGTGTCTGCCATGCACGACGACTTATAACATCATGATCAATTCGTTAGGGGAGCAGGAGAAGTGGGAAGAGGTGAAGAGCTTGTTGGGGAAGATGCAGGGCCAGGGGTTGCTGCCGAATGTTGTTACATACACCACACTGGTGGATATATATGGGCAGTCGGGGAGGTTTAAGGATGCGATTGAGTGCTTGGAGGTAATGAAAGCGACAGGGTTGAAACCGTCTTCGACAATGTACCATGCATTGGTCAATGCATATGCACAAAGGGTATGTTGTGTTTGGATGCTCTATTGAATTGAATTGCATTAGTTCAGTCAAGTGGAAATAACTGAATTCGTGCCAGCCCCATTCTGTTCATAACGACAAACTAGTCCTTGAATAGCATCTCCAATTAGTTGAAAGTCAAACATGGAAATAACGCAATATTTGCCTGGTCATTGTTATGAATTAAAATGATCCCACCTCCATTTTTGTCAATTTCTTTATATTTAGTTGAATTATGGCTATTCAGTTGAACTGAGCATCAGCTTTTATTCATCTCAATCTGGAATGCCAGCTAGAAACTCTCATATTTGATTGGAATTTACTTAATTGAGTTTTCAAGTTAAATTTTTTTATGTTTGGTATAGTTTTTTGTTTTTTACCAACCCCAATTAGTTGAGATAAGGCTTAGATGATGATTTTTGAAAGAAGGGCTTAGATGATGATGAAGCAATTGCGGTTTCTTTGGTGCAAAGGGACAACTTTAACTCAATGCAAGTCTTACTTGACAAGTTTCAAAGCACGGTTGCCTGTAAATGTCTGATTACTTACATTAATGAAACATAATGATTTTATGTGCGTATTTGTGCTTGTTGGTTAAAAATGGAAGAGAACCTTGATACCTTTGAATTTTGTAGTATATGGTGTCGATTCTATAATACACGTGGTAAATGCCTGGTGCCAGGACCACTAATACTAAAACGCAATTACCTAGGCTCTTTGGTCTTGGCATTGGTTTTGTCATAATAAATACAAATAAGTGACAGTGAAATCTATACAATCATGCAGTACAAAATAAAGCTTTTGATGCGGCAAATTGAAGCAATTGACTAGAATTGAAAGAAAATGAATGCATACTACCTTAAGGATCAAATCCTCTGATCACATGCTGCAAAATTGATTTTTTTTTTTATTCTTCTTTTTGAACAAGCAACAAAGATTTATACTAAAGAGCAAAAAGAGTGCAAGTGCAACTAAGACGAGAGAAAAGCTATCAAGGCAAACAGCAACATCAAGATAGATGGTAGAGCTCGGGTTAAAAGAATTATTTAACCAAAATGCACCACAATACTGCAGATGATGTCCCATTCGGCAGTGATCTCTAATGCTGATTGAACCAGAAAAGCTTTGATGTGTCAATGCCTAATCGAAGGTTGCAACTATCATCTTATCCAACTGTGCGATTAAGGAGATTTGGATGCCATTAAAGATTCTGGAATTTTTCTTTCCATATTTCCCAAGCTATTAGCAATAGGGACCTGTGCCCCACAGAAATTTTCTTTTCCCAGAGAATGGGCTATTGCTCTAGCTGAGGAACTGCTTCTCTACTGAGGACCAAGCCATGAAATTGATGTTAGGGCCTAATTATTGGACTGTGGGATAACCCAACAACCTTCTAGTCTAAAGCTAGAAATCACTCAAGAGAAAGACACTCATTCTTAAAAAAGAAAAAACCCATCAATTGTCTTAACAAAGAACACATCTGGATTACTGGAGGGGAATGTTGAGACCAGGAACTACCGAACAAGCAGTTTTTGTTTGAGGAGTCGACGGAGAGGAACCTCTAGAGATTTCTCAAATATAAAAGAGGTGTGGTCATTTCTCATTAGGGATTTAGGAAGGGACCATGCCGTTACCAGGCTTACTTGAGGTGGGAGGGGCGAAACCATCTCTCTGGAAGGACCTCATGGTGTAGGAACGGTGGTGGCGGAGTGTAGGGAGTATGGGGAAGGAAGTTGGGCCATGGGCTATGATGTCAGGCCGTCAGGGGGAGGTTGGGCCAAGGAGATACTCATACGAAATGAGCAAGTTCTGCATTACGAAAGTAGCTGGAAGGAGAAAGGAAGATGGGTTGAGGTAGGGAAGAGAATGTGGGGTGAGGTGAGAGGGGGAGTCTCATCACTAGGGGGAGTCAAGGGAGTTGCTAGCACTATTTGTAGATTGCGGGGCGTCTAGGAATTGCGGTACAGTAATGGAGGTGTTACTTCCCATAAATAAGAAGTCGGGTGCGTATAGGGGATTTTCCGTCAGTTAGAATGGCGTCAGAAAGGGGGGTGCAGGCAGCCATAGATGCATACGATGGGGACATATACAAAGGTAAATGCCTAGGGATGAAGAAGGCCTGATATGGGCCGAGAGTGGCCAACAAGGAGATGGCGAAACTCCGAACATGGAACGGGCATGGTGGTGATCTTCGGGTCCGATCGAGTAACAATGGTGATTGTGTGTGTGTGTGTGTGGGCGGGGGGTGTGTTTACAAAGGTAGTTGGTAGCAAGGTGGGAGTAATGTGTTCTAGTGAGGTTAATAGAGGGAATGAGTTCGGTTTGGGGGGTTTGTATCGTGATAAGTTGATGGAATAGGGGTAGTTGAGGATGTGGAGAAGGGCGTTTGTGAGGTAGGGGTTTTGTTCTCTCAAGGGGACCCTCAGGAAGTCGAGGGGAGGAAGGAAGTCGGCTTGTCGGAATAGGGGAGGGAGGATAATGGAAAGGGAGATGCAGTGGGGAGCGATGGGTTTGGCACACTTGGGATAAAGGTCGACGGATGGTGTTGGTGGATTTGAGGATGATTGCAGGGGCAACTCGATCATTCCAATGGTGCTTGGTGGCTTTGATAATGGCAAGAGCATTAATTGATGAGATTGGTTGTTGGCTTGAAGCTTTTTATGGGGTGAAAACCCACGACAGAGTTCTTAAGCCTCTTAAGTTCCTTTGAAATCCTTATTTCTTGCCAGCTGGATATGGATTAGGACCAGGTAATCTGCTCTGTAATCATTTTAGAAACGACACTGTTAAGAGCTTGTGGAGGTGGGATCAGTGGTCAGTCCTAGGAATGGAGGAAGGTTAGTTCTCTATTTGTGACCTTCGGCTGGAACTGTGGATGACGGAGGTGTTTTTAGTGGTGGGTTCCTGTGTGGGGGAGGTGGTCGCAATAGATCCCTTGTCGGAACAATGTGCAAAGCTTAGAGTGGCAAGGTTGCTCATTTGAAGGCAAATGTTGCTACCAGTGTTGAAGAAGATCATCGTGGTCATCGGTGAACTGCGCATCTCGGCATACATTGGTAGAAATTTTTTTGAGGGGGGGGGGGGGTGGTTTCTTGAACTATGAGGAGTGGAGAGGAAGCTAATGTCATTTTAAAAGCCTTGGGGACAGGTGGCGTTAGAGGGTTGGGGAGCAATGAGCATGAGACCTTCAATATTTTCCCACCCAGCTGTCAACGAAGGGAGGGGGACTAATTGTCATTCCTTGGTTACAACGGGGTACGAGTGTGTGGTTCGTCATTCGTGCGGAGATGGCATGTGTGTGGGAGAACCAATTTTCTATCGGTCGCAGGGTGGCATGTGCAGACCATCCTCAAGGGTTCGCACGCTGTGGAGGATTCCTTTATCTGCTCTTGAGAGTTGGTCATATTCTCCTCCCCCCCCTCGTGCGACAGTTTTAAGTCGAAGGGGCTTTCTTTCTTACCTCGACAACTCTAAATCAAGCAGCTTAACGTGCAAGAGGTCTTGAAGCTCATTTTCAGTCGAAATTGTAGGTGAGCCTTTTAGAACAACACATCTAGTGCCCTCGGATTGTCAGATGTTTTCGGTTTGTGTCTGATGAGTCACTTGAAGCAGCCAGTTGTATCCCCCCTATCCAAGTGGCTAAAGAGGCGTCTGCGGCAGCTGTAATGCAGAACTCTCTAATTGATGATGGAGAGAAAGGAGGGGGCCATGTTTGTTGCTCAAGGTATGAAGTAGACCTGGAAGGCTTTGGGGAAAATTGGGAGGCTCTTGGGAGTCACGTTCGAGGATTGTGAGGAGGACTTTGTGGCAATATTCCACATGATTCGGGTATTCACGATCTTGGTATGATGAATGAAGCTCTTTGGGAAAGTGGATTTGGAGGTTTGGGTCGGAGGAATGGAAGTTTTGGTGAGGAAATATGGGGTAGATCAGTGAGGGCTGGTGGCCCAAGCACATTCCCTTATATAAAGGCCCAAGTGTTTGGAGATCCATTATGAGTCTCAAGGAAGTGGTTCTAAGGGGGGTGGGATGGGTCTAAAGTAACATTTTTGGAAAGATTCATGGCTACGTGGTAGAACATTGTTGGATCTTTATCCTCGGTTAACTCAAGGGGCGGTGAATCAAGATTATCTTGGTTAGCTGTTGTTTTGATGTTCTCCCCTGTTGGAGAGACCTTCATGAGGACGAGTTTGTTGAATTTGTTGGCTCTTTTAGAGCAACTTTCAGGGGGTTTCGCTCCATGTTGTCAAATGCGATCACATATGCGCATATATGTGTGAAGAAATCGCATTTGCCATGGTGGCATATGTATGAAGAAATCACATTTGCCATGGTGGAATATGTATGAAGAAATTGCATTTGCCATGGTGGCATATGCAATTTCAGCACATATGTGTCTCTTACTGTTCTCTAATCTCTCTATTACTTACCTTCTCTATCAAGTGTTTAAAAAAAAAAAAAAAAAAACTCAAGTGCATAAGTGTACAAGGCTATAAGCTACAATATTTAAGAATCTACAAGTGTACAAGCGTAGGCTTAAAGTACAAACTACAAGATTCAAGAATCAAGACAAGAATCAAGAACCAAGATTCAAAATTAAAGAAGACTAGAAGTGTATGTGGCTATGTGTTTAAGTGTGCAACTCTATCTAGGATTGTAGATTCTAAACTCTACTCTTTACAAGTGTAATTGTCTCTCTCTCTCTCTCTCTCTCTCCTCACCTAGTCTCGACAAAACAAGTGTAACTCTCCTCGCAGGTTTGTAAATGGTGGTGGCATTGCATGGCACAAGCAACACCTTGCATATATGCCAAGATCAAATGATAAACAATCAAGAAGAAAACTCGATAGTGTTACACTTAGAGAAGAATTCATGGAACAAGAAGCATATGATAATATAGATGTGGTTGATGTGGATGAACATAGCCTTACCCTCTCTACGTCGACCAGTTGGTTTAGACCCAGCTCCGAAAAGAGCTCGTGGGCATGGGCCTATAGACAACTGGTGTAGACCACATCCCGAGGATGTGGTCGACCAAAGGAGTATGAGTTGAGGACCCTGCACAAACCACATTGAAAAATTGATACAAGCAAAAAGATAGAAAACCATGATTCAATATATCGCTAAGTGGTTGTACCAAGGTGGTGTTACTTTTAAAACTGTTAAATTGAAAAGCTTCAAGGTTATGGTTGAAGCAATATGTTAATTTGGATATGGGCTTAAGCTTCCTTCATATCACGAAGTGAGGGAGACATGCCTCAAAACCGAAGTTGATTATACAAGAAGTTTCATAGTCGAATATAAAGTATCGCAGAAAACTTATGATTGTACTCTTATGGTCGACGGATGGATTGATAAATTCGGTTAGACTCTAATAAACTTTTTAGTGATTTGTCTAACTGGGACAATGTTTTGAAGTTCGTGGATGCATCGGCCCATCTTCACGTGGTCAATTGTTTATTTAAATTATTAGATAGTGTAGTTGAGGAAGAAGGAGAGGAATGCGTTGTTCAAGTAATCACGAACAACGTAGTTGCATATATAGCCGTCGGTCATCTTCTTATGTAGAAGATGCACCGTTTATTTTGGACACCTCATGCGGCACATTGTGTAGATCTTATCTTAGAAGACATAGGTAGGTTGTACATAAAAGTGATTGCTAGGGCTAGAAGAATCACAGTCTTTTTGTACCAACATGCCTTTCCTCTCCATCGAATGAGAAAACACATTGGGTGTAACTTGTTACGTCTAACTGTCATTCGTTTTGCAATAAACTTTTTAACACTACAAAGATTGCATTCGAAGAAATCCGAACTTAGAAGCTTTGTAGTGTCGGACGATTAGAAATGGGCCTTGATCAAAGAAGGTTAAGGGGAAGTTAGTCTAACGCACCATCCTTTCACAATCCTTTTAGACACAAGTGCTAAAGGCATTAAAATCGTCAGAACCCTTAGTGATTGTGTTGCGATTGGTTGACGAAAATGGGAAACCACTAATGGGTTACATCTATGATGCGATTGAGAGGGTTTAAAAATAAAATCATGGACCCCTTTAATTATAGAGAATGTGTTTATAGGCCTATTTTAGATATTATAGGTAGATGGGGTAGCCAAATGTCATCTCTATTGTATTTGGCTACCTACATCCTTAATCTGGCCATATTCTTCGTTTCTTTTGATTGGATAGAGGCAGAAGCATCGGCAGGAAGCGACCCATATGGTTCGCTTTCTTGATGCCTTAGAGATGATCAAGATCAACCATTAGATGTTGATAAAGTACTAATGTGAACAAATGATGAAGAAACAAAAGAAGATGAAGTATACATCAAAGAAAGAGACGACTCTGATGACGACAAAGACGATGGTGGTGATCGGATGCCACAATGACAATTGGATCAATGTATACAATATAATATTAGTATGTTTATTTTTATATTTCATTATTTTGTTAGCTGTGGGTTTTTTTTTTTTTGGTAAATAGTATTTGTACATTAAGTTGTAAGTTGTCAGTTGTAACTTGAAACTTGAAAGTTCCATTTATCAATAAAATTTCTATGTTTGAAGTTCTTAATAATTAAATAGCTTATAAATTGTATTTGTACATTAAATAGCTTGTTGATTATTTGTTGATTGTATTTGTCTTAAACGAACCTAAAATAAGTAAAATAAGTTATTCAATTACTCATGGAAGTTTTCCCGTGATTTTTAAGATTTTTTTCTTCGTATTATTCCCTTATTTTTCATTTTTTTAATATCTGATCGCATTTGGGCACAACCACATGTGATTGCATATGCGATTTGACAACATTGGTTTTGCTGTTGGATGGTAACAATTTGGTTTGTTGGCTTGATTCGAAGTCTGGCAAAGTTCTCAGTCAAGTCTCTCTACTTTCGGATCTCAGATGGATCTTTCGGGGCGGGGGGTCTCCATACCTTTCTGGCGGCTTTTGCTTGGCTTGCAGGTTGGAATAGAGTGTTAAATATCAACAATCTGTGGAAAAAGGGTCTTATTAGTAGTTAATGCTTGTTCCTTATGTTGGGGAGATGAAGAATCAGGGGATCACCTCGTTATCCACTGTCCATTCTCTAGGGAGCTGTGGAACAACGTCTTTGGTCTCTTTGATGTCTGTTGGGTGCTGCCACATTTGATTGTAGATCTCTTCATCCAATGGCACGATGGATGGGCTGGTCTCTTCTTGCAAAAGAAGATGGAGATTGTTACTTCTGGTTGGTCTCTGCGCTGTGTGGGCTGAAAGAAACAACAGGTGTTTTCGAGACTAAATGTGGCGCTCCTAGGGGTGTATTCCTAAGAGTGCTTTCCTCGTATGTAGAGTGGGATGTTTCTATGCTCTTGTAGTGGCAGTTTTGTTTTTGGTTTTTTGTCTTTTAGATTTCTTGGTGCTTTTCTTTATTGTATTCTTTCAGTTTTGCCTCTTTTGAATAAAGTCATCATCCTTCAAAAAAGCATACCGACCCCAATTAGTTGGGATAAGGCTTAGATGATGTTGAATTAATTATCTTAACGTAGCTCCATACATATGGTTTTATTGGCCTTTTGTATAGCTTCAAATCAATCTAGTAATCTTTTGGAATAATGCCAGGGGCTAAAATCCCATTGGCTCACATATTAATTGCTAGTTTAATCTAACTTTTAATAGAAAAGACGTAAACAAATGAACAAGGAAACTTAAACCAAAGAATCCTAAAAGAATCAATACCCTACTAAATAGGGTGTGTATACAAGTAATGGGTTCACAGTGGGAGCTTGTACTATTGTCCGCTATACTGGGCCTAAAAAGGTTTATGGTTGGACTTGTGGGAGCCACAGTCCAACCTCTTGTAAGTATGGGCCATCTGATTGGATCTGTGGGCCCTGCTTTCCAATCAGACCATTGATTTTGTCCAGTCTTCATTTAGACCCTTGCATGCCCTGATCATTCCATCGCCCAGAAAAAAAGGGTCCAATTTGGACCTGTATTGATGATTGGATGGCCTAGGCCCTAGATGCGTACGATGTGAGTAGGGGTGCAAATGGGTCGGGTTGGGTTGGTCTCGAGGGAGTTCCAGACCTGAACTGTTTAATAGTTGTCTATACTTCTTCCCCAAGCTTGATCTCTTAGACATAGACTGAGTATAGGTCAAAGTCCAAATAACCTGAGCTTGGGTCTGGTTTAGACTAAGAGGATCCAGTCCCAACCTGTTTATCCATGGGTTGGGTTTGGTTAAGGTCTAAGCTTGGTGGGTTTAATGTTAAATTCCCCATCTATTTTACATTTCTTGTTAAGCATGCTATTAGTTTTCTCTTGCCAGGTTTTTACATTTTAACTAATTATCTTAATACCTTGATTGAAGATATTAAAGTGTCAGTTCTAGATAGACTTTGGGTGGTTTCTAGTTGGATCTATTTTTGGGCATTCCAAATCCAACCAATTTAAAAGGTGGATCTGGGGTGGATCAACTTTGATAAGTTCCCTTTTTGATAATTGAGGTGGTATTTTGGATTCTGACACTACCTAGTGGGTCCAATCTCAGGTCTAGACCAGTTTATTATCAGGTTGGGTCAAGTGACCCATTGGATTAACCCGATCCATTTGCACCCCCTAGATATGGGCCCATTTGGGGGCTCAAAACTAATAGTGGCCTTTAGTTATATGAATTGCATTACAATTAGGCTAATAAGCCTATTAATGTATATTTTGCGGATCCACAATAGCTTTGCTATTCTTTGTATCATGGATTTTATTTGATGTCTTCATGGTTGAAATGGTTAATTCCATTGAGGACTAAAGACTCTAAACCTTGTGTTAAGTTTTAGTGGAAAATATCCCACAGATGCCAAGAAATCAAAACACAAGTTATATAAAAATGAAGTGTTGAGGGAGCGAATGGTGCAATAATTTAGTGAAGTACTAAAACTCCATGAAGCCTAAGTGTGCTGCCTACTTCCGAGTTACTGGATTTAGATTTTGCACTGTACATGGCTGAGTAGACTTTACTGTTTTAATCTAGTCCTCTCTCCAAAATGTCTTAACATGTCTCACATTAAAAACTTGCATGCTATTCCCTGATATTTCATGGAGTTGAGTAAAGCTGGTATGGAATTTGATGTAGGTATCTTTGTAGTCCAAGTGAACCTGGACTAATAGACTCAATGTTCGAAGGTTTCTTAGTCATATACATGTTACAAATTACCATTGGTTGTGTGCTTTTCCTTTGGCATTTCAATATGTTTGCATAAATCAGTTTGATTCTGAAATATGTATTCCATGAAAAGTTCTGCTACTCATAGATAATCTATCCATAGGATCTGTCTAATGTCTCTCGATCAAGTTCCTCAATTTATTAAGTGCACTTTTGTTGACACCGACTTCATAGATCAAGTTTCTTCTTGCATTACATGTGCTTTCAGCTTGTTTACGGACCTGGACACTTCCATGAAGAAATTTAACATGTTGAGTGTGCAAAACAGTTACATTTCCTTCAATCTGGTTGGCAGGGTTTGTCTGAGCAAGCTGTAAATGCATTCAGAGTCATGAGAGCTGATGGTATAAGCCCAGTGTTTTAGTCCTCAATTTGTTGATTAATGCATTTGGTGAGGATAGACGGGATGCTGAAGCCTTTGGCGTGTTGCAGTTTATGAAGGACAATGTAAGATCCTGATAAATCTCTGTCTAGTTTATTATATTATGTGATATCATCTTGCAAAAATATATTCACCACCTGTAGAATTTGAATCCAGTTTACTAAGTTTATATGCTGCTTTTGAAACTATAGGATTTGAAGCCAGACGTTGTGACATATACAACCCTTATGAAAGCTCTAATCCGTGTAGAGAAATTTGAAAAGGTACTTCTTTTGAAATCAATAGTAACATACATAATCTCAGAAAGTTTTCAGAAGGAAGAATTCCTTTCAATGGCTGAATCCTTTGCTCCTCTTCCTAGTACTGTTGCTTCTGTTATGTAATTTGGCATTTTCATATGCATTGGTGGCTTGGTGTCCATTTGGTCTGTGGTTCTGCTTATTTTTCCATGACCAGGCTCACGCTTATGTAAAACAATAGTCATGCAAGCATTTGATTGCCTCCATACTAAAGAGATGGGATAGTGCCTCCTATCAGGATAGCTTGTATCGTATATGGTGAACTGAAAAATAATGTTTCATGATGGATTCTGTGTCAGGTTCCAGCTGTATATGAAGAGATGATATTATCTGGGTGCACTCCCGACAGAAAAGCTAGAGGAATGTTGCGTTCAGCACTCCGTTACATGAAACAGACATTGAGTTCATAGCTGAGAAAAACACGATCCAATCAAGCTCACACAAATTGCATGCTTTGACTCCTATGCTGAATTACTCAACGCTAAGTCAAGGTCTGTACCATTATCCTTTTCCATATGAGCCGAAAGTTATCATGGTAAGAATCCGTAAATAAACCATATGGTTTGCATTCAGTATGGGCAACTGAAAAGGTGCGTGTAAATTATACATGCTGTGCTTGACGACAATGATTGATTGGGAATGCTTCATACTGCTGTCGAACAGTTCAAAGGGTTCTGTTTCTGTGCTGTCCAAGACTATACTCCATTAAGGCCTCTTTCTTGATATGTTGCAGGCATGTTTTGTCACAATCTTTCATTTATATTCCTGCTAATGCTTGTTATGTCAGATGAGATTGCTACATGAATTTTTATTCATTCGTTAGTCTTCAAAATTGTGTCCAATATGCAACTGGTTGTACAATCAATTTTAACAGCAAAGGGCAAATGCTCAATCATAAAGTCAGTCTCAGATTTCCTGAGTCGTGTAATGGCTTAGTAGGGATGCAGCTCCTTTGACATGCCACTTTTTTGCTGTTCAGTGCAGTTTTTGATGTAGCCCAAGTGGGCCGTGATTGGAACAACTGTAAGCATGTCTGAAATGGGTTTTTGTTCGTGGCCCACTTTGGCTACATCAGTTTGTCCCAATGGTTTTTTTGTTTTGATTTAGGAAAACTTCTCCAGATTGCTGTATACTGTTACTCTGTTGCCGTTAATGTTAGTACAATATTAGCTCCATAAATCTGTTCATAGAATGGGCCTGCTGAATCTGAACCCTGTATCAAATCCATCTTTTCTGGTATTGGTACTGATATTTCCGCTTCTATAATTATATGTTGGCAGTAGATAGAAGTGTTCTTTTATTGAAGTGGACTGTCATTTTCTATCAAACCCAATTTTAACATAATGAACAAAATATATTGGACTGTCATTCTTCTGTACATGTGGGACCTTGGTTTGATGATCCAAACGGTTGATCTTTTGGGCCTCAGTTTGGATGGGGCATGCCCAAAAGTCTGACAGATGGGACGATCCTCTTTGATCATTGGACTTTCCATTGAATGTGGGTTGTTGATGTATTTTCTGTTTAACCTCTTATTCATACATCATTGATTGAAGGATTATGATCTTCCAATCAGGAAGATTTTTGAGCATCTCCTATCCTTGATCGTCCCCATCAGATCAATGTTTTGGATCACCAAACCATGGTCCCAGATGTAAGGAATCATTTCTGTCAGCGAATAGTATGTTTGCTGATGAGCAGCACTGGGCAGGAGCTGAAAGGGATGAAAGCCTCATATGTAGCTACAGCCTGTCAATCAATCATGTTAAAAGGAAAACATGTTCATTGTTCGGTGCATTATCTAACTTGTCATTAACTTGTTTGTGGCTAGAATCTTTTTAGCAAAGTCTAATCTAGTCATTAGAAAAAGTGTTAATACTTAGAAAATTCTTTAGGCATTGTTTCAACATCGTATCTTTGGAAATCTTGATTTCAATATAATCATGATTTTGGTGGCCCTGCACAGTCACATCAGTGTTGGCTCGTTTGGAAAGGTAATTCTGACAGAGCCTACATGTTCGAGAGTTCCTCAGAAGGACGGAAGTTTCCTCTTTGACTTTTGCAGGATTTTATCCACACATCAACGTGCTGATGCTGATTTGGTGGCGCGGGGCCTGCTGAAATCGTGCTTGTATGTAAACCAAGATTTTCAAAGACATACAATCCACAGGAGGTCTTAATGGTGTGCTAAAATCAGAGAGTTAATGAATCATTTTTAGACATTCTGCCTTTGATATCCTTTCAGAAATGGTGGACTAACCCTGTGTTTGCAGTTATTGTCCATCCAAACAGACCAAAAGTATGCCAGTTGCTGCCATGGAATGGAAACCAAAGAGAGGCGGGTCCAAGAAATTGATCAAAGGGTTCTGATCAGATGAGAACAAAGATTGTATTCGAGTCAGAATTAAGAAAGAAACATCTGTACACGGAAGGTTGCAACCATGATTCTTAGGTTTTCTGTTACTGAAGACCTTCCTACATTACTCAAAAATCAAATAAGAAGAAAGACTCCAATTACTTGTATATTTGACAAATTCCTGTTTGTAATTAATTATCGACTGGCATTAAAGAAATATTGTGTACACAAATTTGTGTGTCCATTAGTGTTGATTCTAGCAGGAAACACCCTCAGTAGTGTAACAAATATCCCCGAGATTTCGAGTCTTGATAATTTCTCAAAAAATACATTCAAATGACATTATCGCAATATTATCATGAGATTTTTAAAATATTGCCAGATTTTAAAATATCACATTTTTATCATGATATTTGTCCCCAAAATAGTAAAAAATAAACAGATAATTATATAAATATATATTTAAAAATTTTAAGTTATTAATTTACAATAAATATTAAAATTTTTTTATTGTCAGAGATTTTTTTTTATTGTCCGAGATTTTTCTGATAATATCCCATTGAAAACCTAAAAATGTGAAAATCTCCTGGGAAATTTACTGGCTGAGAAATTGCCGAGAATGAGATTTGTCACTATGACCCTCAGTAACTATATTAATCATTACTTTTTATATAACACCAAAATGTCATCCACTCTTTCATATGCTCGATTTTCTTCTTCTTCTTCTTCTTCTTCTTCTTGGTGATATTGCAGCATGTCATTGCCAGCCCTAGTCAACATGGGGCAATCACCGCAGAGCATCCCATCAATAAACCATACTTGGTTAGAGGTGGACAACGATCCGATCTGAGTTGAACATGGACCAGATCAGATTGTTCAGCTGCTTGAGTGGGGGATGGCTATGTTGGAACTCAATTTGGTCTAGCCCAATCATGACATGGATTTCGAACAATTTTTACGAGTTAGAACAATTTCGCTTGAAAATATTTTTTTTACTATTGAATAGTAAATACTGATTTTTTCGTTCTTTGTGTACCCCCATGATGTATTTGTTTTATCCACTCCGTCCATCCATTTGTACAGCTTATTTTAAGGCATTAAATAAGAAATGAGGTAGATACGAAACTCAAGTGGACCACACCACAAGAAACAGTGAGGAGAATGATGTCCACCATTGAAACCTTCCTGGGCTCACAGTCAAGTTCATTTGTCATCCACCATTCTCTCTCTCTCTCTCTCTCTCTCTCTCTCTCTCTCTCTCTCTCTCTCTATATATATATATATATATATATATATATATATATATATATATATATATATATAATCGAGTCAAACCAACGAGTCGAGTCGATCAATATTTGAGACGAGTCGAACAGGACTGTTTGAAATTGAATTGAATTTTTTTTCGAACTTCGAACAAAGTTTGAACAATAAGACTTTCTGTTTGAATAGGGTTTTACCTAGTCGATCCGAGTCGATCCAAACGGTTAAACTCAGTTTGTGTCCATCTCTATACTTGGTTGCCATGTTAAAATATGTACACTATTTTGTGGAATGCTTTAACTGCTGTTTGGCTCTCTGGAAACAAAGGCTTATGGAAGTATGATTCCACTAATTGTCTTTCCACACAATAATGATTCCATGGAATCATGGTACCATCAACTAAACATGATAAAGAATATGGGTGCATTTGGCTAATATAAGTATTGTAATTTAACCAGAATTTTCTAAAATTGGCATGTTCTATTCATTTAAGGATGGGGTTTTTGGTCCCTTGTGAGAAAATGTTAAAAAATTGCAAATTCCCTCAATAAATGAAGAAGGGAATTTCATAAAGAAGTAAAATTATTCATAATTATGATTTACAAAATCTCTCTCTCTCTCTCTCTCTCTCTCTCTCTCTCTCCATCAAAGTCATCTTTTGGGAGAGACAACAGTCTAAGTAGGCCCGTATGATTGACTATCCAGTTTATGATCAGACCTTATCTATTATGATCAATATGAATTATTCATTTTCTTGGCCATTTGATCAATGGGTAGGATCATTTGATCAAAATGACCTTTAAGAGGGAAGAAAAATTAAAGATGAGTCCACATGATGGATGATCCATATCAATTATTGGACCCATATTATAAGCAATATGAGCACTCTATTTGCTAGCCATTGATTAGATAGCTAGGATCATCCAATGAAATTGATCTTTTGAGATTATGGTCACTTAAAGGTGGACCCCACATGATGGATGGTCTAAGTTAATGATCAGATGTTCCTTTGCCCTAAATATTGATTGGATAGTTGAATAAAGCGGCTTTTAAGTGGAATGAGCAATAAAAGGTGTACCTCGAATAATGAATACGGAATAGATATGTCGTTAGGATGAGGCGCGAACGTTGTTGCTTTCTTTGGGATAGTTCGTGCCCCTCGAATAATTTTGACTAGTGTAGAGGCTCCTGACGTGTTATCCCCATAATACAACGCTTAACGATAAGACTTTTCTTGTGTGCACAGGAAAAAAAATAAAAAATCCCAACAACACTGCCAAACTCGTCCTTTAAATACCCACCATAAAGAGGAAGAAAAATTGATTTTTTTCCTTCTGGAAGACAATGCCAGGGCTTTTGTTGTAGCTTTTCCATTCAAGAAAACTCTATTTTTATTAGGAAGGAAAAAAAAAAAAAAAAAACTGGTTCAAAACATAAACTCCACAATTAATGAAATGCACTGAATGGGACACGATATACCCGTTGAGATGTGCCCGCATGAGGAGGCAACGCCTCACATGATGGAAATGACCTTATGATGAGAGGGCCAAATCCAATGGCAGCTATGATAAAAAATATTGTAGAATTTGGCATAACATGACCAATCAAGACTCTAAGCAAACAATGTAGACCGTATACAATATACATACAATAGTTTTTAAGAGTATATAAGGTGTTTAGAACTGTACATTACGACCACGTGCAATATCCTAAATTCATGAGCGCTCTAGAGAATTAACCCAACTTTTATAGAAAGTGGTCCCACTTCCGTACTTATGTAGGTGAATTTATCAAGGGTGTATTTATAACAACTATCATCACATCTTAAAGGCTACAAGTTAATTAAGGGATGTATCCAATCTTAATACGTTATAGAGATTTACAGTTACTTACATCATAGAGAGGGATTTTGAGAAACAAATTTTCTCATAAATTCATGTAATGTATTTCTACCAAGAATAAAATAAAAACTTATTTTTTTTCATTGAGCCTAATTCTTGGGATCTTTAATCCTTAGGTTGGGTTATTATTTCTAGTTCTTTATTTTTTTATAGGCTTAAGATTCACCTCTCTCGACGTTTTCTAAACTTTCTTTCTAGTTAGGCTTCTAGTTAATGGATCCATTATATTTTGATTGGATCTAATGAAGTCTAGAGTTATTGTACTATTTCTCAGTAGTTGTATTGCACAACTATACTTCAAACGGACTTGCCTGAATTTTTCATTATAGCACTTGCTATTAACTCTTCCTATAGCAACCATGCTATCACAATGAATGAATATGGAAGGTATCGGTTTCACGCAAAATGATATATTAATCAATAATGTTTTAATTCATTCTACCTCCTTACCTATTGCTATCAAAGCCACCATTTCAGATTTTGTGGTGGAATGAGCAATATAAGTTTGCTTTTTAGATTTCTAAGAGATAGTTCCGCTTCTAAAGGTGAATATATAACTATTTGTAGATTTGTAATCATCTGCACTTGAATTCCAATCTACATCACTGTATCCTTTAATAATAATTGAATATATTTGGTATTGAATACCGAGATCTGATGTCCTTTTAAGATACCCAAAGACCCTATATATAGCATTTCAATGCATGTAACTCAGAATATTAGAATATCCACTGAGTTTATTTATTATAAAGGTTATGTTTGGTCTGGTGCAATTCATAGCAAAGCCAAATTGCTAATGACAATAGCATATTTAGTCCGTAATACTTTTTTACCATTATTTCTTTTTAGTTTTATGCTAGGGTCAGAAGGAGTACAAACTGATTTATAATCATAATGATTATATTTTTTAAAAATCTTTTTTACTTAATGAGGTTGAGTTATAATTATATTAGATTTATTCCAAGTACTCTTAATCCCTAAAATAACATTAGCCCCACTTAAGTCTTTCATGTCAAAATAAAAAGATAAAAATACTTTAGTTTCATGAATAATCTCTAGGCTTATACTAAAGATCAAAAGATTATCTATATATAGGCACACCTATAACATCAGATCAGTTGCTAAACACTTTAGAATAAATGCGTCTCTCACTCTCATTGAACATAAACCCATTAGATATATTATATAATTGAATTTTTTTCATACCATTGTCTAGGAACTTGTTTAAGTCTATATAAAGACTTTAATAGTCAACACACTTTGTTTCCAGATATAACAAAACCTTCAAATTATTTCATATATATATATATATATATATATATATATATATATATATATATATATATATATATATATATATTTCTTCTTCCAATTCACCATTTAAGAAGGTAGTCTTAATGCCTATTTAGTAAAATAGAAAGTTATTAATAAAAGCTATGGTAATCAAAATATGAATAGATGTCATCTTAGATACATGAGAATATGTATAAAAGTGATTAATCCCTTCCATTTGTTTAAAACCCTTGGATACCAACCTAGCATTATATTTTTCAATAGAACCACCTGCCCTACATTTTTTTTTGAATATTCATTTATAACTTAAATTTTTGCCCTATGAGGTAGGTTTACTAATTTTCATGTGTTATTATTCTTAATGGAATCTATCTCATTATTGTTTGCTTCTTTCTAAAAGATAATATCATGTGAGGACAAAGCCTCCTCTAATGTCATTGGGCTACCTTCTAATTGAGCTAAAAAGACGTGAAAATCAGGGCTATAATCCTTGGCTATTCTAGGTCGTTTACTCATCTTACATCCTAATCTCAAGTTCGAATTCAGATTCTCTTCGGTTCATAAGATAAGAACTAAAATATTCATCTATTTTAGCAGAGGAGGAACCCCCAATGTTCTTTAGTTTATAAGAAAATGCATTTTTATGAAACTTCGCATCTTTAAATTTAATAATGATATTCTCACTAATATCTAGAAATCCATAGGCTTTGTTATGAGATACATACCCTACAAGTACACACCTGAAAGTTCTAAATCCTAACTTAAGTCTCTTGAGATCAAATAGACTTACATGGGTTAGACAGCCTGAAACTCTAAATTACTTGCATCTGGTTTTCTTCACTTCTATAATTTATATAAGATTATTTAGATTTTCTTGTAAGCACTCTATTTAGGATATAACTAACATAATATAATGCTTCTCCCCAGGGACTAAAAAAGGAAGACCAGAACTTAAAAGCATAGCACTTGCCATGTTGATAAGAGTCACATTCTTACATTCTATTATTCGATTTTGTTGAGGAGAATAAGGAGCAGTAACTTCATAAATAATATTACTCGATTCACAGAAATTATCAAAATTGTTGGAAGTGTATTTGTCACATCTATTACTTTTGAGGATTTTAATTTTTCTGTTTAGTTGATTTTTTAATTCATTTTTAAAAATAATAAATTTATAAAATATTTAATCTTTAGATCTTAATAGATATACATATGTATATCTGAAATGATAATTAACAAATGCAATGAAGTATTTCTTACCATCTCTACTGAGAGTTTTTTTAAGGTCACATATGTTAGAGTGAATCAGATTTACTTAGAATTTCTTTCCACATTAGGAAAACATTTTCTGATTATTTTGGACCGTGAATAAGATTCACACTTTTCAAGTTCATTATTTTCTAAATGAGGTATTACACCACATAAGCTATATTCTTAATACATTTAGCATTCATATTGCCTAATCTACTATGCTACAGAGAGAACACACCTATATAAGTAGAGGCAAGTTTATTCATTTCAACATTCAATTTAAACATCTCATGCTCATGATTTGTATAGCCATCAAAAGATCCATTTCTTGTAATTACAATATGATCAGATTCATAAACATGTTTTACCTTGACTTTATTCAAAAGGTAGCCTGAGACTAAGTTCTTACGTATTTTTGGAACGTGCAACATATTAACTAATGTAATAGCCTTCCTCAAAGTAAATATGAGTTCCATCTTTCCACATCCTGCAACATTTGTAGTAACTGTATTTTTCATTTAAGCTTTTCTATTGGTAGAAATCTCTTCATAAGACTAAAACCAATGAAGGTCAAACCACACTGTGTGTGTTAACACTCGTGTCAATCCACTACCCATCATACGGCTCTACACGAACAGTGTTAATCTCCGTTACCATTGCAACGATTTGAGGTTATTTGGTCATATTTGCTTGAGGTGCAAGTGTTACCTTTTTTTTTTTTGTGATTGCAATACTCTTGTAAAATGTTCTAGTTTGCCACATGCATAGCAACCAACAAAATTGTCCTGATTTCCTCTGAATTTTTTATTTTCGTTGTTGATCTTGGACTTGGGTTTAGACTTCTTTTTGAATTGATTGGTTTGGTTCAGTCTTAGTGGTAGCATTGATTGGTTTGGTTCAATTTCGTTGTTGATCTCAGATATTTAAGGGGTTAGTTTAGACTTCTTCACTAGGCTATCTTCACTCGATCAATGTTAGCCACCTCCACTTTGAGAATCTCCACTCCTAACAGACAAGAATTAACTTAAGTTCATTTAAATTCGTAGCATTTTCTGATCGATAACGTAAGCCACACGAAGGGTTGTTAGGCAGAACATTTTTTGCCTCCATCACTTGTAATACTGTTTATCAAAGGTATTTAGATAAATTAATTTGCCATCTCCGCAGGAAATAATTGAAATAGCAAATAACTTGAAACTCCACACTTACTCGAATAATGAATACAAAATTGTTATGCTGTTGGGTTGAAACTTGGACGTGCCGTTTTTTTATTGTTTTGAGATAGTTCGCACCCCTCATCCATTTTTCTCAATACTAATTAAATGGTCGGATTACTTGATTGAAGTGGTTTTTTGGGATGCATGTGCAATCACATGTGGGCCCCATGTAATGGATGGGCCAGATCACTAATTAGGCATTTTCTAGTGAAATAAATATATACCATCCATTTCTTATCCATTAATCAAATTATTATGATCATCCAATCAAAGTGCCTTAAAGAGGGCATGCATTCTAGGTGGGCCTGACATGATGTACAGTCTGAGTCACTGTTACAGCTTCTAATATAATAATTATGGGCCTTCCATTTCCAATTCATTAATTAGATGGCTACTAGCGTTACATCACTAGTTAAGTGTATTGTTAATCATTAGTTGCCCATTACTCTCAATGATCAATTCGTTTGAAAATTCCAAGCATCTATCAAATTCAAGGAAAATGGACGTTCCAAATTTCTATACTTGGTATAATCATTGATTTATCTATATCAATGATTCCGCAAATTTATTGCCTTTGCCTCTAAAGAACCAATAAATTGAAATTTTATATTAAGCCTTACAAACATTCACAATGCTAAAAATTTAATAATATTGAGATTTGAGGTAGACTGGATAAACAGTTGACAAAACATAAAAAAACTAGACAACTCCACTAAATTGAGAATCTGTTATTTTGGGATTTTACAAAAATGCAATAATGAAAGTTTTTGCATGCCAAACATAACCTCTCTTTCCAGATACTGTTTCTAGAAAGGCTTTCTTCTTTCCACCCCTTGTGATGATTCCATGCAACCAACCCCCTTGAATATCTGAGAGCTGTGCCAACAACATTGTTCGGAGGTACACCATCAACCTCCGTTGGACAATGTTGCGCTCATGCTCAAGCTGGTGCATGCATCATGGTGATAAATGGAAAGAAAACCAACACCATGGATCAGACATGCATCTCCCTTCTATTTCTCTGTAGCATTAGATGAGTGACAATGTGGGTGTATTCCAATTCAATGAGATGGGGTGGGCAAAATCACTTTACACTTGCTCTTTGAAATTCTTGAGCAGAACATGAACATCAACAGGACCGACGATAATAGAAAGAGCCTGAAATAAGTTCTCAACTCTTGCATACCAAGGTCAAGCATTTCCGTTCTCCTGGAACTCTTGCTCCTCCCCTTCGAATTGGCTTCTACAGAAGTGTCTATGGAAACCCATTTGCCCGAATTGGATGAGGCCTCCGAATGGATCTTGTCCAGCCAGTTGGGGCCGGTCTTGAAAATCGTGACAAACGCTGCAGACCAGCTGCTAACAACTCTCTGAAAGCCAAAGAAAAAATTGTAACATTTCATGTTATGCAGAAGATGAGTTTATTTGTTTTAACTGTGTAATTACATACGTTGAAAGTGATCGGATCGATGGGGTTGAACATCTTAAAGCAGTCTTTCGATGAGGCCTCCGAATCTCCATAGATCTGCTCAAAAAGAAAGAAAGAAAGAAAGAAAGAAAAAACACATTAAAGCATATGTACACCCATCTTTGTATGAAAGAGATAAGCCACGAATCTGTCTTGCTGACCTCGAACGTGAAAGCCATTGGCACCTTGACAATGTCATGCATATAATCCGTGGAAGTGCCATGCGCTAGATACCTGAAAATAAATGAACTTTTTACTCTTTTAAGTTCCTAGTCAATGTTGTCATGCTTGATTTTATCATGAGTCTACACTGTGTGATAGGTACGAACCCGACAGAGCCCCCACCAGAGCCAACTAAGCATCTATCTTGACAGTGCAGATGGTTCAAGTTTTCTAGCATCGACCTCATTATATCCACTGCAAACCCGCCTGGTGTAGTATTTCTGTGGTCATATGGCATGAACAAAGCCTGGATAACCAACCAGTTAAAATAAGAACACGAGTTAAAAACAAAGACGATAAGAGGAGAAAATGATGAATGAAAATGGTAACGCATGATGCCAACTTCTAATGAGCACAGTGCACTGTTTTCCTTATTTGGTCCTCCACACTGAATCTGCACACATTGCACAACCTTGATCAGGTGGGGTCCCCATTGTGGATGCGCCACTTCCAGGAAACCACTCAAATTGGACAACCTACCCATCCAATGGTGGACATTTTCTTGTTCAATCACAGGTTGTTTTATTCTTTTATACTGTCAATTGTAGGCCACAGGTTGGAGAGTTGAGTTTGTTTGATCAAAATTTTGAATATTGATATCCGGCAGCATATCGGCCTGGCCCAAAAACAATATGTGCATAGGCTGATTTTCTTTTCTTTTCTTTTTTTTTCGCCCAACAACCTTTGAAAAGTTATCAAGAAAATAAGAGAAAATGTAGAACAAAGGAATCGATAGTTTCTTCTAAATCAATAATAAAAAATGCATTGACTATTGAATAGTGTATCGGACCATTCTTTCATAAGAATGTTCTGTCAGCTTGATCTGATGAATGTCGACCAAATAGGCCCTAATTGAAAACATATCATGTATGATTTGATAGTTCTTTTTTTCACCTTTCCGAATGGCAAGCATGATATGCTAAATTAGGGCCATTATATTGAAATACAACAAAAGGTGGATGAAAAAAAAATGAAAAGGGTGAGAGTTTCCCCTTCTATTTTTTCCCAAAATGATTCATTTTTTTGAAAGGTAACAGCATCTTTCATTGAAAACAGCAGTGACATAGCGCTGGAAGCAAAACAAGAAATAGAAAGAAACAAAAAAGGAAAACAGAGGAGGCTAAATCAGCCACCCTTCACTGCCAGCCCACTCAACAACATACTCCCAAACATGAGAGGCAACACCCCTGACATTACAACACACGTTTTGGAAACATTGACCATTGCTCTCACCCCAAATCCCCCATGGACCAACAAGGAGACAAAGCCTCCACACAGTTTGACGCTTTTTGCAGATGTTAATCCTATGTCGCTCCACCAAGAAGTCTCCAATGTCCCACGGCATGACCCATGCAACATTGAATCTATCGAGCAGGGGCTCCCAAATACATCTAGAAGAAGAGCAATGGATAAAAAGGTGGTTGGCCGACTCGGCATCAGACATGCACAGGACCATAGACCACTTTTGAAGATTATCTATTGTCAAAACTCTGTTTCTCCCCACCAACCAACTGAAAGCTCCAAGCTTAGAGGGTGTGCCGACTCGGCATCAGACATGCACAGGAGACAAATATTTGGGACAACCATAGACCACTTTTGAAGATTATCCATCGTCAAAACTCTGTTTCTCCCCACTAACCAACCGAAAGCTCTAATCTTAGAGGGCGCACCATAATGCCACACATGAGCCGTCTTTTCAAACTTCATCCCGTCGGACCGAAGCATATTGTAGAAAGAGCTAACCGAGAATCGCCCCAACTTATCCATAGACCACACCAAGCTATCCTTATCATCAGTTGAAGGCCAGCAAGGATGGAGGAACTCCAATAACACAGCGAACTTCATCTCATAATCCGTCAAGGATTGGCGACATGGTGGAGACCACACAACTAAACCAACAAGGACCTCGAAACATCGGTTAATGGTGACATGCAGATCCGGAGCAAGATGGGCAATTGCTGGGAAGGAGACGTAAAGAAGCACATTCCCCCCTCCAAACATCTTGCCAGAAATGAATGTTCTCTTCATTACCCAAAGAGAAAACAATGCCTTTCGAGAAGGTAGACCTCGTGCTCAAAATTTCTTTCCAAGCCGCCAACGCCCTATAATTGGAACAGTCTTTTGTCCCCCACCCACCAGGGGAGCTCCCATATTTGCTTGCAATGATCTGACTCCAAAGAGCATCCCTTTCCGAACTGAAATGCCACCACCACTTACCTAGAAGAGCATCATTCATCACTGCCAACTTACAAATGTTCGCACCACCTTCTTCATAGGGTTTGCAAACATCATCCCATTCCAGCAGATGCAACCTTTTCTTATCCAGCGAACCACCCCACAGAAAATCATGCCTAAGCTTCTCAAGATAAGCAAGGACTGATCTCGGGCATCTAAGGAGCGACAAGAAATAAATTGGCAAGTTAGATAAGGCCGCTTCAATGAGAGTAATTCGCCCACCAAGAAACAAGAAATGCCCACTCCAACCTACCAATTTCCGCTCAAACCTTTCAATCACCTTATCCCATAAATGCTTGGCCAGCTTCCCAATGCACAGGGGAAGCCCCGGATAAGAGGAGGGGAAAGATCCCGCCTTACACCCAAGAGACTCAGCAAGGCACTCAATTACGCCGCTACATAGATGGATCCCAAGCAATTCGCATTTAGCTAGATTTACCTTTTGCCCCGAAACTGCTTTGAAGCACCAAAGGATCTTACACAGATTATCAACCTTAACTTCATCTGCGAGGAGCGTGTTGTCCACATACTGAATGTCAGAATGTGAGAGATCGGTGCAGTCATGCTATCAACTTGAAAACCTATGACCGAACCCAGCTCTTGGCCTTTGGAGAGCATCCTTCCCAACGCTTCTGCTATGACCAAAATGATTCGGTCCACTCTTATTCATTGTATCTCACTTAAATCTTGTGTTGTGAACCCGAAAAAGGCCTAGGTCTAGTATAAAATAAGCTTTCAAGCTACCTCTATGGTAGGATAAAAAAAAAAAAAGCAAAAAAAACTACAAAAAAGTAAGATTTTATTTTTGAAATGGGGCCGGTTTCAGTGGAAACAGGCTGATACCACCTCTTTTTCCCCCCCCCCCCCCCCTTCTTTTCTTTCTTTCTTTTTATTTTTTATTTTTTATTTTTTAATAACAGACTGGGTGATATTGAGTAATGGGGGTTGGCCATACGATTAAATTTTTCTACCATTGGCGATGCACTATGGGAACTGCTAGATGAATGGTGAGGCATATGGACCATTCTGCTCCATGTCTGATTTGAGAGTGACACATCCTCAATTTCCAGCCAAAACATTTAATTGAGAATTTAAAGCTTTGGTGATATTGAGTAATGGGGGTTGGCCATACGATTAAATTTTTCTACCATTGGCGATGCACCATGGGAACTGCTAGATGAATGGTGAGGCATATGGACCATTCTGCTCCATGTCTGATTTGAGAGTGACACATCCTCAATTTCCAGCCAAAACATTTAATTGAGAATTAAAACTTTAGTGTGAAGTTCTTGTCTAGTTTACTGAATTTCACATAAAGAGCAGAAAAAATGGAATAGGTTGACGATAATTTATCTGAAAGGAATACCAAAGAGTAGAACATTGGTTACCTCCATTCCTGAGTGTATGTTCACCCATATGTGCGGGCTGAATGATTTGGAGAGTTTCCGCATTATTTGAGTCTCAGGCTCACTAAAAGGAGCGGATCCAGGGTTTTCTTCGTATGGATCAAAATCCTAACATTAAAAGAAAATGAAGAAAAGTTCAGAGAAGAATAAAAAATTATACATAACAAAGGGAGGTTTTATACAATGCTTGGTTGAAAGAAACGGCATTTTTTGTACATGACCCAGCAACGGCACTGGCAGAACCCACCTTTTGGTAACATAATCCCTCAATCTGGTGGGCCATTATGGGATAGGCTGTACCAAATAGCTCCCCTGTTGATGGTCATAGCCATCTGCTGAAAATGGACAATTGCAATCAATGGTCCACATCTAACAGGCGAGAAATCAGATGGCTAGGATCATCATAAGGCAGAGAAGTTTGGGTAATCTACCTTCCAACATGGGGCCACTATTGAATAGTTTGGACCACTAAAAAGTGGGTCCCGTATAATACGCATTATTGATGGTGCAGATTCTCGAATAAAATTTTTATATCTCCTCAAACAAAATAACCCAACACCCACCTGACCTTGTCGAGTTGTTTTCAACATTGCAAGTTTGGAACTATAACATAAGGATTAAATATGCTGAAAATATTTAGCTGGAAAATATAAGCATGATGACCAAATAAGACAATAGAGGTATTATACAATACTTTCTGACAAAGTATGCCTGGGTTGTCAGTTTGTAGAAGTAGGAACCATGGGGCTAAAAATTCACCAGGCATTGGAAGTCCATTGAATCTTTGTTCCTTCTTTCTTTCTTTCTTTTTTTGTTTCTTTTGTTTTCAGTTGAATGTGGACCCTTACTGTATTTTCTTACCTATATATCCATTTGCTGGACATGTATTGAAGGGTTAGGGTCTCTTCCATCTGGGAGATTTTTGTGGTATGGGCCACTCAAAGTGAGTCCAATCACATCAATGGTTTGGATCATTGAACAAAGGGGTCCACTCGTACAAACTAAAATAAAATAAAATTTGAGAACGCTGTAAAAACTCTTGGGCCGAGCATTATATGATAACTCCACTGAACAAGTGTTCCCTCTTCACAGTCAGGCAGCAACAAGCATACATCTGACTATAGGCAACTCATTAAATGCTTCCAAAGCACATAACTAACTGCTGCTTCTATCCTCAGATGGCTTTTTTTTTTTTTTGGAGCCGAGGAATGACAAGATTGAGATGTCAATTGCATCGAGCGTGCTGGAAAAATAACTTTCCACTAGCTCATAAATAAGACGAACTTCAGTGAAGTGCATTGATTTTCTTGAAAACAACACAAACTACAAGTGCAAGGAATTTTTATGATGGGTCATAAGCTTTCAATAAAAAAAAGTGAAAAACAGAGATTTGCTAAGCCACACGTGTGTGCAATAAAGCTTGTGTACACTCCACACAAGTGTCAGCATGGCAAAATAGGTCCAAGACCCAATCCATCCATCTAAATGGAAGCACTATATTGATAACCTGGCCCAAGAATCAGTTTGATCCACTAGTCATGTGGGCCACAGTTTGTGAATAAATGAACAGATATGAAAAACATGGATGAAATTTTCCAACCCATCCCCTTGTTTTCAATATTGGAGCCCACATGCTGCCAGAACAGATTTATTTATGGGAAAACACATAAAAGGTCGTACCAACCTGAAGGATGGATTTGATCTCACACCTATGTACCATGCTGGCACATGTGTGGTGCGTACATGAACTTTATCGTGGATGCATGTGTGCTTGGCAAAGCTCTAAAATACATATCCATTTTTAGTTTCTTTCAGGGATACAGATCTGCTTCTAGTCACCAGCACCAACATTCATCTTTAAGTATACTTGGAAATGAAAAGGTTCAGTTGCCTAAGTATTTGACCTATTTTAGTGAAAGAATCAAATGAAGCTTAGGCTAGAGCTATTTTGGGGAAAGGTTGAAGAGCTTTAATACATCACTAGGGACCACCTAGTTGTCAAAGGTGACCCTCTCAGTGCTATACCACAGACATTAAAGAGAAGCAGGAGGCCAATGAAAATTAGCACATATCCTCAAAAGAGAACTTGGGCTAGTCTAACATCTTTGAGGTCTTCTTTGGCACGTTTTACATAATCTTAGTCAGTTATTTGACACTCTTAATGGAGTGTCTAAATGGTCTAACAGTATTGTGCAAGGTATGGGATGCAATCCAAAACATAAGGCCACTTGAAAAAGGAATTTGAGATGATGCTGGAATATTGGTAGCCTGAATGTGAAAAATCAGGAGTCAATTGAAGCCATGACAAATGGATGCAGGTAAAGGAGTTTCCCTGAATTTCGAAAACTTTAAGTTGTCAAGACCATTGTGACAAATATTGCCGAGATTTTGGAAAACTCGTGAAAATGCTGAAAATTGATAAAGCGATATTATTGCAATAAATCATGATAGTTTCAAAATCTTAGCAGTTTTTAATGTTTCGTGAAATTAACATGAATTTAATGAAAAAACATTTTGGAGCTAATTAATTCATTTACACCCATATATTGAAAAGTAAAAAAATCATTTATTAGTTGATAATAATATTATTTAATATTTTATTTTCAGCAAGATTTTCCTGATAGTATCGTGAGAAAAACGTCCAAATCTGAAAATCTCCCTAGAAATTCCCAAGCCAAGAAATTGCTGAGAATGAGATTTGTCACTATGCTCAAGACCACCACCTTTTTGGATGGTTAGCTTTGCAGTAAATTATCCGTTTTAGGAGACATTATTTTTTTAAATGAAAGATCAAGCTTTATTAAGGAAAATGCCAGCAAAAGCAGGAAAAAAAAAAAAAAAAAAAAAGAACAACGCAACCCAGATCAACAGCTACTCAACCCAGCCAAGAAGAAAGATCCCAAACAGGATCCTCTTGAAGACAAGTGCTGAAGATCTTCCAGCAAGAAGTTCACACTGACTGCACCTGACTTAGCCAAAGAATCAGCGTCCTCATTTGATTCACTGGGAGAATGGATGAACAAAATCTGCTGCCTGACAGTAATGTCGATTATTTCCTCCACTATGTTGATGAGGAGACATTTAGCTCATTCCAAAGGCTTTTCTGAGCCATACACGATCAATTCTACCAATTTTGATGAGGTTTTGTCATTTTAGGTTTCAAATCATGGCCTAAAGTTGTATGGAAGGGTCTATGATGAGATAGGGAGGAGTTTGGGAATTGTAATTTGTTCTATGGTAAGTTTGGAAGATAAAGACAGGACCTGACTGGGGTTGGGTCGTGAAGGTCCTAGGTTAGCGTTTGAGTTGGAAAACACCAACCCGATTTGAATTCGGGTTGGGTTTGGGTTGAGCAAATTCGGATCGGGTTAGGAATAATCACATTATTTGGGTTGGGTTGGGTCAAGTATAAAAGACTTCGGGTGGGGCACCTTAGGTTGGAATTCAGGTTGGGTCAGGTTGTGGTTTGGGTCCTCCTGAGGTCAGGTTGGACTCGGGTTGATCCTCAACACAAAGCCAAACAGCCTGAGTTGCGCCCCTACTAAAAGGACGAGAGTTTAGAAGGAATGTTCTGTAATGGGTAAATTTCGAAGAGAACAGATAAATGGCCTTAAAGTAGAAGAGTTTAGAAGCAATTCACTCACATTGTAAGTGCCTTGAGGGTTTCTATTTAGCGAAGTTCTCCTCATCTTCTCTCTTGCAATTATTTTCTAGGGTTTGCATGTGAAGATTATTTGGGTCCACATCACTATTCCCCAGTCTTTAACTATATTTCTTGTTTTCCAACTATTTCCTTTATTAGTTGATTTTCCATCTATTTAAGAGAGGAAATGGGATCATCTTCAAGTTGAGCAAACGAATGCATTTAGCAATAAATCACAGCAATGGCATTATGTCTAAGAAAACAAAATGACAAGGAAGAACGGACCTTTTCCTTTTTGCCCCAGTCAACACTCCAATTTCGGTTGAGATCAACCCCCCTTCCTGCCAAACAA
This sequence comes from Liriodendron chinense, assembly GCA_003013855.2. NCBI lineage: Eukaryota > Viridiplantae > Streptophyta > Magnoliopsida > Magnoliales > Magnoliaceae > Liriodendron > Liriodendron chinense. The sequence continues at coordinate 1,576,777 of ML058329.1, read as the reverse complement.
CACGAACTTCAGCATCATGACATGTAGGCAGAACAAGCATGTATCATATCAGAAGTCAGAATCAAATAAACCGTCTTACCATTCCTCCTCTCACAAAGATCTCCCGCTTCAACAAGCTTGCGGCCATTTGGATTTTCCATCGGCACCACCTATCAAATAGAAAGCTTATGTCATTCCAAATGCATCCAAGTTTCTTAACAAAAGTTGGGAAAACCATGAACAACATCAACAGACTCATGTTACCATGTCAGTTATCCAAATCCATTATACACAGATGTGATATGAATCCGATCATTAGCACAAACAGTGAAGAAAATGAAAGAAGTTGCATTTGAGAACTTTGAAGCATGACTAAGACAACCCATTCATGCGAGTTCCATGGTAGGGATGGGGTGGTCAGAGATATAATGGGCAACAACAACCTTCACCGGTCTCAATATTCTTATTTCAATCCGATTCAACCCATTTACATACAAGGCAGAAACGATATTTCTGAATGTGTGTGTAGAACGAAACTTATATGCAGTAACACTAGATTCTTCCTGAAGAAAAGAACTGCAAAATTTTCTTTCCTTTTATAGCGAGCTTTTTTTAAACCTAACCAATAACTTTCTTTTTTTTTCAAAGAACAATTCAAATTTAAATATCCAACTTACCTTTATCACAAGGTTCTCCAATATCTTGTTTAAAGAAAACATATCAATGCGGGGAATCTTGCGCTCTTCACTTAAAATTCCCAAGAGCCGCAATGCAACTTCAGAAGTAATAAGTTCCCTCCCATGCTGTCCAAAACTCTGGAAGACAAGGGAATTTTCTGTCAAAAACACCAGCCATCAACAACCTGAGACATTCTACGAAATACAACTACAAATGTCATGAACTCCTACAGCCACTAATTAATAATATCATTACAATCGTCACCACTAGTTTACTACTATAGTTAGAAATTCCAAATTTCTCCTCTTTGGGTATATAGAAGGTCTTGGTCTTGAATAAGAATAACATAGGGTGTTTCCTTCCTTAATTGCACAATCAGATTTTGAATCCTCAAATGCCCGACAAACATGGGCTGTTTATTATACAGCAGTATCAAAATATAAATGGGATGAGATCCACTACTCCTGGAAGCATGAAATTTTTGTGCCTAAACATTTATACTGTACGCATTGCGCATGTGCATGATGACTGGAATATCCATTCACCAAATGGCCCCATAAATGAACCACGGACCATAAAATCATCATGATCAGCTAAAAAATAGCATATTGTTGTGATTGTTAGAGACCATTTTTAAATGGTTCGAATTGCCTGATGTTGTGATTTTTGATCTATGACCCATTTATGGTTTTTCCCTGATGAATGAATGGTTTGTGCAATCATGCAAATTTGACACACATACGGCATAAGAGAAAAGCTATGCTACTCTGGCAGAGTTTGTTGTTTGATACGCAGGCACTTAAAAATTGTAAACATGGCGTACAAGTAGTCATATTACACATCAAAATTATGGTACCCAGTGTAGATGTACCATGAACTAAAAATTAAGCCTATTTACTTATCTAACTGTTGGATTGGTGAACGTTTATTGGATGGTTACAAGTGAAAAATATCCAACGGTCCTACTTCCACAAACAAATGTCCATGAATCAGAGGTTAGGATTGTTCAACCAATCTGATCTTGTGATTGTGACTCGACGACAGTGGGACACACAATCTTATCAGCTTTATTTGAGTTAATATATGTCATGTGTACAATTTCTGGGTGCCCGTGTATCAACTGTCATACAGCCTGAGTATCATATAATTCCTGATGGCATAAAATGGAGAAATCCTAATTTAAATATTGTGTGAGTTGTCTTAATTGTAACCCAACAAGGATGGGATAATCGGAACACTTACAAGAAGGATACGAAACTTTGAACTGCTGTCAATATCTTTCTTGACACGATTGTATGTAACCACTAAGATCTCTGAAGAATAGCCCTTACTTCCAGCTCTAATTGTCTCCATCTGTTTCAAATCACCCAAATTCACATAGTCAAGTAGCAGAATTCTTCGATAACTAACCCCCCAAAAAGGAACTACATTACTCACAGTTAATCTGTCAGGATGTCGGCCCACCAATGCCTTCACCTGTTTCATCAAAGAATCGCTGCAAGATTCCGCAAAGTCAACCATGAATAATTGAGAAAATAAAAATAATTATAAAAAGAAAGAAAAAAAACCCATCCAATTCCATTTTTAGTTCACCAAAATCGGAAAGATAGTTTCGCAAACATCAGAAACGGCCGTCTGATTCAGCAATTAAAACCCAACTCAGAAATACTGTAGATTTCCAAAACTAATCATTGCAAAAGCGTCGAAGAAGAAGTTCCCAATCCGATCAATTCTCTGGAAAAAAAAATGTCTACGAAGATTGAAAAGGATAAATGGGTTAAAATCAAAAGAAAATCCATACAAACATAGAAAACAACAGAAATATCACAAGATTGCCAAGGAAAAACTGCCCAATCTAATGCAATTCATTGAAAAAGGATCCGAAGGACTTCGAAAGTAACCAAAAGACCAGAACGCAACTCAATTCTTCTATAAATTCCTCAAAATCGATAGCAGATAAAGAAATGAAAAAACAACAGAAAATTAAGGAAAAAAACCAAAAAAATTCCCCAAAATTTCTCCAAAAAAAGTAGAGGAAAAGATATTTAAAAAATCCAAGAAGTGGGTATTGTAGAGGGTACCTCGAATGGTAGAGATCGCGTATGATTGGCGTGAAAGAATGTGTTGAGGAATTTCTGCCATCAACGACTGTAGAAAGCTGAAGAAGAGAGAAGAAGAAGAAGAAGGAGAGCGAAAGGATAGAGCCCATCTGCACAGAATAAGCTCTTTCTTCCTTTCTTTTCATTGCTTTTGCTTTTCATTGGATTTCGATCTGAAACATAGAATTTTCAACGTCGGCGAAAACGAGAGAGAGAGAGAGAGAGATTCCATCATCTTTCCATGTTCTACGGTTATGGTTATAAGCTGTCATTAGAAGTAGATTTTCAGAGGGGGTGGGCCATTGATAAAATCTGATAGATAGACCATTTTGGACGGTTGGCGAAGATCGAGGGAAATCATATGGTCTTGGAAGAAAGGACGTGTATATTATCCTTGGGCCTTGACTTTATGGAAATGGGGTCCATGGTTAGGTGATCCAGACCGTTCATCTGATGGAAAAGCTCTTGGATATGCGGAAGGTCATAAAAGTGGGTCCTTCTTGGACGCGGATTGCCTGCGGTCGAAAGCTAGGTGGGGCCCACCGTGATGTTTGTTAGAAATCCACTCCGTCCATTCGTTTTGCGAGCTCATGTTGGTAATTGTGACTGAAAGTGAGCGGATCCAAAGCTCAAGTGGACCACGCAAAAGGAAACAGTGGGGATTGAACGTCCACCGTTGAAACATCCTTAGGCCACAGAAGTTTTGTATCAGGTTGATATATTTTTTTTTTTCATTTTCAGTTCATCCCAGTGGGATTGACGTTATGAACAGTTTGGATGGCACAGAAATATCGAGGTGGACCTTGAGAAGGTTTCAACGGTAGGCATTTCCCTCTCCAATTTTTCTTTGACGTGTGGCCCACTTAAATTTTGGATCCACCTCATTTTTGGTCACTCACGCTAACATGATCTGGAAAAACGAATGGACGGGGTGGATTTCTCAAAAAATCCAGTGGGACCCACCTAGCTTTCGACGGCAGGGACTTCCAGCCGTCCGTTGTCGGCAATCCGCGTCCGTCGTTCTTACGGATGGACTGACTGTGGACGGTTGGCGAAGATCGAGAGGCACCTCATGATCTTGGGCCCCAGGATATGTACGGTATCCGTGGGCCTTGAGTTTGTGCAAGTGGGTCCCTGTTTAGGTGATCCAGACCGTTGATCTGATGATCCACCTCTTGTTTGTGCGGAATGTCATAAAGAGGGATCGATCTGATGGATGCCTCGGGCCGAGGATACTTCGTTATCCTCAGGTCTTGGGTTTATACAAGTGGGCCCCACGTTTTGGCGATCCATATGGCTGATCTGATGGGCTCCAGCTTAGATGATCATACCTCTGAAAGATCTCCCGATCGGACATCTTGAGCCCTTCGATCGGATGCCTTTGGGTCCCTATCAATCTATTAGCTAGAGTACACTCGTCTCACACGTGGTAACGAGGAAAATGTGTGAGACCTTGCAACCGTTGATATCCCCCACTTGCGAGATGCTCTGTCTCAAAGATCGAGCTTAGATCTTCAACAAGTGGGCCATAGTTGTACAAAATAAATGAACGGTTATAATTTTAAACACGTGTGTGGCCCATTTTATGATGATTAAATCAGGTCTAGGTTGGATGATGGTCGGAGCTGTTTTGGCGTATTTGTTCGTCGTCTACTCACGCGAGTATACTTGCAAAGGAGCTGCGAAGTTGGAAGGCACTTGCGGCCTGTTTTCTTAAATTATTATTTTTATTATTATTTATTATTTTACTTTCCGGTTATTCCCACTTAATCGGCAAGCATTACTTGTCCGTTTGGCTTACCACTTTTGGAATAGAAAATGTTTTCCACTTTAAACTCAAAGTACATTTGGCCGTACCAAATATCATGATATTTCATTGTATTTCATGCTTAATGAGTTTTTAATTTGGGGTACAATGTCGTGAAATTTCGTAATATCTGGTGTAGCCAAACGTATCCTTGATTAAGGGGTCTGTTGATGCTGTAAATTCGTCAACAGATGATGGTGACGATTCTTTGAGACTGATGGATGGATGCCGCTGATCTCCTTCTTGACAAAGGGTTGGATCCTGTAGAACAAAAGGAAAACTAAGGGGGGTGGCTGGGGTCCAGCCGTTAGCCCTCCGATGCTTAAGTTAGTGAGATCTCGAAAGATTGAATCTCTACTTTTTTTAGTCTTTGTTTTTTCGTACCTCAATAAAGAAGAAGACGTGTCTATTTATAGACCTAGGTTGCAGAGTCGTATTCCCTTTTGAAGCCATGATCTCAGGGGAGGGATTCCCGGATCTTTGGGATTTTCGGAGCTGTCCCGTGATCTTCGAGGATCTTTCGGCGAGTTGGTTAAAGATCTCCCGGATTTTCTTCCCCTTATCACGCACAAACTTAGAGGTTTGCGGAAACAGAATCAGGTCGCAAGGCGGTCGACCTGGTGATGTCGTTTCTGAAGGTTGCTTCTCTTCCTTAGGTCGGGTTGGTCAGACCCGACGACCCATAAGAGCTATTCCGTCTGTGATCAGATCGGTTATGAACTGTACGAGCTGAACTGGATCCGATCTTCAAGTCAGCTCGTATTCTCACCCTAGTGGTGTAGAGGTCAGCTCGTATTCTTCCCACAACAGAAGTCCCCCCACTCCCGAGTCTAGCTCGTCTGTCTCGGGAGTAGCTTGATAAAGAAGATACGTCGATCTGGCTTCCCTTAATGTTTCACAGCTGTCGCGCTGCCGCGCCGTCATCTCAACGGGCGGGAAAGCGGTATTTAATGCGTCGTTCAAAAAATCGAGGCGTCATCATTCGCTCGTACGGCGTATCAGCGCCCAACAGAATATTATCGAACGGGGTGATGCCACGTGTCTGGGGTGGCACGTTACTTTTTGTATGCTTCAACCAAGAGCCGCCACGCGGGATCCTCGCATTAAATGCCGAATAGTCCTTCGGATATAAAACTCGAGAGTTAGCGGATTTCTGAAAAAATTCTTTTCTTCTCTGATCCTGCTTTCCTCCCTCTTTCTCTTTTCGGGTTCTCCTTCTCCATTCTCTGTCATCTCTCATCCGGCCGGCGTACCAGTCACTTAGGGTACGCTCTTCTCATCTTCTTAGAAGATCTTCTTCCTTTTTGTAATTTTCAGAATGTCGGAGACCTCCTGTTCTGATGCTATTCCGATGGTGAGGTTCGGAGATTCCGAATCGGACCCACCTCCACCAGAGCATCAGGATATCGATCCCAGAGAATCCCATTCCAGGACAGCCGATCCTGTGAATGAAGAGGAATCTGAGGTTCCTGAGCCAGGAGTTGGGGAGACGGCTCAGAGAGATGCCTTCGAGCTGGACGGGGTGGTCTCGCGGATTACCCAGAGAGACCTAGATAATGCGAGAAGGACGTACAGGATTCCGGAATCTGTTGGTCTTAGGATTCCGGACCGAACTGATAGACCGAGCCGACCTCGCCGGGGAGAAACCGTTATCTCCCTGATGCACCTAGAGGCCGGGCTCAGGTTACCCCTGCACCCCTTTGTGCGAGAGGTCCTTAACACCCTAGGCCTCGCACCGAGCCAGCTCCAACCTAATGGTTGGAGGTGTATGGTGGGATGCTACATATTGTGGCAGAGAGTAGGGAATAATGACCTGACCTCGAACGAGCTGTTCTCCATGTACAGCCTTAAGTCCTTGGGAGGTCATGGTCTTTATTACCTCTCTTCCCACCCGGGCCATGGGGGCTCGATAGTGACCGGCCTGCCATCCTCGACAAGAATCTGGAAGAGGAAATGGTTTTTTGTGTCGGGGGATTGGGAGGCTTCGTCGGACGAGCTTCGCCCTCTGGAGCATCGGGTCCGAGCTGATTTTGCTCTGCCAGGTCGAGCTATACTTAGAAGTTTTTTCAAATTTCTAATGCTTCTCACCTATCCCTACTTTCCCTTATTCTGACACGTATTTCCTTGTCTTTGCAGCCTCGGTGGCCATTAGAGTAGCTCTATCTGCAGTCCAAGAGAGGCAGATCCGAGCTGCACGGGAGTATCCGCTTGTCGAAAGGAACTTCCGCAGCTTAATTACTGTGGAATCCGTCCTCGAATCAGGTCGGTAATGTAGATATTCGCGTTTTACTTTATCAATTTTCCAAGTGTTGTGTCCTGACACTTTGCCTCGTGTTTTGGACAGGCATGGCTCCGAAGGCGGTTTCTAAGTCTCGCCGAATCCCTGCTCGGCTCCTTGAGCGTGGGGAGAGCTCGGTGGAACCTCCGAGCAAGAGGATGGCCACGGAGGCTCAGGGGCAACAAAGGTTGCCTCGATCCTTCGTATGTGGGTCTGGTCAGCCTCAGGGTTCATCTCCCGCAGGGGGTGAGACTCCGGCTGCCCAGCCTCCTGCTTCCGGGGTTCCGGTTGTCAACGTACCGGACACCTCGGATTCCCGAGCCGAGCCGTCGGCGGGTCGCCCAGCGACTCGTGCCAGTTCTTCTGGCACTTCGACAGCATCGACTTCAGTGGGGCCTGCCCGCACCCCTGCTGAGGTCGGGTCGTCGCGACCTCCCACGGCTCCCCGGGCTTCTCGCCCTACAACCGCTCCTGGGGCAGAGCAGCGCGAGGACCAGGTCGACATGCCTCCGGTAACGGAGCATTTTGCGACCTGGAAAGAGGGAGTTAACGCCTATATGGACGTTAACCAGAGCATCCCTCAGGATCTGAATTCTCTCGCAACGTCAGATCCTGATCAGATGGTCGGTGTTGCCATCGAGAGCAGTCTCAGGGTAAGCTGGCTGTCTCTTTCTTTTCTTCTTTTTCTTCATTCGTTCCACCATTATATTACTAACTATTGTAGCTTGTCTTTGTAGGACTCGGCCTTGCTGATTATGATCCGCCAGAAGATGGCTGAGCGGACACACCAGATGCAAAAAGCTCTGGTTGCCGCCTCTTCCTGGAAGAATAAGACTGAGGCGATGAAGACCGAGTTGAAGAAGAAGCTGTCTGAGTTGGCAACGGCTCAGATGGAGTTGCAGACAGCCCAAGCTGAACTGCAGACAGCTCAGTCCGAGCTGAAGGTGGCCCAATCCGAGCTGGAAGTGTCTCAAGTACAAGTCCAGTCTCTGGAGGAGGCGATGAGGGAGACCTCAGCCAAAGCCCAGTCTGAGGGTAACAAGGTCGAGTCGCTGGAGGCCGCTCTCAAGACAGCTGAGGAGGAGAAGGTGGACCTGGCCCGGCTTTTGAAGGAGGTCCAGATGAAGGCTCTGGCTGACGCAAAGGACGCAGAAGCCAAGTTTGAGAGGCTGAATGCAATTTCTGAGGAGCTGTACAATCATGGCTTCCAGGATTGCAGGCGGCTCGTTCTCAAACACTTCCCCGATCTCGACCTGACTCCAGTCGACAATGATGAAGATGAGGATGAAGTCGCGAGGGAGGGACCTTCAAAGGGGGCTGCAGCCGGGCCATCCAATGCTACCGAAAGCCGAATGTATATTTTTCCTTTTTTTTTTTTCTACAATGTAAAGGAAACTTTTTACTTCAATGTAAGCCCTCAGAGGCATTTTATTCAAACGTTGTGTACTTCATTTTTTCTTTTTCATGCATACACAAGTCTCGAAGTGATTGAGCTCATTGTCATAAACTCGGCCATTATATTAGAACAGTCGTAGGGAGTAGTGCAGAATTCAGCTCGGAACGTTAACTCTGCTAGGCCGATCTGTTGTTCACAACACTTAGGAAATTTTGAAACAATTTTTACTGAACCATCACCTCGGAACATATATTTCAGACGAGATCCTGCCCGTTCATGGATAGTAGATCTTCAGGTGGTCAGCATTCCAGGGGTGGGAAAGGGGCCGGCTGTGCATGTCTTCGAGCCAATAAGTACCAGGACGACGTGAGCCGAGTACCCTATAAGGCCCTTCCCAGTTGGGGCTGAAGGCAGCGATTTTGTCTTTAGTACTGACCTTTTTGAGAACCATGTCGCCAGCTCGAAACCGCCGCTCCTTTACCCGGGAATTATAGTATCGCCTAATCCGTTGCTGGTAGGCTGCCAATCGTATTTGGGATGCTTCGCGAACTTCATCGAGTAGGTCCAAGTTTATCCGTAACTGTTCTTCGTTTCTGTCAGGTCGATGTTGGCTTGTCCTGCTCGTGGGTATCCCGACCTCTACTGGGACAACAGCTTCTGCTCCAAAAGCTAAAGAAAAAGGTGTTTCCCCAGTTGTGGACCGAGCTGTGGTCCGATAGGCCCAAAGTACTTCAGGAAGTTCGTCAGCCCAGGCACCTTTCTTCTCCCCGAGTTTTGTTTTGAGATGATTTTTAATAATCTTGTTAACTGCCTCGACCTGACCGTTGGCTTGTGGGTGGTGGGGAGAGGAATACACATTCTTGATACCCAGACCTTTACAGAAATTTCGGAACCTTTCGTTGTCAAACTGTCGCCCATTATCAGTGACTATTGTATTCGGAATTCCGAATCGGCACACGATTGATTTCCAAATAAAATCTGTTGTTTTCTTCTCGGTAATGGTCGCCAACGGTTCTGCTTCTGCCCACTTCGTGAAATAATCGACGGCAACGATTGCGTATTCCACCTGTCCCTTCCCCGTCGGAAGAGGGCCAATGATGTCGACTCCCCATTGAGCGAATGGCCATGGTCCAGACATGGGAACGAGCTCCTCGGGTGGCAAGTGAGGAATTGGGGCAAATCATTGGCACCCGTCGCATCTCTTAACAATTTCCCGGGCGTCGTGCTGGATGGTAGGCCAATAATATCCTTGCCTGATCACCTTCTGTGCTAGTGCTCGAGCACCAGAATGATTTCCGCAACAACCAAAATGGATTTCACGCAACACGTAATCAGCTTCCTCGGCTCCCAAACAACGCAAACATGGAAAAGAAAATCCTCTCTTGTAGAGGATCCCGTCGATCATCGTATACCGAGCTGATCTATAGCGAATGCGCCGAGCTTCTTTCTGATCGTTGGGCAGTTCGCCCGTCTGTAAAAACCGAACGATAGGGTCCCTCCAATCAGGGGTAGCTGTTACTGGAAAAACCTCCGCTGCCTCGTTTGACGATATACTTCGTTGAGGGAGGAACTCGATGGGAACCATCCTATCGAGGTTGTCGTCGTCTGATGAGGCGAGTTTCGCGAGAGAATCCGCGTTCATATTTTTGCTTCTCGGGACCTGAACAATTTCATACTGATCAAATCGTGACAGCAGCTCTTGAGTTTTTGTTAGGTAAGCTGACATTTTCCCCCCTTTCGCCTGGTATTCTGCGGTCACCTGTCCGACCACCAACTGAGAGTCACTATGTATTTTTATAGATCGGACCCCTACTTCAGAGGCGAGGCGGAGGCCAGCTAGAAGCGCTTCATACTCAGCTTCGTTGTTTGAGGCTCGAAATCCGAACCGGAGAGCATATTGAATTTGGATCCCGTCCGGTGCTGTCAGGACGAGACCGGCCCCGCAGCCTCGTGAATTGGAAGACCCATCAACGTGCAATAACCAGGTCGGAACGCAGTAGTTACTTTCTTGTGGCGGCTCAGATTTGCTGTCGTCTTCCATTTCGAGAGGTTCAGTTAATTCGACGATGAAATCGGCGATGGCCTGACCTTTGATCGCAGTTCGAGGCCGATACTTGATGTCGAATTCACCGAGCTCGACGGCCCATTTAACGAGACGGCCTGAGGTTTCTGGGTTCTGTAATACCTGCCGCAATGGTTGATCAGTCAGCACAGCTATCGGGTGCGCTTGGAAGTACGGTCTCAATTTCCGGGCTGAGGTGATTAGAGCCAAGGCTAGCTTCTCTATTGTCGGGTATCGGGTTTCGGAATCGAGCAGGGCTTTGCTGACGTAGTAAACAGGCCTTTGGGTTCCTTTGTCGTCTCGGACTAATGCTGAGCTGACTGCCGCTGGAGAGACAGCTAAGTACAGGAGTAGTTCTTCTTTATGGGCTGGTTTAGACAACAGTGGCGGAGAGCTGAGGTATGCTTTCAATTCGCAGAAAGCTTGCTCACAGTCTGAGGTCCAAATCATCTCCTTGCACTTACGTAGCTGCTTGAAGAAGGGGAGGCATCGATCTATAGCCTTTGAGACGAATCTGTTGAGTGCCGCAATTCTTCCTGTGAGCCGCTGGATATCCTTCATTGTGCGAGGCGAGCTCATGTCGAGGAGTGCCTGAATTTTTTCAGGGTTGGCTTCAATTCCTCGCTGGTTTACAATGAAGCCAAGAAATTTTCCCGAGCTTACCCCGAAAGCACATTTGCTAGGATTAAGCTTCATTTGATATTTTCGTAATATTCTGAACGCAGTGCAGAGGTCGCAGACATGGTTCTCTGATCGTTTGCTCTTCACGAGCATATCATCTACGTATACTTCCATAGTTCTGCCAAGTTGGTCTGCGAACATCTTGTTTACTAGTCGCTGATAAGTCGCTCCGGCATTTTTTAGCCCGAAGGGCATAACCTTATAACAGTAGAGCCCCCGATCCGTAATGAATGCTGTCTTTTGCCTGTCGGGAGCGTGCATTTGGATCTGATTATATCCAGAGTAAGCGTCCATGAAGCTGAGGAGCTCGTGCCCGGCGGTCGCGTCGACGAGCTGATCTATTCGTGGCAGAAGGAAGCTGTCTTTAGGACAGGCCTTGTTCAGGTCAGTGTAGTCTACACAGACTCTCCATTTCCCGTTGTTCTTTTTGACGAGGACAACGTTTGCGAGCCATTCCGGGTAGCATATTTCTTGGATGAATCCAGCCTTGCGCAGTTTCTGTACTTCCTCTTCGATGATCATGTACCTTTCTGTATTGAAAGAACGCCTTTTCTGACGGATTGGTTTATTGGTTGGGTCGACGTTTAACCGATGGACCATCACTTCTGGGCAAATTCCAGGCATCTCTTCATGGGACCATGCAAAAACGTCCGCGTACTCCTTCAGGAAGGTGATCAGGTCCTCTCGCACCTTGCCTTCTAAACATGATCCGATCTTGATAGTTCTGGTCGGGTCGGTATCAGACAACGGAATGTCGACCAGCTCTTCTGCGGGCGACCCGCGCTCCTTCTCTTCCTCTCTCGGATCAAGAGAGGTCGCATGAGAAACGGTTGATACTGTACTTTTATTCTTCCCTCGTAGGGAAAGCTCATAGCAACGACGGGCTTCCTGCTGATCTCCCCTGACCACGCCGATTTCTTCGTCGGTTTCGAATTTTATTGCAAGGTGATAGATGGAAACGACAGCTTTGAGAGCTCGCAGGATAGGACGGCCGATAATGGCGTTATAAGCAGAGGGGGCATTTACGACAAGGAAGTCGACCATTATTATTTTCTGGTTTGGTTCTTCTCCTGCGGTGACTGGTAGAGTTATTTCTCCTTCGGGCATGATGCTATCTCCCGTGAACCCAGTCAATGCTGTCTTGACTGGTCTAAGTCGAGATCGGTCGATCTTCATTTTTTCAAATGCCGACGCGTATAGGATATCAGCCGAACTGCCCGTGTCGACCATCATCCTGTGGAGTTTTTTATTGGCGACCATCAACGCAACGACAAGGGAGTCGTCATGTGGATGTATGACCCCTCGGGCGTCTTCTTCGGTGAAGGTTATTGTTTGTGAGGTTACCTTCGCGACCTTCGTAGGTCGGCTGGTGATATTGACAGAAGACTTCGGTAAGGACGTCCTTCCTTGCCGCACGTAGCTTTTGCGAGAGTTTTCGGTGTCTCCAGTGGTCGGCCCTCCGAAAATCATGTGGATTTCTTCCACAGGGTTGTTGCTTTGTTCCTCTGTCAAGTCGGTGACCCGACCTTCATCTCTTCGCCCATCTGAACGCTGAGCAATATAATCCTTCAAGAAGCCTTGCTGGATCAGGGCTTCTATCTATCGCTTCAAATCAAAGCAGTCCACGGTGTTGTGACCGTGGTCTTTGTGGTACAAACAGTACCTCGATTTCGACCTCCTATTGGGGTCGGTCTTTATCTTTGCAGGTCGTTCGAAATTGTATTTTCCTTTCTCTGCTAAATACACTTGCTCGATGGTTTTGTTGAGCGGAGTGTACTTATCGAACCGTGGCGCAGGTGATTTCGTTCGGCGAGCGGGTCTGTTCCGGGTTGGCGATCTTTGCTCGGACTTTCGTTCTGACCTGTGTCTTTTCGAGTTACTGCTATCCGGCCGATCCTTATTTTTGGTCATCGGTCGATGAGCATTGACCAGTTCTTCGGCGTTGATGTGTTTTGCTGCCCGATCTAAAAGTTTTGCCACGGATTGAGGTGGCTCTTCCCCGACAGACCAAAGGAACCTTCGGTCCCGTAATCCTCCGATCATGGTGTGCAACAGTACATCTTGCGAGAGGTTTTCAATTTGTACAGCTTCGGAATTGAAGCGTGCGAAGTAATCTTTCAGGGGCTCATCTTCCTTTTGCTTGATCGCAGCGAGATGAGTTGAATGCTTCCTCGGGTCAGTGCTCCCAATGAACTGAGTAGCGAAAGCTCGGCTTAGTTGAGAGAATGAACTGATCGTGCGGGGTTTTAGGTTGCGAAACCAAGTCCATGCCGAACTTGTTAAGGACAACGGAAAGGCCTTGCACATGATATGCCCATTGGCCCCGAGGAGATCCATGCGGACTTTGAAGTTCTCTAAGTGTTCCGCCGGATCTCCAATTCCAGAGTACTGCTTCAACTGGGGAACTTTAAACCCTTTGGGAAGGGGTTCCTCACGAATCTCGTCGGTGAATGGTGACTCAGATGAATCGACCAGTGCATCTACGGCGATTGGGGCTCGGGCCCGTTGTGCTCTCTGGAGATCGCCCATTTGTTCTCGCAGTTCCTTCAGCTCGGCCTCCAGTGGGCCCAAGTTGTCGTCAATCCTGTTGCTGGCTTCATGATCAGCTCGTTCGTGTGCGAGACGAGCTGTTCTCCGTTCCTCGAGCCTGTGTCGCAGGTCGGTGGCGGGCAAGCTTGTCGTTGGTCGAGGTCTAGTCTCGGTTGCTCGGCTGGCGACCTCATTTTCTTCCATCGGAGTGGGATGTTGAGAACGCTGCGACGGTCGGGCCTGGTGAGAGTGCAAGGTTTGTTGCGGCTGAGAATGGGTATGCCGAGATCCCTCGCGGTCTCTATCGTTCAACACGGTTGGGTGAGCTAGGCCAGTTATCAAAGCTTTAATTTCGTCCAGTCGTTGGTCTACATAGCCCAATCGTTCGTCGACTCCCCCTAGTTTTTGGTTTACTCCCCCTACCTGCTCTTCAAGAAGAGACAACCTGACCCCTCGGTTACGGGGTCTCTGTTGTCTCCCCTGTTGGGCAGAAAGAGGAGAGTTCCCACCGAGCTGGATAGCGGGAATTTCGGGAAACGATCCTTCATTTTCCGATATCTGATCGTCTGAAGGTCCATCGATCGCGGGCGCTTTCCCTTTGTACTTTCTTTTCCCAACTATAGTAAAAAAGGAAAGATGAAGTTGAAATCGTCTTCAGTGATTGGGTGAGAACACGGCTTTCCTACTTAAAGGACTCTGCGAAGAAATTCCCACAGACGGCGCCAATCTGTTGATGCTGTAAATTCGTCAACAGATGATGGTGACGATTCTTTGAGACTGATGGATGGATGCCGCTGATCTCCTTCTTGACAAAGGGTTGGATCCTGTAGAACAAAAGGAAAACTAAGGGGGGTGGCTGGGGTCCAGCCGTTAGCCCTCCGATGCTTAAGTTAGTGAGATCTCGAAAGATTGAATCTCTACTTTTTTTAGTCTTTGTTTTTTCGTACCTCAATAAAGAAGAAGACGTGTCTATTTATAGACCTAGGTTGCAGAGTCGTATTCCCTTTTGAAGCCATGATCTCAGGGGAGGGATTCCCGGATCTTTGGGATTTTCGGAGCTGTCCCGTGATCTTCGAGGATCTTTCGGCGAGTTGGTTAAAGATCTCCCGGATTTTCTTCCCCTTATCACGCACAAACTTAGAGGTTTGCGGAAACAGAATCAGGTCGCAAGGCGGTCGACCTGGTGATGTCGTTTCTGAAGGCTGCTTCTCTTCCTTAGGTCGGGTTGGTCAGACCCGGCGAACCATAAGAGCTATTCCGTCTGTGATCAGATCGGTTATGAACTGTACGAGCTGAACTGGATCCGATCTTCAGGTCAGCTCGTATTCTCACCCTGGTGGTGTAGAGGTCAGCTCGTATTCTTCCCACAACAGGGTCAGTTTTGGATCAATCGGAATTCATTTAGAACCATCAGGATAGAGGGGATATAATGCTATGATTTCAATCAAACACTTCCTTGTATCAGGGATTTATTTATTTTTTTCAATTAATCTCCATGAGAATTACCTTATAAATGGTTTGGATGGCATATAGCCATCAAGGTGGAGCCAGTTATATTCCAACAATAGGCATTTCTTTTTTCGATTTTCCTTTTAGTGTGGCTCACTTTATTCTCGCTTCTTTTTTTTTTTTCTTTTTGGGTGTGTATCCTAATATGAGATGGAAAAATGGATGGATGGGTGGAATTCTCACAAACATTACGGTGGACCCTACATAATTCCTCAACACAAAATGTGCGTTTGGCTGAATGGTTAGGAATTACTGTAATAAGTCCACGTACTTCAAATTTTGAATTCGTGAGTTCAAACAATATCACTTCTATATGTCATCCAAACTATGGTTAATTACAATACAATACAGAATAAATCCACCATCCAAAAACATGCCCTAAGTGCTCCCTTTGCTCAAAGTAAAGTTCCTATAGTTGGAAGCTAAGTGGGGCCCATGGAGATGCTCATGACAAATCCACTCAGTCCATCAGTTTTGAAAGACCACAATATGATAGGAATCTAAAAATGAGTTAGACCCAAAACTCATGTGGGCCACACCGAATGAAACGGTGGGAATGAAATGTTCACCGTTGAAACCTTCCTAGAGCCAACCATTATGTTTATATGCCATCCAAACCGTCCATAGGGTTATCATCACTCAGATAAGCTGTAGGCACAAATATCATCTTGATACAAAAATTCTATGGCCCCCACAATGGTGGGCGTTCAATCTCTACTGTTTTGCATGGTATGGCCCACCTGAGTTTTTGATTTGCCTTTTTTTTAGATTCCTATTTTATTATGGCCTTGCAAAACTGATGAACGGAGTAGATTTGTCATGGGCATTTTCTTTTGGCGCTGCATAGTGCAATCAACTTAGTCAATTGTCCAACACCTTAGTCCATCAAGCCATGGGTTAGACACCTATTTGGCACCATGGTTTGATCTTTAGTCTAATGCATGACTAGAGAAGTCCATCAATCTACAGTGGCTTCACCCAGATTTAACACAGGAGCTAGGAAAAGTTCAAGGCCGATTCTTATGGGGAATTGAACCCTAGCAAGGTAAAATTCAAAATGCTCTCCTTGAACAACTATTTTCCTAGTTTGTTTAATAGGATTATTATTTTTAGGAAATATGTAAAAAAAAGTAGAAAAAAGACAGCTTGTGAAAAGATTCCTTTGGACCAAAATTAAGAGATAAATGGATCTCTTCATCAAATCAAATGAAAGAATCATTATAAAATTGAAAAGTTCACCTTTTTGTTTTTTTTAGGTCAGCGCACACATCCCCTGTTAGTACACACACCCACACTCTTAGTCACACTTCAATGTTAGTCACCCCCAGGTCGGGAATAGGTGGACCTAAGTTTCAAAACAAGGTCATCTTCACCCAGTCTACCATTGTCCCAAAGGTGTGGGTGTAAGATCACCCTTAAATTTGATTGATAAGCCCAAAATTATTTTAATATCCAACAAAATGTGCGGGACAACTAATTTTTTTACTTAGGGATTTGTGTACCATGGAATTCATTCCAAATAATAAAAAATAAATTATCCTTTCAATGTGACAATTTTTATTGCTCGGATAGCAAAGAAAGAGATGAATTTTACAAAATAATATTATAATTTTTCATAATTTAAATTCTTTTCACAAGAAATTAGGTGGCAGTTGTGAGAGTAACATGAGATTTCACTTGTTGTCCAAACAAGAATTCTAAAATAGGAATATAAGTTTTAATAGTGCTCGTGAAATCATTGTTAGATAATTATTATATTTTCCTCTCTTTTTCCCTTGAGTCTAGGAATCTAAATAATGCCCTAGGGGAACTGTTTAAATTATATGAATAGAAAAGAAAAGAAAAGTGCAATACTTATTCAATAAAAATATTCTTATTAATTTTATTTTTAGGGATCCTATTTAGATAGCAAGGGAAAATCTTATATTCCTCCCACAATGGATGTCTCTTATCTTGTACAGGTGTGTGTGTCTATATATATATATATATATATATATATATATATATATATATAAAATTTTCCACTTTCAAGAGTATAACATGTGACCATTTTAATCTTTCGTAATAGATTTGCATCTTCTAAACCTGACCATGATTATTTTTAGATGAGTTGCATTCATGAAACCAAACAATAATAGATTCAATCTTTAATTAAATTGATCTGGATTTATCGAGATATGCTAATTGCATTCGAGTTATAGAACTTGATTGGGTTTCCTCCTCAAGATAGAGAGTGATTGTGCAGAAACATGGTCTCATTTTTAACCTTAGTCGACCGATCAAATTTTCACCCCGAGAGACCTCTACATGCTAGACAGTTTGTCTTATTCAGACTGGTTAGTGACCAGTCAATAGACAGGTCGATTTTTGTGTTTTCTCTTCAAAACTCACTGGACCATTTTTGGTTGCCCGCGACCGGTCGACGGCTTTGGTTGGTCACGTGGACTGTTATATGTAGTTTCCTAATTGAGCTTTGTCTCTTGTATGGGGCTATATATTGGCTTCCAATTCGAGATTAGGATATTTAATTAGGTGTTTTACACGTCCAAGGTGAGAGAGAAAGAGGAAAAGAGGAAGAGAAAGAGAGAGGTGAAGCTTGTTAGAAAGAGAGATTTCTGCTTGTGAATGTGATTCTCATCGCAGTTGTCGTCTTAGCTCTTTTATGTCCTCATGCTCAGTGAGATATCTCAATTTCTATTCCTTTTATTGTTTATTCACTCATTCATTAGTGAAGAAGGTTAGATCCAAATGGGTTGTGCTTGTGATTGGAGATTGTAAACAATTCTCTGCATAGTGGATTGTTTCTCTGGACGAGGTCTCGTGGTTTTTACTTATTTGAGGGTTTTCCACGTAAAATTCTCTTGTGTCGTGTGGTTGTTGGTTTGATTTTGTTTATTGCATTATCATATCACATAATTCACATAGTTTGTAAGGCAAGATCCTAAGGTTTTGTGCAATGCACCCAAGTTTAAATCTTATATTGATATTGACTTTGTACTTTGTTAAGAGTAATGTTTGGGAAATGTACACAATGAGAAAAAATCCTATCACATATGGGATTGTGTGTGCCATGAACAAGATCTTTTGTCTTTTTCATAGCATGAACACTATCAAAATCAAGGGATTGATGCTTGTTTTGGGCTAATATACGAATGGATCTAATCTGACATTCCAAATCTACCATTAAATTGAGCGTGAGACTTGAGATTGTAGAATGTGGCCCATAGACATCAATTGAATCTGAATCATCCAAATATTATAAGGTTGGTGGTAGAAATATTCACATCCATTTGGGTTTATTGGACAACATATCTAGATGAACTATCTTAAGAGCCTTACATTGAAGAAAGAAAAATCTTAATTGTCTAATATGAATGGTATACTTACCAGATCTTAGGCATGCGACACTTCTTGAAAATGAATCGTAGTGAGTCAAGTTGCCAGATTTGGACCACACATCCAAGAATAGAAACGGTAACATATGGATTGCTCATCCTTGGACGTTAAATAATGACCTGGATTGTCCATTGACGAACGATGGTCGATTAATCCACATCACTCATATCAAGGCGTTAAAGGATTCGAATTATTTTATGGACTATAATCGTAAGATCTAATTGCTTAATTTATTTTGGACACCATATGATAAATGCAGACCATCTATTGAGGATGCTAATTATTTGGATTTGAAACGTCCACTTTAATTGTCTACTTTGGAATGTCCATAAACATCAATCACTTAATCTAGAAAGTCACTGTTTGGGAACTAATCGATGTGATCCACTTTGTGAATGTAATATATAAAAAATTTAGAGCGTTCATATGTAAGATGCACACTTCGGGATATGAATATCAATGATCAGTAAATTAAATTCACTCCTAATCTAGATGATCCATTGTTAAGATCTATTTGTCTGTGTTGGCCTAAACCCTAATGCACTAATATAAATCCTAAGAGAATGTTATAAGATGGAGCATGCGAATTTTATTGAATGGATAAGTCATGTAGGGCCATGTATTCATTTATTATATTTTTAAAATTTTAATCCACTCACATGATTAAAAGGGTAGTCTTTCTAGCCGTATAATTATTTTAAAGAGATAAAATCTTTAGTGACTCATAATTGAATTGGATGAATGTGATTCGTAGTGAGAGTGTAAGTGTTAATATTCATATTTTAAAAGGTGGGGACATGATGGGCTTTGATAACATGAATGGTGATCAATCTAAGATTTGAGTACTAATGTGCTAATCACCAAAGTGGCCCGGTCAATAGCAAATAAAGGATTTTGTGGATCACATTAATGTGTTCCTAACACTATAACAATGTGTTGGGTTGTGATGTAACTAGCACAATTTCAAGTATTAGTGCACTTTTCTGTGGTATACTAGTACACCTTATTTGTCAATTACGTAGGTTAGTGAGTTTAGGTGTTGGTTGAGCTTGCTAGCTCAGCTGGAAGACGCCTAGGTGTTTCAACGGCGGGTCTTAGGTTCGAGTCCCAAGAAGACACGTTAACCTCACTAGTGGATGGGTGCATCGTGTGACTAACCAAGTAGGTGCATTGCCTAGCTAATAGGGTGGGTGCGTTGCATGATAAACTTGAAAAAAAAGAATAAAAAAAGGTATTGGTTGAGCCCAAAGAAAATGAAGACGAAAGACTCAAGTGGACCTGCTACATCAAGGAAAAAGAAACAGATAAATGAGATGCCTTGGTGAGCCAAAACCCTTAAACCTAAACTAAAACCAAACCTCTAAATGGCATGACCCGATAGGTAAACTTTTAGTAATATTAGATTGGCCTTAGGTGTCCCAAAAGATTATCCCAAAGATAGGCTTAAGAGGTAGCATGAGCTATTGTAAATATATCAGACCAAACAACAGAAATCATGGGTCTGCTGATTGGTCGCAGGCTTAGGCTAACCGATTGTCATAGGCAAAAAATGGGACAATAACATTGTGCAGATCTTAGGCCAAAATAGACCCGTCGTAGGCAAGTCATGGACCAGTCGTGGATCGGTCGAGGACTGGTCGTGAGGAATGATTGACCGGTCGTGGACCTTGTTCAACTAGTCATGGCTGAGCCAATACCTGGTCGGTAGATAGCCGTTTTCAGCCAGTTTTGTATCAGTTAGAGCTTTTTTTATATAATGGCTGGGCTCGGTTTAAGGTTTAAAGAGAGAAATCTAAGAGTATTAGAAGCCACTCACATTGCCCACACTATTAGGCTCTAATCGTAACATCTCTAAGTCATCTTCCTTGTGATTCATCATAAGATGGAGCATTCGAAGCTCACATAAAGATGAACATGCTCTCTCTTGATCTCTAGATGTTTTAGGCAACTTGACCATAGTAGATCATTTGTCTAAATCTCTCTAGAGATCCAATTAGGTGGAATTCCTCTAGGTAACACATTCCTACTAGTTGTAGAGAATTCCCACCACCTTTCATCACCTTAGTCATCTCACGTAGATAAAATGCAAGGCAATTGATCGTTGGAGTGAAGCCTTGACAAAGCATCGGCAACAAGATCGTAGGAGCAATGTGGAGCTGATTAAAGCATGGGAGAGCGGAGATCAAGTAACCCAAGCGACGCTGAACAAGGGGCTCAATCTAACAAGTAAGTTGTCATTGTAAGAGTCCAGTTGCACTATTTTCTTGTGGAGGATTGAGAGTGAGAGTTTGGAATCAAACTCGACCAAGTCTCCAAGGGGAGCCTTCAGAGGGAGTGTACGCTAGGTTCTTGTTAAATTCCTGTGTTGGATGGAACTTGTAAACATCTTAGTTGAGAGATGAACTAGTAAAATATCCATCATAGGTTGGGAAGAACCTTATCAAAACTTTCTGATCGGGTGGAATTGATTTAAAACACTTAGGTTGAGAGGAATCTAATTTAAACCCACTTAAAATTTCGGTGTGCTCAATGGATAAGTACATGAACTGGGAGTGCAGTAGACAAGTAGTTGAACCACTATACGTGCTTGTGTTTGGGATTGATTTGAGCATATTTCTACTTATGCATTGTATGTTTAAGGACTTAATTATAAATGCTTAATTGGAATGTATGCTATGTTTTAGATAGGTACAATCACACACAAGATATATGTTCACTAAGCTTCTAAACATATGCTTAGCATGATGAATTTCATATTGTCTATATAGCTCTCTAGACTAGTTTCTTAGGTAATCATATTTTTAGTAGTCTAGATAATTGCCCATTGATTAAAAGCTCAATATGTGGCATCATTATAATCTATGTGCTTAGGATAGTTTGCTTAAATGCTTAATCTTTGTTAGCCTTTGTGATTGGACCCACTTAAGCTTAGGAAGCTATGTGTTCTTGCTTTAATTAGTTTATAATTACTAATTGATATTAATTAGGCAAGATGTTTTTAAAAAATAATTTTAAAACAGGTCCTAATCACTCTCCCTCTAGGACTTATCTATAGTTCTAAGCTCCGTCAAGCTTTCGCACGTAGTTTAGGGTATACCCCCAACACAATATCACCAACCACCTACCTATTGAAAGTAAATATTGACCAAATGGTCGCTATGTGTTTCGGATAAGTTGATTGGCATAAGGTATTTTGATATACACTTCAATATAGATCGTTCTATGAGCTCAAAGGTTCATAGTCTATTAGCTCTAGGGATGTATTATCAAGACAACTATATGGGTGATATGGCTCATAATTAAAGTAGACAATTAGTGTGTCCCAATTTCAACTCAAAGGTGGAGTTGTGATAATGCACCGGGTTATTCTTTAAAGGCATTAATGAAAGCATTCCAGTTTATCGCTCCAATTCCCAAGCGCTAAATTATGTAAGGTTTATATATATATATATATATATATATATATATATATATATATATATATATATATATATATATATATAGTTTTGTAGACACCCCACCCACAATAAGACTAAACTACTCTTTAGACTTCAATTGAACTTCAATACAATCACCCATGGGCAATTTGAGGACCATTGAAAATTCAATCGATCGAATGGGCAGGGTTTTCAGTGCATTACAAGAGCAAACAACAAACCTGATCGACATATTTGGAACTTGATAAAATAAATGCTGGTCGAGCATAAAAACCGTCTGGAAACCTTGTTTAATTCATTATTTCTGTCTCTATCCGACTCCTAAAGCATCGAAAATCCAAACGGGTCGCATATTAAGGGTCCCTAGCACTTCCCGAAAGTAACTAACGGACCTGGTTGATGAAACAAAAAAATAAAAAATAAAAAAGCAAGCTCGTGGAGAGCCGATGGTGATATCATCATTCCTACTTTTATTTTTTCAAACCAACAGGTATCAGGGATCTTATTTTGTTAAACAGAATAGTTCCACATGAATCGTTGGCTCGCCACAAGATGACGGTCACCTGACATTCTTTTTACTTAAAATCACAATCTCCTCTCCCAGATGCCAACTTCATGAGGAGGGGACAAGTGTCCACTGTCAACTCACCATGAGCTGACGGTTTCAATGTATAAATGTAGCACAACAGTTGCCATTCCGGGGGGACAAAATGAAGTAGAGAGATAGAGAAACACTAAGAGGGATATATGGTCGTCTTGCTCTCGAAATACTTTAGAGATCTCTTGATCGATGCTAAGGCCCTGCCGGCTCTAAAAAAAGAAAGACAGTTAATTAAAGAAGCTTATAAAGTCAATAGTAGGATTAGAATCGGGGATATCTGACCATCCATTTTGTACAGAAAAGGGTGTCTGACATCTCTTATTCTTTCTCACATCTTAATCAAAATTAGATTGCATTCCACTCCACACATTTCTAATATATCTGTATCATCAACTCGCACGTTTATTTTCTTTCTTTTGAACTTTTTCTTTGTTGCATTTGCTTACTCAGAGTCATTTGACTTCGCGAAAGTAAGGCTAGGATCTCTTTTTCTTTGTTTGCCTGATCCTCGTGGGTTATGTGAAGCATGACTAGATATATAATTATGAAATTATGCCAAATCCTTCTAAAATTCATAAAATTTGGTAGAGTAGAGACCGTACATTGTGTGGGCAGAAGAGAGTACTTAACCCCTTCCTCTTCTGTCACCAAGATCTTTACTCAGAATTGACGGTCGTAGATCAACCACATGAGTCACTTGAGTTGAGAAATTTCATAATTCCCCAATTCGTAGCAATTCTATGATTTCTAGCCTGCCGTAATTATAAGCTTCATTTGACTAGTGATGACTTTAAAAATCAAACACATTTCTACATTTGAGTCAATTTCACATCCCATCTATGTAATTGAAAAGCAGAAGTGAAAGTGACTACTTGTGTGGTCGGAGAGTTTACGAGTTTCTACATTTGCTTTACTTCATGCACATGCGTCAAATGTTTTGGTTCTTAATAGATTGAATTTTTTGACTTATTCAAGCAAGTCCAGTTTACATTAGGAGTTATGGATATAGATCTTACTTTCAAGATGATATGCTCCGTGCACTGTCTAACATAACATCTATATAAGATAAAACACCATATAATCGGTAAGTGTGGTTAAATCATATATTTTAATGTTCTTAAAGATGACCATTATAAAGAATATCAGGAACTAAATTTATTATTCCGCCAATGTAAAGACATACATGAAAAATGTAGACGGATACTTTTATTCCACTGAGAAATCAACAGTGAGAATTGTTATGACTCGAGTTATCACCATGAAGTATAATAGGACTCGTGATACTTATAATCACATTTTGGAGATGATAGATCTTACTGTCAAATTAAAGGTGTTGGACATGAGCATAAGTGATAAATTTATGTTTCAATTTATCCCAACCTCTCCTTGCCCTCACAGTTTGATCCGTTTAAGATTCATTATAACACAAATAAAGATAAATGGACCTTTAATGAACTAATGAATATGTGTGCACAAAGATCTAGATTAAAGTATTAAAAGTAGGATTTATATTGTTCATAACAATTGTTCATTGTTCAATAAGATTTGATATTAGGTTGATTATTAACTCTATTGTAGGAATATGCACTTAAAAATGCCATAGTGAAAGGCTTTTATTGATATGAGAGCAAGTACATTCTAGGTTGTGATTGATCATAAAGCCTTTTACATTTATTGGGTAAAAATCCTTAAATAAAAGGTAAAAAAAAACTAGAGTGAACTAATTTGTTACATGGTACAAAGTAGCGAGACACATAAATGATGCATAAAGTCCTAATCTATAGTCATTCCTCTTCAGTGTCCATATTATCGAGCAAGTAAGGAGCTAGCAATAGCCTTCGACATTTGAGCACGTTGTATAGCTAACAGGGCATTGAGATACTAACAAATGATATGTATCATATATTATGAGAGGTGTTGGCTTTAGATGTCATGTAACCTTGTGGTTTACACAAGCATGATTATTCTAGCATTAACCAGGGTTCATATGCTAGAGATGATGAAGAGAATGTATGATGATCGTTCTAGCATTGATAGGGGTTCATATGCTAGAGAGGATGAAGATAATGTATCAATTGCATGTAGTGCCTATCATATGCGGACATGCTCAATAGCTGGGCTGCACATCTTCCGATTTAACTCGAGCGACCAGCTTGTTCGACCCACAGAAACCTGATCCGCCTCGACCCGGCAGAGAAAAGGGTCTGGTCCCAAGTGAATGTAGTTGGACCATTTTTTATCTAGGTACGGTTTGGGATACACGCCAAACCCGACTAACCCGACCCGTTTCGCCCGATCCTAACTGCCATGAGTTTTGTCAGAGTATTCTAAAAAAGAAAAAACCTTTAAGCATGCTCTCCTTTGGCGTATTTGGAAATTGAAACTTTGGATGGTAATGTGGTAAACACACCTAGCTGTTTCCGCCCTTATTATGGGGGTATTTTTTCACGAGGCTTAATAGGGAACTCCAATTCATTTCTGTGGGGCCCATGGTTGGGTTATCCAAGCCATTGATCTGATGCCCCATTATAAGTACACCATCCCTCCAAAAAATGTCTCAAATTGGAAGATTGTAAGCCCCCGACGTAGGCGTTCTTGTGCTCTTCATTGATTGTGGATCATTCATTTGCATGCAAAGAATCGAAAGATCATGACTGTTAGGTCAAGGAGATTCTTTGGGCATGGTCCGTTGATGATTTTTATCACCAAACGATGCGTCCCACTTGTATGAATTATGGGCATGCTAGGGAAAGGGAAGTTCTATATGCAGTTGAATAATTTACATCCATTCAAATGAGACGCAAATTTCTTGCCAAAGCCTTTCACAAAAAGTTCCTATGCTGGAACCTAGGTAGGGCCCACCGTGATGTTTGTGATAAATCCAACCCGTCCATTTGTTTTGTGAGCTCATTTTAGGACATGCGACAAAAAATGAGTCGGATCCTAGACTTGGTTGGGCCGAAAATGTGATGATTGAACATCCCACGTTTTCCTTTAGTGAAGCCTACTTGAGTCCTAACCCGACTCGACCTGGTTTAACATATAGGGTCGGGTAGGGTCAGGGTTAAACCTTTTGTTGTTAGGGTAGGGTCAGTCCAACCCGGTCA
Source organism: Liriodendron chinense (assembly GCA_003013855.2). Lineage (NCBI taxonomy): Eukaryota > Viridiplantae > Streptophyta > Magnoliopsida > Magnoliales > Magnoliaceae > Liriodendron > Liriodendron chinense. The sequence goes on along the minus strand of ML058329.1, from coordinate 1,551,218 downwards.
CAACCTGAACTGAAACCTGAGCCTTTAAAATATGTTTAGGTTCGATCTAGGATTGGACCCAACCCGACCGGTGTGCAGGCCTATCCATAACACTTGGCTCTTTGGGGTCTGTGCCTAGCATAGGAAGTTAGATTGAGAAGAGAATCTGGTCTTATGTCATAGCACCTATGTCCTTGAATAATGGATAAGAAGTGGTGCTTTGGGCCCGACATGGATGTTGCAATAGGTTTGAGCTTGGATGTAGAGCCTTATTTCTTGAAAGTCTAGTGCTTGGTGCTTAGGCTAGCTTCTCCTAGGAGGCCTGCACCTAGTGGAGATCCTTCGGATGAGAGTGGGAGTATTCAGACTAACAGGACACTTGAACAAGTATCCATATCAGGAGGTAAATTTGAAAAGTCACAAGGTTGATGTTCTTGCAAATGATGCGCTAAGGGATATCTATAGTCCTTGAGGGTCTTGATTTCCATCCAAAAGTGTCTGTGCAAATGATATATTAAGAGGTATTTATAGTCACCGGGGGTTTTGATTTCTCACTTAAAGTTTGTTACACAATTATGAACATGCGTCAACATCCCATTTAGACAAGAGACATTGCGGTCTGTGAAATCTTGACAACCAGGTGGGCCAACGCCTCTTGTAAAAGAAGCTAAGCACTTGTGCCTTAGGCGCTCTATGCCTAGTGCAGAGGCTTTTCTTAAGGGACTCCTCATAGGATGGATGCAAAGAGCAATTTTAGGCACAAAGTATCTTGAGCTAATCTAGGTAGACACTAAGGCTCCATTTGATGTGTCTCAAGTCGTTTCCTAGATTGCTAAAATTTCATGTCAACGTGTACATCTGGTAACCAGAGAGTCCATGAAGCACCATAAATGAAATTAAGATATACTTGTGTCTCACTTGCTAGCCTAGCTGGAAGATGCCTAGGCGTTTCAACAGCAGGTCTCAGGTTCGAGTGCTAAGGAGCCACACTAACCCCATTGGTGGGTGGGTGCATTGTGTGACTAACCGTGTGAGTGTGTTGCGCAACTAACAGGGTGGGTGTGTTGCATGACTAAAAAAAGTAGAAGAAGAAGAAGAAGAAGAAAAGATGATCAACCCTAAATAAAACCTTTTCGTCCGTTGACGTACGGTCTTTGGGGTGAGAAAGATAAAATAAAGACGGGATATAGAGGCTCAATGTGTCACTTCTGTAAAAGGAATGAATATATAAAGAGGGACTGCTAAAAGCACAAAGAATGGACCCCCATCTCTCTCTCTCTATATATATATATGTGTGTGTGTGTGTGTGTGTGTGTGTGTGTGTGTGTGTGACACTTATGTACAATGTACAATCTTGATGGAAGCACATCTTTGCATAGAATACATAGATCTTCAATTCTAAAAAGCTCAGCACATGGTTCTCTAATCTAAACCATTAGATTTTTGGCCTAAAATGGAGGATTATAAAGATATAGACAAATACAACAACCCACATTTAACCTGAAAAAGGTCCTAATAGTGGTTTCTATGATATTCCAAAGGAGTTTTTTTTTTGGCAAACTCAATTTATGGTGGGATTTGGTGGACCAATAAACTAGATTACCATATCATGTGCGCCACTCTTACAAGTTGCAGAGCTTTGCTGACTATGGGAATGCACATACCTACAAATCTAGACACTAGCATGTTCAGATTGTAAGACTCCATTAAGTGGGCCACACATGATCATCGGTTTAGATCATGACCATTGGATTATTCAGATTGAGTGATTCAGTGGGCCCCACTATAGTTGTGATCATTACAAATAGGTTTGAGGGGGACGCTTGAACCGTGGTCCCTATTCGCGGTTATTAAGCCAGATATGGAAACCAACGGTGTGGAGTCCCTAGAGGAGAGAAGTGTGATGGGTAAGCTTTTCTGGCCCTCTTTTGTATAAATATATGTCTTGGTCCCCTCACCAACATATAAGAGAAAACCCATAGTCCCATTGAGTAGTTCTTCTAAAGGTGTAAGGTGCGGAAGACCAAGAGTTCTTCTGGGCAACACGACGGCGTCGGGAATGTCTTCCCAATTAGGTATGGCTTTTAGATTACAGTATGGAATTTCCATTGTTGATGCATAGACGATTCGATTATTCCGCATTAAGTTTATGTTTCACAGTTGGTATCAGAGTACAGGTTATGCATTAATCTTGAAGATTTTTTTAAAGTTCCGATAGATTTGATGTTCCCATTCCGATGTCGGATTCACTTCTCGTACTGTTCATGAGGAAACTCGAATCTCATCAGTAGGGTTTCTTTGAACCCTAATGCATATTATTGAGGCTGTTGAAATTGGCAACCAATGTCGGAGATCGAGCAAAGGAATCTAGACAAAGGCTCATACGACCATTGTACCCTTAACTGTCGTCCGCCATGGCAGCCGTTGTCGGCCATCCATTGTCGATTGCAATAAGAGATCGCAGTAGAGTATCGTCCTTGAATCCTTACCGTCATTATATATATATATATGTATATATATATATATATATATATATATATATATATATATATATATATATATATATATATATATAACCTTTGCTACGGTTCGCGGAGGCTGTGATCGCAGCCCCATTGATGGTCGCATCGACTCTGCATCGGCAGCGACAACCGCTGTCTTCCAGCGCTATAATCGGCGGAAGCTTTTAATGGCGGTGAACAACCGATTGCCATCGGAATCCTTGACAGAAGAAAATCTATGGCGGCCATCTTCATTCAGAGCCGTTGCAGCCATGAAAAATCGGCCGCACCTTGTCATCTTCTTCTTCAGCGGCATTCTGCGGACGACGGTGGCTGATGGCTAATGCGGCTGTCACCATTGCCGGATTCGGCAGTCAGGGCCGGCGGTGGCCATCCTATTTTCCAGCGGCCAGGGTTTCGTCCGATTGCTGGCGGCGGCGGCTAGGGTTTCGTAAACCCAATTTTAGAAAGAAAGTCGAAAGGGGCTGTTTTTTGGGCGTTGCTGTACATGCCAGCGGGTTGCTGTTTTGGGCATGTACAGCGGGTAGCTGTTTTTGTGACGACCGGGCCGCAGATCAGGCCCAGTCCAATAGCCCAGTCCAATAGATCAGGCCCAGTTCGCTGTCTATTGGGTCCATTACATGGACTCTCTTGGGCTTGTTTCTAGCAGGAAATGGGCCTGCCTTTGGGCTCGTTTAGGCACATCTTGGGCCCTACTTTAATGACCGGTCCACTTTGATGACCAACTTGGGCCCACTTGTTGAATGGTTTTGAGCCATATTTTAAGCCCATGCCTTGCTGAATCCAGCCCAGTTTAAGGCCCACTGGATACTTGTTGTGAGCCCAATCTTTGGGCATATTGTCCATTCTTTCTTTTAGACAATGTGCGGCCCACCTTTCTTAGCTTGGGCGTGTTAATCTTAACCATTTGGATTGTGTAAACTTGGGTCATCCTTTCAGTATAAGTAAAAACCATATATATAATCATATATAAGTGATGGTTGGTATGTTTTACTTAATGGATAGGCCAAGTAAGTTACATAAGATAATTATTTATGGTTGAGATTTGATTTGGCCCAAAATAAGGCCATTACCCACATCTTTTGATTGATATTCAGAGTTGACCATTAAAGAATTTAATTCAACCATCACCGTAGCAAATATTTGAGATTTTGGGCAATCGACATCAATCATATTTTGGCCGAATTAGAACTTTTGTAGTATGGTTCGTTGTGGGCAGAACCATGTAGCAATCCTTAGGTCTGGAAGTGGGATTAAAGCTTATTGTGTTAGCCACCAAAGTGCCTCAATTGGCAACGATTTGTACTTCTAGACTTCTGTACTTGGAATTTAGTAACCCTCCATTATAGGATTGCATTCAGTTGCGTCATACCCAGGCGAGCGGTGGTCAGAACAAAGAAGTATTATCGTTTGGCTGGGTGTGAGCGGAATGAAGTGATTGGTGATAATGATATAGGTCTGAGAGATTCATTTCACCTAAAGGTGATGGGCGTCTTAGAACTATTTCACCAACATTGGTCAGCTTCATGTTCAATAGAGCCTCCTGTATGTTACAATTTCACCCAAAGGAGGAATTTTGATGATACGCTGGGCTTTTGCTAGATTTTGATGATTATGGCCCATCATCATTCTAGGTCATTTGATTGAAGGCCCAAATCAATCGAATGAACATACATGCGTGATATTTGTGGTTTATGTTTATGCATTGTTATATGTGACTTGTTTATTAATGTGAGTCTTATGCTTCGAATGTCCAGCTGTGACCGTTTCCAATGTTCCAACCCAATTCAATTCCATACCTTTGCTTACTGGGTCCAACTATTCCAAATGGAAGTCGTCCGTTGAAATAATCCTAGGTTGCATGGACCTGGCCTTGGAAGAAGTAGAGTCTTCCATTCCAACTGACTCTAGTACGGAATCAGCAAAGGCTCACTATAAGGCCTGGACCAAGTCAAATAAGATGTGTCTCAAGATCATAAAGAACTTGATTTTTGAGACCATGCATGGTGTCATGCCCAACACTGAGAAAGCTAAAGATTTCTTGACTGAAATAGGAAAACGATTTAAGAAATCGGATAAAGCTGAGCTGAGTTCACTTTTACATAAGCTGACTCAAGCCACCTATAACGGTCAAGGAAATATCAGGGAGTACATTGGTGGATTGTCTGATGTGGTGGCCAAAATTCGTGCATTAGACCTTTAGATTGAGGATGAACTTTTGATTTTCTTGGTTCTGAACTCCCTCCCTCCACAGTTCAGTCAATTTCAAATCAGATATAATACTTAAAAAAAAAGTGGACATTGAACGAACTGATTTCTCAGTGCGTTCAGGAGGAAGAGAGACTCAGAAGGTCGAGCAAGACATAAAGTGCGCACCTAGTGACATCTGATCAAGGACGAAAAGGAAATAAGAAAAGAAAGCACACTTCAGGAAAAGGTTCTACGGGTACTGCGGGTGGCAACCAGCCTAAGTCTGGAAAAATATTTAAGAAGAAAAGGAAGGGTCCTAATGATGGCTGCTTCTTCTACAATAAGCCTGGTCATCAGAAGAAGGATTGTGAAGGATTTAAAGCATGGCTCGTTTCTAAGGGTAAAGACCATATTTTAGTCTGTTTTGAATCAAATTTAGCTGATATGTCCATAGACTCCTGGTGGATAAATTCTGGTGCAACTATTCACATTTGTAATTCTATGTAGGATATGCTCCAAAGCCGGACGCCAACTGATGCAGAGAGATCAGTCTATATGGGGAACGACATTAGAGTAAACGTAGAAGCTATTGGAGTCTGTAGGCTTAGGTTATCGTTAGGACACTTTCTTGATCTAGTAGATACTGTTTGTGTGCCTTCTATAAGGCACAATTTGGTTTCCATTTCTCGTTTGGATAAATTTGGTTATGAGTTTAAATTTGCAAATGAAAAATTAAGTATTTGCATGATTCGGTTGTGATTGGTTCTGGCACTTTAGTTAATAACCTTTATCAGTTAGATTTGGATGTTTCACATGTATACAGTATTAACTCCTCACATGGAAACACTAAAGGCGTCAAACGAAGTTTAGATTGTGAGAATTCCTCTATGCTATGGCACAGGCGATTAGGCCACATCTCTCGTGAGAGATTGGAAAGGCTTGTGCATGAAGGAATTCTTCACTTCCTGGACTTCTCAGACTTTGGGGTTTGTATTGATTGTATTAAAGGTAAACTAACTAGAATAAGGAAAAAGGGTACCACTAGGAGCGTAGGACTCTTAGAAGTGATTCATACAGACATCTGCGGACCGTTCCCTACATCATCTTGGAATGGGCAGGAGTATTTTATCACTTTTATAGATGACTACTCTCGTTATGGGTACTTATTCCTTATTAATGAAAAATCAGACGCCCTAGATACATTTAAGATCTATAAGGCTGAAGTCGAGAATCAACTCGAGAGGAAGATCAAAGTAGTTAGATTTGATCGTGGTGGTGAGTACTACGGAAGGTATGACGAATCTTGGCATAATCCAGGTCCATTCGCTAGATACCTACAAGATTGTGGCATCGTCGCCCAGTACACCATGCCTAGTACTCCAGAGTAGAATGGTGTAGCGGAAAGGCGTAATCGCACCCTAAAGGACATGGTGCGATCTATGATTAGTAATTCTACGTTGCCAGAATCTTTGTGGGGTGATGCGTTGAAAACCGCTGTGCATATCCCTAATAGGGTCCCAAGTAAGGCTGTAATAAAAACTCCATATGAATTGTGGATAGGGCGAAAGCCTAGTCTACGATATTTTCATGTATGAGGTTGTCCTGCAGAAGCCAAACCATATAACCCGCATGAAAGAAAACTTGACCCTAGAACTGAAATTGCGGTTTTCACCGCTAGTTGAGATACTCGGAGATATGTCTATGGACCTAGAGGGGGGGTGAATAGGACCTTTTTTAAAATTCTTTTCGCCTACTTATGCAATTCAACAAGTTTAAGCTAGGTAAGCAAGAACACCTTGGCTTTCAAGCCTTGGTGGGTCCAATCACAAGACTAGCAAGAGTTAAGCAATAACCAACCCTAGTCTAAGCATGCATAGGAAGGAAATGATTCAACTAATTAAGCTACTAACCTATGCACCTTGTGTAGACTTATGAGATTGGCTCAATGAGCTCAAGTCTACACAAGTAGTGAAGGTACATCTTGTGCAAGGATGCCTAAAAAGTGCCTAGCATGCATTCATATCAATCATTCATAATTAAGCAATTAAACTAACAATGCAAAGATATCAATGTGCTCAATAACAATCACAAACACAAGGATGTATAGTGGTTCGACTACGTGTCTACTCCACTCCCGGTTCAAGTACTCAACCCCTTTGAGCACACCGGCATTCACTATCGGAGGTTTTAAATGAGGTTCACCTCTCAACCTTTACACGGAGGTTTTATCGGTTCACCTCTCAACCGTATCCGGAGTTTTAGACATAGGCTAACTCTCAACCTTATCGCACGTTTACTCCCGTGTCGGAGGCTCCCCCTTGGAGACTTAGTTTAGGCCCGGCTGACGGACCAAGGAACGGCTAACGTCCCTAAGGCGAGTTGACAAACAAACTCTAAAATGGACTCTCAAATGAGACAACTTACTTGTCGGATGAGCACCTTGTTTAGCGCCGTATTGGGTTGCTTGATCTTTGCTCTCCCGTGCTTCAATCAGCTTCCCTTTGCTCCCTCGATCATGCCGCCGTTGCGTTGCCAATGCCTCAGCCACATTCGATCAAACACCTTGCATGCGATGCCTTGAAATGCCCAAGGTGCTAGGAGGATGGGTGAATCTCATACATGAGATGTGTAGGTTGTTCCAACTAGGAGATTCACCTAGAGAGTCTTCTAGAGGTCTTGGACAAAGGATATACCTATGTGGAATAGTGTCACACCTCTAGATTTGAGAGAGGAATCAAGTCATCTCTTGATAGCATTTGAATGCCCATACTTGTGTTTGAAACACAAGGGATATGACTTGAGAACCTCCTCTTTGAGGCCCCTTATGATGTACAAGATAAGTGTGGAATGGGCTCTCAAAAACTTCTCTCGCCTGACCCAAGAATGGAGCTCCATATTTATAGAAAAGAGGCTCCAACGGTCATAAAACGGCCATAAAACGGCCTGCCCCGACCGGTCATGACCGGTCGGACCCCTTTGCTGAATGAACAGGCCAAACATACTGGCCGACCGGTCATGACCGGTCGGACCCCTTTGCTGGATAGGCCTAATGCATCAGGCCGACCGGTCATGACCGGTCGGACCTCTTTGCTGGATGGCTGAAGATTTCCCAGGCCGACCGGTCATGACCGGTCGGCAGTGCTTGCTGATCTTCTTCATTTGCGAGGGCCGACCGGTCATGACCGGTCGGTCCACTAGTCTGCACACACAGCCCTTGCTGTTTGGTCTGGCCGACCGGTCTAGACCGGTCGGACAGGCCTGGGTTCAGCCCTACACTTTGCAATCCCATGCATTCTTCAGCACATCCATATTGGCCAAGGTGTGGGTGTTCTTTTGGGACACCTAGGGCCACACTATGATGACAAAATGGTTCTAAATATGGTCAAGGTCATCAAGAGTACACAGGGGATGGGTTTTGGTCAAGGTTAAGGCACCAAGGCATCACTTTTACCTGTCAATCTTCTTCCTTGATGCGGCTGGACGTCTTGAGTCTTCTATCTTCATCTTCTTTGGGCTCAACCGACTCTAGACTCACTGCTGTAAGTGATTGACAAACAAGGTGCACTAGTATGCCACGGAAAAGTGCACTAACAAGAACTGTTAGCTGCTTCTTTATTGGATACCCAGAAAGATCAAAAGGATTCAGATTTTATTGTCCATCATATTTCATGAGAGTCATTGAGACTGGGAATGCTAGGTTTATTGAGAACACTGAAGATAGTTGGAGCACAAATTTAAGAGATATTGTATTTGAGGAAGAGCGGATTGTGATTCCCACCACAATTATTTAGAGTAGCATGGTTGTCCGTCCAGCAGTGGACCCTGAGATCCCTATGGACCACCATGTACAACCTCAAATACAACCCATTGATCAGGAAATGGAAAACCCAATTCAGAACAATGAGCCATTAAGACGATCTCATAGAGAGAGAAGATCTGCAATACCAGATGATTACATCATCTATTTGCAGGAGCACGAGTTTGACATTGGGGTTGAAAAGGATCCTGTATCCCTTTCACAGGTCGAACAAAGTGCAAATTCTTCTCATTGGTTCGACGCCATGAAGGATGAATTGAAATCCATGAAGGACAACAAAGTTTGGGACCTTGTTGAATTGCCTGAAGGGATTAGGACGATTGGTTGCAAATGAGTATTTAAAACCAAACGGGACTCTAAGGGCAATATCGAAAGGTATAGAGCCAGGCTAGTTGCAAAGGGTTTCACTCAGCGTGAGGGCATTGACTTTAAGGAGACTTTCTCACCTGTATCCAAGAAAGACTCCTTTAGGATCATTATGGCTCTTGTGGCTCATATGGATTTGGAGCTACATCAAATGGACGTGAAAACTGCGTTTCTCAATGGAGATCTAATGGAGAACGTATATAGGTTGCAGCCAGAAGGTTTTAAAGCGAAAGGCTTATAACATCTGGTCTGCAAACTTAAGAAGTCCACTTATGGGTTGAAACAGGCATCATGACAGTGGTACCTAAAGTTTCATGAAGTTGTTTCCTCATATGGTTTCATTGAAAACACTGCGGATAAGTGCATATATATGAAAATCAGTGGGAGTAAGTTTATTATTTTGGTTTTGTATGTTGACGATATTTTATTGGCCAGTAGTGATATTGGATTGTTGCGTGAGACTAAGAAATTTCTATCTCAAAACTTTGAGATGAAAGATGTTGGTGATGCCTCCTTTGTCATCGGCATTCAGATTAGCCAAGGCAGATCACGTAGATTACTTGGCCTGTCGCAGAGGGCCTATATTGATAGGGTTCTCGAAAGGTTTGACATGCAAGGCTGTGCTCTTGGCCAAGCACCTATTGTAAAAGGTGGCAAATTTGGTCAATTTCAGTGTCCTAAGAATGACCTAGAGAAGGACAAGATGAAAGCTATTCCGTATGCGTCAGCAGTAGGGAGCATCATGTATGCTTAGGCATGTACGCATCCAAATATTGCTTTTGTGGTTGGAATGTTGGGCAGGTACCTTAGCAATCCAGGAATGAATCATTAGATAGCTGTAAGGAAAGTATTGCGCTACCTGCAAAGGACAAAGGACTTCGAACTCACATACAGGAGATCCGACCATTTGGAGTTGGTAGGATATACAGATGCAGATTTTGCTGGTTGTCTCGACAACAAGAAGTCCACCTTGGGCTATGTATTCATGATGGTTGGTGGAGCCGTATCATAGAAGAGCATGAAACAGTCGATTACGGCATCATCTACCATGGAAGCAGAGTATGTAGCTTGTCATGAAGCCACGAATCAGGCGGTCTGACTTCAGAGCTTTTTTTCTGGTTTACGGGTTGTGCAGATGATCCCAAAACCATTGAAAATCTATTGTGATAGTTCAGCTGCAGTTAACTTCTCCAACAACAACAAGCATTCATCGAGGTCAAAGCACATTGACATTAAATATCTTGTTGTGAAGGAGAGAGTTCAGAATCGTCAAGTGTCTGTGGAACTCATCGGCACAAGGTTGATGATAGCGGATCCTCTCACTAAAGGCCTTCCTATCACGCTCTTTAAGGAGCATGTGACGTCTATGGGAGTTGTTGATCCCAATGATGTATTTCAGTAGTGAGAGTTTTCATATATGATCCGATTATGTCCAGACATTTTTTTGAGATATCTTTTATGCATTGATGATTCTGTTTTTTTAGTTTATATCTTGCTTCTCCTTCAGTGTGCACATTTAGATTTGAGCAAGCAAGACTTTTGTTTGTGTCTTGGAGACACAGTTCAGTAGGACCGCTTGAAGATAAACACGTATGATCACATTAGATGTGTAATCTTCATACCACACCCCATATCATTGATCGATATCATTAAGGCTATTGGTATTTGTGATCAGTGATTCATCACACTTCGAAAATATTAAATGTTGTGTTGACTATCACGGTTCAATATCAGTGGTCTTAATGGACCGGATCTGACAAGCGTTGCTCATAATTATCCAACGGTATTGTTTTGAAATCAGTAGGGCGCTCATTAGAAACTTTTCAAACAAATGCGTTTTATAAAATTATTTTTCACAAAATAAAATAAAATATTTTGTTTTCTTTCAGAGATCAGTGTAGCCCAAGTGGGAGAATGTAAGACTCCATTAAGTGGGCCACACATGATCATCGGTTTAGATCATGACCGTTGGATTATTCAGATTGAGTGATTCAGTGGGCCCCACTATAGTTGTGATCATTACAAATAGGTTTGGGGCGGGACACTTGAACCGTGGTCCCTATTCGCGGTTATTAAGCCAGATATGGAAACCTACGGTGTGGAGACCCTAGAGGAGAGAAGTGTGATGGGTGGGTAAGCTTCTCTAGCCCTCTTTCGTATAAATATATGTCTTAGTCCCCTCACCAACACATAAGAGAAAACCCTAATCCCATTGAGTGGTTCTTCTAAAGGTGTAAGGTGCGGAAGACCAAGAGTTCTTCTTAGGCAACACGACAGCGTCGGGAATGTCTTCCCAGTCAGGTATGGCTTTTAGATTACAGTATGGAATTTCCATTGTTGATGCATAGACGATCCGATTATTCCGCATTAAGTTTAAGTTTCACACAGATATGCCACTGTAACACGACATTTGAGTGGTCCTTCAGGTGTTTCCCACACAGTGGTCCACTTAATGGGTGAACCAGCTTGAACTTTGGGCTAGATTTACCCTATGGGCCCCACTTTTCAATTTGTGGCCTCCAAAGAGAGGTTAAGAAAAGAATAATCAGGATCACTAAATCTGGTCATCAGGGGCGAGGGCGAGGCACAAGCATGAAGCAACCGATGGACGGAGTGGATTTCTTACAAACATCACGGTGGGCCCCACCTAAGTTTCAAGCACAGGAATCCGCGTTGTTGTGTAGCCAGATTCAGCTGCTGAACTGACGTTTCAAAGTTCTGTGGGGCCCACCATGATGTATGTGCTGTATCCACACCGTCCATACATTTGGAGAGATCATTTTAGGGCATGCGCCAAAGATCGATCAAAAGCAAAACTTCTGGGGGGCCTACAGAACTTTTTGATCAAACTGATATTTGTGTTTTCCCTTCGTCCATGTCTGTGTGAACTTATAAACAGGTTGAATCTCAAATAAACATCATGGTGGGCCCTAGGAAGTTTTCAACGGTGGGCAGTCACTATCCCCACTGTTTTTGTGGTGGGTCCATTTGACTTTGAATCTGCCCCATTCTTTGTTCAAGCTATAAAATAATCCCTCCAAATGGTTGGATGGTGTGGATACAACACATACATCATGGTGGGGCCATAGAACTTGGTTACATCACTTAGCCCGTAGTAGCTAATTCCAATACGCGTGCGTCCGAGATTCCATGGATTTCCTGCCAAAGCCGTTTCAGGAAGTCTTGTATTGGGAAGTTACAAGAGGCCAACCGTGCTGTTTTCGGTCAATCCACACCGTCCATCTGTTTTGCCTGCTTATTATTTTAGGACCAACGCAAAAAATGAGGCAGATCTAGGACTCAACTGGACCACACCATATGAACCAGATTGAATTCTTATGGTTGAAAACTCATGGAGGGCATTTGCCCCGTAGGGCCTACGTGGCTCTGCCCCTGCTGGTCATGTCCAAAGGGACATGGTCTTGGTTTATTTGCCACCTAGATAGGGACTCATGATTTGCCTAGATGGAATGGACATCCATGTACGGCTGTGGGTCCACCTTGTCGGTGTGTGTATGGCAAATGACATGTCTAGTAAGGCCGCCCCACCATGAAAATTGGACGTGTAAGATTACATAAACCTGGCTCTTGATTTTGCATAAGAGATGAGGATGAATGTCATTGAATTATATATGGTGATTTACAACTCATCCAAGAGATAATATAATCAGTTAGAGGCTGTCTGGGGTGAGGGATTTGTCAACTCCACTGATTTTAAACCTCTTCTGTTGCTCTTTATTGGACATTTTTCAAATCTGTGGATTTCCCAAATCCAAACCTCTTTAAATCCATGGATTTGTCATTGAATTATATATGGTGATTTACAAGCTCATCCAAGAGATAATATAATCAGTTAGAGGCTGTTTGGGGTGAGGGATTTGTCAACTCCACTGATTTTAAATCTCTTCTGTTGCTCTTTATTGGAGATTTTTCAAATCTGTGGATTTCCCAAATCCCAACCTCTTTAAATCCATGGATTTGTGGTGAATAAGAATACTCAAAATAAAAAATTTAAAAAATATTCATAAAATAATAAAAAGTAATTCATTCGCAATAAATGCTGTACTGTCACAATAAAAACTCCTTAAATACATGAATTTATAATTTGATTCCCAAACACTCTTGAAATTTAGTACAAATTCATAAATTTGACTAGCTTATGAATTTACTAAATTCCCATTCTCATTTCCTTGATCCAACAGGGCCTTAAGGATGATTAGAAGGTTTAACGACCTAAGAGATATGATTATCACATCTCTTAGGTTTGGTTAATCAAATCTCAAGTGTCATTGGCTAGCTTCACAATCAGATATGATTAATGCTGTTGCATCCCCTCAAGCTATAGTGAAAGTCAACTTGTTCTTGAGCAATCGAAGCTGTTCAGAAGAGATACCTTTGGTGAACATATCAGCAATTTGATCAGCACGCTTTTTATACTAGCATGAGTCACGGAGTTGGTGGCCAGCTATCATAGTGCTTATTACATTATCACACCAAAGAGTAGGTAGGGAATTCATGATCAGGTATGATTATGCTATTGGGATGCCAAAAAATCAAGCTGATCGAACCATTATAAAAGTTGGATGCCCAAAAAATCAAGCCAATGCAACCACAATCATTGAAGTCTTGTTCAACCCTTCCTAAAATCGTGCATTTGATGCTCATGTAAACCAATCCAAACAGTCCAAATCCTGGTTTCATTGTTTGAACGGTTTTGATTAAAGATACATATTTGCCATGTGTACAAGTAACTGTGCAAAGAAATGGATGCTCATTGATCTCTATCAATGAATCATAGTTTAGAACCAATCTGGGTTTTGGGTGTATGGCCTACAGCAGTGGGTCCCTGAAACTGAAAGGTTTAAATTTAGTTAATATATGACGGGTGTTTGGGCTGCGTTTGAGAGACAGTTAACTCCATCCATTTACGGTTTCAAGGGCATTTTTAAAGGGGTTTTGGTAGAGTAGGGTCCTTGCAAATCACCACACAAAAAAATTGACTTTTCAAATAACTATATCTTTAATTCCCTTTAATTGCAAATACCTGCATTCCATTGATTTTTTAAAAAGGTTTCCCCTTACAACAGTTAAATAATGACAAAAATGCATATGTGTGTGTGTGTGTGTGTGTGTGTGTGTGTGTTGTAAGGTATGGTTTTTGTGTTTTTTTTATTTAATTGTCAATCCTCGAAAGGGTGAGGGAAGGATAAGGTAATTTTGCCATTTTCAGAAAAACCTTCAAAGATTAATTAACCAATTGAAATTGTGTATCGTAATAACAACATATTAATGGTAGATATTGGAAAAAAAAAACAATATGTCATGCATGGTGGGGCATGACTAATGAACAGCCCAGGTCTTGCATAAAAGCATATGTTCGAGCTCGACCATGGATAACCATCAGGGCCATGTTCAGGGCCATTTTTTTTTTTTTTTTTTGGGTGTTGTGGGGCTGGGTCAAGCTTAGTCCTAGGTTTTACTTTGTGGGCTAGTCTTGGACTGACCTTGGACTAGCCCAGGCTTGGCTCATTGACAGCCCTGCACCACACAAATCCTTCTTTGCCCAAATGCGTCAATCTCCCATGTATGTGCCAGATTAGGCCATTCACTAGTTTAGATAACACCCTGTATGTTTCCATGACAATAAGCTGACCAAAATAAAATGTGTATGGCCTTTCCATCTTCTATGATCCTACCTGTCTATTTTTGGGCCCACTGCACATACATGGGGCGTGGAACTTAGTGCCACATTTTAGACTAGGTGAACACGATTCACACTAGGTGTAAGTGTAGCTAGGCAGCAATTTGTTGGGTTGACACGATATGAACCAACCCGACCCGCTTAAAAGATGTTCTAAGTTTGAGCTTATGTTTTCGGTTAAGGTTGGACCCAAAAAAGGTGGTCCAGTTAATATAAGTGGAAAATAAAAAAAATTGTGGGGCCACGTGGTATGTGTCTCACATCCAACCTGTCCATGCACGCTAGTATTATTACTAGACGAACCAAAAATATGGTGGATCCAATCGTAAAGTGGGCCAATCCATAAAAAATAACGTACACCATTCAAAATATTCCAATTCAAGTGTAGCCCATCTGATGATTTGATTGACCTGATGTTTTGCTTGTGCTATCACGATTGTGTGGTGCATATATTTGATGGGTTGGATGTTATACACATACTAGGTGGGCCTCACAAATCTTGAGCTTGGCTGCATTTTAAAGGAAAAGAAATTAAATAATGACATTTTTGTAATTTCATCCCTCAAAAAGCATTATTTGGTAAAATATAGATTCCTCATGAATTTTGCTATAAAATATCGTTACAAAAATCAAGAAATTGGCTGTAGGAATTTCTTCCCTTGATTTCTTTTATCATGAAAACTACAGCTGCTACAGCTGTATGAGATATACATGAAGGGATTTACAGTTGTTTGAAAATGAGAGGAGTAATGAGGGATAGGGATCTCATGTGATCCATCGTCACCTTCCCGTGCAGTAAACCATGATCCCCATAAACCTTGAATCCACAAGGAAAAAAAGATCTTTCCAAGTTGAATAAAATTGATAATTACTGAAAATTGTGTTTTACAATGCACTTGAAATGGCATAGATAAGCCTGCGCTCCTAATTCAACTCAAATACTAAACTTTCTTGACATGGTCAATTATCTAAAAATAACTACGGCTTTTAAACCAATCCAACCTCATTAAAATAATTCAATGTGGTCTTTAAAATAAGGTTGAACTCTTGAAACCCTAAAAAGATTGAAAAATAATAAAATAGTAACTCCCTAATTAAAATTAATAAATTTTTACTTTTAATAATATTCGACCTCTAAAACAATTATATATTGCGAGATTTTAAAATAGACCATAGTTAATTTGTCAGGTTGTAGGATTTGTCAATAACTTTCTTATATTCTCTTATAATAGTGAGTAGTGATTGAAACTAACAAGTGCAAAGTAATGCCTGCTGGAAGCTGAAGTGCACCTTAGGCAATTTTCACTTCTACACTGGCCTCTTCAGCCTCATTTCTTTTGATCTTGACACTCCATGAAGTTGTATGAAATGTCATATACGTCCTTTCAACCAACTATAAAATCCACCTTAGACCCAATCTCCTATTTATCGCAAGGTAAAAACTTTGATACTCTTGGCGGAGTGTGATGTATTGATATTGAATTTGTACTTTGTTAAGAGTAATGTTTGGGAAAGGTGCACAATGGGAAAAAATCCTATCACATATGGGATTGTGTGTGCCATGGACAAGATCTTTTGTCTTTTTTCATAACATGAACACTATCAAAATCAAGGGATTGATGCTTGTATCAGGCTAATTATATACGAACGGATCTGATTTAACATTCCAAATCTATCATTAAATTGATCGTGAGACTTGAGATTGTAGAATGTGGCCCATAGACATCGATTGAATTTGAATCATCCAAATATTATAAGGTTGGTGGTAGAAATATTCACATTCATTTGAGTTTATTGGACAAATATCTAAATGAACTATCTTAAGAGCCTCACATTGAAGAAAGAAAAATCTTAATTGTCCAATATGGATGGTATACTCATCAGATCTTATGATATGTGGCACTTCTTGAAAATGAATCGTAGTGAGTCAAGTTGCCAGATTTGGACCACACATCCAAGAATAGAAATAGTAACATATGGATTGCTCATCCTTGGACGCTAAATAATGACCTAGATCGTCCATTGACGAACGATGGTCGATTAATCCACATCACTCATATCAGGGTGTTAAAGGAGTCGAATTGTTCTATGGACTACAATCGTAAGATTTGATTGCTTAATTTATTTTGGACACTATATGATAGATGCAGAACATCTATTGAGGATGCTAATTAATTGGATTTGAAACGTCCACTCTGATTGTCTACTTTGGAATGTCCATAAACATCAATCACTTAATCTAGAAAGTCACCGTTTGGGAACTAATCGATGTGGTCCGCCTTGTGAATGTAATATATAAAAAAATTAGAGTGTTCATATGTAAGATGCACACTTTGGGACATGACTGTCAATGATCAATAAATTAAATTCACTCCCAATCTAGATGATCCATTGTTAAGATCTATTTGTCTGTGTTGGCCTAAACCCTAATGCACTAATATAAATCCTAAGAGAACGTTATAAGATGGAGCATGCGAATCTTCTTGAATGGATAAGTCCTGTAGGGCCATGTATTCATTTATTATATTTTTAAAATTTCAATCCACTTACATGATTAAAAGGCTAGTCTTTTTGGCCGTACAATTGTTTTAAAGAGATAAAATATTTAGTGACTCATAATTGAATTGGATAAATGTGAATCGTAGTGAGAGTCTAAGTGTTAATATTCATACTTTAAAAGGTAGGGACATGATGGGCTTTAATCACATGAACGGTGATCAATCTAAGATTTGAGTATTGATGTGCTAATCACCAAAGTGGCCCGGTCAATGGTAAATGAAGGATTTTGTAGATCACATTAATGTGTTCCTAACACCATAACAATGTGTTGGGATGTGATGTAACTAGCACACTTCCAAGTATTAGTGCACTTTTCTGTGGTATACTAGTACACGTTATTTGTCAAGTACGTAGGTTAGTGAATTTAGGTGTTGGTTGAGTTTGCTAGCTCAGCTGGAAGCCGCCTAGGTGTTTCAACGGCGTGTCTTAGGTTTAAGTGCCAAGAAGACACGCTAACCTCACTAGTGAATGGGTGCATCATGTGACTAACCAAGCAGGTGCGTTGCCCAGCTAACAGGGTGGGTGCGTTGCATGATAAACTTGAAAAAAAGAATAAAAAAAAGGTATTGGTTGAGCCCAAAGAAGATGAAGACGGAAGACTGAAGTGGACCTGCTGCATCAATGAAGAAGAAACAGGTAAATGGGATGCCTTGGTGAGACAAAACCCTTAAACTTAAACTAAAACCAAACCTCTAAATGGCATGACTTCATAGGTAAACTTTTAGTAATATTAGATTGGCCTTAGGTATCCCAAAAGATCACCCAAAGATAGGCCTAAGAGGTAGCATAAGCTGTTGTAAATATATCAGACCAAACAATAGAAATCATGGGTCTGCTGACCAGTCGCAAGCTTTGGCCGACCGGTTATCAGAGGCAAAAAATGGGACAATAACATTTTGCAGATCTCAGGCCAAAATAGACCCGTCGTAGGCAAGTCACGGACCAATCGTGGACTGGTTGTGAGGAACGGCTGACCGGTCGTGGACCTGTTCAACTGGTCGTGGCTGAGCCAATACCGGTCGGTAGATAGCCATTTTCAACCGTTTTGTATCAGTTAGTGCTTTTTTTTTATATAATGGCTGGACTCGGTTTAGGGTTTAAAGAGAGAGATCTGAGAGTATTAGAAGCCACCCACACTGTCCACACTATTAGGCTCTAATCTTAACATTTCTAAGTCATCCTCCTTGTGATTCATTATAAGATGGAGCATTCAAAGCCCACATGAAGATGAACTTGCTCTCTCTTGATCTCTAGATGTTTTAGGCAACTTAACCATAGGTAGATCCTTTGTCTAAACCTCTCTGGAGATCCAATTAGGTGGAATTCCTCTAGGTAATACATTCTTACTAGTTGTAGAGAATTCCCACCACCTTTCATCACCTTAGTCATCTCACATAGATTAAATGCAAGGCAATTGATAATTGGAGCTGAAGCCTTGACAAAGCATCGGCAACAAGATTGGGGGAGCGAGCTTATTGAAGCATGAGAGAGCGGAGATCAAGCAACCCAAGCGACGCTGAACAAGGGGCTCAATTTGACAAGTAAGTTGTCATTGTAAGAGTCTAGTTGCACTATTTTCTTGTGGAGGATTGAGAGTGAGAGTTTGGAATCAAACTCGACCAAGTCTCCAAGGGGAGCCTTTGGAGGGAGTGTACGCTATATTTTTGTGAAACTTTTGTGTTGGATGAAACTCGTAAACATCTTAGTTGAGAGATGAACTAGTAAAATATCTATCATAGGTTAGGAAGAACCTTGTCAAAACTTTCCGATAGGGTGGAACTGATTTAAAACACTTAGGTTAAGAGGAACTTGATTAAAACTCACTTAAAATTTCGGTGTGCTCAATGAATAAGTACATGAACTGGGAGTGGAGTAGACAAGTAGTTGAACTACTATATGTGCTTGTGTTTGGGATTGATTTGAGTATATTTCTACTTATGCATTGTATGTTTAATGACCTAATTATGAATGCTTAATTGGAATGTATGCTATGTTCTAGATAGGCACAATCACACACAAGATGTATGTTCACTAGATTTCTAGACACATGCTTAGCATGATGAATTTCATATTGTCTACATAGCTCTTTAGACTAGTTTCTTAGGTAATCATATCCTTAGTAGTCTAGATAATTGCCCATTGATTAAAATCTCAATATGTGGTATCATTATAATTTATGTGCTTAGGCTAGTTTGATTAAATGTTTAATCTTTGTTAGCCTTTGTGATTGGACCCACTTAAGCTTGGAAGCTATGTGTTTTTTGCTTTAATTAGTTTATAATTACTAATTGATATTAATTAGGCAAGATGTTTTTAAAAAATAATTTTAAAACGGTCCTAATCACCCCCTGTAGGATTTATCCATAGATTTAAGTTCCGCCAAGCTTTCGCACGTAGTTTAGGGTATACCCCCGACACAATTTCACCAACCACCTACTATTGAAAGTAAACATTGATCAAATGGTCGCTATGTTTCGGATAAGTTGATTGGCATAAGGTATTTTGGTATACACATCAATCTAGATCGTCTTATGGGCTCAAAGGTTCATAGTCTATTAGCTTTAGGGATGTATCATCAAGACAACTATATGGGTGATAGGGCTCATAATTGAAGTAGACAATTGGCGTGTCACAATTTCAACTCAAAGGTGGAGTTGTGATAACGCACCGAGTTGTTCTTTAAAGGCATTAATGAAAGCATTACAGTTTATCGCTCTAATTCCCAAGCGCTAAATTATGTGAGGTTTTTTTTTATTTATAATTTTGTAGACACTCCACCCACAATAAGACTAAACTACTCTTCAGACTTCAACTGAACTTCAATACAATCACCCATAGGCAATTTGAGGACCATTGAAAATTCAATCGATCGAATGGGCAGGGTTTTCGGTGCATTATAAGAGCAAACAACAAACCTGATTGAAATATTTGGAACTTGATAGAATAAATCCTGGTCGAGCATATAAACCGTTTGGAAACCTTGTTTAACTCATTATTTCTGTCTCTATCCGACTCCTGAAGCATCGAAAATCTAAGCGGGTCGCATATTAAGGGTCCCCAGCACTTCCCGAAAGTAATTAACGGACCTGGTTGACGAAAAAAAAAAAAAAAGCAGGCTCGTGTCGAGCCGATGGTGATATCATCATTCCTATTTTTATTTTTTCAAACCAACAGGTATCAGGGATCTTATTTTGTCAAACAGAATAGTTCCACGTGATCGTTGGCTCGCCACAAGATGACGGTCACCTGACATTCTTTTTACTTAAAATCACAATCCCCTCTCCTAGATGCCAACTTCACGAGGAGGGGACAAGTGTCCACTGTCAGCTCACCCTCAGCTGACGGTTTCAATCTATAAATGTAGTGCAATAGTTGCCATTCTGGGGGGACAAAATGAGGTAGAGAGATAGAGAAATGCTGAGAGGGATATATCCATATGGGGGGGGGTGGTGGTCGTCTTGCTCTCCAAATACTTTAGAAATCTCTTAATTGATGCTAAGGCCCTGCCAACTCTAAAAAAGAAAGACAATTAACTAAAGAAGCTCGCAAAGTCAATAGTAGGGTTAGAATCGGGGATATCTGACCATCCATTTTGTACAGAAAAGGGTGTCTGACATCCCTTATTCTTTCTCACATCTTAATCAAAATCAGATTGCATTCCACTCCATACATTTCTAATATATCTGTATCATCAACTCGCACCTTTATTTTCTTTCTTTTGAACTTTTTTCTTTGTTGCATTTGCCTACCCAGAGTCATTTGACTTCGCGAAAGTAAGGCTAGAATCTTTTTTTCTTTGTCTGCCCGATCCCTCGTGGGTTATGTGAAGTATGACTAGATATATAATTATGAAATTATGCCAAATCCTCCCAAAATTCATAAAATCTGGTAGAGTAGAGACCCCACATTGTGTGGGCAGAAGAGGGTACTTAACCCCTTCTTTTTCTGTCACGAAGACCTTTACTCAGAATTGACGGTCGCAATCAACCACACGAGTCACTTGAGTTGGGAAATTTTATAATTCCCCAATTCGTAGCAATTATATGATTTCTAGCCGGCCGTAATTATAAGCTTCATTTGACTAGTGATGACTCCAAAAATCAAACACATTTCTACATTTGAGTCAATTTCACATCCCATCTATGTAATTGAAAAGTAGAAGTGAAAGTGACTACTTGTTTGGTTGAAGAGTTTACGAGTTTCTGCATCTGCTTTACTTCATGCACATGCGTCAAATGTTTTAGTTCTTAATAGATTGAATTTTTTGACTTATTGAAGCAAGTCCAGTTTGCATTAGGAGTTATGGATATAGATCTTACTTTCAATATGATATGCTCCGTGCATTGTCTAACATAACATCTATATAAGATAAGACACCATATAATCGGTAAGTGTGGTTAAATCACGTATTTTAATGTTTTTAAAGATGACCATTATAAAGAATATCAGGAACTAAATTTATTATTCTGCCAATGTAAAGACGTACATGAAAAATGTAGAGGGATGCTTTTATTCCACTGAGAAATCAACAGTGAGCATTGTTATGACTCGAGTTATCACCATGAAGTATAATATGACTCATGATACTTATAATCACATTTTGGAGATGATAGATCTTATTGCCAAATTAAAGGTGTTGGACATGAGCATAAGTGATAAATTTATGTTTCAATTTATCCCAACCTCCTTGCCCTCACAGTTTGATCTGTTTAAGATTCATTATAACACAAATAAAGATAAATGAACCTTTAATGAACTAATCAATATGTGTGTGCATGAAGATGCTAGATTAAAGTAACAAAAGTATGATTTATATTGTTCATAACAATTGTTCATTGTTCAATAAGATTTGATATTAGGTTGATTATTAACTCTATTGTAGGAATATGCACTTAAAAATGACATGGTGAAAGGCTTCTATTGATATGAGAGCAAAGTACATTCTAGGTTGTGATTGAGCACAAAGCCTTTTACATTTATTGGGTAAAAATCCTTAAATAAAAGGTAAAAAAAACTAGAGTGAACTAATTTGTTACATGCTACAAAGTAGCAAGACACATAAATGATGCATAAAGTCCTAATCTATAGTCATTCCTCTTAAGTGTCCATATTATCGAACAAGTAATGAACTAGCAATAGCCTTCGCCATTTGGGCACCTTGCATAGCTAACAGGGCTTTGAGATACTAGCAAATGATATGTATCATATATTATGAGAGGTGTTGGCTTTAGATGTCATGTAACCTTGTGGTGTACACAAGCATGATTATTCTAGCATTAACCAGGGTTCATATGCTCGAGATGATGAAGAGAATGTATGATGATTATTCTAGCATTGACAGGGGTTCATATGCTAGAGAGGATGAAGATAATGTATCAATTGCATGTAGTGCCTATCATATGGGGACAGGCTCCATAGCTGGGCTGCACGTCTTCCGATTTAACCCAAGTGACCCCCTCGTTCGACCTGACAGAAACCTGATCCGCCCCGACCCTACAGAGAAAAGGGTCCGGTTCCAAGTGAATGCAGTTGGACCATTTTTTTTTTTATCTTGGTACGGTTTGGGATACACGCTAAACTTGACTAACCCGACCTGTGTATACCCGACCCGTTTTGCCCGATTCAAACTGCCCTGAGTTCTGCTAGAGTATTCAAAAAAAAAAAAAAAAAAAACCTTTAAGCATGTCCTCCTTCGGCGTGTTTGGAAATTGAAACTTTGGATGGTAATGTGGTAAACACACCTAGCTGTTTCCACCCTTGTTGTGGGGGTATTTTTTTACGATGTTCAATAGGGAACTCCAATTCATTTTTGTGGGGCCCATGGTTGGGTTATCCAAGCCATTGATTTGATGCCCCATCATAAGTCTACCATCCCTCCAAAAAATGTCTCAAATTGGAAGATTGTAAGCCCCCGACCTAGGCCTTCTTGTGCTCTTCATTGAATGTGGATCATTCATTTGCATGCAAAGAATTGAAAGATTATGACTATTGGGTCAAGGAGATTCTTTGGGCATGGTCCGTCGATAATTTTTATCACCAAACGATGAGTCCCACCTGTATGAATTATGGGCATGTTAGGGAAAGGGAAGTTCTACATGCGGTTGAATAATTTACATCCATTCAAATGAGACGCAAATTTCTCGCTAAAGCCTTTCGCAGAAAGTTCCTATGCTGGGAACCTAGGTGGGGCCCACCGTGATGTTTGTGATAAATCCAACCCGTCCATTCGTTTTTTGAGCTCATTTTAGGACATGCGACAAAAAATGAGCTGGATCCAAGACTTAGTTGCGCCGAAAATGTGATGATTGAACGTCCCACGTTTTCCTTCAATGAAGTACTTGAGTCCTAACCCAACTCGACCCAGTTTAGCATATAGGGTTGGGTAGGGTCAGGGTTAAACCTTTTGTTGGTAGGGTAGGGTCAGCCCAACCCGGTCACAATCTGGACCGAAACCTGAACCTTTAAAATATGTTTAGGTTCGATCTAGGATTGGACCCAACCCTACCGGTGTGCAGGCCTATCCATAGCACTTGGCTCTTTGGGGTCTGTGCCTAGCATAGGAAGTTAGATTGAGAAGAGAATCTGGTCTCATGTCATAGCACCTATGTCCTTGAATAACGGATAAGAAGTGGTGCTTTGGGCCCGACATGGATGTTGCAATAGGTTTGAGCTTGGATGTAGAGCCTTATTTCTTGAAAGTCTAGTGCTTGGTGCTTAGGCTAGCTTCTCTTAGGAGGCCTGCGCCTAGTGGAGATCCTACCTGATAAGAGTGGTAGTATTCAGACTAATAGGACACTTGAACAAGTATCCATATCAGGAGGTAAATTTGAAGAGTCACAAGGTTGATGTTCTCGCAAATGATGCGCTAAGGGATATTTATAGTCCTTGAGGGTCTTGATTTCCATCCAAAAGCGTCGTGCGAATGATATATTAAGAGGTATTTATAGTCACCAGGGGTTTTGATTTCTCACTAAAAGTTTGTTACACAATTACGAACATGCGTCAACATCCCATTTAGACAAGAGACTGCATTCTGTGAAATCTTGACAACTAGGTGGGCCAACCCCTCTTGTAGAAGAAGCTAAGCACTTGTGCCTTAGGCGCTCTATGCCTAGTGCAGAGGCTTTTTTGAAGGGACTCCTCGTAGGATGGATGCAAAGAGCAATTTTAGGCACAAAATATCTTGAGCTAATCTAGGTAGACACGAAGGCTCCATTTGATGTGTTTCAGGTCGTTTCATGGATTGCTAAAATTTCATGTCAACGTGTACATATGGTAACCAGAGAGTCCATGAAGCACCATAAATGAAATTAAGATATACTTGTGTCTCACTTGCTAGGATAGCCAGAAGACATCTAGGCGTTTCAACAGCAGGTCTCAGGTTCGAGTACTAAGGAGCCACACTAACCCCATTGGTGGGTGGGTGCATTGTGTGACTAACTGTGTGGGTGTGTTGCACAACTAACAGGGTGGGTGTGTTGCATAACTAAAAAAAGAAAGAAAAAGATTATCAACTCTAAATAAAACCTTTTCGTCAAACGGTCTTTGGGGTGAGAAAGATAAAATAAAGACGGGATATAGAAGCTCAATGTGTCACTTCTGTAAAAGGAATGAATATATAAAGAGGGACTGCTAAAAGCACAAAGAATGGACCCCCATCTCTCTCTATGTGTGTTTGTGTGTGTGACACTAATGTACAATGTACAATCTTGATGGAAGCACATCTTTGCACAGAATACATAGATCTTCAATTCTAAAAAGCTCAGCATATGGTTCTCTAATCAAAGCCATTTGATTTTTGGCCTAAAATGGAGGATTATAAAGATATATACACATACAACAACCCACATTTAACCAAAAAAGGTCCTAATAGTGGTTTCTATGATATTTCAAACGAGTTTTTTTGTGGCAAACTCAATTTATGGTGGGATTTGGTGGACCAATAAACTAGATTACCATATCATGTGTGCCACTCTTACAAGTTGAAGAGCTGTGCTGGCTATGGGAATGCACATACCTACATATCTAGACACCAACATGTTCAGATATGCCACGTAACACGACATTTGAGTGGTCCTTGAGGTGTTTCCCACACAGTGGTCCACTTAATGGGTGAACCAGCTTGAACTTTGGGCCAGATTTACCCTGTGGGCCCCACTTTTCAATTTGTGGCCTCCAAAGAGAGGTTAAGAAAATAATAATCAGGATCACTAAACCTGGTCATCAGGGGTGGGGGCGAGGCACAGCATGAAGCAACTGATGGACGGAGTGAATTTCTTACAAACATCATGGTGGGCCCCACCTAAGTTTCCAGTGCAGGAATCCGCATTGTTGTGTAGCCAGATTCGCTGCTGAACTAACGTCACAAAGTTCTGTGGGTCCCACCATGATGTATGTGCTGTATCCACGCCCGTCCATACATTTGGAGAGATCATTTTAGGGCATGCGCAAAGACCAATCAAAAGCAAACCTTCCGGGGGGCCAAAAAACTTTTTGATCAAACTGATATTTGTGTTTTCCCTACGTCCATGTCTGTGTGAACTTATAAACAAGTTGGATCTCAAATAAACATCATGGTGGGCCCTAGGAAGTTTTCAACGGTGGGCATCACTATCCCCACTGTTTTTGTGGTGAGTCCATTTGACTTTGAATCTGCCCCAATCTTTGTTTCAAGCTATAAAATAATTCCTCCAAATGGTTGGATGGTGTGGATACAACACATACATCATGGTGGGGCCCATAAAACTTGGTGACGTCACTTGAACCCGTAGAAGCTAATCCAATACTCGTGCTGATGAGATTCCATCGATTTCCTGCCGAAGCCGTTTCAGAAAGTCTTGTATTGAGAAGTTATGTGGGGCCCACTGTGATGTTTTCGATCCATCCACACCGTCCATCCGTTTAACTTATTTTAGGACATGAAGCAAAAATATGAGCCAGATCTAAGACTCAACTGGACCACACCATATGAGCCAGATTGAATTCTTACGGTTGAAAACTCGGGTAGGGCATTGGCATTTGCCCCGTCGGCCCTACGTGGCTCCGCCCCTGCTGGTCATGTCCAAAGGCACATGGTCTTGGTTTATCTGCCACCTAGAGAGGGACTCATGATTTGGCTAGATGGAATCGACATCCATGTACGGTTGTGGGTCCACCTTGTCGGTGTGTATATGGCAAATGACATGTCTAGTAAGGCCGTCCCACCATGAAAATTGGACGTGTAATATTACATAGACCTGGCTCTTGATTTTGCATAAGAGATGAGGATGAATGTCATTGAATTATATATAGTGATTTACAACTCATCCAAGAGATAATATAATCAGTTAAGAGGCTGTTTGGGGTGAGGGATTTGTCAAGTCCACTGATTTTAAATCTCTTCTGTTGCTTTTTATTGGAGATTTTTCAAATCTGTGGATTTACTAAATCCAAACCTCTTTAAATCCATGGATTTGTGGTGAATATGAATACTCAAAATAAAAAATTTAAAAAATATTCATAAAATAATAACTAGTAATTCCTTCGCAATAAAAACCCCTTAAATACATGAATTTATAATTTGATTCCCAAACACTCTTGAAATTCAGTACAAATTCATAAATTTGACTAGCTTATGAATTTACTAAATACCCATTCTCATTTCCTTGATCCCAAACAGAGCCTTAAGGATGATTACAAGGTGTAACGACCTAAGAGATATGATGTTTGGTTAATCGAATCTCAAGTGTCATTGGCTCACTTCACAATCAGATATGATTAATGCTATTGCATCCCCTCAAGCTGTAGTGAAAGTCAAACTTGTTCTTGAGCAATTGAAGCCGTTCATAAGAGAGGCCTTTGGTGAACATATCAGCAATTTGATCAGCACGCTTTTTATACTAGCATAAGTCACGGAGTTGGTGGCCAGCATAGCGCTTACATTGTCACACCAAAGAGTAGGTAGGGTATTCATGATCAGGTATGATTATGCTATTGGGAAGCCAAGAAATCAAGCTGAGCGAACCATTATAAAAGTTGGATGCCCAAAAAATCAAGCCAATGCAACCACAATCATTGAAGTCTTGTTCAACCCTTCCTAAAATCGTGCATTTGATGGTCATGTAAACCAATCCAAACAGTCCAAATCCTGGTTTCATTGTTTGAACGGTTTTGATTAAAGATACATATTTGCCATGTGTACAAGTAACTGTGCAAAGAAAATGGATGCTCAATTGATCTCTATCAATGAATCATAGTTTAGAACCAATCTGGGTTTTGGGTGTATGGCCTACTGCAGTGGGTCCCTGAAACTGAACGGTTTAAATTTAGTTAATATATGACGTGTGTTTGGGCTGCGTCAACTCCATCCATTTAAGGTTTCAAGGCATTTTTAAAGGGGGTTTGGTAGAATAGGGTTCTTGCAAATCACCACACAAACAAATTGACTTTTCAAATAACTATATCCTTAATTCCCTTTAATTGCAAATACCTGCATTCCATTGATTTTTTAAAAAGGTTTCCCATTGCAACAGTTAAATAATGACAAAAATGCTTAGTTAGTATGGATAGTTATTAACAATAACAAACCTCACAAATATATATATATATATATATATATATATATATATATATATATATATATATATATATATATATATATATATATATATATATATATATATATATATATATATATATATTGTGTGTGTGTGTGTGTGTGTGTGTTCAAAGGTATGGTTTTTGTATTTTTTATTTAATTGTCAATCCTCGAAAGGGTGAGGGAAGGATAAGGTAATTTTGCCATTTTCAGAAAAACCTTCAAAGATTAATTAACCAATGGAAATTGTGTATCGTAATAACAACATACTAATGGTGTGGTTATTTACAGAGTCAACTTTTTTGACGCGGGAATTTGCAAATATTTAATTATAGAGGTAGGTATTTGAAAAAAAAAACAATATGTCATGCATGGTGGGGCATGACTAATGAACAGCCCAGATCTTGCATAAAAGCATATGTTCGAGCTCGACCATGGATAACCATCAGGGCCATTGTTTTTTTTTTTTTGGGTGTTGTGGGGCTGGGTCAAGCTTAGTCCTAGGTTTTACTTTGTGGGCTAGTCTTGGACTGACCTTGGACTAGCCCAGGCTTGGCTCATTGACAGCCCTGCACCACACAAATCCTTCTTTGCCCAAATGCGTCAATGTCCCATGTATGTGCCAGATTAGGCCATTCACTAGTTTAGATAACACCCTGTATGTTTCCATGACAATAAGCTGACCAAAATAAAATGTGTTTGGCCTTTCCATCTTCTATGATCCTACCTGTCTATTTTTGGGCCCACTGCACATACATGGGGCGTGGAACTTTGCGCCACATTTTAGACTAGGTGAACACGATTCACACTAGGTGTACGTGTAACTAGGCAACAATTTGTTGGGTTGACACGATGAACCAACCCGACCCGCTTAAAAGATGTTCTAAGTTTGAGCTTAGGTTTTCGGTTAAGGTTGGACCCAAAAAAGGTGGTCCAGTTAACATAAGTGGAAAATAAAAAAGTTGTGGGGCCATGTGGTATGTGTCTCACATCTAACCTGTCCTTGCACACTAGTATTATTACCAGATGAACCAAAAATATGGTGGATCCAATCGTAAGATGGGCCAATCTATAAAAAATAACGTACACCATTTAAAATATTCCAATTCAAGTGTAGCCCATCTTATGATTTGATTGACCTGATGTTTTGCTTGTGCTATCACGATTGTGTGGTGCATATATTTGATGGGTTGGCTGTTATACACATACTAGGTGGGCCTCTTTGAGCTTGGCTGCATTTTGAAGGAAAAGAAATTAAAAATGACATTTTTGTAATTTCGTCCCTCAAAAAGCATTATTTGGTAAAATATAGATTCCTCATGAATTTTGCTATAAAATATCATTACAAAAATCAAGAAATTGGCTGTATGAATTTCTTCCCTTGATTCCTTTGAAGACAACCTCTTTTATCATGAAAACTACAGCTGCTACAGCTGTATGAGACATGCATGAAGGGATTTACAGTTGCTTGAAAATGACAGGAGTAGTGAGGGATAGGGATCTCATGTGATCCATCGTCACCTTACCGTGCAGTAAACCATGAATTCCCACAAACTTGAATCCACGAGGAAAAAAAACATCTTTCCAAGTTGAATAAAATTGATAATTACTGAAAATTGTGTTTTACAATGCACTTGAAATGGCATAGATAAGCCTGCGCTCCTAATTCAACTCAAAATACTAAACTTTCCTCACATGGTCAATTATCTAAAAATAACTAAGGCTTTTAAACCAATCCAAACTCATTAAAATATTTCAATGTGGTCTTTAAAATAAGGTTGAACTCTTGAAACCCTAAAATGATTGAAAAATAATAAAATAGTTGTTGGGTGAAAAGCCATTCACACTGGATGTTGACCAGGAGGTGGTCGGGCGCTTGGACGGTTTGAGGACCGGGCGCCCGATATTCACGTATTAGAGACAGGATGTCTCTGGACTGTTCTGGGAACAGTTGGGCGCCCGACGGTCAAGAGGACCGGGCACCCGATATTTGAGTAATTTCACCCGTAGCTCGTTAGAGGATTTCTGCATTGGGCGGGCACCCCACCAAGCCTGACAGGGCACCCGACCGGCCGCGACCTGTTTTGCGGGCTTTCTTATTTTGGGTTCTATTTCCTTGTTTTTACTATAAAAAGGGTTGTAACTAGGGATTATGCCATGGGATTAGAGTTTTTATACGTCCAAGGTGAGAAAAATATGAGAGGTTAGCAAAAAGGGCAATCTTTGTGTATAAGAGCATCGGAGAAGGTAAGTGTATTGCTTGTAACTTTATCTTCTTCATAGTGGAAGTTTGACCATGGTTTTTTTTAACTTTGTTTGGGGTTTTTCTAAGTAAAATCTGTATTGTGGATTGTTTGTTTGCTTAGATTCTACTTCTAGTTATTATTTTTTCCTGTTTATTGTTTGTGGGTGAGATCGGAGATTGGATCTCGGTTCACCGGTGTTGTTGGCGTGCTGCGCAACAACTGGTATCAGAGCTATTTGTTTAGTTCAAGTGGGAGCGATGATAGAAGAAGGAAAAACTAGAATTGAGAAGTTTGATGGTTCAAACTTTGCCTTCTGGAAGATACAAATGGAGTATTATCTATATCAGAAGGACTTCTAAATTCCTCTAGAAGGAAAATAGAATAAATTAGAGAAGATGAAAAATGACGAATGGGCTTTAGTGGATCGGAATGCTTTAGGAACGATCCGACTCTCTTTGTTTAAGAGCATCGCCTTCAATATATCCAAAGTAAAGACCACAAAAGAATTAATGCAAGCTTTAGCTACGATGTATGAAAAACTCTCGGCGTCCAACAAGGTTCATCTTATGAAACGACTATTCAACATGAAGATGTTAGATAGTGGGGGCGTGGCTGAACATTTAAACGAGTTCAATACAGTCACGAGCCAATTGAAATCCGTTGGTATCACTTTTGATGACGAGGTCAGGGCGCTGTTGATTTTGTCCAGTTTGCCAGACAGTTGGGATGGTTTGGTGATGGCCGTGAGTAATTCCTCAGGATCTACGAAGTTGAAATTCGATGATGTGGCCGGTCTAATTCTCAGCGAAGAATCTAGAAGGAAGGCATCGGGAGCTTCAGGGGATTCAGGGAATGCTCCAAATGTTGAAGGAAGAGGAAGATCTTCGAACAAAGGAGGCAATAAACACGGGCGTTCTAAGTCGAGAAATAAGTCCAAGGGACCAAAAGACAAGGATCGGTGTTGGCATTGCGGGAAGAAGGGGCACATGAAGCGTGATTGCAGGGCGCTTAAGAAACAAGAAGGAAGCTCTCAAGGTGGGAATGATTCAGTAAATTTATCTGAGGAGAGTGACACAAAGACGTTGATTTTGTCTCTTGATGCGTAGAATGAGTCTTGGGTTGTAGACTCGGGTGCTTCGTTTCATGCAATTTCGTTAAAAGAAGTTTTTTGTGATTATGTGTCAGGTGACTTCGGAAGAGTCTACCTAGGTGATGATGAACTATGCAGTATTGTTAGCAAGGGAGACATTCACTTAAGTCAGAAAGATGGAACGGTCTTGAAGTTGAAGGATGTCAGACATGTACCGAGTTTGAGACGGAATTTGATCTCAGTGGGGCAGTTGGCCGATACCGGATATGTGACGACATTCACGAACGATGCATGGAATGTTACAAAAGGTGCCTTGGTAATATTTCAAGGCAAGAAGGAAGGTACCTTATACGTGACTTTCGGATCGTATAATTCACTCGCAGTCGCATCAACTGGAGTGAACGGGCAGTTATGGCATCAGAGGTTGTGACATATGAGTGAGAAATAGATAAAAGTGCTATTGTCAAATGGGAAGCTACCTGGGTTGAAGGCAATTGATCTGGAATTCTGCGAGGATTGCGTGTATGGAAAGCAGAAGAGAGTAAGCTTCAAGAAGACAAGACGCGCTCCAAAGACGCATCTATTGGAGCTTGTACACACTGATGTGTGGGGACCGGCACAGGTATCATCTCTTGGTGGATCATGTTGTTTTGTTTCTTTTATTGATGATGTTAGTAGAAAACTGTGGGTTTATTTCTTAAAGCACAAATTAGATGCATTTGATGTATTTAAGAAGTGGAAGGTAATGGTAGAAAATGAAACAGGTAAAACAATAAAAAGTCTTAGATCTGATAATGGGGGAGAGTACTGTGATAAGAGGTTTGAGGAGTATTGTGCAGCAAATGGAATCAAACATCAGAAAACGATTTTAGGGATACCGCAGCAGAATAGTGTGGCTGAACGCATTAATATGACCATCCTTGAGCGCGCTAGGAGCATGAGGCTACATGCAGGGTTGCCCAAGACCTTTTGGGCAGATGCTGTAAATACTGTCATATATCTCATCAATTGAAGTCCCTCAGCACCATTAGATGGTGGGCTACCAGAAGAAACGTGGACTGAAAAAGAGGTGAACCTTGCATATCTCAGAGTGTTTGGTTGCACTTTTTATGTTCACATTGATGCAGAGCACAGAAATAAGCTGGATACGAAGTCCAGAAGGTGCACGTTTATAGGCTACGGGCAGAATGATTTTGACTACCAGTTTTGGGACACAAAACCGAAAAATCATCAGAAGTAATGACGTAGTCTTCAATGAAAAAGTGATGCATAAGGACAGTGTCCAGCAAAAGAAGAACAAGGCCAATGAGAAGGAATTCACAGAGTTTGAAGAGTTACCGGACACGGGTGTTACAATGCCACAGGATGAGCATGCACAGGAGCATGATGAGGCAGAGCCGCAGACACCAGTTGTGAGGAGGTCTAATCGGGAGAGGAGACCCAAGGTCCGATACTCACCCTCCTTACATTATCTACTGCTAACCGATAATGGTGAACCAGAGTGTTTTGAAGATGCATTACAGTTTGATACACGGGTTAAGTGGGAGCAGGCTATGGATGATGAGATAGACTCTCTTGAGTCTAATCGTACGTGGGAGCTAGTCACTCTACCCAAGGGTAAGAAAGCTCTTCATAACAAGTAAGTTTACAGATTGAAGGAGGAGTATGATGGTTCGAAACGGAACAAGGTCAGATTGGTTGTGAAAGTGTTCCAACAAAAGGCAGGTATCGATTTCACAGAAATATTTTCACCTGTGGTGAAGATGTCTACGATTGGCATGGTCTTGAGTATAGTGGCCATAAAAGACCTACATCTAGAGCAGCTAGATGTTAAGACAACATTTCTTCATGGGGACCTTGAAGAAGAGATATACATGCATCAGCTGACAAGATACGTGACACTAGGAAAGGAGAACAAGGTGTGTAGACTGAAGAAGAGTCTATATGGCCTGAAGCAGGCCCCGAGGCAGTGGTACAAAAAGTTTGATAGTTTCATGTCGGGAAACTGGTACATGAGATGTCATGCAGACCACTGTTGCTACTTGAAGAAGTTTGATACGTCGTACATCATTCTTCTTCTGTACGTTGATATATGCTTGTGACCGGATCAAGCATGAAGGACATTTCAAATCTCAAAAGACAACTATCTGGAGAATTTGCCATGAAGGATTTGGGAGTTGCAAAATAAATCCTAGGTATGAGGATAAAGCGTGACAGGAAAAATAAAAAGCTAGTTTTGTCACAGGTAGAGTACATAGCCAAGGTACTTGATCGATTCTGTATGGGAGGTGCTAAACCGGTTAGCACTCCATTAGCTAATCACTTCAAGCTTTCTAAGGAGCAAGATGCGAAGACGCAGGAAGAACGGGACTACATGTCTAAAGTCCTTTATGCATCAGCTATAGGGAGCCTCATATATGCTATGGTTAGCACGAGGCCAGATATTGCTCAAGCAGTGGAAGTTGTTAGTAGGTTCATGATCAACCCCGGGAAGGAGCATTGGGAAACTATGAAGTGGATCCTCAAATACCTGGTAGGTACTGTGGATACATGGTTGTATTATGGAGGATTGAAAATCAAGCTGTAAGGCTACGTTGACTCAGATTTGGCAGGGGATATTGACAACAGAAGGAGCACAATAGGGTATGTCTTTAACCTGGGTAGTGCTGCAGTCAGTTGGATCTCTTAGTTATAGAAGACAGTGTCCATCAGTACAACGGAAGCAAAATATATTGCAGCTACAGAAGTGTGCAAGGAGATGGTATGGATGCAAAGTTTTATGGAAGAGTTAGGGAAGAAGCAAGCAGATTGCAAGCTGTACAGTGATAGTCAGAGTGCAATGCACTTGGTTAAGAATTCAGCCTTTCATTCAAGGACCAAGCATATTGACATTAAGTATCACTTCATATGTTCATTACTGGAAGATGAATTGATTGCTCTGGAGAAGATTCATACAAGTGAGAACCCTGCGGATATGTTGACCAAGGTGGTCGCACGGGAGAAGCTGAAGCTCTGTTCAGCTTTGATTGGTCTTCAAGCTTGAAGACGGGGAGGTGGTACACTCCGGATGTAGAAGACGAAGGATCATATGGTGATGTGTTTTCAAGTGGGAGATTGTTGGGTGTGGAGCCATTCACACTGGAATGTTGACCAAGAGGTGGTCAGGTGCCCGGACGGTCTGAGGACCGAGCGTTTGATATTCATGTATTAGAGATAGGATGTCTCTGGACTGTTCTGGGAACAGTCGGGCGCCCGACGGCTCGCTGGAGGATTTTTACATTGGACGGGTGCCCGACTAATCTTGACTGGGCGCCCGACCAATCTTGACTGGGCGCCCGATCGGCCGCAACCTGTTTTGCGGGCTTTCCTATTTTGGCTTCTATTTCCTTGTTTTACTATAAAAAGGGTTGCAACTCGGGATTAGGCCATGAGATTAAGGTTTCTATACATCCAAGGTGAGAAAAAGGCGAGAGGTTAGCAAAAAGGGCCACCTCTGTGCATGGAAGCATCGAAGAAGGTAAGTTTATTGCTTGTAACTTTGTCTTCTTCATAGTGGAAGTTTGCACCGTGGTTTTTTACCCTTGTTTGGGGTTTTTCCACATAAAATTTGTCTTGTGGATTGTTGGTTTGCTTAGATTCTACTTCTAGTTATTATTTCTTCCTGTTTATCATTTGTGGGTAAGACTGGAGATTGGATCTCGGTTCACCAGCATTGTTGGCGTGCTGTGCAACAATAGTAACTCCCTAAAATTAATAAATTTTTACTTTTAAATAATATTCGACCTCTAAACAATTATATATTGTGAGATTTTAAACGAGACCGTAGTTAATTCGCCAGGTTTCAATAACTTTCTTATATTATCTTATAATAGTGATTAGTGATTGAAACTAACAATTGCAAAGTAATGACTGCTGAAAGCTGAAGTGCTCTTTAGGCAATTTTCACTTCTACACTGGCCTCTTCAGCCTCATTTCTTTTGATCTTGACACTCCATGAAGTTGTATGAAATGTCATGTACATCCTTTCAACCAACTATAAAATCCACCTTAGACCCAATCTCCTATTTACTGCAAGGTAAAAACTTTGATACTCTTGGCGGAGTGTGATGTATGGTATGGGATACATACACTTAAAATTTGCATACATTTACATATGGCATACTAGTAATTCAAATTAAACTGTCCAAATTATTGTCCCTGTTTAGATGTATTATGGCATTTATTTGATTATGGGATTGATGGACATTTATCCAAATACCCTATTTTGAAAAACAAGTGTCCATGAACAAGAGGTTAGGAATGCACAAACAACATGATTTTGAAACTATAACTTAATTAGCTACCATGTGTTCCACAATTTACTTGGTTTAGTTTGAGTTAATATGCGTGATGTCCACAATTTCAAAGTGCCTACATATCAAGTGTCACACTCTGCCAGAGTATCAAATAACTTCCCTTCTTTCAAACAATGCATCCCAAAAGTACTCCATGATGCACAACCAAATGGTGCACCATTCCCACATCAATGTGTGCGAATGGGTCATTGAGTCCTTATGAACACACAGAACTTTTAACTTCAACGTTCAACGTAATGCATCCCCACCATCAACCAAGTAGACCTAAAACTGTGGGGTCCACCCAATCTATGATGATGTTGTGAAAGCAGAGGCCACCCCAGTTGTTCGTTTGCAGTCAGCTTTGGATTAGTCATGTCATATTGCCGTCTATGAGGCTGCGTTTGGTTGCACCAAATATCATAAAATTTTATGATATCAAAGGGGGTAGCGGACCTACACTTTCACGAAAATGTAATTCCCTCCTTATTTTTGGTAAAAAAATGCAACTATTTACTTTGAAGCTGGACATGAAGAGAATGCAAATACAATCTGAAGGCTACTATCTCACACCATGAATAGTAAAAAATGTTACTACACTATGTGACCATTACCTTTTGGGCATCCAAACGCAGTGAATGAGTGAGAGAGAGAGAGAGTAATCATCAAACTGCTTTTTTTTTTTTTTCAAACTGCTTATCCACATGATTTTCATCAAAAGAAATGAAATTTTAATCCAAATAAAATCCCAACAACTGAGAGACAAAATAATCAAACTGCTTATTCCCATGAATTTCATCAAAACAATGAAATTTTATTCCAAACCAAATCCCAACAACTGAATATAACACATGAAAACATGTCTACATTTGTCAATCAAGTTTAGCTTACCTATAAAAAGGAATTCTATTTAATCATGGAGATTTCTTTGTAATCCAGAGGCCCATACGGCGAGAACAACTCGGCAAAAAATCCCTTCTTCCTTCTTGGATTGATTCCCATATCTTTACACAACTGATCATTGTACCAGATGTGGAGAACACCTATGCATGATCTCCGGTAGTATTCGCCCGAATATCGTTTCATATATCTTTCCCACCTTAGTACATCCTCTTCCATATTTCTAATACTTGGAAACTTGAAATCCCCATCGAGAAAATGGGCAAGCCATCGACACCTCATCTCAGACGTATATAGATTGGCCAGACTCTCAGAGTATCCAATAATCGCCAGTTGTGGAATCTGAGGATGGATGCACTCTCTAGACAATAATAGCAGAAGAAGCCGACATATGTTAAAAAAAACGAATCAATGCAACGCAGGGCTAAAAGGACAACAATGTGTATGTGCTCATTCATGGAGCTCATCCTTTAGTGGCCCACCATGTCGTGATCAAATCATTCATCTAGTGGGTCCCACCATGGTCTACATGGTAAAAATCCCGAAGATTATTGGGCCCCCTTCCAGAGAAGATGTGCCCTAATTTGGACCACTGTTCTAAGTTATCTTTGAGTGGATATTGGGGCCCACACACTGGGACCAACTAGATGGACGGTCTGTATTAGCACATATTGACCAAAATAGTAGCTTAATACAAATCAAAGGAAAAGAAAAAAAAAAATGGAAGACCTGTAGAGAGGAACTGTGGAAGTCGACGACCCCATGATGTGTTTCCGAAAGACAGGCGATGTGAACACGTCTTTGAGCTTTTGATCGCCTCTGTATCCAGTCGCAAGGATCACCATATCTGTCTCCAGAAGCGTATCTCCACCGTCGATGATCAAACCGTCCTTGTAGAACTTGAATGACTGAGATTTCTTCAGGATTATACTTCCTTCTTCCACTTTGTTGTAGAAGTTGTTTGGAATAGTTGTGACTTGACAAGAAGATATTTGCCGATGGAAGCTGTGTTTTGGTACCATTCCATACTTCTTCAGAGGGAGCTTCCATTTAAGGTAGCTCTCAACGAATTTGGAGATTCCCCATCTCTTGAAATCAATTCCATTAGTTAGAAATGCATGAAATTACAATTAGATGTTTGCTCATATCCTTTTATATCAATTGAATTATTGCAATTCAGTTGAATTGAGCATCCAAACGCACCCTTAAGGTAGTTATCAACGTTCATGTGGACATGAAAAGAAAGAATAGTACACATGGTGAAATGCTTTAAGAGAAATGCTAAGGAGGCACCAAGTGATGATCCAGACCGTTCGTCTTGAAGGCCCCTAACTTATACGGGTCACATGGCCTGACTCGTTCGGTAATTGGGCTTCAAAATCAAGCCCATACCAGTCCATTTAATTCATGGGCCATTCATTTCACGTCCAAGCCCACCCAACAACATCGTAAATATCCCGATTCGTGGGCTTGGTTTGGGGCTTATAAAAGTTCCGGAAATCATGGGCCAGGTCTGACTAATTCATTAATCGGTCTATCCGGTCCATAGCCAATGCACAGGACTTTATGAAAGGCCTGAGCCCAACCCATATTGGGTACGGACCGAAAACCCGATGGCCCGGTTGGCCCCTTTATCTAAAACCAAGTAACCATCCTGACCAGACCTGGTTTGATGCAATGAGTCACTCAGACGAGCCACCCCGGCCTAGGGCTAGGAACGACTCAACTCGAGGCTGGATGAGTCAGTCTGAGTCGCAGAGACTTTTAATCGTGAGAGAGAGAGAGAGAGAGAGAGAGAGAGAGAGAGATTACCAAAGGAGATAGAAGGGTTGCAAGTAGGCTAAGGAGAAGTCCTTCACCAGGTTTATGAACAAGAAGTTCGGCAAAACGATTAACGTATAAAAGTCCAAGTGGGACACCCCAAGGAAGATAATGAGGGACTGCCCAATGTACCGTCCTGCATATCACTGTACAAGGGAGCTCTTTCCCTAAACAAAGAAAAGGAAAATGTCAATCACATCCAATGTCCAATAGTAATGCAATGCATACAATAATAGAACTAATGGGCCACACATGGCATTAAGCTCATAGGTAGTGGAATGATGGTTTGAATCAGTTAATGGAGGATAAGGCAGGGCCCATGGAAGTCTGGCGTATACACCCACTCCATGCACCCATGTAGTATCATATCAACACTTTCTTAAGAGAAGTAAGGCTCTCTTTTGGTCACTTGTATTTGGAAGGTATTAGATTCCAAATCTCAAATGCATTGAAATCTAATGCATTTGAAATCTTCCACAGTGTTTGGCATCCTGTAACTTGAATATGCTGGAATCTAAAGTTTTTGTTTGGTAGCTTATTATATTTACAGATGCTTGAATTTGAATTTGATTAACGAAATCATCTACAATATTCTTAAATGGTGCACATGTGTAATATTGTAGACAATAATTGTAATAAGTTTATCAAAACTTATACTTTGGTTAAAATTGAATGTAAGGGCCATAGTGATTTGTATATGAAGTCCACTTCCACCATCAGTTGGGTCATCCAATGTTACACCCAAGGCAAAAAATTCAGGCTGACCTGCAATTTGGGTGGGCCACACCACAAGAAATAGTGGTGATTGAATGCCCACCATTAAAAACTTCCCAGGGCCCACCGTAATGTTTATGTGCTATCCAACCAATTGATAGGGTCACATGGACAAAGATAAAAGGGAAAACACAAATATCAGCTTGATCCAAAACTTTTGTAGCCCTTAAGAAGTTTTAATGGTGGGCATTCAATCCCTACTTTGTGGTCCACTTGAGATTTGGATTTGCTTCATTTTTGGGACCTTATCCTAAGATAAGCTAGAAAAATTGATGGATGGCATTGATATCCTACATATACATCAAGGTGGGCCCCATAGTCAGGAAATACCCACTAACGTGTTACTCGGGTAACACTTAATCATGTTTTTGTAGGGCTCTCAATGGAGCGGGTCAGATCCGAGATCCGATTTGCTCTGAATCTATATAATGTGGATTTGGATATTAAAATAGGTCTGATTAGTTAAATGGACCGGATTTGGATCTTAAAATAGGTCCGATTACTTAAATGGAGCGGATATGGATTCACATGAACATATCGGAGTTCCGATTAAGATCCGACTCATTGTCACCCTACTATATATGTGATATTCATGTTGGCCATCCGTTTTACAAATTATTTTAGGCCATGTCGACCATCCCATAGTAAATAGTGGGATTTGCATAATTTTTCTACTAAATTTAATATATTATATTATATATTTTATATCATATATTTTTTTAGATTTGTAATGGGGGTGGATTTGAACTTAGATCCAACCTAAATCCGATGGTTATATGGATTTTGGATCGGAAATAGATCTAACAATTTATAAATGGATCGGATATGGATATCACCTTTTGGATCCAAGTCCGATCCGAATCCGTCTACAAATATACGGACTTGGAGCCGGATCCAACTGGATCCGATCCAAATCCGACCCATTGAGAGCCCTATGTTTTTGTG
The DNA here is from genome assembly GCA_003013855.2 of Liriodendron chinense. Taxonomy (NCBI): domain Eukaryota; kingdom Viridiplantae; phylum Streptophyta; class Magnoliopsida; order Magnoliales; family Magnoliaceae; genus Liriodendron; species Liriodendron chinense. Next base: position 1,511,398 of record ML058329.1, on the reverse strand, counting down.
TGTAATGCATTGTGTATCAAACTCACAATATATGAATAAAATGCAAAAAAGTCTAAAATATTTGGTTGCACATCAGAGAGATGTGTGCCTAAAATCTACTTCCACCATTAGATGGGTCATCCAATATTACATCTAGGGCAAAAAAATCAGGCTAATTTGTCTGGTGGGCCAGACCAAAGGAAATAGTTGGGAGAGAAATGTCCACCCTTGATTTTTATAAGGCCCATAGTGATGATTATATGAAATCTGCTTCAACCATTAGATGCCACACAAAAATTTAGGCATGGTTCCCAAAAATTAGGTCCATCTGTGACTGAGGTAGGCCACACCAAGGAAAGAAGTTTGGAGGGATCGCCTTACATTGTATAGTATTTTCAATTGTGTGGTCCACCTAAGTCATGAATGTAGCCGATTTTTTAGCCCTGAGCCTAACATGAGATGAAGCACTTGGTGATTGGAGTGAATTTCACATGACATCATGGTGGGGCTGTTGACCCATGCCAACCAGCGTTACCAACTCTGCAGGTGTGGTTCTCCTTCCTGAGTTTTGAAGGCCATTGGAGATGATGAGTCTAGAATCCCATTATTATGTTGTGATTTTAAGTCATCGCTTTCTGGGGATTTGGAATGCATTTGAATTCAAATCCTCAATAACAATGGTAGAAACAGGTAAGCTCTGTGCTTTTCCCATGCTTGACGCACCTCGATATTGGAATATTGAGGCTTACATGTGGTATCAGAGCCATTGTACACCATTGATCATGTAAGAAATAAACCCATCATCCCACCCTCCTCTTCCCCTCTAAACATGGCAGGGTTAGTCGTGGGTGTTGTCTGCAACACTGAGATTATAAACATTATATGTTGAAATTGATAGACATGAAAAGTGTTGATCCTCGGATCTTAGCCCGCTTCAAATCGGGTGCACGTTAACCACATTGGTGACCACCACACCGCCGGGGAATCTGTGCTGGTGTGTGCAAGCATTTGAGTTGAATGGATCAGGGAGGGGCATAGATGTTTGAGTTGAATTGGGATTGAGGAAAATGACCTCATTTGCATGGGTTTGGATATAGGCTTTTGAGATTGTGATGAAAAGGAAGGGCTCAGATTGTACCCAGTGATGTGGCTTTATGATTAAAGGTTGGACGCACTTGTAAGGAGGCTTTGGACAAAGCCCAACGTCCATAGGAGTAACCCACAAAGCCATAAACATATGTTGAGCCCAAAACAAGTCTGTAGGCCCAACCATGGTTGGTGCATTCATTTTTTTTATGAGTTTGTTATCAGTGAAGCAGTAGTTACATGCTAATCTACGAACATGGTCCCTTTCAGAATTGAAAAAAAAAAAAACACTTATTGTTGCCTATGGCTTCAGGCAATTTATGGGCTTGGCGCTCGAAGGCTTCTAATTATAAAGTGACTAGACAGTTAAAATACATTAATATGGTGTCATCCATCATGTGGGGCCGACCTTTGATGTGGAATGTCTATCATGTGGGCCCCCACCTTCAATGGGGACAGTCCACCAGGTGAGGCCTCATTTTGTAAGGAATGTAAGAGATAGCCCACTTTGACATAGACATGAGAGACAAGTAAAAAGATAATAAGTCAAAAAATTATTAAAAAAGACTTATAAAAATAAGTAGCTTTTAGTATAAGTTACTTTTATAATGATGCTTACCAAGCTAACTTAAGTGAAAAAAGTAATTTAATGAGTCGAGTTAAAAGGTAACTTATTTGGTGCTATCTAAGAGGCCCTAAATGTCCCGATGCAACTAAGAGCATTATAACTAATAGCGCTCTAAGAGTGTAGGAGCATCTCTCGTGTGTTAATATTTATTTAAAAAAAAGTTGATAACAGCCAATTTATCAGCTGATATCCTGGTATTCTAAAATATTTATTTAAAATAAAAAACAACTGTTACATTGGCAATGAGGGGCCACTGTTTTATTTTATTTTGGGTTAGTAGACACATCCCAATCAACATTGTTAGTCACACTTCAATGTTAGCCACCTCCACGTTGAGAATTAATACCAGGACCTCAATGTTGAAGCGATGTTATCTTCACACGGTCTACCATATTTATACCAAATGTGTAGATGAGGGGCCACTGTTTGATAACTCAACAAGTTAATCAGTGACTTGCTTGAGTTGACTCAGATAAATGTTGGGAATAAGACGGCGGCAGCAGAAATGAAAGCCAAATACACATAGCAAAATATTGCGATCAAATGAGAAACAAAACGCAATCACACCACACATGCATTCAACCATAAGAGAATCCCATTTTACGTGGAAAAACCCCTCAACGGGTAAAAAATCACGGCACAAAGCGATCCACTATGATTCTAGAAAATTACAGAGATTGATAGCCCATAAGCAAGGAAAAACAGAGAAAACCCAGGCTCTCTCCCTCTCAAAACAATCTCCACTCTTCCTAATCCACTTAGGAAACCTTGGACACCTTAGGATACCATCTAAGTCCGAATTCATGCCATATATATAGCAACTAACCCAAAAATAAAAACATCTTATGAACAACCGCGTAATAGCGTAAGAAAACGCATGACTGTGTAAGACACCGCGTAACACGGCCGACCGGTCGGACCAACTTAAAAAACGGTCCAGGAAGAAATCACACTGAAAAACACGTCTGCCTCAACATACCCGACCGGTCATGACCGGTCGGCTCCCACTGTCCGACTAGTCATGACTGGTCGGTGACAGTCCAAGGACTCTTGCTGGAGACTGGTTTGAAGGCTCTTCCAACAATCTCCACCGAGGCTTCAAACGTCGAATCAAAGTATCCTCGCTTCGTTATCTCATCTTCATCATAGCTCCACCGCTTCTCGTGCCTCCATCAACCCTAACCTTGCACTTTGACACCCTTTTTCGCTTTTCTCATGTGGCCCTTGGACACTTGCCACATACGAGCAACTATCGATCTCGCTGCTAATCCCGCAGCTCCACCATGAATTGTGCTCCCGATCAACTTGTAAAGATGGCCACACCTCCGTGCCTTCATTCATGTGAGTGCCCCATTTAACACTTTACAACAACAATCACGGCCGATGAACACGCACCCTTTCGCCTCGAGTGTACCAAGAGAAATCACATTCATCTTCATCTTGGGGATATGCTTCACATCTTTCAGGACTTGTTCGATCCCATCGAACATCCTGATGCGCACCGTACTAATACCCATAACCTTATGAGCGAAGCCATCAGCCACAAACACCATTTCATCCCCATACTCCCTGTGTGTCGTGAATGAACTCCGGTCAGGACAAACATGACATGAAGCCCCTGAATCTAGGATCCACTCTCTGTCGTGAAATCCCTTGCCAGATACAGTAAGAACTTTACAAATATCGCCACCGTCCTCTACGATATTGGTTCACTCTCAAGAAGAATTTCCACACTTCTTTTGCTTTAACTTGGGATTCTGACAATCTCCTCTCATGTGACCTTCTTGACCACAATTTTAGCACTGCACATTGGCTTTCCTTTGCCATTGACTTTAGATCATGATTTAGAATATCCTCCATCATACTCAGAATTTCTTTCCCTCATAATCAGTGTCTTTGAGGAAGAACGAGAACCCACGTCACCGCTTTTCTTTCTCATCGCTTTCGACTAGAGGGCTGAGATAATGGTCTCAACGTTGATGGTCTCCCTCCCTGCGCACACAGAGTCCCTGAATGACTCATATGAATTTGGAAGAGAATTCAACAGGATGCATGCTTGATATTCATCCTTCATTAGCTCATCTATCTCCACCAACTTGCAAATCAGCTTATTGAACGAGCTTAAGTGGTCCTCCACATCCGTCCGCTCAGCCATCCTTAAGGTGAACAACTGCATCAACAGATACATGTGATTCTCTAAAGACTTCTTGGCATAAACCTTCTTTAACTTCGCCATCGTATCAGCCGCAGTCTTCTCCTTCGTGACGTGTTAGAGGACATCATCCATAAGGCATAACAGGATCGAGGTTCTAGCCTTCTTGTAGAGCTTCGTCCACTCATCTTCTTTCATAGCCTCGGGTCATTTTCCAAGAGCTTCATCAAGCCCTTGCTGAACTAGGAGGGATTTAATATTTACCTTCCATAGTTCAAAGTTATTTTTGCCGGAGAACTTCTCTATATCGAATCTTGTGCTTGATCCCATCTTCTCATCTCAGATCCGAATTCTACTCGACCCCAACTTTAGCTCTGATACCACTTGTTGGGAATAAGATGCCGACAGCGTAAGAGAAAGCCAAACACACACAGCAGAATATTGTGATCAAACGAGAAACACAATGCAATCACACCAAATAAGCATTTAATCACAAGAGACAATCCGATTTTACGTAGAAAAACTCCTCAACGAGTAAAAAATCACGGCACAAAGCGATCCACTATGATTCCAGAAGAGTACAGAGATTGACAGGCCACAAGTAAAGAAAAACTGAGAAAACCCAAGCTCTCTCCCTCTCAAAACACTTTGCCCTCTTCCTAATTCACTTAGGAAACCTTGGACACCTTAGGATACCATCTAAGTCCGGATTCATGTCACATATATAGCAACTAACCCGAAAATAGAAACATCTTACGCATAACCGCGTAACAGCGTAAGAAAATATGTGACTGCCTGCGTAAGACACTGTGTAACACGGTCGACCGGTCGGATCGACCCTAAAAATGGTCCAGGGAGAAATCACACTGAAAAACGTTAACACGTCTGCCTCAACACACCCGACCGATCATGATCGGTCGGCTCCCACTGTCCGACTGATCATGACCGGTCAGTGACACTCCAGGGACTCTTGCTAGAGACTGGTTTGAAGGCTCTTCCAACAATAAACTCATTTTCATGCACAACTTGTAAAGTTTTAGGAAAGCCAGTGGAGGTTTACATTGACTCAGGTGATCCACTAAGTCATGAAAACTTGGACTGAGTGGGGTGTCTAACATTGCAGTGTGACTAACAGGGGTGGGTTGGTGTGCTAACAATGGCGTGTGTGTCCTAACACCCCCCCACCCCCCACCCCCACAAAAAAAAAAAAAAATCTTTTTTTTTTTATTTGATTTTATTCATAATATTTATAAATGCTTACTTTTAATAGCAATTCCACATCAATTAATACGCTTGATTAGATTCTAAACTCTTTTATTTTGAAATTGATCTTTCACTCATTCCCAAATCATAGTCCATTTCTTCATAAGCCCATGGTACACTTGCTTTATTCACATCATTCAAAGCTACGGTTTAGATGATCTAATTACTGTGACTTTTCAAGGTAGCCTATGCAGAGTGAATTGAATCTAATGGGCATCCAATCGTGACATGGACACAGATGAATCCATATTCAACGAGAGCGGTTTAGGTGCGGGCCGGCCTCACCCAACCCAGTGCGGTCCTGACTGTTGGGCCCACCTTGATTTTGTATTGTATATCCACATCGTCCATCCATTTTTCCAGCTCATTGTAGGGCATGAACCCAAAATATGGAGTAGATCCAAATCTCAGGTGGGACACACCACAGGAAACAGTGGCCATTGACCATTAATAACTTCTTGTGTGCCACTTAAAGCTTTGGATAAGCTTATATTTATTTTTTTTTATTTAATTTTTTATTTATCCATGTCTGTGTGACCTTATTAATAGGTTGGATGGCAAATAAACATTATGGTTGGCATTTCAGTGAGCCCTAGGAAGTTTTTAATGGTAAGTGTTCATTCACCCCTGTTTCCTAACCTGAAATTTGGATCTAGTTTATTTTTGGGCTCATGCTAAAGCTGGAAAAACTGATGGACAGCGAGTCACCGGGTCGACTCATTCGTGTCTTGATTCATTGGTAGATCAAGCTGAGTCCTGAGTTCTTAGTTTTCAAATAATGATTATGACCTTCCTGCCTTGCAATGGATATAAAATTTCTTGTGGGTGTAACAGCTTACCATTTGCATCAGCGCACTCCGCCGCAATGTCGTATGCCGATTTTTGAAGCCCGACGACTGTAACCCGTTTTCCTTTAACCAATTTGGCCGCACTAGCATTATCCATGGCCGAGTAGTCCTTTGAGTGGATAACCTGACCGTTGAATGCGTCTGGGCCTTTTCCCGGTGGAAATTCGGGTATGTTTGGGACGTCGCTGAACCGGCCGATGCATAGAATCACAAATTCCACTTGGTAAACCTGGTTGCAAAGGAGCATTTTCTTAAAATCCATGTGATTGAGAGAGACCCAAGAGAGAATAAAATGTATACAATGTGATGATGGCCTACTCAGTGGGTGACTCGACCGAGTCAAGACCGAGTCATTACCGAACGAGTCAGTCCTCGACGTTGAGTAAAAAAATCATGATCACTAGTTACCTCAGTGGATTGCTGATCACCCTCCTGTACACTGATGTGCCATTTCCCACCTGAATTGAAGGCCTCGCCGGTCCCGGCCCACTGGTCGCACGTGGCCATTTCTTCATCCGACGGCCCAACGTAGTCGATCGCAACCACTCTAGAGTTGAATTTGATGTAACGAACGATGTCGAAGTAATCGGCGTAGGATTGAATGTACTCCATGACTTGATCACCATCGGGGAAATCGTCTTCGACATTCGACGGCCACGGGAAGTCTGAGAACTGGTAAGCATCTCTAGGTGTTTGTAGCTTGGTTGATTCAACTGTTTGGCGCCATACTCCTCCAATGCTGCTCCGAACTTCGAAGACGATCGGACGGATGCCTTTCTCCAGCATATATTTGCAGGCCAGTAGGCCACTGATCCCAGCCCCGACGATCCCCACCCGTCGATCCATCCGTCGAAGTGAAGATCAGTTAATTGATGGTTATAATTCAGTTCTCTACTGTCTATAGCTCATGGCCATCTGAGTTTTGACTTAAGTAGTTTATATAAGAACTAGCCTGCTCTTCTGGCGAGCAATGGACCTATCATCAGTTGCCACGTAGCAATTATGGATGGTAGACATTGTTCCATTTTATTGCATTGGAGGAAGTATTCTATCATTCCCAACGTTGAATCGATGCACGTTTTGGCCATTGTTTATGTAATTAGTTAGAAGATGCGTATCGCTGGTGATATTGAAGGGTGGGTATTTTAATGGCCAAGATGATTTCATTGTCTCTAAGGAATTCTACAGTACTTTGCGAGAGTATGGAATATCTTATGCATGCACGGCCTATTTTACACGTGGCATGAATGTATCTTTTTTCTCTTTTCGACCGTCCATTTGATGGCCAGATAACAGATAGGTTAGGATTTTCTATTGAATATGATTTCTGGGTCAGGGCCAATCCACGATGGGGATACAATTTGGACGGTTTCAAGTGAGGTAGGTGTATGGTACGTGCATTGTTTGTGCGCATGCATGATATTCCATACTCTGGCTGAGTATGGTACGCTGCCCGTCTCGCCTTTCAAAATACCTCCAGGGATAGCTCCGACAGGCGACAGCTCTTTAAAAAATTTTAGGACAAAATTGTCCCTCAGTATCTTCTGCATTCAACCCAGCGCGTGAGGGATTCAGATGAGGTAAACACAATGGGGCCACTATGGTGTTTGTGAGAAATTCACACCGTTCATATGTTTTTTCAAATTATTTTATTATTTTATGACATAAGTTTAAAAATGAGGCAGATCCAAATCTTAACTGGGCCACACAACAAAAAACAGTGGAGATCGTAAACACACAGTTGAAACATTTATGTTGAAGAGCTTTGTATCATGCTAATATTTTTATTCTTTTAGGTTGTCCCAGTAGTAAGGACCTTATGAGTATTTGGGCCACTTTATGATCAGTTTAGATTGCATATAAATATTACAGTTGAGCCTTGAAAGGCTTGAATGTTAGGAACCCCTTTCCACTTTGCAGTCATATGGCTCACTTGAGTTCCGGATCTGTAAAGTTTTTTGTCTCATGTCTTAGCATGATATTCCAAAATAGATGGATGGAGTGGATTTCCCATGCCAATTCCATCCTTTGTTTGATAATAAAGGAAGGTTTGGATTAATCCTAAAATCACATATTCCAATACCAACAGGTGAATTCGGCTGGATTTTTCATGGATTTCAAATTCACCATGGTTGTGGGCCCCACATTGATATGTGTATTTTATCAATGTAGTTCATTCACACATGCCTTTACAATAGTCATTCAAGCTGCATATGAGCGGGGGATCAAAATCAATTATAAAATGTGGTCCATTGATTGTAATTCATGGTCCACCAAACATAGGAGCTTACATGAGCAAATAAATGAGCAATTATGAATGTTATAATCTCATCTAATACCATTCCTTCCTATTGGATACCACTGACCAAACGGCCTGTATAGTTTCTGTGGCTGGACCTTTCTGCAAAAGAGTTTTGCTTGAAATCCGCATCAACGGGATGGACGGGACGTGATGCGGATTAGGTAGCAGGACCTGGATGGAGATGGATGGAGTTGGATTGTGTCCTTCCTTGTTCACTACAGAACTGTGGCGGGGCCTACCTTGATGTATCCATTTATCCACTACATCAATTCTGTTTTTAAGATCAGGCCTATCACATGAGATCAAGAATGAGGCAGGTCCAACGGTCAGATAGATAACACCAGAAATGACTCCTACATTTAATGCAACTTGCATTTATTGCAACCCTGAGCTCAGTATTTGGTGTGGTCGATCTGACCATTGGACCTGCCACATTCTTGGTCTTATGTGGTCCAGCCTGATCTTAGAAATAGAATGGGTAGAACAGATACATCATGGTGAGCCCCTTTATAGCTCAGTTTGCACCCATACTGAGGAAGGATGCAATCAGACTTCGAGATGGATGGTCTTATGGGGCCACTGTGGTGTATGTATTTTATCCACGTTGTCCATCTATTTTGAAAGTATATTTTAGGAAATGAGCCTAAAAATGAGGGATATCAAAGGCTCAAATGGACTACATCACGGAAATCAGTGAGATTAAAAACCTATACCATTAAAATCTTCTTAGGCGATAGAATTTTTGGATGTGACTTATTTTTTGGCCCGTACCTTAAATTAAATTCTAAATCCAATGGATAGAGTGGATTCGGCACATATCCCATGGTGGGCTCCATAACCCTTAACACATTACAACCTAGATTTTTAACATATCATAACATCGACCCTTAACACATGACAACCACAATCCAAATCCTTAACACATGACAACCTTGACCCTTAACACATGACAACCACGGCCTAGACCCTCACAACCAGTTGTAGAATTGCACGCTGATTATTTCATGGCTTAGATGGACCAACAGAAGACCGGTCGAGGTCAAAAGTGATCCGGACCGTCAAAACCGTAAACCGGTCGTATCTCGCAATCCGAAATGAGTTTCTAGATATATAATATATCATTTTGGGGTAGCTTGAGTTACTTTAGCCACCCAACCCCGCTATGCCAGGTTACCCATGCCGGAATCGCGAGATTCGACCGTATCAACGGTCATTAGGCTAGTTTATTTTTAATTTTACTATTTATAGTAAATTTTAATTCGATTATAACTTTGGATCTGTAGGGTTTTAGAGTTAGTGCCCAACATGAAAATGGCTTAGAATATTTAGTAGAATAATATGGTTGGGCTCGTTTGATAACTTTTTATTTTTGGCCGAAAACCAAGCGTTCTAGTATGATTGAACGACTTCTATAAATAGTAAGTTGTGTTTTGTAGGAGTTTGAGTTTGAGTTGGAGTCTGGTACTTTATCTAAGGTTTAGTTTCCTATTTATATGCATTGTAATTTCAGTTTCTATTCATTCAATCTATCAAAAAATAATTATTCAGAATTAATTTTCTCTTTATTTCTTTTATTTCTTCTCGTGGATTCAGGAAACACTCGGTTAGGGAGACGGTGATCGACCTACCACGTCTTCACTGCGTCACAACCTCAACCCTTAACACATGACAACCTCGGCACTTAACACATGATCACAACCACAACTCAGACCCTCACAACCTCGACCCTTAACACATGACGACCATAACTAGACCCTTAACAAATAACAACCTTGACCCTTAGCAAATGATAACCACTACCTTGACCCTTAACGTATGACAATCTCGACCCTTAACAAATGATATATTTTGATTGTCTTCCAAGGCAATACATTATAAAAATTCAAATTCTATCTCCTTCATGGTCTTCCATATAACAACCACAACCATTCATCTCCACCTTAAATTTCTTCCGACAATGACTTTTCTCCACGACAACAACCACGGCTATCTCTCTCTATTTACAACTAAAAATGGTTTTCAATATTTATAAGAAAATGCTATTTTACAAAAAAAAATGAAATAGAAAGTTCATTCAAAATGTCTTCTACCTATTGTGGTTTTCATCTCTAAGAAATGTGGTGGTCGGATAAAAAAACAACATACTAGTTTTTAAGGTTGCAGAAGTTGTTGGTGATGCGCACACGTTGGAGAAGTTGATGGTGGTGATCGTACACCGAAAAATGCAGTTAGATGGGTGGTGGTGAGTTCCTGGAAGATATGCTTGAAAAGGAAGTTAGATGGGTGGTGGTGGGTTCCTGGAAGATATGCTTGAAAAGGAAGAAGAAAAGTCGTAGAAAACCAACGAAGGAAGAAAAAGAACATCCACACGGACACTAGCATCTAAGCAGGGGCATTTTAATCCTAATTTATTTTTAAAACAGTCAAAAGTTATGTAGGAAATATTTTAAAAGGATTTTCCTTTTAGAGTATTTGGACCATATGGCTTCTTTGGTCCAAGCCCCTTTAACTTTAGAATTAGCCAGGCTAGAAAAATGCAGAATGGGAGGCAAGCACGTGGACTCTTAATTTCGGGATAAAAGAAAGGATGTGATTGAACAAAGGAAGCGGATTGCATCCCGAGTAAACTGAGAAAACTCTGTGGGGTCCATTGTGATTTAAGCATTGTATTCACTCTATTAATTCATCCATTTTATAAGGTAATTTTACAGATATTAAAAACGAAGCATATCCAAACTTCTCGTGGACCACACCACTGGAAACAGTGTGAATTGAACCATTGTTGAAAAAATCTTGGGGTCGGAGAAGTTTTGGATCAAGCTGATATTTGTTTTATCCCTTCATCCATATATTTGTGAACTTAATGAACATGTTGGATGACAAATGAACATCAATGTGGGCCCTAGCAAGGCTTCAATGGTGGAAATCATTTCTCCCATTGTTTCTTATGGTATAGTCCACCTGAGCTTTGGCTGTGCTTTAATTTTGGACTCAACCCTTAAAATGATATGAAAAAACGGATGGACAGTGTGGATAAACCACATACATTCACGGTGGGACCAACAGAGTTTACTCAGTACGATGAGAGCATACTGAGTAACTCAGTATGCAATCCATTTCCTTACTCAGTATGCAATCCATTTTCTTGAATGGAGGGCCATCATGTGAGGTTGTGGAGCTCATGTCAGAGGGCCATTCCTTGTCCAACAACCTACCGACCAAATTCGTCGCCCCATGCGAATCTGCTTTTGTTCTCTTCCAAGGCACATCTCCTTTCAGCTTTCAGTGTCGCCGCTGCCTTTCCTCTCTAATCCAACCCCCATTATTTCTGAAGTTACTGTTAGCACCATTAGCATTGCTCGAACCCACCTCCACTGCTACCTGACTCAATACCAACACCACCACCATTTGCGACTGATTTTAACATCACACCCATACTGCTGGGATCCTTGTGGAAGCACAATGGAGAACCAAACAAGAAAACCACACAACACAAGCAATCACGTGCATAGACAATCTGACTAAAAATCATGGCACAAAGTGATCACTATGTAAAATCAAAAGTATAATAGATGAGCAACCGGAATAAAGCACCCTAGAGAAAACTCAAGCTCTCTCTAAAAAACCCTAATCACGTTTAGAAATGTCTTAGATACCCTATAACCTAATTACACCCACTTTTATAAGCAATAATAAAAAGAATAAAAACAACTAGCACAAAATAGTGCAAACTGCGGCAACTGTCGGTCGCTCGGTCAAGCACCCAAAATCTTCTTCGGTCGCCCGAACTACCCAAAAATGTCCATAGAGTTGTGCCATAATTCTTAAATTATATCGGTCGCCCGAGCCTCTGAGTTTGGTCGCCCGAACTCGCCTAAAATTGTCTAGAGATCAATTTGCATAATTTAGGGTTGTTTCGGTCGCCCAACTAGTCGGTTGGTCACATGAAATCCTTGTATGTATCCAGATTGAACGTTCCACCAACAATCTCCACCAAGGCTTCAATTACCGAATTATTCTTCCTTTGCACCATCCATCATCTCTTCTTTAACACAGCTTCACCGTCTCTTGTGCACACTAGCGTCTTCTTTCCATTTTCTCCAATCCCAAAGAAGTCGCGCAAAACTTGAACTTCTCTGCAGGAACCACCTTGGTGAGCATGTACGTTGGATTCATGCTAGTGTGAATCTTCTCCAGAGTCACATCTCATTCATCAAGCAATTTTCGGATAAAATGATGATGCAAATCAATATGTTTAGTATGTGAGTGATAAACTGAGTTTTAGCCAAATTGATAGCACCTAGAGCTATTGCAATTAATCGGCGAAACCTCCAGCTGAAGCCACAAACGATTTATCATGCCTCTCAACCAAAAAACCTACTTGAATGCTTCTGTCACCGCCATATACTCTACTTCAGTAGTGGAAAGCACCACCACCAGCTAAAGCTTGGACATCCAACTAATAGCTCCACTCGTTAACACAAACGAGTAGCTGGAAGTTGATCTCTCTAACTTTTTAATGTTAAGATATAGTCCTGTGTGCCTCGAACGTATCGAAGTAGCCATTTCATGGCCTCCTGATGTTGCTTGCAGGGGTTAGCTATGAATCTGCTCACAACACTGACTGCATGTGAAATATCTAATCTCATACAGACCATATCATATATCAAGTTGCTTACAATGCTTGAATAAGGCACACGAGATATATGCTGCTTTTCTTTATCTGATTTAGGACATTGCTCTGAAGAAAGCTTGAAGTGAGAAGCGTGGAAAACGCTGATCGGCTTGGACTTGTCCATCTCAAACTTCACCAATACCTTCCCAACCACAACCTGACACAACCACAACCTGCTCATCTTCCTGTCTCTGTGTATATCAATTTCGAGAACCCTCTTGACAGCCCCCAGATCCTTTGTCTTGAATGTCCCTGAAAGTTGAGTCTTCAATACATCAATATCAAACATGTTATGACTGGTAATAAGCATGTTATCAACGTAGAGCACCAATATTATAAACTTTTCATCACTTAGTGTCTTGAAGTAGACACATTGATCGTACTTGTTCCTAGAAAAGCCTTGACTCATCATGAATGAATCAAATTTCTTGTACCACCTGCCTAGGCGTCTGTTTAAAACCGTATAATGACCTCTGATCAATCTGCAAACCTTGTTCTCTGCCCCTTATACTCTATAACCTTCTAGCTGCGTCATGTAAATCTGCTCATCTAATTCTCCATGCAGAAAAGTAGTTTTTACATCCATCTATTTCAGCTCGAGGTCATGTTGGGAAACCAGATCCAACACGAACCTGATAGATAATTGCTTCACAACCGGTGTGAATATCTCATTGAAGTTCATACCTTCTCGCTGAGCGTATCCCTTCTCCACCAATATAGCCTTATACTTATCCCGCTTCTTTCGAAAAATTCACTTACACCCAATCATTTTTCGACCCACGGGAAGCTCCACCAGTTCTCATGTCTCATTCTTGTATAGAGAGTCCATCCTGTCTTGCATTACCGCCTTTCACTTTTTAGCATGTATATCATCAAGTGCCTCTTGAAAAGTAGACGGATCCTCCTCATCTGTAATAAGGGTGAATGCAACGTTCGATTCATCCCTATGATTCCTCGGTAACCTACAATTTTTTGGCAGATTTCTTTTCACAGGTGGCTACTCCACTTGATCTTATACTTCTGCCTGCATCTTAGTATCATCCCGTGTCTCATCTCTATCTATCTGGATGTCAACAACTTTTAAAATTTTCAGTTCCTTTGGCATATCCTTTCGGAATAAGGATCCTTCATTAAATCTGACATCACGGCTCAAAGTAATTTTTTGCATGACAGATTCGTACAGTCTATAACCCTCCACACCATCACCATAGCCCATAAAGATACACTTTTCGGCCTTTTGGTCTAGCTTATCTTTCTCAACTTATGGACGTGAGAGTAAGCTTTACAAACGCTCACAGACTTGAGTAGTCAATTGAATGACCACTCCACACTTTTTCTTAGATATTACAATTAATAGTCGTAGAAGGTGACTGATTTATTAGGTAACAAGCCGTGTGAGCGGCTTCAGTTTAAAGCTCTTTGCCTAATGTAATATTACTTAACATGCACCGGGCTCTCTCCAAGAGAGTCCGATTCATCCGCTTTGCCAAACCATTCTGCTTTGATGTGTGGTGCACTGTGTCGTGCCTCATGATCCCTTCATCCTTAGAATAACAATTAAACTCCCCTGAAGTGAATTCTCCATTATTATCGGTCCTCAAAACTTTCAACTTCTGCCTTGACTGATTTTCCACCATTGCCTTCCAATACCTAATAGTGGTGAATGAAATTACACCTTTTGTGATACAAGGCGTATGCATGCGGAAGTTTTGAGAGCAACCTAGTATTATGGCTAAGTCCTATTGGGGGGATTGGGACCTTTTGAAATTCTTTTCACCTACTTAAGAGTTTTAACAAATTAAACCAAGTAAGTAAGAACACTTCGGCTTCCAAGCCTAAGTGGGTTCAATCACACGACTAGCATATTGTAAGCAATAAGCAACTCAGTCTAAGCATGCATAGATAATCAAATGATTTAACTAATCAAGCTCCTAATCTATGCAACCTAAGTAGACTATAGAGGATGGATCAATTAAGCTCAAGTCTACACAACTAAGTGAAAGCACATCTTATGTGTGGATGTGCCTATTTAGTGCCTAGCATTCATTCTAATTAAGCAATTAAACACAAAACATAATAAGAAATGTGCTCAAATACAATCACAAACACAAGCATGTATAGTGGTTCGACTACTTGTTTACTCTACTCCCGGTTCAAGTACTCAATCCCTTTGAGCACACCGGTATTCACTGGGGAGTTTAAATTTGATTCCTCCCAACCAAGGTATTTTAAATCGGCTCCACCCAACCGAGGAGTTTACAGGTTCCTCCCAACCTAGTCGACTTACGTAAGGTCTAGTTCTACACAAGAACTATGCACGTTTACTCCCGTGTCGGAGGCTTCCCGTTGGAGATTTTATTTAGACTCGCCAAACGTGCCAAGGAGTGCCAAACAACCCCTAGTCTTTAGGCCGACAAACGTGCCAAGGCATGGCCAACGTCCTTAGAGTTTTAGGCTCAACTAATAAGCCAATGATCGGCAATGACCCTACTTCTAGTTTGTTAAACAAACTCTACACTCAACTCCCACAGGGAATTGAGTGGAAGGACTCTCTACAACGATAACCTTACTTGTCGGATGAGCCCCTTGTTCAGCGCTGGATGGGTTGCTTGATCTCCTCTCTCCCGTGCTTCAATCAGCTTCACTTGCTCCCCCGATCGTGTTACCCCTACTGTCGCCAATGCCTCAGTTACACTTGATTAGCCACCTTGCAAATGATGCCTTTGAGATGCCCAAGGTGATAGGAGGGTAGGTTTGAGATCTCTACAACTTCTGGGAATGGGTTGCCTAGAGAGTCTCACCTACAAAGATCTCATCATAGAGTATTAGATAGGAATATGATTATTAAGATCAATCCAATCTCTAGAGATCAAAAGAAGGACAAGTGCATCTTCTTCTTGAGCTTTGAATGCTCCTATACTTGTGATGAATCATAAGGAAGATCACTTATTTGGGTTAGGAATAGAGTTCTTAATGATCTTCAACAATGGTGGCTTATATCTCCTCAAAATTTTCTCTATATGCTAAAAAATGAATCCCCCTCTTTAAATAGATTTTCTTCCAATGATAAAAAAGGCAAATTCGAGCATCTTCAATTGATCGGAAAAAATGTCCAATTGATTGGAGACATGTCTGATTGATCGAAAATCTATCCAGAAAACTTTCTGGAAGATATTCTGATTGATTGGAATCATGGTTCGATTGATTGGACGGACCCCTTTCGATGGATCAGAAGTTTGTCCGATTGATAAAAAATTTGTCCTAGTGGATTTTCAAACTTGTTGGAATAAATTTGATTGATCAGGACTTTGGTCTAATCAATCGGAGTCCAATCGGAACTCCTGTCCGATTGATTGGAGTCTTATCGGAGACTGCTGTTTGAGTTGTTTTGTTTACAAGCAGCTTCTACCTCTTTAATTAGTCTAACTTATTATGTTTTTCATGGAGTTCTAAGACTAATGATGATGACTAAGGGTATACCTAGTTGGTCCAAGTCATCTAATTGTTATGGTTTTGGGTAAGTTCAAGGCAAGGCACATCAAGGTATCTCTTTTACTTGTTTCTTCATCCTTGATGTAGCTGATCCGTCTTGAGTCTTCGGTCTTCGTCTTCATTAAACTCAACCGACACTAGACTCATTGACTTAAGTGATTGACAAACAAGGTGTACTAGTATGCCACAGAAAAGTGCACTAACGGTGAAAACATTAGATTTATTTTTCAGAAAATAAACCCATAGCCTTCCTATTATAGTCATTAGTAAACGACACAAACTAAGATGACCCCCCAATAGAAATAATGGGTGACGACTCCCATACATTTGAATGGACATACTTTG
Organism: Liriodendron chinense; assembly: GCA_003013855.2. Classification (NCBI taxonomy): domain Eukaryota; kingdom Viridiplantae; phylum Streptophyta; class Magnoliopsida; order Magnoliales; family Magnoliaceae; genus Liriodendron; species Liriodendron chinense. The sequence continues at coordinate 1,494,628 of ML058329.1, read as the reverse complement.
GCACCCTTTTACAAGCATGTTTTCCCATTTTGAATGATAACCTAAATGGTTTACCATACATATAATGCTTGCATATACTAAAGTCTATACATTTAAAAATTGAAATTAATGAACAATAAAAAAGTACCTTCATACCCCGCTTGCTCATGTGGCCCAAGTGTGCATGCCATATATGTGTAGACGTGGAATCCTTTATAGTTGCTGCACTTCCACCTGATGAAGTGCTTTTAATAAACCTGTAAAGGTTTTCATGTCGCTGTCCCTTCATAATAACAATAGCCCCATTTGAAACTTTACAGACCCAATAAAAATCGGTGAACTTGCACCACATCACCTTGAGTGCACTAAGAGAATTTAGATTTTTCTTCAACTTAGGAATGTGCCTCACTTCTGTCAAGGTCCATTCGATATCATCGAACATCTTAATGCGCACTGATCTAATCCCCACAACTTTACAGGCGTAGTCATCGCCTAGAAACACCGAACCACCCTCACACTCCCTATATGAAGTAAAGGCGCTCCGAACAGGGCACATGTGATATGTAGCCCTAGAGTCATGAGTCACTCATCACTGAGAAACCTCGACTTTGACACCGTCAAGACCTCACATTCATCACTGCCACCCCTCAGATGCTTTTGCGATATTAGCCTCCCTTGAAGATTCTCCTATCTTCTCTTTCTTTTTTTTGGGATTCTTACAATCCTGTTTAGTATGCCCTGTCTGGCCACACAACCCAACACTTCAGCTTGCCCTTCCTCTTGCCCTTGGACTTGGATCTTGAACGAGAGGATCTAGTATCCCGATCAGAATTCCTCTCCCTCGTAATTAGTGCATCAGAAGATTACCTCACATCACCATTCTTCTTTCTCACGACCTTCCATTGAAGGGCTGAGATGACGGTCTCAACGTTTATAGTCTCCCTCCCAACACATAAGGAGTCCTTGAATGACTCATACGAATCTGGAAGAGAATTTAACAGGATGCATGACTGATATTCATCCTTCATTTGTTTTTCCACGTGCAGTAACTTGCGAACAAGCCTATTGAAGTTGTTGATATAGCCCTCAACATCGCCCCCCTTTGTCATCTTCAGGTTGAATAGCTGGAGCATCAAATACAATCGAGACTCTAGAAATTTCTTAGTGTAGATGTTCTCTAGCTTCGCCCATGTATCAGTCCCTGTCTTCTCCCTCATGACCTTATAGAGGTCGTCATTCGTCAGGTACAATTGAATAAAGATTTTGACCTTCTTGTCGAGTTTGTTCTAGTTTTCTTTTGACGTAAATTTCGGTCGCTTCCCAAGCGCTTCTTCGAGCCCTTGTTAAACTAGAGGGCCTTCCATCTTCACCTTCCACAGTTCAAAATTATTTTTTTTTGGAACGTTTCTCTATGTTGAACTTCATGTTAGATGCCATAATACTTGTCTTCAAATTCAGAACTGCTACCCAATGTATTCTCTGATACTACTTATTGGGAACCTCGTGGAAGTACAAAAGAGAATCAAACAAGCAAACCACACAACATAAGCAATTACACACAGAGATGATTTAATTTTTACATAGAAAACTTGTGGGAAAAAACCACAGTACAAAGCGATCACTATGTAAAATCAGAAGTACAAGAGATGAACAGCCCGAACAAAGCACCCAAGAGAAAACCCAAGCTCTCTCTCTCTCTCTCTCTCTCTCACCAAAACTCTCTCCATAAAAACCCTAATCATGTTTAAAAATGTCTTAGATACCTTACAACTCGATTACATCCTCTTTCATAAGCAATAACCGAAAATAGAAACAATTAGTATAAAACTGTTCAAACTGCGGCAATCGTCGGTCACCCAAAACCTCCTTCAGGTGCTCAATGACCAGGGGTTTGGTCACCCGAACTACCCCAAAACAACCAGAGAGTTTTGCCATAATTCTTGAATTATATTGGTCACCCAAGCCTCTAAGTTTGGTTGGTCGAACTCGCCTAAAATTGTCCAGAGACCAATTTGCATAATTCAGGGCAGTTTTGGTCGCCCGAAATTCCTTGTTTGTGTCTATATTGGAGGCTCCACCAACACGTACTTCCTCTTCTTCATTGTCAATGAAAAATGTACATCCATTATTTTTTGAATGCTGCATTTGTCACTAATGGATCTCACCCTCTTTAGCGGAAGTGAATGTCGAGAAGGGTTGCTTGTAGGTGGAGGTGGCTAGGTCAATAAGTGTTTCGGTTCATTACCGCACACTACCGACTCGTCGTCTTTGATTTTGACTTAACCACTACAATCTAATCATCACCGTCGTATATCATCATTGATTGCCTCATCGGGTGGCTTTGATCTCCATGGGACTAACAACATGCTCATCTTGGACACAATGTATATGATGATGAAGAAAATATATCGATGCAAATTTTCTAAACCATTGAGCCTCTCCCTAATCAATCATAGATGAGGGGAGCTTGAGGAGAGAACACGTTGGTCCTCTGGTAGGGGCTGAGGATGTACGTTAACTGTCCACCTAAGTGGACCACAAAGAGAAATATGATGATATAAATAGAGCGGACTCTCTCTCTCTCTCTCTCTCTCTCTCTCTCACGCCCTGAAATTCGAGGCTCGAGTACAACAACTCAAGGCCCGAGTTCCAGAGTGCGAATTTAATTCAAGCATAACTTTTAGAGAAATTCCATTCTACATGCCACAATACTACTAAACTAAAGTATTTTATTTATCATAACTTAAATCTCAAATTATAATTTAAATCAAATAACTATATCTACTCTGCAAACCATTTAAGTACTAAAGTCTGTTTTAATCATCTTTAAAAAGAAATAAATTAAACCACCTAATCTAAGATAAAGCTTCTAATAGAAATAGTCGTCCAGATATTTCGCTTCAGCCGCTCCTCCTTCCTCCTGAAATCTTGCAGAAACTGTAGTGATTTTGGTGAGCTAAAGCCCAGTGAGGTCATTTCCATCACAGATAATATTCCAGTTAATAAGAGATAAGATGTAAAACATCAACAGATAGGATTGTATGAAAATATACGAGGGTAAGGTTATGATTAATACACTTTATGATTTATTGTAGATGGAACATGATTATCATGATGTCATGTATGTTATGATACGTGTGAGAGCAATAAACGTCTAGGAACTTGCTGCCACTGAACATTAAGAATTTGTCGCAAATCAACCATACTCACCTAACTGGTACAGCGAGGCGGCAAATCAACCATGTACGCCAGTGGGCAAATTAACCATGCACCACTAATCCAACTGAGCAAATCAACCATTCACAATAAGTGAAACGACCAGAACTCACTGCCACTAAACATTAGGAACCTGTTGTAAATCAACTTGCTCACCTAACCGGTGCAGCGAGGCGGCAAATCAACCATGCACGCTAGGAATCAAATTAACCATGCTCCTGTTCTGTCGTAGTGTATAAAAAAAATTGTATATGAATGTCATGAGTTATGGAATCACTTCTTTAAGCATACAATGCATCTCAAACTCAATTCCAATCACACCATGCATGTGTCATCTTTATTTAAGTAGTTCTTTATCTAAACATTTAGTTTGTAGTAAATTAAGGAAACTGAGAAGATGGTCGTGTAAGGTAACATATGTCAAGTTTATCCAACATCTTGATATGTACAACTAGATAGGATAATTTGGAAAAAACATAAAAAATTAACAATTATGAGATGATATTTAAGAACAGAGATCGAAGTTGGGTCCCATACCTAAGATTCTCTTACAATTGACAGAGAAGAATAAAGACAAAATCAAAGATTTGATTAAGGAAGCGAGTTGAAAAATGGATTCCTTACCCAAAATCCAATTGTTAAACAACAGAAGAAGGAAATAAGACTTGGAATATAGCGATAAGAGAATCAAGGAAAATCAACCAGAAAATCGTGAGATGAATCACTCACCTTGATAGGTCCTAAGCTCCAAATTGAGCCTGAGTCGGCTCACTGAGTTGACTCGGTTGGAAACTTCTCCTTCTGTCTTCCTTCCTTCTTTCTCCTTCTTCTTTCTTCTTTCTTTCTTTCTTCTTCTTCTTTGCTGGAGCAAGGTCCAGCAGTGCAGCGGCGTAGCGACAGCCATAGCAATAGCAGCCGCACCACCACCCTCTCTCTCTCTCTCTCTCTCTCTCCCTTTCTCTCTCTCTCTCTCTCTCTCTCTCTCTCTCTCTCTCTCTCTCTTTTCTTCTTTTTCCTTCTTCCTTTCTCTTTCTTCTCCTTCTTCTTCTTCGCTGGAAGGTCCTCCCAGCAGCAGTAGTAGCGGCAGCAGTAGGAACAACAACCCGTCACGACCCTCTCTCTCTCTCTCTCTACCCGCACACTCTTTCTCTATTCGAACCCACTCTCTCACTACCCGTACTCTCTCTCTCTCTCCCTGTGTTTCTTAGAAGGTAGGAGTGGGCGGATGAAGACCTTATATAGCTAACTAGGGCGGTGAAGAGGCGGTGAAGGTGCGGATGCGCAAGGAAGTCCTGGTTCGAGTTGGAGAAGGAGATCGACTGGTTCTGGAACTCCTTTGCATGTGGGGCTGTGGACCCTCGCCTTTCCGCGCTACCGAACGTTCTTCCTTTCCTTTAGAAAAAGAAGAAGGGGTGCGTGCGCGTGAATCGCCATTTGTGTCACTGGCTTGCCTCGTTCTCGAGGGCTTTGTTCAGTTGTCGTGTTAAGCTAGGATGTGTTTGGATGAGTTTGTATAAGATCAGAGTCGCCACTAGCCAGTTACTTCGAATCTACAGTCGGCTAGACCCCATAGAAATGTTAGAGAAGGGGATCTGGAGATTCCTTCCTCTAAAATGACTCCTTTTGATCTGCGGCCAGAGATTCGAGGTAAGGGATCACTGTTACAGGGTGAGAAGAGGTTAAGCACCCCACACATTGCCCATACCGAAGTACGGTCTCTACTTCACAGAATCGAACTAATATTTGAAAGTCTGATTTAATCCTCGTACATTCTCATGAATGACATGATGCATGAATGCAGGTCTGAACAGTAAGAGTTTTTGATGGGCAAGTTTCCATTAGTAAGCAAGCCCAGAGCATACACTCGAACTGACAGGTGCTTCATGCGAGATGCATGCTGTGTGTTTGAATAATCAAAGTGCTCGTAGTGACTGATGCATGAATGCAGGTCTGAACAGTAAGAGTTTCTGATGGGCAGGTTTCCATTAATAGGCAAGCCCAGAGCATATGCTCGAACTGACAGGTGCTATATGCAGGATGCATGCTGTGTGCTTGAATGATCAAAGTGCTTGCAGTGAAGCAGGGGGGTTGGAAGAAAGTAAATGTTGCACTTATGCTAGATGCGAATGAGATGATGCTGATGATAGAGTAGCTGAATGGACAGAGGTGTCGCAAGGATTGGCTTCGAGTGGCTGGATCGAGACTTGGATGGCTTGGGAGACTTGGACCAGTGGTCAGGCTGGGCTGGACTAGGGCTAGGCTCTCCTCACTTGGGCTCTCCATGGTGGAAAAGTAGGCTAAAGGGGGAAGAGAAACTCGGAACAAATAGATTGCACTCGGGCTTGAGCTTGTGAAGTGAGAAGGGGAGGGGGGTATTTATAGCAGCTGGGAGTGGCAGTTCCCGTAATTAAGTTTGGGCGGCCCCGTATGGCCTTTCTTGGGATTCAGCGGGCAATACGGATCTGCTCCGAGGCTGCGGTCTGGAACTCGATGAGTTGATTGGGTTTAAGAAATGGGTTGACACGGTGAGTTGACTCGATGGGTTGACTCAGCGGGTTGACTCGGTGATTTGACTCAGCGGGTTGACTCGTCGAGTTTGACTCTTTTTTTTGAAATTTTTTGACTGGTTTTTTCTTATGGGGGGTTTTTCAGGCTGATGTTTAGGGGTGAGTTGACTGGGTTCAGGCTTGAGTTGGGCTATGGATTGGGGCTTACAAGGGTGAGTTTGGCTGAGTTTGGACATGGGATTTGGGTGTATGGTCCTCCATTCATTCAGCTATCTCTACCAATCTTGTAGCCGAAGGTGGGGTGTTTACAGATGCCCCTCTTTGGCAGAGGTTGCATGCAACCGAATGCCAAAGTGAATGGACACCCCACTTCTGACCCGGTCATTCATAAATCATGGTCTGAAATCTTTGCTTGCCTTTGCATCTGTGCCAGTTGATCGTCTGGAAATTGATCACTCGCACATACCGCGGGAGTTTGGAGAAAATGTTGCGATTGTCCCTGTAATGCGCTGCAACCTGGGTACCCAATTGCAACTCTTCCATTCCCGATCGGTACTAACATCGGAAAGGTACAGCAGAGCCTCTGCGTCGTAGTCTTACGAGGATACTGACCCTGTGATTGATTGTATGATGTTTTCCCAGATCACTCCAGGAGTACTTGTTTCGCTTGACTGTCAAAGTGGTTAGCTGCCCTGCGTCATGTAGTCTTACGAGAGTCCACTACGCCGACTTGGAATAGTCAAGGTACTTCAGGCATCCACGCCTAGGTATGTGTGGGTGGACTTTTTCCACCCGATCTGCTGGTTTTGATGCTTGGTTTGCAATTAATTCTTTCCTAGATTGTGGTCTAGAATCTTTGTTGTCCTTTGTATCTGAATCAGTTGATTGTTTGGAGATTGATAACTCGCACATACCGCGGGAGTTTGGAGAAAACGTTGCGATTATCCCTGCAATGCGCTGCAACCTGGGTACCCAATCGCAACCCTTCCATTCCCGATCGGTACTAACATTGGAAAGGTACAACAGAGCCTCTGCGTCATAGTCTTACGAGTTTACTGACCCTGAGATTGATTGTGATGTTTGATGCTTTCCCGGATCACTCTAGGAGTACTTGTTTCGCTTGACTGTCAAAGTGGTTAGCTGCCCTGCGTCATGTAGTCTTACGGGAGTCCACTACGCCGACTTGGACTCAGTCAAGGTACTTCAGGCATCCACGCCTAAGTATGTGCGGGTGAACTCTTTCCACCCAACCTGCTGATTTTGATACTTGGGTTACAATTCATCGTTTCCACTTGTTCAAATGGTTTCTTTGACCGAGCTTTTTGGCTTTCATCTTTTCGTATCTTGGCATGTGGTACGACCACACTGACACTAGAGTTCAGTTCGACTGTACTTTGAGTGCATTGGATTCGATGGTCTCCGGGGAAACCGTGAGACATCGGATCTTATTTGATTTTTGTGTCGGCTCCTACCCAAAGATATGGAAGATCTCTCGGTGTTTTGGAGACCGAACGCTCTACTGGGAAAATATTTTTGGATTTTGAAAAGTTACCCACTCTGGAGAGTAATACTCCGTGGGATTTTTATTTGCAAATAGAAATATTTTGTCTTTTTGAAAAGGAAATCTGGCTTGCATTCGCCTCCACAGGGATGCCTGTGGGGTCTTTAGCTAACCGACTTTTATTTTGAAAGCAGGTAAACATGATGATTGATGCGATGCTGCTGATGCATGGAGATGCATATTTGATGATGGATGCATGGTTTGGCTCATTCTCTTTCAGTTCGATGATTTTGCTTTTGCTGGGGGTGCAGAGAATTTTGAGCTTATTGCTTGCAGGGTTGTGCTCCCCTGGGGATTTTCTTTTCAATGCGGATATTTGGTCAGCGGGTTGGTCAAGATCCCAACCCGTGGTCGATCAGGTCCATCATCCCAAGATGCTGTTTCTTTGCTAATGGGAATGGATGAAGGATGTTATCAGACTTCAAGATGTTCCTCTGTGAATGGATGCGATTGAGACGGTGCTTGGTCGCCAGTTTTGGTCAAGAATCCAATTTACGGGCGATCAGATCTGTCATCCCAAATTGCAAAATGAGTGAGCGGAGTTCGAGATTCCTGAAATGTAGTGCTGGGGATAGTAACAATTTTTGTGATTTTTTTGCAAATATGTGGTCCGAATCTTTACCTGAGTAGTCAGGATGGAGATCGGTTATTGAAAACAAGAAAAATATTTTTGTGATTTTGAAAATATTTTGTCCGAGTAAAGATCGGTATTATTGAAAGCAAGGGAAATATTTTATTTTTTGGAATATTTTGTTTCAAAGCAAGAGAAATATTTTTGTAATTTTTGAAAGATGACTTGCAAATGTTTTGGTATTTTTTGATTTTTCTGAAACGCAGGGAAAGGTATGGAATTTTCATCCATTTCCAGCTTCTACTGCTGGTGAGGCACCCGATCCATTTTACGTCAGCGAGAAAGACGAGTCTCACACAGTTAAGTGCCGTAGTTTTACATCTTCGGATGAGGAGATTTGAGGGTTTTCAGTCAACACACCCATAAAGTTGCTTGTTCCTCATGTGCAATGCACATAGACCACATATAGTCTGACGGACTCCTTCGGCCACAGAATGAGCCACATCCTCACATTTCCCTTTGTCAATCCATTTTGGGGCCTTATGTTGCTCACAATTCCGTGAGGGTGCGCTTCACCTCCCAACTGCCTTAATCCCCTTCATGAGTTTTAGGAACAGGGAACATCCGTCAGATTCAACAGCGACTTCCAAATCAAGGTTGTCTATCATGGTGTGTTTAACACGAACAGGGTCGCGGGGTTCTGCCCACCTCAGCCCTTACTTGTTTAGAAGACTCTGGACACCCGTACGATCAAGTGTCAGCCATGTCCGGAACAGGTTGGGAAAGAAAGCCCCTGAGAAGTTAATCCCAGTGTAGTTTTAGGTCTTCGGACCGCTGGGGATGAATTTGCGCAGTTAAAATTGATGGTGAAAATCATTTTTTTTGTATTGAAGAAGTTCCAGACTTCAACTCGAGTGATCGAGCTTGATATTGTTTTTTATGGAAAGCTTAAAATCTTTTTGGAATTTTTGAAATGATCCGGGTTATTGAACCTTGATCCGAGCGGTCGAGGCCGATGCCGATTTTTGGTTGAAAGCAGGAAAAGGTCCCCTAAGAAATTAATCCCAGTGTAGTTTTAGGTCTTCGGACAAAAAATATGTAGATGCTAAAAATGCATTCTTTTTGTGATTTTGAAAAGATCCGGTCCATCTGACCCCTTCCTTGATCGGTTGAGATCGAATGACGGTTTTTATTAAAAAGTCTCTCGGGATGTTGATCCCGACGTAGTTTAAGGTCTTCAGACCACAAAACTGTACAGAACAGGGCAAACATATTTTTTTGTTTTTGGAAAATGTCCAGTGTCAGCGGATCTTGATTCAAACGATCCAGACTGCTACCGGATTTTATTTAAAAAGTCCCTCGGGATCTTGATCCCGACGTAGTTTAAGGTCTTCGGACCCGAACTTTACAAGCGAGGGCTGGAATTCCATAGACAGATTTTTTTTTTTGTTTTTAGAAAAATGTCCGGAGTCATCGGATCTTGATTCGAGCGATCAAGACCGATGCCGGTTTTTATTGAAAATCCCTCGGGATCTTGATCCCGACGTAGTTTAAGGTCTTCGGACCCAAACTTAAGAGCGAGACTGGTAATATATTTTTGTGATTTTGAAAAGTGTTCTGAGTTATCGATTCTGATTTTGATGGTCGAGATCGATGCCCATTTTTTTATTAAAAATCCCTCGGGATCTTGATCCCGATGTAGTTTAAGGTCTTCGAACCAAGACTTTGTACAAGCGAGCAGCAATCAAGGTTGGAGATTCCGGGGATTCTTCTTAGAATGGTTCAGATCATCAGGCCATAATTTTGGATGGTTGAGATCACTGTTGACCAAGTCAATTCTCTTTTTTTTTCTTGAAAATTTCATAGAACTTTTTCCACATCATCAAGCCAATTTCTCCCCAATTTCTCACAAGATGAGATTTTGGTGGGATTCCTTACTTTTTCTCATCCTTCTCTTCCATCACTTCATTCTTAAATGGAGGTACAAGATTCACTTGCAACCACCCTTCCCAAGGAGGAGTTCTTCCCAAGGAGAGAGGGTGAGGGGTCGTTTCAACTAGGTGGGAGGAAGGACGGCCCCCTGGGTGCCGCCCAAACCGTCTCTGCCCACTGGTCTTTCCAGTGGGTTCAGTAAAGGGGTGCCCTCCCTTTTTCTATATAGCATGGGGTACCCTTGGCCCCTCCAACGTGCAATCTCTCTCTTTTCTCTCTCATACTCTCTCTTTCTTCAAGTTTTTCTCTTTCTTTTGGTGGTCCCTTGCTCCTTTCAAGTGGTGGGCCTTAGTGAAGCTTTGGGACAGCAAGGTGGTTCCCCTTTGTTGAGTGGTAAAGGTATGGACCACTCCTTTTTCTCTCTTGTCCTTTTTTTTTCTTCATTGTCTCTTCTCATGTTTCCTTTCTTTTTTCATGTAACTATTCCAAAGGAGCTAAGGTGGGCCCAAGTCTTTTTGGCCTTTTTCTAGATCTCCAATCTCTTCTAAAGGTGGTGCATGGAGAAGGACATTGCAAGCTTCCAGTTCATTCTTTCTTTTCTTCTTTCACACTCCCTTCATGTGTATGTAAAGGGTAATTTTGTCATATCCATCAAGTGTGCATGGCAAAATATCCTATCTTTCTTCATGGGAGTCGGGCCTCTTTTCATGTGTATCAAATGGGCTTAAAGTGAAGTCATGGCCCTTGGTGTATTTGATCGGCCCAATACTTCATTTTGGGCTCCCTCTTGCTTTCTTTTTCATGTCAATTCCTTTGGAGCTTCCTTTTTTTTCCATCTTCTTTTCAAGGTTTGGGCCCATAGGAATGGTAGGGCCCACTTCAAGTTTTGGGCCCATAGGGCTCACTTTGGATGGCCCCATCTTTCTTCACGTGTGTATGGACAAAGGTGACTAGCCCATTCTTCACTTGGATCTTTCAAGTGGGCTAGATTTCCTAGTTGGGCCTTTATGGACAAGTAGCTCAAATCTTCCACCATTTCTTGATTATGATGTACATCCTTGTACACAAAGTGTTGTGGATTTCTTGGAATTCCTCCATATAGATGGGCTTTTGGGCCCTCTTTGAAACTTGTGTATTTCTTTAAGTCATGTGTGCACCACTACACTTTGTGCATGTAGGATTCTTTTCCTTCATGCCTTTTCTTTGGATGGATGGAGGACTTGGGTTACTTGATCACCTACAAGTCCCATGAGTGAGTTGTTTCGACAAACTCACTAAGCTCCCATGTTTGTAAGAAAGTGGTTCTCAAGAACTTCCTTTAGTATCATCCACCTCAAATGGATGGCTTCTTCTTCAAGTGAGCTATCCATGCAACCATAGCTCCCAGAAATTCTCTTGGGGTGCTTGGTGGGTCATCCACCATCATTCTCAAAGATGAGTGACTTTTCTTTAAATTTGTGGGAAAGAATGATACCCATAAGTTGCCCAATTTTGTCGCATGCTTTGGTGCGTTTTGGATTTTGATCTTCAAGTGGGCTATGTATATCATTCTTAGCCATTTTCATGATGGTTGGGTGACTCATCAAGCCATGCCTTCTTGTGCTCAAATGGTCCCCTTTTTTGTAAAGAAAATGGTGCACATAAGTTGCCCAAATTTGTCCTTGCATGGACATCTCCAACTTTGGTTCTTCATGTGGGCTATGTGCATCAATTTTTTACCATTGGTTTCTTTGATTCATATATTTGTGGGTAGACCACCATGTTGTACTTTCATGGTTAAAACATTCATTAAGATGATGCACATAGGGTTGCCCATGGTTAACCCATGAATGGGTCCTCATGTTCTTCAAATGGGCTATGTGCTCTCTTCATTCCATTGAAATGAGGCACTTGGGTTGCTCTTGGGGACCCATTTCCTTCCTATTCCCCGCTTGTCCATGTACATGTGTAAAAAGATGGAAACATCTTAAATGAGAATCATGGCCTTGGTACGAGAAGTGAACCAATCCTTGGCCACATAAGGACTTTGAAGAGGGATTTCTTATATGGAATTGGATTCTTATCCCTTTGATCTCATGGCACTTGAGTGCATTTGTTGTCCAAAATGTGTCCTTGGATGATGGACTTTCCTTACCTAGGTCATGGCATGCAACCTTCTTTAAGGTGGGCCTTGTCTTCTTCGATGGGGCCAACACTTATCCTAGGCAACACATGGACTTGGACATAGGATTTTGCATTTGCATGTAAGTCCGAATCCAAGGGTTTCCTGGATAATGATTTGAATTTTAACGGGTAAAGAGTAGAGACTCGCCTCGCTAAGCTTGTAGGATTCGATGGCGGATGGTACAAGAGGAAGACGGGTTATCAATGAGGATGATCCGGCTTTTATTATCCACCGAGGGGCCCATATGTGTTCCTTGGCTAAGGAGCACCAACCTCTGCCCTCCATCAAGGGTCGAGGTACCTAGAGATCATTGGGATGACTAGGGTGAAACACCCACAAGCCTTTGCTTGAACGAGTTCTGGTTGACACTCCGTTTGCTGGCCTCCTTACCTTACACTTCCATAACAACAATGCCAACCGCATGCTGCTTGCGGCTCTTTGTGAGAGGTGGCGGGATGAGACCCACACCTTTCAACTCCCTTGTGGTGAGTGGGGAATAACTCCCCTGGATATATACATGCAAATCGGCTTTCCATTCCATGGGACAGTTGTTCCCCAGGTCGGCTCTCTTGCTCCCATCACTTCCACTGACTGGCTATGGCTTGTAGGTGATGTCCCACCTGAGGATAAATTCCAGGGCCGTCAAGTAAAATTGCGATGGTTCTACAACACCTTTGCTACTGTCACCCCTACTACCGAGCTAGGGCCCTCCACAAAGCACGGGCTATGATTGCTTATGCCTTCGGGTCCTTCCTTTTCTATCACTCGAACAAGAGGATCGATCCTAAATTTCTTCATTTGGTTGAGGATCTTTACCATCCCTACAATTGGAACGGGGCTATCTTGACTCATGTTTTCCTGGGTTTGGATAAAACCTCTCGGAATAGCCGGTCCTTCACAGGTTTCTGGCCTTTCAGTAGAGGTATTCTTTTTAACCTTCCCTAGAGACATTTGCCTTCTTTCTTTCTTTGATCGTTATGTGTGCCCTTGCCCAGGCTTGCTTTTATGACCATTTTGCTCATCTCGCGCCGAGGATACGAGACGACATTGAGCCACCTCTGTACCGCCATATGCACTGGCATCAGCAAAATCGTTAACGGAACTCTCGTGTATCTGGGGACAATTGGCGCGCTGACATAGACGGATTGACTGTCGAGGATGTAAGTATGTTGTTTTTCTTATCCCTTGTGCTGCTCTGTGGCTGATTGTGATGGCCTCATTTGCTGTAGTTTGCTCGGATGCTGTACACCAACTTTCCTCTCTATTACACCCCTCAGCGTGTGGAGGCATATGATTCTTCATGCCTCCGGATCATACTTTCTGACGCTGAATCATTTCAATGGTATTTGGGTGACAGGATGCTTCGACAGATTACTGGGGTGGCTCGAGTTCCTTGTTCCGCACCTTCTCCGGCTGCTCAGATCCCAGCTGATGAGATAGCTGATGCTCTTGTGGGCCAGCCTGGGTTTCACTTTACAATCCCGGATCGTGACTATGACGAGTGGTACTTACTGTACGGACAGGGGCCTCTGCTTCCTCCGCTCTATGTTCCTGGGGGTCGTCGTAGGTACGCTGGGGGCTCAGTGACAGCTCCTTTGATGGATCTTCATTGTCGAGAATGGGATGAGAGGAGGGATGACGACGACTATGTTGGTGACCTGTAGCCTGCTTCTGTATTCAGCTTTGTATGGCCTTCTTTGCCTTTACCTTTCTGATGTACCAAGACTTTTTGAATGAATATATAACCTCAATTTGTCTCAAATTTCTTGATGATGCCTGGATGCTTTGATTCTTGGCTCATTCTTTGATACTTTATGGAGGATAAGATCTCTTAACTGCATGGATGACAACCTGAATGGTTCAGATCACCTGATTTAGGCCCTGTGTGCCCTTTCCAAACTTCATCTTTGCTTTGGAGCACCCTTTCTTGATGTTTTGTGGGGGCTAAGAAGGCTTTTCATGGTGCGGATGATGACTTGAACGGCTCAGGTCGCTCTTTTCAGCCATGTGGGCCCACTTGATGATCAGATCTTAGATTCTGGCCCTCTTTCTTGATGATCAAACCTTTGATCTTGTTATTTTATGACTCATGTGAATTCTCCCATGGTTTAGATCATGATGATCTGGTCTTTGAATGGCTCAAATTGCTTGTGGGCCTTTCTTGATTAGTTTTTCTTCTCTTTGACTCGATCGAGCCCATGTTGGCTGTAATACTTCATGATTGGACAGGTGGGGTACCTTTCAGATGATTCTGATCATCCTCAAACGAAACCCGGAGTTGATTGGAACTTTGGGCGGCCCTCAGGGTGCCATCTGCTGATGTGGACTGTCAGCCTCACCTACCAACGATCGTGGAGCCAATCCCGCGGAGAGAGAGGGAGCGCGTCCGTACACTCGTCTCTTGTGAGGTCTGGGCTGGCTCGTGCTCGGACATTTTTCACAGTCCACTGTCCTTGTCCCCACATTCCCTATACTCTCAGGTTCGATTGTAGCCATGAATCTCCCTTTTGTCTCCTCTTTCGCTCCTTTTTTTTTTTTTATCTTTTTCTCTCATTGGTTCTCTCTTGGGACAGCCATTGATGATAGCTTAGGGGCCATTGTGGGAGAGGTTGGTGGGTCCCATACTTCAGCAATTGGTTAAGGCTTTAATGATGGTGAGATGCTTTTGATTGATGGTAGAGATAGAGCTTTGAATGAGAGGTATTGATGGGGATTTAAGGATGGTGGTTGGTGAAGCTTTGAATGACCCCATTAATGGCAGCCATGCTAAAAACTCAGATTTGAATGAGCCATTGATTATAGGGAGAAATGGATGGTACGGATGAAATGGGGAGATGGGACATAGGTGAGGCTATGCACCCTTTGAGTGTGGGGCCGCATGGACAATGTGATTGATGGTGATGATGGGGGCATGATGGACATAGATGGGCTGATCTCATGTTTAGATGGTATGAATGGTTTAGATGATACCTTTGATGGCTTGGATGCTCTTGATGATGGCCAAGATGTGCGGCATACTTGTTTGGGTGGACTTAATGTGATCATTGATGATGTCCCCCTGATGACGGACGGTGTGGATGCCTCGATGATCCCTTTAATTGGACAGGATGATGATTGGATTCACGACTTCATGTTGGAGGGGACTGCAGGTCCAGATCTGACAGTTGATTCTTCGATCGGGGTTGCCAGGTCCTTTCTCGATGGTTTAAATGCATTTTTCGACGGTCATATTGGTCAGGATGCTACGATGTGCGGTATGATCTTTGCCGATAACCCTTTTGATGGAGAGTACCGTCCTTCTCCTGATCGTCGGTCCTTTATGCACTCCGTTCACGAGGTGGGCGAGTCTTCCCATGCGGCTGAGGTCATGACAGTTTCAGATAGCGATGCGACTATATCAGACATAGCCGCTACTGGGGATAGGTCAGGGGATGTTGAGTCTGCAGAGGTTCCAGCTTTTCCTTCTCCTTCACCCGTTGATCTTTCGATCCTTGATGAGCTGTCATCGATTCCTGGGCCTTTAGTTTTGGAGGGGATTCCTGTGAGGACTTGTCAGCTGCTTCCTCGTCCTTCTTGCTCGCCACGACTGCTTGCTTAGCTTGACAGCTTGTCAGCTTATGAGGTTCGAGATTTGGAGTCCTATGGCTTCGGCGGTCTGATTCATATGGCTAGAGTTGACATTGACTGGAGGATGCTCGGGGCTGCACTGATTGACTGGGTCCCCTCGTTGAACTTGTTTGCGTTTAACGATATGGAGATGAGACCCTCTCTGGAGGAGTTTGCGCGTTTGACCGGTCTTCCTTAGGGATTATACTCAGTATTTTTTTGTCCGAAGACTGCCACACCGCAGAACTGGTTCGGGATCCCTTATCTTATTCAGCCTGCAGCTGCTGGTCAGGATGCTGTGGTGTTCTCCTTGAATTTGCTGTATAATCTTTTTTCGGGTCCTCGGAGTGTAGCAGGGCCTCTACTTTCTCGGAATGCACTGATATTCTGCTTGATAGCTGAGGTGCTATTCTCGGAGATGGCGCAGATCTCAGACTCCTTTGCCTTTTCGAGGTGATGAGCCGAGTTATTTGACTGCAGGGGATCATTTCTCTCGTCTTGGCTGAGCTGTTTAATGGGCTGACTGCCTGTGCCCTGGGCCGCACTCGTGTCCTTCGCGGCTGTTGTGCCTTTCTTCAGGTATCTTTTTTGCACTTCCTTTTTGCTTTTTGTCTTTTGGAATTTCTCTGCTCGAGCTGAACTTCTTTTTGTGATCAGGTTTGGCTATGGGAGCGTCTTTCGTTGACTGTTCCTGTACCATTTCCTGGCACCCGTCGCCCAGACCTTATGCGACACATCATGGAGTTTCTTCCTCATACGGCTAGGATGAGTGAGCCCTTGTATCGCAGGATGTTTGCTGAGCTGCATGACTGGAATGTTCATTGGGAGTCATCTTGGCTTTCACTTCCTCCTGTGCTTTGCGATGCACACTGCCTTCCTCTGATGTTGGTAGGCTTTCGATCTTACTTTTCTTATCATCCTATCCGATTCCTGCGGCAGTTCGGATATGAGCAGGATGCTCCTCTTTTTCCTTTTACGGGTATCGGGCGTTGAGCACTTCCATTTAGAACATCTGACTTTAGGACTCGAGTTGATGGATCCTGGGCGAGTTACTTGACTGCTGATTTGCTGGGTTTTGAGCTGTGGACTTTTTCAATGGCGATTGTCCCATACCAGAACTAGGTTGCTGAGCAGTCTCTGTATCGACGCATCCCTTGCTGGCACCAGACTGTCGATGAGGATGAGCAGGATATTCTTGGAGATGTCAGCTCTTCATCTAGTTCATACGAGCCCTTTGAAGAGAGCCTATTCATCGATCCTTGTTTCCTTTTGGCCTCTCATGGCCATTTGCTGCCTGAGATTTCCGCACTTCGGTATCATTGTGAGATGATGTCGAGGAGATTGGCTACCGATCAGAGGTTGTCTGATGAGGAGACAGCGATCCGTATCCTTGAGCGCGATGAGGTGCATTACCTGCGTATGGAGGTGAGCAGGTTGAGAGCGAGGCTACGTCATTATGAGTTAGAGGACTTACCTAATGTGGCCGAGGAGGAGGGTAGAGATTGATTGTGTCGGCCATTCGTACATTCCTTCTTACATGACTGATGATGATGCATTTAATTTTTAATTTTTATTTTTTTTTGAAAAAGATGACATGATATATGTAAAAGAAATATGATGCATTTAATGAAAAAGGAGAAAACCTTTTGAAAATCTATTGTGCCATGAGTTGTCCTGTGAGTGTGTGTCTGGATTTTGTGTCGGGACATAGGAATCAGAACTGAGGCTCTGCCAATGCTTTGACCGATGTCTTGAGATTGACTTGCGTGGTCCCTTTGATTCCCTAGAGATGTAGGCAATGGAAGCTGTTACTTCCTGAGATTGTCAGAGTTTGTAGAGTTCTTTGTTCCCGACTGTACTTCTTCTTGTTCTTGAACCGCAACAGCTTGAACTGATTCGGACTGTCTGATTTCTTGGTACCTGCACTTTTAGTTTTTCTTTTTCTTATTCGAGCCATTTTTGCCTGCAGTGCTCTATCGAGTTTTCACTACAGCCGGCCTTTTCCCGTCATTTTTGCTCGTGGCGCCCCTTCAGGTTTTCACCACCTCTCGGGTGTTTAATCTTGCCTGCCTCTTGGTAGTAATGCTGTTTTTACCCTCGGCGCCCTTTCGTGTTTTCACCAAGTTCGCTGTAAGCCCACTGTTTTTACTCGGAGCGCCCTTTCGGATTTTCACTCCGCCCTCTTTGTTTAGGCACACATTTTCTTTTTCTTTTTTTTCTTTTTTTTTTCTGGATTTTTGGATAACTGCAGCGGCTAGAGGTTCGGGAATCCGTCGTTGCCGGCCGATGGCAGTCTTTCAGCCCTTATCCTAAGTTATGATGATAGAGCTGTCGGTCTTAGCTATCGACCTTTCTGAGATGGGTGGATGGATGACTGTGTTTCTTCTTGGGTTGATTTTTCTCAGGTGCCTTGTTTTGGCTTCCCATTTTCTTTTTTCTTCTTCTTCTTTTTGTATTCTTTTTTTTTTCTCCTTTTTTTTGTATTCTTTTTTTTTTCTTTTTTCTTTTGAATCCCTTTATTAGAAACACTTGTTAGTGGATGAAAACGATTTCTCAGAGGTTTTAGCTTTGACCTCTTGACTTCAGCTCTATTAATGTAACTCTTGATAAGGTCAGAATGACTTACCCGTGAAAGATTTTCACTTTGTCGGCGTTGATTGGCTTAGGAAGATCCACCCCTCTCATGCTGGTGAGTCTGAGGGTGCCTCCAGGAAGTACTTCTCTGATGATCAGCGGTCCGTCCCACGAGGGTTTGAACTTTCCTCTGGGATCAGGAAGGTGCGATGGCAGGATTTTGTTCATGACCATGTCGCCCGCCTTGAAACTTCTTTTTCGGACTCTCTTGTTGTAAGCCCGAGCGATCCTTTTTTTATAACACTGAGAATGACTTAGCGCACGCATGCACTTCTCATCTGATAGCTACAACTGATCGAATCTGGCTCGTTGCCTTTCTCCTTCTTCGATTCCGCTTTCTAGTAACATCCGTAGTGACGATATATCCACCTCGACTGGTAGAACTACTTCCATTCCGTAAGTAAGCTCGAAAGGAGTAACGCCCGTAGCAGACCGTACAGACGTTCGATAGGCCCAAAGTGCATATGGGAGCATATCTGACCAAACTCGATAGGTCTCGACCATCTTCTCGAGTATCCTGACTGATTGTCTTGTTTGCGGCTTCTACCCCACCATTCATCTGAGGACGATAAGGGCTTGATCGATGACGCTGAATCTTAAACTTGCTGAGGAAGTCATCCATCTTTTTGTTGACGAACGGGGTCCCATTATCTGTGATGATAGCATTGGGGATTCCATACCGGCATATGATGTTGTTCTTCATGAATTTGATCACTTGGGATGCTGCAATCGTGGTGTAGGATGTTGCTTCTACCCACTTGGTGAAGTAGTCGACTGCCACAAATATATACTACATGACCGTTTGATGCCTTGGGACTGATCTTCCCAATGATGTCGAGTCCCCACATAGAGAAGGCCAGGGAGTTGTCAGGTTGTATAGTTCTGATGAGGAGGTATGGATTTGATTTGCGTGCTCCTGACACTTGAAGCATTTTCTAACATGCTGGCAGCAGTCTGTCTCCATGGTCATCCAATAGTAGCCGAGTCGTAGAATCTTCTTTGCCATCATGTGCCCGTTCATGTGTGGGCCATAGATTCCTTCGTGTATTTTTTTCATGATCTTTGCAGCTTCCATCTCATCGACGCATCGAAGGAGGATGTGATTATAGGATCGCTTGTACAGAACTTCGCCATTGATGGTGAAGTGGGCGGCCAAACGCTGGATGGTTTGGCGATCTGTTGCTGTTGCTGACTCCGGATATTCTTGGGTTTCGAGATATTGCTTGATGTCGGCATACCAAGGTTTGTCAGGGACAGCTTCGGCTTCTTCTATTTGCAAGCAGAAAGCAGGTTCATCTTGAGTTTCAACTGTGAGCTCCCATTCTGAAGCTCCTTTCGGGATCTCGAGCATTGACGCGAGTGTAGTGTTGAGCTCTTAATTGTGCATATTCTAACCCCAATTCATCAATCATTATGTAAGGTTTTCATGATCCAAAGACTAATCTAGTGCATGATTTCATGATTGTAGGAATGAGAGGAACCCCGCCCAATTAAATGCTAAAAAGACTTCTTTAAGAGCCTTGGATGAAGATCCAAGATGGGCCGAAGAAAGAAGAAAGTAGAGAGAAGAAAGAAAGAAGAAAAGGAAGAAGAGTAGGCCAAGACCGGTTGTGACTGGTCGGCCAGGAGGGCCACGACTGGTCTAGACCGGTCGGCCACTTCCTCCCAGTTCTCTGGACACTGAAAACAATAGGGCCGACCGGTCAAGCCAAGGCATGTCCATCCTCCAGCAAGCTCCCTGGACCGTTACAGAGCAAGTCCAACCGGTCGGCCAACAGACCCTGTGCACGCTGGACAGTTTTACTAAGCAGTCCGACCGGTCACGACCGGTCAGCCAAGTCACTCAGATTGGTCGGGTGACCAGTCAGGCCATGCGTAAAACAGAAGACTTTCCTATTCTGTTCCGATTTTCTCTGTGCACTGCATAAGCTTACGCAAATTCTAGATGATTTTGATGTTGCGGAGCCTCCCCAGTACTATAAAAGGACACTAGGGATCTTTCCTAGGGTATCTTAGAGGAGTTTGAGCAAGGTGGGAGGCGGCAGAAGTGGATTTCGGAGTTCCACAACTCCTTCTAGTTTGTTTTGCCGTTTTTATGCTTTTCCTAGTTGTTTCATGTTTCTTGGATCATGAGCAGCTAAACCTCTTAGCTAGGGCTAAGAGGTGAAGCTTGTAGTGAATCTAAGATGTTTCAATTCGTTTTAAGTTGGTTTTAAGATTGGATTTCATGTTTATGAACAATGGTTTGAAGTTAATACAAGTTCTAAGTAGTTTTTCTTAGTCTTATGATGACTCATGGATGTTTGGGAGAATTACTTAAGTTCTTAGTTACTTTGTGTTAGTTTAGACTTGTATGATCTGAGGAATTGGAATACGCTCTAGTACTATGATCTTCATGTGGGAACTTCTTACCAAAGTTCTACTTTTCTGAAAATTCCGTGCTATGTGGGACTGTGTATGTGATTTGAATCAAGTTCAAATCATGATCTAGCTTTGTCTTGTGACAGGACTTAATGATGGTTATGATTATGAACTTAGTCTATTGGAATTGGGACTGACCTATGCAGTTGAGCGTGCTCACCCTAACTTGCATTGAGTGAATCATATACATTGGTCTTACATATGGCAGATTGTTTGGTTTAACAGCTTTATCATCCGGCTAAATAGATCTTAATTTCGATTCTAGTTGAGAAAGTGAGAAACCACAGCGGATTGAACATCAATGATTGCTACAAGTGGATCCTAGAACCCCTAGTGCCTTTTTATAATTGTTTACTTCAGTTTAAGTTCAAAAGTTGTTACTTACATCAATCTCCTACAAATCTGGTTGTTAGCTTTTCAATAGAAACTATTGGATGTATTTGTGAAATCCTACATAAGTCCCTGTGGATCGACCTCAATCTTACCAAGATTATTACTACATCGCAACCCTACACTTGGGGAAGCGAACATGTAGCGAGAGTATTTGCAAACTGATTCTTGGCTCTGGGCATGTATGAGAAGGTGATTTCTTTGAACTCTTCGATCAGATTTTCGAGATACACATGATATGGTATCAACTTCTCGTCCTTGGTTTTCCATTCGCCATTGGTCTGATTGATGATAAGCTGTGAGTCTCCAAATACTCATAGCTTCTTGACGCCCAAGATTATGGCTTTCCCTTAAGCCAGCGATGCATGCTTCATACTCTGCCATGTTGTTGGTGCACTCGAATGCTCCGAGCCCTTAAGATAGGAATAGGGACATCGTCTGGAGAATAGAGGATTGCTCCGATACCACTTCCTTTAGCATTTGCTGCGCCGTCAAAGAATAACATCCACTCATCTTTCTTCTTCTTTTCTTTACCTTCGATAAGTAAGAGATCTTCATCAGGGAAGAATGTCTTGAGCGGTTGATAATCTAGGAGAGAGTGAGCGGCAAGATGATCGGCGAGGGCCTGCCCCTTGATTGCCTTCTGAGTGACATAGGTGATGTCGAATTCAGATAGGAGTAACTGCCATTTAGCTATCCTTTCAGTGAGTGCCGATTTCTCGAACAAGTATTTGAGCGGATCCATATGAGCGAGTAGGAGAATAGGGAACGCAATCATGTATTGACGGAGTCGCTGAGTTGCCCAGACTAGGGCGAGGCAAGTCTTCTCGATCGGGGAATACCTGGTCTCGTAGTCGGTGAACTTTCAACTCAAATAATATATTGCTTGTTCCTTCTTTCCGGTCTCGTCGTGCTGGCCGAGGACACAGCCAATGGCTTCTGCTGCTACCGAGATGTACAACAATAGTGGTCGTCCGGGAGTGGGCGGCACTAGAATTGGAGGATTTATGAGATATTTCTTGATGCGATCGAAGGTAACTTGGCAATCATCATTCCATTCTTTTGGAACGTTCTTCTGGAGGAGCTTGAATATGGGCTTATAAATAGGTGTGAGCTATGCGATGAAGCGGCTGATATATTGAATTCTGCCGAGGAAGCCACAAATTTCTTTCACTGTTCTAAGAGGGTGCATCTCGATGATTGCTCTGGTTTTGGTTTCGTCGACTCTGATTGCATCCTCGCTTACCATGAAGCCAAGGAGCTTGCCTTCCATTGCACTAAAGACACATTTCTGAGAGTTGAGGCGGCGCTTGTACTTTTTTAATCTGTTGAATAACTTCTTCAGATCTTCAAAGTGTCATTCAATTGTGCGAGATTTGACGATCATATCGTCCACATATACTTCAAGCTCTTTGTTCATCATGTCGTGGAATAATGCTGTCATTGCTCGCTGATATGTTGCTCCTGCGTTCTTCAGACCGAACGGCATTACCCTGTAACAGAAAGTTCCCCAGGGAGTGATGAACGATGTCTTCTCGCGATCTTCGACGGCCATCTTGATCTGATTGTAACCTGAGAACCCGTCCATGAATGAGAAGACCTTGTACCCAGCAGTGTTGTTGACCAAAGTGTCGATATGCGGCAAAGGAAAATCATCTTTAGGACTGGTTTTGTTGAGATCTCAAAAATCAATGCACATTCGAACCTTGCCATCCTTCTTTGGTACTGGTACGATGTTGGCGAGCCATTCAGGGTAGTTGGAGACTACCAAGAATCCCACATTGTACTGCTTGATGACTTCATCTCGGACTTTCAGAGCCCATTCTGGCTTCATTCTTTGAAGTTTCTGCTTCACTGGTTTCATATCTGGCTTGGTTGGCAGATGGTGTACAACGAGCTCTTCATCGAGCCCCGTCATGTCTTCATATGAGAACGCGAAGTTGGACAATCTTGGAGCTAGGAAGTCTATCATTCTCTGCTTCATCTCTGGTGGCAACGATTTTCCAATGCGTACTTCCCTAAGGATCTCAGGTATCCCCAAGTTTACTATCTCGAAATCATCGGCTGCAACATTGGCTTTAGATTCGAACTTTTTGAGGAGATCCTCTAGTTCGGGAGCTGGGTCATCATCTTTCTCATTTCGAGCTTCGTCCAGACCTATGAGCTCGAAGTCTAACTCGATGTCAAAATCATATGATTCGACTTCAAACTCATGCGACTTTTTAGACGAACTTGGCACATTAATGAATGCAGGAAAAGAAATGTTTTTTGGTTTTTGAGAATTTTCTGGAATTGAAATGCTAGATGTTTTTGGATTTTTGAAAGTTTTTCATTTTTTTGGGTTTTTGAAATTCTCGGGACTTTGAACAAGTAGGACATTGCAGACCATGATTGATCCCAGCTTGTCCCAAAGTTCTGCTCGCTGCTTAAACCAGCGTTTTTTTTTGGAAGCCAGAGCCCTTAGATGACTCTCTGGCTGATTCAGAAGTTTGGGAGAACATATGACCATTCAGGACCCCACACTCCTTCCCTGGAGAGGTGGGGTTGGTGATTTGGGCGAAGAATCACAGTCTGGCCCAATGACCATGATTTCTCGCTGGTTGGGTTCGAGATCTGAGTCGTACTTAGTCCCTCCCGGATCACTTACCTCGTATTGCAGTTCGTCCGGTTCCACAGCAAGACATGAGTTCGGAATCTGGACATCAGACCAATCCAGGGCTGGCCATTTCCCTTTTTTGGTCCAATGGATGGGCTGCTCCTGCCCCTGGCTGATGATTGATGATGTTGATTCTGTAAAGGTGGGCGGGTCGTGCCCCTTGCTGATTGATGCTGGAATGGGCAAGTTGTGCCCTTGCTTGGCTGGAATTGAAGTGGGTAGGTTGTGCCCCTTGTTGAGAGCAGGTATCAGAGTACTTTGATCCTAAAGCTGTTGTATTTGACTTTCTTCTTCGTCTTCATCCTCTTCTTCTTCTTCCAGAGGCTTAGATGGTTCAAGAATCTAGTCCCATCGAATGGGGGGCCATGTGGCCCAAGCTAGGCTTATCGGGAGGCCTTTGTGTAGTGCGGTCGGTTGATTCCCTCTTGGGTCTTTGCAAGGTTCTCCTGGCTTGACGAATTAGATGGGTAAGCACCGAAATTTCTTCCTTCTTTTGTCCATGAAGATTGCCCTGTACCCAAGTCCCCATTTGCGTTGATTATATACCAGCGGCATCTTCTTAGACTTGAAATGATTCTTCATACGATACTTGAGGCTCAGACGTTCTGCTGGTGAAAAGACATGGTCCACCCTTATCGGCTCTGGATTGGCGATAGCGTTCATAGTCTCGAACTCGAAACTATGAAACAGGACGTCTTCTTCAGAGTGCTGGATGTCGATGACAGGGATATCTGGTTCAGTAGCAGCAGCATTGGAAGGACTGATGAGCTCCTTCTCTGCATGGATAGAGATTACTTGATTTCCACAGATGTACTTCACTCGTTGATGCAGGGTTGATGGCACAGCTCCAACCTTGTGTAGCCAAGGCCGTCCAAGCAACATGTTGAAAGAGGCTGATATATCCAAGATTTGGAATGTGATAGTGGAGATTTCTGGACCTATATGTACCTCTATGTCAACCTCCCCTTCCACTGATCGGCGGGTGTTGTCGAATGCTCTGACGCATATAGTGCTGGGCTGGAATGAAGAGGGACTGATTCCCAAGCGTTCTGCAGTCTTGAGCGAGCAGACATTTAAGCTTGAGCCATTATCGATAAGGACCAATGGGACGCACATGTCTTTATATCGTATGGCTATGTTGAGGGATCGCCCATGATCTCGTCCTTCTGGTGGTAATTCATTATCAGTGAAGGTGATGGCGTGCGGAGCCAGGAGTTGTCCAATCATCAATGCTATCATTTCAGGTGCAGTATCGGAGGAGACATGAGCATCACTTAAGGTTTTGGCAAACATTTCTCGGTGTATGCGAGATGTGCATAGTAGCTCCCATACTGAGATTTGAGCAGGGATTGACTTGAGCTGAGTTGCCACATCATATGTGGCTTCGTTTTTGTTGCCGAGCCTGAGAGAGTGCCTTTGGGATCTCCTTTGTTCTGATTATCTCTTCAGATGTAACGCCCATTGGGGTTCATGTTTCCCACCTCCGCACATTCTGGATAATGCCAAAGAACTTCTTTATAGTTTTCCTCTCCCTTGCTTTCCAAGACCACTGGTTCTTACAACGAGGCTGGTGCTGGTACTAGATCTTCCTCGTATGGAGCTTTTGCCTTGAGGACTACATTGTTGCCTATGCTGAAGGGGTAATATCGAGGCTTGTCTTCATAGATCACATAAGGTTGTGGTTGTGGCTTGACCGTTCCTGGAGTAGGAGACTCCCATGGAATGAATATTGGTCCTCTTGATATGGCAGGGGGTTTCTCTGTTCATCCCAGCTGTCGTAGTGTGATTGACACGCTTTCGGGATTTGCCCCTTGCAATATGACTTGCTTGATCGGAGGAGCTCCTTCCAAGACAATGGGTACTTGCTGCTGATGAGTATGATCCCTCCATTGCAGATTGGATTGTTCCTGACTGGGGTTGCCCCTTGCAAAATGACAGGTTTGTATGCGGGCTCGATGTATGATTGTGCTCCTTTCAGGACGAACGGCTCCCAACATGGATGGCTGTAAGATGCCCCTTGCACAACTGGTACATCATATGGAGGTGCTCCTTCGAGTATTAATGGCTCAGAGACTGAAGGAGGAAGAGGGTTTGCCCCTTGCAGGATCGGAGGAGGATTTGATGGCCCATAAGTGTAGGCATGAATGGACTGGATAGGGGAGAAGAAGCGATCGAGGCGCTCTCCTTCTTCTATGCAGTTGACAGCACGGCCACGAGATGAGATGGGGTCCGTCGGATGCTGAGGCAAAGGATTCTGAAGGATATTGGTAGTAGCTGCTAGAGGAGTTCTGGGGACCGAGATGACGATTTTGCGGTCGTCAATCAGATCTTGTATGGCATTCTTTAAAGTAAAGCATCGATCAGTGGTGTGGCCATGCCCTTAATGGTAGGCACAATACTCATTTTCTCGGTAGGTTGGAGGTAGAGGATTTGGAGGAGGCCTGGGTGTCATCAGAGTGAGTAACTACTTCTGTACCAGCATAGCCATGACTTGACTAAGTGGTTAAGTGAGTGGAGTGAATTTCCTGAGCTCCCTGTAATTTTGCCTATTCTGGTATGAGTATTGGCCATTCCCTCTGGACTGCTGCCGTTGTCGAGGTGGTTGTGGTTGTGGTTGAGGATTCGGTTGCGGCTGATACCGCTGAGGTTGGTGCTGAACCTGATTTTGCTGATACTGTTGACGTTCTTGTGGGGGAGCATATTGATTACCCTGAGCAGTGGTGCTGATGTTGTTTACCTTTGTCGGGTGAGGAGGAGAACCACTGCGGTTTCCGTTCCCATATCCGATGGGTCTTCCCTCCACTCTGTTCCTCTTGACTGGAGTGGCTTGATGAGGCCATGGGGAGATTGTCCCAGCACGGATTCCTGCTTCGACTTGCTCTCCAGCACGGATCAACTATGATAAATTCGCATATGGATGTGAGATGAGATATCCAGATATGCCACGATATGTTGAATGAACAATTATGGAAATTTGTTCTTCGTCGTCGATAAGTGTCCGCATTCTGGCTGCCATAGCTCGCCAACGTCCCACATAAGTTGATAGTGTTTCATCACTCTTTTGCCCGAGAGCCGCGAGGTCGACCCTTCTAGGTGCCATGTTGAGATTGTACGCGAATCTGTCAATGAAAGCCTGGGAAAGTTGTTCCCAGGTCTTGATGCGGTGGCAGTCCAATGAGGTGTACCAATCTAGGGCATCGCCCTTCAGAGATTTTTGGAACAAACGAATGAGGGCCCCTTCATTTCCTGAGATTGTACTCAGCTCTCGACAGAAGGCCTTGAGATGTGCTGTGGGACAACCGCTGCCATCATATCTTTTGAATTTTAGTACCTCAAAGTTTTGAGGTACTTGAGCATCTGAGAAAGGACACAAGTCTCTGAACTTGGTCGAAGGTAGATCGATTCCTTGTTGTCGCTGAAGCTAATTTTGCAAGATCAGGAACTGCTCCCGCAACTCGTCCAGTCCTGAGTGATCTGTTTGAGCGACTGGTGCCTCTTGGAGTAAGGCACGTTCTTCTTCAGCATAGTGGTTGATGTCTTCGACCCTATGGGCGTGCTGAAAAGCAACCACGGGTTGCTGAAATTGATTTGATGACTGGATTGGATTCTGATGAACTTGTACTTGAAAGGATTGTAATTGAACTGGAGATTGTACTGAAGGTTAAACTGAAACTGGCTGGAAATTAACTGGAGATTGCTGAATTGAAGATTGCTGGAAATTAACTGGAGTTTGCTGATGAAGATTGCTGAAAACTAACTGGAATACCATCGGCGGGGATGTGCTGGAATTGAAAAGTGCTCCTGTTTGTAGGAGGCTGAGATGCTGGGAAGTGACCCCTTTGTTGGGTATTCGCCACTGTCCACTGATTGATGTGGGCTTGACACTGACCCCCATTGTGGGCATTCGCCAGTGCTGTCCGTACTGCTGGAAATTGAATTGAAATCCTATCGGCGGGGATGTGCTGAAATTGAGTAAAAGTCCCATCGGCGGGGACGTGCTGAGAAAGAAGAGGGGTCCCATCAGTGGGGACATGCTGAAATCTACTGAGATTGTTGTTTGCAAGATTGACTGGAAGCTTACTGGAAGTTCCTACGACGGGAGTGCTTTGAGACGGCCTTGTCGTCGCGGGAAGGTACTGAGGAAGATGTCCCATAGCAAAGGGCTGAGATGGCTGTTGTCGGTAGTCCTAGGCAGACTCCGATTGTTGTGCTTGATTTGAACTAGAGGCCAGAAGCACCCGGCATGGCTGCTGAGATTGCTGAACTCGGCCAACCTGATTGTTGGCTGTTGTGGTAGCTTGCGCTTGCATGAATTGCAAGAGCATTTCTTGCATTGCTCTCATTCCTTGTGCCAATTCTTGTATGATTGGCGTATTCTCAATTGGCTATTGCGCTGGAGGTTGTGCTTCGGTCATTTCAAGAGCGAGGAAGAGGTGAGTTTCCTCTTCGTGGTCGGACATGGCTTGCTGAGCTCGAGTGTGGATTATGCTGCGGAAGGGAAGTTGTTTCCGAACACGTTGAGCCCGAGGAGGCGGAATGGTGAGGATTATACTCTACTCTTTTTTTGGGTTTTGGGATTTTCTATATTTTTTTTTGGCTTTGGGTAGAATGCTATGCAGATGAGATTGTATGAGGACTAATGAATTTCAAGTATAGGAGGGATTCTGTTTTTCAAGTCGGATCACGACTAGTGAGACTAGCATATCCCCAGTGGAGTCACCATTCTGTGAACCCTCGCCTTTCCGCGCTCCCAAACGTTCTCCCTTTCCTTTCGAAAAAGAAGAAGGGGTGCGTGCGGCGAATCGCCGTTTGTGCCACTGGCTTACTATGGACCCTCGCCGTTCCGCGCTCCCACACGACGTTCTCGTTCCTTTCTTTTCAGGAAAAGAAGAAGAGGATGCATGAGTGCGAATCGCCGTTTGTGCCACTGGCTTGCCTCATTCTCGAGGGCTTTGTTTGGTAGTCGTGTTTAAGCTGGATGTGTTTAAATGACTTTATATAAGACCAGAGTCGCCACTAGCCAGTTACTTCGAATCTACAATCGGTTAGACCCTATAGAAACGTTAGAGAAGGGGATCCGAAGATTCATTTCTCTAAAATGACTCCTTTTGATCTGTGGCCAGAGATTCGAGGTAAGGGACCACGGTTATAGGGTGGGAAGAGGTTAAGCACCCCACACACTGCCCGTACCGAAGTACGATCTCTACTTCACAGAATCGAACTAACACTTGAAAGCCTGTTTTAATCCTCGTATATTCTCATAGATGACATGATGCATGAATGCAGGTCTGAACAGTAAGAGTTTCTGATGGGCAGGTTTCACTAACAGGCAAGCCCAGAGCATACGCTCGAACTGACAGGTGCTTTATGCGGAATGCATGCTGTGTGTTTAAATGATCAAAGTGCTTGTAGTGATATGTACATGAATGCAGGTCTGAACAGTAAGAGTTTCTGATGGGCAGGTTCCACTAACAGGCAAGCCCAGAGCATACGCTCGAACTGACAGGTGCTTTATGTGAGATGCATGCTGTGTGTTTGAATAATCAAAGTGCTTGCAGTGAAGCAGGGGGGTTGGAAGAAAAGTAAATGTTGCACTTATGCTAGATGCGAATGAGATGATGCGAGTAAGGAACAGCTTAGATGGACAGAGGTGTCGGAAGGATTGGCTTCGAGTGGCTGGATCAAGACTTGGATGGCTTGGGAGACTTGGACCAGTGGTCAGGCTGGGTTGGACCAGGGCTAGGCTCTCCTCACTCGGGCTCTCCTTGGTGGAGGAATGGGCTAAAGGATGGAGGGGTGGACTCAAAGCTCTCGGACTGAAGAGAAGGGAAGTGGCTCTTGAAATGGGAAGGGGAGAGGGGTATTTATAGCAGTGGGCAGTGGCAAATTGCGTAAATAATTTTGGGTGGCCCCCTGGGGGACCGCTCGTATGGACGCTCCTCGGTTTCCAGCGTGTGGTACGGTCATTTCTCGGGGCTGCTGTTTTGACTCGGTGGGTTAACTCGGTGAGTTGACTCAGCGGGTCGACTCGGTGATTTGACTCGGCGGATTGACTTGACGGGTTGACTCAACGGGTTAACTCAGCGGGTTGACTCAGTGGGTTGACTCAGTGAGTTGACTCAGTGAGTTTGACATTTTTAGGATTTTTTGATTGGCTTTTCTTATGGGGGGTTTTTCAGGCTGATGTTTAGGGGTGGGTTGACTGGGTTCAGGCTTGAGTTGGGCTATGGATTGGGGCTTATAAGGGTGAGTTTGGCTGAGTTTGGACTTGGAATTTGGGGGTATGGTCCTCCATTCATCCAGCTATCTCTACTAACAGTGTAGCCGAAGGTGGGGTGTCTACAGATGCCCCACTTTGGCAAAAGTTGCGTGCAACCGAATGCCAAAGCGAGTGGACACCCCACTTCTGACCCGGTCATTCATGGATCATGGTCTGAAATCTTTGCCTGCCTTTGCATCTGTGCCAGTTGATCGTCTGAAAATTGATCACTCGCACATATCGCGGAAGTTTGGAGAAAACGTTGCGATTGTCCCTGCAGTTTGATGTAACCTGGGTACCCAATCGCAACCCTTCCATTCCCGATCGGTACTAACATCGGAAAGGTACAACAGAGCCTCTGCGTCGCTAGTCTTACGAGGTTACTGACCCTGTGATTGATTGTATGTTCGATGTTTTCCCAGATCACTCCAGGAGTACTTGTTTTGCTTGACTGTCAAAGTGGTTAGATGCCCTGCGTCAGATAGTCTTACGGGATTTTACTACGCCGACTTGGACTCAGTCAAGGTACTTCAGGCATCCACGCCTAGGTATGTGTGGGTGGACTCTTTCCACCCGATCTGCTGGTTTCGATGCTTGGTTTGCAATTCATTCTTTTCTAGATTGTGGTCTAGAATCTTTGTTGTCCTTTGTATCTTAGTCAGTTGATTGTTTAGAAATTGATAACTCGCACATACCACGGGAGTTTGGAGAAAACGTTGCGATTGTCCCTGCATGCGCTGCAACCTGGGTACCCAATCGCAACCCTTCCATTCCCGATCGGTACTAACATCAGAAAGGTACAGCATAGCCTCTGCGTTGCTAGTCTTACGAGGTTGCTGACCCTGAGACTGATTGTGTGATGTTTGATGTTTTCCCAGATCACTTCAGGAGTACTTGTTTCGCTTGACTGTCAAAGTGGTTAGACGCCCTGCGTTAGATAGTCTTACGGGATTCTACTACGCCGACTTGGACTCAGTCAAGGTACTTTAGGCATCCACGCCTAGGTATGTGCGGGTGGACTCTTTCCACCCGATCTGCGGATTTTGATACTTGGGTTACAATTCATCGTTTCCACCTGTTCAAATGGTTTCTTTGACTGAGCCTTTTGGCTTTCATCCTTTCGTATCTTGGCATGTGGTACGACCGCACTGACACTGGAGTTCGGTTCGACCGTACTTTGAGTGCATTGGATCCGATGGTCTCCGAGGAAACCGCGAGACATCGGATCTTATTTGATTTTTGCGTCGGCTCCTACCCAGAGATATGGAAGATCTCCTGGTGTTTTGGAGGCAGAATGCTCTACTGGAAAATATTTTTTTGAATTTTTGAAAAGATACCCACTTTGGGGATTGATACTCCGTGGGGTTTTTATTTGCAGATAGGAATATTTTTTATCTTTTTGAAATGGAAATCTGGTTTGCACGCGCCTCCACTAGGGATGCCTGTGGGGTCTTTGGCTAACCGACTTTTATTTTAAAAGCAGGTAAACATGATGATTGATGCGATGGATGCTGATGCATGGAGATGCATGATGAATGCATGGCTTGGCTCATTCTCTTTCAGCTCGATGATTTTACTTTTGCTAGGGATGCAGAGAACTTTGAGCTTATTGCTTGCAGGGTTGTGCTTCCCTGGGGTTTTTTTTTTAATGCGGATGTTTGGTCAGCGGGTTGGTCAAGATCCCGACCCGTGGTCGATATGGTCCATCGTCCCAAGATGCTGTTTCTTTGCTTATGAGAATGTACGAGGATGTTATCCGACTTCAAGATGTTCTTCTGGGCATAAATGTGATTAAGACGGTGCTTGGTCGCCAGTTTTGGTCAAGATTCCAATTTGCGGCGATTGGATCCGTCATCCCAAATTGTGAAGAGAGTGGAGTTCAAGACTCTTGAAGTGTAGTGCTGGGGGATAGTGACAATTTTTGTGATTTTTGTAAATATTTGGTCCGAACCTTTACCTGAGTGGTCAGGATAGAAATCTGTTTATTGAAAACCAAGGAGATATTTTTTGTGATTTTTGAAAATATTTGATTTGAAAGTAAGGGAAATATTTTTTTGTGATTTTTTGCAAATATCTGATTTGAAAGCAAGGGAAATATATTTTTTTTGTGATTTTTGTAAATATTTGATTTGAAAGCAAGGGAAATATTTTTTTATGATTTTTGTAAATCTTTAATTTGAAAGCAAGGGAAATTTTTTTGTGATTTTTGAAAAGGTGATTTTGTTATGTTTTGGTATTTTGTGATTTTTCTGAAATGCAAGGAAAGATGTGGAATTTTCATCCACTTCCAGCTTCTACTGCTGGTAAGGCACCCGATCCATTTTACGTTAGCGAGCAAGACGAATCTCACACAGTTAAGTGCCGTAGTTTTACATCTTCGGATGAGGAGATTTTTTAGGGTTTTCAGTCAACACACCCACAAAGTTGCCTGTTCCTCATGTACAATGCACATAGACCACGTATCGTCTGACAACTCCTTTAGCCACAAAATGAGCCACATCGTCACATTTCCCTTAGTCAATCCAGTTTGGGGCCTTACGTTGCTCACAATTCTGTGAGGGTGCGCTCCACCTCCCAACAGCCTTAATCCCCTTCATGAGTTCTAGGAACAGGGAACATCCGTCAGATTCAACAGCGACTTCCAAATCAAGGTTGTCTATCATGGTGCGTTCAACACGAACAGGGTTGCGGAGTTCTGCCCGCCTCAACCTTTACCTGTTTTAAAAGATTCCGAACACCCGTATGATCCACTGCCAGCCATGTCCGGAACAGGTTGGGGAAGAAAGCCCCCGAGAAGTTAATCCCAGTGTAGTTTTAGGTCTTCGGACTGCAGGGGATGAATTTGTGCAGTTAAAATTGATAGTGAGATTTTTTTTTTTTTGAAAAGGTTCCAGAGTTCAACTCAAGTGGTTGAGATTGATACTGGTTTTTATGGAAAACTCAAAAAATCTTTTTGGTATTTTTGAAAATGATCCGGGTTATCAAACCTTGATCCCAATGGTCGAGGCCGATGCCGATTTTTGGTTGAAAGCGAGAAAGGTCCCCCGAGAAATTAATCCCAGTGTAGTTTAAGGTCTTCGGACAAAAAATATGTACATGATGAAAATACATTCTTTTTTGTTTTTGAAATGATCCAGGTCATCAGATCTTGGCCTGAACGGCTGGGATCGATGCTAGTTTTTATTAAAAATCTCTCGGGATGCTGATCCCGACGTAGTTTAAGGTCTTCGGACCACAAAACTGTGTACAAGCGATGCTGGAAATCACATTTTTTTTTTATAGAAAATATCCGGAGTCATCAGATCTTGATGAAGACCGATGCCGGTTTTTATTGAAAATCTCTTGGGATGTCCATCCCGACGTAGTTTAAGGTCTTCGGACCCAAAACTGTACAAGAGAGTGCTAGAAATGCATATATATATTTTTGTGATTTTTGAAAAGTGTCTGGTGTCGTCGGATCTTGATTCGAGCAATCAAGACCGATGCCGGTTTTTATTGAAAATCTCTCGGGATGTCGATCCCGACGTAGTTTAAGGTCTTCGGACCAAAACTTAAAAGCGAGACTGGTAATCTATTTTGTCTGTGATTTTTTGAAAAATGTTTCGAGTCATCGATTTTGATTTTGATGGTCGAGATCGATGCTCATTTTTATTAAAAATCCCTCGGGATCTTGATCTAGACGTAGTTTAAGGTCTTCGGACCAAAAATATGTACATGAGAGTAGCAATCAAGTTGGGAGATTTCAGGGATTCTTCTTAGAATGGTTCAGATCATCAGGTCATGACTTTGGATGGTTGAGATCACTGTTTGACCAAGTCAATTTTTTCTTTCTTTTCTTTGAAAATTTCATGGAACTTTTCCACATCATCAAGCCAATTTCTCACCAATTTCTCACAAGATGAGATTTTGGTGAGATTTCTTACTTTTTCTCACCATTCTCTTCCATCACTTCATTCTTACAAGGAGGTACAAGATTCACTTGCAACCACCCTTCCCAAGGAGGAGTTCTTCCCAAGGAGAGGGGGTGAGAAGTCGTTTCACCTAGGTGGGAGGTAGGATGGCCCCCTGGGCGCCGCCCAAGCCATCCCTGCCCTCCGGTTTCTTCAGTGGGTCGGGTAAAGGGGTGCACCCCCCTTTTCTATATAACATGAGGCATCCTTGCCCCCTCCAACGTGCAATCTCTCTCTTTTCTCTTTCATACTCTCTCTTTCTTCAAGCTTTCTCTCTCTTTTTGGTGGTTCTTTGCTTCTTTCAAGTGGTGGGCCTTAGAGAAGTTTTGGGACAGCAAGGTGGTCCCTCTTTGGTGAGTGGTAAAGGTATGGACCACTCCCTTTCTCTTTTGTCTTTTTCCTTCTTCATTGTTTCTCATGGTTCCTTTCTTTTCTTCATGTAGCTATTTCAAAAGAAGTGAAGGTGGGCCTAAGTGTTCTTGACCTTTTTCTATATCCCCAATCTCTTTCAAAGATGGTGCATGGAGAAGGACATTGCAAGCTTTCCGTTTCATTTTTTCTTCTCCTCTTTTCACACTCCCTTCATGTGTATGTAAAGGGTAATTTTAGCCATGTCCATCAAGTGTGCATGGCAAAATATCCTATCTTTCTTTATGAGAGTTGGGCCTCTTTTCATGTGTATCAAATGAGCTCAAAGTGAAGTCATGACCCTTGGTGTATTTGATGGGCCCAATGCTTCATTTTGGGCTCCCTCTTACTTTCTCTTTCTTGTCATTTCCTTTGGAGCTTTCTTTTTCTTTTCCATCTTCTTTCCAAGGTTTGGGCCCATGGGCATGGTAGGGCCCATCTTAAGTTTTGGGCTCATGGGGCTCACTTTAGGTGACCCCATCTTTCTTCACATGTGTATGGACCAAGGTGACTAGCCCATTCTTCACTTGGATCTCAAGTGGGCTAGATTTCTTAATTGGGCCTTTATGGGCAAGTAGCCCAAATCTTCTACCATCTCTTGATTATGATGTACATCCTTATGTACAAAGTGTGGTGGGTTCCTTAGGATTTTTCCATATGGATGGGCTTTTGGGCCCTCATTGAAACTTGGATTTCTTTGGACCATGTGTGCACCACCACACTTTGTCCATGTAGGCCTTTTCCTTTCATACTTTTTCTTTTGATGGATGGAGGACTTGAGTTACTTGATCATCTATAAGTCCCATGAGTGAGTTGTTCCAACAATCTCACTAAGTTCAAATGGTTGTTTCTTGTGGGAGGAAAGTGGTCCTCAAGAGTTTCCTTAGATGTTATCAATCTCAAATGGATGATCCTCCTTCAAGTGAGCTCTCCATGCGACCATAGCTCCTTGAACTTTTCTTGGGGTGCTTAATGGGTCATCCACCATCATTCTCAAAGATGAGTGATCTTTCAATTTGTGAGAAAGAATGACACCCATAAGTTACCCAATTTTGTCCCGTGCTTTGGGCCATTTTGGATTTTGATCTTCAAGTGGGCTATGTATATCATTCTTAGTCATTTCCATGATGGTTGGGTGACTCATCAAGCCATGCCCTCTTGTGCTCAAATGGTCCCCTTGTTTTGTAAAGAAATTGGTGCACATAAGTTGCCTAAACTTGTCCTTGCATGGGCATTTCCAACTTTGATTCTTCATGTGGGCTATGTGCATCAACTTTTTACCATTAGCTTCTTTGATTCATATGTTTGTGGGTAGACCATCATGTTGTGCTCTCATGGTCAAACTCTCATCAAGATGGTGCACATAGGGGTGCTCATGGTTAACCCATGAATGGGTTCCTCATGTTCTTCAAGTGGGCTATGTGCTCCCTTCAATCCATTGAGGTGAGGCATTTGGGTTGCTCTTGGGGGCCCACTTCCCTATTCCCCACTTGTCCATGTACATGTGTAAAAGATGAGAATATCTTAAGTGAGAATCATGGCCTTGGCATAAAAAAGTGGATCAATCCTTGGACACATATGGACTTTGAAGAGGGATTTCTCATGTGAAGTAGGATTCTTACCCCTTGTTGATCTCATGACACTTGAGTGTATTTGTTGTCCAAAGTACGTCCTTGGATGATGGACCTTCTTTGCCAAAGGCATGGCATGCAACCTTCTTTAAGGTGGGCCTTGCCTTCTTCAATGGGCCCAACACATGTCCTAGGTAACACATGGAGTTGGACTTTGGATCTTGCATTTGAATGTGAGTCCAATCCCATGGGTTTCCTGGATGATAATTTAGATTTTAACGGGTAAAGGATAGGGACTTACCTTGCCAAGCTTGTAGGATTCAATGGCGGACGGTATAAGAGGACGCCGGGTGATTGACGAGGATGATCCTGCCTTCATCATCCGCCGAGGGGACCATATGTGTTCCTTGGCTATGGAGCACCAAAGTCTTCCTGCCATCAAGGGTCGAGGTACCAGGGATCATTGGGATAACTGGGTGAAGCATCCACGGCCTTTGCTTGAACGAGTATTGGCTGGTACTCCTTTTGCTGGCCTCCTTACCTTACGCTTCCATAACAATAGTGCCAACCGCATGATGCTCGCTGCCCTTTGCGAGAGGTGGCGGGATGAGACCCACACTTTTAAACTCCCTTGTGGCGAATGGGGAATCACTCCCCTGGATATTTATATGCAAATTGGCTTTCCATTTCATGGGGCAGTTGTTCCTCAAGTCAGCTCTCTTGCTCCCATCACTTCCACTGAACTGGCTACGGCTTGTTGGTGATGTCCCGCCCGAAGATGAATTCCAAGGCCATCAAGTAAAGATGCGATGGTTCTACAACACTTTTGCCTCCGTCATCCCCACTACCGAGCTAGAGGCCCTCCACAAAGCACGGGCCATGATCACTTATGCCTTCGGGTCTTTCCTTCTCTGCCACGCTAATGAGAGGGTTGATCCTAAATTTCTTCGCTTGGTTGAGGATCTTCATCATCCCTACAATTGGAACGGGGCTATCCTGACTCATATTTTCTAGGTTCTGGATAAAACTAGTCGAAATAGTCGGTCCTACACAGGTTTCTGGCCTGTCGTTGAGGTACTTCTTCTTTCTCCTTTCTTGGAGACGTTTACCCTCCTCCTCTTTCTAATTGTTAGGTGTGCCCTTGCCCAGACTTGCTTTTATGACCATTTTCCCCATCTCGCGCCGAGGATGCAGGACGACATTGAGCCATCTTTGTATCACCACATGTACTGGCATCAACAAAACCGTCAGCGGAACTCTCGAGTTTCTGGGGACAATTGGCGCGCTGACATAGACGGGTTGACCGTTGATGATGTAAGTATCTTGCTTTCCTTATCCCTCGCTCTGTACTGTAATTGATCTGTGGTGACCTCATTTGCTGTAGCTCGCTCGGATGCCGTACGCCAGCTTCCCTCTCTATTACACCCCTCAGCGTGTGGAGGCATATAATGCTTCATGTCTCCGTATCATGCTTTCTGACGCTGAATCATTTCAGTGGTATTTGGGTGAGAGGCTCCTTCGACAGGTCACTGGGGTGGCTTGGGTCCCTTGTTCTGCACCTCCTCCAGCTGCTAAGATCCCAGCTGATGAGATGGCTGATGCTCTTGTGGGCCAGCCCGAGTTTCGTTTCACGATCCCGGATCGTGATTATGATGAGTGGTATTTACTGTATGGCCAGGGGCCTCTGCTTCCTCCGCTCTATGTTCCAGGGGGCCGTCACAGATATGCTGGAGGCTCGGTGATAGCTCCTTTGATGGATCTTTACTGTCGAGAGCGGGACGAGAGGAGGGATGATGACGACTATGTTGGCGACTTGTAGCCTGCTTTTGTGAAGGTGTATTCAGCTTGCTTGATATACAACTTTTTGCTTTTACTTTCTTCTGTATCGAAATCTTTTGGATGAATATACAACTTCAATTCTTCTCAAATTACTTGATGACGCCTGGATGCTTTGATTTCTGACTCATTCTTTAATGATTTGTGGGAGATGAGACTTCTTAACTGTATGGATGATGACTTGAACGGTTCAGATTACTTGATTTTGGCCCTGTAGGCCCCCTTTAGACCTCAGCTTTGCTTTGGAGCACATTTTCTTGATGTTTTATGAGGTTAAGAAGGCTTCTTATGGTGTGGATGGTGACTTGAACGGTTCAGATTGCTTGATTTTGCCTTGTGGGCCCACTTGATGATCGGATCTTGGACCTGGCCTTCTTTCTTGATGATCAAACCTTTGATCTTGCTATATCATGACTTATGTAAGCTTTTCCATGATTTAGATCATGCTGATCTGGTCTTTGAATGGCTCAGATTGCTTGCGGCCTTCTCTTGATCATCTTTCCCTCTCTTTGACTTGATCAGACCCATTCTGGTCGCAATGCTTAGTGATTGGATAGGTGAGGTACCTTCCAAATGATCTTGATCAATCTCAATCTAAATCTGGAATGGATTGGAGCCTTGGGCGGCCCTCAGGGTGCCATCTGCTGATGTGGACTGTCAGCCTCACCTACCAACGACCATGGAGCTAATCCCGCGGAGAGAGAGAGGGAGCGCGTCCGTACGGGCGGCCGCCAAGGCTCGCCTCTTGTGCTGCCTGGGCTGGCTCGTGCTCGGACATTCTCTTCTGTCCCCTGCTCTTGTTCCCATATTCTCTGTACTGGACCATTCGATTTCAGCCATGAATCTTCTTTCCTCTTTGTCTTTTCTCTTTATTTTGTCCTCATCTTGCTTTGTCCTTTCTTGGGCAATGGATGGTGGAGATTTAGGGGCTGTGGGGGCTGTCCATGGTGGGTCCCACACTTCAGAAAATGTTGAAGGCTTTAATGATGGAGGGCTTTCTTTAATAGATGGTGGAGATGGAGCATTGATTGGGGGCATTGATGATGGGTTAGGGATGGTGGTTGATGGAGCTTTGAATGGCCCCATTAATGGCAGCCATCCTGAAATTTCTACTTTGAATGGGCCCCTCATTATGGGAGAAATGGATGGTATGGATGGGATGATGAGAAGGGACATGGGTGAGGCTATGTGTCCCTTGAGTGTGGGCCACATGGATGATGTGATTGATGGAGGTGACGGGACCATGATGGACATAGATGGGTTGATCTCATGTCTGGATGGGATGGATGGTTTAGATGATACCTTTGACGGTTTGGATGCTCTTGATGAGGGCCAAGATATGCGGCATACTTGTTTGGGTGGACTTGATGTGATCATTGATGATGTCCCCCTGATGATGGATGGTGTGGATGCCTCGATGATCCCTTTGATCAGCCAGGATGATGACTGGATTTATGATTTCCTGCTGGAGAGGGCTGCAGGTCCAGATCTGACCATTGATTCTTTGATCGGGGTTGCCGGGATCCTTCTTGATGGTTCAGATGCATTTTTCGATGGTCAGATTAGCCAGGATGCCACGATGTGTGGTGTGATCTTCGCTGGTAGCCCTTTTGATAGAGGGTGTTGTCCTTCTCCTGATCGTCGGTCTTTTGCACACTCTGTTCATGAGGTGGGCGAGTCTTCTCATGCGGCTGAGGTTGTGACATTTTCAGACAGTGATGCGACTATATCAGACATAGTCGTTACTGAGGGCCGGTCAGGGGCTGTCGAGTCTGCAGAGGTTCCAGCTTTTCCTTCTCCTTCGCCCGTTGATCTTTCGATCCTCGATGAGCTGTCATTGATTTCTGGACCTTTTGTTCTGGAGGGGGTACCAGTGAGGACTTGTCAGCTGCTTCCTCGTCCTTCTTGCTCGCCACGGCTGCTTGCTTGGCTTGATAGTTTGTCAGCTTATGAGATTCGAGATTTAGAGTCCTATGGCTTCGGCAATCTGATCCATATGGCTAGAGTTGATGTTGATTGGAGGATGCTTGGAGCTGCATTGATTGACTGGGTCCCTTCGTTGAACTTGTTCGCGTTCAACGATATGGAGATGGGACCCTCTTTGGAGGAGCTTGCATGCTTGACAGGCCTACCTTGGGATTATACTCAGTATTTCTCGCCGAAGACTGCCACACCGCAGAACTGGTTCGGGATTCCTTATCTTGTTCAGCTTGTAGCTGCCGGCCAGGATGCTGTAGTGTTCTCCTTAGACTTACTGTATGATCTTTTTTCGGGTCCTCGGAACGTGGCCGATTCTATCCTTGCTCGGAACGCACTGATGTTCTGCTTGATAGCTGAGGTGCTGTTCTCGGGATGGTGCAGGTCCCAGACTCCTTTACTTTTTGAGGTGATGAGCCGAGCTATCCGACGGAAGGGGATCATTTCTCTCATCTTGGCCGAGCTGTTTAATGGGCTAACTGACTGTGCCCTGGGCCGCACTCAGTGTCCTTCGCGGCTGCTGTGCCTTTCTTCAGGTATCTTTTCTGTACCTTTTCTTTCTTGATTTTTAGAAATTGCTTTGCTCTAGCTGAACTTCTTTTCCTTCTTATGATCAGGTTTGGCTATGGGAGCGTCTTTCGCTGACCATTCCTGTACCTTTTCCTGACACCCGTCGCCTCGACCTTATGCGACATATCATGGAGTTTCTTCCGCATACAGCTAAGATGAGCGAGTCTTTGTATCGCAGGATTTTCGCTAATCTTCGTGACTGGAATGTTCGTTGGGAGTCATCTTGGCTTTCACTTCCTCCAGTGCTTTGCGATGCACACTGCCTTCCCCTGATGCTGGTAGGCTTTCGATCTTACTTTTCTTACCACCCTGTCCAGGTTCCTACTGGCAGTTTGGGTATGAGCAGGATGTTCCTCTTTTTGCTTTTATGGGTATAGGGCGCCGAGCGCTTCCATCTAGGATCTCTGACTTTAGGACTCGGGTCGATGGATCTTGGGTGAGTTATCTGACTGCTGATCTGCTTGGTTTTGAGTTGCGGGCCCTTCCGATGGTGACCGCCCCATATCAGTACTGGGTTGCTGAGCAGTCTTTGTATCGACGTATCCCTTGCTGGCACCAGACTGCTGATGAGGATGAGCAGGATATCCTTGGAGATGCCGGCTCTTCATCTGGTTCATATGAACCCTTTGAGGAGCGCCCATTCATTGATCCTGGTTTCCTTTTGGCCACTCATGGCCATTTGCTGTCTGAGATTTCCGCACTTCGGTATCATTGTGAGATGATGTCGAGGAGGTTGGCTGCCGATCAGAGGTTGTCTGATGAGGAGGCCGCGATTCGTACCCTTGAGCGCGATGAGGCGCATTACCTGCGTATAGAGGTGAGTAGGTTGAGAGCGAGATTATTTCATTATGAGTCAGAGGACTTACCTGATGTGGCTGAGGATTGATTGTGTTGGCCACCCGCACATTCTTTTTTGCATATATGATTGATGATGATGAATTTTTTGTATTTTTTGAAAAAGATGACATGATATGTGTAAAAGAAATATGATGCTTTTAATGAAAAAAAGAAGAAAACTTTCTTTTTTTTTGAGAATCTATTGTGCCATGAGTTGTCTTGTGAGTGTGTCTGGATTTTGTGTAGGGATATAGGAATCAGAGCTGGGGCTCGGCCAATGTTTTGACTGACGTCTCGAGATATAACTCGAGTGCTCCTTTGGTTCCCTAGAGGTGTAGGCAACAGAAACTATTACCTCTCGAGATTGTCAGACTTTGTAGAGCTCTTCGTTCCTGACTGCACTTCTTCTTGTTCTTGAACTGGGACTGCTTGAACCGATCTGGACTATCTGATCTCTTGGTACCTGCACTTTTCATTTTTTTTTCTTTTTCTATTTGAGCCATTTTTGCCTGCAGCGCTCTTTCGAGTTTTTCACCACAGCCGACCTTTTCCCTTCATTTTTGCCCGTGGCGCCCTTTCGGGTTTTCACCACGTCTCGGGTGTTTGATCTTGCCTGCCTCTTGGCGGCTATGCTGTTTTTACCCTCAGTGCCCTTTCGGGTTTTCACCAAGTCCGCTGTATACCCACTGTTTTTACTCAGAGCGCCATTTCGGGTTTTCACTCCGCCCTCTTTGTTTAGGCATACATTTCCTTTTTTCTTCTTTTTTTTTCTGGATCTTTAGATAACTGTGGCGGCTAGAGGTCGGGAATCCGTCGTTGTCGGCCGATGGCAGTCTTTCAGCCCCTATCCTAAGTTACAATGATAGAGCTGTTGGTCTTAGCTAAAGACCCTTCTGAGATGGGTGGATGGATGACTATGTTTCTTCTTAGGTTGATTTTTCTCGGGTGCCTTGCTTTAGCTTCCCTTTTTCTTTTTCTCCTTCTTTTTTTTCTTCTGTATTCTTTTTCTCTCTTTTTTTTTTCTTTTGAATCCCCTTATTTGAAACACTTGTTGGTGGACAAAATGATATCTCAGAGGTTTTAGCTTCGACCTCTTGACTTCAGCTCTATCAAGGTAACTCTTGATAAGGTCAGAATGACTTATCCGTGAAAGATCTTCACTTTGTCGGCGTTGATTGGCTCAGGAAGATCTACCCCTCTTATGCTGGTGAGTTTGAGGGCGCCTCCGGGAAGTACTTCTCTGATGATCAGTGGCCCGTCCCATGAGGGTTTGAACTTTCCTCTAGGATCCGGAAGGTGCGACGGTAGAATCTTCTTCATGACCATGTCGCCTACCTTGAAACTTCTTTTTCGGACTCTCTTGTTGTAGGCCCGAGCGATCCTTTTTTAATAACACTGGGAATGACTTAGCACACGCATACGCTTTTCATCTGCTAGCTGCAACTGATCGAATCTGGCCCGTTGCCATTCTCCTTCTTCAATTCCGCTTTCGAGTAACACTCGTAGTGATGGTATTTCCACCTCGACTGGCAGAACTGCTTCCATTCCATAAGTAAGTTCGAAAGGAGTAATGCCCGTAGCAGACCGTACAGACGTTCGATAAGCCCAAAGTGCATATGGGAGCATATCTGACCAATCTCGATAGGTCACGACCATCTTCTCGAATATCCTGACGATTGTCTTGTTTGCGGCTTCTACCCCACCATTCATCTGAGGACGGTAGGGGCTTGATCGATGACATTGAATCTTGAACTTGCTGAGAAAGTCATCCATCTTCTTGTTGACGAACGGTGTCCAATTATCTGTGATGATAGCATTAGGGATTCCATACCGGCATATGATGTTGTTCTTCATGAATTTGATCACCTGAGATGTTGCAATCGTGGTGTAGGAAGCTACCTCTACCCACTTGGTAAAGTAGTCGACTGCCACAAGTATGTACTCATAACCGTTTGATGCTTTGAGACTAATCTTGCCGATGATGTCGAGTCCCCACATGGAGAAGGGCCAGGGGGTGGTCAGGTTGTATAATTCTAATGAGGGGGCATGGATTTGATTCGCATGCTGCTGACACTTGAAGCATTTTCTGACGTGCTGGCAACAGTCTGTCTCCATGGTGAGCCAATAATAGTCGAGTCGTAGAATCTTCTTTGCCATCATGTGCCCGTTCATGTGTTGGCCACA
The DNA here is from genome assembly GCA_003013855.2 of Liriodendron chinense. Lineage (NCBI taxonomy): Eukaryota > Viridiplantae > Streptophyta > Magnoliopsida > Magnoliales > Magnoliaceae > Liriodendron > Liriodendron chinense. The sequence goes on along the minus strand of ML058329.1, from coordinate 1,451,399 downwards.
GATTCCTTCGTGTATTTCTTTCATGATCTTTGCAGCTTCTGTTTCATTGACGCATCGAAGGAGGATGTGATTATAGGATCGCTTGTAAAGAATTTCGCCACTGATGGTGAACTGGCCGGCCAAACGATGGATGGTTCGGCGATCTGTTGCTGTTGCTGACTCTGGATACTCCTGAGTTTCGAGATATTGCTTGATGTCGGCATACCAGGGTTTGTTAGGGACAGCTTCGGCTTCTTCTATTTGCAGGCAGAAAGCCTGTTCATCTTGGATTTCGACTGTGAGATCCCATTCTGAAGCTCCTTTTGGTATCTCGAGCATTGATGCAAGTGTGGCGAGAGCATCTGCAAACTGGTTCTTGGCTCTGGGCATGTATGAGAAGGTGACTTCTTTGAACTCCTCGATCAAATTTTCAAGATACACATGATATGGTATCAACTTCTCGTCCTTGGTTTTCCATTCGCCATTGGTCTGATTGATGATAAGCTGTGAGTCTCCATATACTCGTAGCTTCTTGACACCCAAGATCATGGCTTCCCTTAAGCCAGCGATGCATGCTTCGTACTCTGCCATGTTGTTGGTGCATTCGAATGCTATGCGCCTTGAGATAGGAATAGGGACATCATCTGGAGAGTAGAGGATCACTCCAATACCTCCTTTAGAATTTGCTGCTTCTTTTCTTTCCCTTCGATAAGCAAGAGATCTTCATCAGGGAAGAATGTCTTGAGCGGTTGATAATCAAGGAGGGAGTGGGCCGCAAGATGATCAGCGAGGGCCTGCCCCTTGATTGCCTTCTGAGTGACATAGGTGATGTCGAATTCAGACAGGAGTAACTGCCATTTAGCTATCCTTCCAGTGAGTGCCGGTTTCTCGAACAGGTACTTGAGCGGATCCATGTGAGCGGGGAGGAGAATAGGGAATGCAATCATATATTGGCGGAGTCGCTGAGTTGCCCAGACTAGGGCGAGGCAAGACTCCTCGATCGGAGAATACCTGGTCTCGTAGTCGGTGAACTTTCGGCTCAAATAGTATATTGCTTGTTCCTTCTTCCCGATCTCGTCGTGCTGGCCGAGGACACAGCCGATGGCTTTTGCTGCTACCGAGATGTATAACAACAGTGGACGTCCAGGAGTGGGCGGTACTAGGACTGGAGGATTCATGAGATATCTCCTGATGCGGTCGAAGGCGACTTGGCAATCATCATTCCATTCTTTTGGAACGTTCTTCCGAAGGAGCTTGAAAATGGGCTCACAAATAGGTGTGAGCTGTGCGATGAAGCGACTGATGTACTGAATTCTGCCGAGGAAGCCACGAATTTCTTTCTCTGTTGTAGGAGGGGGCATCTCGATTATTGCTATGGTTTTGGTTTCGTCGACCCTGATGCCATCCTTGCTCACCATAAAGCCGAGGAGCTTGCCTCCCATTGCACCGAAGACACATTTCTGAGGGTTGAGACGGAGCTTGTACTTTTCTAATCTGTTGAATAATTTCTTCAGATCTTCAAAGTGTCCTTCAATTGTGTGAGATTTGATGATCATATCGTCCACATATACTTCAAGCTCTTTGTTCATCATGTCGTGGAATAGTGCTGTCATTGCTCGCTGATATGTTGCTCCTCCGTTCTTCAGACCGAACGGCATTACCCTGTAACAGAAAGTTCCCCAGGGAGTGATAAACGATGTCTTCTCGCAATCTTCGACGGCCATCTTGATCTGATTGTAACCTGAGAACCCGTCCATAAATGAGAAGATCTTGTATCCAGTAGTATTGTTGACCAGAGTGTCGATGTGTGGCAAAGGGAAGTCGTCTTTAGGACTGGCTTTGTTGAGATCTCGGAAGTCGATGCACATTCGAACCTTGCCGTCCTTCTTTGGTACTGGTACGATGTTGGCGAGCCATTCAGGATAGTTAGAGACTACCAAGAATCCCGCATTGTACTGTTTGATGACTTCATCTCGGACTTTCAGAGTCCATTCTGGCTTCATTCTTCGAAGTTTTTGTTTCACTGGCTTCATATCTGCCTTGGTTGGCAGATGGTGTACAAGGAGCTCTTCATCGAACCCCGGCATGTCTTCATATGCGAACGTGAAGTTGGACAATCTTGGAGCTAGGAACTCTATCATTTTCTGTTTCATCTCTGGTGGCAACGATTTTTCAATGCGTACTTCCCTAGGGATCTCAGGTGTCCCCAAGTTTACTATCTCAAAATCATCGGCTACAACATTGGCTTTGGATTCGAACTTTTTGAGGAGATCCTCAAGTTCGGGAGCAGGATCATCATCTTCCTCATCCCGAGCTTCGTCTAGACCCATGAGCTCGAAGTCTAATTAGATATCAAAGTCATATGATTCGACTTCAAACTCATGTGACTCTTTAGATGAACTTGGCACATTATTGAATGCAGGAAAAGAAATGTTTTTTGGTTTTTGAGAATCTTCTGAAATGGAAATGCTAGATGTTTTTGGCTTTTGAAATTTTTTGATTTTTTTAGATTTTTGAAATTCGCGGGACTTTGAACAAGCGGGTATTGCAGACCATGATTGATCCCAACTTGTTCCAATGTTTCGGTTGCTGCTTAAACAGGCTGTTTTTTTGGAAGCCAGAGCCCTCAGATGGTTCTTTGGCTGATTCAAAAGTTAGGGGAACGGATGACCATTCAGGACCCCACACTTCCTTCCCTGAAGAGGTGGGGGTTGATGATTCGGGCGAAGAATCACAGTCTGGCCCAATGACCATGATTTTCCGCTGGTCGGGTTCGAGATCTGAGTCGTACTCATTCCCTCCTGGGTCACTTACCTCGCATTGCAGTTCGTCTGGTTCTACGGATGAGACACAAGTTCGGAATCTGGACATCGGACCAATCCAGGGATGGCCATTTCCCTTTCTTGGTCTAATGGATGGGCTGCTTCTGCCCTTGGCTAATGATAGTTGATGTTGATTCTGCAGAGATGGGCGGGTCACGCCCTTTGCTGATCGATGTTGAGATGGGTAAGTTGTGCCCCTGGTTGGCTGGAATGGAAGCGGGCAGGTTGTGCCCCTGGTTGATTGATGCTGAAATGGGCAGGTTGTGCCCCTGGTTGATTGATGCTGAAATGGGCAGGTTGTGCCCCTGATTGGGAGCAGGTATCAGAGTGACCTGGTCTTGAAGCTGCTGTATTTGACTTCCTTCTTCGTCTTCATCATTTCCTTCTTCTTCTGGAGGCTTAGATGGTTCGAGAATATGATCCCATCGAATGGGGGGCCACGTGGCCCACACTAGGCTCATCGGGAGGCCTTTGTGTAGTGCAGTCGGTTGATTCCCTCCTGGATCTTTGCAAGGTTCTCCTAGCTTGACTGAATTGGATGGTTGAGCACCGAAATTTCTTCCTTCTTTTGTCCATGAAGATTGCCCTGTATCCAAGTCCCCATTTCCGTTGGTTATATATCAGCGGTATCTTTCTGGACTTGAAGTGATTCTTCATGCGGTATTTGAGGCTCAGACGTTCTGCCGATGAAAAGACACGTTCCACCCTTATCGGTTCTGGATTGGCGATAGAGTTCACAGTCTCGAATTCGAAACTGTGAAACGAGATGTCTTCTTCAGAGTGTTGGATATCGATGACCAGAATGTCTGGTTCAGTGGCAGCAGCATTGGAAGGAATAATCTCCTTCTCTGCATGGATAGAGATTACTTGATTTCCACAGATGTATTTCACTCGTTGATGCAGGGTTGATGGCACAGCTCTAACCTTATGCAGCCAAGGTCGTCCGAGCAACATGTTGAAAGAGGCTGATATATCCAGAATTTGGAATGTGATGGTGGAGATTTTCGGACCTATCTGTACCTCTATGTCGACCTCCCCTTCCACTGATCGACGGGTGTTGTCGAATGCTCTGACACATATGATGCTGGGTCGGAATGAAGAAGGACTGATTCCCAGACGTTCCGCAGTCTTGAGTGGGCAGATGTTTAAGCTCGAGCCGTTATCGATAAGGACCAGTGGGACACAGAGGTCTTTGTATCGTAAGGCTATGTTGAGGGATCGTCCATGATCGCGCCCTTCCGGTGGCAACTAATTATCGGTGAAGGTGATGGCGCGTGGAGCCAGGAGTTGTCCAATCATCAATGCTATCATCTCTTGTGCCGTATCGGAGGAGACGTGAGCATCGCTCAAGGTTTTGGCAAACATTTCTCGGTGTATGCGAGATGTGCAGAGTAGCTCCCATACTGAAATTTGAGCAGGAATTGACTTGAGCTGAGTCGCCACATCGTATGCGGCTTCATTTTTGTTGCCGAGGCTTGAGAGAGCGCCTTTGGGATCTCCTCTGTTCTGATTATCTCTTCAGATGCAGCGCCCATTGGGATTCATGTTTCCCACTTCCGCACATTCTAGATAGTGGCAGGGGACCTCTTTATAATTTTCCTCACCTTTGCCTTCTATGACCACTTGTTCTTGCAACGGTGCTAGGTATGGGTACCGGATCTTCTTCGTACGGAGCTTTTTCCTTGAGAACTACGTTGTTGCCTGTGCTGAAGGGGTAATATCGAGGCTTGTCTTCATAGATCACATAAGGTTGCGGTCCTGGCTTGACCGTTCCTAGAGCAGGAGGCTCCCATGGAATGAATACTGGTCCTCTTGATATGGCAGGGGGTTTCTCTGTTCACCTTAGTTGCCGTAGTGTGATTCACATGCCTCCGGGATTTACCCCTTGCAATATGACTGGCTCAACTGGAGGAACTCCTTCCAATACAATGGGTTCTTGCTGCTGACGAGTATGGTTTCTCCTTGCAAGACGACATGTTCGTATGTGGGCTCGATGTATGATTGTGCTCCTTCCAGGACGACTGGTTCCCAACATGAGGGGCCGTAAGATGCCCCTTGAACAACTGGCACATCATATGGAAGTGTTCCTTTGAGTACTACTGGCTCGGAGACTGAAGCAAGAAAGGGACTTGCCCCTTGCAAGATCGGAGGAGGATTTGTCGGCCCATAAGTGTAGGCATGAATGGATTGGATGGGGGAGAAGAAGCGATCGAGGCGTTCTCCTTCTTCTATGCTGTTGACGGTGGGGCCTCGAGACGAACTGGGGTCTGTCTGATGTTGAGGCAGAGGATTCTGAAGAATGTTGGTGGAAACTGCTGCGGGAGTCCCAGGTACCGAGATGACGATCTTGCGGTCATCAATCAGATCTTGTATGACATTTTTCAAAGTAAAGCATCGATCAGTAGTATGGCCACGTCCTTGATGGTAGGCGCAATACTCATTTTCTCGGTAGTTCGGAGGCAGAGGATGAGGAGGAGGCCTGGGTGCCATTAGAGTGAGTAACTGCTTTTGTACCAGCATAGTCATGACTTGACTAAGTGGTTGAGTGAGTGGAGTGAACTTCCTGAGCTCCCTGTAATTCTGCCTATTTTGGTATGAGTATTGACCATTCCCTCGAATTGCTACTGTTGTCGAGGTGGTTGTAGCTGTGGTTGCGGATTTGGTCGTGGTTGATACCTCTGAGGTTGGTGCTGAACCTGATTCTGCTGATGCTGTTGATGTCCCTGTGGGGGAGCATATTGATTACCTTGAGCAGTGGTGCTGATGTTGTTTACCTCTGTCGGGGGGGGGGGGGGGGGGGGGGGGGGAGGAGAACCGCTGCAGTTTCCGTTCCCCTATCCGATGGGTCTTCCCTCTACTCTGTTCCTTTTGACTGGAGTGGCTTGATGAGGCCATGGGGAGATTGTCCCGGCACGGATTCCTGCTTCGACTTGCTCTCCAGCACGGATCAACTGCGAGAAATTCGCGTATGGATGCGAGATGAGATATCCAGATATGCCCGGATATGTTGAATGAACAATCATGGAGATTTGTTCTTCGTCGTCGATAAGTGTTCGCATTCTGGCTGCCATAGCTCGCCAACGTCCCACATAAGCTGATAGTGTTTCATCACTCCTTTGCCTGAGAGCCGTGAGGTTAGCTCTTCTGGGTGCTATGTTGAGGTTGTATGTGAATCTGTCGACGAAAGCCTGGGAAAGCTGTTCCCACGTCCTGATGCAGTGGCAGTCCAATGAGGTGTACCAATCTAGGGCATCGCCCTTTAGAGATTTTTGGAACAAACGAATGAGGGCCCTTTCATTTCCTGAGATTGCACTCAGCTCTCCACAGAAGGCCTTGAGATGTGCTGTGGGACAACCGCTGCCATCGTATCTTTTGAATTTTGGTACCTCAAAGTTTTGAGGTACTTGGGCATCTGGGAAAGGACACAAGTCTCTGAACTTGGTCGAAGGTAGATCGACTCCTTGTTGTCGTTGAAGCTGATTTTGCAAGATCTAAAACTGCTCCCGCAACTCGTCCAGTCCTGAGTGATCCGTTAGAACGACCGGTGCCTCTTGGAGCAAGGCACGTTCTTCTTCGGCATAGTGGTCGATGTCTTCAACCCTATGGGTTTGCTGAAAAGCAACCGCAGGTTGCTGAAATTGATTTGATGATTGAACTGGATTCTGATGAACTTGTGCTTGAAAGGATTGTAGCTGAACTGGAGACTGTACTGAAGGTTGAACTGAAACTTGCTGGAAATTAACTGGAGACTGCTGAATTGAAGATTGCTGGAAATTAACTAGAGTTTGTTGAATTGAGGATTGCTGGAAATTAACTGGAATCCCATCGGCGGGGATGTGCTGGAATTGAAAAGTGCTCCTGTTTGCAGGAGGCTGAGATGCTGGGAAGTGACCCCCCTTGTTGGGTATTCGCCACTGTCCGCTAATTGATGTGGGCTTGACACTGACCCCCATTGTGGGCATTCGCCAGTGCTGTCCTTGTTGCTGGAAATTGAATTGAAATCCAATCGGCGGGGATGTGCTGAAATTGAAAAGGGGTCCCATCGGCGGGGACAGGCTGAGATCTACTGAGGCTGTTGTTTGTAAGATTGACTGGAAGCTGACTGGAAGTCTTTGTGACAGAAGTGCTCTGAGATGGCCCTGTCGTCGCGAGAAGGTATTGAGGAGGATGCCCCATAGCGAAGGGCTGAGACGGCTGCTGTCGGTAGTCTTGGGCAGACTCCGATGGTTGAGCTTGATTTGAACTGGAGGCCGGAGGGACCCGGCATGGTTGCTGAGATGGCTGAACTGGGCCAACCTGATTGTTGGCTGCTGCGGTGGCTTGTGCTTGCATGAATTGCAAGAGCATTTCTTGCATTGCTCTCATTCCTTGTGCTAATTCTTGTATGATTGGCGTATTATCAATGGGTTGTTGCACTTGAGGTTGCACTTCGGTCATCTCAAGAGCAGGGAAGAGATGAGTTTCTTCTTCGTGGTCGGACATGGCTTGCTGAGCCCGAGTGCGGATTATGCTGCGGAAGGGAAGTTGTTTCCGAACATGTTGAGCCCGAGGAGGCACAATGGTGAGGACTATACTCTACTCTTTTTGGGTTTTAGGGTTTTCTATTTTTTTTCTTTTTTGGGTTTTGGGTAGAATGCTATGGAGATGAGATTGTATGAAGACTAATGACTTTCAAGTATGGGAAGGATTCTGTTTTTCAAGTCGGATCACGACTAGTGAGACTAGCTTATCCCCAGTGGAGTCGCCATTCTGTGGACCCTCGCCGTTCCGTGCTCCCACACGATGTTCTCGTCCCTTTCCTTTTAGGAAAAGAAGAAGAGGATGCGTGAGTGCGAATCGCCGTTTGTGCCACTGGCTTGCCTCGTTCTCGAGGGCTTTGTTTGGTAGTCGTGTTTAAGCTGGATGTGTTTAAATGAGTTTATATAAGACCAGAGTCGCCACTAGCCAGTTACTTCGAATCTACAGTCGGCTAGACCCTGTAGAAACGTTAGAGAAGGGGATCCAAAGATTCATTTATCTAAAATGACTCCTTTTGATCTGCGGCTAGAGATTCGATGTAAGGGATCACGGTTACAGGGTGGGAAGAGGTTAAGCACCCCACACACTGCCCGTACCAAAGTACAGTCTCTACTTCACAGAATCGAACTAACACTTGAAAGTCTGTTTTAATTCTCGTATATTCTCATAGATGACATGATGCATGAATACAGGTCTGAACAGTAAGAGTTTCTTATGGACAGGTTCCACTAATAGGCAAGCCCAGAGCATACGCTTGAACTGACAGGTGCTTTATGCGGAATGCATGCTGTGTGTTTGAATGATCAAAGTGCTTGTAGTGATATGTACATGAATGCAGGTCTGAACAGTAAGAGTTTCTGATGGGTAGGTTTCATTAACAGGCAAGCCCAGAGCATACGCTCGAACTAACAGGTGCTTTATGCGAGATGTATGCTGTGTGTTTGAATAATCAAAGTGCTTGCAATGAAGCAGGGGGGTTGGAAGAAAAGTAAATGTTGCACTTATGCTAGATGCGAATGAGATGATGCTAGTAAGGAACAGCTTAAATGGACGGAGGTGTCGCAAGGATTGGCTTCGAGTGGCTGGATCAAGACTTGGATGGCTTGGGAGACTTGGACCAGTGGTCAGGCTGGGCTGGACCAGGGCTAGGCTCTCCTCACTCAGGCTCTCCTTGGTGGAGGAATGGGCTAAAGGATGGAGGGGTGGACTCAAAGCTCTCGCACTGAAGAGAAGGGAAGTGGCTCTTGAAATGGGAAGGGGAGAGGGGTACTTATAGCAGTGGGCAGTGGCAGATTGCGTAAATAATTTTGGAGGGCCGCCCGTACGGATGCTCCTCAGTTTCCAGCGCTTGGTACGGTCATTTCTCGGGGCTGCTGTTTTGACTCGGTGGGTTAACTCGGTGAGTTGACTCAGCGGGTCGACTCAGTGATTTGACTCAGCGGGTTGACTCGGCGGGTTGACTCAACGGGTTAACTCAGCGGGTTGACTCAGTGGGTTGACTCAGTGAGTTTGACTTTTTTAGGATTTTTTTATTGGCTTTTCTTATGGGGGTTTTTCAGGCTGATGTTTAGGGGTGGGTTGACTGGGTTCAGGCTTGAGTTGGGCTATGAATTGGGGCTTATAAGGGTGAGTTTGGCTGAGTTTGGACTTGGAATTTGGGGTTTGGTCCTCCATTCATCCAGCTATCTCTACCAACAGTGTAGCCGAAGGTGGGGTGTCTACACTTACCTCGTTCTCGAGGGCTTTGTTCGGTTATCGTGTTAAGCTGGATGTGTTTGGATGAGTTTGTATAAGACTAGAGTCGCCACTAGCCAGTTACTTCGAATCTACAGTCGGCTAGACCCCATAGAAACGTTAGAGAAGGGGATCCGGAGATTCCTTCCTCTAAAATGACTCCTTTTGATCTGTGGCCAAAGATTCGAGGTAAGGGATGACGATTATAGGGTGGAAAGGGGTTAAGCACCCCACACACTGCCCATACCGAAGTACGGTCTCTACTTCACAGAATCGAACTAATACTTGAAAGTCTGATTTAATCCTCGTACATTCTCATGAATGATATGATGCATGAATGCAGGTCTGAACAGTAAGAGTTTCTGATGGGCAGGTTTTCCATTAACAGGCAAGCCCAGAGCATACGCTCGAACTGACAGGTGCTTTATGCGAGATGCATGCTGTGTGTTTGAATAATCAAAGTGCTCGTAGTGACTGATGCATGAATGCAGGTCTGAACAGTAAGAGTTTCTGATGGGCAGGTTTCCATTAACAAGCAAGGCCAGAGCATACGCTTGAACTGACAGGTGCTATATGCCGGATGCATGCTATGTGCTTGAATGATCAAAGTGCTTGCAGTGAAGCAGGGGGGTTGGAAGAAAAGTAAATGTTGCACTTATGCTAGATGCGAATGAGATGATGCTGATGATAGAGTAGCTGAATGGATGGCGGTGTCGCAAGGATTGGCTTCGAGTGGCTGGATCAAGACTTGGATGGCTTGGGAGACTTGGACCAGTGGTCAGGCTGGGCTGGACCAAGGCTAGGCTCTCCTCACTCGGGCTCTCCTTGGTGGAAAAGTGGGCTAAAGGGGGAAGAGAAACTCGGAACAAATAGATTGCACTCGGGCTTGAGCTTGTGAAATGTGAAGGGGAGGGGGGTATTTATAGCAGCGGGGAGTGGCAGTTCCCGTAATTAAGTTTGGACGGCCCTCAGGGGGCCGCCCGTACGGCCTTTCTTGGGATTCAGCGGGCAGTACGGACCTGCTCCGAGGCTGCGGTCTGGAACTCGGTGAGTTGACTGGGTTTAAGAGATGGATTGATACAGTGAGTTGACTCGATAGGTTGACTCAGCGGGTTGACTCAGTGATTTGACTCAGCGGGTTGACTCGCTGAGTTTGACTTTTTTTAGGGATTTTTTGACTGGTTTTTCTTATGGGGGGTTTTTCAGGCTGATGTTTAGGGGTGAGTTGACTGGGTTCAGGCTTGAGTTGGGTTATGGATTGGGGCTTACAAATATGAGTTTGGCTGAGTTTGGACATGGGATTTGGGTGTATGGTCCTCCATTCATTCAACTAACTCTACCAATCTTGTAGCCGAAGGTGGGGTGTCTACAGGGGCTCGTTGGAAAGCTAGGTGGGGTCCACACGGTACTCTCTAAGAAGATCCAGCCATTCATGCAAGGTAGGATCGAAGATCTTGGCCAATCTTGAATTCTTTAATTGAGTTTGGGAGGTTGAAGTGGGACATACAATCGACCGACGGCGTGGACCGTTAATGACAGCGTGGACCGTTAATGACGGCAGCAGTTAAGCTGCCACTGTATCAGCGTTCGAAGAAGACGATTTCCGTCCGTATTACATGAAACGCGGCTACATATGAGGGTCCCACCTTGATGTATGTAAGAAATCCAATCCGACCATCAGCTAGGCCACCTGTTTTCTGATTAGGACATTTGTAGAATGATCGGAGGGTTGAAATTCCATGTGTACTGTTAGATCGTGTCCTAGAACTCATATATAGATTTTTGTACGAGAATGATCGTAAAAAATCATGATACTTGAAAATGGCCATATAAATTAAGTTTAGCTAATGGCATTTTCGAATTATTGTAAATTTATGAGTTTTGTGAAATCTGACACTTCTACGCTATTCTAGGGTTCATGTTGAGCAACTTTAATGAATGGGCCATACTATAATTCCTTACGAATTATTTAATATTAATTTAACAATATTAAAGTTATTTAATTACTTAACTAATCAATTAACTACTAATTAAATTATTCCAGAAATCTAAAGTTAATCAAATTATTATTTAAATTATTGTAAGGATCCGGGTTATTACATTCTACCCTCTTAAAAGAAAATTTTCGTCCTCGAAATTAAACGTACCTCAAAATAAATCTAGGTATTTTTCTCGGATTTCATCTTCACGTTCCCAAGAAGGTTCTTCAACTTCGTGATTACTCCATTGTACTTTCAACAAGTGGTATCGTTTTGGTGCGGAGTACTTGTTCCTTTCTGTCTAGAATTTTAACAGGCTTCTCAATGTATGTAGTATCTTTTCGAATTTCCAAAGGCTGTCAGTCGATGACATGAGAAGTATCTTGTTCATACTTCCTTAACATGGAAAACGTTATGAATACTCGATAATTGAGACGGCAAGGCAAGTCTGTATGCTACGGCTCCAACTTTAGCTAATACTTCAAATGGTCCGACATATCTTGGAGCTAATTTTCCCTTTTTCCCAAATTGCATAACTCCTTTCATCGGAGAAACTTTCAAAAACACATGATTGCCCACGAAGAATTCCAAATCCTCCCTTCGGTTATCTGCATAACTCTTCTGTCGGCTTTGGGTGACACGGATACATTCCTTAATAACTGCAATCTTCTCAGAAGTCTGTTGTACAAGTTCAGGTCCTAACAAAGCTTTCTCGCCCACTTCTGTCCAACAGCTAGGGGATCTACAAGGTCTACCATATAGTGCTTCGAATGGTGCCATTCTGATAGTCGACTGATAACTATTATTGTATGCAAACTCTATTAGAGAAAGATGATCGTCCCAATTTCCCTTGAAATCTAGAACACAACACCTGAGCATGTCTTTTAATATCTGATTCACTCTTTCTGTCTGGCCATCAGTCTGTGGATGAAACGCTGTACAATAATCCAGTTTAGTTCCCAATGCTGCTTGAAGACCCTTTCAGAATCGAGAAACAAACCTAGGGTCACGATCGGAAACAATCGAAACAGGCACCCCATGAAGTCTCACAATTTCCTTAATATATAACTTACTCAGCTCTTCTAAGGAGTTATTCATTCGTACCGGTAAAAAATGTGCCGACTTAGTTAGTCTATCTACGATTACCCATACTGCATCATGATTTTTCCCTGACCTGGGTAGTCCTATCACAAAATCCATGGATATACGTTCCCATTTCCATTCTGCGATTTCTAATGGTTGTAGTAGACCAGAAGGCCTCTGGTGTTCGGCTTTAACTTGTTGACAGGTGAAACACTTGGACACGAAATTAGCGATCTCTTTCTTCATGTTGTTCCACCAATATGTCCTGCGAATGTCGCGATACATCTTCGTGCTTCCAGGATGTATTGTAAACTTAGATCTATGGGCTTCTTCCAAAATTTCTTTCTTTAATTCTTCAATGTCAGGCACGCACAATCTTCCTCGATACCTGATTGCTCCGTCTGCCCCTACTTTCCATTCAACGGTTACATCGGCGGCTGCAACTGGAATTCGATCTTGGAGCCACGTGTCCTGTTTTTGAGCTTCTATGATTCGGGTCACCAACGTTGGCTGAATAGTTAAATTTCCAAGGAAAGCCATGGTGCTATTTTCCCACTGTTGAATCTCATAGTCTTTCACATTTTCCAACAATTTCCATTCTTGCATGGCGAGGGTCGCGGCAAGTATTTGCTTCTTCCTACTCAACGCATCGGCCACTACATTTGCCTTGCCTGGATGGTAACAGATGTCAAAGTAATAGTCTTTTAGAAATTCTAGCCATCTTCTCTGTCGCATGTTCAACTCCTTTTGATCAAATAGATATTTAAGACTCTTATGATCAGTGTATAATTCAAACTGCTCTCCATACAAATAATGTCTCCATATTTTCAAAGCGAAGATGACCGCATCTAGCTCTAAGTTGTGAGTAGGGTAATTTTGCTCATGTTTCTTCAACTGCCTGGAGCCGTAAGTGATCACCCTTCCATTCTGTGTAAGAATACATCCCAACCCTTGGTGAGGGCATCCGTGTAGATGACAAATTTTTCTCCTTCCGCTGGAATCGTTAATATCGGTGCCGACATTAAATGCTTCTTAAGCCTTGTAAATGCTACTTCGCAACTGTCGTCCCATATAAAGGTTATACTCTTCCCCGTTAGACTGGTTAATGGTCTCGCAATTTTGAAAAACCCGTCGATAAACCTCCTGTAATAACCTACCAAACCCAGGAAACTTCGTACTTCAGATGCATTTGTGGGTTGTTCCCAGTTAATCACTGCTTCGATCTTTGTCGGGTCTACCGAAATTCCCTTTTCCGACACAACATGTCCTAGAAATTTTACTTCTTTCTTCCAAAACTCACACTTTTTGAGCTTCGCATATAATTGGTTGTCTTTAAGGATCTGTAACACAGTCCTAAGGTGTTCCTCGTGTTCTTCATAGGTCTTATAGTAGATGAGGATGTCATCAATGAAGACTATGACACACTGATCGAGGTAAGGCTTAAACACCCTATTCATTAAGTCCATAAACACCGCCGGAGCATTCGTGAGCCCAAAAGGCATGACCAGGAACTCATAGTGACCGTAACGTGTCCTGAAGGCGGTTTTAGATATGTCTGGATTTTTTATTCTTAACTGATGATATCCTGACCTCAAATCTATTTTGGAAAAATATTGAGCTCCCCTCAATTGATCGAATAGGTCATCGATACGAGGCAAAGGGTATTTATTTTTAATTGTCACCTTGTTAAGTTGACGGTAATCAATACATAGCCTCATCGAGCCGTCCTTCTTTTTCACAAATAGGACCAGAGCTCCCCAAGGTGATGTGCTGGGCCTTATAAATCCTTGATCTAATAGTTCTTGAATCTGCTTCTTTAGTTCTCTCAATTCCAATGGGGCCATACGGTATGCCGCTCTAGAAATCGGAGCAGGTTCCTGATACCAGTTCGATGGAAAAGTCTACTTCCCTCCGAGGGGGCAATCTCAGAATTTCTTGGAACACGTCAGGAAATTCATTAACTATGTGTATTTGTTCAGTATGGGTTTCCTGGTCTTCCGTCTCGGATAGTGCTGCCATGCTTATTATTGGATCTACATGTCTGCCCCCATAAAATATGATGACCGGTTGATCTGGGCTGGAGAATGTTACTGTCTTTTCGTAACAGTCTAAGGTAGCGTGATGTGCGGCCAACCAATCCATTCCAAGGATAATCTCGAATCCCGTCATATCCAGGACGATTAGATTTGCTGGTAGACAAGCCTCGCCTATCAAGATGGGACAGTCCTTACATATTCGATCTAGCACTACCGATCTACCAATGGGTGTAGCAATAGTTAATTTCCTATCTATGTTCTCACTAACCAATTCCAAAGAAGTGACCAGCGATGCAGAAATGAATGAGTGTGTGGCCCCCGTATCAAACAAAGCTTTGGCAGGTGATGTAAATATAAAGAACGTACCTTCGAACACTGTCCCATTTGCATTGTGATCAGGTGGGGCATCTGTGATTGCGTAGCACTGTGCTACTGCCTCTTCTAGAACTGGTTCTTCTTCATGTGGCATTTCTTCATATTCTTGTGATGTTTCAGGCTCCCCCACTGGTGGGACTACTGCGTAAACCCGTCCTTGAGCTTCCTGTCGTGGAGGTTGGTTACCAGGTCTCGTAATTGAGAAGGGTTGTGTTTGTTGCGGCCTGGGCTGTTGAGAGTATTGTGGAGGCCTCTGTTGTTGCATGTGTGAACGTTGTTGTGGTTGTGCATGTTGAGATGGTGGAATGTGCGGCTGGGATACCGGGTGAGATGGCCCCTAGACCAATAGAGGACATGAAGGTCGCATGTGACCCACCTCACCACAATTATAACATCTCCCATGGAATTGATTGCTGCCTGATAGAGGTGGAGATGCGGAACTTCTCATCATTTTCTGTCTCTTATCCGAATGTTGGGGTAGTGCAATAGATGACGCCTTGTTTTTCGACCCTGTATCGGACTTTTTCTGTTCCCGATCCTTCCAAAACTCCTCAAAGTCTCTCTCCACCACCAAGGCCTTATTAAAGACCTCAATGTAAGTCGTTAGTTCGAAGGCCCGCACTCTGCTACGTATAGGTGGTTTGAGGCCGCTCTCAAATTTTCGAGCCTTATCATCTTCTTCTCGTACCATAGAAGTGGCATACCTCGCCAACTCCGTAAACTTGGTTTCATATTGTCTAACGGAGAGTTTTCCTTGTTCCAATCTCATGAATTCCACTATCTTCTGATCTCACATTGTCTTTGGGAAGTATTGTTTATTAAATTTGTCGCAGAATAAGTCCCAGGTCCATACAGCGCCTAGGGCAACTGATCTCACCATAGATTCCACCAATAATACTCTTCTCCCTCGAGTACAAAGGTGGCTAAAGTGACTTTCTCTTCATCTCTGCATCCCATTCCCTCAAAGAGTTTCTCTATTTCATTTCGCCAATGTTCTGCTTCGTTCGAGTCGGGTGATCCGTTGAACGAGGGGGGTCGTAACCGTTTGAATCTTTCCAGTAACCCACCTAAATTTTCGTGAGTGGTTGGAGGGGGTATTGGATTATTCTGGTTATTCTGAAGTCCAATAACATTGACCACGGTCCCCAACACTTTCATCATCTCATGTAGCAGTCGGTTTTGCTCGGCCAAGCCTGGAATTGATGTCGTTGTATTGTTGGTAGCGGGTGGGGTGGAGGGCATCCCGTTTTGCTCTCTAAGTCCCGTCATGGTTAATCTACGAGCCAGGTAGAATCATAAGTTAATACTTAATGGGGTTGGTGCCATCAAAGGACTAGATTATTCACCTTCATTTAAAACTAACCCATAACCTTAGGCACTGGAATCTCGAAATTCTCTCTGATACCAAACTGTTACGCCCTGAAATTTGAGACTTGAGTACAACAACCCAAGGCCCGAGTTCCAGAGTGCGAATTTAATTCAAGCATAACTTTTAGAGAAATTTCATTCCACATACCACAATACTACTAAACTAAAGTATTTTATTTATCATAGTTTAAATCTCAAATTGTAATTTAAATCAAACAACTACATCTACTCTGCAAACCATTTAAGTCTACTAAAGTCTGTTTTAATCATCTTCAAAAAGAAATAAATTAAACCACCTAATCTAAGATAAAACTTCTAATAGAAATAGTCCTCCAGATATTCTGCTTCAGCCGCTCCTCCTTCCTCCTGAAATCCTGCAGAAACTGTGGTGATTTTGGTGAGCTAAAGCCCAGTGAGGTCATTTCCATCACAGGTAATATTCCAGTTAATAAGAGATAAGATGTAAAACATCAACAGATAGGATTGTATGAAAATATACGAGGGTAAGATTATGATTAATACACTTTATGATTTATTGTAGATGAAACATGATTATCATGATCTCATGTATGTTATGATACGTGTGAGAGCAATAAACGTCTAGGAACTCGCTGCCACTGAACATTAGGAACTTGTTGCAAATCAACCATGCTCACCTAACTGGTACAGCGAGGCGGCAAATCAACCATGCACGCCAATGGGCAAATCAACCATGCACCACTGATCCAACCGAGCAAATCAACCATGCTACAATAAGTGAAATGACCAGAACTCGCTACCACTGTACATTAGGAACCTGTCGCAAATCAACCATGCTCACCTAACCGATACAGCGAGGCGGCAAATCAACCATGCACGCCAGGAGTCAAATCAACCATGCTCCTGTTCTGTCGTAGTGTATAAAAAAAATTGTATATGAATGTCATGAGTTATGAAATCACTTCTTCAAGCATACAATGCATCTCAAACTCAATTCCAATCACACTATGTATGTGTCATCTTTATTTAAGTAGTTATTTATCTAAACATTTAGTTTGTAGTAAATTAAGGAAACTGAGAAGATAGTCGTGTAAGGTAACCTATGTCAAGTTTGTCCAACATCTTGATATGTACAACTAGATAGGATAATTTAGGAAAAACATCAAGAATGAACAATTATGAGATGATATTTAAGAACAGAGATCGAAGTTGGGTCCCATACCTAAGATTCCCTTACAATTAACAGAGAAGAATAAAGACAATATCAAAGATTTGATTAAGGAAGCGAGTTGGAAAACAGATTCCTTACCCAAAATCCAATTGTTAAACAACAGAAGAAGGAAATAAGACTTGGAATATAGCGATAAGAGAATCAAGGAAAATCAACCAGAAAATCGTGAGATGAATCACTCACCTTGACAGGTCCTAAGCTCCAAATTGAGCATGAGTCGGCTCACTGAGTCGACTCGGTTGGAAACTTCTCCTTCTTTCTCCTTCCTTCTTCTTTCTTCTTTCTTCTTTCTTTCTTTCTTCTTCTTCTTTGCTGGAGCAAGGTCCAACAGTGCAGCGGCGTAGCGACAGCCACAGCAATAGTAGCCGCACCACCACCCTCTCTCTCTCTCTCTCTCTCTCTCTCTCTCTCTCTCTCTCTCCTCTCTCTCTCTCTCTCTCCCTCTCTCTCTCTCTCCCTGTGTTTCTTAGAAGGTAGGAGTGGGCGGATGAAGACCTTATATAGCTAACTAGGGCGGTGAAGAAGCGGTGAAAGGTGCGAACGCGCAAGGAAGTCCTGGTTCGAGTTGGAGAAGGAGACCAACTGGTTCTGGAACTCCTTTGCATGTGGGGCTCGTTGGGAAGCTAGGTGGGGTCCACACGGTACTCTCTAAGAAGATCCGGCCATTCATGCGAGCATAGGATTGAAGATCTTGGCCAATCTTGAATTCTTTAATTGAGTTTAGGAGGTTGAAGTGGGCCATACAATCGACAGACGATGTTGAGACCACCATCCTCTAAGGTCTGGGTGAGGCGCACACCAGATGGACGGGTTAGATCAACTGATGGGGGCCACTGTGATGGACGGTGTGAACCGTTAATGACAGCAGCGGTAACACTGCCGCTGTATCAGCGTTCGAAGAAGACGGTTTCCATCCGCATTGCATGAAACGCGGTCAACGCAGGTTGATCGCTTGCCAACCGTGTGCACTGCACACAAGGGTCCCACCTTGATGTATGTAAGAAATCCAATCCGACCATCAGCTAGGCCACCTAATTTTAAGGCATGACACAAAAAATGAGGCAGATCCGAGTTTAGATGGCCCACTTATGACTCGTTTTCTGATTAGGACATTTGTAGAATGATCGGAAGGTTGAAATTCCATGTGTACGGTTAGATCGTGTCCTAGAACTCA
Organism: Liriodendron chinense; assembly: GCA_003013855.2. NCBI lineage: Eukaryota > Viridiplantae > Streptophyta > Magnoliopsida > Magnoliales > Magnoliaceae > Liriodendron > Liriodendron chinense. The sequence continues at coordinate 1,433,121 of ML058329.1, read as the reverse complement.
TATATAGAGTTTTGTACGAGAATGATCGTCAGAAATCATGATACTTGAAAATAGCCATATAACTTAAGTTTAACTAATGGCATTTTCAAATTATTATAAATTTATGAGTTTTGTGAAATCTGACACTTCTACGTTATTCTAGGGTTCATGTTGAGCAACTTTAATGAAGGGGCCATACTATAATTCCTTACAGATTATTTAATATTAATTTAACAATATTAAAGTTATTTAATTACTTAACTAATCAATTAAACTGCTAATTAAATTATTCCAGAAATCTAAAGTTAATCAAATTATTATTTAAATTATTGTAAGGATCCAGGTTATTACAACACTCTCTCTCTCTCTCTCTCTCTCTCTCTCTCACACACACACACACACACACACACACATACACACCTTTTAAGAAGGTTCGAATGTCCATAGAGGGTTCGTCTAAGCTCTCTCTCTCTCTCTCTCTCTCTCTCTCTCTCTCACACACACACATCTATAAATAAAAAGTTATAGTTTTAGGAGATGCACTTACTGTGATGTTCCCCCACTAGAAATTTCGGTATACCTTGCTATGAAGGAAGTCTGTCAATCCACCTCTATCGTGTATATAACTATAATCTAATCCCTTCATTGTCATGGTCATCCACATATGATCTAGATCCCATATTGATCATGAAGTTTACCATCAGATTCGAGCTATCAAATTATCATTGAGTGCGATTAAAGTAGTTTTAATGGTTAATAAAAAACTCAACTGTTGAAAACCTCTCAAAATTCAATTAAAACCTTTTAAGTTCTGGGCTCGGAGGAAAAACCACTTGATGACTTTCTGATCTAATCAGATCTAGTCATAAACAAGTCTCATTATAAAACCAGTAGATCACTTGTTGACCCATTGATGATCCATATATAAGAATCAATGAACCCTTATGAATATACTGATCATACCACTTTAAGTGGCATATATGTAGCCCCGTAAAGTGAGCCAAAGCTACCTAGTTAAGATTCAAGACCCTCACACGTCCTCAGGTCAAAGGATTGATCAATTAATGTGTGCATTGAAGTTTCTAATCATATGATCATAGTCTAAGCTAATGATCAATTAATGTTGGCTTGAACCCCGATCCACCAATTTAAGTGTTTAAGGGTCCACACCAGAATCCTATATCCATGATGCACTCACACTTCTACATAAAGGGTAAAAAGGCATGACTAATTCCAAGTTGGTTTGTAATGGCGGAGACCTTGCATCCCAAGTCAGTCCCCTCACACACGATAATTGTATATCTCTTCGATTGATGTCCATAGATGTGTCCTAAGTATCTATGACAGTCATGATTCATCAGCGTATTGAGATCCATGGAACACAACTTTTCCAAATCCGCGATCACTTTGTCTAATCTTAAGTTTCCTATGACCAGAGGATATATTGTGTACTCCTCAGATGACCTAATGAATATAAGATAAATGTAATAATAAATATATCTAAGATATATAACACATGTCCAACTAGGACCCATGGTCATTAGATCAACGCCCCGAAATCTGCCCAATCACATCCACATGGCTAGTGAATTAGGGTGAATATTATTTTTTTAGGGCACTAACTCTAACAGAAATCCTAAAATCCTCCCTATAAATTAGATCCTATATTAAATAAGAGCTAGCTTAGAAGCCTTGGATGTCCCCACCCCGAGCATATGAAATAGAGTGAAGAAAAAGAGAAAGTGTGACATAGAGAGAAGTGAGGAAGGAGATCTTCTGACACCAGGGCCTCTTGCTGAGACAACTCCTGAGATTTTCTCATTGGCTCCTCATTGAGAAGACAATTTGTAACTTGATCCATGTACACCTTTCCCTTAGGTGTAGAGTTACTTAGAGACAACCAATTTCTCCTAGCCAACGAGCTAAGCATCAACAAGGGCTGTAGCTCATCATCCAGGAGTATCTTTATGGCGGAGAGTTGGTTTACAATGCTGCTCATTTCGTTCATGTGCCCAACCATTGAACCATTTTCTTTATACTTCAGGTTTATAAGTCTTCTGATCAGGAAGATTTTATTCCCGACTGTCTTCCTCTCGTAATACCCTTGTAGTTTTTGCCATAGGCTAGAAGCAAAGGTTTTCGTAAACACATGGTGAAATATAGTGTCATCAAACCATTGTCTAATAAACCCTACCACCTTTCGGTCAATCTTCTTTCATTCCTCAGTGGACATATCCGCCGGTTTCGTCGTTCACCTATGATACGTGCATACAGGTCTTTGCAATAAAGCAGGTCTTCCATCTTAGCCTTCCAGATGGCCAGTTAGACTTATTCAAGCTAACCATCCTCGATGAGCCACCTTCCATAATTCGCACGATCCCACCATCCATTCTACACAACTTGGACGCTCTGATACCACTTTTGTTTTTTGGAAGAATGCACAACCTTAGGATCTCACAATCCCCAACCGACTAAATTATGGAATATTAATGAGAAAAAACGAACAAGCAATCAATTCACACGACACCAAACACTTTTTATGTGAAAAACCCTCTAACATAGGTAAAAACCATGGGACCTTGTCCAACCAAACAATCCACTATGTAAGAACGTATTACACACTGATCACGAGCTTATAACAAGCTAGGATCTAATTTTCTTCACCCTTAGGTGGATTAAAATCAAAGAGACAGATATAGAAAGATCTCATCGATCTGAGGACTTTGAAGAAGCTAAGAATGAACCGACATCGAGGATGAATCATCATGGATACGGTCTTCTCACTCTTCGATCTTCCTCTCTCTCTCTCTCTCTCTCTCTCTCTCTCTCTCTACGGTCTTCTCACTCTTCGATCTTCCTCTCTCTCTCTCTCTCTCTCTCTCTCTCTCCTTTTCTTCTCTTCTTCCTTTTCTTTTTCTCTCTCTTCCTCTAGAACATGTAAAATTTCTTAGGTTACCCTAATTTTGCATTAGGAGTGCTTAAATAGCACAAGAGTCGGAATTGGAAACAAATTGTACAAAACAGAAAACTATATAAAATAGTCACGCACACTGTGGGGTGCCTGACCTGACACTGTAGGGCACCCGACAACGGCCAAAACTATCCAGAGAGCATTTAAGAAAAAAACGTTGAGTTTCGGTCGCCCGAACTCAATTGTGGGACGCTCGACCCGACACTGTAGGACACCCGAGACTGTCCGAAACAGTCCAACAAGTAACTGACATATCTGGAGGAGTTTTGATCACCCAACCCAGCCCAGTAACCTAACAACCCTAGAACTGCACTCTCTCCTCTCCTCATGAGGAGGAACATCCCATCATATATATATATATATATATATATATATATATATATATATATAGCCCACATACAAATTAAAAACTAAAACCTCACACTTACGTAGAATTACATGGGGTGGATGCCCATCACACATCACAGGGGGCCCACACAGCTCGACCTCATGGGAACTTCCCATGAGGTCGAGCGCATAGTACCTTATATATAAGTAGTGATCAACAGTTGTGCACTTGTTTTAAGATAGAACCTCTCAATACAAATTTTTTTACCTCTTTTTAGGAACTGGGTCAAACCGGATGGGGCCACAGCTTAGTAATCTTCTCGTGGGTTGGGCTTGGTCATGTCATCTAGTCACTGGTCATGCTCTGGCCTGAATTCTGAGCCCATTGTATAAACAGGTTGGTTTCAAGCTGATTTTCCCTGACCCAAACACAGCCCAAAGCAAGTGATCATCCCTAGATAATCTTTTTTTAAGTAGCAGTAGCAAGAAGAACTACAAAATCAAGAAATGGGCTAATATGAATTTCCCCCCTTGATTTCTTTGAAGACAGCCCCTTTTATCACAAAACCTAGTACTGTAAATTGTGTTTTACAATGCCTTGATATGCATATATAAGCCTAGACTCGTAATTGGACTCAAAATACTGAACTTCACTTACATAGTCAATTTACTAGAAATAAGTAAGAGTTCTAAAACTATTTAACCATGGAGATTTCTTTGTAATCCAGAGGTCCATAAGGAGAGAACAACTCAGCGAAAAATCCCTTCTTTCTTCTCGGGTTGATTCCCATATCTTTACACAGCTGATCATTGTACCAGATGTTGACAATACCTATGCATGATCTCCGGTAGTACTCGCCGGCATATCGTTTCATGTATCTTTCCCATCTTATTATGTCCTCTTCCATATTTCTAATACTCGGCAAATTGAAACCACCATCAAGAAAATGGGCAAGCCATCGGCACCTCATTTCGGACGTATATAAATTGGACAGACTTTCAGAGTATCCAATAATTGCTAGTTGTGGAATCCGAGGATGGATGCACTCTCTAACAATAGTAGAACAAGCCAGCACTGCAAGGTTAGAAAACGAATCAATGCAACGCGAAACTAAAAAAAAATAATGTGGATGTACTCACTCATGAAGCTCATCCTTTTTTCGCCCCACCATGTTGTGATCAAACCATTCATCTAGTAGGTCCCAACATGGACTACATGGTAAAAGCCCTAATGATTATTGGAGACCCCCTTAATCCAGACAAGATGTGCCCTAATTTGGATCACAGTGCCAAGTGATCTTTGAGTGGATACTGAGGACTTTTGGTCATGCATAAAAATTTTGGATGTGGCCCACACAACTGGGTCCTACTAGATGGAGGGTCTGTACTTGAACATAGTGACTAAAATAGCAGCTTACTACAAAATCAAAGGAAAAGAAAAGATTAATGGAAAACCTGTAGAGAGGAACTGTGGAAGTCAATGACCCCATGACGTGTTTCTGAAAGATTGGCGATGTGAATATGTCTTTGAGCTTTCGATCAGCCTTTGTATCCAGTTGCAAGGATCACCATGTCAGTCTCCAGATTCGAATCTCCATTGTCGATGATCAAACCGTCCTTGTAGAAATTGAACGACTGTGATTTCTTCAAGATGATACTCCTTTCTTCCACTTTGTTGTAGAAGTTGTTTGGAAGAGTTGCGAGTTGACAAGTAGAGATTTGCATATGGAAGCTGTGTTTTGGTACCATTCCATACTTCTTTAGAGGGAGCTTCCATTTGAGGTAGCTCTCAACGAATTTGGAGATTCCCCATCTCTTGAAATCAATTCCATTAGTTAGAAAATAAAATGCTACTAAGGCTGCGTTTGGACACTCAATTAAATTGAATTGCAATAATTTAGTAGTGTCTTTGGGTGTCACCCAAAAATGGATTTAACGAGTTTTCTCTGACAGATGTGACAAATTGATGTTGTTAGAAGTTGTACCAATGGGTAAGATTATATGAACACCTATTTTCTCAGGAGAGGTCCTTTCTCATGATGGTGTCTCTCCTGTGGACAGTTTGGATCTTTCATGTGTGTCAATTCAGATTTAAGATCTTTTGGTCCCACTTGAAATGCATGAACTTGCAATTATATGTTGGTCATTTCCTTTATATTAATTGAATTATTGCAATTCAGCCAAATTAAGCATCCAAACACACCCTTAAGGTCATTATCAACGCCCATGTGGACATACAAAAAAATAATAATAATAATAATAAAAGAGAGTACGCACACGATGACATACTTCAAGAGAACTGTTAAGGGGACCGAAAGGCCAAATGGCACCGTTGCCTTCCCTATCTCAAACCAAGTAGCCATCCTGATCAGGTTTTTAAGATTCGGACAAGTCCCATGCGACTCATCCGAGTCGACTCGGACTCAGTCTGACCAGACCTGGTTTGATACAATAAGTCGCTCAGATGAGCCAAGCCAGCCTTGGGCGAGTATGACTCAACTTGAGACCGGATGAGTTGGTCCAGGTCACCTAGGTTTTTAACCATGAGAGAGAGAGAGAGAGAGAGAGAGAGAGAGAGAGAGTACCACAGGAGAGAGAAGGGTTGCAAGTAGGCTAAGGAGAAGTCCTTCACCAGGTTTATGAATAAGCAGCTCCGAGAAGCGATTAACGTATAGAAGCCCAATTGGGACACCCCAAGGAAGATAATGAGGGACCGTCCAATGTACTGTCCTGCATATCACTGTACAAGGGATCTCCCTCCCTAAATTACAAAGATAAAAAATATGTCAACCATCCAATGTCCAATAATAATACAACACATTCAATGTTAGTACTAATGGGTCACGCATGGCATCAACCTTGTGGGAAATGGACAGTTTGGAGCAAATAGGCATATGGTGGGGCCAAGGAAGTGTGGCATATACACTCACTCAATGCACCTATGCAGTACCTCTACATGATCTGAACGTAGACCGTTGGTTTGAGTATGTGGACCGTTGGCTCGAGTATGTGATGTAGAACGGGCTGCAGACATTTTCATGACTAAGATGGACTAGAGGAAGCCCGACTGAAGATAGAAGTAATCCAGACTGTTAGGACCGTAAAACAGTCGTATCTCGCAATCTGGGATGACTTTTGAAACATATATATAATATATGATTTTGGGGTAGCTCAAGCTAGTTAAGCGAATCGAACCGCTATGCCAGGTTTCCCATGTCAGATTCATGAGATTTGATCAGATCGTCGGTCATTGGCCTAATTTTATTTTGTTTTTATTATAAATAGTAAGTTTTAGTTTGATTATAACTTTTGATCTGGTGAGTTTCAGAAGTTGTTCCCAACATAAAAGGGGCTTAGAAAACTTAAGAGAATAAAGTGGTTGGGCCGGATTGAAAACTTTCTATTTTTGACCAAAAATCATATAAGTCTAGTAAGAATAAGAGACGTTTATAAATAGTGTTTATTATTTATAAGTCACATTTTTAGGAGTTTTAGTTAGAGGATAAATCTGATACTTCGTCCTAGGATTTAGTTTTCTATTTAAACCATTGTAATTATGCTTTTCATTATTCAATTAATTATTACAATTTTTTTTAAAAATTATTTTCTATTTTCAAGGTATTTATCCAGTCATAAAGATAGTGGTCGACCTTACCACACCCTACCATGCATCAGTCTGTGTTCGGAATCTGTCCTAGTTATCAATGGCTTGAGTCTAAAACCTTTCAATGTAGACCCCACCTGCCCCATGAACAGCAGATTAAAAGTTACACAAATCTCACTTGGATCCGAATTGCCGGTCCATATGATCTGATCCATAGATAAATGGGTCGGGTGTTGATGTCTTTGATTAGACCGAAGACAACTTAGCTCATTTCAGCATGGTTCAACTTGGATATTAGTGGATCAGGTTTGTGGTGGAAATCTAGGCTCAACTGTTAAATGGGTCGGGTCTAAAACTCCCACCTACCCAATCCACTCCCTAGAATACTTCCATCTTTTTCGGTACGATCGATCGATTTAAGATGTGAGCCACATCTTTACACAATATAGATGGGTTTTAAATTCACACAATTTAGACACAGCGGGTACATGGTTAAAAAGGAGGAGATCAGATGGCCATCTTCTTCCAAGGATAATTCCTAAATCTGCCCGGTTGAAAATCTCTAAAAATGAATTTAGATGTTTTCGTGTAGTGCATGTTAGTTTTTATGGTTTGGCCCATCTCATCATTTCATCTGCAAAATTTTGGTCCTTTAGGTAGTCATGACATGGTGCATCAGTTGGACGGGTTGGACATAGTACACATACTTCGTGGGCCCTACAAATCTTGATTCACCACTTTTTAAAAGAAAAACTACATCCAAGGCCTACATCTAAGATGATCAAAGCCATCACAAACTTACATCTAACCAATCCAAGATTTCCTAGCAGTTTAGATTTTGACGGTGTAGGGTTGGGATTTAAGATATCTGATCATCTCTTCTATAAAATAATATCCATGCAATTCTCCTACTACTTTATTCTTCTTTTCCTTTGACCCCGCAATCTCTCTCTTCTCATATACTGTTTATTGTATTTTCCTTTTATCGACCCTCAATATCTCTCTTCTCATGTACTGTTTATTGTATTTTCCTTTTATCGATCCTCCCAGCGTCTATCAAGCGATTAGATCTTAACATAATAGAAATAAAAAATCAGTTTATCTTCCACTTTTGTGCAATAATAACGCTTTGGATGTCATACACATGCCAATTATGCCCCCACAATTCTTGACTTTCAACACTTTCTAAAGAAAATAAATAAATAAATGAAGTATATTGATAATTTCACACCTCCAAGAGCATTGCTCGGTAATTTCCACCCGTGAAGCATTATTGGGTAAAAATCCCAATAAATGAGGTTTTTGGGTGGTGTACATTATCAGTGTGGCCCACCTAATTATTTGGTTGAAATGATTTTTTTATGCCTCTGGTCATCACACTAGGGTGCACCTATTAGGAGTTTGATGTCATCCACATGCTACAGTGGGTCCCAAAATGCTTGACCTCACCATTTTTTTACTCTAAAAAGTGAAATGCTCCTATGCTAGCACTATAGTTACAGTGCTCCCAGTGGCATTGGGACACTTAGACATTCCAACGCATTGATCCAGTTCATTCATTATATCCAACAAAGTTCATGGCTACCATGCAAACATATCACACAAATATTAACCATGTGATTGATGAGGTCTAATATGGACGGTCAAAATTAATTGTCTACATAGAAGTAAGCTCAATCAACAATTTGATCCATCTATTTGTTAGATCCCATCATGGATTGCTTATAATTCAGGGAAATCATAACCATCCCATCCATGGCTTGAAAAAGGGATGGCTAGCTAGAGAAAATAAGGCCAAATAAAAGGATAGATAGGATCATCTGATCAGTGTAATTTTGTACGTGGTAATTCATGAAATGCTTTCTGGAGGGAATGGACAGTTCAGATCGATAGTCTGGACTGTCCAATTGAATGGATGGAACTAGAAGCATTATAACTTGTAGGAGAGCACTCGAGCGTGTATACTATTATGGACCCTCGCCGATTTTCTGCGCTCCCACACGACGTTCTTCTCCCTTCCCCTTTCCTTTCGGAAAAAAAGGAGATGAGGATGCGTGAGTACGAAATCGCCGTTTGTGCCACTGGCTTGCCTCGTTCTCGAGGGCTTCGTTTGGTTGTCGTGTTAAGCTGGATGTGTTTAAATGAGTTTATATAAGACCAGAGTCGCCACTAGCCAGTTACTTCGAATCTACAGTCGGCCAGACCCCGTAGAAACGTTAGAGAAGGGAATCCGAAGATTCCTTCCTCTAAAATGACTCCTGTTGATCTGCGGCCAGAAATTCAAGGTAAGGGATCACGGTTACAGGGTGGGAAGATGTTAAGCACCCCACACACTGCCTGTACCGAAGTACGGTCTCTACTTCACAGAATCGATCGGATACTTGAAAGTCTAGTTTAATCCTCGTATATTCTCATGGATGACATGATGCATGAATGCGGGTCTGAACAGTAAGAGTTTCTGATGGGCAGGTTCCAACAACGGGCAAGCCCAGAGCGTACGCTCGAACTGACAGGTGCTTTATGCGAGATGATGCATGCTGTGTGCTTGAATATTCAAAGTGCTTATAGTGATATGTACGTGAATGCAGGTCTGAACAGTAAGAGTTTCTGATGGGCAGGTTCCAACAACGGGCAAGCCCAGAGCATACGCTCGAACTGACAGGTGCTTTATGCGAGATGCATGCGGTGTGTTTGAATAATCAAAGTGTTTGCAGTGAAGCAGGGGGGTTGGAAGAAAAGTAAATGTTGCACTTATGCTATATGCAAATGAGATGACGCTGGAAAAGAGTAGCTGAGTGGACGGAGGTGTCGCAAGGGTTGGCTTCGAGTGGCTGGATCAAGACTTGGATGGCTTGGGAGGCTTGGACCAGTGGTCAGGCTGGGCTGGACCAGGGCTAGACTCTCCTCACTCGGGCTCTCCTTAGTGGAAAAATGGGCTAAGGGGTGGATGAGGACTCGGAGCTCTCGGGCTGAAATGGACTTGAAGGGATGTTGAAATGAGAAGGGGAGGGGGGTATTTATAGCAGCGAGGAGTGGCAGTTTGTGTAATTTTGTCCGGGCGGCCTGCCATGGGCCGCCCGTACGGCCGCTCCTCGGTTTCCAGCGAGTACGGTCGCTCCCTCGGGGCTGCTGTTTGACTCGCTGGTCGACTCAGTGAGTTGACTCAGCGGGTCGACTCGGTGGTTTGACTCGACGGGTTGACTCGACGGGTTGACTCGGTGTTTTGACTCGACGGGTTGACTCGACGGGTTGACTCAGCGGGTTAACTCAGCGAGTTAACTCAGTGAGTTTGACTTTTTTAGGATTTTTTTGACTGGCCTTTTTTTATGGGGGGTTTTTCAGGGTGGTGTTTAGGACTGGGTTGACTGGGTTCAGGCTTGAACTGGGCTATGGAATGGGGCTTACAAGGGTGAGTTTGGCTGAGTTTGGACTTGGGATTTGGGGGTATGGTCCTCCATTCATCCAGCTATCTCTACCAACAGTGTAGCCGAAGGTGGGGTGTCTACAACTATAAAAATATCATGGCATTTTTTTGTTTTCTTTTTGTTTTCTTTTTTTTCTTCTTTTTTTTGTAAAATCAGAATTCTTCAGTAAAAATCCCTTAATTAAACTTATTTAAAATTATAATGCCATTTAATCGTAAAACTAATATATAATAATCTCAATAAGGGTATTATACGTTTAGTGAGATACTCCTGTGCTCCTTCGGTTCACTTGGACGGTTGATATAAACTGCCCATTAAATCCAGAACACATTCCATAGGCTACAATCCAAAAATTGCACTGGTTTGATGGTCCAAATCATCCTTCATTTTGCCTTAATTTCTATACCCATCCTTTTTCCCAGCCATGGATGGGATGGTTACAATTGCCAAACAAAAGTGATTCTTTAGCAATAGATTGGATAGCTACGATTTCCTAACACAAGTGATTCTTTGGCAATGGATAGGATGGTTACAATAAGTATAATAAGTAGAAGTAATTGGTAATGGTCCCTACTTCATGGGATATTTCGAGTCGGGCTTTGGACCATAAATTACGGGGAAGCCCATTCCTTACGGCCTGACTCATAGTCCATCCTGCAACTCACATCTCACCCAGGCCTTAACCGCCTAGGCTTGGCCTCGATAGAGTGACCAACTATGCCCAACCACGAAAGGCTGACTACCTAGGTTAGTCCCAAATTGACCGACCACCCAGAGTCGATCCCAGATACTTAGGAAGGTCCAGATACACCCATATCTATTGTCTTTCCAAAAAGATCTCCCCGATACAATCGAATGAGATAATTTTTCCACTGCTGGGACTTTACCAACGTATCCTAGCAAGATCAGTCTCTCCAAATCGCCTCCAAGCCCTTATAAATATAGCTTGGGCCTACACTGCAACGTATGAAATAACTTAGGCCTTAAACCCTAATCCTCCTTTTTTTTTTTTTTACTTAACTTAGGCACCAGAGAGTTCGTCGTTGCACAACGGCACCTCCCACTTGCTTTTACTTTCTCTTTAATTACAGGTCCGACGGGTGGAAGGAGCTCTTGCACACAAACTGAAGGTTACATGGCAAATCCTAACCGAATAAAATTGTGCAACAATAGCTGGCGCCGTCTGTGGGAGTGCGGCTAAACCCTAGCATTCAACACTATAAGTGCTAAGCACAAAATGTGAGTGCTAAGCACAATATAGTTATCATATTTCGTAGACACTAGTTTAGTGTATGAGGTTATGTGGTCAAGCCAAGTTCTTTGAAAAGACAAATCTCTACCTCAACAAACACATCAAGATCAAGTCTATCAACTCTACAACAAGATGTGGCAAAGTTATGAAGATAAATAATATATGCCAAGGTAATATTGACCACAGGGATGACCCTAGGTTAGGTGTTTTCGTATGACTTTTAGTTAATAACTCTAATCTCTTTGATAAAGTCATATTTCAGAAAATTTGGCTAGCCTAATCCTATGTTTGACTAGCCCAAGAATCTTTGGTCAAGTTTCAGCAATCTTGATTGAGAATTTCTGGAGATGTTCGGCCAGCCCAGCCCTGTGTTCGGCCAGCCGAAGAAACTTCGGTCAAGTTTCCAGATGCGAAACATATTTTTGGACTCGGATCTAGGGTTAGCCCGACCCTGTCTCGGGCTAATCGAAGCTCACTCGGGCTAGCCGAACCGACACTCGGGTCAGCCGAAGTTTGAACAAAATCTTGTCCCGCGAAATCTGATAGCAATTGGGATAAAACGGTTGATTCTTAGGTTAGTCTAAGGAAATCTTAGGTCAGTCGAAGACCTAATTGTTTTACTATAAATAGAGCTTTCTTCACTCTATTTTTCATCAATCAAAAGCATGAAAATTACTATCTTTCTGGTGATAAAGCTCTCCATTATAGTCTAGCTATTTGTTTTAAATTCCTATTTTATTTTATAGCTATCTTAGTTCTCTTCTCATTTAATTTGATTGTGTAAAGAGAAGATCATTCTCATACTAGAGAAAAGAGAACCAAAATTATAGTTTTAAGAAAACTCTTTTTAGAAATTCCTATATCCATCTTGTTCGAGATATATTGGTTTATCTTATACAATGATCAGATCGCTGCATTATTGAAGCTTCATCTCTGCTAAGCTTCATCTCCTTCTATAAGAAGAACGGTAATACATTCCTATTACTTTTGGTTTTTGTTTGAGATAGCCCGTGAAAATCTCAAATCAAGTTGTCAGTGATTAGCTTGTAAAAATCACTTAAGATTATTGATTAGCCTGTGAAAATCATTTTAGGTTTTAATGTGATAAGTTTGTAAAAATCACAATCTTTGTATTGAGTTTTAAAGGTGAACCTGTGAAAACCTTTACATCGTGGAAAGCCAAAATTACAAGGAGAAATAATTTTGGGAGTGGAGTAGGTGCAAGTTGTTTTTAGCACCGAACTACTATAACTCTTTGTGTCGTGGTAATTGCTTTATTGATTATATGTTTATATGCTTGATTATTTATGAATCCTTAAATCATAACATAAGGTTGTCCTACTTAGATTTCTAAGTGATATAAGGTTGTCTTACTTAGTTTGCTAAGTGGAAGGTTGTACTACTTAATCTCTAAGTGAAAAGTTGTCCTACGATTTAATCTAAGGTTTTCATATTGATCTCTATTTTCTTTCATATTGATTAATTGCATATTCTTGCTAGTATTGTGATTAATTCTCTTATTTATTTTAAGATTACAAGAAGCAGAATTGAATTGAATTGTCCTATTCACCCCCCCCAGGACATTTATAGCTCTATCCTTTTTTAAACACCCATCCTTAGGCAGACATGGCTAAGGGCAAGAAGAAGGCCAAGACTGCCACCACAACACCTCGGGCTCCGCCTTAAACAACAAAGCATAACAGTCAAGAGAGTCGGATTCACCGCAGCCTTCCTTGATGCCCAGTAAACGAAGGTCCCAGAATAAAAAAAAATCCCGAGAGTATGAAAACATGGCCGAAAAACTAGATCGTATTGCGGTCGATTTCGAGAGTGGTGGGACACCCCAGGTTGCTCATTCCCGGTCGGCCATTTCAGTAGGTGGTACGGGAGACCAGCAGCCTTGGTTATCCCAGGATCAACCTCCCTAAGATCGACATCTAGGCAACAACAATCGTGCCAACCAAGTCGACCTTGGCCAAGCACATTCGGCGACTCACCTCGACGTTGCAGACCTAGATCATACCCTTAACGACATACGTCGGGGGAAAGGGGTTGAACAAGTCATAGAGAGTCGCCCTCACCTTGAGACTTAGCTCGAGGAACTCCAGGACCAAATCAATGACATGAGGAAGAAATACTAATCCAAGGCCCCGACTCTGATTAATTGAAACATTCCTTGAAGAAGCAGAGCCCCAATTCACTGAAGACATCTTAGCCGAACGTCTCACTCTTGGTTTCAAAGTGCCCAACTTTGGACTATACTCTAGTGAAGGCAATCCAGCCGAACACCTCGAGACCTTCAGGACTTGGATGAAGCTGTATCGTACTTCGGGACCCATCATGTGCAAGACCTTCCCCGTATCACTGACGGGTCCTGCATTCATGTGGTTCCATGGACTTGGGGGGGGGCGGAGTTCATTTCCTCCTATGACCAGTTGAGCAGAGCCTTTGTTGCCTAGTTCATTGGCAGCAGAGGATCCCGAAAACAAGCCACCCACCTGCTGACCCTGAAGTAGAAAGAGGATGAGCCCTTATGATATTACATCGCCCCATTCAACAAAGAATCCCTGGACATGGAGGACTGCCCTGAAAAATGGCCCTTGCAGCCCTTTTCAGCAGTGTCCGAATCGGAAAACTCCTACATTCACTTGGCAAGACCCTGCTAAAAATCCTGTTAGAATTCCTTGACAGAGACGACAAGTATGCAAACGTCAAAAATCTCATCAACGCCCATCGCAACAATAATGGCTCGCCCACGAGCAGAGGGCAAAGAGACACCAGAGACGACCATGGCTCTGATCATAAGAGGAAGAGAGACGAAGACAGGAGTGGCTTCTCGCTGCCACCCAAAGCTCCTGTCCCTAGGTTCGAGAAATACATACCCCCAAAGCCTCTATTGACCAAGTTTTCCTAGAGATCAAGGAAAAAAGCTACTTAAAAACTCCAGCTAGGCTAAGATCCAACCCAGAAAAGAGAAGAAAGTCAAAATATTGCCTCTTCCACAAGGAACACGACCATAACACTGCGGACTATTACGAGTTGAAGCAGCAAATTGAAGCCTTAATTCGAAAGGGCTTCCTTCAAGAATTTGTCGACAGGTGCCCAACTTACAACTTACCACCTACTTAGGGCACATGAGAGGCCCACATTAACAACGATCCCTTCAGAGAAATCTGCTGAGGACTCGCCCAACCAATTGGACCACCTAAGCCCTACATAGACTGCCTGGGCTACAATGAGGTCAGCCACCCTTGGTTGTCGCAATATAATCTAGTCGCCCAAGTCAGCCCCAAAGCGAGCCAACCAGGCGCTCAAAGTGACACCACTGGTAGAAGCGTTATGGCGAAAACTATCTTGCTTTCTTAAAAATCACTTGTACCGAACTCTCATCGTCAATAAGAAAGGAATCCTATTTTTCAACCAAAGCTTAGGCTCAGCCATTTAGGCTCGGCCACCCAGGCCCCCATGTAAACCGCCCAAGCTCTGCCACTTAGGTTTAACCACCCAGGCTCTACCTCGGCCACTTAGGTTCAGCCACCCAGGCTCAACCTCAGCCTCTTAAGTTCAGGTACCCAGGCTCAGCCTCGGCCACTTAGGTTCAACCATAAAGGCTCAACCTCGGCCACTTAGGCTCGGCAGCCCAGGCCCGACCAAACCAGTCTCTGCTCGGTTGACCGTGTCCGATCATCGCCCTGCTCCCCCAATAGAACAGAGACCTACATACAAAAGACACCTTTCACCCAACATGAAAAGAAAAGACAAAAAATATTGAGATATCTTTTTATTACAAAAAGCACACCAGGCCACTTACAACAGGCATCATGCATCAACAATTCTACATCACAGCAAAAAGACCCATCCTATCACGATCTCCATTACAAGAAGCAACTTTCGTAGAACAGCCTCACTGTCGCAATCCGCTCTCCTCTCTAAAGTTGCCTATTTTTCCCTCTTTTGTTTTTCAACCAGCAGCTTAAGCTGGATAGCGAAGAGCATCCCTTGGGGGAGCTCTACCAAATTTGATTACAGAAGTCAAGCAACAAAGCGAGCGGAGGCACAAGCTAACAAGTTACACATGAAATTACGTCGATAGTCTAACACGACACCTTCGTATGTGCGGAAGCTTAAAGAGTAACTAGAATTATGGCTAAGTCCTATAAGGGGAAGGGGGGGAAGGGGGGGTGATTAGGACCTTTTGAAATTCTTTTTGCCTACTTACACAATTTAACAAATTAAGCTAAGTAAACAAGAACACTTCGGCTTCCAAGCCTAAGTGGGTCCAATCACTAGACTAGCATATTGTTTAAGCAATAAGCAACCCAGTCTAAGCATGCATAGATACTCAAGAGATTTAACTAATCAAGCTCCTAATCCATGCAACCTATGTAGACTTATGAGAATGGATCAATGAGCTCAAGTCTACACTACTTCGTGAAAGTACATCTTGTGTGTGGATGTGTCTATCTAATGCCTATCATACATTCCTATCAAGCATTCATAATTAAACAATTAAACATACAATGTTAAGATATCAATGTGCTCAATTCAATCACAAACACAAGCATGTATAGTGGTTAGACTTTAGGTCTACTCCAATCCCGATTCAAGTACTCAACTCCTTTGAGCACACCGGCATTTACTATTGGAGGTTTTAAATGAGGTTCACCTCTTAACCTTTACACGGAGGTTTTTTCGGTTCACCTCTCAACCATAATCAGAATTTTGGACAAAGGGTTAACTCTCAACCCAAACGGAGTTTTATACATAGGCTAACTCTCAACCCGAACGGATTTTTGGATATAGGCTAACTCTCGACAGACATTCACTCCTGTGTCGAAGGCTCCCCCTTGGAGATTTTGTTTAGGCTCGGCAAAGGATCCAAGGAGTGCCAAACAACCCCTAACCTTTAGGCCAACAAACAAGCCAAGGAGTACCAAACAACCCCTAGTCTTTAGGCCAACAAACAAGCCAAGGAACGGCCAACGTCCCTAGTTCAAGTTTGACAAACAAACTCTACACTTAACTCCCACATGGAATTGAGTAGATGGACTCTCAATAAAGATAACCTTACTTGTCGGATGAGCCCCTTGTTCAGCGCCGGTTCGGGTTGCTTGATCTCTGCTCTCCTGTACTTCAATCAGCTTCCCTTGCTCCCTCGATCGTGTTGCTGTTGCGTCGTCAATGCCTCAGCTATACTTGATCAATCACCTTGGTTGTGATGCCTTTGAGATGCCCAAGGTGATAAGAATGTAGGTTTGAAAACTCTACAACTAATAGGAATGGGTTGCCTAGAGTTGCTCACCTACAACGATCTCATCTTAGATATTTGGATAAGGATATGCCTATCAAGAAAGATCCAAACTCTAGAGATCAAGAGGAATTGAAGGTCATCTTCTTCATGAGCTTAGAATGCTTCAATCTTATGTTAAAGCACAAGGAAGATGCCTTGCATAGGTTGGGAATGAGCCTCAAATGGTCTCCAACAATGGTGGCTTCACTCCTCTCAAAATCATTCTTCTTGCCTCAACAATTGCCCCAAGCCTCTTTATAAAAAGAGGTCCAAACGGACAGAAAACGAGCAAAAAACGGCTAGTCCCGAACTGTCCCGACCAGTCAAGATCAGTTGGCCAATGGCCAAGCAAGACAGTGAGGTTACTATCTAGATGGGGGGTCTGTCTGACCGGTCAAGACTGGTCGGCCCAAGGGCCTGTGAACACAGCATGTTGCTGTTCAGTCTGGAAGCCAGTCCGACCGGTCTTGACTAGTCGGTCCAGTCTAGCCGACCAGTCATGAACGGTTGGACAGGCCAAGCAATGTGCAGATGAGTTTGGTCTTGGATCACGCAGCACATGTAACCTCTTAGCCCTCTGTTGGGTGATCTTATGAGACACCTAGGGCCAATCTATGATGACAAAGGGTATTCCTAATATGGTCAAGGTCATCAAGAGGTTAAGGGTTTGGTTTTGGTCAAGGTTAAGGCACACCAAGGCATCACTTTTACCTGTTTCTTCTTCCTTGATGCAGTAGGGCTACTTGAGTCTTCGGTCTTCGTCTTCATTAAGCTCAACCGACACTAAACTCACTGACCTAAGTGATTGACAAACAAGGTGCACTAGTATGCCACAGAAAAGTGCACTAACAGTACACACTCAAACTGTGGCAACATGGAGCAAAACGAGAAGAAGATCCCCTCAACGGAACATGTGATCTCCTGCTCCTTCATCCAAAACTCAACAAGGCATTGTGCGTCATGCAAGAAGCCACTGTCAATACCAAGCAATGCTCGATCTTTAAATACTGCTACTCTAAAGTTTTTCTCCCACTTGAAGAACCAGAAGTATGCGATAGGAACACCCATGGCCAAAACCATCTCTATCAGAACACGCCAAAGGACGAGCTACTAAAAATTGACTTTTCGCCCGTTTGTCTCCCAATACGAGCCATGCATCCGCCGCGATTGGCTGTTTTCACCCCATTACTACATGCCTCGGCTACATGGTCATCTACAATTGGACACCCGAAAAGGCGTGCCCTGAAAACTGAACCGTCGCCACATGTCGATCGAATGCATGCCAGAGATCACGAAATTCAAGATTGCAATTGATTCCCCTTTAGTCTCCACACCTCGAGTACAACTTCTCAAATCATAAAATGTGATGCCATTATCTCCAGACCAGCTCGGCTAATTGATTACGCCCCTAAGACCTCGTGTGCTCGGCCTAAGAGTAGGGGGGCACTATTATGGGGATATTCCGAGCTGGGCTCTAGACTATAAACTATGGGGAAGCCCAGTCCTTACGGGTCGACCCACGGTCCATCCCGCAACTCGCATCTCACCCAAGCCTCAGCCACCCAGGCTCGGCCTCTATAGAGTGACCAACTATGCACATCCCCGACAAGTTGACTACCTAAGTCAGTCTCAAATTGACCGACCATCCAGAGTCGATCCCAGATACTTACAAAAGGTCTAGATACACCTAGATTTATTATCTTTCTAGAAAGATCTCCCCAATACGATCGAAGGAGATAATATTTCCTCTACTAGGACTTTACCAGCGTATCCTAGCAAGATTTGTCTCTCCAAACCACCTATAAGCCCTTATAAATATAGCTTAGACCTACGCTTCAAGGTATAAAATAACTTAAGCCTTAAACCCCAATCCTCATTTTTTCGGACCTAACTTAGGCATCAAAGAGATCCCCGCCACACAACGGCACCTCCCCCTGCTTTTTCTTTCTCTTTAATTGCAGGTCCGACGAGCGGAAGAAGCTCTTGCACGCAAACTAAAGGTTACATGGCAAATCCTAACAGTCCAAATCCGTTGTACAAAATCATGGGACAACACCTACAATCGATGGGCTAAAATTGTTAATTGGACATTTTGTATAACAATCGTGACCGTACATACTAAAGGCCATTGATTAAATGGTAACAATGGTCAGATTGGTATGATGTTTCCATGGGGGCCATGAAATGTCTGCTGGACCTAATGAACATTTTGGATCAATGGATTGGATTGTATGAGTGTCCCAATGCAGTGCTGGCGCATCTCTCATATGTTAAAACATATTTTAAAAGAGTCCGGATCCTATGTTGGCTTCCTAGCAGAAAAATCCTTTTTCCTTACTTGGAGCCTTTTGGTCCACATCACACTGCATGATGTCAGTATGATCAGGTTGTACTGAGGTGTGACCAGGTTGCATTGAGGATGTGACAGGGTTGCAGACCTATGTGATGACGTGGTCCAATAAAAAGGCTCCAAGCAAGGTTTCTCTGCTTGGAGCAACAGAAGATCTGGATTCACTTTTTAAAAAAATAAAAATAAAAAAATAAAATTGATAACAGCCGATTTATCAGTTGATATCATGATGTATTCTAAAACATTTATTTAAAATAATAAAACAACTGTTACTGCGGCAATAAGGGCCCGTTGTTGAAAACTCAACCGGATAAGTGGTGACTTGCCTGAATTGACTCAGATAAACTCGTCGTGATGCAAAATTTGTGAAGTTTGGCAAGTCAGCCGAGTTTTACATTGATCCGTTGTTGAAAAGAAACAAAATGCTAAGTCAAATAACCAATGGTAATTTTTTACAAATTTTTCTTTGTTCCTATTCATAATATTCGTAACTTTTAAAAGCAACTCCACATCAATTAATATGCTTGATTAGATAGTAATCTCTTTTATTTCAAAATCAATCTTTTACACCTTTTATTTTTGTCCATATGCAGGCCCTTTTTTATAAGCCCTTTGTCCACATGCAGTCCCTTTTTTATAAGCCCACAGTACACTTGTTTTATTCGCACCAATCAACGTTGCATCTTTACCACAACTTTAAGGGCCCGTTTGGATCATAAGTTACTTAACACAAGCTACTTATCAAGTAAGTTACTTATCTTGGTTTCTACTTAATTAGTAAATAAGTATGTTTCCTTAACAACATGCTTATCAACCAAAACGTATAAAAGCATGTTTGTTTTCAACATCATTCTTCAAGTCTATGTGGTCCCTGCACATCCACCATCCATCATTTGGGCCAACCTTTGGTGCGGATTGTTCATTGTGTGGGCCCCACCTTTGATGTGAGCAGTATATCATGTGGGGCCCGCCTTGGATGTGAGCCATTTGCACCGTTCTTGATGTAGGGCCCACCTTTGGTGTTGGACATCCATCAAGTGGGCCCACCATCAATATCCATTGCCAGTCATGTGGAGCCAACTTTAACGTGGATCGTCCCAAATGTGGGGCCCACCTATAATGTGGGCCATCCATCATGCATGGCCCGCCTTGGCTATAAGCCACTCATCATTAGGGCCGACCAATGGTGGGCGTCAATGACCACTGTTTCCTGAGGTGCGGTCTATTTGAGATTAGATTCTGTTTCATTTTTGGGATGGACCAACAAGGGTGGGCAGTGTGGATTTCATGTGCACATCATGTGGCCTTACTACCCAGTGGGCCACTCAAAACTAGTTGGAAAAGCAGATGAATGGCATGAATAAAACACATCACGCTGGCCCAGGGAGGTTTCAACGGTGCCATCATTATCACTGTTGCGTCCTGATGTGGGGTCCACCTTAGGTTTAGATCTGCCTCACATGCTAGCCCCACTCACATCCAAACCAGTTGGACGGTGCAGATCAAATATATCGTAGTGGGCCCAGCAAGTTAGATGGTCATCGTGGCTGGGCGGTTGCCACAAAAATCAGCACTCTTGCAGCCATGGACGAGCACCTCTTGTTCTAGTCAGTGGTGAAAAAGTAGAATGGCTAAATAAAAATGTTGAAATGCTTAACTGAAAATTTCAGCAAATAATTAATGATCATTATTTAGTAACCAAACTAACTTATCTCAAATAAGTTACTTAACTGCTAGTGGTATCCAAACGGGCCCTAAATGGCTGCTGGATTGTTAGAATATAAAAAAGTAGTTTGAAAATGAAAATGTCAAATTTGAAGTAAATCATGGATGATGAAATCTATGTAAAGAATCATTTTTTCTTTTTTAATTTTCT
This sequence comes from Liriodendron chinense, assembly GCA_003013855.2. Lineage (NCBI taxonomy): Eukaryota > Viridiplantae > Streptophyta > Magnoliopsida > Magnoliales > Magnoliaceae > Liriodendron > Liriodendron chinense. The sequence goes on along the minus strand of ML058329.1, from coordinate 1,412,047 downwards.
ATCTTATCTAGGGAAAAATGGGATGGTCAATGAGAGAGAGAGAGAGATAGAGAATTTGTTTCTAAAAAATGTGAAAATTGTTAAGATCTATGGAGCCTGATCATCGAGATGTACTATCAATCCAACTAGCACTTTTGTTGATCCAAAGAACAATTTTGTAATTTCACATGGAGTTTTTATATAAACCTTAGTTCGTTTGGAATAATATACATTTTGTTGTGAGCGAAAGAGTTGTCATTGTATTGAGAGCCGCTTCTTCATTTTTGCTTTGAGCATAGTAGATTGGCGTGAATTCAAAAATGTACTAAAAAGAAACTATGTAATTAATCTCTGCGTTATGGTTTACATCATTTTTCTGCTTTGATATGCATGTGGTCGAGAAAGGATCTTTCTCTCAAAAGAAACAGAATTATTAGGTTTTTGGGAGGAAAAAGAGAAAACCTTTTTCAAGAAAAATATTTTCCACACATAATTTCATTGTTACAGTCGGCAGAATATGTCACTTTTATGTTTCCTTTTCCATAGCAACTTTTTGAGCCTATTACTACAATTATCAAAAGGTTTCCTTCTCTTTATTTTGATTTTGTTATGTATGTTCATACATATACCATCCATCTAATTTTTCTTCTAAATTGCCCCACAAATTAATATATTTCTAGTAGAAAAAAGGCATTTCTCATAAGTGTCATATCTAATTCGCTACTATGAAAACTTTGTCTTCATATATATTAGAACCCACAACTGTTTGTGGAAACAATGGCTCCCTAACCTAGATCTTTCATCTGATGGGCCCTACTAGAAGTATGGGCTGTGGCAGAAACCACTTAAATGGGAATGATGGCAACCCATCTACCTCGAAAAATGTACACTTGTAGGCTGTATTTGACATTTCACATGCAATCCTGTCTTTCCTGTCAATTTCTTGCCTATGTAAGAGATTTGACCCGAGGAAAAGGTAGGCCCCACCATCAAGATCATGGGATAAAATTAGGCCATTTCACCCTCTTGAAGTCAATGGCGGGCCGCGCGCCCCATCCAGATCTGGGAGACAATTAGGTCGTTTCACACCGCTATAGTTAGCCACGCCGTCAAAACTTGGGAGTAAAAGAAACAACTAAAAGATACTAAACTGTTCCGCGAGTGAACTTTTCTGGATGATCTTGTCCGTCCTTGTTGGTATGTCATTCACTCGATGGTTTCGATCATCTGATTAGTGTGATTTTCAAGGCTAGGCTATGAAGAGTGAATTGAATCTAATGGGCATCCAAATTCAACCGCGTGCATGTAAAAACTCCCAGGTAGCCCATTGGATCATTTCTCCTTTCAAAGAGTCCATTGTTTTCTACATGTGGGGCCCAGATGATCAGTTGATGACGTAGAGTGGGCAGTAGAGATTCTCATGGTCAAGATGGGCTAGAGAAAGTCCGATCGAAAATGGAAGTGATCCAAGCCGTCAAGACAGTAAGAAGATGCAATTTGAAATGAGTTATGGGACATATAATATATGACTTTGGGGTAGCTCGAGCTACATTAGCAGCCCAACCATGATTTTTGTTTTTATTATAAATAGTAAAAGTTGCGCCCAATATGTAGAGGGCTTAGAAAACTTCAAAGAATAATGTGGTTGGGCCGAATTACAAACTTAATATTTTTTGTCAAAATCCTCAAAGTCTAGGAGGAATAGAGGTAATTTATAAATTATAAGTTTATTATTTATAGTAAATTTACTATAAATAGTATAATTAATTTATAATTTATAAGTTTACTATTTATAGTAAGTATTGTTTTTAGAGTGTTGAGTTAGAGTTTAACTCTACAACCTTTGTAATTTTGTTTTTATCATCAATTAATTATTTATGAATTTTTTAAGAATTATTATTATTATTTTTATTTTTTTATTTTTTTTTTTTACTTTGTGGATTTCGAAGAAGCCCAGTTGACGAGTCCCGAAGGCCTTGTGGATTCAAGGTAGTTATCTGGTAAAGAAGGCGGGGATCGAACACACCACGTTCCCACTTGCGTCAGTTGACAAACCTATCTTTAGGCAAGAAAACCTGATGCATATCTAGGATTTCTAGAGCCTCTAAACTCTCATGATGACGTGAATGACAAGTTTAATTGACACTTGTTCCCACTGATGAACATAATGGGTATTAAAATGAATAGTTTTTCTTAATTTATCATATTATATACTACAAATTAGTAATTTGAATTCATTAATATCTTATGATCCATTATTTGTAATTATATTTTAATTTTAATTAAAAATATAGTAGACCTGATAAAAATTTATAAGACTCAGTTGAGTCACCGTGTCAACTCATCCAAGTCTTGATTCATTGGTCGATTGAGCTGAGTCCGAGTTTGTAATTTTCAAACAATGGTTACACCTTCCTACCTTGCAGTGCATAGAAAATTTCTTGTGGGTGTAAGCAGCTTACCGTTTGCATCAGCGCACTCCGCCGCAATATCAAGTGCTGATTTTTGAAACCCGATGACTGTAACTCGTTTTCCTTTAACCATTTCGGCCGCGCTAGCATTATCCATGGCCGAATAATCCATAGAGTGGATAACCTGACCGTTGAATGCGTCCGGGCCTTTTCCGGGTGGAAATTCAGGAATGTTCGGGACGTCGCTGAACCGGCCAATGCATAAGATCACAAATTCCACTTGGTAAACCTGTTGTAGCAGAGCACTTTCTTAAAATTCATGTGATTGAAAGAGGACCCAAGACAGACAGTATACAATTTGATGATGGCCCACTCAGATTTCTATCACACTAATAAGCCATGTCTTCCAACCATATTGCATGTCCTTGGGCCCATGATCATAAGCAGAACCGCTGGCGAATTTTGGCGCCCCCCTCTTTTCGACGGAGACCACAGATTGATCTTGTCCAAGTCCAGTGCAACTTATCTGAGTTGAAACAGACTCGGTCGAGTCCGATCCGGTTTGTAGAAAAGAGGGTGACTTGACTGAGTCAAGACTGACTCATTACCAAACGAGTCACACTGAGTCACCGAGTCAAAAAATGTTGAACACTACTAGTTACCTCTGTGGATTGCTGATCACCCTCTTGTACACTGATGTGCCATTTCCCACCGGAATTGAAGGCCTCGCTCGTCCCGGCCCACCGGTCCCATGTGGCCATCTCTTCATCAGATGGCCCAACATAGTCGATCGCGACCACTCTAGAGTTGAATTTGATGTAACGAACGATGTCGAAGTGATCGGTGTAAGATTGGATGTACCCCTTGACTTGATCACTGTTTGGGAAATCTTCTTCGACATTCGATGGCCACGGTAAGTCTGAGAACTGATAAGCATCTCTGGGTGTTTGGAGCTTGGTTGATTCAACTGTCTCACGCCATACTCCTCCAATGCTGCTCTGAGCTTCGAAGACGATCGGATGGATGCTTTTCTCCAGCATATATTTGCAGGCCAGTAGGCCGCTGATTCCGGCACCGATGATCCCCACCCGTCGATCCATCTGTCGATGTGAAGATCGATCAATCGATGGTTGTAACTCAATTCTCTAATGTATAGTTCAGGCCCTTCTGAGTTTTCACTGGAGTGGGTTATATGAGAAGTAAACTGCTCTGAAGCGGATTGCGTGAGGACCCAAATACCATGGATATCCCTAGTGATCGGACTCTGTGGGGCCACCATGATGTATATGTTTTATCCACACCGTCCATCTGTTTTTCCAGCTCATTTTAGGGTGTGAGGACAAGATTGAAGCATATCCAAAGCTCAATTGGACCACACCATAAAAAATAGTGGGGATTGAATGCCCACCGTTGAAAACTCTATGGGGCTGCGGAAATTTTGGATCAAGCCGCTATTTGTGTTTCACTTGGGAAAGGTCCGTGTGACCTTATGAACAGTTTGGATGACAATTAAACATTAAGTTAGGACGCAGATTGCCTGCCGTTAGAATCTAGGTGGGGCCCACCGTGATGTTTGTGAGTCGTCCAATCGTTTTGGGAGATTATTTTAGGCGTTGGGACAAAAAAATTAACGGGATCCAAGACTCAAGTGGGCCGGCGATAAATCAAAATTTGGGTAGGGAAATTTCTAACATTGAAACTTCTATGGGGTCAACAGTGATGTTTATATGCCATCCATACCGTTCATAATGTCATTCCTACTGAGATGAACTGAAAACACAAATATTATCCTGATTCTAAACTTCAGTGACCCCATGAATATTTCAACTGTGAAAGTTCAATTGTCACGTTTTTTGCCCACTTGAGTCTTGGATCCTTTGTCGCAACACCAAAAATGATCTCAAAAATGTTTGGACGGCGTAGATTTCTCACAAGCATCACGGTGGGCCCTATCTAGATTCGGAGTGCAGGAGATGCCTGCGAAAGGCTTTCACAGGCAATCCGCGTCCATTAAGTTGGGCCCTAAAAAGGTTTCAACGGTGGATGTTTACTGTGTTTCTTGTTGTGTGGTCAACTTGAGCTTTGGATATGCTACAATTTTAGGCTCATGCCCTAAATGAGGTTGGAAAAAAAAAGAGGGGATGAACGGGTGGATAGAATACATACCTCATGGTGGGCCTTATGGAGTCCGTTCACCAATAGTGTTGGGGTCACCGCACAGTCCGCTTCCAGCCCGCTCTTTGGCCAGTGACGCTGCCACTAGCCAGGTGCCTAGTTGTCGGTGTTATGTGGGCCCCACTGTGATGTACGTGTTTTATCCATGCCGTCCATCCATTTTGCCGGAACATTTTAAGGTTGGATCCCAAAATGAGGCAGATCTAAATCTCAGGTGGACCACACTACAGGAAAACAATAGTGTTTGAATTTCCATCATTAAAAATCTCGTAGGTCCACTGTAATGTTTATTTGACATCAAACTTGTTGATTAGGTCATACAGACCTCTGATGAAGGGAAAAGATAAATATCAACTTGATTCAAAACTTTTGTGACCCGTAAGGATTTTTAACGGCGGGCGTTCTTTCAACCCTAGTTCTCGTGGCGCAGTCCGCTTGAGATTTGAATCTTCTTCATTTTTTTGCCTCATGCCTTAAAAATGGAAAAATGAATGGAAGATGTAGATGAAACACATACACCGTGCATGGTTGGGCTCACAAAGCACCGACCACTATCCATTGGCCAGTGGGACGGTCACTAGCCATCGGCTGAGATTGTTACATTTTATTGCATTGGTAGAGGCGGTTTGGCTCTAGACCCTCACACCAGCCAGCTAGCTAGTGTCAAAGCTCTGTAGGCCCCATCACAACTAATGTGATTTATCCACGTTGTCCATCTATTTTGCCAACTCATTTTATGGCATATGAGGCAGATCCGAAGTTCAAGTGGGCCACACCACATGAAAATAGGGAGGATAATGATGCCATTGAAACTTTCCTACTGCTCACAGTGATGTTTATTCGCAGTCCAACCTGTCCATAAGGTCACAGATACCTATCAAATTTATGTGGCTCCCAAGAAATTTTCAACCATAAGCGTTCCATCCTCACCATTTCCTTGTTGAAGTCCCTTGATATAAATTGATACGCCATCGTCTAAAAGTTCGAGCTTTTAGAGAAAGTGGTTGTTTGACATGGTATCAGAGCGAAAGGTCTTGTGTTCAAATCCCGGAAGTAGCAAAAATATGTCACCGGTAATATATTCTCCTATGGGGGCGTTTTATGGTGTGACCCTTGCCCAATATGTTCCCGTGCGGAGTTCCACCCCGCACGTGCGGGGGAGTGTTGAAGTCCCTTGATATACATTGATACGCCATCCTCTAATAGTTCGAGCTTTTAGAGAAAGTGGTTGTTTGACATTCCTGTCCATAAGATTACACAGGCCTTCTGAACTGAAAATTTATGTGGTCCTCAAAGAGTTTTCAATCAGTTAGCCTGCGGGCCAAATTCCGTCCATTACATTGGAGGATGTGTGCTATCTCTGCTGTGTAGCACTCAGCTGTAAAAGTTTTGTGGGCTCACCATCATGCCATCCATCCATTCTCTTAGTTCATTTTAGGGCATGACAAAAAAAATAGGTAGATGCAAATCTCAGGTGGACCACATCATAGAAATCATGGTGATTGAACGCCTACTATTAAAAACTTCTTAAGGGCCACCGTAGTGTTTATTGGCCATTCAACCTGTTGATTAAGTCACAAAGATGAAGGAGATAAAAGAAAATATCATCTTGTCCAAAACGTGTATGGTCCCAAGAAGCTTTTAATGGTGAGCATTCAATCACAACTGTGTGTCCTATGATGCCACCTGAGACTTGGATCTACCTCATTTTTTCAGTTCATGCTTCAAAATGAGCTTGAAAAAATAGATGGACAGTGTGGATAATACACATAACTCATGAATCATGATAGGCTCACGGAGCTTTTCCACCAGCACACGGTAACCACATGGATCCCGTGCTACGCTACGCAATCCGAGTCCATCATTTTCAACGTAGAATACTAGAGTATTAATCAAGTGACGTTCGTTTGTCCATTGCTTATTGACAGACTCGGTTCAGACAGGGTCTCTGCTGGGCCCACCATGATGTATGGGTTATATCCACTCCGTCCATCTATTTTGCCAGGTTATTTTATAGTATGATATCAACAATGAGGTACATCTATGGTTCGAGTGGACCACACCATAGGAAGTAGCAGTGATAATTAATCCCACCATTGAAACCTTCTTATGGCCCACTGCGATGTTTATTTACCATCCAACCTATTCATAAGGTAACACAAGCCTAGATGAAGGGTAAAAATAAATTTAGTTTGGGGCAGGAGATCTAAGTGGCCACCTCATGTATGTGTTTTATCCACACCATTCATCCATTTCTCTATGTCATTCTAGGACCAAAGGATATGCATGCATATCCATAGCTCAAGCCGCAGTGATAATGACATCCACTGTTAAAACTTTCTTAGGGCCCACCATGATGTTTATTTGCCATCCAACTTACCCATAAAGTCACGTAGACACGCTTCTTCAGAAATCATCCGGGTCAAACGGCTGCAGGAAAATATAAATATCACTAAGTTTTCAATCGTGAGAGTTTAATCCCCATTTTGTGGTCCATTTGTGTCTTGGATCTGCCTCAGTTTTGGGCTGATATTCTAAAATAATAGGGCAGAATGGATGAACCGTGTGGATAAAATCTATACATCATGGTGGCTCGGAGGGGAGTGGATTACGTGCGGCCCTATTTCACCCACCTTTTATGTATATTTTGTATATCAATGTTGTTGAATGGCAACTTTCTAGATGCATCTTAACGCAAATATAGCGTATATACCATCCAATCCGTTCATCCGGTTTTCCTCATCGTGATAAACAGACCATCCAAAAATTCAGACTGATCCAAAACTCAGATGGCCCCAACGCGATTGTGTATCATCTCCTGACAAAAAGCTTAGATGGTTGTTGAATGTCGTGTCCTGCGGGTGGGGCTAAGGTAGAGCCATCTTTCAACAGCAGCATGCGTTTCAGAGTGATCTACCAATCAGAACCGTCCATCTGCTGGCATCTACTACCCCGTGTCTAAGTTACAAAGACTACTTACTGGGTTATACCTTTTATCACTTTCCTGCATTAAATACTATCATTTATGTTTTTAACCATTGGTTTGAAGTCCTCTGATCAGACGGCTACAATTGTTAAATATAATAATCTTGTAAACATATCCCATCCACCGAATAGGAAACAAGATGGACGATCCAGATTGATCTAGAACCCTGTAATATCTACCATATTTCAATGCTACATGTTCTACTTTATCATCACCTTTGTCATTCTTTGACTCAAGTTTCGGCAATAACTCACAAAATTTCGTTTTAGATAAGCAAATCGAACACGTGGCATAACAAACCCAGCTCATCCAAATTATCGTATTCTGTGCCTTAAATCAACACCGATCGACCATTTTGAAATACCATTTTAGCGCATGATCCCAAAAATGACGCGGACTCAAATAATAAGGGACCACACCATAGGAAACATCGTGATTGAATCTCTACCATTAAAATCTCCGTGGATTCCACCTGAACATGTTGATAAGGGCTTGTTTGGCATCATTGATTTGAGAGGAAGTGATGAGAAGTGGATTCCATGATATGAATTCTCATCAACTCTAATTCTTATCAATTCCAAATTTTTTGTTAGGCAACCAAGATTGGGAGAGAAATCAAGAGGGAATGGATGGTGTGAATTTTAATCCTACCGTATCAGTCTCAATTTTTACATCCATGTTGTTCATCGATTTTTACAAGTCATTTTATGCTAGGATCCAAAAAATAAAGCAAATTCATATCTTTAGTAGACCATAAAACAAGAAAAAGTAAAGAATGAGACCTTTTATGATGCACAAAAGTTTCGAATTAAACTAATATTTGTGTGTTCCCTTCATCAAGTCTTTGTAACCTTATCAACAAGTTTGATGGAAAATATACATCAAGTTGGGTCCCACCATTAGGAACACATCACACTAGGTCCCACATTGGGGAGGATTTCTCTTAAAATCCCACCTTTTTTTTAAAGGATTTAAAAATGAATTAAAAGTGCTTTTTTTAATTTTTTTGGATTCATCTTAAATCCACTTCTCAATTAAATCTATGATACCAAACAGGATACTTATCCTCAAATCCAAGGTGTCAAACAACCTCAAATCCATGGTGTCAAACGGGCCATAAGGGAAAAGAAAACACCTAAATAAAAAGATCACACAAATATCATCTCGATCCAAAGCTTTTGCCAAGAAGTTTTTAAAAATTTGCAACTTATTCACTTTTTAGATGATGCCCTAAAATAAGCTTTTAATACGGATGGAGGGTATGGATGTAGTCACATACATCATAGTGGGCCCACAGTCAAGGTCCCACCCACCTCACCACTGTTAGTACACATCCACCCCCGTGGGAATCCAAACCAAGAACTCAAGTGTTGAAACGAGGGTATCTTCACTCAGTCTCCCACTTAGCTATGGATATGAGTGTGTTGGATTATCTTCATTTGAACCATTTATCAATGTACAACAATCAGCCATCTAAGAAACAAAATCAATCTGATTTTCTGTTTAGTTCTTATTTAGATTGTGACCCACAATATGAACGGTTTGTTTTAAGTTATATGCTTGTAACCGGTGCGATTTCTTACTGCATGTGTACTCATGATCATACTCTGTCAGAGTACAAGGCTTTCTCATCCGGTGTGCCGTGTTTGAGGCACCATTTCAAAGTGTATTTCCGTAATGAAGAGGAATGGGTACGGCCCTAATGTATTTATTGCATATCCCCACCATTTATTGTAATAACCGTGGTGCCCACCTTGATGTATTTATTGTATATCCCCGCCGTCCATCCGTTTTTTTCCAGATAATTTTGTGAATGATTCCAAAAATGAGACAAATCCAAATCTCAGGTGGACCACACTACAGGAAACGGTGGTAATTAACCATTGAAAACTTCTTAAAGCCACAAAGGTTTTTGACCAAGCTGATATTTGTTTATTACCTTCATTCATGTCCGTGTGACCTTATCAACAGGTTGGATGGAAAATAAACATCACGAGTGGTCCTAAGAAGTTTTTAATGGTGGGAATCACCACTGTTTCCTATTGTACGGTCTACTTTAAAATTTGACAACCGCAGTTTTGGGTTCACTAAAATGATACGAGAAAAATGTATTAACGAACTGTATATACAGTACATATATCAAAATGAGCCCTACGATCCGGGCTGCACCGTGGTTGGTCAGGCAGGGGCGCTTTATTGGAATTAATACCATCTCGAGTGATATTAGTTGTTAAAGCCCTTAATTAGTGACGTCATTATGGCGTTAGCCCCTTAATCAGAAACTTTTTTTTTTAATCTAACCTTCTGATTACTGTTTGGCTTTTTTGGGACGAAATCCCTTTGCCCAACCATCTCATCCTACGGCTGCAGCAAAATGCGGAAGTTGAGAAGGCCTTTTGAGAATGAGGGTGTGGGCCTACTAAATTAATGATTAGGGCTACCCCTTAACCGATTTAATCCATTTATTTTAATTGAACAGTCATGAACTTATAATAAGGTCATTTTAAAAAAATTTTGAATTTTCTATGGCCCACACCGGCATTAACGCTATGAGTTAATTCCACATTGTTTCCTACGATGTGGTCCATCCGTGATGAGTTTTGCCTTCAAACTTGGACAAATGACATGAAATTAAAACATCATTCATGTGGACGGCTTAGATCTGCTCCAAGACTATCTACTGGGTCTCATATAAGACGTGGGCTGAGTTGATGGGTCCCTTGCACGGAAAAGGCCATTTGGCCGTTAAGACCGTTGCCACCTCCGTGGGACCCACTCTGGCAAGCTTCCGGCGTGATTCCTTCCATTCTAATGAGCTTCTGAGTGTTTTTTGTTTAAGATTTTCGACTATAATCTCCGATCCAGAAGCTACAATGGCCAAAGGTGGATTTAGGTTAGGATAATAGTGTATTTTTTATGAGTATCAATGATGGGAGTTTGTAAAAGGGATGGTGTGGTGGTTTCCTTTATAATTATTTTTTTAGTTTTATGAGTATGAAATGTGAGAGCTTGTGAAGGGGATGAATTTTGTAATGAAAGAATATTGTAATTGATGAATTTCGAAATGAAATAATGTTGTAATGGATAAATGTGATGAATGTTGAAATGGATGAACGGTCATAACTGTTATAACTCCATATAGATTGCAAATCCCACGAAAATGGGCCCACTTTTAAGCAATCAAATAGTGTCCAATTGAGGTGATTCCAAAGTCATTTGAAAGTTCATCAAATTACCTTTCCAACAAGTACAAAATCACCCAAATCGGACATGTAATGAGGGAGTTATGACCGTTTTCGTCGAATCTGCGAACAACGGTGAGTATTGAAGAACGACAATGACTTTGGACCCACTTTTGAGCAATGAAATGGTATCCAAATGAGGTGATTCTAAAGCCATTTAAAAGTTCATCAAATTAGCTTTCTAACAAGTACAAGATCACCCAAATCAAACATATAACGAGGAACTTATAACCATTTTCGCCAATAGACACTAACTGTCGCCGATACTCACTGACTGTCGTCAATCGCCGATCTCGATGAGTATCGACAATGGTCAATGAGTATCGACGATGGTTAGTGTGTATTAACAAAGATAGTCATGACACCCTGGTTACATGTTTGATTTAGTTGATCTTGTACTTGTTGGAAATGTAATTTGATGAACTTTTATATGACTTTGAACTCACTCATTTGGACACCATTTGATTTTTCAAAAGTGGTCACAAAGTCACTATCATTTGTCAATACTCACCATTATTTGCAGATCTAACGAAAATGGTCATAACTCCCTCATTACATGTCCGATTTGGGTGATCTTATACTTGTTGGAAAACTAATTTGATAAATTTTCAAATAGCTTTGGAATCACTTCATTTGGAAACCATTTAACTGCCCAAAAGTGGGCCCATTTTTTTGGGATCTGCAACCCACATGGAATTATGACAATTATATTCGTTCATCCATTTGAACATTCTTCCAATACAACATTCATCCATTATAACATTCATCCATTTTCATATTCATTACTTTCATCCATTACAACATTCTTTCATTTCAAAATTCATCAATTACAACATTCTTTCATTATAAAATTCATCTCATTCACAAGCTCTCACCTTTCATACTCATAAAACAAAACAAAAAAATTATAAAGGGAACTATCATACCCTCCTCCCTTTCACAAACTCTTATAATTGATACCCACCAACAAAAAAAAATGCCACTATTATCCTAATGTAAACCCACATTTGGCTGTCATAGCTTCTACGTCAGAGATTGTGGTCAGAAATCTTTAAAAAAAAAAAAAAAACTCAGCAACTTGCTGGAATGGAGGGAATGACGTTGTCTCTATCATAACTTTTACTTCGGAGAAAAATGTTTGAATTTTCAAACTTTTCCTCCAAATATTTTGTTAGAGCTTTTTGGATTTGTTTTTTGTGCATTAAGAATAGTCCCACATTAGATATGAGTTGAGAAATTCTCTAGGCTACAAGATTGAATTTAATTGTTGGGGGGCTATGCCCAAAGCCTCCCACTATGTCTAAAACCATATACGCACGCACCATCCAAGCCGTTTTTTCAGGCTGCGGTTTGAATTCAAGCCCAATAACGATTTTCTTCTTCAGAAGAGTCTAACTATAGACTTCCGGTGGCATTTGTTTTATTTATTCGAAAATAATCTTTGCTCTCTCATTTTCTGAAAATTGCAATCACTGTTCTTCTCCGGGTTACACCTACAAAGGGTCATTTAGGCCTGAGTACAAAGTACAACTTTATGACCAGGCAATAGTCGTTGTATCTAAAGGTTGGTTGTTCATTGATCCTGTTGCACTAAGAAAATTGTTTAAGATAGGACAGTAACAACTTCAAGCCGAGTAGTCTTTGATCACACCGCGACTAATCGATGAGTTCTTTTATTTCAATTTCTTATAATCTTCTTCTCTCTTATCAGTTGAACTATTTTTTGTTTTCAAAACCATTTATCTAGATTTTACAATCCAGATCCAATAGGAAGTTCCCACGGTCATATGGTCAGAAGCTAGGTGGCTGCCAAAAATCTACCATATTCATCTGTTTTGCAGCTCATTTAGGACACGAGCCCAAAAATGAGACAGATCCAAAACTCAAGTGGGCCACGCAACAAGAAAAAATGGAAATTGAACACCACTGTTGAAACATTCGTGGGCCGAAGGAAGTTTTGGATCAGGCTACTATTTTTACGTTTTCAGTTCATCCAAGTGGAAATGGCCTTATGAATGGTTTGGATGGCATATAAACGTCACAATGAAACCCAAGAAGGTTTCAAGAGTAGGCATTTTCCCTCCCCACTTTTTTCTGTCGTGTGGCGGCCCATTCATGTTTTGGATCTGCCTCATTTTTGGGCTCATGTCCTGACATGAGCTGGCAAAACGGATGCAGATTTCTCACAAACATCACAACGGACCCCACCTAGCTTCCCACTGCAGGAACTTCCTGCAGTCACGCAGGTCCCAGGCAATCGGCATCTCCATTGTTGAGTAAGCCAGCTGAAAAAAATGAGTTAAAAATATCAGACTAATGAATATTATCATTCAAGCTTTAAACAAGCAGCCTTGCATAGGAACGGGTTTCTATGCAATGCAAACTGAACAAGATCGGGACTGCTCATCAGGCTCACCATGCCATACTTCTAAAACTTGCTGACTCAACATAAAACTCAGCCGAGTCAACTCCACTCAGCAAGATTTCAAGCCGGGTCACTTCAGAACTCCCGATGACTTGGCCAACTCCATGCTACTCACATTGACTTGGCCCCAGTCACTCGCCTAGTCAAAGTCAAACTGGTAACTAATGATCAAAAGTAAGAAGTGAAAGAATGGGATTTTGAACCTAAACCGAGTGGCTCTACCAGTGCACCATGCATTCTGTTGCTTCCATTTTTGCTATTATTAAATATCGAGTCAAGTAAAGACTTGCCAGAGTCTTCGCGTCGAACCAACCCAACCCGGCTAGATATTGAGTCTACTCAAGTTCATGACTTTTAGATTATGGACCGTGCATGGGCCACAGCCCAAAAATTACACCAGTCAGGCAATCCCTATTGCTCGAATGGCGGATTTTTATCAATCTAATGTAAAAGAGTAGGTTTTTTTTTTTTTTTTTTTTTTAACTGTCCCTTCTCTCTGCCGACCCCAGTTAGTTAAGATAAGGCTTGGATGATGATCCCTTCTCTCCCTCAAAAAGGCTATGATCGAATGGTTACCATCATCAGATCATCAGTTGAGCAGTTCAAAGTGTCCAACAAGTGTGCCTGATGTCCCCACGGAGGTGCATCTGGCACTTGCGCCGGTATTAGCATTGCTCACCAATGTTGCCAAGATGGCCAACCTACAATTTCCATTCAAAATCGTTTGCATTGCTCCCCTATGTTGTACAGATTGCCAACCTACAATTTCCATTTAAAATCACGTGCTCCGGGTTACGAATCATGAATTGTTGGCAGTCTACATGGAGAAAATAGCTACTTTCACTAACCCAAAAGTATGGTTTGTATGCTCCTATTGTTGATAAGGTGCAAAGTAAATTTTTATTAGGACAATATAGATTTGTATCTCTACTATATATAACTCTTAAGAATCAAGGACATTTTTTCCCATGCAATTAGTTTATCGAGAGTGGTAGCCTTTAAGATTATACATGCTATTCAATGTACATCAGTGGTATTTCTGGAATATTGAAATCTGCATGCTTTTTATCCACTCCTTTTTCTCATGTACTAGTAGCCCTCTCCTACCCGCACGATGAGCCCATCCAAGAAAGCAATATGAGGCCCATGATGACTATATAGCATTAATCTATGCATTTGTTGCGCCACCGTTTAAGAGATCAGTCCAAACAAGCGGTAGACCTAAAACTTGAGTCTTTGTATGTGTGTAGCTGCATCCTTTCCCTCTGTTTTCTCCCCCTTTTTCATCCCCCCTTAGAAAGTGCTCTCCTTCCATTTCTCTCTCCTTTCCTCTTTTCACGTGCATGGCACGATGAAACTCAACCGAGTGATCTCAACTCAGTTAGATTTCAAGCCGAGTCTCTTGGAAACTTGGTTCCAGGTTTGACTGGACTCTGACTCAAAAAGACGCACCAAGTTGACTCAACCATGCAGTTGACTCGACACGACTTGTAGAGACTCAAAGCAAGTAACTCGCTGAGTCAGCTATATGGTTAAATAAAAAGGTTGAGGATGGTGGGAATTGAACCCACAACCTCGTTCACATAGAGAGGCATTCTTAATAGGTAAGCCGACCAGCGATTTGATAGTGCTTCAATATTATATTACATGTTATTAAGTCAAACAATTTTATATATCTACAAGTATAACCAGTACTTGCAATTATAATTTACTTAATGCCAAGTCGAGTCAGGTCGAATCTTTGAGTCGACCCAACCTGGCTGAACATCAAGTCGAGTTGAGTTTTTGGGTTTTCGAACTATGGTTTCAAGTTGGGCCTATATCCCTAGTGAAGTTGCCAATCTGTGGAACATAACAGCAAATTTCACAGGTGGAATTTAGGCAAAAATAATTAAAAGGAAAAAAGCAGTTGTCACTCACTGACAAATCTTGAATCTATGGAATGCTAAAATCCATGGAGCCACATAACCTGAAGATTGAGATTGGAAATTTGGATTGAATGACTCCACGTACAGTCTGTTTCCTGGATATTCTAGTAAGGGCCTCGATTGCAGAGAAGGAAGCTGCGAGGCACCTTCTCACACCACCATACTATGCATGCAAGATCCATAATATTAACCTTGAATTTTTATATACATAATACAATATCTGTATATTCGACTACACTGAGTATACTTACTAGTATGTATTGAAGCGACCGACATTATTCTACCTCTAGCATACCACCTACAGGATGAATTGGAGTACGGTGCACCCGTTCCCTTACCATGTACTGGAACGACTCGTGATCAAACATGTTTCAGTCCAGACAGAACAAAGTAATAAGCTCTAATAACACCAATATTATAGAATTTTGAAGTAGCAATATTGCAAATTATCAAAAGTCAGAAATCATTACTTCTGGTGAAACATACTTTAAAGCTTGCTGCCAATCCTCTTCAAAAGGCTTCCCATGGCCTTTGCCTTCTCCCGGAGAACAAACTTTTGCGTCTTCCCGGTCGAAGTCTTCGGCAAATCCTCAAAAACGACCGTCCGAGGGGCCATATAATGTGGCAACCGAGCACGGCAAAACCTGATAATCTCTTCAGCATCGGCATTGCGTCCCTCTTTCAATTTCACGAATGCACAAACTGACTCCCCCCAGTGGTCATCTGGCCGCCCAACCACCGCCGCCTCCAGTATAGCAGGATGACTAAACAAAACAGACTCCACCTCGATTGTGCTGATATTCTCCCCACCTGAGATTATAATGTCCTTCGAGCGGTCCTTTATCTCTATATAACCATCCGCATGCCTTACACCGAGGTCCCCAGATCGTAGCCACCCACCACTCATAGATTCCTCTGTAGTTTTCAAATCTTTTAAGTACCCATTCATTACAGTATTGCCTCTAAACATCACCTCACCCATGGTCTTCCCGTCGGCTGGAATGCTTTTCATGGTGATTGGATCTTTTATGTCGAGCTCTGCCATCCCAAGATGGTGCAACCCTTGGCGGGACTTGAGCTTTGCTCGTTCATCAGCAGGCAAGGAATCCCACTCAGGCTTCCACGTGCAAACTGTCCCTGGACCATAAGTTTCAGTCAGTCCATACGAGTGCATTACAATGAAGCCCTTCTCCTCCATGTTGAACAGGACACGGGGAGGCGGCGGCGCTCCTCCTGTCATCACCACCACCTTGTGCGGAAGCGGCCTCTGAACGTCAGCCGGCGCATTCGCGATCATGTTCAAAACAGTGGGTGCACCGCCCATGTGGGTTACCTTGTGCGAGGTGATACAATCGAATATAGCCTTTGGGTCGATGTTTCTGAGGCATATGTTGGTGCCGCCCTGAGCCGCAACCCCCCAACTGAGGCACCACCCGTTGCAGTGGAACATGGGCACAGTCCATAAATACACTGGCATTGAGTGCATCTCATTCAGAAGAACGGTTGCAATGGAATTTAGAAACGCCCCTCTGTGGCTGTAAACAACTCCTTTGGGACTCGACGTGGTTCCTGAAGTATAGTTTAATGAGATAGGGTCGCATTCATCAGCGGGCCATCTGACCTCAAATTCAGAATGGCCGGTCCTCAAGAGACTTTCGTATTCGAAGTTAACGGGTGGCAAGCTGCTGCTAATAGCGGGCCCCGAGGTATCTTCTGAGATTAGGACTACAAGGGGCAGCTTGGTTTTCTTCTGGGAGAGAAGGTTGAGTGCTCCGTGGACTATTTCGAGGAGCTGGTAGTCGACGAAGATGATCTTGGCCTCCGAGTGCCTCAATAGAACAGATACCATGGTCGAGTTATGGCGTGTGTTGAGTGTACAAAGAATTGCCCCGGCCATCGGGACACCAAAATGCAGTTCGTACATTGCTGGGACATTCGGGGCCAGCACAGCAACCTGCTCAAAGGTTGATTAGATAGAGGTGGTAACATTTCATGAATGCAATCAAATGCAGATGCAATGCATGAAACCATAATAAGAAAGCAGCAGTATCTGTAAAAATAAGATCAAAACATGAGTTTGGTATTGGTATTAGGAATGTCGGAATTCCTGTGATTGTACTAAACTAATCGATTCAACAAGGAAAGTTCTCTAGTCTGCTGCTAGACAGACATTAAGCATGAAAGTAACAATCACCGCCTATCTGATGCCCAAACCAAGTTGCCTTTAGTATATCAGTCTGCCTTTTGGTGTCCTTTTTGGTGGGTAGGACTAGGGCTGTCTCCCGGATCCACGGGTACCCAATTTTGAAGGTTTTTTAGCCCATTTTTCAGAGACATTAACAAATCGTGTTGGGTTTGGATCTCAACTTCTTGGACTCAGTTAAAAACCGGGTCTAGTCCAGGTCATGTCATCAATTTGGACCCAGTCAAAATTGGGTCGGGTCCAGTTAATGTTCATAAAAATATTATATGGATTGTACCAGTAACTTAGGTTTTTGAGCCACACATATGTAAGAGAGCCCGTTTACACACCATTCAAATGTCAAAGCGGCATGTTTGTGTGATCTGATCCATCCATTAGGTGGGCCTGACAATGTAAATACACTGATTTGTCTCAAAACCAACTCAAACCCAAGGTCACGGAAACGGTCATGATCATTACGCGTTACGGGGTCAAAACAGCCGTAACGGCCGTTACAGAAAAAACAGGCCGTAACAGCCCCATAACGGTCTTATAACAGTTTTTTTCCAAAAAATTAAAAAGGGCCGTATCGGCCGATACGGGGTCCGTAACGGCCGTTACGGCCCGTATCATAACGGTAACGGTGGTGGCCTTTACGGCCACTGTTACCGTTATGGGACACCTTGCTCACACCCTAGATCCAAAGACACAGTGGATACCCAGTGTGTACCCGAACCCAAGTGGATCCAGATCAGGATCTTAAAGAACGAGACCCAAACCCGAAAGGGCCTGAACCGAGCAAGAGCTAGCCTGGGTACGGCCACTATAGGAGCCGACCAAACACGACCCATTATCAGCCTTAGGTAGGAGACTTTTCTACCCAAATTAATGTCTGCTAATTTTTGGCAGGATGTGGAATGATCTGGATATTGATTCAGTGCAGAACAATGGAGAAATGGGAGCCCCAAGTTGTATTTCCCATAGTCCATGCCACCCCAGATGCATAGAGGAATGAGGCAACTATCCACCACGCAAAAATATCCAATCACTTGCAGTTTAGGTACATTCAAATGCATCATAAATGTAGATAACTGAATGAGTGGTATACTTTACCACGATATTATGGCAAAGCACGGGACAATGCGGGCTGTTGGGCCATTTTTGAGAATTCAAGTTGCATTTCCTTAGCAAGTTGCACAATGAGGATGGGTTAAAGATTGCCTTGATTGCTTAAGCATTCGAAATGTTGAAAGGGCCTCACTATGCAGTGAAAGCAAGGAAAATTCTGTTGGAAACAGAAACCAGTGGTTAGTGAGATTAATATTGACTTCGCCGAGTTGCTCAAGCATAAATATTGACTGGAGCCAAATTCAGTAATGCTGGCCCTAATGATTCTTCTTGTGGCATTAAAGCCTCTACCTTGTGTAACTCTCTTCTTCTTTTTCTCTATAAAACATTTTCCTCATAAAAAAAGATAAACAGAATCACCTTTCTATTAGCAGATTTAATACTTAAAAAGTGACATGGGTAAGTAGGCTCTAAACAAGAAAGGCTCCTAATGTACCCATTTAGGTTTTATTTCATTTAAATAAAGACGTGTGCATATGGATCCAGCGATCTCAAAGGATGACTGTGGAAATGTAGGAAAATGGAGCAGTAAATATCTGGCCAACCAATTAGAAACCCAAATTTCTTAAAACATCACTACGAAAGCCTACGAATTAGAGATCCAAGCAAGAGCCTCGGCAATGTGGTAGGAAGATGTTAGGCAGAGTTTTAAATAATTACGCTACTGTACCATAGCTTAGCCTTAACGCTACATAGCTCATGAAAATCACTTAAGTCACGTGTAGCCTATGCTACATGATAGTTTGCATATTCTACATGCTACATAGACTACACTACATGCTACGTAGCTCACATTACAAGTTACTTTTCACTACAACATTAAAATCAATTAATGTTTTCAATGATTTATTACATTTTTTTAATTTTCAATAAAAATTACTTAATCTTTTCAATGCTTTTAGTAAAGTAATATAAGTAACAGTATTAAATCAGTTTTGTTGCTCTTTCTTTACCTTTGTACTTAATCATTGCCATTTCCTATTACTTCAAGTTGCATTTGGTTGCACCAAATATCATGAAATTTTGTTAAATTTTATTATTAATCAGTTCAATTTGGTGGAAAATATCATGAAATTGGTACAACGAAGTGCAACCTTGATTAAAAATCTAGTAGTAGTGCGTAGCTTACGCTTCACGCTTCAGAATGAACATTACACTACACGCTATTCACTATTTAAAACACTGGTGTTAGACACCCTTTCCCACCGGCAAAATTACAGCCTCTACTTCGATAAAAGAAGCGAAATTCTGTTGAGATGAATGTCTGCATCGTTTTCCAGAGGCATAAATGAAAGAGAATTGCAGAAACTAAAAAGAAACGGGAAGGAATGCTTATTGGTGTGTAGAATTGTCCTCAAATAATTCTTGATCTCTATCAACTTGAGTTACAACAGAGGTGCTTGCTTGCTTCATTTTGAACATGAATTTGTGAAAGAAAAGGTAAACTGAGAGATCAAAGTGATTCTCTTGCTAGAGAAAGGTTACCAGAGTTGTATCTCAAAGCCCGGAGGTTAAGGCATACTCCTTACCCTTCCATATCTGGGCTCAATTATTGTAGAGCTTTAGCAGGCTTGAGGAGTTTAAACTTGGGTTTTGGGTAGGTTCAGTGGAATTGTGGATGGTGTTGAGTGAATTTTGGGTTGATTTGGGTTTAGTTTAGGTGCTTAGCTAAATTACTACAACAAGGATTTAAACAGAAACCCCTTCAAAGATCAATTGAGACATGAGGTGGGGCACGCACAAGTGCGCACTTCTGGATCTATTCATGAGAGAGGGCTAAGATACTTTGATTTATTATGTTTCAGCAAACATGATCATATGAGTTATGCACATCCCACTAATTCTAAATTGTAAATATCATGTGTGTGGATGTCTTTATTTATATCATTCCAACTATGTATTCAATAAATTCAATTGATTGATACAAGTCAATTTTCTACTACGATAGATCAATGAAACAATAGCTACCCCAATAGTTTCAGCGGCTGCAATTGATATAACAAAGATCGAGAAAATGATATAACAAAGATCGAGAAAATGTCTCCTAATTGGCTGCTACCAACCAAATCAGAAAATGTTATGAGATTTATATTAACCGCATTTAGTATAAGCTCAAAACAAATAAGTGTTCCAACATGTTTCAGCTTGTGATCAATCTATAAATACCACTAAAAAATAAATAGGCACTCAAAATAAGTACATGCTCGGTCATCATTGACCAACTCCAGTCTCAATTGATTCAACATGAACAACAATACAATTTAACCTATTCAATTGACTAGAATATAACAAGTACAGAACAAGGGAAGGTATTAGTAATGCATCAAAATAAAAACCCTTCAATTTAATATATAAAGAATACAATATATAAAACAATGATATGATAATGATAACACAGAATGAAACAAGGCCTTATTTATTTTATTCACATGCAGTGGAGTGTCTACAACTAGGGCTATCATTTGAAGACAATTTTAACACCAAACCAGAAATCTTTCTATGAATCATTTGATCAATTCAAAAAGAGGGGAGGGGGGAAGAGCATTATTTTTCAAGCAAAAACACCAAACCATGTCTTCACGACTTTTAAATTGGGAATCACTTGAAGATATTGTAATTTTAAAATAGATTGGCTAAACAATCCATTCAATATCTGAGTGGCATCCACCATTGACTCCAAGTTTGGATTTTCGTATGTGCGTCATTCCTCCCAAATCAAAGTGACCGGTCATTTCTTCAAGAGAACCTTCGACATCCTAGTCAAGGAGTGAATTGGGTCCCTTCATGAGTGACTATGCTGTCCTATATTTCCAAAACTTCTGTGGACCATCCATTACAGGAAGTAATTTCATCCAGTGTTTTAAATAGCGAATAGTGTGGAGCGTAGTGTTTACCCCTCTGAAGCATGAGACGTAAGCTACATAGCGTGTAGCGTAGGCTACATAGCTACACGCTACTTCTATATTTTTAATCAAGGTTGCGCTTGGTTGCACCAATTTCATGATATTCTACACCAAATTAGACTGATTAATAATGAAATTTATTTAAATTTCATGATATTTGGTGCAACCAAACACAACTTACAATAATAGGAAAGTGCAATGATTAGGTATAAAGGTAAAGAAAGAGAAACAAGACTTATTTTAATACTGTTACTTTCAATTAACTAACTTTTATTAAAAATAGAAAAATGTAACAAATCATCGAAAGCATTAATACGACTTTAATGTTGTAATGAAAAATAACTTGTAATGTGAGCTACATAGCGTGTAGCCTATGCAAATTAATCATGTAACGTAGGCTACATGCGACTTAAGCTATGTAGAATTAAAGCTAAGCTACACTATATAATGTAAGCTACACGCTACATAGCGTAGCTATTCAAAACACTGATCTCATCGCATGTCGTAAGTGAAACCTATCCACCCATCAACGCATTGGAGGACTAGCTTGTAAACTAAAGCACCAGGGTTTTTGCATTGGAGATGAAACACTCTATACAAAAGTTGCCATTGTTCTTTGAGACCGAAAAGATGGTGAAATCTTCAAAATATATTAACTCATTTGTAATACCCAAATGAAGCCCAATTCTTCCTCTTGGAGTATGTTCACCCGTAACTTGAGATCTTTGATTAGTGAGCATTAGCGGGAGGCGATGATCATTAGTAGGTGGAAGAAAGCGCTCATCTCTAAGCTTGCTAATGTCCCATCCAATTCCTCCATCCACATCATCTCTGAGATTTGAGTTAGCTTCTCTTCTTTGAGACTAGCGCTCCCTCTCTTTTCCTTTCCTTCTTCCTTCCATGGCTCAGGGCCTCTTTTACTATCTTCCCCCCCCCCCCCCCCCCCCCGGGTTGTGTGCCCTTTTGGAGGAAATAAAGAGTTATGCTTATCTTCAAAGATGAAGCCACAAATAGAACACAGCGATGACATATATGCCATTTGCACTTGATAATGAAGTATAAGACATGGGTTTGCTATGGATAGTTTAACAACTGATGTATCAGCATATCATAGCCTATCAACCTTACCCTTCTAGGTGATCAACCTTCTAGCAGTCGCAAAACTCAGGTTAAAAAGTGATGACTTCTGCTAACAGGTGAAGATTCTCATCCTGGACATATTCACTCACTAGATCCAATTCCTAGAAGGTATTTAATCACTGGCCTACGTTGAAGAAAACCTATGACAACCGGATACTTGCATATTGTACATGCTCAGTGTATAATGCCAGACACAACAAAATGCTGATTCTGGTACCTAATACTCGTAGGTTACCTGTAGGATAAGTTTTAACTGAATCGTACCATATCAGACTGTTATTTTCAAAATCCTGATAACTTTCTTACTCTCCTCTCCGAATATCTGTATACTAAAAAATTGTAAACACCGACAATTTTGTTTAAGTTTAGCACGCGAAAAGACTGGAAAATATTATACCTAGGTAAATAAAACCACAAAATGAAGAACCATACCCACGTACATGTTCCCGTTTCGGTTTCTATATTTGGGTATTAGTATTACAGAAGAAAACCTTCTCATCAACAGGAAATGAGGTGTCCTCTTAGATTGCTTCGTTTTGAGACGAACCATACTAGATGGAGATCTTCGTATTCTAGCTTGTATGAAGATTTTAGAGGGAAGCGTGCAACATAGAATAGTGTTATACCCATACATGCATATTCCACATACAATGATATAACAAGTATCAATGATCAAACATCAAAAGGTTTTCTAGATAAGCATGCATCTTAAGGAGATGATTGGCTTGCCGAGGCACATAAAATTTCCAGCAATTGAGCTAGCAGATTGGAAGGGTGACCATCAGTTTTATCACCATGATGGAACAAAATACCAAGCAAAGCGCAAGGGACAAAAAAGTAGACGTTTGTCAAAAACAGGCATTTGACATGGATGACTAGTAGGGTTGCAACTAGGGCTTGGGTCAACCCAACCAAAGTTTGGGTTGCATTGTTAAGGTCTTCAGTTTGGGTTTGGGTTGGAAAATGCAAACCTGATCTGAAATCAGGTTGGTTCGGGTTAAGCAAATTCTGGTCAGGTTTGGTCACGTTGTGATACTCACATGTATTTGGACCGCGTGGGGTCAAGTTATAAAGGAATTTAGGTTGGGCAACTCCAGTCGGAATTCGGGTCAGGACGGGTTGCAAGTTGGGTCCTCTTGAGTTCAGGCCAGGTTCGGGTTGACACTTAACCCAACCCAACCCGCACGAGTTGCACCCCTAATGACGAGGACACTACATTTTTTTAAAGGTAACACTACCAGGGATTGAACCCTGGATCACTCACACACTACACTGTCACTACATATTCATCATGCAGTAATCAAAATGGCAATCAGAACTTTTGTCGTTACTCGGATCATCTTGATTTTATTGACATAGCAATGACAGGGAACATTGAGAGTCATGACTAAGAAATTAGAAGTTTGAATGATGACAGTTTGAGGCACTGAGTTGGCTTTAGTTTGGATGGAATAGGAACTAATCTTAAGGCTTTGTTATTGTAAATTAGAAGCCATTCATAATAATCTTGAGGGCTAAGTGTACAGGTATGGAAACCTTTCCATGCGCATAGTTTCGTTTCGATTTAGTAGCATCCACATCACCTATCCAGGCCATTCATGACGTCCAGTTCACTCTTTCCGGCTGCCTGAAAAATACATATTGATCATAAGATCCAAACCATCCAGATAGCGGCATACAAAGTGCAAGTAAAAATTGTTCGTAGAATATAAGCCCAATCTCAGATGTTTAGAACCATCTGATTGCTGTGACTTTTGCTCGGTAAAAGAATAAATGGTACTGACCTAATGGATGGTTCAGATAGGTGATGTGAGTGCTAACAAATCCAAATGAAACTGTGAATGGGAAGATTTCCATGCACTTAGCCCACTAAATCATGACTCATGTTTTAACTTCAGTATTGTTTTCCGCCATCCTTTGCTTGTGGATTCTTCTCCTCCATCTACTACTTTTCTCTGTGTAGCTTGTACTGTTTGCTTAGTGTTGCTCTCAAGGCCCTCCAAATAGGGAAATGGAAGGTGCTCCTCGAGGACATTCCAAATTCATGTCCTGCTCAATGTCAACCACTATGCTTTTCCATTGGGTTATGATCAGAACCAATCATCTAGCAGACTCCGCCAAGGATGGCCGAGCAAAATTGGTCTAATCACCATGTAAGCATCTCAACGGCAGCTACCAAAGGGGAGCATGAATCGCTTGTTTTGATTTGACCAACCATGTTCAAACCACCAATTAGATGGTTAGGATCTTCTAATTGGAACAATCTTTGCATTGTGATCCATCCATAGTGGAACCCACCAAATGGGTGGTACGGATGATTAATTGAGCTGCATGTACAGTTCTGATGGCAGGATACAATTTGTCCTTGTATGACACTAGGAGTAAAATGTATGAAACCTCCACCTCAAAGAAACAAAATACACCTAGTGGAAATCCACATCCCAAAACACTAAAATATATATCATCCAGAAAAGCAAGGATTTAAGAAATCCACATTCCAATGACACACACACACACACACACACACACACACACACACAGAAAAAAAAAAAATGCATATGTACGCATATGTACCACATCCACAAAAGCACAGGACTCGTCATCCTGAATTTTGTTCCTGAACATGTGGGAAACATTGACCAGATCCAGACCATTCGTTTAGAGGGTCCAGCTGTGCATGGACCATAAACAAAAGGCCACATTGCTCACAATCCTGACCGTCAAATCGGATGGTGGCACACATATGATCACTAAAAGACAAAAAGGTGCAGCAGATCACATTCAATGGGAAAAAATGATCGATCCAATGGTTATGAAGCCTATCTATCGTGGATCCCACAGGATGGATGGTTTGGATAATCATGCACATGTTCCATGTGTACCATATAAGATACAGGAGGGGCAACAATCTCCCCCTTCAAAAACCAGAGAAATATCAAGAAACTACACCCAAATCTTTGTATTACAACACCAACATCAAATCCAACCTCTACAAATCAATCAACAATGCAAACATGGACAAGCTCCAGACCCTTAATTTTCTCACCACATTGTAGACAGACAAGATCCGGACCGTTCATTCAATGAGTACAACAGCAATTGCCCATAACAAAATGCCATACTACTACAACGATCTTAACCGTCTAATCGGTGGCACACATATGAGCGCTAAAAGGCTAAAAATTGGGAAACAAATTAATCAATCAAATGGTTAGAATCATTGGATCAAAGAATTTTTTCTTCAGTAGCATATACATGGTGAATCCCAGGGGATGGATGCTTCCGATCATCATACCCATGTTCCGTGTGCACAGTACAATATGTGGAAGCTCAGCTAATTTGATAACATGGACAAGATCCAGAACATTAATGCCCTCCCCACATCGTACGCAGACAAGATCCAGACCGTTCATTCATTGAGTCCAACTGTAAATTGCCCATAGACAAAAGACCATACTGCTCCCACAATCTCAACCATCTAATTGGTGACACACATATGATCACTACAAGGCACAACAATGCAACAGTTCATATTCAAGGGGACACAAATTCATCGATCGAATAGTTAGGACCATTGGGTCAAGGAAATTTTTGGTCAGTAGCATATCCATGGTGATCCAACGGTCCGATCATCGTGTCCACTTGATCCAACGGTCCGATGTGTGTGGGGCATTACAAGAAAATCCAGAAAGCCACACCTAAATCTTTGAATTGCAGCAACACCACCAAAATCCAAACCTCTAAAAACATCAATCCAATTCCAAACACGCCAAAAGAGAGAATTTTCAAAATAAAAGAGGGATTGAATGGAAATTCATCGAAGGACTTACAACATCACCGCGGGAAATCCCCATCTGTGCCAGAGCAGAAGCGAGACGACGGCACCGTTCAAACGTATCTTTCCATGTGTACTTCACGGACCCGTAAATTACAGATGTTTGGTCCCTATAAACGACAGCCGCTCGCTCCAAGAAGCTTATTGGCGACAGCGGGACGTAGTTCGCCGAGCAACGGATTAGACCCTCCATTGATTTTGAAACGTGGAGGAGAAAAAACGAATTTTGGGGCGATTTTGGATTTGGGTTTTATAGAAAATGAGAAAAGATTGTAGGATTTTCTTGGAAAAACAGACCGATCCTGGATTTGGGTTTTATTGAAAATGAGAAAAGTTTGCAGGAATCTCTTGGAAAAACAGAACGAGAGAGAATATAAATGGACAGAAGACTCGGAACTTTCTCTAGATTTTCTTGATTTTTCCTTTTTAGGGAGCTGTTCTTTTGAAAATTGAGCGTGCACGGAGCCCAGAAGGACGAAAATACCCTTCCCATTTTGATCCAGGGCGCGTTACATATGGAAAAATGATCATTAGAGGTCTATTTCCATTAAGGGCCTGTTTGGAAAGGAAATTGTATTCCCCGATAAAACTTATTTCCACCGAAACGTGGGAAAGGAAATACTATTTCTATCTATTGCTTGTCAACAACATTTTCTTGAGAAAATTATGGTCTATTTTCAATTCATATCACGCATTCAATCACCATTGTTTCCCATATTGTTCACCTGTGATCTGGATATGGTTCATTTTTGTTCCCATGCCCTAAAATTATATGGGAAAATGGATGGACGGTGTGGATGTAGAATACACACATTAATGTGAAAACTATGGTCTATTTTCAATTCATATCACGCATTCAATCACCATTGTTTCCCATATGGTTCACCTGTGATCTGGATATGCTTCATTTTTGTTCCCATGCCTTAAAATTATATGGGAAAATTGATGGACGGTGTGGATGTAGAATACACACATTAATGTGGGCCCAAACGTTAGGATTGCACGGTCTTAGGTGAGGCCGTAGCTGCACCTAATCCGCTCTCTATTTCAACAATATACGACGGCGAGTCAACTCGGCCGCGACCACCGAACCAGCTATGTGAGTGAGACCCTTAACCAATGGCCCACCTGGATGCATTTGTTGTATATCCTTGTCGTCCATCTGTTTCTTCAAATTATTTTAGGTTATAGTACCAAAAATGATGCAGATGTAAATTTTAGGTGGACATCACCACAGGAAACAGTGCTCATTGAATGCCTATCATTAAAAAATTCCTGGCGTCCACTGTAATGTTTATTGACCATACAATCTGTTGATAAGATCACCTCGAAAGGGATGAAAGGAAAAAAAAAAATCAGGTTGATAAAAAACTTTTGTGGCCGACAAAAGGTTTTTAATGGTCATTAACCATTATTTCTTATGGATCCACTATTTTTTTATAGTATAGTCCACCTGATATTTGGATCTACTTCACTTTTGTGTTCCTGCACTAAAATGATATGAAAAAACAAATGGATGGCATGGATATAGGATACATACATGGAGGTGGCCCATGGTAAAGGCCTTCACCATTATGCAATGCATAATGTTAGGTGGCGCCTAATCCACTCACGAGAAACCCTAGGAAAGGAAATGTGATTTCTCATGGGTGCAAGTGAGAAAATAAAAAGGCGGTTTTGAAGGAAAATTAATTACATGGGAAATTGAATTTCTTTTTTCCCCATACGTTTAGTGTTTACAAACACATGATAGATAGTTTCTCAAGAAACTCTATTTCCTTTCCCACGATTTCACTAGATCCAAACAGGCCCTAAGAGTCCAGATCCTCCATTGGCTGCAAAATAGGAAATCCCTGTCTATAGCCTCCTTATTGGTCCACGTCACACTACATGACATCAGTGTGATGAGGTTGCAGTGAGGATGTGATGTGGTTGCACACTGTGATGACACGGACCAATAAAAAGACTACAAACAAAGATTTCCTTTTTGCATCCAAAGGAGGATCGAGACGCTTTCCATAATCACAAGTAGAATCCTCATGCTCATTAAACAATAGGGTTGGAACAGGATCTGGCAACGCTAGATTCAACGATGCAGATGTAGCCACGTGGCAAGATTGAAATCTTCATGCACATTAAATATACGAAGGACTGCTCATTAATGATTAGGTTTTTGAGGAGTTGTGACACTTAGACAATCTTCGGATAAGAACGAGGAACCATTAGGCACTACGTAAGCATTGAAGCACGATCGATAACCGATTATTGTGATAAAGACGCGTTCGACAAAGGCAAATCACGATTTATTAAAGGCAACCACCACCTTATAGCTGGAAGTATACAATGTCATCACATAAGCAGCAATTGTTCTAACAACATCGCCTGAAAGTATATAAATAGCAAAGGAAGATGTTAATTAAGAGATCCACAAATCAATCGTCAATCGAACATGACTCAACTCCAGTACAACGTTGTTTATCTAGTCCCTCAGGACACTTATCATCTCCACCGCTCATCAGTGTGGAATCCTTAGCTTTAAGGAGTAGTTCATTCTGTCTCTGCTCTACGATAGACCAACTTAGTCGTAACTAGTAGTTGTAATTCCCTTGCATTTGTGCCTCGTGTGTCGGATTTAAACGGAGACTATAGTCTTATGAATCGTCCGCCTACGCTCATACGTTGGGTTAAAATTAACTGGTAATCTTGACATTACCTATTCCTCGTTCCTCGGTGCATTTCTTGACCAAGCACCCTGCTACACTTAGCCAAGACAATTATCCCTACTAGTGGTAAGCTTTACTCTCATAATCCCACTTTAGTTCAACCAAACTTGTGTTGCACCTTTGAAAGCCCTTAGTTTCCAAGGTAAAAAGAACTCATTGGAGGAAGAGCCCCAACATTCACAAATCGCCTGAAAGTGCAATCGATGGTTAGTAGAATATACGATTGGTCTGCCGACCATTTAATTCAGTCGCTCTATCTCGACGCCAAGGGTTGTAGGAGTTCAGTTTGAATTCAACTACAAATCAAGTCTAGCATGCCCACAAATCACACGTGTACCACGTGACCGAATTTTAGACCAACAAATAGTCATTTTATTGTTTGTGCTAAATAACCCTAAATAAGAAAAATAATTATTCTACCGAATTCATGTAACTAAACAACCCACCCATCTTCTCAACGAAAAATAAATTTTCCATTTTATGTTGGATTGTACATATCCAAACACATTATAAAGGGAGATCAACGTGTTGGGTGCGTTGCACAAAAACCTTAGGATCTCGCCCCTCAACTACTTGAATTATGGGATATAGCAATGCGGAAACGTAAGAAAACAATCAAACCACTCGACACAAGAGATTTTTACGTGGAAAACCCTTAGAAGTAAAAACCACGGGACCTCGTCCAGAAAAACGATCCACTGTGTAGTAAATTGTTTACACATTGATCTCAAGCACAATCCGCTTGGATTAAACCTTCTTCACTCACATAGGAGTGGATAAACAATAAAAGAATTTGAAATTAAGAGATCTCATTGAGCATGAGGACATATAAGACCCCGAGATGTCGATTGCGCTGTGATCTCCTTCACTAGTAGAAATCTCCTCTTCCTATAAGCTTCCTCTCTCTCTCTCTCTTTCTCTTCTCTCTTCCTCTTTTTTTCTCTCTCTCACCTTGGACATGTAAACCTTTTATATGGATCCTTAGGTCTTGAATTCGAAGCCAATATATAACGCCATGCAAGAGTTAGATCCAAATTAAGAAACTGTGAAATAACAGTCTGTACACCATCAGGCACCCTATCCGACTTCGTCGAGTGCCCGATAGATCCAAAATTTGTCCAAAGAGTTTTTAAAAAAATTCGTCAAATTTTAGTCGCCCAACCTAGCATGGTCGGGCACTCAATGACCTACAATCGGGCGCTCGACAGTCTTCAAAACTGTTCAAGGACCAACTGCTTCTTCCGAGTGAATTTCAGTCACCCGACCCTGACTGGTCGAGCGCCCGTTACCCTTAGGCTGCACAATCTCTCCTCGACTCCTAAGGAGGAAAACCCTCATCAAATCTCCCCCTTCCGACTCAGGAGAGATTCACCATCTTCAAGCCAGTCAGGCTTCTGCAAGCCTCAAATTTGCCCTTGAGCAAAGCCTCAGTCATCATGTTTGACCCATTATCGTCCGTATGGACCTTCTCAAGCTATAACACCTTCTGTTCCAATGTATCCTCAATCCAGTGATACCGAACCTCTATGTACTTCGACTTAGAATGTTGACTTGGATTCTTACTCAAATGTATCGCACTCTAGCTATCATAATAGACCACATGCTTCTCCTACTTCAGGTTAAGTTCCTATAGGAACCTCTTCATCCAAAATATCTCATTGTGTGCTTATATGACTGCGATGTACTCGGCCTCTGTCGTAGATAACGTTACAACATTCTGTAGCTTGCTCTACCAAGAGATCACTCCCCCTGTAAACGTGAACATGAACCCCGATGTAGACTTACTAGAGTTTATGTTACTTGTCATATCTGCATCTGTGTAGCCTTCTAACACAGGTTTCCTATTGTGGACCCTCGCCGATTTTCCCGCGCTCCCACACAACGTCGTTCTCCCTTTCCTTTCGGAAGAGAAGGAGATGAGGATGCGTGAGTGCGAAATCGCCGTTTGTGCCACTGGCTTGCCTCGTTCTCGAGGGCTTTGTTTGGTTGTCGTGTTGAGCTGAATATGTTTAAGTGAGTTTATATAAGACCAGAGTCGCCACTAGCCAGTTACTTCGAATCTACAGTCGGCTAGACCCCGTAGAAACGTTAGAGAAGAGAATCCGAAGATTCCTTCCTCTAAAATGACTCATGTTGATCTGCGGCCAGAGATTCAAGGTAAGGGATCACGGTTACAGGGTGGGAAGAGGTTAAGCACCCCACACACTGCCCGTACCGAAGTACGGTCTCTACTTCACAGAATCGATCGAATACTTGAAAGTCTAATTTAATCCTCGTATATTCTCATGAATGACATGATGCATGAATGCAGGTCTGAACAGTAAGAGTTTCTGATGGGCAGGTTCCAACAACGGGCAAGCCCAGAGCGTACGCTCGAACTGACAGGTGCTTAATGTAAGACGTATGCAGTGTGCTTGAGTAATCAAGGTGCTTTTAGTGAAGCATGAATGCAGGTCTGAACAGTAAGAGTTTCTGATGGGCAGGTTCCAACAACGGGCAAGCCCAGAGCATACGCTCGAACTGACAGGTGCTTAATATAAAGACATATGCATGTGTGTTTGAGTAATCAAGGTGCTTGTAGTGAAGCAGGGGGGTTGGAAGAAAAGTAAATGTTGCACTTATGCTAGATGCAAATGAGATGATGCTGGAAAATGAGTAGCTGGGTGGACGGAGGTGTCGCAAGGGTTGGCTTCGAGTGGCTGGATCAAGATTTAAATGGCTTGAGAGGCTTGGACCAGTAGTCAGGCAGGGCTGGACCAGGGCTAGGCTCTCCTCACTCGGGCTCTCCTTGGTGGAGGAATGGGCTAAAGGATGAAGGAGGGTGACTCAGACGGACGGGCTCTCTCTAGCTGAGTGGTGTGTTGAAATGAGAAGGGGAGGGGGGTATTTATAGCAGCGAGCAGTGGCAGAAGTCGTAATTTTGTCCGGGCGGCCTGCCATGGGCCGCCCGTACGGCCGCTCCTCGGTTTCCAGCGAGTACGGCCGTTCCCTCGGGGCTGCTGTTGGACTCGTTGGTCGACTCAGTGAGTTGACTCAGCGGGTCGACTCGGTGGTTTGACTCGACGGGTTGACTCGACGGGTT
The DNA here is from genome assembly GCA_003013855.2 of Liriodendron chinense. Lineage (NCBI taxonomy): Eukaryota > Viridiplantae > Streptophyta > Magnoliopsida > Magnoliales > Magnoliaceae > Liriodendron > Liriodendron chinense. The sequence goes on along the minus strand of ML058329.1, from coordinate 1,379,908 downwards.
GACTCGGTGTTTTGACTCGACGGGTTGACTCGACGGGTTGACTCAGCGGGTTAACTCAGCGGGTTGACTCAGCGGGTTGACTCAGTGAGTTTGACTTTTTTGGGATTTTTTTACTGGCCTTTTTTATGAGGGGTTTTTCAGGGTGGTTTTTAGGACTGGGTTGACTGGGTTCAGGCTTAAACTGGGCTATGGAATGGGGCTTACAAGGGTGAGTTTGGCTGAGTTTGGACTTGGGATTTGGGGGTACGGTCCTCCATTCAACCAGCTATCTCTACCAACAGTGTAGCCGAAGGTGGGGTGTCTACAGATGCGCCTCTTTGGCAGAGGTTGCATGCAACCGAATGCCAAAGCGAGTGGACACCCCACTTCTGACCCGGTCATTCATGGATCATGGTCTGAAATGATTGCTTGCCTTTGCATCTGTGCCAGTTGATCGTTTGGAGATCGCTCACTCGCACATACCGCGAGAGTTTGGAGAAAACGTTGCGATTGTCCCTGCATGCGCTGCAACCTGGGTACCCAATCGCAACCCTTCCATTCCCGACCGGTACTAACATCGGAAAGGTACAGCAGAGCCTCTGCGTCGACAGTCTTACGAGGTTACTGACCCTGTGATTGACTGTATGTTTGATGTTTTCCCAGATCACTCTAGGAATACTTGTTTCGCTTGACTGTCAAAGCGGTTAGACGCCCTGCGTCCGATAGTCTTACGGGATTCTACTACGCCGACTTGGACTCAGTCAAGGTACTTCAGGCATCCACGCCTAGGTATGTGCGGGTGGGCTTTTCCACCCGATCTGCTGGTTTTGATGCTTGGTTTGCAATTCATTCTTTCCTTGATTGTGGTCTGGAATCTTTGTTGTCCTTTGTATCTAGGTCAGTTGATTGTCTGGAAATTGATAACTCGCACATACCGCGAGAGTTTGGAGAAAACGTTGCGATTGTCCCTGCAGTTTGCTGCAACCTGGGTACCCAATCGCAACCCTTCCATTCCCGATCGGTACTAACATCGGAAAGGTACAGCAGAGCCTCTGCGTCCGTAGTCTTACGAGGTTGCTGACCCGGAGACTGATTGTGTGATGTTTAATGCTTTCCCAGATCACTCCAGGAGTACTTGTTTCGCTTGACTGTCAAAGTGGTTAGACGCCCTGCGTCTGATAGTCTTACGGGATTCTACTACGCCGACTTGGACTCAGTCAAGGTACTTCAGGCATCCACGCCTAGGTATGTGCAGGTGAACTCTTTCCACCCAATCTGCTGATTTTGATACTTGGGTTACAATTCATCATTTCCACCTGTTCAAGTGGTTTCTGTGACCGAGCCTTTTGACTTTCATCTTTTTTGTATCTTGGCATGTGGTACGACCGCACTGACACTGGAGTTCAGTTCGATCGTACTTTGAGTGCATTGGATCCGATGGTCTCCGGGGAAACCGCGAGACATCGGATCTTATTTGATTTTTACGTCGGCTCCTACCCAGAGATATGGAAGATCTCCCAGCGTGTTGGAGGCAGAACGCTCTACTGGAAAAATATTTTTGGATTTTTGAAAAGATACCCACTCTGGGGAGTGATACTCCGTGGGTTTTTTATTTGCAAATAGAAATATTTTTTTGTCTTTTTGAAATGAAAATCTGGTTTGCATGTGCCTCCACTAGGGATGCCTGTGGGGTCTTTAGCTAACCGACTTTTATTTTGAAAGCAGGTAAACATGATGATTGATGCAATGGATGCTGATGCATGGAGATGCATGATGAATGCATGGCTTGGCTCATTCTCTTCTGGTTTGATGATTTTGCTTTTGCTGGAGATGCAGAGAATTTTGAGCTTATTGCTTGCAGGGTTGTACTCCCTTGGGGATTTTTTTTTGATGCGGAGGTTTGGACAGCGGGTTGGTCAAGATCCCGACCCGTGGTTGATCAGGTCCATCGTCCCAAGATGCTGTTTCTTTGCTGATGAGAATGTACGAGGATATCATTCGACTTCAAGATGTTCTTCTGGGCATACATGTAATTGAGATGGTGTTTGGTTGCCCGTTTTGGTCAAGATTCCAATTTGCAGGCGATTGGATCCGTCATCCCATACTGTGAAGTGAGCGGAGTTCAAGACTCCTGAATTGTAGTGCTGGGGATGCTAATTTTTGTGATTTTTTTTGTAAATATGATCCGAACCTTTACCTGAGTGGTCAGGATAGAGATCGGTTATTGAAAACAAAGGAAATATTTTTTGTGATTTTCGAAAATATTTGATTTGAAAGCAAGGGAAATATTTTTTGTGATTTTTTGACAATATTTTGATTGAAAGCAAGGGAAATATTTTTGTGATTTTTGACAATATTTTGATTGAAAGCAAGGAAAATATTTTTGTGATTTTTTGACAATATTTTGATTGAAAGCAAGGGAAATATTTTTGTGATTTTTGACAATATTTTGATTGAAAGCAAGGAAAATATTTTTGTGATTTTTGAAGAGGTGATTTTGCAATGTTTTTTTTTTTTTTGTATTTTGTGATTTTTCTGAAATGCAGGGAAAAGTGTGGAATTTTCATCCACTTCCAGCTTCTACTGCTGGTAAGGCACCCGATCCATTTTACGTCAGCGAGCAAGACGAGTCTCACACAGTTAAGTGCCGTAGTTTTACATCTTCGGATGAGGAGATTTTGAGGGTTTTCAGTCAACACACCCACAAAGTTGCCTGTTCCTCATGTGCAATGCACATAGACCACGTATCGTCCGACGGACTCCTTCGGCCACAAAATGAGCCACATCCTCACATTTCCCTTAGTCAATCCAGTTTGGGGTCTTACGTTGCTCACAATTCCGTGAGGGTGAGCTCCACCTCCCAACAGCCTAATCCCCTTCATGAGTTCTAGGAACAGGGAACATCTGTCAGATTCAACAGCGACTTCCAAATCAAGGTTGTCTATCACGATGCGTTCAACACGAACAGGATTGCGGAGTTCTGCCCGCCTCAGCCCTTACCTGTTTAAAAGATTCCAGACACCCGTACGATTAAGTGTCAGCCATGTCTGGAACAGGTTAGGAAAGAAAGCCCCCGAGAAGTTAATCCCAGTGTAGTTTTAGGTCTTCGGACCGCTGGGGATGAATTTGTGCAGTTTGAAATTTTTGGTGAATCATTTTTTTTTGTTTTATATTGTATCTATATATTTTTTTTTATTATTGTATCTATATTTTTTTTTGTTTTGAAAAGGTTCCAGACTTCAACTCGGGTAATCGAGATTGACACTGGTTTTTATGGAAAGCTTTAAAATATTTTTAGTATTTTCGAAATGATCCGGGTTATCAGACCTTGATTTCAACGGTCGAGGCCGATGCCGGTTTTTAGTTGAAAGCGAGAAAGGTCCCCCGAGAAATTAATCCCAGTGTAGTTTAAGGTCTTCGGACCATGAAACTGTAGAAAAGAGGGGCAAATATGTTTTTTTTTTCTTGTTTTTGGAAAAATGTCCGGTGTCAGCGGATGGACAATCCAGACTGATGCCGGTTTTTATTGAAAATCTCTCGGGATGTCGATCCCGATGTAGTTTAAGGTCTCCGGACCAAAACTTTAAAAGCGGGGCTGGTAATATATTTTTATGATTTTTGAAAATGTCTGGAGTCATTGATCTTGATGTGAGCAAACAAGACCGACGCCGGCTTTTATTGAAAATCTCTCGGGATGTTGATCCCGACGTAGTTTAAGGTCTTCGGACCCAGACTTAGTGAAAGGGGGGGCAAACACATTTTTTTTTTGTTTTTTTCGAAATGATCCAGATCATCAGATCTTGGCCTGAAAGGCTGGGATCGATGTTGGTTTTTATTAAAAATCTCTCGGGACGTTGATCCCGACGTAGTTTAAGGTCTTCGGACCCAGACTTTAAAAGAAGAAAGACATTTTTTTTGTTTTCTTTTTTGAAAAATATTCTGGGTCATCGATTCTGATTTTGATGGTCGAGATCGATACCCATTTTTATTAAAAATCCCTCGGGATCTTGATCCCGACGTAGTTTAAGGTCTTCGGACCCAAAACTTTAAAAGAAGAAAGACATTTTTTTTGTTTTTTTTTTTGAAAAATATTCTGGGTCATCGATTCTGATTTTGATGGTCGAGATCGATACCCATTTTTATTAAAAATCCCTCGGGATCTTGATCCCGACGTAGTTTAAGGTCTTCGGACCCAAAACTTTAAAAGAAGAAAGACATTTTTTTGTTTTTTTTTTTTTTGAAAAATATTCTGGGTCATCGATTCTGATTTTGATGGTCGAGATCGATACCCATTTTTATTAAAAATCCCTCGGGATCTTGATCCCGACGTAGTTTAAGGTCTTCGGACCCAAAACATGTACAAATAAGTGTTGGAAATGCATAAATATATTTTTGTGGTTTTCGAAAATACCTGGTGTCGTCGGATCTTGATTCGAGCAATCAAGACCAATACCGGCTTTTATTGAAAATCTCTCGGGATGTGAATCCCGACGTAGTTTAAGGTCTTCGGACCCAGACTTTATGTACAAAAGAGCAGCAATCCAGGTTGGAGACTACGGGAATTCTCTTTGGAATGGTTCGGATCATCAGGTCATAGCTTTTGGATGGTTGAGATCATTGTTTGACCAAGTCAATCTTTTTCTTTCTTTTCTTAAAAATTCCATGGAACTTTTCCACATCATCATCCCAATTTTTCACCCATTTCTCATGAGATGAGATTTTGGTGAGATTTCTTCCTTTTTCTCACCATTCTCTTCCATCACTTCAATCTTACGTGAAGGTACAAGATTCACTTGCAACCACCCTTCCCAAGGGGGAGTTCTTCCCAAGGAGAGGGAGAGGGAGGTCGTTTCACCTAGGTAGAGGCTAGGACGGCCTCCCATGGGCCGCCCGACCGGTCTGTGCCTCCTGGTCTCTTCAGGGGGCTGGGTAAAAGGGTGCCCTCCCCTTTTCTATATAACATGGGGCACCCTTGCCCCCTCAAACGTGCAATCTTTCTCTTCTTTCTCTCATACTCTCTCTTTTTCAAGTTTTCTCTCTCTTCTTTGGTGGCCTTTTGCTCTTCTCAAGTGGTGGGCCTTAGAGAGGTCTTGGGACAGCAAGGTGGTCCTTCTTTGGTGGGTGGTAAAGGTATGGACCACTTCATTTCTCTTTCTTGTCCTTTTCCATCTTCATTGTCTCTTCTCATGATCCTTTTTCTTTTTCATGTAGTTATTCAAAGGGGTGTGAAGGTGGGCCCAAGCATTCTTGGCCTTTTTCTAGATCTCAAGTCTTTCAAAGGTGGTGCTTGGAGAAAGACATTGCAAGCTCTCCACTTTTTTCATTCATTTTTTTTTCACACTCCCTTCATGTGCATGTAAAGAGTAATTTTGCCATGTCATCAAGTGTGCATGGCAAAATACTCTATCTTTTTCATGGGAGTTGGGCCTCTTCTCATGTGTATCAAATGGGCTCAAAGTGAAGTCATGGCCCTTGGTGTATTTGATGGGCCCAATGCTTCATTTTGGGCTCCCTCTTACTTTCTTTCTTTTGTCATTTCCCTTGGAACTCTCCTTTCTTTTTCATCTTTTTTTTTTTTCAAGGTTTGAGCCCATGGGCATGGTAGGGCCCATCTCAAGTTTTGGGCTCATGGGGGCTCACTTTGGGTGACCCCATCTTTCTTTACATGTGTATGGACCAAGGTGACTAGCCCATTCTTCATTTTGGATCTCAAGTGGGCTAGTTTTCCTAGTTGGGCCTTTATGGACAAGTGGCCCAACTCTTCCATATGATGTACCTCCTTGTACAAAGTATAGTGGGCTCCTTGAAGTTTTTCATGTGGATGGGCTTTTGGGCCTTCATTGAAACTTGGGCACTTCTTTGAACCATGTGTGCCCCACTACACTTTGTCCATGTGGATTTTTTTTTTATTTTCATGCTCTTTTCTTTAATGGATGGAGGACTTGAGCTACCTGACCATCTACAAGTCCCGTGAGTGAGTTGTTCCCACAATCTCACTAAGTTCAAATGGTTTTTCTTTGTGGTAGGAATGTGATTCTCAAGAGTTTTCCTTAGATGTTATCAACCTCAAATGGATGATCCTCAAGTGAGCTATCCATACAACCATGGGTCCTTGATCCTTTCTTTGGGGACTTGGTGGGTCATCCACCATCATTCTCAAGTATGAGTGATTTTTCTTTCCATTTGTGGGAAAGAATGATACCCATAAGTTGCCCATTTTTGTCCCATGCCTTGGGACATTTTGGATTTTGATCTTCAAGTTGGCTATGTGTACCATTCTTATCCATTTTTTATGGTTGGGTGACTCGTCAAGCCATGCTCTTTTGTGCTCAAATGGCCTCCCTTTTGGGTGAAGAAGTTGGTGCACATAAGTTGCCCAAACTTGCCTTTTCATGGGCATTTTCAACTTTGATTCTTCATGTGGGCTATGTGCATCAACTTTCTACCCCTTGCTTCTTTGATTCATATGTTTGTGGGTAGACCTCCTTGTTGTATTCTCATGGTCAAAACTTTCATCAAGATGAGGCACATAAGGTTGCCCATGGTTAACCCATGAATGGGTTCTCATGTTCTCCAAAGTGGGCTATGTGCTCTCTCCAATCCATTGAGATGAGGCATTTGGGTTGCTCTTGGGGGCCCGTTTCCTTTCTATCCCCCACTTGTCCATGCACATGTGTAAAAAGATGGAAACATTTTAAGTGAGAAACATGGCCTTGGCATGAAAGTGGATCAATCCTTGGCCACATATAGACTTTGAAGAGGGGCTCCATATGAGGTAGGGTTCTCACCCTTTGTTGTCCCCATGGCACTTGAGTGCATGTGTTGTCCAAAATGTGTCCTTGGATGATAGACTTCTCTTGCCCAAGGCATGCCATGCCACCTTCTTTAAGGTGGGCCTTACTTTTTCCAATGGGCCCACCACATATCCTAAGTGACACATGGAGTTGGACTTTAGACTTTGCATTTGAATGTGAGTCCAATCCCATGGGTTTCTTGGATGATAATTTGGATTTTAATGGGTAAAGGATAGGGACTTACCTTGCCAAGCTTGTAGGATTCCATGGCGGATGGTACCAGGGGCCACCAAGTGGTTGACGAGGATGATCCTGCTTTCATTGTCCGCCGAGGGGACCACATGTGTTCCCTAGCTATGGAGCATCAACCTCTTCCTGCTATCAAGGGACGAGGTACCAGGGATCGCTGGGACAATTGGATGAAAGAGCCACAGCCCTTGCTTGAGCGAGTATTAGATGGTACTTCTTTTGCTGGCCTCCTCACCCTACGCTTCCATAATAACGACGCCAACTGCATGATGCTTGCGGCTCTTTGTGAGAGGTGGCGGGATGAGACCCACACCTTCCAGCTTCCTTGTGGAGAATGGGGGATAACCCCTTTGGACATTTATATGCAGATAGGCTTCCCGATTCATGGGGCAATTGTCCCTCAAGTGAGCTCTCTAGCTCCCCTTTCTTCCACTGATTGGCTACGGCTTGTCGGTGACGTCCCTCCCGAGGGTGAATTCCAAGGCCAACAAGTGAAGATGCGATGGTTTTACAACAATTTTGCTTCCGTCGTCCCTACCACCGAGCGAGAGGCCCTCCACAAAGCGCGGGCCATGATCACCTATGCTTTTGGATCCTTTCTTTTTTGCCATGCGAATGAGAGAGTTGATCCTAAATTTCTTCGTTTAGTCGAGGATCTTCATCACCCCTATAACTGGAATGGGGCCATCCTGACCCGTCTCTTTCAAGGTCTGGACAAGACCTGTCGGCATAGCCGGTCCTTCACAGGCTTCTGGCCTGTCGTTGAGGTACCTCTTCTTTCATCCTCCTTGGAGCCATTTGCCTCCTTTCTCTCTCTCTGATCATTAAATGTACTTTCATCCAGACCTGCTTTTATGACCATTTTCCGCATCTTGCGCCGAGGATGCGATATGACATTGAACCCTCTCAGTATCGCCATATGTACTGGCATCAACAGAATCGTCAACGGAACTCCCGAGTTCCCGGGGACAATTGGCGTGCTGATATAGACGGGCTGACCGTTGAGGACGTAAGTATCTTGCTTGTCTTTGTCCTTGTGCTGTACTTGTAACTGATCGTGGTAACCTCTTCTGCTGCAGTTTGCCCGGATGCCGTACGCTAGTTTCCCTCTTTACTACACACCCCAGCGCGTGGAGGCATACGATGCTTCATGTCTCCGCATTATGCTTTCTGATGCTGAGTCCTTCCAATGGTAGTTGGGAGAGAGATTGCTTCGGCAAGTCACTGGGGTGGCTCGGGTCCCCTGTTCTGCACCTCCTCCAGCTGCTCGGATGCCAGCTGATGAGAGAGTTGAGGCTCTGGTGGGCCAGCCTGGCTTCCGTTTCACGATCCCGGATCGTGATTATGACGAGTGGTATCTGCTATTTGGCCAGGGGCCTTTGCTTCCTTCGCTTTATGTTCCAGGTGGCCGTCGCAGGTATGCTGGAGGTTCAGTGACTGCTCCTTTGATGGATCTTTATCGTCGGGAGCGGGACGCGAGGAGGGGCGATGATGATTATGTTGGTGACTTGTAGCTGGCTCTGCTTTATATGGCCTTGTATTTTTGTTTTTGTCTCCTTTTGTATCAAGCTCTTTTGGATGAATATACAGGCTTTAATTTCTCCCAAATTCCTTGGTGATGTCTGTATGCTTTGACTCTTGACTCATTCCTTCATGATTTGTGATTTCTCAACTGCATGGACAATGACTTGAACGGTTTAGATTGCTTGTTTAGGCCCTGCGGGGCCCACTTGATGATTAGATCTTGGACTCTGGCCCTTCTTGTGATGATCAAACCTTTGATCTTGTTGTTTGACGGCTCATGTAGGTTCTTCAATGGTTTAGATCATGATGATCTAGTCTTTGAATGGCTTGGATTGCTTGTGGCCCCCACTTGATCACTTTCCCCCTTCTTTGGCTTGATCAGCCATATTCCGGCCACATTGCTTCGTGATTGGACCAGTGGGGCACCTTTTGTATGATCTTGATCATCTTCAGTTGAAATTTGGAGTGGACCGGAGCCTTGGGCGGCCCACGGAGCGCCATCTGCTGACGTGGACTGTCAGCCTCACCTACCAAAAGCCTCGGAGCCAATCCCGCGGAGAGAGGGGATTTGCGTCCGTACGGGCGGCCCAGGGCAGGCCGCCCAGAGCTCGCCTCTTGAGCGGCCTGGGCTGGCTCTGGTTCGGACATCCTCTGCTGTCTGTTGCTGCTGTCCCCACATTCCCTGTACTGGACCGTTTGATTCCAGCCATGAATCTTCTTGTCCCCTTGTCTTTTCTCTTCATCTTGTCTTCTTCTCATTTTGTCCTTTCTTGGGCAGCTTTGGATGATGACTTGTGGGCCATAGTGGGAGAGGTCGGTGGGTCCCACACTTCAGATTTTCAATTGAGCTTTGATAATGGGGAGATGTCTTTAATGGATGGGGGAGATGGGGCATTGAATGGAAGCATTGATGAGGGGCTAGGGATGGTGGTTGGTGGAGCTTTGAATGGCTCCATTAATGGTGGGTTGGCTGGATTTTCTGATTTGAATGGGCCCCTCATTATGGGAGGAATGGATGGTATGGATGAGATGATGGGATGGGACATAGGTGAGGCTATGCATCCCTTGAGTGTGGGTCCCATGGATGACGTGATGGACGGTGATGATGGGACTATGAGGGACATAGATGGGCTGATCTCATGTCTGGATGGTATGGATGGCTCAGATGGTACCTTTGACGGTTTGGATGCTCTGGATGAGGGTCGAGATGTGCGGCACACTTGTTTGGGTGGACTTGATGTGATCATTGATGATGTCCCCTTGATGATGGACGGTGTAGATGCCTCGATGATCCCTTTGATCGGCCAGGATGATGATTGGATTCATGATTTCCTACTGGAGAGGGCCGCAGGTCCGGATCTGGCCGTTGATTCTTCGATCGGGGTAGCCGGGACCCTTTTGGATGGTTCAGATGTATTCTTTGACGGTCAGATTAGCCAGGATGTCACGATGTGCGGTGTGATCTTCACTGATATTCCTTTTGATGGGGAGCATTGTCCTTCCCTTGGTCGTCGGTCTTTTGCGCACTCTGTTCATGAGGTGGGCGAGTCTTCTCATGCGGCTGAGGTTATGACAGTTTCAGACAGCGATGCGACTATATCAGACATAGCCGCCACTGAGGGCCGATCAGGGGTTGTCGAGTCGGCAGAGGTTCCAGCTTTTCCTTCTCCTTCGCCTATTGACCTTCCGATCCTCGATGAGCTATCCTCGATTTCTGGGCCTTTTGTGCTGGAGGGGATACCGGTGAGGACTTGTCAGCTGCTTCCTCGTTCTTCTTGCTCGCCACGACTGCTTGCTTGGCTTGACAGCTTGTCAGTTTATGAGATTCGAGATTTGGAGTCCTATGGCTTTGGCAGTCTGATTCATATGGCTAGAGTTGACATTGACTGGAGGATGCTCGGAGCTGCCTTGATTGACTGGGTCCCTTCGTTGAACTTGTTTACGTTCAACGATATGGAGATGGGGCCTTCTTTGGAGGAGCTTGCACGCTTGACAGGCTTACCCTTGGATTATACTCAGTACTTTTCGCCGAAGACATCGCCGAAGACTGCTACACCGCAAAACTGGTTTGGGATCCCCTATCTTTTTCGACCTGCAGCTAGTGGCCAGGATACTGTAGTGTTCTCTTTGGACTTGCTGTATGATCTTTTTTCGGGTCCTCAGAGTACGGCCGGTTCTACCTTTGCTCGGAACGCACTGATGTTTTGCTTGATTGCTGAGGTGCTGTTCTCGGGATGGCGCAGGTCCCAGACTCCTTTGCTTTTTGAGGTGATGAGCCGAGCTGTCCGTCGGCAAGGGATCATTTCTCTCATCTTGGCCGAGCTATTTGATGGGCTGACCGACTGTGCCCTGGGCCGCACTCGTGTCCTTCGCGGCTGTTGTGCTTTCCTTCAGGTATCTTTTCTGCACCTTTTTTCTTCTTGCTTTGCTAGGAATTGTTTTGCTCTAGCTGAACTTCTTTTGCTTTCTGTGATCAGGTATGGCTATGGGAGCGTCTTTCTCTGACCGTTCCTGTACCTCTTCCTGGCATCCCTAGCTCTGACATCATGCGTTATATCATGGAGTTCCTTCCGCATACGGCTAGGATGAGCGAGCCCTTGTATCGCAGGATGTTCGCTGAACTTCGTGACTGGAACGTTCGTTGGGAGTCATCTTGGCTTTCACTTCCTCCAGTGCTTTGCGATGCACACCGCCATCCTCTGATGTTGGTAGGCTTTCGATCCTACTTTTCTTATCATCCCATCCGATTCCTGCGGCAGTTTGGATACGAGCAGGATGTTCCTCTTTTCGCTTTCGCGGGTATTGGGCGTCGAGCACTTCCATCCAGATCCTCTGATTTTAGGACCCGGATTGATTGTTCTTGGGCGAGTTATTTGACAGCTGATTTGTTGGGATTTGAGCTACGGACTTTTCCGATGGCGACCGCCCCATATCAGTATTGGGTTGCTGAGCAGTCTTTGTACCGACGTATCCCTTGCTGGCACCAGACTGTTGATGAGGATGAGCAGGATATCCTTGGAGATGCTGGCTCTTCATCTGGTTCATATGAACCCTTTGAGGAGCGCCCGTTTATCGATCCTGGCTTCCTCTTGGCCACTCATGGTCATCTGCTGTCTGAGATCTCTGCACTTTGGTATCATTGTGAGATGATGTCGAGGAGATTGGCTGCCGATCGGAGGTTGTCTGATGAGGAGACAGCGACCCGTACCCTTGAGCGCGATGAGGTGCATTACCTGCGTATGGAGGTGAGCAGGTTGAGAGCGAGACTATCTTTTTATGAGTCAGAGGACTCACCTGATGTGGCCGAGGAGGAGGGTAGAGATTGATTGTGTTGGCCACCTGCACATTCTTTTTTGCATATATGATTGATGATGATGAAATTTTTTTGTATTTTTTGAAAAAGATGGTATGATATGTGTAAAAGAAATATGATGCATCTAATTAAAAAGAGAAAACTGTTTGAAAATCTACTGTGCCATGAGTTGTCTTGTGAGTGTGCCTGGATTTTTTGTCAGGATATAGGAATCAGAACTGGAGCTCGGCCAATGCTTTGACCGATGTCTCGAGATTTGACTTGCTTGATCCTTTGGTTCCCTAGAGATGTAGGCAATGGAAACTCTTGCTTCCTGAGATTGTCAGAGTTTGTAGAGTTCTTCACTCCTGACTGTACTGCCTCTTGTTCTTGCACTTTCACTGCTTGAACCGATCTGGACTGTCTGATTTCTTGGTACCTGCACTTTTTTTTTCTTTTTTTCATTTGAGCCATTTTTGCCTGCAGCGCTCTTTCGAGTTTTCACCACAGCCGGCTTTTTCCTGTCATTTTTGCCCGTGGCGCCCTTTCGGGTTTTCACCACGTCCCGGGTATTTGGTCTTGCCTGCCCCTTGGCAGTTGTGCTGTTTTTACCCTTGGCGCCCTTTCAGGTTTTCACCAAGTCCGCTGTATGCCCACTGTTTTTACTCGGAGCGCCCTTTCGGGTTTTCACTCCGCCCTCTTTGTTTAGGCACACCTTTCTTTTTCTTTTTCTTTTTCTTTTCTTTCTGGATCTCTGGATAACTGCGGCGGCTAGAGGTCGGGAATCCGTCGTTGCCGGCCGATGGCAGTCTTTCAGTCCTTATCCTAAGTTACGATGATAGAGCTGTCGGTCTTTGCTAAAGACCCCTCTGAGATGGATGGATGGATGACTGTGTTTCTTCTTGGGTTGATTTTTTTTTTTGGGTGCCTTGCTTTGGCTTCCCTTTTTCTTTCTCTTTTCTTCTCTTTTTTTTTTATATTCCTTTTCTCTCCTTTTTTTTTTTGTCTTTTCCTTTTGAATTCCCCCCTTTTTTGTATTTTCCTCTTTTCGAATCCCTTTATTTGAAACACTTGTTGGTGGACGGGAATGATTTCTCAGAGATCTTAGCTTTGACCCCTTGACTTCAGCTCTATTAAAGTAACCTTTGATAAGGTCAGAATAACTTACCCGTGAAAGATCTTCACGTTGTCGGCGTTGGTTGGCTCAGGAAGATCCACCCCTCTCATGCTGGTGAGTCTGAGGGCGCCTCCGGGTAGTACTTCTCTGACGATCAGTGGCCCGTCCCACGAGGGTTTGAACTTTCCTCTGGGATCTGGAAGGTGCGACGATAGAATCTTCTTCATGACCATGTCGCCTACCTTGAAGCTCCTTTTTCGGACTCTCTTGTTGTAAGACCGAGCGATCCTTTTCTGATAGCACTGTGAATGACTTAGTGCACGCATGCGTTTTTCATCTGCTAGCTGCAACTGATCGAATCTGGCCCGTTGCCATTCTCCTTCTTCAATTCCGCTTTCTAGTAATACCCGTAATGATGGTATTTCCACCTCGACTGGTAGGACTGCTTCCATTCCGTAAGTAAGCTCGAAAGGAGTAACGCCCGTAGCAGACCGTACAGACGTTCGATAGGCCCAAAGTGCATATGGGAGCATATCTGACCAATCTCGATAGGTCACGACCATCTTCTCGAGTATCCTAACGATTGTCTTGTTTGCGGCTTCTACCCCACCATTCATCTGGGGACGGTAGGGGCTTGATCGATGACGTTGGATCTTGAACTTGCTGAGGAAGTCACGAATTTCTTTCTCTGTTCTAGGAGGGGGCATCTCGATGATTGCTCTGGTTTTGGTCTCGTCGACCCTGATGCCATCCTCGCTCACCATAAAGCCGAGGAGCTTACCTCCCATTGCATCGAAGACACATTTCTGAGGGTTGAGGCGGAGCTTGTACTTTTCTAATCTGTTGAATAACTTCTTCAGATCTTTAAAGTGTCCTTCAATTGTGCGAGATTTGACGATCATGTCGTCCACATACACTTCGAGCTCCTTGTTTATCATGTCGTGGAATAATGCTGTCATTGCTCGCTGATATGTTGCTCCTGCGTTCTTCAGACCGAACGGCATTACCCTGTAACAGAAGGTTCCCCAGGGAGTGATGAACGATGTCTTCTCACGATCTTCGACGGCCATCTTGATCTGATTGTAACCTGAGAACCCGTCTATGAATGAGAAGATCCTGTATCCAGCAGTGTTGTCGACCAGAGTGTCGATATGTGGCAAAGGGAAGTCATCTTTTGGACTGGCTTTGTTGAGATCTCGGAAGTCGATACACATTCGAACCTTGCCGTCCTTCTTTGGTACTGGCACGATGTTGGCGAGCCATTCAGGGTAGTTGGAAACTACCAAGAATCCCGCGTTGTACTGCTTGATGACTTCATCTCGGACTTTCAGAGCCCATTCTGGCTTCATTCTTCGAAGTTTCTGCTTCACTGGCTTCATTTCTGCCTTGGTTGGCAGATGGTGTACAACGAGCTCTTCATCGAGCCCCGGCATGTCTTCATATGAGAACGCGAAGTTGGACAATCTTGGAGCTAGGAACTCTATCATTTTCTGTTTCATCTCAGGTAGCAACGATTTTCCAATGCGTACTTCCCTAGGGATCTCAGGCGTCCCCAAGTTTACTATCTCAAAATCATCGGCTACAACATTGGCTTTAGATTCAAACTTTTTGAGGAGATCCTCAAGTTTGGGAGCAGGATCATCATCTTCCTCATCCCGAGCTTCGTCCAGACCCATAAGCTCGAAGTCTAATTCGATGTCAAAGTCATATGATTCGACTTCAAACTCATGTGACTCTTTAGACGAACTTGGCACACTATTGAATGCAGGAAAAGAAATATTTTTTAGTTTTTGAGATTTTTCTGAAATTGAAATGCTAGATGTTTTTGGCTTTTGAAAGTTTTTTATTTTTTTGGATTTTTGAAATTCACGGGACTTTGAACAAGCGGGCATTGCAGACCATGATTGATCCCAACTTGTTCCAAAGTTCCGGTCGCTGCTTAAACAGGCGTTTTTTTTTGGAAGCCAGAGCCCTCAGATGGCTCTTTGGCTGATTCAAAAGTGAGGGGAACAGATGACCATTCAGGACCCACACTTCCTCCCCTAAAGAGGTGGGGGTTGATGATTTGGGCGAAGAATCATGGTCTGGCCCAATGACCATGACTTCTCGCTGGTCGGGTTCGGGGTCTGAGTCGCACTCAGTCCCTCCCGGGTCACTTACCTCGCATTGCAGTTCGTCTGGTTCCACAGTGAGACACAAGTTTGGAACCTGAACATCAGACCAATCCAGGGCTGGCCACTTCCCTTTCTTGGTCCAATGGATGGGCCGCTTCTGCCCTTGGCTGATGATTGATGATGTTGACTTTGCGGAGATGGGCGAGTTGTGACCCTTGCTGATTGAAGTGGGCAGGTTGTGCCCCTGGTTGGGAGCAGGTGTCAGAGTAACCTGGTCCTGAAGCTGCTGTATTTGACTTCCTTCTTCGTCTTCATCCTTTCCTTCTTCTTCTGGAGGCTTAGATGGTTCGAGAATCTGATCCCATAGAATGGGGGGCCACGTGGCCCAAACTAGACTCATCGGGAGGCCTTTGTGTAGTGCAGTCGGTTGATTCCCTCCTGGATCCTTGCAAGGTTCTCCTGGCTTCACGAATTGGATGGGTGAGCATCGAAATTTCTTCCTTCTTTTGTCCATGAAGGTTGCCTTGTATCCGAGTCCCCATTTGCGCTGGTTATATATCAGCGATACCTTTCTGGACTTGAAGTGATTCTTCATTCGGTATTTGAGGCTCAGACGCTCTGCCGGTGAGAAGACACGGTCCAACCTTATCGGTTCTGGATTGGCGATAGAGTTCACAGTCTCAAATTCGAAACTGTGAAACGGGATATCTTCTTCAGAATGCTGGATATCGATGACCGGGATGTCTGGTTCAGTGGCAGCAGCATTGGAAGGAATGATGAGCTCTTTCTCTGCATGGATAGAGATCACTTGATTTCCACAGATATACTTTACTCGTTGATGTAAGGTTGATGGCACAGCTCCAACCTTGTGCAGCCACGGTCGTCCGAGCAACATGTTGAAAGAGGCTGATACATCCAGAACTTGGAATGTGATGGTGGAGACTTCCGGACCTATCTGTACCTCTATGTCGACCTCCCCTTCCACTGATCGGCGGGTGTTGTCGAATGCTCTGACGCATATGGTGCTGGGTCGGAATGAAGAAGGACTGATTCCCAGACGTTCTGCAGTCTTGAGTGGGCAGACATTTAAGCTTGAGCCATTATCGATAAGGACCAGCGGAACACAGAGGTCTTTGTATCGTAAGGCTATGTTGAGGGATCGCCCATGATCACGTCCCTCTGGTGGCAACTCATTATCTGTGAAGGTGATGGCGCGCGGAGCCAGGAGTTGTCCAATCATCAAAGCTATCATTTCTGGTGCCGTATCGGAGGAGACATGAGCATCGTTCAAGGTTTTGGCAAACATTTCTCGGTGTATGTGAGATGTGCAGAGTAGCTCCCATACTGAGATTTGTGCAGGGATTGACTTGAGCTGAGTCGCCACCTCGTATGCGGCTTCATTTTTGTTGCCGAGGCCTGAGAGAGCGCCTTTGGTATCTCCTCTGTTCTGATTATCTCTTCGGATGCAACGCCCATTGGGATTCATGTTCCCCACTTCCGCACATTTTGGATAGTGCCATGGAACCTCTTTGTAGTTTTCATCCCTTTTGCCTTCTAGGACCACCGGTTCTTGCAACGGTGCTGTTGTGGGTACCAGATCTTCCTCGTATGGAGCTTTTGCCTTGAGGACTACATTGTTACCTGTGCTGAAGGGGTAATATCGAGGCTTGTCTTCATAGACCACATAAGGTCGTGGTCCTGGCTTGACTGTTCCTGGGGCGGGGGGCTCCCATGGAATGAATACTGGTCCTCTTGATATGGCAGGAGGTTTCTCCGTTCGTCCGAGCTGCCGTAGCGTGATTGACACGCCTCCGGGGTTTACCCCTTGCAATACGACTGGCTCGACTGGAAGAGCTCCTTCCAATACAACGGGTTCTTGTTGCTGATGAGTATAATCCCTCCATTGTGGATTGGATTGTTCTTGAGTTGCCCCTTGCAAGATGACAGGTTCGTATGTGGGCTCGATGTATGATTGTGCTCCTTCCAGGACGACTGGTTCCCAGCTTGAATGGTTGTAAGGTGCCCCTTGAACAACTGGTATATCGTATGGAGGTGCTCCTTCAAGCACTACTGGCTCGGAGATTGAAGGAAGAAAGGGACTTGCCCCTTGCAAGACTGGAGGAGGATTTGTTGGCTCATAAGTGTAGGTGTGAATGGATTGGATGGGGGAGAAGAAGCGATCGAGATGATCCCCTTCTTCTATACTATTGACTACAGGGCCACGAGATGAACTGGGGTCCGTCGGATGTTGAGGCAGAGGATTCTGAAGGATGTTGGTGGAAGCTGCTGGAGAAGTTCCAGGGACTGAGATGACGATTTTGCGGTCATCAATTAGGTCTTGTATAGCATTTTTCAAAGTATAGCATCGATCAGTGGCGTGGCCACGTCCTTGATGGTAGGCACAGTACTCATTTTCTCGGTAGTTTGGAGGCAGAGGATGAGGCGGAGGCCTAGGTGTCATCAGAGTGAGTAACTACTTTTGTACCAGCGTAGTCATGATTTGACTAAGTGGTTGACTGAGTGGAGTGAACTTCCTGAACTCCCTGTAATTCTGCCTGTTCTGGTATGAGTATTGGCCATTTCCCCTGAACTGCTGCTGTTGTCGAGGTGGTTGTGGCTGAGGATTCGGTTGTGGCTGATACCGCTGAGGCTGATGCTGAACTTGATTCTGCTAATACTGTTGACGTCCCTGTGGGGGAGCACGTTGATTCCCTTGAGCAGTGGTGTTGATATTGTTTACCTCCGTTGGGCGAGGAGGAGAACCACTACGGTTTCCATTCCCGTGCCCGATAGGTCTTCCTTCCACTCTGTTCCTCTTGACTGTAGTGGCTTGATGAGGCCATGGGGAGATTGTCCCGGCCCGGATTCCTGCTTCGACTTGCTCTCCAGCACGGATCAATTGTAGAAATTCGCATATGGATACGAGATGAGATACCCGGATATGCCTGGGTATGTTGAATGAACAATCATGGAGATTTGTTCTTCATCGTCGATGGGTGTCCGCATTCTGGCTGCCATAGCTCGCCAACGTCCCACATAAGCTGATAGTGTTTCATCACTTTTTTGCCTGAGTGCTGCGAGGTCGGCTCTTCTGGGTGCCATGTTGAGATTGTATGCGAATCTGTCGACGAAAGCCTGGGAAAGCTGTTCCCATGTTCTGATGCGGTGGCAGTCTAGTGAAGTGTACCAATCTAGGGCATCGCCCTTCAGAGATTTTTGGAACAAACGAATGAGGGCCCCTTCATTTCCTGCGATTGCACTCAGCTCTCCGCAGAAAGCCTTGAGATGCGCTGTGGGACAACCGCTGCCGTCGTATCTTTTGAACTTTGGAACCTCAAAGTTTTGAGGTACCTGAGCATCTGGGAAAGGACACAAGTCTCTGAACTTGGTCGAAGGTAGGTCGATTCCTTGCTGTCGCTGAAGCTGATTTTGCAAGATCTGGAACTGCTCCCGCAACTCATCCAGTCCTGAGTGATCTGTTCGAGCGATTGGTGCCTCCTGGAGTAAGGCACGTTCTTCTTCGGCATAGTGGTCGATGTCTTCGACCCTATGGGCTTGCTGAAAAGCAACCGCGGGTTGCTGAAATTGGTTTGATGATTGAACTGGATTCTGATGAACTTGAGCTTGAAATGATGGTAACTGAACTGGAGACTGTACTGAAGGTTGAACTGGAACTTGCTGGAAATTGACTGGATTTTGCTGAATTGAAGATTGCTGAAAATTAACTGGATTTTGCTGAATTGAAGATTGCTGAAAATTAACTGGATTTTGCTGAATTGAAGATTGCTGAAAATTAACTGGAATCCCATCGGCGGGGATGTGCTGGAATTGAAAAGTGCTCCTGTTTGCAAGAGGCTGAGATGCTGGGAAGTGACCCCCTTGTTGGGTATTCGCCACTGTCCGCTGATTGATGTGGGCTTGACACTGACCCCCGTTGTGGGCATTCGCCAGTGCTGTCCCTGTTGCTGGAAATTGAATTGAAATCCCATCGGCGGGGATGTGCTGGAATTGAAAAGGTGTCCCATCGGCGGGGACATGCTGAGATCTACTGAGATTGTTGTTCGCAAGATTGACTGGAAGCTGACTGGATGTTCCTGCAACGAAAGTGCTCTGAGATGGCCTTGTCGTTGCAGAAAGATATTGAGAAGGATGCCCCATAGCGAAGGGCTGAGATGGCTGCTGTCGGTAGTCTTGGGCAGACTCCGATGGTTGTGCTTGATTTGAACTGGAGGCCGGGAGGACCCGGCATGGTTGCTGAGATTGCTGAACTGGGCCAAGCTGATTGTTGGCTGCTGCGGTGGCCTGTGCTTGCATGAATTGCAAAAGCATCTCTTGCATTGCTCTCACTCCTTGTGCCAATTCTTGTATGATTGGCGTATTGTCAACGGGCTGTTGCGCTGGAGGTTGCGCTTCGGTCATTTCAAGAGCAGGGAAGTGATGAGTTTCTTCTTCGTGGTCGGACATGGCTCGCTGAGCCCGAGTGCGGATTATGCTGCGGAAGGGAAGCTGTTTCCGAACACGTTGAGCCCGAGGAGGCGCAATGGTGAGGACTATATCTTTTTTGGGTTTTGGGATTTTCTATTTTTTTTTGTTTTTGGTTTTGGGTAGAATGCTATGCAGATGAGATTGTATGAGGATTAGTGACTTTCAAGTACGGGAAGGATTCTGTTTTTCAAGTCGGATCACGACTAGTGGGACTAGCTCATCCCCAGCAGAGTCGCCATTCTGTGGACCCTCGCCGATTTTCCCGCGCTCCCACACGACGTCGTTCTCCCTTTCCTTTCGGAAGAGAAGGAGATGAGGATGCGTGAGTGCAAAATCGCCGTTTGTGCCACTGGCTTGCCTCGTTCTCGAGGGCTTTGTTTGGTTGTCGTGTTGAGCTGAATATGTTTAAGTGAGTTTATATAAGACCAGAGTCGCCACTAGCCAGTTACTTCGAATCTACAGTCGGCTAGACCCCGTAGAAACGTTAGAGAAGAGAATCCAAAGATTCCTTCCTCTAAAATGACTCCTGTTGATCTGCGGCCAGAGATTCAAGGTAAGGGATCACGGTTACAGGGTGGGAAGAGGTTAAGCACCCCACACACTGCCCGTACCGAAGTACGGTCTCTACTTCATAGAATCGATCGAATACTTGAAAGTCTAATTTAATCCTCGTATATTCTCATGAATGACATGATGCATGAATGCAGGTCTGAACAGTAAGAGTTTCTGATGGGCAGGTTCCAACAATGGGCAAGCCCAGAGCGTACGCTCGAACTGACAGGTGCTTAATGTAAGACGTATGCAGTGTGCTTGAGTAATCAAGGTGCTTTTAGTGAAGCATGAATGCAGGTCTGAACAGTAAGAGTTTCTGATGGGCAGGTTCCAACAACGGGCAAGCCCAGAGCATACGCTCGAACTGACAGGTGCTTAATATAAAGACATATGCATGTGTGTTTGAGTAATCAAGGTGCTTGTAGTGAAGCAGGGGGGTTGGAAGAAAAGTAAATGTTGCACTTATGCTAGATGCAAATGAGATGATGCTGGAAAATGAGTAGCTGGGTGGACGGAGGTGTCGCAAGGGTTGGCTTCGAGTGGCTGGATCAAGATTTAAATGGCTTGAGAGGCTTGGACCAGTAGTCAGGCAGGGCTGGACCAGGGCTAGGCTCTCCTCACTCGGGCTCTCCTTGGTGGAGGAATGGGCTAAAGGATGAAGGAGGGTGACTCAGACGGACGGGCTCTCTCTAGCTGAGTGGTGTGTTGAAATGAGAAGGGGAGGGGGGTATTTATAGCAGCGAGCAGTGGCAGAAGTCGTAATTTTGTCCGGGCGGCCTGCCATGGGCCGCCCGTACGGCCGCTCCTCGGTTTCCAGCGAGTACGGCCGTTCCCTCGGGGCTGCTGTTGGACTCGTTGGTCGACTCAGTGAGTTGACTCAGCGGGTCGACTCGGTGGTTTGACTCGACGGGTTGACTCGACGGTTTGACTCGGTGTTTTGACTCGACGGGTTGACTCAGCGGGTTAACTCAGCGGGTTGACTCAGCGGGTTGACTCAGTGAGTTTGACTTTTTTGGGATTTTTTGACTGGCCTTTTTTATGGGGGGTTTTTCAGGGTGGTTTTTAGGACTGGGTTGACTGGGTTCAGGCTTAAACTGGGCTATGGAATGGGGCTTACAAGGGTGAGTTTGGCTGAGTTTGGACTTGGGATTTGGGGGTACGGTCCTCCATTCAACCAGCTATCTCTACCAACAGTGTAGCCGAAGGTGGGGTGTCTACACCTATCACCATAGCATAGGCTCAACCTGAATGAGCCCCTCAGAGATCGTAGTATCCACTTCACTACTGCCCAGTGTTCTTTACCAAGATTGGCAAGATATCGGCTGACAACCCCAACCGCATATGCTATGTCTGGGTGCGTACACATCATAGCTGTTAGAACTGAAAATGTTACAATGGCATTTTCTGTGTATTATTGCTCTAGGGTTCTAAGTAATAGAAACATTCATAGACAATCACAAGCATTCACAAAAAGTATACAAAAGAAGAAGTATCACGAGACGAATTTTATTCCAGAGATTCTGAGATCTTGTACATTACAGACCATGATCTGGCACAAGCCCTTAATTACATCGAATGATCGATGACCCTTGATTAAAAGGCAAAAGACTAATCAACAGAGACTATAGTCTTTGAGTTTGTGGTCGTAGAGACCTGTATGTTTTGTTATGAACTGAGCCATCTTTGTATGAGTCAGATGTCTATGTCCCATATTTTGGCCGGAGATCCGGGCAAAGACTGTCAAGGTTCTTAACTGAGAGGGTGTGACTTTGGGCACGCAACTGTCATTTTTTAGACAGGCGACCTTGGGAAGACCGGTCCGCAGTTGTATGTACCTGAGCAGCCCAACCGACGGATACCGTTTGAATGGGTAGGGCATCGACTGTTGTATTGTGGCAGTTCATAACAATTACTTTGTAAAGAATTGAAACTCTTTGATATAGTTTATTGTGGTAACCATAATCCCGTTTGTCTAATTTTCAACCTTAATCAGGTCACGTTCTACAGTATATGTAAATAATGATATATTTATACAATCTCGAGCGCTAGCGGCCTCTTTTTGAGAAGTTACTTCACTCATTGCGTTGGGTTGGATCAAATTTCGAAGGCTTGTATTCTGCACATTAGGTATCCTGGAATGACGGTTTGATTATTCTATTGCGTCCAAAATGCTCAAAATACCTAAAATAGGCTTAAATATGGCCTGAAAGCACTTAAAATGAGGTTCGATATACCCTTAAATGTTTTCTGAAATTGGCTGATTTTATGGGTACATGGAACTGAATTTATGGGTGCGCGGGACTTCAACGCACCCTTAAAATACTTGTCTGAATTTACGGGTGCGTGAGAGTCCAATGCACCCTTAAAATACTTGTCCGAGTTTGCTGAATTTATCTGTCTGAATTACTGAATTTATGAGTGCATGGGACTGGTTTTACAGATGTGTGAGAGTCCAATGCACCCTTAAAATACTTGTCTAATTTATCGAATTTGTGAGTGCGTGCGACTGAATTTATGGATGTGTTCCCACACTTGTGATTTTTAGAATCAAAACCTGCGGTGGTCGGGGTAATTTGTTGATTTCCTCCAAGTGCAGAGGTTCAATTGTAATATTCCTGTGAGTACAGGGTCGATCCCACGAAGATAGTCTACTGAAAAAGCTTCTTACAGATCAACTAAACAGATAATGATAATAGATATCAAAGGATCTATCCCAAATAGATTAAGGATTTGGATTGATATGGAAAAATCAAACCAAAGCATCGAAGTTCCACACATGGATTGAACAAACCATCTATCATGACTGATAATGATAACTCAACTAGATCAGAACACTATGGTCTGTCTAGTCAGAATATTTAACAATTAAAGCATGTAAAAAGGAGTAGAAAACTGTCAAATATTAGAAATCTCAAGTTCTACATCATTAAAACATACTTATGAGCTTCAGGGATTGTAAGTATTTGAGATCCATGAGATCACAAATCAAACAATGTGGAAGGTCAAAAGCCTCTCCTATCTAAGAAATCTGTATTAGCTAGATCTAAGCATCCACCATACGGTTCTCACATGATGGATCAAAGATTTTCCTAATACATGATAACATGTATCAATCTGAAGATCCCATCATGAAATCATTAAGGAATCATCATGATGGATAATCTATTGAATCCATGTGCTTCCCTTCTAGCTCTGGCTAAAAGAGAATTAGAAGCACATGTTTAAAAATGAAAAGGGACAAGAAAAGAATAAATAAAAGAGGAGAAGAATTGCAATAATAAAAAAAGAACTTGAATTAATCTAAAGAAATTACACCTTAATGAACTTGCATGAATAAAGAATCAAGTTAAAAATCTCTCTCTCTCTCTCTCTCTCTCTCTCTCTCTCTCTCTGGAAACTCCTAGGAAAGAAATCTAAAAGAAAAGGAAAAAATAGGAATACAATTTGTAAAATTCGACTCCCCTTTTATAGACTTGCACCGTTTCGAAATTCACAATTTAACAGCCCCAGGGCTATTTTTGCACTTTCTGCATATTGCTTTTCCAGCCTCGCAATCATGGATTTGGACTGTTCAGGGCATTTTCTGCACCATTCAAGCATCGTATCACCATCTCTTGGACTTTAAATCACCTTTTTAGGTCGAATTCATCATAATTTACACAGTCACTATTAAACATGAAAACACATGTAATTAGATCACTTTAGCTACATAATTCATGTAAACGCAAGAAGAACGTGGGGTTAAACATGCAAAATTTGTCACTCAACACAACCCTCGACCAACATTTTGCTAGTCCTCGAGCAAAATATGCAAAATTTATATTAAAAAATAAATTTAAAAAAATGTGTACCAAACCTATCAATCAAATACAATAGAGTTCCAGAATAAGTTACACATAACCTAGGTAGAATAATGAAAATGTATTCCAATTCCTTGATTAATTTCAATAGATTGAATTACCTAGATTCCTCAAAATTTAGAATAATTATGATTTAACACTCACTTATACATGATGATACTGGAGTACCTAAAGTTAACGGTTGTGTAAGTTAGTGTATTCACTCACCTCCAATCATCCTTATGTTCATAGGGTCACCTCGAACACCAGCTCACCCGCCTAATCTTAACATCACGCATTTGATTTTTTTTTTTTCAATTCTCATAGATATTACATTATTCTCTCACCCTACTTCATTGGACAGCTGAAGAATCCAAAAGGCTTACTTCAAACTGACTAAAACACAGCAATGGTAACGACTCAAGATCAAGTCCCAGCCCTAGATTGCCAGTTCTCCTACAGCAGATTGATTTTTCTCATAATGTTTTTTTTTTTTTTTTTTTGCAACATTTTTTTAGGCTTAAGCTTACTGGCCTTAGTTTACCTATAAACTTAAGGCTGTGAGGTTTATGATTCAAATAACTACACTTCCATTAACTTAGGCATCAAGTGTGTTATGTGAAAAATGAGTGTCAAGTTCTAATATATTCTAACTTATTGATTAACCCAGTTAACTTATGAACGAAATTTTTCAATCCTTGGAATCTAAATTCATTAAATGCCTTTGTTAGTTGTAAACTACATTATGGAATCCATGTATCCTTTTAACAAGTCATACTACACAATTTCTGAAAAAATATTTGAAAAAAAAAATTTACACATTTTAGGTATGTATGATGACTTAAACTCACAAAAGTGATTGATGACTTAAACTCACGAAAGTGAAAATAAAATGAATCAAATAAATCTAAAAATTGACTCAATTTGCAGATTCATGGCATACTCCTCACCCCCATCCTAAAATTTACATTGTCCACAATGTAAATGATAAAGCATATAATGCAAAATAAATGAACAAAGTAAAAACAAAGTAAAAGGGATGAGTATCACCTGAAAATGAAGAACTATCTACAAAACACTAGCAAAACAAAAGTAAAAAAATAAAATAAAATTGAATTAAAATGCACCAGCAAAAGGAAACTAACCCTAGTCCTAAACTAGCCTAAAATTATTCTTCTATGAAATTGTTTGAGGTCAATCAGAGTATTTTGGCTCATGGAGAGTGATAGACTCCTCTCCCAAATGAAAGTTTTCCACATATGGTTTTAATCTTTGGCCATTCACTTTGTATATGTTGCCATTACATGGATTTTCAATTTCAATGGCCCTAATGAGAATGAACATTTTTCACTATGAATGGGCCTGTCCATCTTGATCTCAACTTATCCGGAAAAAATTGAAGTCTAGAATTATAAAGTAGGACCTTTTGCTGAGGTTTAAAGGTCTTCCTCAGAATGTTTTTATCATGAAATGCCTTAGTCCTTTCCTTATAAATTCTAGAGTTTCATAGGAGTCTCTTCTCAGCTCCTCCAACTCATTTAACTCTAATTTCCTTTGCACACTTGCTTGGTCCACGTCAAAGTTAAATTTTTTAATTGCCCAATATGCCTATGCTCTAATTCAACGGGCAAGTGGCATGCCTTCCCATACACTAATCTATACGGGGACATTCCAATCTGGGTCTTATAAGCAATCCTATAAGCCCAGAGAGCGTCAGATAGTCTAAGAGAACAATCCTTCTTATCCGGCCTTATAGTCTTTTCCAAAATTCGCTTAATCTCCCGATTCGAGACTTCGGCCTGTCCACTTGTTTGTAGATGGTATGAGGTGCTCACTTTGTGCTTTATGCCATATTTCTTCATCAAGGTTTCAAATGACCTATTACAAAAGTGAGACCCGCCATCACTAATGATGGCTTTTGGGGTTCCAAATCTAGAGAATATATTATCTTTAAGGAATCGTAGGACCACTTTGCTATCATTGGTCCTCCATGAAACCGCCTCAATCCACTTGGAGACATAATCCACACTGACCAATATGTAATGAAATCCAAAAGAAGGTGAGAATGGTCCCATAAAATCAATGCCCCAACAATCAAATATTTCCAATGGTAATATTGGGGTCAATGGCATCATGTTGCGCCGGGACACACTCCTCAATCTTTGACAGCGGTCACAGGCAATACAGAAAGCATGGGTGTCTTTGAA
This sequence comes from Liriodendron chinense, assembly GCA_003013855.2. Taxonomy (NCBI): domain Eukaryota; kingdom Viridiplantae; phylum Streptophyta; class Magnoliopsida; order Magnoliales; family Magnoliaceae; genus Liriodendron; species Liriodendron chinense. Next base: position 1,353,756 of record ML058329.1, on the reverse strand, counting down.
TATGTTGGGCCAATAGAAACCACACTGTAGAATTTTTGCAGTGGTTTTCTTAGCAGGAAAGTTGCCACCACAGGCTTCTGTGTGGCAAAAGAAAATGACACTATAGACCTCATCTTCCAGAATGCACCTACGAATGATTTGGTCAGCCCCGTACTTATATAAGTACGGGTTATCCCAAAAGAAATTCCTTACCTCGATTTCAAACCTCTTTTTATCTTGTGCCTTCCAATAATGTGGCACTCTACCTGTCACAAGATAATTTACTATATCTGCATACCAAGGGAGGTGGGAGACTACAAATAACTGCTCATCGGGGAATGTGTATGGATTTGTGTCTCCTCAATGGAATCATCTAGGAACAATCGGGAAAAATGATCGGCCACTACGTTCTCTACTCCTTTCTTATCTTTAATTTCTAAATCAAATTCCTGGAGTAGGAGGATCCATCTCAAAAGTCTTGGCTTTGCATCTTTTTTAGATAACAAATATTTCAAAGCAGAGTGGTCGGTGAACATGATCAATTTGAATCCTAACAAGTATGACCTAAACTTGTCCAAAGCGAATACTACTGCAAGCAACTCTTTTTCAGTTGTTGAGTAGTTCACTTGGGCTGAGTTTAAGGTTTTACTCGCGTAGTGAATAACATAGGGCCGTTTATCTTTCCTTTGGCCTAAAACAGCCCCTATTGCAAAATCACTTGCATCACACATCAATTCAAAAGGAAGTGTCCAATCTGGTGGTCGCATAATAGGTGCAATGGTAAGAGATGTTTTTAATTTATCAAATGCACTTACACAATCATTCGTCTAATCAAATGGGACATCCTTTTGAAGGAGGTTACTTAAGGGTCCAACAATGGCGCTAAAATCCTCAATGAATCTCCTATAAAAGCCAGCGTGCCCAAGGAATGATCGCACGTCTCTAACTGATCTAGGGGTAGATAGATTGGCAATGATATCTACTTTTGAATGATCTACCTCAATTTCATTTTCAGAGATGACATGGCCTAAAACAATTTCCTTTTGGACCATGAAATGACATTTCTCCCAATTTAACACAAGGTGCTTCTCTTCGCACCTAAACAAGACTAGAGACAAGTTATTCAAACATTCTTCAAAACCAGAACCAAATACAGAAAAATCATCCATGAAAACCTCTAAAAAATGCCCAACCATATCAGAGAAAATGCTTATCATACATCGTTGGAACGTGGCTGGGGCGTTACACATCCAAATAGCATTCGTTTGTAGGCAAACGTGCCAAATGGACATGTGAACGTGGTTTTCTCTTGGTCTTCCGGGGCGATTTCTATCTGGTTGTACCCGGAATATCCATCCAGGAATCAGTAGAAGGAATGACCTGCTACCCTCTCTAAGATCTAATCAACAAATGGTAGAGGAAGTGGTCCTTCTTAGTGACCAAATTAAGCTTCTTGTAGTCAATGCACACACGCCAACCCGTGGTGACACGTGTTGGTATGAGTTCATTGTTGGAGCTTAGCACAACGGTTATTCCAGATTTCTTTGAAACCACTTGGGTTGGACTCACCCACTGGCTATTGGATATTGGGTAGATGATACCTACATCCAACAGCGTGATCACCTCATTCTTGACAACCTCTATCATATTTGGATTTAATCTTCTTTGAGGTTGTCTAATTGGTTTGGCATCCCTATCCAGGTGAACACAGTGGGTGCATATAGAAGGGCTTATACCCTTTATATCAGATATAGTTCAACCTAGGGCCCCTTTATGATTCCTTAGAACATTCAACAACTTCATCTCTTGCTCCTTGTTTAGTAGAGAGGAGATCACCACTGGATTTGTTTCATTTTGACCTAAATAGGCATACTTGAGCTCGTTGGGCAATGGTTTTAGATCAAATTTAAGAGCATTGGTCAGTGACAGTAAAGGTCGCAAGTCCTCAGTGGTTTGGACTTCATAACGCGGCCTCCATCGGTATATACCAATGTTGCGAGTGGTGTTTCTATCAATGGTTTCACAAATTCAGCAACAACATTTCAAAATCAAAATTTTTCAACTTTTCAACAACATCATTTAACTCTTCAGATAGGTTAGACTCATATTCCCCTTCATTTAGCAAGCAGTCCACAAAATTCAGCTCATGTATTTCATTTTCATCCACGGGCTGCTTGCATAGATTGAAAATATTCAATTCCAATGTCATGTTGCCAAATGATAGTTTCATCATTCCATTCCTACAATTAATAATAGCATTTGAGGTGGCTAGGAATGGCCGACCCAAAATAATGGGAACTTGAGTATTAGAGCTCATACATGGCTCAGTGTCAAGCACAATAAAGTCCACAGGGAAATAAAATTTTTTAATTTGGACTAACACATCCTCTACTATTTCCCTTGGTACCTTAATTGAGCGGTCAGCGAGTTGTAATGTGATTGTGGTTGGTTTTAACTCACCCAACCCCAATTGTTAGTAGACCGAAAATGGCATTAGATTGACACTTGCACCCAAATCTAGTAGTGCATGCTCAACCCGAAAATTTCCAATTATGCAAGGGATAGTGGGGCTTCTCGGATCCTTGTATTTGGGTATGGCCTTATATTGAATTATTGCACTCACTTTCTCAGTAAGGAAGGCCTTATTATGCACATTTAATTTACGTTTCACAGTGCACATGTCTTTCAAATACTTGGCATACGATGGAATTTGTTTGATCGCATCCAAAAGAGGAATGTTCACTGTCACCTTTTGGAGAACATTCAAAACATCCTAATACTTCATGGGGATGGTTGGATTTCGAAGCCTAGATGGGAAGGGGAATAGAGGCTCATATGACTTAGTCTTTTCCTCTTGTTGCGACGCATAAACACTAGCCGGTTCACTATTATCTTGAGAAGTGAGCTTATCATCTGGTATTTCTACTGGTTGTGGAATATTATTTTCAATGATTTTGCCATTTCTCAAGGTGATAATGGACTTGGCCTGTTCATGGTAGGGCTCAGATGAACTTGATTCTCCTACAAAGTGCACATTTCTAGGATTAGGCACTAGTTGAGAGGGAAGAGTGTCTTTCTCCCTAGCATTGAGTTGAGTCTCAATTCTAGCCATCGCCGACTTAAGTTCTTGGTTCGCTTGGAACAAAGACTGATTCATTTGAGCCTGTGTATTCATGAATGCATTCAATGCATCCTCCACAGACGATCTTTTTTGTGGGGGCACTATGGTGTATTGTTGTGTGCCCCAAAGAAATTGTTTTGTGGAGGCCCTTGGGGTGCATTGGGCGCATTAATTTGTGGTCCATTTCACTAGCTGAAGTTAGGGTGATTCCTCCAGTTAGGGTTATATGAATTCCCTAGAGGTGGAGCAGATGGCCTTTGGTAGTTATTGACTACATTTGCTTGGTCAGTGACCATGTCTTGAAAAGCAGAAATTGTTGGACATCCTTATCGGTCATGGTCACTTTCCCTCCAAATGCTGTAAAAGCTACTAGAGGTCCCACTTAATTTAATCATATTCACTTTACCAATTTCCATAGCCTCGATCTTTCTTGACAAGCTAGCCACCCTGGCTTGCAAATCCTCTTCTGGGTTGATCAAATACATCCCCCTCTCTCTTTTTGGACGGGTTTGGTAATTTTAACTTTTTTGGAAGTACCCATGATTGGGTACTTTCTATCAATTTCTCTAGGAAGTCCCAAGCCTCTTCAGGCTCGGTGTTAAGAAAACGACCTCCACACATCATTTCTATGAACTGACGTGTGTCATAATTGACACCATTATAAAAACAAAAACTAAGCACTCGCCTAGATCTCATAGCCATGATGTGGGCAGGTTACGAGTAATTCCTTGAATATTTCCCAAGACTGGAAAAATATTTCATTCTCTTTTTGGGAGAATGTCATAATGTTCCATCTGAGTGTATTCATTTTGTGTGTGGGAAAGAGTTTCTTTTAAGAATTCTCGGCTCATGGTCTGCCAAGAATCAATGGTCCTGGGCCTCAATGAATGAAGCCATGCCTTGGCCCGGTCCTTGAGAGAGAATGAAAAATTTTTGAGGCGGATATGATCAACATTAACATTATTAACTTGCAGCGTTGCCACCACCTCCTCAAATTCTTTGAGGTGGAGGTATGGGCTTTCAGATTCAAGCCCATGGAACTTGGGTAGAAGTTGAATAATACCTGGCTTGAAATCTATATTTCCAGCGTTAGTTAGAAGTACAATGCATGACGATGTGGTTGTGCGAGCCGGTTGTAAATAGTCACACAATGTCCTATGGCCTGCTGGTCTATTCACAATGTCATTTTCATCATCAAAAAGAGGATTCTCCCTACCATTCAAATTGGCTGGATTTGGAATTAGATTTTCAATTGGATTGTTCTCTCGATTTTCACCATCCATCATATTGTCCAAAATATTTTGTGTTCCTCTTCTTGATGAATGTGAAAGGCATGTGACTAGTCCACCTGAAGTTGTAAGTCGATTGTGTTGGTCTCGAGTCCAATGGGTCATAAACTAGTGTGGACCCTCACCTTTCCGCGCTCCCGAACGTTTTCCCTTTCCTTTTGGAAAAAGTAGAGGGGTGCGTGCGCGCGAATCGCCATTTGTGCCACTAGCTTGCCTCGTTCTCGAGGGCTTTGTTCGGTTGTCGTGTTAAGCTGGATGTGTTTAGATGAGTTTGTATAAGACCAGAGTCGCCACTAGCCGGTTACTTTGAATCTACTGTCGGCTAGACCCCGTAGAAACGTTAGAGAAGGGGATCCGAAGATTCGTTCCTCTAAAATGACTCCTTTTGATCTACGGCCAAAGATTCAAGGTAAGGGATCACGGTTACAAGGTGGGAAGAGGTTAAGCACCCCACACACTGCCCGTACCGAAGTACGGTCTCTACTTCACAAAATCGAACTACTACCTGAAAGTCTGATTTAATCCTCGTACATTCTCATGGATGACATGATGCATGAATGCATGTCTGAACAGTAAGAGTTTCTGATGGGCAGATTTCCATTAACAGGCAAGCCCAGAGCATACGCTCGAACTGACAGGTGCTTTATGCGAAATGCATGCAGTTTGTTTGAATAATCAAGGTGCTTGTAGTGGCTGATGTATAAATGCATGTCTGAATAGTAAGAGTTTCTGATGGGCAGGTTTCCATTAACAGGCAAGCCCAGAGCATACGCTCGAACTGACAGGTGCTTTATGCAGGATGCATGCTGTGTGCTTGAATGATCAAAGTGCTTGCAGTGAAGCAGGGGGGTTGGAAGAAAAGTAAATGTTGCACTTATGCTAGATGCGAATGAGATGATGCTGATGATAAAGTAGCTGGATGGACGGAGGTGTCGCAAGGGTTAACTTCAAGTGATTGGATCAAGACTTGGATGGCTTGGGAGACTTAGACCAGTGGTAAGGCTAGGCTGGACCAAGGCTAGACTCTTCTCACTTGGGCTCTCCTTAGTGGAAGAATGGGCTAAAGAAGGATGGAGGTGGGCTCGGGACTCTCGGACTGAAAAGAGGGGAGGAGTCTTGAATGTGAAGGGGAGAGGGGGTATTTATAGCAGCGGGCAGTGGCAGAACCCGTAAATATTTTTGGGCGGCACCCAGGGGGCCGCCCGTACGGCTTTTCTTGGGATTCAGCGGGCAGTACGGACCCGCTCCGAGGCTGCAGTTTGGAACTCGGTGAGTTGATTGGGTTTGGGGGATGGCTTGACACGGTGAGTTGACTCGATGGGTTGACTCAGCGGGTTGACTCGGCGATTTGACTCAGCGGGTTGACTCGCCGAGTTTGACTTTTTTTAAAGGATTTTTTTAATAGTTTTTCTTATGGGGGGTTTTTCAAGCTGATGTTTAGGGGTGAGTTGACTGGGTTCAGGCTTGAGTTGGGCTATGCATTGGGGCTTACAAGGGTGAGTTTGGCTGAGTTTGGACATGGAATTTGGGTGAATGGTCCTCCATTCATTCAGCTATCTCTACCGATCTTGTAGCCGAAGGTGGGGTGTCTACAACTAGCCACACTACTCAATCACTAAGATTAAACTACTACACAATGTTCAAGTATGCCCGATTCAACTCAAAATGAAAATTTCCAAAAACTACACTAATCAATCAATTTACACCACAAGACTTGAGCCAATTTTTTTTTTTTTAGGACAACCATATCACTTGGATGCCCCAAGCAGGGCAACCTTATGTCACGATCTTCTAGGGTGTTTCAAAGATTGAAAAAAGAAATAATAATAATAATAATAATAATAATAATAATAATAAAAACAAAATAATCAAACAAAAATTATAAAACAAAGTCAGCTCAGCCTACCATTTAATGTCCACAACCAAATAATACCAAAAATAAAAGAAATACTCTACTTCAATGATTCTCAACCACTTAAGGGAAACCAGATCTCAAAGGCGGCTCAACCGACCACGGAGAAATCTCTTGAATCACTTAATTGGAAGAGAAAACAATAAAGAAATGAAATAAAAGGAATAGATAGAAGAGTTGAGGAAGAAAATTACCCGATTAGTTGACTTGTACAAACTTTCAATACCATCATCGGCAACGGCGCCAAAAATTTGGCTAATTTCCTCCAAGTGCAGAGGTTCAATTGTAATATTCCTGTGAGTATAGGGTCGATCCCACGAAGACAGTCTACTGAGAAAGCTTCTTACAGATCAACTAAACAGATAATGAAAATAGATATCAAAGGATCTATCCAAAGTAGATTAAGGATTTAGATTGATATGGAAAAATCAAACCAAAGCATCGAAGTTCTACACATGGATTTAACAAACCATCTATCATGACTAATAATGATAACTCAACTAGATCAGAACACTATGTTCTGTCTAGTCGGAATATTTAACAATTAAAGCATATAAAAAGGAGTAGAAAACTCTCAAAGATTAGAAATCTCAAGTTCTACATCATTAAAACATACTTATGAGCTTCAGGGATTGTAAGTATTTGAGATCCATAAGATCATAAATAAAAAATGTGGAAGGTCAAAAGCCTCTCCCATCTAAGAAATCTGTATTAGCTAGATCTAAGCATCCACCATATGGTTTTCACATGATGGATCAAAGATTTTCTTAATACATGAAAACATGTATCGATCTCAAGATCTTATCATGAAATCATTAAGGAATCATCATGATGGATAATCTATTGAATCCATGTGCTTCCCTTCTAGATCTGGCTAGAAGAGAATTAGAAGCACATGTTTAAAAATGAAAAGGGACAAGAAAAGAATAAATAAAAGAGGAGAAGAATTGCAATAATTAAAAAAGAACTTGAATTAATCTAAAAAATTACACCTTAATGAACTTGCATGAATAAATAATCAAGTAAAAAATCTCTCTCTCTCTCTCTCTCTCTCTCTCTCTCTCTCTCTGTGGAAACTCCTAGGAAAGAAATTTAAAAGAAAAGAAAAAAATGGGAATACAATTTTTGGAATTCAGCTCCCCTTTTATAGACTTGCACCGTCTCAAAATTCACAATTTAACAGCCCCAGGGCTATTTTTGCACTTTTTGAATATTGCTTTTCCAGCCCTGCAGTCATGGATTTGGACTTTTCAGGACATTTCCTACACCATTCAATCGTATCACCTTCTCTTAGACTTTAAATCACCCTTTTAGCTCGAATTCATCATAATTTACATAATCACTATTAAACATGAAAACACATGTAATTAGATCACTTTAGCCACATAATTCATGTACATGCAAGATGAACGTGGGGTTAAACATGCAAAATTTTTCACTCAACAGTAATCTTTCGGTAAGAGATGCCGATGATCGAAAAGGAATTCCGGTGGCCGAGAAAGATTTCCAGCGATCAGAAAGGGATTTCGGCAAGGGTTTTTTGGCGGGAATCTCGATTACCTAGAGGATAATAGCTCTCTCTCTCTCTCTCTCTCTCTCTCTCTCTCTCTCTCTCTCAGAACGTATTGTTAGTGCACTTTTCTGTGGCATACTAGTGCACCTTGTTTGTCAATCACTTACGTCGGTGAGTCTAGTGTCGTTTGAGCCCAATGAAGACGAAGACCGAAGACTCAAGACGTCCAGCCGCATCAAGGAAGAAGTTTCAGGTAAAAGTGATGCCTTGGTGCCTTAACCTCGACCAAAACCCAACCCCTTTGTATCTTTGATGACCTTGACCATCTTAGGAATACTCTTAGTCATCCTAGTGTGGCCCTAGGTGTCCCAAAAGAACACCCACACCTTGGCCTATATGCTAGAGCTGAAGAATGCATGGAGCAGGGCTGAACCCAGGACTGTCCGACCGGTCTAGACCGGTCGGTCAGACCAAACAGCAAAATGCTGTGAGTGCAGGCTAGTGGACCGACCGGTCATGACCGGTCGGCCTTCACATGAGATGGGAATCAGCAAAGGGGGCCGACCGATCATGACCGGTCGGCCTGGAGTATTTCAGCCATCCAGCAAGAGGGTCCGACCGGTCATGACCGGTCGGCCTGGCCTATGCATTTGTACAGCAAGGGGGTCCGACCGGTCATGACCGGTCGGCCCATGTATTTGGCCTGTGCATTTGTCTTCTTTCAGCGAGGGGGTCCGACCAGTCATGACCGGCAGGGACAGGTCGGCTCCTAGCCGTTTTATGACCGTTGGAGCCACTTTTCTATATATATGAGGCTCCGTTTTTGGACAGATGAGAGGGATTTTTGAGGGAGCAAAGCCACCATTTAAGGAGATCTTTTGAGGCTCACTCCTTGACCTATGCAAGGCATCTTCCTTGTGCTTTAACACAAAATTAGAGCATTCCAAGCTCATGAAGAAGATGACCTCCATCCCCTCTTGATCTCTAGAGTTTGGAAGCTTCTTGATTGGCAAATCCTTGTCCAAAACTCGAAGATGAGATCGTTGTAGGTAAGAGACTCTAGGCAACCCATTCCCACTAAGTTGTAGAGTTCTCAAACCCATCCTCCTAGCACCTTGGGCATCTCAAAGGCATCGCATGCAAGGTGTTTGATTGAATGTGGCTGAGGCATTGGCGACGCAATGGCGACACGATCGTGGGAGCAAGGGAAGCTGATTGAAGCACGGGAGAGCGGAGATCAAGCAACCCAATCCGGCGCTAAACAAGGGGCTCATCCGACAAGTAGGTTGTCTTATTTGAGAGTCCATTTTAGAGTTTGTTTTTCGAACTCGACCTAGGGACGTTAGTCGTTCTTTGGCCCGTCAGCCGAGCCTAAACTAAGTCTCCAAGGGGGAGCCTCCGACACGGGAGTAAACGTGCGATTAGGTTGAGAGTTAGCCTATGTCTAAAACTCCTGATACGGTTGAGAGGTGAACCGATAAAACCTCCGTGTAAAGGTTGAGAGGTGAACCTCATTTAAAACCTCTGATAGTGAATGCCGGTGTGCTCAAAGGGGTTGAGTACTCGAACCGGGAGTGGAGTAGACAAGTAGTCGAACCACTATACATCCTTGTGTTTGTGATTGTTCTTGAGCACATTATATCTTTGCATTGTTAGTTTAATTGCTAAATTATGAATGCTTGATAGGAATGCATGCTTGGCACTTTTTAGGCATCCTCACACAAGATGTACCTTCACTGCTTGTGTAGACATGAGCTCATTGATCCACTCTCATAAGTCTACACAAGTGGCATAGGTTAGAAGCTTAATTAGTTGAATCATTTTCTTACCTATGCTTGCTTAGACTAGAATTGTTTATTGCTTAACCTTTTGCTAGTCTTTTGATTGGACCCACCTAGGCTTGGAAGCCGAAGTGTTCTTGCTTACTTAGCTTAATTTGTTGAATTGTGTAAGTAGGCAAAAAGATTTTAAAAAGGTCCTATTCACCCCCCCTCTAGGTCTATAGACATATCTCCGAGTATCTCTACAAGCGGTAAAACCGCACTTTCACGTGTAAATGAACAGTTGGACGGGGCTATTTATACTCGAAAATACCGAAGGCTGATCAATGAGGGGTTTCCACATACCACGCATCCAAAATGTCTCTAACGCACCAAAAAATGATCCTCTGTTTTATGCTGATTTTTCGGGTGCGTGGGACGTCAATGCACCCTTAAATTATTTTTAGATTTCTACTAAATTTATGGATGCGTGGGATTGAATTTACGGGTGCGTTGAAGTCCAATGCACCCTTAAATTCATCATCTATTTTATGTCGATTTTTCAGATGCATGGGGTGATTTTACGGGTGCGTTGGAGTCCAATATACCCTCATATTCATCATCTGTTTTATGTCGATTTTTCGGATGCGTGGGGTGATTTTACAGGTGTATGGGACTTTAATGCACCCTTAAATTCATCAAATTCAAATAAGTATTTTAAGGGTGCATTGAAGTCCCACGCACCCATAAAATTAGCTAATTTCAAAAAACATTTAAGGGTGCGTCGGACCTCATTTTAAGTGCTTTCAAGCCATATTTAAGCCTATTTTGGGTATTTCAAGTATTTCGGACGAAACGGAATAATCAAACGGTCATTCCGGGATACCCAATGAGCAAAATGCAAGCCTTCGGAGTTTGATCTAACCCAACGTAATAAGTAAAGTAACTTCTCGGAAAGAGGCCCTGGCGCTCGGGATTGTACAAATATATCATTATTTACATATACTGTAGAACGTGACCTAATTAAGGTTGAAAACTAGACAAACGGGATTATGGTTACCAAAATAAACTATATCAAAGAGTTCCAATTTTTTACAAAGTAATTGCTATGAACTGCCACAATACAACAGTCGATACCCTACCCATTCAAACTGTATCGGTCGATTGGGCTGCTCAGGTACATACAACTGCGGATCGGTCTTCCCAAGGTCGCCTGTCCAAAAAATGATAGTTGTGGGCCCAAAGTCGCACCCTCTCAGTTAAGAAATCTGACAGTCTCTACCCGGATCTCTGGCCAAAATATGGGACATAGACATCTGACTCATACAAAGATGGCTCAGTCCATAACAAAACATACAGGTCTCTACGACCACGAACTCAAAGACTATAGTCCCTGTTAACTAGTCTTTTGCCTTTTAATCAAGGGTCATCGATCATTCGATGTAATTAAGGGCCTGTGCCAGATCACGGCCTGGAATGTACAAGATCTCAGAATCTCTGGAATAAAATTCGTCTTGCGATACTTTTTATGAATGTTTGTGATTATCTATGAATGTTTCCATTACTCAGAACCCCAGAGCAACAATACACAGAAAATGTCATTGTAACATTTTCAGTTCTAACAATAGCATACATCAAACTTCCTACCACTGAAGCGTATAGTATCTTCTGCATCTTATCCACCTCTGCCCTTGTCTTGGGACACTGCTTGTCGCTCATTCTTAACTGACCATCTAGTAGAGTACTGATTGGCTTTGCTTCGTTCATATTGAACATTTCTAAGACTTTTTCAACAACCACTCATGTAACAATCATAGCTTCCTGCTACTTCTATCATGTGTGATCTTCATTCCTTGAATCCATTTAACCGGGCCCAAGTCTTTCATCGCAAACGACTTACCTAACTCCTGCTTTAGCATGTCAATCTTCTTATGTCGTTTCCCATGACGAGCATGTCATCAACATATAATAGCAGAATAATGAAATCACCATCTGAGAAACTGCGCATGAATACACAGTGGTCCGACTCCATTCTTTCATACCCATGCTTCAACATGAACGAGTCGAACTTCTTGTACCATTATCTCAAAGCTTGCTTCAGCCCATATAAGCTCTTCCTAAGCCTACACATCATATGTTCATTGCCCTTGACTTCGAACTCCTCTGATTGATGCATATAGATCTCTTCTTCAAGGTCACCATGGAGAAATACAATTTTAACGTCTAACTGCTCTATCTCCAAATCCATGCTAGCTGTCAACCCAAGCGACATCCGAATGGACGTCATCTTCACCACTGGTGAGAATATTTCTTCGAAGTCGATTCCTTTCCTCTGACCAAACCCTTTCACTACAAGTTTGGCCTTGAACCTCGTTTGTGAATTCTTCTGCTCTAACTGCTTTCTGAATACCCACTTGTTACTCAGAACTTTCTCGACCATAGCATGAAATACCTTAAACACACCCAAGACCTCATCCTTGGATTTCAATGCATAAACTCAAACCATCATAGATGCATCATCTATAAATGTAACAAAATACAAAGCCCAACCCAAGGATTTTATCCTCATCGGACCACATACATCAGAATAAATCAAATCTAATGCATATAATTTATTAACATACGAAGAAATCTTAACAAAGGAAACCCTATGTTGTTTTCCAAATAAACAATCAATACAGGTTTTGAAAGGTATACCTGTCAACTTTGGAAGGAGGGACTTCTTCGGTAGTAGTTAAAGCCCTTTCTCGCTCATGTAGCCGAGCTATCTGTATCACATATCCATCACCGAATCTTATACTACGTCCAACTTACCTCTACATATGTTAACACTGGTCTTGTACAAGGTGCAGCACATATTCCCTTTAGCTGTGATAATCGTACCCTTGATGAGTTTCCAATGCCCACCAACAAACCGACTCTCACAGCCAGCCACATCCAACCTTTCCATCGACATCAAGTTGAGGGGAAGGTTGGGAATATGCCTCACATCTTTCAGAACCAATGTGCAGCTCACGTCGATCATCACAAAAATATCACCAACTCCTACTATCCAGGATATTCCAGAGTTCCCCATCTTCACGGTACCAAGGCTACTTGACTTGTAGCTTGTGAAGAAATTTCTTTGTAGAGTTGCGTGAAACGACGCTCCTAAATCAATTACTCAATCGGTGTCCTGATTCGTAGCCATGAGACAAACATCATAATCTGCTGAAAGAATAATAACAACGTCGCCATCTGAAGCGACCGCAGTAAAATCTTATTCATCTTCCTTCTTCTTCTCTTTTTCCTTTCTTATCATTTTTCTTGTGGCATTCATTCTTGTAGTGGTTCTTCTTGCCACAGTTCCAACACTTAATATATTTCCTGACACTAGACTTGCCTCTTAATTTATCTCGAACTTTCTCACCCTTCTTGTTCTTTCCTCCCTCGTTCTTGTGTCACAAGAGCCTATTGCTGAGTAGACCCTTATGACTTCCTCCTTGTCTCCTCATTGAAGAGACAACTGGTAACCTGCTCCATGGACACATTTCTATCTGGCGCGGAGTTACTCAGAGACTCAACTAATGTCTCCTAACTATTAGGCAACGAGCTAAGCAATAGCAAGGCCTGTAGCTCATCGTCCAGGACCATCTTCATAGCAGAGAGCTGGTTCACAATATTGTTGACTTCATTTATGTGCCACGGAATCATTTTCGTTAAACTTGATATTCACAAGTCTTATGATCAGGAAGATCTTATTACCGACTATCTTCCTCTTATACAGCCCTTGCAATTTTTGTCATAGGCTAGCAGCTGAGGTCTCCGTAGACACATGGTGGAAAACCGAATTATCCAACCATTGTCTAATGAACCCCACCGCCTTTTGGTCCAACTTTTTCCTATCGTCGTCTGTCATATCTTTCGTCTTGACTGATATGCCTAGGATTAGAGCATACAAGTCCTTGTAATAAAGTAAGTCCTCTATCTTCGCCTTCCACATGGGCCAATTAGACCCATTGAGGTTTATCATTCTTAACAATCCATTGTCCATAATTCACACTGATCCCACTGTCTGTTCAAACAACCTGAACACTCTGATACCACTTTTGTTCGGTGCGTTGCACAAAAATCTTAGGATCTTGCCCCTCCAACTACTTGAATTATGAGATATAGCAATGCAAAAATACAAGTGTTGGGGTCCCAAATAGTGGACACTCTTAAAATAAGCCAAATAAACCTCTGAAGGGATCACGCAAAGAACGCCTTCCGGTGCACGCAAAACGGAAGTACACGGGACTTCCTTAACTTAGCCAAATTCCCTAGTGGGCCCCGCCGATCACCGTGTTCAGAACCGCCCGAAAATGAACCCGCAACTCCATTACTATTTATTATGAATAGTGCAAGTAATTGCGCAACGAAATAGGCCCCGCAAACCCTCCGAAAATCAAAACCCAATCGGTGGAGCCCACATTTACGTGTCCAACGCACCCTGAAAATCCGATCACCCCACGCACCCAACGCACCTTGAAAACTAATCAACGCACCCCCACAATCCGTGGACAGTTAAGAGATAGGGTTCCAGGTGCGTGGAGACTCACGCACCCGGCAATTAAATCCCACGCACCCGTATGATTTTCGGACATTTACAAACAAGTAAACAGGTGCGCTGGTAGCGTTCAACGGGTGCGTAACACGAGGCAGCTTCCTATTGGCCAACTCCACCTATAAATACCCCTCGTCCCGCTCATTTACGAACGCCAAAGAGAGAGAGAGAGAGAGAGCCGCCGCTGCCGGAAACCCAAAAATCCTCGCCGGAATCCTCGCCGGAACACCTTTCCGTTCATCGGAATCCTATTTCCGAGCGCAGAAACGTTACTAAGGTCTGAACTCCATATATTTAATAACGCACCTGTAAAAGGACCTCACGCATCCAAAAGTACCCCACGCATCAGTCAAATCAGCCCCACGCGTCCGTATATTCATCAAAAGATAAATTTGGTAAAATGGACTCACGCACCCTGAATATATATCAACGCACCCCTAAATTCGTGTTGAAATCGACGTTGAATTGACAGGTGCGTGGAGCCCCACGCACCCGTAAATCAAGTCTCACGCACTCAGAAACCAGCCAAGTGCAGAACGTGTTAATAGGTGCACCGGGCTCAATTTTGAGTATTTTCAAGGTCCGTCGGAGCCTGTCTTGGGTATTTCGAGCATTCCGAACGCAACGGAACGGTCAAACGAGCGTTTCAAGAACTCTAGATGAGCGGAATCGAGAGTCTTCGAGACTTAACCCGACTCGACGCGATGAACGAAGTAACTTCCCGGAAAGGAGTCGCCAACATCCAGAGCTATGCAAATATGCTGATATTTACGCTCACTATAAAGGAATGATCCGATTTGTGTTAAAAGATAGACCAGCAGGGCCATGGTTACCACAATAAACCATGCCAAAGAGTTTCGACTCTCTACAAACCAATTGCTTAACTGCCACAACACAACAGTCGATGCCCTACCCATCTGGACAGTATCCGCCGGTTGGACTGCGCAGGTACACACAACTGTAGAATGGACTTCCCGAGGTCACCTGTCCCTACATTGACAGGTGCGGGCCCAGAGTCGTCTATCTCAGTAATAAACCCTGACAGTTTCAACCCGGGTCTCCTGCTAAAATATGGGACATAGACATCCGACTAATACAAAGGTGGTTCAGAATACAGCAAAACAAACACAGGTCTCATGGCCACAAAACTCTAAGACCATAGTCCCTGCTGACTAGTCTTTTTTCTTCTAATCAAGGGTCATCGATCATTAAATGTAATTAAGGGCCCGTGCCAGACCACGGCCTGGAATGTACAAGATCTCAGAATCTCTGGAATAAAATTCGCCTTGCGATATCCCTTCTTATGCACCTTTTGTGAATGCTTGTGATTGTCTATGAATGTTTTTCATTACTCAAAACCCCAGAGCAACAAAACTCGCACATTTCAGGAAAATGTGCCTTGTGTCCATTTTCTAGTTCCAACAACAAGCAAACAATTAAACCTCACAACACAATAGATTTTTACGTGGAAAACCCTCAAAGAGGTAAAAACCATGGGACCTCATCCAGAGAAACAATCCACTGTTTAGCAAACTATTTACACCTTGATCTCAAGTACAACCCGCTTGGATCAAACCTTGTTCACTCACGAAGGAGTGGATAAATAATAAAAGAATTCGAAACTGAGATATCTCACTGAGCACGAGGATGTAGAAGAACCCGAGAGTCGATTGCGCTGTGATCTCCTTCACTAGCAGAAATCTCCTCTTCCTACAAGCTTCCTCTCTCTCTTTCTCTTCGTCTCTTCCTCTCTCTCTCTCTCTCTCTCTCTCTCTCTCTCTCTCTCTCTCACCTTGGACATATAAACCTCATATATGGATCCTTAGATCTCGAATGAGAAGTCAATATATAGGCACATGCAAGAGTTAGACCTAAATTAGAAAACTGCGGAATCGCAGTCCGCGCACCATCGGGCGCCTTACCCAACTTGGTCGAGTGCCCGACAGATCCAAAATCTGCGCAAAGAGTTTTAGAGAAAATACGTCCAATTTTAGTCGCCCGACCCAGCATGGTCGAGCGCTTGACAGTCTTCAAAGTTGTTCAAGGACCAACTGCTTCTTCCGGGTGAATTTTAGTCACTCGACCCTGACTGGTCGGGCGCCGTATGACCCCCAGACTACACAATCTCTCCTCAACTCCTAAGGAGGAAACCCCCATCACAACGGTCAATCAATGAGAGGCAAGTGGAGTCTAAAAACACTTCTTAAAAATTCTCCATGATTTTTTTTTAAAGTTCCATGCTAGACATGAGTTTTTATCTTTAGGTGTGTATCCTATTACCATTATTGTGGGTCATGAACTATTGTCTCATTTTTTACTTGAAAAATCTTAATTATATAAAATCTTTATACATGAAAAGAGTTAAACATGTAAATTGTTTTGCTCTACTATGTTTGGCTAACTAGTAAAGTGTTTGCTAGCTAAATAATTCGGGCTCTCGTGAATAAGAAAATGCTACTATAAATTTGAAAAAAGAAAAAGACAGTCATAGTGTAAAGAGTTTGTGTAAACTAAACATAGCTTTTCAGATGAAAACATTTGAAAGAATTTTAGCATAAAACTCTTTATAAATTGTAAGCACTTCACGGCATTTTTTTCCTCTTTTAAAGGTATGGTGTAAATTGCTTACATGTAAAGTGTTTACATCTTGGGAGTGTTGTAAGCAATTTATAACTACTCCTTACAACATAAATGGAAATGCTAGTATAGCTCGTGTAGGTATAGGAACCTATTGCCAACATATGGAAATGACTTTATAGTCCATCAGGTCCCACCCTACGTTTGGTCCTTAGTCTAAAATATTAGGCCAATTCAAAACTCAAGTGGGCTATACCTATAGGAAACAGTGTAAATCATACATAAAAGTTCTAAATCCATGTGATGTGGCCTATCTTAATTTTAGAGGAGCGTGATTTTGGAGGTGTCCCTTCACCCAGATGAGGTAAGTCAAATAAATAATTTCAATAGCATATAAACACCAAGGAAGACCCTGCACATAAATAATTGCGCCGTCCCCCTTTCCAACTATTACCTATGGTGGACTGCACACAAGGTGCATCTCACTCACATTTCCCAATGTGTAATTATATTAGTAGCATGCATGTCCTATAGGTCAATGCAAGTTTAGGTCAATGGTTCTATAGGCAACCCACCGAAAATGAGAATAAACTACTCTTCAAACTTCAATTGGACTTTGATAAAACAATCATTAGGTAACTTAAGTTCCATTGAAAATTGAAAACAATAAAATAAGTAGGACTGTCAGCACATCATAGGAACAAACAACAATTTTGATTGGCAGATTCGAAACCTGAAAAATCAAATCTCAGTCGATAATCCATACTCTTCAAAAACCCTAACCGCACACCTCTCTGAAAAACTATTTTTTTGTTAACCTGAGAGTGTTGAAAATTCAAATAGGATAGGCAGAAAGGAACCTAGACACTTTCCAAAGTGTTCCAACATGTTTAATTGGTTGATCCTGAACAATAGTAGCCAAAGATTAAAAAGATAGTCAACTCTCTAAGACATTGAATACTCCCTATACATGGCAGAATGCATGCAGAAAAGGATAAAACAAACCACCTGCTCACCATAAGCCGACGGTCCTCCTAGCATGCTTTATACCTAACAGAGATATTACCTAACTCAATAGACACTAAAATCTCAAAGCAAGACACGTGGTTCCACCATTGGCTCACCACGAGTTGATCGATGAAGTCTATAAATTTAGCACAATAACTACCATCCTATAGGCCAAGAGTCGAGGAGAGTCAAAGAGAGGCTGAGCGACTTCGAGGAGGGTCCTAATCTCCGAGAAATCTAGAGATTCTTAACTGGCACCAAAGTATTCTCCGACTCAAAAGATCAACCTTGAAAAAAAAAGCCCACTAAAGAAGCCAATAAAGTTAAGAACAAGGTTAGAATCAATGATATCTTACCATATCTTTTGGGGAAAAAAAGTGTCTAATCTCCCCTTTTACATCTCAATCAAACTCAAATCACACACCACTCCATAAATTTGCAACATCAGCTTGTACTTCTTATTTTCTTTATTTTACAACCTTTTCTCTTCTAGATTTTCTTACCTTATTTGCCTACTCAAAGTCTTAAACTCTATAAGGTTAGAAGCCTACTCAAAGTCTTAAACTCTATAAGGTTAGAATTGCATTTCATTTATATTCATTCCATTTTACTTTATTTTACCTACACGAAGCCATTTGATTCTATGAAGTCAGGCTAATACTTCTTTATTTTCACTTGCAAACCCCTCGTGAATTTTGTGAAGCACGATTAGATTTATAATATTGAAATTCTACTGAATCCCTCCTAAAAATCATAAATTTCATAAAGTAGAGATTGCAAATGATCGTGCGAGTAAAAGAAAGTGCCTAACCACTTCCTCTTATGTTGTCAAGACCCTTACTCAAAATCTACAATCATATGTTCCCAACCTTTAAGAAATTCTATGATTTCTAGCCACTCGTAAATTCTAGCTTTATTTAGCTAGTGGTAACTCCAAAAAATCGAATACATTTTCACATTCAATTCGATATCACGCCCCCGCTACACAACTATACAGAAAAGAAGTCAGGTGTATACTTTATGAGCAATGTTCATAAGTTCCTTAATCTGGTCCTTTAATTAAGCAGGGACAACTACATGGGCCTTCCATTGATGTCGTTTTTGGAATTTTATGTATGACCTGCCTAAATGAACAATTAGTTACACAAGTTTTCAATTCTCACAAGTAGATGGGGGGTGGCAACTGGCGAGATTACCTACGGTATTTGGCAAGCCAGACACAACTTTAGACCAAGATTGGACCTAATAGCTTTAAGGTATGGACTAGCCTTGCGGCCTAGCATATGTGGCTTGAGTATTATTCAACTAGGCTTTGGCTTAGGTCATTTTAGCTGACTTAGTGTGCCACCCTGATTTTTGGTACAAGGCATGTTCAAAGTGCAGCTTGCCCAATAAATAGCTCGAATATCTGACACATGTTGCATGAACATATAGTTGGCATGTTCTACCAAGATCCACCCACTATTGTAAAAATTCCTTTTAGGTGTATTTAAGTGCATTGGGCTTCTAAAAGTCATTTTGTAGCATGCATTCAGGAGTAGATGGAATCAAATGTACATGAAATACACAACATTGGTGTGTTTTGAAATCTCACCCTTTTGAAGTAATTATCGGGCCTGTTTGGTTTTTCAATTTCCTATGAAATGAAAAGTAAATGAGTCGTCATTATCATTTCCTAGTGTTCATTTCCTAGTGTTTGTTTAAGATGGAATTTTGGTTTGTAAATCAAGAGTTAAATACAATTGTAAAAGAAGTAGGTAAAGTAAAAGAAGTAGGTAGAGTAAAGTGTTGAATTTAAGTACTTACAAGTATTGAAAAATCTGTTTGGTAATTTGTCTGTGAAAAAATCCTAATATCTGAAAATAAGTACTTTTTTTTTCATAAAAACACATTTGGTAAACATGGACTACAAATGTCTGAAAATTGGCAATTTGTCATATTTGCCCTTATTATTTCAATTTATAATTTTTGTACAAAACAAGAAGAACATATTATTATCATGCCACTAATAAAATTTTAATAAATTCCATACTAAATAAAGCCAAGTACATGTATGGTTTAGATCTATGGACGGTGTGGATGTACAACATGTATCGTAATGGGGCCTAAGAGCTGGATGTGAATTTGAAGTAGCATTGCAACCAAGAAGGATGCGGATTAGCTACTAACCGCGCGATTAAAAAGATTCCCTACTGAATTAAGTGATGTCACCAAGTTATGTGGGCCCACCATGATGTATGTGTTGTATCCAGACTGCCCATCCATTTTTAGATATCATTTTAGGGCATGAGCCAAAGGAGGCCGATCCAAAGCTCAAGGTGACTGTTCCACATAAAATAGTAGGGAGAGCGACACCCACTGTTCTGAGGGCTACCATGACGTTTTCTTGAGATCCAACCTATTTGTAAGTTAATAGAAACATGGAAGAAGAGAAAACACAAATATCAGCTTGATAAAAAATTTCTATGACCCCCAAGAAGTTTTCAACTGTAGGCGTTCAATCCCCACTGTTTTCTGTGGATCTACCTCATTCTTTGGCTCATACCCTAAAACGATCTCTCCAAATGGATGGATGGTGTGGATACAACACATTATGGTGGGGCTCATAGAACTTGGGGCGTCACTTCAGTAGCGAATCTCGCTACTCACATACAACCTGGAATGAGCTGGATGCAGATTTCCTGCAAAAGGAGTTCACGCTTTGGGATACTAGGTGGGGCCCACCTTGATGTTTGTGAGAAATCCACTCCGTCCATCCGTTTTTCCATATCATTTTAAGACAAGAAACTAAAAATTAGGTGGATCCAAAACTCAAGGCGGCCATACAAAGGAAACAGTGGGGATTCAGTGACCACCATTGAAACTATGCTAATTCTCCATTAATGGGCCAAGAAAGTTTTGGATGAAGCTGATATTTGTTTTTACACTTCATCCAGGCTAATATGAACTTATCAACAGATTGGATGGAAAATAAGCAATGGAAGCATTAAGGTGTGCCCTACAAAGTTTTTAATGGTAGGATGTTCAATAACCACTATTTCCTAGGGTATGGCCCATCTAGTTATTGGATCTGATTCATTTTTTGGTTAATGCCCTAAAATAATGTGTAAAAACAGATGGACAACATGGATATAAAATACATGCATCATGGTGGGCCCACCTTAGCCTTGGATTAGCCTATTTTTTAGTTCGTGAGGGTAGCGGGTTGCGAGGTTTGGCTGTTCAAGATAGAAGAGTGATTCGATGGTTTTATTTGAGGGTAGCATTGTCTTTTAAAAAATACAGCAATGAACACGTAACTGTGTGGATATATATATATATATATATATATATATATATATATATATATATATATATATATATATATATATATATATATATATCAAGGTGGGCCATACGGTCAGGGCAACTCTACAATTAAAAACTTCTTGTTGGCCAAAAACATTTTTGATCAAGTAGATATTTGGGTTTTCCCTTCTTCCATGTCTGTGTTAACTTATGAACAAGTTGGATCTCAAAAAACAGCATGGTGGGTCCTAGGAAGGTTTCAATGGTGGGTGTCATTGTCCCAATATTTCCTGTGGTGGGGTCCACTTGAGCTTTGAATCTACCTCATTCTTTGGGTCATGCCCTAAAATGATCTCTCCAAATCGATGGACGGTGTGGATACAACACATACATCATGGTGGGGCCCACAAAACTTGGTGATGTCCTAGCTAATCCGCATCCACTTTGCTGGTTTATAGCCCATGCACTTACCCCTTTGAAGGGTAGAGTTGTCATTAAAAAAAATTAAAAACCTAAATCACTTACTGCGTTCAGCCTTAAGTTTTAAGTCACAGGAGCAAAGCTGAAAAAAATCCAAAATTTTCAGTGAAATTTAAATTAAGCACTTAATTTTTGAGATTTGCCAAACGATCTGAATCCAAAAAAATCACTGAAAATCGCTCGTTTCAACTGTAAGTGCTGAAAATAAGTTTTACCAAACAGCACTAGTTCTTACACCCTTTTCGATGTTGACGTCGACTAGTTACTTTGTAACACTAAAACCGAGGTGGGTGTGAATTTCATGCGGGGCCCAGTACTGTGATGTATGTAGCTTATCCATGCTGTCTATCAGTTTTGTGGGCTGATTTTAGGGCATGAGCCCAAAATTGAGGTAGATCCAAAGCTCAAGTGGACCAGCCATAAGAAATAGTGGGAATTGAATGCCTACTGTTAGAAACTTTTTGGGGACCCTAGAAGTTTTAGATCAAACTGATATTTGTGTTTTCCTCTTATCTATGTCTATGTGATCTTATGAATGGATTGGATGACAAATAAATAATCTCGTGAACGCTAAAAGGAAATAACTTTCAACGATGGATGTTTTACGACCATGATTTCCTATGGTGTGGCCCACTTAAGCTTTGAATCTGCCTCATCTTTTGGCTCATGCCCTAAAATGATCCGGTAAAATGTATGGACAGCGTGGATATGTCACATGCATCATAGTGGGGCCCACAAATTTTTTCAATGAGGAATACTCGTCACTTTTACATGGTATTTACATAATTAAAAAAATTACCCCCCCTTCCCCCCCTCCTTCATAAGTGATGTCACCACACAAATACAAGAGAATAATAAAAAACCAAATAGGCCTGTCATAATAAAGGTAAAATACTTTTTTTAGTTCTTCTTTAAAGGTAAGAGAGTTGCACATATAACAAAGGTATCACTAGGCTATTAATCCATTGTAAGCGTGGCACACTAATGAAACCTT